>CM068841.1:20880307-22265307 GCA_028554795.2 Sinohyriopsis cumingii | reverse complement strand
TAATGTATTGTCTGTGTGTTCTCTCCATGTTTTAATAGCTTTGAAATTATTATCCTCCAAAGTCTTGGGAACTTGTTTACCATCCGTTAATTTAACAGGACGATGACATTTTTAGTATGGTTATTGTTAATGTTTTAGTCCCCGAAAATTGTTGCCTTATTGGTGTAGTTGTTGTTTCTGTTTGTCTCAGTTATTAAAGGCAAGTATAAGCAACTAGGACATACAAAATATATTTCTGCCATAGTGTTAACACTATTT
This sequence comes from Sinohyriopsis cumingii, assembly GCA_028554795.2. Classification (NCBI taxonomy): domain Eukaryota; kingdom Metazoa; phylum Mollusca; class Bivalvia; order Unionida; family Unionidae; genus Sinohyriopsis; species Sinohyriopsis cumingii. The sequence continues at coordinate 22,265,049 of CM068841.1, read as the reverse complement.
ACATCACTCGAATAACATCTTTTAAGCATACTGTCAAATCTAATACTTTTTCCATCGTCATCTTTTTGCTGATATTCAGTCGGTTTATGATACTCCTCTGTAGTTGTTTGTAATGTCCATTTACATGGCAAGGAACAAAGTGTCTGTGAAAAATATTTTATTAGGCAAAGAATATAACTATGGCAAATAATTTCCATTTAAATTATTTGTTGTGTTTATTTGATAAAAGTAAATTCATAAAGCTGTGGTCCTAATTCACTTTTAAATTTAGTGTGTCTTGTTGAAATCATTCAATAATGGTTTCATCAGAGTCGTTGCCTCGCTGTTCCATAGTTGCCAAGTGTACCGTTTTCACTTAGTTTGGACCTGACTACGGGTGCACGTTTGTTTTGCTAAAATACATTTTTTGATTTAAAACAAAATAATTAAAAAATTTCTTTGCAATCTTTGTTTAGAACGGGCACACATTCCGTTTTCTGTTAGAAATGTTTCGCATATATATGGGAATAAAGTTTTAAAACATGATTGGTTCATTCGAAATCGAGGCTATTATGTCTGTCTTAAACTGCAGACAGATGCCGCTATCACTGTATCTCATCTCCATAATATTAAAATTTTAATCATGTCGTTAAGGAAAGCAGATTATTCAGAACTTTTCTCCAAGAAAGGCAAGAAAACAGAACTGGAAGGACAATTGTGCCTTCTTGTTTAGATTTGTGAAATCATCTAGTAAAGAAGTAAACTGTACGTTTTGCAAGTTGTGTAATGTGATTTCGCTATTAGGCATGGAGGAGCCCATGACATACAAAATCATGAAAATGCTGATAAACATCAGCTTGCTGTTTCATCATCAACAGCTCATCCTGAACTTATTCTGTCCATATATAAATACCAAAGACAGCCTTGATGTAATTCGATTGAAACTCGGTATATTAAATTTCTTTTGAAAGGAACCATCCTCTTGCAGTCATTAGTGTTGCTGGCGATCTATTTTGCACACGTTTTTCAGACAGTAAAATAGCAATGGATTACTCGTATATTAGAACGAAAACAGTTCATTAAGAAAATCACGCAGAATTCAGATCATCAATGACAGATGGTACAGCTGAATCGATAATGATTGAAAAAGAAGAAGAAAAAAACAAGGTGTGGAAAAGGCTCATATAGACAGCCTGTGTCGGAGTGCGTGTTGCACGAAATGGGCACCCGAATAGAACAAGGTGCCTGTTCAGAAGCTGCAAGAGTGCAACACATACATCTTTGATATTAAATAAATAATTAAGGTACTGTCCAACTTTGCGGATTATTGTAGATGATGTAAGTAGTTACATATGAATTAAAATTTGCAAAATCAGTATTTGTTCCAGATAGTTAGTATTTTTGTCATAAGAAGTCAGTATTTTTATACTCGGGGTCGGCAGCTATGCTGTTCTAAAATTAATAAAGCAATTTTCAACAGTGTTTGAAGGCATGAAGAAAGACTGCAATGATTTTGAACTTGAACATTAAAGATGCAGATTACACATCACTATGCATTGATTCAGTCTTACTATATACACTCACCTTTAAATCTGTCAAGATCTGGTAAATAGAACTATAACTTGACGGTAATTTATTTCGATTCTGCCAACCAACACCACATTTTTCCATTTGACCTTTAAAAACGTTTCTTCTCTCTCTCTCTCTCTCTCTCTCTCTCTCTCGCGCGCGCGCGCGCGCGCGCGCATCGATATCTGCAGTATGGCAGTTTATAATGATGTCTTTTATTGGGGCACCAGCAGGATGTCCCACCCAGTTACATTATCCTGACACCAGGCCAACCAGTCCTAACACCAGCCTCTTAATTATGAGCACCTTGCGAGGAAGCTGTTACTACCATTTTTATAAGTGGTTGTTGTGACTCAGCCGGGGTTCGAACGCGCGACCTCCTGCATCCGAGGCGGACGCTCTAACAATTAGGCCACCGGAGCGGCGTCTGTTACCTCAGTCTTAACTATTCGTCGGCTACATTCGGTAATAAAATCAATGTTCAGCAACGCTGAAATATTTTTCTTCAAAAGTCTTTGAATACAAGCTATTGTTTGTAATTGTTAATTCTATACTTGCGGTATTTTCCTTTCATTATTTACTGGATTGATAAAATTTGTGCAGATACAATTAATTGCTTTTATCAATGATATCGTTAACTGCATTAAAAATATCAGCAATAGACACAAGTATTTTACATTCAGGTTAAAATTGTTTGCATTTGAAAGTAAATATACAATTTGTAAACGAATCTTACTAAGTATGATATATTTTAATATTGAATATTCTTTAAGAAACAGTAGACACTTGTTCTGCCAAACTCGATTGACTGTGGCAAAATCTCGTGTCACGCTGTGGTCTGTATAGCTCGATTCGGCGTCTTTTTGAGTAAACAATTACAAATATGTCCGTTGGCATTAGGCCAAACAATCTTTTATAGTGCTGTACAATTTTATCTCATTGAATATTTTAGCAGTTTCATGGTCAACTAGTGCGTCAAAGTAACAAGTGAATGTTCTGTCGTTGTGATTGGGTTTCCTTGCTGTATTTGTAAAACTTAGAACAAGACTAGTTTATACAAAAACAGCATTTGTATGTGTCTGTACCAAATGTCGTTATTTAGATTCAAAACGAACGTTTAGATGGTCTATATTGAGCATATTAAGTCTCTATTTACTGGTTTTTACACCTCTGGTATTTGGTATGTCGTTTTTTTTATTTCCTCTATTTCTCCGTGTCATTTGCACGATTTTACAATTGACTGCACCTCTGGGTCGTACTGCCTACATCATAATTCTTCCATCTATTTAAATTGCTATTGGATTGAGTAATCATGGCTGTGTATTTATCGAAGTGTAAATTTATACATAATCACTCACAAAGTAAAGTCTAAAGAACTTAGTGATTAGGTAACATTTTACACTTCGATAAATACTCAACCATGAAGATGTAATCCTTATAATTTCAATTTCCTCTTTTCTGTCATCAAATCAGCGGATTCCATCAACAAAACTTTCAATCGTATTTTTCTTTCAGTAGCCTCTTCACACTGCGCCAGAATACATAACCACGTCTTCGCAAATGAAGGGTCTTCGAATCTTATATATTATTATATGGAAGAGAGTCAGACTGGGTCACAACAGTAATATGAGGAAATTTTTGTCACTCGATATTTTTATTTTATTTTTCTAAACCAGCTAATTCTTTTTTAAACACTGAGCTTGTGTCTGGCACGTGTTGTTTTAGCATGCATTATTTCTGCTTTCTACGAATATTTCAAAATCCAAAACAGTGTACCATTTTAGTGAGAATACTGCTGTCCTGTCATTTGACCAGGACAGAACCTTCAGTAACAGCTGCTAGAATATATGTTTGAAGTAAAACTGCCGTAATTTATGAATGTAGAGTGGCTCGTAATATCTGAGATATGATTTGTTTGGTTAAGTGGTGAAAGTTTGAGTTGCAGGAAAACTGCGATTGCATTGGTCGAACTTCTAATCGGCGATTTTAATCTGGGGTTGCAAATATTAATCACAAATCATGGGGTAGGGGCATTATTCTTGTTATTATAATGATGTATGGATGGAGTTGCTTAGACAAAGCTTCACCTAATATGTTGTTGTTGTTGTTATTTTAGGGTTTAACGCCATTTTTCAGCACAAGTTAGGCTATACATGGCGGCCAGTATAACTGGTGGAGGAAGAACCCCGGAAAACCCAGGGAAGAACCACCGACCCACGAGAAGCTACTGGTAGGCATTCCCACATACCCACGCTAGCAGAGCCTTGGACTCGAACCCACGCAGACAGAGGTGAGATGGCAGTGATCCGGAACGGTGAGCGCCTTAGACCACTCGGCGACTCGGGGCCCTCACCACCTAATATGTACTGGAAACTGCCTGGGAACCGAAAGATGTCATCAGAATTTACCCATATGTAAACAATTCCTGATCAGTATCACGCGTCCGGTTATATCCAATAACTTTACAGGAAATTCGGTTAATTCATTACAAATTATTACTAGATATCAAATCAAAATTCTGGATAAATTTTATTTTCAAGATCGATATATCTGCACACTGTAAAACTTGTTCATATTCTGAAGTCTAAAATTTTTCCCCCATCAAAAAGTCTTGGTCATTTGGTTATTTTTGTGACAGACAACTATATGAAAATTTTACCTGATGCAGCAACACCTTAAAGTATTCCTTATAGTAAAGTTAAGAAAAACAAAAATCTCCACAGACGACATATAATAATGGCCACCAAAATAACCACAATGACAAAAAGAAATTGAACCCTAACAGGCAACAAGAGGGTTATATTGACCCTATTACGCTGCAAAATAGATTTGGCGGCTGTGTGGACGTGGATGCAGAAGAAACTGCCTCGTTTACTCAAGGCTTCTACAAACCTACCATCTTCGCTAGCCCAGGTTCCGATACGTTAACCCTATCTACACTTGGGCGGAATCGAGCAGATATTTCTATGCTTCGGGTCTGTGAATTTCATTGGATGCGGCGGCAAACCACCGCATCCAATCAAAATTCAGTTGTTAAAATTTGTAAGCGTCAATCTGCATAGGGTTATTACATTTTGTTCCATTTATATGCCAACAAATACAAATTTACCACTAAATGAATTATGACAACCTCGTTCATCAGCTGCCTACCCCATTTGTTCTACTCGATAATTGCAGTGCCCATAGCGCTGTATGGGATCAAAGTATATAAATGACAGAGGCAAAAGAGTCGAGGATTTCATTTCCAGATATAATTTATGTCTGTATAACACCAATGTCGCCGACGTATTTACATCCGTGAACGGGAGATATAAGTGCATAAATCTAACGATTTCTTGTTGTCCTTCTCTTCTTTTGTATAATGATTGGAAGGTCCTGATTATCTTCACAGCTGTGACTACTTCGCAATCTCTCTCAAGAACATTAACTTAACAACTGATGAGCCAATTCCCCAATGGAAATGAAAGAATACCGACTGGGCCAAGTTCGAAACACCTTAATAAACTAGAGATAACTTGAGAAAACTTTAAATTGACTGGGTGCGGCATGATGTCCCAGTGCAAGACATTACTATAAAATGCCACACTTCGGACACCGTAACAATATGAGTGAAAAATTATTAAAGATACGTTAAAAATCCAAATCACACACACACACACACACACACACACTTAAGAAGTATAAAATACTGAGCAAATTCGTGGTTGTTGCATATCCTCTTAGACGCGAGTGACCCTGCTTCCACATTTCTTTGGTGCTACCTATTGTATAGCCTGATACCCTGTCCTCCTATGATGCACTGCACACTTGTGCATACGGAGAATCACGAAAGGCCAGGGTACCAGGCTAGCTATTGCTATTGCTTTCAAGAAAAGCAACTGCTGCTAATAAGTAAAAATTGAAATAGACAAAAAGCTTGAAGCGACGGAAAGTTGCGAGTCTCGTCCGGTGATTACATTACTAAAGCTATTTAGTTCAATATAATTAAGGACCATCCTATGAATACCGTCGATTGGAACTAAAGGAAAATGCCATACAAGATCGATAATCACGAAAACAGCTTTACAATGTTTAAAAGCCGCTCCTTGAAACTAATCTTTCATCTTGTGAGAAATTTAGCCACAATATCGATTTATGACGGAAATGATACACATCCTGTCCTTTCTCAATTATATTTCTGTTCTTCACGTGATGTGTTTTAATGAATGGAATGTAGCTTGACAATGCCTCTAAATACGAATTCGCTAATCTGAAACTATCCCTCTAAAACTCAATGTTCAAATTCTTCCAATTTGCTGAACGAAATATAGAGTTTTCCGTGAACAATGATGACATTATGCGCAAACTCATCACCATCACTTTGAATTATCTAATAATAAAGAAATGACTATCATATTTTGACTGATGATATAAACATATGCTTTTCCTTGTATAGACAGTCATTTTTGGTGTCACCCATTCTGATGGTGTCACCCGGTGCGGTCCGCATCCCCGCAGCCCCTAGTGGCGCCAATGGTACCAAGGTAGGGAACATTAGATGGTGTATTATACTTGTCTAAACTATAGGTACCAGGGTGGTAAACATTAGATGATATTATACTTGTCTCAATTATAGGTACCAAGTTAGCAAATATTAGATAATTTTATACTTATCTAAATTAAAGGTACCAAGGTGCGAACATTAGATAGTTTTATACTTGTCTCAGTTATAGGTACCAAGGTAGGAAACCTTCGATGGTGTATTATACTTGCCTAAATTAAAGGTACCAAGGTAGAAACATATATAGTTTTATACTTGTCTGAATTATAGGTACCGCTATAGTAAACATTATATGGTAGTGTATTTAATGTATCCTGGGTCGCATAAAAACAGTTATCATGCCTTTTAAATTCTTTTATCTGTTTTGCAAAGAAAACTACCAGCAATGCCTCTTGGTTTTATTCATATTATTCCAAGAATGTAGTATTGTGTATATATTATTGCAAACCTGACTCTTGATTTTTATTCGACATTGCTATTGACTTAGCTTGTTATTTCATCAATTTGTAATTTCAAAAATCTTTTGACGTCTTCCTCATCCTCGGTATCTGAATAAAATATCTTCCATTTACCCTACGATAAAACTTCTCGTCTTCTTATCTCATTTGTATTGAGTCAAAGTGGATTTCCAACCTGTGAGACAGAAGTATTTTGACGTGTACTTCTTGAAGAAACTATATGAGGTTGTTCTACCCGATGAAGTGTTATTTTTTTTTTTTTTTTAGGGAATGTGGTTTATGCAACAAATTTTAATAATGTATTTAGGATTTTCCATGTGTTACCTTTATACTATTTACATTTTGCAGAATTTTAACATCTTTACGTTTTATATTTTATTTTGCTGTCTTTAATCATTACATTTATTTGAAAGGCTATATCTTCCTAAATTTTGCGAGTTCAATTTTAGAGGTTTTCGAAACATAACATATTTTAAGCGCTACATTATCACTTTTGTGTTAGATGCCAAAGAAAAACACTACATACATACATGCATTCATACATACATACATACAGGCCACAAATGAAACCTTCAAATCTGTTAATAATTTAGCCGCTCAAGAAATAATTATAATAATTCTAATTCTTACAAAAATTCAAGGTATATAGGATTTACTTGTTTTAGGATTTCTATATCCTTATAATTCGTCTATAATACGTATCAAAAATAACTCGTACTTTTTCCTTTTGACTTTCGTTTTCTTATGTTCTTTTTTCTATTTGGTACTCTTTTTTTATTTTGTGAAAATTCAGCAAATTCAATTAATACCTTTTAAATTAATGGTGAAAATATTTTTAGAAAAGGGTTTACCTTTTTAGCATGGATACTATAATCCATGTTAAATCATAACATATGTGAATTAATTCCTTTAATGGTTTTGCTTCAGTATTTACCTTAAAATGTTTAGGTATTTTATAGTGATTTGCATTTCATTTTAATACATTCTTTAAACTGATCACTCTTTTCTTTCCTACAACAGATAGCATCGTATCCTAAAATGTACACAGCACTCACATTTGGTACAGCATCTCCTTCGTTGTTGACAGCACGTACAGGTAGTACAACATGTCACGCGTGGTCACGCGTGGGACGTCTAATATTAAAATAACTTTTATGGGGTTTTCTATTCATGCCGATTTTAAATAAAGATAGTGGCAATGTTTTTCCAAACGTAGACGATACAATAGAACTCGCGGATGTGTTAGGTAAAATATCTATCAATATGGGAGCGGAAGAACTTATTGACTTTATTAGGTAAAAAAGGGCTTCGTTATCAAGCGTTTGAACTATCTGATTTATTAGGTACGCATCTAAGTATAGACCTGTTAGAATTAATCAGCAAGTTCGGAGTTATAAGCAAGTTAGAACTTATTGGTATGTTGTTGTTGTTGTTGTTGTTGTTGCTGTGTGCTTAAGGACAGTTTACGTCACATAATAGGCTATACATGGAAGCACATATAAGTTTTGGAAGAAGAACACGGAAACAATCCGTGAAGAGCCATGGACCCACGGGAAGCTACATGCAAGCTTTCTGATATACCCACATAGGCTGAACTTGAGACTCGAACCCACGCAGACAGAGGCGAGATGGCAGTGATTGGTAAAGGCAAGCACTTTAGAATCTCATCCTGCTCGGATCCCTCTCATTGGTATGTTTGAGCTCGTTCTACTAAAACTTCCGGCACTCATAAATTTCTTATTAACATAGGTCAATTTGCCAAAAGAAACTTCAGACATTCTTTTATTTTGGATTTGTATCTTCAGATAAAATTCCAATGAATGAAGTTGCATTTCTATCCCAAGCATAAGGTCGAAAAATCGGAAAATGCTGCTCGTGCTGCTGAAGAGTATTCTTTTGTAAATAAGACTTCCACTCAGCAGTCTTCAGGCAGAAAAGTATTTCAGCCTAATACAAGTCCTTCTAAATCTCAGTCTGGCACAACTTTTAAAAATCAAGCTTTAGATAAGTTTGATTCAAGATCCTTGTCTCTTCCTACCTGTACATATTGCAAGAAGAAAGGACACGTTATTTCTGATTGCTACAAATTGAAAAATAAGCATCAGAATCAAGACAGACCTATTATGAAATGCTCTTATTTGTAATATGTCAAACGCACGGTCATGTATTGAAAGCAATATATTTGTTGGGTTTAATAAACCCCAGTCTGATTTTATTATGGAGAATTATGAACCATTCATGTCGAAGGGTTCTATATCACCCTTGAGTGGTTCGGCCAATCTCATCGCTATTAAAATTTTAAGAGACATTGGAGCTTCTCAAAGTCTTTTATTGTCAGATACTTTGTCTTTTTCTGAAAAGTTTTCTTCTAATGAAAGTGTTCTTATTCAGGAAGTAGAGTGAGGCTTTTTTAATGTTCCTCTCATTGTGTAAATTTGTCATCAGACTTAGTCTCAGGACCCGTGACAGTCGGAACAGTTACTGTTTTGCCCGTTGAGGTTATTCATTTATTACTAGGCAACGACCTAGCTAGAGACAAGGTTGTGGTTAATCCACTTGTAACTGACAAGCTTTGTTTTGGATCAGAAAATCGATCCAATTGAAAAAGAATTCCCTGATTTATACCCAGCTTGTGCAGTTACCAGAGCTATGGCAAAGAAAGCTCTTGAGAATGATGTTGATAAGGAAAGTATTCCTTTAGCTGACACATGTATTGGTCAGGTTTTTGATGAGGACACGTTCACTCTTTGTTTGGCTCAATCAGAAAGTATTGATCACAGTGATCCTCTTTTAACGACCCATTCTCTTTATTCTAATCATGGTGAAAAACGACAATCAATTGTCGTCGAACAAGAAAATACTCACGAGATCTCCTGTTTGTTTCAAGGGGCCATTAGTGAAACTGAAGCCACTGAAGTACGTGTTTGTTATTTCATTAAAAATATAATTCTTATGAGAAAATGGAGAATTCCTGAGGTATATGCTGGTGACAAATGGTCCATGGACTATCAAAATGTAGTTCCAAAATCTTACAGACAAAATATAATTAATCTGGCCCATGCAACTCCTTTCCCTAGTCATTTCGGGATTAATAAGACTTACCACAAGAACTTGACTCACTTTTATTGGCCAAAAATTAAAAGTGATGTTTGCAAACACTGTAGATCTTGTCATACTTGTCAAATGGTAGGAAAACCCAATCAGAAGATACCTAAGGCTCATCTGCAACCTATTCCTGCATTTGATGAACCATTTAGCAGAATTATTGTAGATTGTATTGGTCACTTACCTAAGACCTAGTCAGGTAACCAATACTTGTTAACCATTACGTGTGTGTCAATTAGGTTTCCGGAGGCAATTCCTTTGAGGAGTATTAAATCTAAAACAATATGTAAATGCTTTGATAAAGTTTTTTTTACATACTCAAGTTTGTCTTCCCAAACCTATCCAAACGGGTCAAGGGTCAAATTTTAGGTCTGGAACTTTCCAGCTAATTATGCTTGAGTTTGGCATCCATCAATTCAAGTCAAAAGTAAAATTATGGTTCGACAGATCTTCAATAAAGATAACTTTTGATTCTGGTAATATAGTTCTGTCTCTCTTGCTCACTCTTCAAAATATTCTTCAGATTAGGTATTACGTTAAGAAGAAAATGAATGAGTTAAGTTATAACGATAGTGCTCCTGGGATCACAATAAATGATATGAGTACCAGTATATTGAAAGAGATAGCCTGGTTAAAGATGCAATTAATTTAGTCGTACCTGTCCCACTCAGTGAAGATGCAATTTAGTCGTACCTGTCCTACTCAGTGAAGAAGCAATTAATTTAGTCGTACCTGTCCCACTCATTGAAGATGCAATTAATTTAGTCGTACCTGTCCCACTCAGTGAATATGCAATTAATTTAGTCGTACCTGTTCCACTCAGTGAAGATTTAAGTGAAGGAATACCATCGGATTCTACTGATATTGGAGTGACAAATGTTCGAAATTCAGAAATTATGAACGATCTGGACCAGAAACTTTCACATTTGCAACAACAAGACAGAAATGAACTTAAACAGTTATTATTTGAATATGAGCAACTATTTCACGATGTTCCTACAAGACGTTGAAATTGTAAATTCCAAACCTGTGGAACAACACCCGTACATGATGAACCCTCTCAAACACGATTACGTGAAAAAAGAAACAAAGTATTTGCTAGGGAATGATTTCATAGAGCCCAGTAAAAGTGAATGGAGTTCACCGTGTATACTTGTTCCGAAACCAGAAAAAACTTTCCGTATGTGCACTGATTATAGGAAGGTGAACAGTGTGACAAAAACAGATTCATTTCCATTACCAAGAATCGCTGACTGTATTGATAAGTTCGCAAATGCCAAGTATGTCACCAAATTTGAACTTCTGAAAGCATTTTGGCAAATTCCAGTGACGGAAAGAGCAAAGGAAATTTTGGCATTCGTGATTCCAGATGGACTTTATCAATATAAGGTGATGCCGTTTGGGATAAAAGGGTCAGCAAGTACGTTTCAACGTCTAATGAATATTTTCACCTCTGGTCTAGATAATTGTGACGCTTACTGCGATGATATCATCATGTACAACGACACCTGGAAAGAACATTTAGCAACAATTCGGAAATTCGTTGACAGACTCACTGATGCAAGTTTGACAATTAATTTATCCAAAGGTGAGTTCCCTGCTTGTGTAACATTTCTAGGACATATCGTGGGACATGGACATGTTAAACTAATATATGTTACGGTCAAGGCTATCTCTGAATTCCCTCTGCCTGTTAGTAAGAAGCAACTGATGCGATTTTTACGTTTGGCTGGATACTGTCAGAAATTTTGGATCCAATTTTTCCATAATTGCTGAACCCATGACAAATATATTGAGCAAGAAAAACAAATTTCTTTGGACTGAAAAATGTCATGAGGCTTTTGATAAGTTAAAAGACATACTTACAAGAGCACCAGTTCTTACAGCTAAAATTTCAGCCAATCATTTAAACTGTCGGTTGATGCAAGTGATGTTGGAGTTGGAGCAGTATTGATTCAAAAGACGAAAATGGTGTTGATCTTATAGTGTGCTATTTTTCTAACAAATTAAATAAGCACCAAAGAAATTACTCTGCAATCGAGAAGGAATGTTTGGCTTTGATATAGACATTACAAGATATTAAAGTTGACATTAGTTCAGCTCCTTCTTCGATTATTGTGCTTAGTGATCACAACCCTGTTACTTTCATCGGCAAGATGGAAAATACAAATCAAAGACTACTAAGGTTATGTTTGTTGTTACAGGAATATACTATTGTCATCAGGCACATCAAGGAAAAAGACAATTTATAGCAGATGCACTTTCCCGTGTATAGAAATGTATTATTTCATGTACAATGTGTATAATTTATAAAAGTTCTTCATATTTTTTTTATTTAAAAAAAGAAAACCCTCGTGTATAATTTATCTATGGTAAAAGAAAGCTTTATTTTATAATTCTTTTTATTTTTCTTTATGGAGGAAAGTGATCTGTATATTTGATTTAATTTATATTTAATTTGATTTAGTTGTTTGTTTGTTAGTTTTAAATTTGTTAAATATTTTTTCCCATTACCTATAATTGTAATGTAATTTTTTTAATACTGGATTTGATATTGTCCAGAAATTCAGTTCAGTTTTTCGAAAACCTAATATCAGAACTTTGTATCTAATGCTGGCCCAGTTTCTGACCTTGATTCATGCTCAGTAAACAACTTCTTTTTTTATTTTTTAAATTCTTTTTTAGCGTGGGATTCGTAGAGTGAATTCGAGGTTGTACTGGGAGTACGTAACTTTTGACATGTAACAATTATTTCGAAATTCTGGTTTTACCGGAGGGTTGAACCTTATCCGGGCGTCTGTTTTGCGTAGTAGCCAGATTTAATAAAAATGTTTTTAGAAATAATTTCAGTTGGGCTTTTAAACACCTAGACATCAGTGTGTTTTTCTGTTGTGATCAGTTGGAGTTAAATTTTAATTTTTCTTTAAATAATTTGGATTCTAAGATTATTTTTCCTGGAAATACTTGTGCTCGGAATTAATTCTTGGACAAAGATAGCTATCGAAATTTACAGAATTCAAACAACGGAATATTTTTTTCTGTTGGTAAAAAAAAGAACTGTTGACACTTCAGTACTATACTGAGTACAGTAATTCATGGCCTTCCATTTTGGGTTTTCGTCGGCACTCGAACTCGAATTCATGAGAACATTTTATTCATAGGACTTCTACTTTTTAATTCTTGGATTATTTTTGGATTAGTTTTGGATTTGATTCTTAAAACCGTAAGTTTTTTTTCTTCTCATTTTTGCCTTGTTTTTCTAGGGAAATAAATTATTTGTTAATTTTTACAAAGCTTGTTGTCTTCACTCTTTTCTTGTTACAGTTTATGAGAACCTAAACACGTAACACTTAACAGTGGCTGTATTATCGAATCCACGTGATAGATATGGAATTTTATGCAAGATTTTTAACGGAACCATCCTAACGATACGGGTATTTGACACATTCAAATCGGTAACCAATCTTACAACACAGTAACCTATCTCACAAATCGGCATGGACAGAAAGTGAATATGCAACAGTTTGAATTCAAACATGCTGAGGAGTAGAGCCATGCTAAAGCAGACAAAATATGAACAAATGAGAAAGCGTACAAGTTATGGTCAAATTGATCTGATCTGCAGAGAGAAATAGTTGACAATTTGTTTCGAAAATTTAGTATAAACAATAACATTTTAGAGGATTCATAGTCGTGCAAAATACAGAGTAAAAATGACAAAATTTGACACGGATGTGGAACAAATGGATGAGGACAGAATATGTCATTTGCAAAGATAAAAGCAACGCAAATAGAATATGTAGCGCTAAAAGCAATTAGAAACAAAGTATCCCAACGATTAATGGCTTGTGATGGATTCTCACCAAACATGCAGCGGAAATGAACTGAGTACATCGAATTAGTTATAGTAGTGCTTGTTTTTTGTCTTTTTTCGAAAATTAAATATAAAAAAAATGCGTGTCCTTGAACGACTCAGTAACGTGAATCACATTTATAGCACCTTTATAAATCACCTATAAGTAGTGAATGGGGTGAGATTAGCGACAATGGGAATTAGCATTAAAAACACCCCCTGGGTAAGATTAGCGACAATGGAAATTTAACATTAACCACCCTGGGTAAGATTAGCGACAATGGAAATTTAACATGGGCAAAAAACCCTGGGTAAGATTAGCGACAATGGAATTTAACATTGGAGAAAGGAAAAAAAAGGAAATATCCATTTTAGCGACAAAGGCATTCGAACCATGGAAAAAAATATCGATTCTAGGGACAAAGGCAATTGAACATGGGGAATAGAGTTTGGGTCTGTCTAGGGACAAGGGGAATTGAACATGGGAATAGAGTTTGGGTTTGTCTAGGGACAAAAGGGAATTGAACATGTTAGAAAAAAAAAGAAGAAAAAACTACTTTAGGGACAAGGGGAATTGAACATGGGATTTTTTTTTATAAAAAAAAATTAAAAAAGGGGTAGGCAATCGAAAGGCTATCTCTTTTCGAGAAATGTGGGTGGCCCTGAAAAGGGCCTTTGGGTTTCTTTTTCTTCTTCTAACTCCTCCACGTCTTCCACCAAGTCCTCACTTTTTCCATTATTCCTTTCTTCTTCTTTTTCTCCTCTGGCATCCAGTCTGGATGGCCCAAGGCTCTAAACTTTTCCTGGACTTTGATCCAATTCTGATTTAGCTTTTCAAAATCACCCTGTTTCTTTTTGTTTTCCTGATCTTTTCTTTCTTTATTCCATCTCTCTTTAATCTTCTTTACCTCTACCTCCATCACTTTTCTCATCAACTCCTCTCCTTTCCTCAGTCTTTCCTGACCTCTCTCCACAAAAGAGCACTCTGTCCCATGTGACATATTTTCAAGAAAGCACCTGACTTTGCTTGCATTGTCAAGTCCTTCCTTTAGGCTTCCCACTCTGACATAGGTGGGATTTATCATACCTCTCAATCTCTTTTCCTCCTCTTCTATCATTTCTGCTATCACTTCTTTTGCTACGTTTAGGCATTTAGCGTAGTCCAGATACTCTGCTATCTTCCATTCTTTTTCTAGTCTCTCCACTACATAGATACCATCCATTATCCAATTGTATATATGTACCAAATTGTTGAACAACTCACTTGCAACCACCATCTTCGTTTTTATTATTCCGTAGAATGGTTCGAACATCAAACCTTGTGGGTTCTTAAAGTTAAAGTACGGACGTGAAGGAAAACATCCCTTAAAAACATAAAATTGATCTTACCTAGATCATGACCAAACAACGCGCGGACGTGAAGGAAAACATCCCCCTACTTTTCTCATTTCATATAATATACTATCCACATAAGTGAAGCAACAATAAACAAACCCCAAATCTACTATTTACACACGCAAATCATTAAAACAAAATCCATAATCTACTATCCACACAATCGTACGTGAGCGGTTACAAAACCCGAACTATACTCTCCACATACGCTAAGAAACAATAAACGAACCCCAAATCTACTATTTACACACGCAAATCATTAAAACAAAATCCATAATCTACTATCCATACAATCGCACGTGAGCGGTTACAAAACCCAAACTATACTCTCCACATACGCTAAGAAACAATAAACAAAATCCATAATCTACTATCCACACAATCGCACGTGAGCGGTTACAAAACCCAAACTATACTCTCCACATACGCTAAGAAACAATAAACAAACCCATAATCTACTATTCACACAAACTTACGTGAGCGGTTACAAACACAAACACACAAACACATACACTCGCACTATGAAAAAAGAGTCAGTGTTTATATTCACACTACTCTACCTACACACATTGGCAAATTGATGGTTATTTCTTTTCTAGAGTATTAGGTAGCCCTGAAAAGGGCTGTTTTTTGGAACTTCATGGACACCTGGTTAATGATGGCACCTTCCAGGCCTGGCGCCACATACACATATTGTTCTCCAGTTGCTTTTTACTTTTTTGGGGGAGAGAGCAGAGGGAGGATAAATAGCTTCAGAATCCCAATTTTCTGTCTCTGGGATTCTTAAATTTCTTCTTCTTCTCTCCTTTTCCTCCTCTTCTTTGTTTCTTCTCTCCTCTTCCTCTTCTTTGTATCTTCTCTCCGCCTCTTCTTTGTATCTTCTCTCCTCCTCTTCTTTGTTTCTTCTCTCCTCCTCTTTCATCCTTCCCTCTTCCACAATGGCTTCCGCGGCCAGTTCGTTCAACAGGCGCCTGGCATAATCCAGATGCACATGAAGTTCCAACAGTTTCGCTAGTCTGGTGTTCATTCTGGTGTTGATCAATCAACAAGGGTAGCTGGACTGCCGAACGAGTTTCAATTTATACTAAAAGTGCGGACGTGAAGGAAAACATCCCCCTAAAAACATAAAATTGATCTTACCTAGATCATGACCAAACAACGCGCGGACCTAAAAGAAACACTCACTCACTTTTTTATACTACCCATTCCTATTCTAAAAAAAGTTTTCATTAATCACTTAAATATACTATTCTTATAGCAAAGCAATCCAATCAAACCCCCAAATCTACTCTCCCCACACCTCAAACAGCCAAAAAAACATGATCTTAATCTACTATCCACACCAACGTACGTGAGATGTTACAAACACAAACACACAAACACATACACTCGCACTATTAAAAAAAGAGTCAGTGTTTATATTCACACTACTCTACCTACACACAATGGCAAATTGATGGTTATTTCTTTTCTAGAGTATTGGGGTAGCCCTGAAAAGGGCTGTTTTTTTGTTTTTTTTTTGTTTGCTATGGCAATCTTTTAGTTTCTAAGAATGCGATGTCCTCTGAGGATAGACTTTCTGGCGATAGGTCTGCTTCTTCGGAAAGAGAAGAAGAACTCTTTGGTGTCGATACGACAATCGACAAAGCCTCTGTCAGGTTCAGGTTGCTGCTGCTGCTGCTGCTGTTGCTGTTGTTGTTGCTGTTGCTGCTGCTGTCTCTGAAGTCTGTACTTCTCTGTTCATTCTTCTTTCTCCCTGTTCACTTCTTCTCTGAAGAGCTCTTCTATCAGGTCTTCAGTAACTTTTAACATTCTCACATTCTCTATCTCTTCTGGCTTCGGTATCAGACTGTGTCTGACCCTATGCAAATTCACATAGGCTTCGTTTAGCTTAGCTAGTTTGGAGCACATCTTCGTAGGAGGATGAGTCGACAATGGATGGTTAGACTGGAAACAACCCGGTTCCTAAAGTCAAAGCGCGGACGTGAAGGAAAACATCCCTCCACGGTTTTCGAGCCGCAACGTTCAATGAGTGTCATGAGAGGGATAGTAAGAAGTCAAAGAGCATGAATCAACATTCTTATAGCCAAACATAAGACAAAGGCATTTTTTTCAAAACACAACATTTTTTATTCAAAATCACTTAACATTAACCAAGAACTCTAACATTTTTTAACAATAATCCAACAATATAACATCAAACATTTTTTTCAAATGACAAACATTTCTTTCAATTTACACTCTACTTTGAACAGGGTTGGCAACGTTGAGAATGAAATTGTGATTTCCACTGTTGCAAGTCATTGAGTCATGGATGGACACTACGTTTCCTAGCTAAAGATAACAAAATAAGCATACTAGTCACAAAATCAACGATTTACTTTCTCATCGTTTCTAGAAAAATCACGATCAAAATAAGTCACTAAATGTTCTTTTGCTGATAATAAGTGATCAATTTCGATCTCGACTTTCTCTTTGAATTTGTCAAAGAGGGCATTGATGTAATGGATGTCTCGAGTCGTTAATGGAGGACAGAAATGTTCACGCAAGTCTTTATACCACCAACTTAACACGTCTTTTTTAAACAGACTCCAAGCTTCGTCCAGATATTCGTTGAATTTTTCTTCTTGCTTGATGTTTTGACATCCATAGTAATCATGCTTCATCCATATCGTAATTGTGTCTGCCAGGTATGTAGCACAGTAGGAGACCAATTGCTGTTCTTGTTCTGGACATCTCGACTTGATCACGATGTCCTTTTCGTCTTTGTGTTGGGATTCTCCTTCCACGGTCTCCTCACATTCCATCTTCAAAGCTTCTCCACTAGGTAAAGAGGGAGAACAGTCTTCCATAGCTTCTAATAGTCTAGAATGACTTCTCTCAAACTGTTGATTTCTATCGTATTATCGAATTCTGCATACAGGATGACGTTCACTGTCTCTTTCAGTGGTTCTGTAAACTGAAGTTCCACACGAATCTGGCCGGATTTTATAGGGTGGAAATGTCCCTCGTCGCTGCCCTGGTCTGGAGTGAAATCGAAAGCCCACAAAGCATAGCCTTCTGCGTAATCTTCGTACGTAATGCCGTGACTGGTGTTGGTTCCTAACTATCCGGTGGCATCGTACAGGGACAGGTACGACCTCAAGTAATTCTTCTTGTCAAAGTTAGGTTCGAAAGGTCGGGTACACAAGGTCATGCCATCGCGACTGACTTCGATTTTCTTCACGTCGACGTGTTGAAAGTTGAAAGGATTTTGAGTGAAGGCTCCGTTGAAGGCTAAATTCAGGACCATACGAAGGATTAAACGTTTGGGTAACTGTCCTTGAAACAGATGATCTTCGATCATGGATTGTTGGTTAGCGGGAATGGTGAACGTTTTCACTTCCACACGTCGTATGGGATACTTGGCGGTCGTTCTGCTCAACGTCTGACTGATGTCGTTTCCCACTTTAGGTAACACTTCCACGCGTCGTACGTAGAGTTTGGCCTCCTCGATTTTGCTTTTGGGATTGCCACTAGTAGTAGCATCATCATCAGCCAACAAATGGAAAGCGGCACTGCTGAGATTCAGTCTCAAGCGGACATTTACACCGTTCAGCAAATATTTCTCTTGCAACCACATGTCCAAATGCAAACGATCCATCAGTTCTAAACTCTTTCCATTTAATATTTTGTTTCTTCGTTCTACAAATCCCTCATTGGTGTCTGCTTTTTTTGGGGTCTTCACTAATACCTGTTTTATCAAAATCGCCCGCTTCGTCAGGTTCCCATAGCACGCAAGCATTGAGATGGGTGTTCTTGGCATCTATTCCGTACGTCAAAAGATTTTCCAGGTAGGCACGGTAAGGGTAAGTATCCATGCTGCCGCTGACCAGTTTGTTATTCAAGTACAAGTCCACTGAGCTGAACAAGGAATGCATGAAATTGTTCACGGGAGCTACTTTCTCTTCGCCGCTTATAGAATCTCCTCCCTTATCTAGAACTTTGACTTTCAATTACAAGTAACTACTATTCAGATCGATGTAATTTTCGGGTTGTCCCTTGATTTCAAACTCGATGGGAGCGAATACGTCAATGAGGAGACGGGATGAAATTCCACCCACTGGGATTCTTGCATCGTCATCATGGTGGGGGGCATGGCAAACAGATCCAGTTCCGACTTGGAACAGGCGCATCACTCTCGGTGCATCATTTTTTGTTGTTGCTGTGTCTCAATAATCGAAAACGTCTAAGTCTCGAACGGTTCTTCTTTTCTTGATCTTTCTCGCTTTAGACGTGTGAAGTCTGGTGAAAGGATGTTTTCTTCGTCGTCTGTTTCTGCCTTGTCCTTGCTGAATGCCTGACTCGGTAGCGTGCAGGGCATTTATAGGTGTGTCTCGTTGGCCCAAAAGGTCTTTACCCGTTTGCAGCAAGACATTTTTGCCTGCCCTCATGAAAGCTTCTTTAGTGTTTTGTTTGTCGATGATGACATTTTGGAGAAATTCTTTGCCTTGCGTCAGTGCCGCATCTTTCAAGGCGTGCAATCCGCGTGTCACCATCGGTTTCAACACCGGAGCCACCGAACGAAAGGCCGATTTTAACATATCTCCTAAACCGTGTCCTCGCTGTCGAGCAACCCCTCGGTACACTGGATACATGACTTACGAGTCGTGAGAGAACCGTTTTCGAAAATGGAGTTTCACCGTGACTTTTCCTTTGGTGAATGGAATATTCTGTCCCAAGCCTCCTTTTATAGCAATGTTGACCGTGTCCAAATACGACTTGCTGACAGGCAAATAGTGAGGATGGACAAATTCGCGGTGGACGTGATAAGTGTTTCCACCTTCCTCGTCAGTGGCCGTGGCAGAATTTACTTTGAAAGGAATGACACGAAGTAACGGGACGGAGGTGTGTCCCACCACGTTGTACTCCACCACATCGGAGTACACGAAGATCAAATTCAGTCCCTGGTTTAGTTCTACCGGGAAACGAAAATACCTCGCAAAATGCCCGTTGTTGTCAATGTCTGCTATGTGAATCTTTTTGGTCTGCTTATCCGTGACCATATTGAGGTCTCCACCCAAAATGTCATACAATTCAGGGCAAAATTTAATACGTATACTTTTTTCCTCACTTTCAAATTTGATGAGTAGACGGTGAGACAGTTTGTGGTACTCAATGGTGACACGTTTTTTTGGTCCGGTCAGAACTTTGTCAAAGGCTGCATAGAATTTGTCAGCGATGGCCTCCACCAGATGTTGACCACTAAATAATGGCCTGAATTAATTTAAAGTGATAAATGTAAAAAGGAGGAGAAGTGTCACTGCTGCTGCGGGGCATTGGGGTCTTGGGAAGTGATTTATGTTGAGAAGTGGTCGTCATGGTTTGCTGCACTGTTGGGTCCAGAATTTCGACGTCAAAAGTGTTTTGAGTTTCAGTGATGTTTTTGATTTGTGTTGGGTGAATCATTTCTACCAAAGCCACTTCCCAATGGGCTTCGTGATCTAAGGGGATGGCCTGAGGTAATTTGGCCGTGTAACAGCACAACGTGTTGTGGGGAAACACCTCCATGGAACTGTCACTGGGTAAGGTTAAGTAAAATTGGTTTTGGTGACTCATAATTCCAGAGTTCTGTGGCTGTCCAAGGGGTTACTGGACGTCAGAGGTGTGTCTCCGCTCAAAATGGGGTTCTGGTTGTGGTTGGAGTGGTGACTGGCACTGGCACTGGACACAAGGTTCCCGTGGTTCCCGTTTGAGGAGAATTTCAGGGAGGGATTGGGAAGCAGGTAACCGATGCAACTGCTCAATAAAATGGTCCACAATTGTTTGTCTCCTTGTTGAAAACTCAAATTGGCAATGGCTGCCCCGATGACACAATACGCCACGAAGATTTGGCAGAAAAAGACGATTTGCGTTTTAGGCACACGTTCTCCGCACCACACCCACAAGGGTTGTTTTTGTAAATCTTGCAGAGAAGAACTAGGTGAAGGAGTGGTCGACGTAGCTGCGTCTGTGTGAAAGGGCATGATGGTCACTTCTTTTTATAGTCGATGACTTGCGAAGCGTCGATCCAAGAATCAAAACTGTGTGGATATCCTTTCCAACGTACTTTGACTTCTTTGACACGTCGTTTGCCCACTTTACGGGTTTTGCGTTCGAGAATGCTTTCGATGTCGTACACGTCGTCTTCTTTCTTGGTGACACGTTGTAACTCGGGCAAATAAAACGTTCCTTTGAGCACTTCTCCGTTCATGTCTTCCAATTTATAGACGGCATGATGACGGCCATGCACTCGTCCAGTGACACGAAACAATTCGGTCGTCCAGTTAGGTAAGTAACCTTTGTCGAAAGTGCGTTTGGTTTTGCCAATGCGCACCCAATCTCCTACGGCCAACTCTCCACTTTTCTTGGGGACAGCCCTCGTCGGGGACGTACCAAACAGACGCTCAAACACCTACACTTCGTTGTCGGGAGTCACTTCTTGCAGGGCACGTCCGATGCTTCGATGGTAAGATTGGTTGTACGCTTGCACCAGGTGCGGTAAGATGTCGATGTACTTCAGAGTGTGGTGATGCGTAAAATATTTCCACATGCGTTCTTTCAAAGTGCGTTGAAAACGTTCCACGATGCTGGGTTTGGTTTCGGGATTCTCGGTGGTAAAAAAATGAATGTCACGTTTCTTTAATTCTTTTTGGAAAGCTTGGTTCAGAAATTCGGTGCCTTTGTCCGTTTGCCATCGAAGAGGGTGACGGCCACTTTGTTTCAACACTCGTTGCAGGGCTCGCACTAACTCGCTGCTCGATTTGGAAGTCAAGGGCACGACCAAGGCAAATTTGGAAAAGACGTCGATGACACAAAACAAATATTTGTAGCCACGATTGTAGCTGACCAAATGAGAGACATCGGCTAAATCGGCTTGCCATTGATGATCGATGCCTTCCACTCGGGTACGACTTCTGGCAAACTTGCGTCAAATGGGTTTGTGTAAAGTGTAGGTAGCTTGTTCTTGTAACCATCGTTGCACTTGAGGTAAACGGAGACTTTTCAATCGAGTTTTGGCAGCACGATACAATTTTTGAACTCCTGCGTAACCTGCAGGATGAGAGGGATCGTAGTAAATGCTGTCTAAGACCTTTTCCATTTATTTTGTGTTTGTGTGTTAATAAGACACCCACTCTTGGAGGATGCTACTCTTTTTCTCTTGGGGTACTTTCTTGGATTGCAATGCTTTGCGTGTGCGACAGGTAATAGGTATTGAAGAGGAGGATGTCTGAGCGGGGGATATCGGTTCTTGTTTCACTTTTGTCTTCACTTTCTTTTTCTCTTGTGATGAAGAAGGGGTGGCCATCATCTTTTTAATCCATCCAATTCTGGAGGTAGGTGGTGTTGTTAACTTGCGTACTTTTTCTGGTGGAGTTTGAAACCCTTCCTCTTCTTCTCCTTTTTCTGTCTTGGTCACTGGTAGTGGTGGTACTGGTACTGGTACTGGTGATGGCACTGGACTTTTCATCAAGGTCTTAAAATCTTTCAGAGTGGGTAGAGCTGTTTCGTCTAAAGCTTTCTGGTGAAAGAGTTTCAGTCGTTGCAAGAGTTGACCGTACTTTTGCGATTTTTCTGTTTCGGACAAATCTTGGCGATCCATCAAGGATTGCAATTCGTGTTGTAACTGGGACATCTCGCTCAAATGGGGATTGGGAGGTAAATGAGGGGTGCGTTGTTCTTGCCAACGATGGTATTCCATCCATCGTTTGTAAGGCACTAAAGCTAGTTTTCGTCCTTCCATGGGGTTGTCAGGGGTCGATTCTGAGATCTTGGGACTTCCGAGGGCCTTTTTATCTTGCTCCCACCAGTCCTCCCAACATGGTTCCCAAGACTCCTTTCAGTAAGGGACCTAACAAGAGGGGTAAAATGCCTCCACGTTGGACCAACATCTTCTTCTTTTGACGAATGGGAATTTTCTTTTGAACCATTTGGCGAAGAACGTGACGATGTTTACCTAAGCATTGTTTCTGGTGTTTGGACAAAGGGATCGTGCCTTTCAAGACGTTCAAACAGCATTCGCACACGGTATCGATGACCTCTTTGGAGGCCGATTGAATGAGTTTTTCTCGTAGGGGTGGAGAAGCTTTGGACAGGACAGATAACATGTCCCCATGTTTAACTAAACGAGGAGGCAGACCTTTTCTTTTCTTTCCTTGGGGCTGTTTAGAAGAGGGATGTTTTCTGGAGGGTGACATCTTTGAGTCTTCAGCACCAAAAACACTGATACCCTACTTGGTCACAGACCTTTTTTATACTGGAACGCGTCGCCACTGATTGTCTTTACATCATATCAGTTTGAGGACAGGCATGACACGTCGTGCAGGGGTACGTAACGGACTAAATCGAGCCAGTTCTTGCTTGGACAAATCCAGTAAACTTTGTAACATGCCCGATCTTTCTTGGACTTTGATTTTGGGAGAAGGTACTTTGTGAGCAGCAGCCACTGACACTAAATTGGAGGGTCCTGCCACTGGGGAAGTTCTTTTTGGGGTCATCAACGGAGATGTTCTTGGTGTGATCAACGTCTCCAAGTACTCTTCAGTTCTTGGTGTCATCAACGGAGAAGTGGATGAACGTGAGGCTGCCGGAGACGCAGTCACCGCCGTGGCAGGTCGTGGTTTGTGAGTGTAAAGTTGCATTATGGCCGAAGAAGTGCCTCTCTTGCGACTAGTTTTCTTCTGTGGACTTTTCTTTTTCTGGGGGCTTCTTTTCTTTTTCCGGGGTGGTGGTGTCTGGTAAGAGGAGGGTCCTGCCACTGGAGAAGTTCTCCTTGGGGACCTGGTCTTTTTCTTCGTCTTGGAGCTTCGTTTGACTTTTTTCTTGGGGAGAAGTTTGATGGCATTAGGATCCCATCTTAAGAGAGAGCGAATGATGACCCCTCCTAGAGTACCGCTCCCTCCAGGTTTCAAAATGATTTGTTTTTTGGTTTGAGTGTCGATGCGGGGATCGGCCAGTTGGACCAAAGCGACTTCGTTTCGATCAAAAAAGCGTTTGGTTTGATGAGGAATCTGAATGATCACTTGGAGTAATTGACGTGCCGTCACCGTGAACCATCGTAAGACTTCTTTGAGACTAGCTTCTAAGACACGAGCTCGTATTTGTGGATTTTTTTCTCGACTGATGCCATACAAGGCACGAATCAATTTGACGGGAAGATGCGACTGAAGGGACGTCATGTTCAAAATGTGTGTGAGACAGATGAAAAGGGTCTGAGGTTTTTATAGATTTTTTGTGGAGTGAAATTAAGTCGAGGACGGAGACGTGTACAGGACAGGCCCTCCGTCTTGGCCCCAGTGGTGAAACAAGTGGGTACGAAATCGCAAATCCTCGGGAGTCGTAGGTTTCAAATCGATGAGTAAATAGGCGTGTGGAGTTTGAGTGGCATCGTCGTACGCCTGAGTCAGCCAAGGCGTTCCTAACTGTTTGGCTAAGACTTGCACCTGCGATTTATCTCGAGGGCTTTTAAACAAGACCACGTAATGCGCTTTGAGACTGATGGTGCAATGGGCTTAACTTTGTTGAAACAAATTTTGGGTGATGTAAACGACACTGGCATTACGGTGATGCCCTTTGCGCGTGAACCACAGTTTAATTTCTTCTTTGTCTTCTCCTAACATGTCCTCAAAAATGACCAAATGGTTTGACGGGAGTCAGAGACGATGCCGTCGTCTTCTTTAGGAATGCTTTCCACAAACACGATGGAATCGCCTTGACATTCTCGCAAGAGGCTGTACGCCGATTGCCACTCTTTGTAACACCACACAATCCGCTGAGGAGGTCGATCGATCAAATGATGTTTATGTTCGATCAAACGTTTGACGAATTCGGTTTTGCCTGAACCGCTAGGTCCAGCAATGAGCATGTTAAAGGGATGGCGAAGATACAAAGCCTCCCAACTGGCACGATCTAAGTGTTCGTCGATGACTTTGACAGTAGAGGAAGAGGGAGCAGAGACAGCAGAGGTAGCCATAGTGTCTGGAATGTCACTTGTGACACGAAAACAAACAAGACGAGAGTTTATATACTTTTTTCAGAACACGTTTATTGAATGTTTCAAACATGAATACGAAAGACAAAAAAAATACATAAAAGCCAAAGGCTTATGTACAAGGATAAAAGGCACATGATAACCATTAACGTGGAATAAACACAAGTGTCTGTACAACATGTTTTGGGTAATGTTCTGACCGGTTCTATAGAGGGTAAGGTCACACAAGTGTCCTCCCGAAAGGGTCTTTCAGGCCTGTCCACGACAGTCCTGTCCTGGGTGACGGGTTCTTCTGGCACCGTCACTAACACAGGTTGAAAAGTCGCAAGGCTCACAATCGCATTCCACTTCAGAAGCCCCACACTTGAATTGTGCCTGTCTAAACTTGTTTTGTGTTTCTCTGAAAGTATTCATCTTGTTCGCTCGGTCTTGGTAGTCACAATGAACTATCGATCTTGCCTAGGGTTCCTTTTTATATACAGACCAATACCGACGTGTCCATACGGTAAGGTGAAATGATTGGGAAGTCGCACTCGCTTCTGGTACACGATTTGATAGACTTTTTCCAAAGGTCGACTGACGATGTGGTGAGTGGGCAAACATACAATTTTGTTCGGTTGATAGGTGGTCACTTTAAAGTTTGCATCCTCTCCCGATTGCAAGGCTTCCTTCAATACCCCAAAGTTCACCACACGACTGGTACGATAATTCAGAGTCAATCCTTTCACTTTACACGTCGTGTGCAATTCTCCTTGTGGGTCCCGGCATTTGTAGCCGTAATTTTTGGGACCACCACTGACGAAACCTAGAATCTTGTCGTCGGGATGTTCGTCTGTCCAGGCTCCTAAACGGTCTCCTTCGATGTCAGGGTGCTGTTGACTCGGGTGATGGATGTAAATGCAACTGTCCGTGTCAAAGTACAGGACACGTTCCCCTAACAGTTCTAAAGCTTCGTACAATTTTAAGCGAGCATGGGCTGTCACGTAAGCCGCAATGATGACATTTCCAAAGGGGTCGTCTTGTACAAAGTCCAGATCTTCTTCGTAATTGACCTAGATCAAATCCTCGCGAACGACGTCCACGTGTTTCATGTATTTGGTTTTGTCGTGAATCATCTGAAAGTAGCGGGAAGGTTCTGTCAAATATTCCGTCTTGGGTAAACACGGTCGTTGTGCCATTTTACCCCACAAGCAATTTAACATCACTTTGGTAAACGACCGCCTGCCTTCGTTTTTCTCGATGTGACTAAAGAGATGCCTTCTTGTTCATAGTATTTCTCTTTGAATGTCTTTTCGTCTTCGGAAGTGTGACACCAGGAAGGATAGCCGCTGGCTTCTTGCTTCAGTTTCAAAAAGGCATCCACGTAGTCGGCGAAAATGCCTTTCTGACTGGGGTCACCCTTGTGGTATTGTTGTGTCTTGGGAAAGTGGCAAATTTCGTACACTTATAACAGTTGGTATCCCATGTCCAGAGCTTTGAACAATTCTACGCTGACCCAGGTTCCCGTCAAGGCCCGTTCTTCCTGGATGTGCTGACAAGGTTGATCTTGGTTGCACGTTTCGGCACAAGTACGGCACAATGGAAACATCAGTTTGCCTTGACAATGGTGAGGTAAGACGGGATGGTATAGGTTCGTGGGAGGCAAAACTTTACACTTGATCAAGCCTTCGTATTGTCGAATGTTTTTCAGGTCGATGTGTTCCGTGAACAATTGTGGGTGCCCTGCAGGAAAGGGACAATATTTGCACACGTAAGGATACAGCGAACACACGTCCAAGTATTTGATTTCTTCTCCTTTCTCTTCGTCGGCTTGGTACAGCAAACAGGTGGCATTGGTCCTTCCTCAGTACAAACTATCCCTCGGGTTTAAGGGGTCCATCAGCTTGTAACTTTCCACGGCACGTTTAAACTCGGGATCGGTTTTGTTTTCATACGGTGATCGTACTCGTGTTCCCACATTTCCACCACTTGGTATCCTTGCTGTTCTAACTTTAGGCGTCGCTGACAAGTGTCCTGGTACAAGTCTTCCATGGTTCGTTGTAAAAACTGATTTTTAGTGCTACGATCAGGGTAACAGACGGGACATCCGTGAAATAAGCAACCGTTAAACTCGTACACGATCTTGGGGTTTTCTAAGTCCCAGCCATCGACCGAATACGTTCCGATGGTCTTTTCACCTCCTCCGTTGCGGGCATGCTGAATCCATTTGTCTTCCTTGTCGCACAAGTAATGTAACCAACGTAGGGCTTTGACCGAGTATTGACGTTTGACATAGTGGGTCGGTTGAGGACTGATGACAGCCACGGTGTTTTCAGGCATGAATCGTTGTCGATACACTAAGGAACACGCTTTGGCAATGGTGCAAGCTTCTTTCAAAGGATCGACCCCTCCGTGTTCCATGAACAGTTCTCGAAATTTTCCACAGCAACGCCGTAAAATGTCCACGTCAGAACGACAATACTTTAGCATTTCTTCCTGAAAGTCGAAAGGGTCCGAGGCATGAGTCTGGTACCAAGCGTAGAAAGCTTCTCGTTGTTCGGTACGCATGTTGTCGGGGTCGTAATAGTGAGCCTCAGGCAAATGGGGTAGAACGGCGTGTTGACTGGCTTCCGTATTGAAAAAGTGTGGAAAGTACCCTTTAGCCATTTCTGTCATTCCAAACGTTTTAGGCATTCGATTCAAAGGCATGGCCAAATAGCTCATCGAATCTTTAAACTGCACTTGTCCCACTTGCATGAAAATGATTTTGGCTCCGTTCAAAGTGACTTTAGGACGTTCGGTGCCTTGTTCCGTATAGTATCTGAGAAGAAACTGTCCATCGTATCCGGAGAAATTGTGAGCCATCACTGTGGCATGACGATGACAATCTCCGTAACGTTCGATGTCCTCTTGGCTCCACGTCTTGTCGATGGGATCTAAGACCCACTGGGCAAAATCGGCTAACGTGTTCGGTCTTCGAAAGATTTTTTCACGCCCTCCGGGAATCTTGCTGCAGTGAGGGCAATGACTGAAGATAGGTTCTTGAATGCACTTCTCGCACGCTCGATGAGCCACGCAGAAATTAGGAATGTGAATGCCAGTCTCTTGCATGCATTCGAAATCGAAAAAGATGAAATTGCCTTTCTTCTTGTGACCGTCCTCTTTCTCTGGTGGGGGTTGGTATTTTTGCACGTAGCATTCGTGTTGCAGGTCCACGATGTGGTGACAAATGTGACATTTTTTTTTCCTGAACATACGTGTGTCTTGGCACTGTTGGTACGTAGGCCTTGTCGACACGTAGGGCACAATCTCAGGAGTTGACAAGCACATTTCTGCTGTAAACCTTGAGTCTTCAGATGTTATTGGTAACAGGCAGGGCTGACAAACGTGCGCAGACAAGCAGGACAATGTACTCTTTCTTGTCCTTCGCTCAGACAGGGTGGAGAGGCCAAACATCCTGGGCATTTCCATCCGCAATGTTTGTGTTGCTCTCGATTGTAATAACCATAGTCACATTTCTCACAGTAATAACTGTATCCCAGGAATCCAGTGATAGTGGTAATGGTATCGAAATGGTCATCGTGATAATAGACATGAATGTATTTTCCGTCCTTAAAGTCTTTCCCTCGAAGCAACAGAGGTCAGCGCATTTCTTGAGGGTGCACTTTCAAGGTGTAGAGTGGAGCTAGGACATCTTGCAATTTCTGCATCTCAGGAATGCCACAGGGTGTGTCTTTGGACAGTCCGGCTTGTTGTAACAGGAGTTCTGCTTCGTTTCGTTTTTTGGCTCGGTCGGATCGTTGAATAGTTTTCCAGGCTCTTTTCCATTCTACCGTGTCGTTCTTGTTGGCATAGGTTCGTCCCACCACGATGGCTCGGGCTAAACACATCTGGTCTTGAGAATTGTGAATTTGGACGAGACTCTTTTTAGTGTTGCGAAGGTCGTTCACCAATAACACCTTATTGCGTTGTCCGGTCTCTTGAGGAGGAGAGACGTGGGCCATTTTCAGTGTGGCTTTACCATCGGTGATGTCAAACTGGTCATTAGATTGTTGTACGTGTTGAATCTTGTCCATGACTTTGGAAGGGGTTAGTTCTGCGGGTCTGCTAAACTCGATCCAAACAGGGGATTTCAAGCTGTCGTGATCTATGGATAGTGTCAAGCGATCGTCTTCTTTGGGTTGTCATTGTCGCTTGAGTGCGGTGAGCAAAGAATCCCACATCTCGGTGATAAACCCTTCTGCTTTCTCCAATGGTACGTCGGACTTGAAATCTTTAAACTTCACTGTGTAGGTGTAAGCCGTGGTTCTAAATTTTCTAGAGGAGCGCTTTTCCGTCTCTCGAATGGAATAGTACTTTTCAGGGTTGACTAAGGGTGGTGAACTTTGTTTAGAGGGTTCGGATTCTGGTTCACTCATGTCCTCTTCAAAATCACTGGCATGAATTTGTACCAAGACTTCAGCTCTGGTACGAGGCGATAGATCACGTTTCTGCCTCTTACTTTCTTCTTCTTTCTTCTCGAATGAATAGGATCGTTTCATCTTGAGTGCAAAACGTCAAATGACTCAAGTTTAAACACCATAGACTAATTTATAGTCATGGCAAACCAGCGTATATAAAAAGGGTGTGTGTCTTGTCCTTTCACTATTCATTTCACTCTCAAACCGAGCACAACGATGGAAGAGACTACCCAGATGGAACGTTTCATCAGAGCTTTGCGAGGGGTCATTAGAAAATTCTCTTCAGACCAGCCGACGGACTACTCTCCTTCCTTTCGAGATAAAAGTCAAGATACTTGCTATATCTGTCAGAAGAATGGGCATTGGTCTTCAGAGTGTCCAGACCGTCAAAAAAGAACAAAAACAGGGGCTAGAAAAGACAAAAGTCAAGATACCTGTTATTATTGTCAAGAAAAAGGACATTGGTCTCCAGATTGCCCAAAAAAGAAACAAGAGGAGTCGGAAGAAAAGAGGGATTCTTCAGAAGAAGAGAGAGATTCTTCAGAGGAAGAAAGCAGCCAGGTGAAGAAAAAGAAACAGGAGAAGAAAAGAAGGGAAGAAAGTGAGGAGGAAGAGGAGGAAAAGACTGTGACGGTGAAGAAATTGAAAAAAAAAAGATAGAGTAAAAAAAGAAACAGAAGAAGTGAATGTAATTTATAAAGTGTTCTGTTGTGAATTGTGAATTGGATTGTAACTATGGAGAAAAGAATACATTAATTATATAAGGTAAGTGTCTTTGAGTTTTGATTTTAAATAAGAAGCTACACTCACGCACTCATATACAGACATGTACTATAAGGGTAAAATGTTTTTTTGCTGTTGATTTTTGAGTTATTGGCAAATTGAAAGGCTATCTCTTTTCGAGAGAAGTGGGTGGCCCTGAAAAGGGCCTTTTTTGGTGTAGGGGTGAGTTTAAGCAATCAACTTTAACTGCCTTAAGCCTTTGCCACGGCCGAGGCCTACTTCTGATGATGATGATTGGGTTGAAATCACTAAGGGTGGTACGATAGGCTTAGTCACAGGGTTGGCGTGTTTAGCTCGGGAAGGTCGTATTCTCTTCGGTCGTGATAAAGAAGTCTGATACATTTGTTTCAGACTTCTTAACTCCGCTAAAATGTCCAACAGTACCGTGGCCGTTTGATTTTCACCCTCTTGTTTCTTTGCTGCTACTTCTTCTTGTTGTTTTTTTTTTCTTACCTCTTCTTGTTGCTGTTGCTGTTGCTGTAGGAGAAAAGCTTGTTCCGCTTCCTTTTGTCGTTGCATAAATTTCTCCAATTCTTCTTTCTGTCTCTGTCTAAAATTCTCCACTTGCGGTAATGAAGAATGAGACGAAGGTTCCGGAACAAATTCTTGCGAGGTAAGAAAATCCACAAAATCCCAATGTACCTCTTCTGAAAGTAAGTCCGGGTTCCCTTGGGCGGTCCCCACTGCTGGTGCACCCCAGTGGATCGTTTTCTGAGTTTCCGTCATGTTGAATCACTGTCGCATAGATTGACAGCACACAGGCGCTAGCGAATCTATATAGACCACATGACGTCACAGACTGCTCTCTTCGGATTGGATGCGGGCTGACTGAATTTTGTAACGCGTATTCGGATTGGTGAATGAACTCAATCCGTTTCAATCCTTCCTCTACCTATAAATAAGCGCAGTTCACTGCATTGATTCACCTGTTCTCGTCGCCTCACGATGTGGACCACAGTTGAATCATCCACCCTTGTGTCTTCAATGATGTTTAGGACGAACATGCTCATGTATGTCCGGTCCAAGTGGACTGTTGTTGATAGGACAGATACTAGTCTATGGATGAGAAGAGTTTACATAGAAAGACAAGGATGCCTCAAGAGGGTACTTGTTTATGGACCTGCAGTTAGAAGGAGTTTAAGAAGAAGAAGATGTGTCAGATGCCGTCTATGTTAATATTAATATTAACATGAACCCAAAGGCCCTTTTCAGGGCCACCCACATTTCTCGAAAAGAGATAGCCTTTCGATTGCCTACTACTTTTTTAAATTTTTTTTAAAAAAAAAAATCCCATGTTCAATTCCCCTTGTCCCTAAAGTAGTTTTTTTTTTTCTAACATGTTGAATTCCCCTTTGTCCCTAGACAAACCCAAACTCTATTCCCATGTTCAATTCCCCTTGTCCCTAGACAGACCCAAACTCTATTCCCCATGTTCAATTGCCTTTGTCCCTAGAATCGATATTTTTTTCCATTGTTCGAATGCCTTTGTCGCTAAAATGGATATTTCCTTTTTTTTCCTTTCTCCAATGTTAAATTCCATTGTCGCTAATCTTACCCAGGGTTTTTTGCCCATGTTAAATTTCCATTGTCACTAATCTTACCCAGGGTGGTTAATGTTAAATTTCCATTGTCACTAATCTTACCCAGGGGGTGTTTTTAATGCTAATTCCCATTGTCGCTAATCTCACCCCATTCACTACTCCTATAAAAGATAGACTATTGTAACTCACAATTTTAGATAAACCATGTGTGATTTAGAAAACTGAATTGGTGCGTTTAAGCAGTCAGAAACGAAAATCACAGTGTCAAATCACTAAAGATCTATCCAAAAGGACACCTGATTTCGGATGCCAAATTAGACAGGGAAGTCTTCCTTCGACTTTCAGACTTGTTTACTATTTATGAATGTGTATAAAAACCCAACATTATTTTTTATTGTAAGGTAAACGTGTCTTCGATTTATAGTTATAGTCACTCTAACATTGCAAATACCAATATTTTCAATAACTTCGGAAGAAGGAACTGATAAGATCCAGGTACACAGACTCTAGAATTAAGAAAGTACTAAACAAAGTATACATACATACATACATACATACATACATACATACATACATACTATGCAATGCTGTTAGCGTTCATATTGAAAAGTGACATTCGGTTTTCTGCAAATAGAAATTCAATGTCAAACTTTAGCTCGCAGTATTCCTTTCCCATACAGTGTCCCAGTCATCGCCTGTTGACAAAACATCCCATACAGTGTCCTAGTCACCACCTTTGACGAAACTTCCCATACAGTATCCCAGCCACCGCATATTGGCAAAACCGTTGTTTTGTCCTTCGATTTCTGTTTGTTATACACTGCAACGACGATGATCATAGCAACAAATATTACAGTAATGGATATTTCCATTCCATAGGAAATGACATAATCTGTAAGAACTTTCCAGAAATGTACATAGTACAGATTTTCAGCTCAATCTCAATAACTTAAAATTCAGTTATATCAGTCGATATCAGTTCCTATGTAGTTCATAAGGCAATTATCGATCAAATCTTGCTATCTAGACTATGTCCTGAGACAAAAAACATTAATGAGGGCAGATACAGTGCACGGACGCAAATTTCTAGCTTATAATATAATGAGAAGCCAAAAAGACAAACAACAAATGCAGTGAGAAACAGACACATTATCTCCACGACGACTACCATTCCATAAAAACTGGACACTGATAATTGCCATCCAGTCGATTTAAAGACATCCCATCCCATTTTTGATAAAATAAATACATCTCTGAGACCATTGTTACTCTGAAAACCAAATAAATAAAGCATGCGGGAATAGGTTCAGAATTAAATGTTCAGAAAATGTATGCTGATCTGAAAGTGCTGTTATTGAGGTTAGAGATTTATCGTTGCAGTAGTTTTTTAAGTTAGCATGGATTGATTGGACTTGAAGATCTGTGCTTATGTACCGTAAGTAGATAAGTTTATAAGTTTATTAAAAATAGTTTTAAAAAAACAGAGTTGCAAAAGCTTAGTAGATCCATCTTTCTGAGCAAAATCCTTAACCACGCACCTTGCGGTTAAAATTAAATTTAGGTAATGCGCTTTTGCTGTTTGGGTTTCTTAATTGCTAGCCGTTAATATTATCGCAAATATATTACAATATATCGACAAAAAGAAAATGATAGATAATGGATATATGCATTGAATAGATATTTCAAAGTAGGAAGGATACAGTCCGAGAAGAGAGTTATTGGTCTATACGAAAAATGAACTCGATCTATTATCTAATATGTTTTGATTACCCGTTCATTATCTAATCTAATTATTTATTTTCCACGTATGTTATTCACTGTGTTCCACTCGAGATTCGATTATATTGTGTAATAGCGAGAAAACTTTGAGTATTTGCGAGTCTGTTTCCTAACCAGCTGCTAATATGACTTTTAAAAGGAATATAACAAACTTAGTCCGGATATTGTTAGTAGTGTGCCGCGATTGAGACCCAAAACGGAGATCTAGTGTGAGACCGGTTTTAAAGATTCAAGTACCAAACAAGAATTTAACAAATGCACCATCTTAGTTCATTTCAATCTGATTTTAATCAGGTTGAGTTCATAGTTAAATTGTAACAGTGTAGAATGAAGTGATGGTCCACATTCAACGGAAATACCATTTGACGTAACATTTCAACATGAGGGATCTCTCTGTCTCTTGGTTGTTGAGGTGTGTGTCTGTAATTGTGTATCAAACTGAGAGAGAGAGAGAGAGAGAGAGAGAGCAAACACACGCCAACAATATTTTTCAAATATCATTTTTTTAAAATTAAGGCCTATCTAAATAAAATGAAAAGGAGGATTAAGGCTTGTCACCAAACGGGAATCCATTGTTAAATAGGGTACGAAGATCATAATCCGGAACAGGAATTGTAACACAGGAGGAATGTTGATTCATATTGTTTGCAGCAGTGTAGCATGCTATGACGGTTTGCACTCGAACTGAAATACGATATGAAGTCATAGGTTTATCTTGTGTGGTGAGCCTGTCTGTTAAATCAGCACCCCACCCACCCAGGATAATATGCTTTGCTACTATTGAACTATTTGAGGGTGTGATATTATTTATTCCTAAAATCGAGGAATGTTTGTAGACAGATACGTCAGCAATATATCGGTGTGCAAAAGAAACATTTTTTAAAATAGCTCTCTTTTAAATATGTCAAATATACATATGTTACTATAATAATTAAAACCACATAGGAAGATGTCTTTTGAATGACACAGAATATACAAAAAATAAATAAATTACGTATTTATATACACCTGAAAGTGCATCTGCAATCAGATCTTCATTTTCCCTCCGTGCCTATGTCAATTTTGTATTCCTGCAACATCAAACTCTATCTAGCAATCTCTTCTGATTTTTGTTTTTCATTTTGTTAATGAAAATTAGTGGGTTGTGATAACTGAATACAGTAATAGGAGAAGGAACTTAACTGATAGACACCACAATGTGTTGCAAAGCCAAACGATCATTCTCGATTGTGGAATAATTTCCATGGTGCTGATTTAATTTTTTAGAATATAATACACTCGAAGATATATACCATTCTTCTCTTCTTAAACCAATACTACACCAACCCCTACAGCACTTCCATCAGCAGACATTTGAAATAATTCATTGAAATTTGGAACTGAAAACGTGGTACAGTGTTAAGCATGACCTTTAAGTTACCAAAAACCTCCTGACAGTTCTCAGACCAATGCAACCAGCATTTATTTTAATATTTCAGTGGCTGAGTAGTTGTGCAACAATTTGAGCAAAATTTCCAATAATATCCAGCCATGCCCAAAAATCATATCAGATGTCTTATTATTAACAGGCAACTGGGATTCACATAACAATGACCTTTTAATTTATACTGGTTTAACTTGACATTCTCTTACAATATGCTTTAAACATGCAAGACAAACATAGCAAAACTGACTGTTACTTAAATTAATGATCAGATTTGCATTGTCACGGAATTGTGTATGAGTTATATCAATATGTATTTGTTGTCAAAAATGTACTCGGGTTTCGTTGCCGCGTACAGCGTCACCCGAGGGTGGTATATTTTATCGGTTCTAGTTATTTCGAAATCCTGAGCGAAACTCGGACCCCTGCACGTGCAAATTGCCTGCAGTGGGAAACCTAAGTACCTAGCTGCGCATATCTGTCACAGCTAGTGTACATATAGAGCAAATTCTCTATAACTAAATTACATTACGCCGAGTCTTGTCAGGAAGCTTACCCCTTTACGGAAGCAAATCTCCAGCTGTAGAGCTGCCTTATGCCATGCCTTGTATATGGTTTGATGTGGAGTCGCCAGCTGTAGAACTGCTTTATACATGCCTGCCATGCCTTATACACCGTTTGATGTGGAGTCGCCAGCTGTAGAACTGCCTTATGCATGCCTTATGCCATGCCTTGTATATGGTTTGATGTGGAGTCACCAGCTGTAGAACTGCCTTATACCTGCCTTATACATGCCGCCATGCCTTATACATGCTGCCGTGTCTTATAATGGTTTGATGTGGAGTCACAGAACTATGTGTGGTTTCGTGTGACGTATACGCTGTGTTATGGTGACGTTGGATCGGAAGAGTATACTGGTTTTCTCGGTGCGAGGGACCAGCGCTTCGCGACCATCGGGTCTGTGATTGATGTGAAGGCTCTCGAGGGATCCTTTCAAGAGACTGAGAGGAGCGGACCGTGCGTGGGTGCTTCTCTGGCCATTGACTAGGGCGCGTGGATGTTGGACGTCAAATGGGCGCCACGATAGTTATATATAGTGTTCCATGTTATTTCCACTATTGCATTTCATAATTTCATTCATTCCTATTGCTATATCGTTATGTGAACCATAGAAAGGTTCGTAATTTCATTCATTCCTATTGCTATATCGTCATGTGAATGATCGATAGGTTCGTAATTTACACTGCTTTTCAATATCGTTTTATGAACGATACATTCATAATTACATTCTTTTCTAAATCGCTATTTGAACGATACATTCAAGACTTTCTTTATATTGGGGTGTAGATCACTTTTATTTTGTTGATCGGTGATAGGAATTCACGTTTGTTTTGAAATTCCATTTGTTA
The DNA here is from genome assembly GCA_028554795.2 of Sinohyriopsis cumingii. Lineage (NCBI taxonomy): Eukaryota > Metazoa > Mollusca > Bivalvia > Unionida > Unionidae > Sinohyriopsis > Sinohyriopsis cumingii. Next base: position 22,228,767 of record CM068841.1, on the reverse strand, counting down.
AATTCATGTTTTGAGTTTTTTGTCTTTGAGTTAATTGTTGTTGATAGTTCCATGTTATGAACTTTATAGTTTTCCTTATCTTTTTGTTTATAATGGTGTCAGATTTGTTAATATTTAAATTGCGTTTATAAATAAACATCTTGTAAACGCAGTTGCTTTTGGTGTCTTCCCTAATCCAGTCCCAACCCGGCTTCATCCTGTGACATGCATCACTGAGTCGATAAAAGAGTTTCCGAATGGTTTCCAAATGATCTTTCCAGGCATCGTTGTATTTGTTGATGACGTCATCGATGTATTGAGTCGCGGTTACCTAGACTAGATGTTATCATGTTGACTAAACGCTGGAATGTTAAAGGAGAACTTTTCAATAAACGGCATCGCTTTATATGGGTAAAATCCATCTGGAGTTGCAAATGCCAAAATTTCTTCTGCTCTTTCAGTGAATGGAATCTGCCGTAATCCTTTCAAAAGGTCAAACTTAGTGACATATTTTGCATTTCCAAGTTTATCAATGCAACCATCGATTCTTGGCAATGGAAATGAATATGTTTTGGTGACACTGTTGATTTTTCTGTAGTCTGTACGTATACGATAAAGTATTATCTGGTGAAGGCACAAAAATACGTGGTGATTTTCAAAAATTGTTACTTTGTTCAATTAAGTCGTTCTCCATCAAATATTGAATTTCTTCTTTTCAAATATTCCTGTATGAGGGGATTTATCCTGTAAGAATGCCGTTTCTGATGAAGATCCTACAATCTCAACATCATGATATGTTGTACTTGGTTCCTGTAAGAACGTCAAGGAGCCAATTGTTCGTATTCATTTAATAGGTGCTTTAGTTCCTTCATTTCATGTGGTAGTAGATGTGAAAGTTTTCGGTCCGTATATTTTAAAATTACTGAATTCAAAAAAATTGGTTAAACCAAAGTCACTATAGTCAGACTGCATTTCATCGTTTACATCCTCACTGTGTGGGACAGGTAAAACTAAATTAATTGAATGATTAACTCCATCCAAATACACATTATATTATATATATGAGAAAGTCGTCTCTATCTCCACCTCCAAGGTGCGTTGATGATGCAATTTAAGACATTTACTTTCTGTCAATTCTATAAGAATCATAACATGTATCCTGGAGAGGATTTTGAGGTATGGGTAAGAGTCAGACCCCTATCACCAGGCTGAAAACTCCATTTTTGACGTATGGGTAAGAGAGCCAGACCCCTATCACCAGGCTGAAAACTCCATTTTTGACGTATGGGTAAGAGAGTCAGACCTCTATCACCAGGCTGAAAACTCCATTATGACGTATGGATAAGAGAGTCAGACCTCTATCGCCAGGCTGAAAACTCCATTATGAGGTATGGGTAAGATAGTCAGACCTCTATCACCAGGCTGAAAACTCTATTTTGACGTATGGGTAAGAAAGTCATACCTCTATCACCAGGCTGAAAACTCCATTTGAGGTATGGGTAAGAGAGTTAGACCTCTATCACCAGGCTGAAAACTCCATTATGAGGTATGGGTAAGATAGTCAGACCTCTATCACCAGGCTGAAAACGCCATTATGAGGTATGGGTAAGATAGTCAGACCTCTATCACCAGGCTGAAAACTACATTTTGAGGTATGGGTAAGAGAGTCAGGCCTCTATCACCAGGCTGAAAAATATATTTTGATGTATGGGTAAGAGAGTTAGACCTCTATCACCAGGCTGAAAACTCCATTATGAGGTATGGGTAAGATAGACCTCTATCACCAGGCTGAAAACTACATTTTGACGTATGGGTAAGATAGTCAGACCTCTATCACCAGGCTGAAAACTCCATTTTGAGGTATGGGTAAGAAAGTCATACCTCTATCACCAGGCTGAAAACTCCATTTTGTATTTCTGTCATAACTTCTTTTCATTTTTCCCTGAGGAGAATCAAGAATAAATCTTCCCTCTTCACGAGGCTTGTACAACTTATATTTCAAATCAGATACATAGTCAAGGATAATTATCTTGGAATCTTCAGAGAAGTTTCTCTTTTAATAATTTCAATGCTCCATGGACAGTGTACAAAAACGTAGTTCAAAAGGGCTAAAATTCAATGAACTTGGCATGATTCCCTTACAGGAGGCAACAGCAAATAAACATCCTCATCGCAATCCTTTCTTTTATCAAAGCAAGATGACAAAATGATATTCTTCAAACATTTGATGAAATGTTTCCAAGAACCCTCGAAATTAGGGTGATAGGCAGAATACTTTAATTATTAGACGCCTTATTCATGAATGGATTGTTGGAAAATTCCAGACATAAAACATGACCCTTGATCAGACTGAACAGTTTGGGAAGACCATGTGGTTAGTCTTATTGACTCCTAAATGACCAGCCAAGGGAGATTCATGTTCGAAAGCTGACCACTTGTTACCATCGGGTACCCAAGGTTGTCTCTGTTTTCACATAAGACCCCCATTTCCCACAAATAACGAACTGTTGCGATTGTGACTTCTGATTCCCTAATGGTCCTCTGAACCAAACAAGAGAACTCAGGATATTGTTCCTTTTCGATAATGAGTTATTGCTGATTGTCACTCTGATTAGAACAGAAAAAATGAACAGTAAAAAGAGGATTACTGTGATCAATATCTGCTGATTAGTCAATACTAAGAGCAAAACTGACCTGGTCAATAGACTGACCAGTAAAAGTGTCCGCTAAAAGAATATTTTCCTGATCATCATCTATCTCAAGAGCTCTTTTGCCATAGCTGGATATCTCGAAGAACGTGCTACTGGATATCTCGAACAACATGCTACTGGATATCTCGAACAACGTGCTCGGTAATGAACCATTTTGAGCTGATGATCCTTGTTGAGAATTACATAATGAAAGCGTGATTTGCAATTGCTGTCTCATACAGGTTTTGTGATTTATTTAGTAGACTAAATTCCTTGTCATTTATCTATTTTGATGATAGCAGTCAGTATTTACCGAGGGAAAGGAACAGTATATTCGCAAAATATACTGCACAGAAATTCACTTCCTCCACGAAAATCGCTATGCGGACTATGATAACCTTACAAGAGATGTATCATTGTACCACTCCTCTAGAACCCCACATTTTTAGTGCACAAGAAATTATACCCTCACCTTGAATCGTTCACATACAAATATTGACCATTCCCCAACAACACGCACAAGAAACCACCAAGACATCCAAAACAGGGTGATGGTCCCTTAACGAAATTCACTATCATAGTTTCTGTTGCTAATGAGAAAACGTCTCTTGTGAGGTTAGTATCTTATTTAAATTTGTCAGACACGAAACAAGTTCCAGTGTGTATATAGCAACTGTGAAATGAAATAAAGAAAGACTCGAACATTTGTATGACGTAAGTATCAAACAACGGTAATTTTGTAGTACAGTGCCCGATTGGGTATTAAAGGACCGTAAAATCATGAATAGGCATATTCTGAGGCAAAAAGCATTTTATAGCTAAGAAGAACATCATTGAGAAGTTCTTTCTGATACGAAATCCACTCCATATCGACACCGTGACAAAGACCATTCAAAATCTTCACCTGAATCGAACACCTTTATTCATGGCGTCTCGTAGAAATGTTTGTGCTCTCCAACATGTTGGGTCTCTGTCACGCTCAATTTAAAATCTTTATCTGGATGCATCACCAATACTTCATGGTGTCTCGTAGAGGTGTTTTTGATCACAATACATGTTTTTGAGACTTTGAATTACTGGCATTTTTTCCGTTAGGGAGCCAAACTTGAAAATAAAATCTGTCTGATCTCATAGATCCTTCGTATCTTATTAACTTTTTGTAGTTACCAATTTCAAAGTAATTTTGAAAAAATGAGATGATTTGTTTTAACAAGATTGCAAGTGAAAACGCAGACTTTAAGATAAAATTCAAGAATATTCTAACTTGTAATTCAGCCAATGCCATAATTATTTTCAGTTATTTTCCATTGCTTCGGGGAACAGGAGTTAAATATATTTACAAGTTGGTGTGCGTACTTCCTCTAAATCAAATTTTATTTCTGCTGATACGTAACCTGTATTGTCCTCAATCATCCATTTTTAATCGACGCACACGCTACACTTCCTGGTCTTCATGTCGGTAAGACAATCTCATTAGTGCTGATGTTGAATTGTTGTTTCAAATCATTTTTATTTCTTTTGGTGACGCGTGCTTAGTCGTGAGGGAAAGTGGGCTCGTGTGTGCAGGCAAAGCGATGGGTGCCGTTTACTCGCGGACCTGGGTTCAAATCTCCGTAGAGTACGAATTAAAATTTCTCTAGCCTGTATGATAGTATTATTTGTATATCATCGCAGTGGTCGTTTCCCTTCGAGTGATTAATAACTAAAACGATACAAATCAAGTAATGCACAAGAAATGGCAAAAACCATCATTCATCTAGCACTAATAAAATCCTGAATAACGCTACATAATGTTATAATTTTACATATAATGTGAATGTTAGTACAGCGATTGATATCATTTATCCCTATTCCAGGTATATTATTATTACAACTAGTAGATTTTTACTAAAATTCTCGACATTTCTCTCAGACTAAGGTTATTACAAATTAAACATTCGAGAATAAGTGGGACTATTGTTCGAGGTAGAGGTGGTAGAAGTAAAATTTAAAAGAAATAAGTCTTTAGTTTTAAAATTATTCTTAGTTGCGTTTTCTTATGTCTTTAAAACTAATTTAGGAATTCTTTATAATTTGACGACATCTTTAAATTTTCTTTAGCTGTAAACATTATTGTTTTTTTTTTTTTTGTGGAGAATTTCAGATATTGTCACTTTTTAAAACCTTGATTCCTATCAAATGTTCAATGGATCATCATCACAGTCCAAAGATTAAAACAAAGGACATTACAAATTTCAATTTTAGAAGAAAAATTTAGATGTTACGTACAGCTTACCCTAGAATAACTACTCAATGGCCGCTCTCTAAACAATCACAACGATTTTTACCATGGCCATCTCGTGCGATAAATATTTCGGCATGTAAAGAAAACAATTTTTTTAAATTAAAAAAAAATCCTTTCCTTTAAATCAAATTGTAAACCACAAATCTGTTCTCACTCCCTGTTTATGCAATTTGTAAAGGGTAAAAAAATATAACAGTAAACATTTACTCCATATTACTCGCCTAAGAATATATAAATGGTCATGTATACGTGCCATTTAGCAACATTTCAATTTTAACAAGGTGGACTGAATCCGTAATAATGCGTCTAATGAGTGTAGTGCTGATTACTGAAGCTGGAAACAGAGTCCTAAATTATTATTATTATTATTGCTGTTGTTTTTATTGTTGATGTTGTTAATATTATTTTTACTGCTGTTGATCAGTGTGATGAATTTCATTGGAAAATGAGCCTTAACTTAAGATTCCATATTTATCACATGATAAAGAAAATACTGATTTTCCTTTCAATAAAACCATGTAATGCTGCAGTGAAGCGACACTTGAGTACATACGGGTTCTTTGGACATTAATAACATTCCCTTAAGCGACTTCATGACGATATTTGTGGCCTCACGAGGCGTTATAACACTTGTATAATATGGCCATTATTGAAGGGCGTATTAACCAAGATCACATAATAGTTATCTGATTGTAGGGTTTAATTAAATATATTATTCTAGCCACTGGGATGGTACGTTTCTGTTTTTTATTTAATAATCATATATTTTGCTTTGTTTTTTGAAGAACTTGGCACTTATCTATTGATTGGTTGACTCATATAAATGCCGGATGGCCAAATACACTTGTATGTCAGTCAAAATATATATTGAATAATCAGATAGGCACTTATATGACTCTAAGGATCATCCTAGTCTGTTTCTGAGTCAACTCTCTGAAAAAGACTTGGAGGTAATCGAAGTAATATTCCCATATTGGTAAGCTTTCGGCGTACGAACATCCGGCTACATGTGGGAAGAATATATTCTGATAAGAAAGATAGGTGTTGAAAATAGCAATCGATAACCATTTTAACAGCAGTAAAATACCTACACTTTGAAGTTTTAATATAATATTTAAAAAACTGAAGAAGAAAAAAAAAATCTCTCGGCTTCAACCTTTACAAAAGGATACCGAAAAAGAAAACAAACAAACAAACAAACATATAACGTATATTAATCCCGTATTTTAATGAAATGTTGGAGAATTGTATGGCACGGTCTTCTATTTCTTTCGACAGCTGGTACAAGTCTGATAAACACCAAGACTAATAAAATTAGCAGTAAAGGATGGAACCAATCTTAGGCCGTCAATACCACATAATTTCCGGTGCAGAAAAGCGATTATGAAACAAGTGATAGATTTGTCTAAAGTGCAGTCCAGTAAATGTCACATAATGCGCAGACACAGCTAAATACATTTTTGGACGTTCAGCTATTTTCGGAATACTGTGGATTCACTTTACGAGAATCAATATTCGGGGATTCCTTGGTTGTTGCAAGGAACAAGTTTAAATACCCTGTATAAAAATAGTATCCTCTTAATTCTCATTCGTGTTTACCAAATGTGGTAGTAACGAAAATGTCATTCTTGCAAAACACAACATTAATAAACAAAAAAAATGTATTCGTTGTACTTTTAGTAACATTTGACTATATTCTGATAAGGAAATAAAAACGCATGGAGATTTTGTCCAGATGCATTTGTCGAGCAGGCTCGTTTTGTCACATATGTATAGACCATTCTAGCTTTCACTCGAGAGTGCCGCTAAGGATTACAGCATATTCCACGTGAGGCTAAAGGCACTGGTGGACTTTTATTAGATGAATACTTTGTGTAGGTATGGTGTAGCTTTATGTGGATATTACATGATATTGGAGATGCTGATTTATTTAATGTGCAATTTGGACAACGGTTAATGGATTGTTACTCGCAAGAATAGCACGAAGAAGTAAATAGCTCAACCGTTGTAAAACATTTTTTTTATAACAGTCTTATAGAATGTAGAAAATACATATGTTTTTTTTCAAAACTACGAAATAAGGCGGTTGTACATTCCTTAGCTTAAGAGAACTTCCTACTCATATAGTTACAGGTAGACAAAAACGTTGATAGGGAACACCGAGTAAGTTTTTTTTTATGTGACGGTGAGGAGATTGAAGATAAAATCCATTTGTATTAAAATGCAAAAGATAGTAAGAGTTAAGATTAAAGTTTCTTTCGAAGTACAATTTTGAATACTCGAAGTACAATAATGAATACTCGAAGTACAATTATTAATACTCGAAGTACAATTATGAATAGTCGAAGTACAATTATGAATACTCGAAGTACAATAATGAATACTCCAAGTACAAGAATGAATACTCGAAGTACAATAATAAATACTCGAAGTACAATTATGAATACTCGAAGTACAATAATGAATACTCGAAGTACAATAATGAATGCTCGAAGTACAATTATTAATACTCGAAGTACAATTATGAATACTCGAAGTACAATTATGAATACTCGAAGTACAATAATGAATACTCGAAGTACAAAAATGAATACTCGAAGTACAATTATTAATAATAATCTTATGCAATATTTGGCAATTTACTTTGTAATAAATCCGATGAGGTAAAAAGAAAAACAACATCAAAGTTTATCAATTTTTCCTTCAAGTGATGGAAAATTACTTTACAGTTGATGTAATTATGTATATTATGTGATATATTTGCTGTTATGTAGCTTATCTCCATACTGTAGACTTAGAAAATATGTTTCTCCCAATTATTTCTTTTCTTCATTGTATAGTCTTGTGCCTTTGGCCAATGGCCTTACACGAAAACCAAAAAAAAAAGTTCTTCTAAGGAATACATTACCAACACTCTCTGCCTGATTTTCGTTGAACCCGCCTTAACGGAAGCCCGGCATAGAGATAATTTTAGTGCCTCTGTGCGTGTCCGTTCATACGTAAGTCGCAGCCTATATTAACGTTAGCGTTAAAATGTTTTGACTTCCTTTCATTTTAATACATTGTATGATACCGTCCTTAGATACTGTATATTGTCTCAGAATGCACGTATCATTATCTAGCTATTAAAAAAAATGTTTTCTTCATGATTTAAAGTTTTGAGGCAAGAACAATATGCAGGTCAATTCCAGCTTCTTTTTAAGCTTCCAGTTACTTTACAATTGCAGTCATCAACAGGAAAATCAGTCTTATTAAATCGTATTAGGGACCCTTAAATCTTCTTTAATTCCCAGTAAATAAGACTCCACGAAGGAATGTACGCTTAATTTGACACCATAAAAAGTTCAGAATCGATTTACGTGAAGAAAGAAAACATTCAAACAAATGGTACATTTCACCGGGTAGAGCCATTCTCTGCAGATATACTCTCTAAAATATTCCATTTTACAGGGTACAGTCCTGCTATGCTCACATACTCCATACAAATGTTACATTTTACAGGGTACAGTCCTGCTATGCTCACATACTCCATACAAATGTTACATTTTACAGGGTACAGTTTTGTTATGCTCACATACTCCATACAAATGTTAAATTACATCGGGTAGAGTCATGCTGCACACATTCTCTACGTCTATAAACATTTTTTAAATCGCTGTATGGTATTATTATCCTACATTACATCTTTTTTAAATAAACACTATCGATGCGCATTCCTTCCCTTTTCTTTGTTTTTTTAGGAGTGTTATTGTTGTTGCTGTTCGTTTCATTGGCCTGAGAACAATGCCATATTAAGGTTTTTCAAATGTATCTTTTTGACATGTGATTGAGGAAGAAAAGTTGAAAGCGATTTACATAATGAAAACCTGGCTAATATGTCCCACTGTGATAACTGAAGAGGGCATATTGTTTAACTAATGTCCGTCGATCTGCCAGTCCGTACGCTCATACGTACATCTTGAATATGCTTTAGATCAATTGCCCCAAAACTGTTAAACCCTGAATCATGACAATTCTATAACTTTGTAATACTCAGCAATAATTGGCAAATCCATACTCTTTTCAATTTTTAGCACATTTCTTAATATTTAGACCTTGATTTTTCTTACAAATTCACCCCTCGGGGATGTGGAATAGACTCAATGCACCCTCCTGTATGAGGAGACTAATAGACGTAGGAGCCACATTGGTTCAGTATTCAGTGTGCGAGACTCAACGACCTAAATGATATCGATGTAACATTGCAACCATTGGATTATTCCCGGATCAGGTACGCTTTCGCATAGCACTTTGCTCCAATTGCCTCGACTGTAAATAATCAAATTTTGTTGTTGTGCAGTAAAACACCAACTTAACAAACCAAATTTGCAAAAGGTTTATTAGCATAATTAAACGAACACTACATAAGATGGTCACATGCTATATAGTTGGCATATCTGCATAATATATATATATATATATATATATATATATATATATATATATATATATATATATATATATATATATATATATATATATATATATATATATATATATATATATATATATATATATATATATATATATAACCATTTAAGTAATCTTGAATTTGTACATATTTTTTAACCTTCTGGACCAAAATCCACTGAATGAACCTTGATATTTATAATTGCATGCTTATGTAGTTGTCCAGAGTATGCCATTCCATCAAGCATACAAGCCTTTCTACATTTCTTGTTTTACTTTTTAGTCTGTTGTGAAAGCATAGTATCGTGCTTTACAAAATACAGATCTTTTGAAGAGTTATAGGAATCGTGTTGTGCTACTTTGTCAGTCTCGAAAAGATCTTGCTATAATCGGGTTTATAAATTGCATCAAGAATGGTAGAGTACTCACTGTAGATTAAATTATCAAGATTTTTTCCGCTGCAAATTACAACCGAGATCGCTCAGATAAAGCTCTCGAAGGTAACCTCTACCTGTAATTTAATAAATATTTGGCATAATTTACTAATATGCAATGGTACAAAACATTGAAGATATTTTCGCAGTACGTTCTGTCGTGGTCAGCGTAACACGTAACCATCAAAACTGAGCTATGGATTAGGCTCGCAATAAATTGCTGCCTGTGAAAGAAGGGATATGATTTGTTTGAAGGACGATTGGATTTTAATAAAGGCACGCTAGGATAACGGTCCGACTGATATTTTAGCGGTTATAGAAAATTAATTCTGATTGGCTAAGCTAAACGAGAGGGTGTGTTTCCTAGAAGAAATTCAATGTTTTAAGTAATTCCCCTTGCGAAATTCGGCAGTCAAGTTTCTTTTGTGCCGAAAGTGAAGTTTGAGGGACAAGTAATTTCTTTCGTTAAATAAATCGTCCAAGGCATGAGGTGTGGAAAAATTTAGAGAGAAGGAAAGATATATCGGCTTCATGGATAAGGGAGCGAGTCTAGGAAAAGCACAAGGTATTGTCACAGTCACATAAAATATGTTCATTGAGGTAAGTTTGTAATAGCTTTTTGGATTCATTCATTTTAAATTCATACTTCAATTTTCCTTGAGTTCAGACATTAATTGTGCATTCTTTGTCTCGAATGTTATATGATTCATGTATTGTAAGACTGTTATACAATAGTTCATTGGTAAGAATGTGTTCGGATTTAGTGGTTTGTATGTAATAGAAATCGTAGACTGCAGGAATTTCATGCATTGAAACGAATTGTTGAGACTTAGTCTATCTGTCTTAAAGGATATATAGAATGCTGACAAGCCGGCAATATGAGCTCCATCAGTCACTCGATTCTAGGTTGAGATTTGTTTTATCGGTTTAACAGAATGGCTAATTGCATTTATCATAAATTGTGTACTTCTATTTCTAAGAGAAAGAGTATAATTCAAATGTCATGCACAATTTCACTTTGTTTATGTAACTGATTAAATTGTTGCATTTTACATACGGGGGTTAGTGTTGTCCTATTTTATATCTTTACGCACATCTTTGTTACTCCAACTATTATTGTAATATTTTATTTTTATTGTTTACTATATCCGGGCAATAACATCGTGGTCAATCGTCTCCTAGATAACGACAACCAAAGCACCACAGAGGTGGGAGATCATGTACTATAGCATATCATCCCCTCCAATAACATAACAGATGATTAAATACATACTATAACATAAACTGTATTTGATCTAAAAATAAAAGTTGTAATCAGATTTTTTTAAAGCACCCTTTATTTAAGATATTTGATCTTTAAGAAAGAGTAGATTAAACATAATTTTATTTGAATGCGCATTTTATTGTTAAATGAAGTTTTCAAGGAAACCCTTTTATTGCGCGCAGACTTGTTTTCCTGCAAAAGAGATATTCTCAGTTTATAAAATTAATTATGTAAGATCAAGTTTATGTTTAAAATAGCACCCAAAATTTAGGGGTGACTGAAACATGGTATCAGCAATGCATGAGAACTTATTTAAAACATTCAAGTGTAACTGAGCAAATATTTATCTTGTCCAACCTCACTGGTGACTCCATCTGTATTGACGAATATTTATCTCGTCCAACTTCATTGGTGACGCAGTACTGATATTGTCCAACCTCTGGTGGCTCAGTACTTATCTCGTTCGACCTCATTGGTGGCTCAATACTTTTCTTGTCCAACATCACTGGTGGCACCATCTGTACTGGCAGATATGTATGTAGTCCAACCTCACTGGTGGCGCAATACTTATTTCGTCCCACCTCACTGGTGGTTCCATCTGTATTGGCGAATACTGATCTCGTCCAACTTCATTGGTGGCGCAGCACTGACCTTGTCCAAACTCTGTGTTGGCTCAATACTTCTCTTGTTCAACCTCACTGATGGCTCCAACTGTATTTGCGAATATTTATCTCGTAAAACCTCATTGGTGGCGCAATACTTATCTCGTCCAACCTCACTGGTGGTTCCATCTGTATTTGGCGAATACTGATCTCGTCCAACCTCACTGGTGGCTTCATCTGTATTTGTGCGAATATTTGTCTCGTCCAGCCTCAAGGGTTGTTTTAATTATCCTCGCGAATACTTGTCTCGTCCAGCCTCAATGGTTGTTTCACTTATCATCGCGAATACGTATCTCATCCAGCTTCAAGGGTAGTTTAAATTATCCTCGTGAATACTTGTCTCGTCCAGCCTCACGGGTGATTCCCCATTGATAACTTTTTTATTTGAAAAATATGTCTTAATTGTTCTTTTGATTCCTTGTCATTTGCATAAAAATGTATTACAGTGAATGGTTGCAAACAATGCGGACGACGAAGTCTTTTCACTGAAAGTCTTGAAACTATTTGCCGTTATCTGTCTTTGTGTCTCAACTGGAATGAAACCCAATTATATAAATATGTTGTTTAAATAGTACAAAAGTTGGTGCTAATACAAGTCAGAGTAATACTGTTCTTAAAATGCCCATTTTTGTACATGGGCAACTTACACTGGACAACAAATTTTTACAAAAGTCATGTTACTGAAATAAAATTAGTCAATTCTTATCAATTTTTATGTGCTGAACACGAATATGACAGTCAAATTGCAAAATTGGCTCTAGTTTTTTTGTAATCTGCAAGAAATTAATGTTTACATAACGAAATGCATTCCAATAGTAAAAGGTTAGCTGTAATAGCCTACCTATAAAAAATCAAGTCATTGACTACATCTTAGATTTCTTCGCCTGTCTCTTGTACAGCTGTTCGGGAGCATCTCTGAGGAGTGTCCAGCAGTAGTCAGCCAGCATTGTAGTGGACCATTTTCCCTGGTATCTTTGTTCCATTGTTGCGATATCTTGATGAAAACGTTCGCCGTGTTCATCACTAACAATACCACAGTTGCTAGGAAAGAAATCCAAATGGGAATGAAGGAAGTGAATCTTTAGAGACATATTGCAGCCAAGTTTCTTATACTTCATCAACATGTCTTCTACTAGTTCCTTATAGTTTTCTGCCCTAACATTTCCGAGGAAGTTTGTAGAAACTAGGCGAAAAGCATTCCATGCTTGTTTCGCGTCACCTTCCAGCAAGTTGTTGAACCGGTCATCTTTGAAAAGCTCTCGAATCTGAGGACCCACAAAAACTCCCTCTTTAATCTTTGCTTCGCTGAGTCGAGGGAATTTTTCATGCAGGTATCGGAATGCTGGCAAAGTCCGGTCAATGGCTTTCACGAAGTTCTTCATCAAACCTAGTTTGATGTGAAGGGGTGGTAGCAAGATTTTCTGAGCCTCAACCAGAGCTGGGTGTTGGATATTATTCTCTCCAATGGCTACATTCTGCCTGTGAGTCCATTCCTTCCTCATGTAGTGCATTTCCCTTGCTCGGCTATCCCACTCGCATAAGAAACACATGTATTTTGTATATCCTTGCTGCAGTCCCATTAAAAGGGCAACTACCTTCAAATCACCACAGAGGTGCCAGCTGTACTTGTTATACTCAATGGAATTCAGTAGCTGCCTTAAGTTATCGTATGTCTCTTTCATGTGGACAGCATACGCTACTGGAATAGATGGAAGAATGTTTCCATTGTGCAAAAGCACAGCCTTGAGACTCAGTTTCGAAGAGTCCACAAATAGTCTCCATTCTTGTGGGTCATGAGTGATTTTTAAAGCATTCATGAGGCCCTCAATATCGGAACAGAATATCAGATTACTTTCCTTTCTGAAGAAAGGCTCCAATTGCTGGTGGCGCTTTTGATATGCAGTAATTGTGACATCTTCTTCTAGAAGATTCCATTGTTGGAGTCTTGATCCTAGCAATTCTGCCTTGTTCTTTGATAAGTCCAAATCACGAATCAGGTCATTTAGTTCTTCCTGTGTTATTCTGTGTGGGGTTGATGATGCACCACAGTGAAAATCTGGATCACTGCATGCTGATGGACCAGGAGAAGAACAGGTCGACTCACCTTTGTCTTCGTCAGATGAATCAAGAGAATATTCTGCTGGAGGTTCTGGAATAGGAAGTCCCTCACCATGTGGAACTGGTCTCAATGCAGACGGAATGTTTGGGTAGACTATTCTCGACTTCTTTCGCTTCGTTATTCCGCCGGAAAGAGGAGGAACCAAGCAGAAGTAACAGTCATTTAGATGGTTGCTTGGCTCTCTCCACACCATTGGGACTGCAAACGGCATTGATGACCTTTTGCAATTCAACCACTGTGAAAGCTGTGTTGTACATGTAGCACAGCATATATGCGGAGCCCAAGGCTTGTCTTGGTCACCAACCTTGCATCCGAAGTAAAGATGATATGCCTTCTTCACTTGAGAATTGATACTTTTCTTCTGGTTGGCAAATGTCACTTCCCCACAAATATAGCAAAAATTGTCCGCGGTATTAACACACTTTCGAGGCATTACTGTTCTTTATTGTACGTAAATGGATAAAATAATAAGTTTTATGTAACAGTAGCTTGAACTGTCTCGCACAACGTCTAAAATATTTTAAATGCTGAACCTATCTGATTGGGCTTTATATAGTACACTGCTTACGTCAGCTTCAGCAGCCGCCTGGCATTAGTATAATAGGCCTACACATGTATAGTACACTGCTGACGTCAACTTACTTCAGCAGCCGCATGGCATTAGTATTGCATTACATCAGAAAATGATGCAATCAACTGTGGATGATGTGAGCATGATGGTATTATGCAATGTTACATCATTATTCCGGATGTTGCTGCAGTCCTACTGGAGAAATTTACACAGTGAAACATAGAAAATGAGGTATATGAATATCTTCAAAACGAGAGCCAATACAAATTTTTCACGGTTATATTCGTGTTCGGCACACCAAAATACTACAGATTAGGGCCTTTTCAAGTCAGTAATGATTTCACTGTTGACCAGTGTTATTAGCGGTATTTTATATCAGTTCTCTGGCGCATTTACATAGGTGAAGTCACAGTACAACAAGTTCCCCAAGGAGTATGCTCAAAATGCTTATTTTGTAGAGAAAAACCTGCCGAACTAATCAGTAATATGTCACCTGTCTACGTAATGGTATTGATTCCATTTATGTATAATTTACTGTCATCAAGACATAACTGTTACAGAGTTGAAGACGAGACCTGTTTCTGATAGCCTGTATCTGGGATTTCATCGAATGTTTTGATAAATGATAGGAACGTGTATAGGCATTGACCTTCAGAGAGAGACACAGAGAGAGAGAGAGGCAGAGAGAGAGAGAGAGATATGCATAATATTCTCCGCACTTTACGCACATCGTGCCTTACCTTACTGGAATACCTGCATAATATGTTAGTTTTAAATTATGAATGCTTATACTTAAGGATATGGGATGAAGTTTCTCCAGATAATCTTTTTCGTTTTAAGGGGAATAAACATACGAGAAAATTCAGTTCTTTACAGAATTCTGTTACATCATGACCCCCGATATTTGTGTTCACTTCAACCACAAAACCCTTGAAGCAGATTTTTTTCTACCTCTTTTAAAACTGCAAGTGGTTTAGACAATTAATAAATCCCATCTTATCTCGTGTAACTTCGTACATCATTAGAAAGTTTACAATAATTACTCAACTCAAAGACGGGGTTAAGTTACAAGTTTCCAAGTCATGATTTTAATTTCACCAACATGTCCTAATTCGTGAGTCTAGACATAAGACATTTAATTGCTAAAACTTGGTTCGCATTTAAATTGTTTCCAATCAGACGGTATTTCCGGTTCTCACTTTTGGCTTTGACTTTATAAGTTGGTGGCTGATGCAATATATACAATAATTATTACTTCTTGTACAAACAAAATATCAAAGGATTGAATTTCTTTTTATGGTACTGTTCCTTCCAACGAAATAAATTTTTAACCGCCCAGGACAATAAAACCATCTAACAAAGTGAAGACAAAGATGCCATGCAACACCAGAATTGTTCCAATGACAGTATGGGTCCCTGGAGATCAACAATTCTAGACTACTGAAAGCATAACAAACATCGGGAATCCCCCGGCATACCATCAGTCTAAATGGCAGGTCCCTAATATAGATAGGCCAGGGTTAGTTATCACTGGATAGTTTCGTATTTTTACACCTTGCTAATTTTTAAGGTAGAAGGCATGAACCTAATTATTATAAGCCTAGCATTTATAAATTGACACAGAAGCTAAATCTGTCACAGTTGGACGTGGCTTACGTATTTACGTATGTCTGCTACAGAGGTAAATATCTACAAATCGATATGGTTGAGGGGTGAGGGATGATGAAAAGTATGCTAATTTGTTCTAATGAACTTATTCATGCATAAAGCACAAACTGATTGTTATAGGACTCACGGTACTAATTCAGTTCCCATAGTGAACGACCGCTCCGGTGGCCTTGTGGTTAGAGCGTCCGCCTCGGATACGGTAGGTCGTGGGTTCGATCTCCGGCCGAGTCATGCCAAAGACTTACAAAAATGGTAATGACATCTGCCTCGCTTGGCGTTCAGCATTAAGAGGTTAGTGTTAGGACTGGTCGGCCTGGTGTCAGGATAATGTGACTGGGTGGGACATCATTTTACATGTCTGCGGCATGATGCCCCAGTGCTAGATAGACATCACTATAAACTGTCACACTGCAGACATCGTAGCGATATGACTGAAATATTGTTAAAGCTACGTTAAAAATTCAGATCACACAAACACCCATAATAAACCTAAGCAAGCACCATGATATTAAAAATTTAATAACTAAAAATTTTGAGTGCTCATGATCAAACCTAGCTACGGTGTCGTAGCCTCAACTTGATTTGTTGTGGTTGAGGCTACGAAATGATCCCATATCATGTAATGGAGTAAAAAAAAATCATCACTAAAGTCAGAAAAACAAATAGTGTGGAAATCAGCTACATAAGTATAATCATGTTTTGAAAGAAGTTTGGCTTATTTGAATTTATTAAGCCCTTACACCATAAAATAAATTGGCATGGTTACTCTAACCTTATCCTGTCCGCCATGACAGATAACGCGAGACTCTCGCCGTGACCCCTTTTCTACGTAAGGCTTGCCAGAACATATTTTGGATATTCTACGCTATATTATTATCAATCATGTGCGAATAATCGCTTCTTGGTTGAATTTCAAAGTTGCCGATAAACGGTATTTACTTTTAATGCGCAGAATTTCTGACCCAAACGGCGCCAAACTTTTGCTACGATTTGTTTACATTTCCAAATTAGGCGTCAATGTCCTTATATGGCACACAAACAAACGAGGCTGGGAACGGAAGTAATCATTATTTGAAATAACATGACGGACGATCTAAATGAAAATATCGGCTGAAAAAAGTAAACGAGATTTTACAACTATTTCTACAATGATTTTCGATACTTCCGGTGTTAAATTAGAGGACTACTCTATTTATTGGATTATATGCCAGGACTATGTTTAAAGTGTTATTATTAGGCTAAAAGAGCGCCGGGTGTGATTCACACCCGGCTTGCTCCATTAACACGTATATGCTCATGTTAGTACCCTGTCCACGAGGTACGAGTAAGGGTACTAATATTAGTACTAGATCAAACCGATATTTATCAGTATAGATGAAACCTGGAGTTCAGCGTCTGTGTAGAGGAAAGAGCCACGGCATTTTCTGGACCTGCATGCGTTTGAAACATACGCTTTCAATTCCACACCAAAGAGTCAGGTGCAAATTTTAGTAATGAGTGTTCCAAACTCAAGACTGTTAAAGGACTGAAATTCCATGAATAAAACAATTTTTTTTTTCTTTCTCACTTACAACTAGGATAAGCTCTCAAAAGATTCTTTTTCCTATAACATAACTTACATTATTAACCAATCATGGTCAGCCTAACCCATATATACTCTATTTTAGGTTCACCCATTTGCAGGATGGTTCCCATTTTTCCAAACCATTAGTATGGTGTGTCCTATAGCTGCCTTGTCACAGGAAAATATTCAAAATAGCTCTTTGCTGTCAACAACGAACGTAAAACAGAGGGGTTGGTGGCAGTGTTGGTTTAGTATAAAAGCCAGCAGTTGTATAAGGAATTAACCCAATTGCCGCAGTCAGAATCTCAAATTCACGCTTTCTACAACAATCATTAGTTTGTTTTTATGTGTCGCTTCAGTGTAAAAGTATTCTCATTTTTCTGCAATAGGTCATTGTCGAATGAAAATTCACAAGATAAACTGTTCAGTGAGACCTTAAAGCTGCTGCCAGTAGGAACGTCAATATTCTTTAATTGTTTTATGCATTGCTTGCAAAAACACATCTGCCTTGAATATATTTCCATTTCGTTGCAATATTTGTATTGGCATGCCCTCGAATCGTGAACAATCCAGTACTAGTAGGTCAAACTGCTGTTTCATTTATCGTACAGAGTATGGGTTCAACACGGTCTGGCAACTAGCCAGCCAATCCAAGGCTGTAAGTGGCATCACGTGATTGTACCTCATAAAACAAGAACATAATGGGGACAACCATATTGCGATTATATATATATATATATATATATATATATATATATATATATATATATATATATATATATATATATATATATATATATATATATATATAATATTCATGTAAAGATAACCTGACTTCATTTGCAGAAAGTGCTATTTGTGTAATAGCTTTTGACAGTATCCACTGAAATTTGAGATGAAGTTATGTTTCTATAAATTAGTCATCGAATATGACAATTTTGCAACTAGTTGAATTAATCATTTGCTTCTCAGATAACACAAAAATAAAAACAAATCACGGGAAAATTTTAAGGTTTGCTTCAAATAAATGTATTTTATTCTCAATGATAAAATTATGACTCCCCAAACATTCTGATTTCCATGGGAAGAATACAAGTTGAAATTAAACTTAGCTATTTTGGTTTGGTGATTTACGGCACAAAAGCACAAGTAGGTTGTTGAGTGATAAGACAATATGAGTAAAGTTCTTTGCCCAAGGACGCACTATGCTAGCTGACCCAGTCTGGTCCGATGGCAGGATTCGAACCGCCGTCCTTTCCGTTGAGAGTTCATCAAGCAAAACCACTCAACCACAATTCTTTTAAATATTTTCAGATCTGTGTTACAAAACCCAATTTCCATGAGTTTAAAGGTAGTATAATTTGTGGTTGTTTGCTATAGGAGTTATATTGCTTAATTCTTCAGACTTCATGCCTACCCGATTTCCTTTCTACAATGATGACAGGAAGCATTTCTACCAATATGCTTTTATTGTTTATAAGACCGAGGCGTCTACTCTGGCGTTGTAATGGACCTTTTGTAGCTACATATGGTAACGTTGTTGTAGTTTGCTGTTCTAAATATTGAGATCTCAACATGGTAAATGCTACTTTACTTCCATGAACAGGACATTGCAGAAACGAAGGAAAAGCAGCTTGATTGGCCATGACTGTCTTAAACGAAATATATATACAATACTAATTTCCTTCGTAAAATATCCGCAGATAATTTATATTCGCCCAAGACTACTCTGGCGGCCTAGGTTGTTAGAGCGTCCGCCTCGGATGCCTTTGGTCGCGGGTTCGAACTTCAGGTCGAGTTATATAAAAGACATAAAAATGGTACTTGCAGCTGCCTCGCTTAGCGCTCAGCATTCGGAGGTTAGTGTTACTGGTCGGCCTGGTGTCAGTATGATGTGGCTGGGTGGACATGATGCTGAAAAAAACGGTCAACTATCATAAACACACACACAGTGGTGGTTACCTATGTCGGGATATAACGAAATTCACGTGGAATGTTCCAAATACAACAGTAGAACACGAATACACTGCGTCTTACCCGAGTACAAGCGTGATTGAAATGTCAACCTAAATAGGATTAAATAAAATTCACCTCCGTTATGAAAAGAAAATGTTAGTCTCCCACGGACACGAGGTTATCCGAATACATCATTCTTCCAAGTCAATAATGCAAATATCGAGTCAAAAACAATAAAACTTGAATCACTGTTAAACACATTAACGCCTTTCAAGTCTTGATTTACTACTGTTTCTGCGTACAGTTATCACCATTTCACGAGAATATCTAACAACTGGAATTCTACTTTCTTTTCTGCCGAATGCAGTCTTGCATCTGTGGTGAATAACGCTTTGCGGTAGAAGCGTCTCATCCATATATATGTCCACTCAACTCCTGCTGGCTTGACCGGAGCAAACTCTGTGATATCACAGATGAAATACCACTGGAGATAAAGTGTTAGGCAATGATGTTGTGCGAGTAAAATATTATATTGAATTGGAAGGACAGTTGCTCTTTGAATTGTAATTTGTAAAAAGATCTACATTTAAATATTACTTGCTATGAGAATGTTTCTAACTGATCCAACTCGTGTTTGGGACTATTTTTTCACGCGCAACAAATGACAGGTGCATCGTCTGAGTATGATTTGAATATATAAAATGCCAGTGACCAGTGCAAAACTAGTTCTTAACTAGCATGAGCGATTTCGACTCTCACAGAGTCTTTGTAGAAAGCAGTTACAAAACAGAGGCAACAAAGATGTACAGAAGACACTGAAGAAAGCGCTAAATTTAAAACTTTCACATGATTGTATGGCTAATGGAAGGGTTGTTCGAAAATAATTTTAGATTTCGCGCCCATTTGGTTTGAACTTGGCAACCTAGTTACAATTTACGTACTAAAGGAGCAATAATGGCGTCATTTATTTTCTTAATATTTAACGCTGTAGCAGTAAATTAAATAAATCGTGTTTCTATAATTACAGTAATGAACACATCCACAATAATACTAGTAGCTGTTTATCAAAACAGTAGTAATTACAGGTAAGTGAATGAATAAATACCTAAATATGTTCCCAGGAATATCATGGGCTCTAAACAGTCAGTGATTTTATTTGGAGTGGGTCTCCGTTTGGAATTTCTTTGTTTCAGTGTTCCTGTGAGTATCCAAAAACATTCCTCTTCTTTTCTGGTTTTGGAACTTCATTTTATGGTGTGGACAAATGAAGTCTGTAATATTTATTGATCTGAAAGGGTCTCGTTTAATCCTTCAACCAAGCCCTATATTTATGATCCGTAATTAGAAGTTGGTGAAATTAGTGTGTCAAAAATGTAGCATTTCATCTTTGGGGGCACATTCCCAAACTTCATATTTATATTTGTCCATTGCAAATAATACCATTTAAGCTGGTGCACCTAAAGTACGTTGAGCAAAGAAAAATAAGAACCACATGCAGTAAAAACAATACCACATACACACATCTGTTAACAACCTCTAACTATAAACGTTTTAACATAATAACATATAATCTGCTATTCTTTCACCAATTTGGAAAAAAAACCATAAAACCGTAATTGTTTCGTTTGTATTAAGATTTAGGCGCTTCTTGTCACAATATGTTCTTAGAGCATTGCAGACTACGCTTTGACTAAACAAATTATAACTAGAGCCTTCGTGTATAAAATCATAAACCGTTGTAGCTTAATTATAAAACTGGAATACCACTGTTAATAAATTCTTCTTCAAAGTGATTAATAAACATAAAAATCAAAAGTGCGACAATCATTCTCCCTGACGTACTCCAGTTACACATACAAATTATTCCGACGACGTATTATTGAGCTTTTGACATTTTATTCATTGTATGTATACTAGTAACTATTTTAGCTCTTAAAAATGTATACCGTAGAATATCCCTTAAAACAAAACAAACGCTTTAGCAAAATCAACAAAAGTGCAAAACAATTTCCTAATAAACAATTTACCCATGAAACTCAGTTGGGCGAAGTTATTTACAGAGCGTTTCTTGCGAAATAGATAGGCAACCAGTTTTGTAAAATGAAAAATGCAAAAAAAAAAAAAAAAAAAAAAGCAACAGAAAACAAAGCATTGAAATATAGAGAAGATATGACTCGAGAACATCTTTGCCATGTACCTAAATTTCATTAAATAGAATATAATGGCCGGTGCTTTTAACATTTGTTAACTCATTCATTGCTGTTTTCAATTTTCCCATTGGAACTGCAGTGTTTCCTAAAATGAAATCAAATGTATGAGTAATCTTGTAAATAATCGTTCTAGGAATATACTTCCTCACCACCTTCGTTCAAAAGTATACTGGCATACACTTACAAAAGAGTGTGTGTGTGTGTGTGTGTGTGTGTGTGTGTCTGTGTGGAGCTGCAAGTATGAAACAATATTAAAGTACAATACAATAGACTTAATTTTAATCCAATATATAAAGCAGTCTATCATTTTAAGTCTCGTATATGCGGCGCTATACATATACCTGTTATCTTCACATTTCATTAAGACATGAACTGTATTTTGGAATAAATACAATAATCAAGCCAATCCACAGAGACACAAGGAGACGGTGAAAATAAAGACCAATTAATCTTCAGACGTGAAGCCATTTACAGATTATTGATTGAATCCCTGGTGATCACATTACCTCATTTTGTCACTGAGACCGGATCATTGTTATTACTGCTTTTATTATTATTTTATAACATGTCATCGACATGGCTGAAAGCAACTACTCTTTAATAGTGTTGCTTTTAACTTAATTAGTCACAAGCAGCTAGAAGTAGGTGTGCTCATGCTATTTTAAAAAGTCCTAATAACTGGAAGCTTTATGTCAAATACATGGCGTAGAATAAACTGCAGAACCGTCTTTTGTCCATCTGTCCTAAAGAAAGTCAAAGAAATGTGTATTTGTGTTTATGTGTCTGCGTGTCTGTCAGCAGGAAAACAAATCCACGTAAAGGAGACAAAGGGTTTTCTTACTTCAAATCCTTGTTGTTATGATTGACGTTTGTGACATGTTTGAATATTCAACATTTTGAATATTTTACACAGCTAACCGTCCAAGGACCCCAATTTTACCCCAAAATTTGTTGTTTGTTGTGCATTTTCATACGCAAATCTTATTCGAATAATATTGCCAAATAAGGTTCATTATATAGAAAAGTCAAGGAATATAAAATAATTAATAAATGCGTATTTAAAAATTCATCAGATTTGAGTAGAATGACGCCCTTTGACTTTTTTATGAAATGTTCAAAGAGAATTCTATGCTGGTGAGTGCGAGTTTTCAGTATGAAATAGATATGGAGATCTATCGCTTATCCTGTACGGACGATTTGCAGCATGTCGCAAATTGCTTCACGTCGCACAAAGGTCTCACTGGACAGTTTATCTGGTGAATTTTCATCTGACAATGACCAATTACAGAAAAATGAGAACAATTTTACACTGAAGATACAAATAAAAACAAACTAATGATTTTTGTAGAAAGCATACATGTGAGATTTTGACTGCAGTAATCAGGTTAATTCCTGATGCAACTGGTGGTTTTTATACTGAACCAACACTGCCACCAACCCCTAAATTTTACATTCATTTTTGACCAGAAATAGCTATTTTGCATCCTTTTCTGTGACAAGGCAGCTAATAGAATCAGTATGTGCCTTATGCATGAATAAAGTTCACTAGTACTATAACAAATTAGCATACTTTTCATCACTCTAAACCATCTAGATTTTTAGATATTTACTTCTGTAGCAGACACACATAAATATGTAAGCCAAGTCAGCAGCTCATTTGCAGCCCACGTTACGCATTTGATCTCCAATGCTCATCTAACTGTGACAGGCAGTCACCAACAAGCCAACCTATTTCCAAGCCTAACTCAAAGTAAATCTAAACCACATTATAGATTTAGCTTGTGTGTGAATTTATAAATGCTAGGCTTGTGATAATTAGGTTAATGCCTTCTACCTTAAAAATTGGGGGGGGGGGGGGCAAAATAATAAACTATCCAGTGAGACCAAATATTTGATAATTTTCTTTCAAGCACATTATTTTAGTTCATAACGCAAGGATACGTAGACCTCTAAGTTACCAAATGAATATTGAAAAATATTGTACCTTAGTGCATATGGTCAAAAACATAGAATGTGAGTATATAGGAATAACACAACTGAAACAAAGTATCTGGACATTTTATTAAACATTTTACGAAATCGGAAAACCGAATAGTAAGGATAGTTTATTAGCTGAGTATTGAAATATATTGGGTCCGAGGTCAGGTAGCAGTATTCTACGCCACATGAATGAGGCCCAGTATTTTTTAATATTCATTCAATAATATTTTTATTATATACTTAAAATACTTATTTATCATTCTGTTATGTTATGGGAATAACACTAACGAGACAACAACAAAATACAATCCCCACCCTGAAAAGTCTCAGTAATACACGTTTCTTTAATGCTGTGGAGAGCATGTGTACATGTGGTGATTCTCATTTAAAACAGAAACAATGCTAGGGTGTCAGGGTCCAGTTTCGTAAATTGGCCCCTGGCAAATTTCTTAACTTAAGGCTATGGTGTGACTTTTTCAGCTATTATTGTTTACTATTTATAGATATGGATATATTTGTGAACTAGGTGTTTTGAGCTTGTGTTGTTCTTGAAATTGATGTCAGGCATGTACACCTTCCATAGTTACTCTGCAGTATGTTGATAGTGAAATACTAATAGTTGGCTAGGATGAAGAGCTAGCCTCCCATAGCAGTAGACACGTGGGTTCAAGGCAACTAGAGTATCTCAAAAACGGCTTGGATGACAACTATTCTGAATTGCATCAAACTATTTAGTAGACAATGTTTTTCAAAATTTTCATCCAGGGAAAGGGCTTGCGTTTGCACTGTGAGCACCACATGCTGTCAAAAATGGCATTTGGATGTGAATAATGCCGGTATAAAATAGGGGTTGGGGTGCATAAACCTCTTCTGCTGTGAACTGCCATTGACTTCTCTGGTCAAGTGAATACTATTCTTATGCTTTGTTTTAATATAGCTATCTAAAAATATGAACCTTTTTGACCTCACTTGTGTATTTGATTTTTTATGATTTTTTATACTAGGTCGCTGATTGCGACATTAAATTTGTACATAAAACTGGACCCTGCCCCCTGGTTAAAGAGGACGGAATGTTACGGTGAAGGGGTAAATTTGAAAATGTGGTGCGTTCCATGATTATTGCCAGGATATACGGTTCATCGATTTCGGACGATAGCTATTAACACAGGATACAGAATCAGTTCTGAGTCGCTTGTATTTCAGTAAATTAGGAGTAAACAATAAAACAAAGACATTCAGAGTGGATCAAAGTGCACTGTTGGCGTAAAAGGGAAGTTATTGTTTACTCTCTCTCTCTCTTTCAGTAACAGCATTAA
This sequence comes from Sinohyriopsis cumingii, assembly GCA_028554795.2. Classification (NCBI taxonomy): domain Eukaryota; kingdom Metazoa; phylum Mollusca; class Bivalvia; order Unionida; family Unionidae; genus Sinohyriopsis; species Sinohyriopsis cumingii. Next base: position 22,203,621 of record CM068841.1, on the reverse strand, counting down.
CAAACATTCGTTTGAATGTAATCATATTTTCTTTGTGTAATTTGTATGATAGTATTTTTTAATGAGAGCTACTGATTCTTAAGCACTGATGTCAGTTAGAAAGTGTTGCATTCTTTGTCGGCATCTGGTGAACAACAGATTTATTGCGTGTACAGCGTTCCAAGTTTCCTTCGCCATTTTTATTTAGCAGCTCATTTAGAAGTAGGTCATCGAATGCTGATACATGTTTACTGTATAACGAAGCAGTGAATATGTTCACTTAATTACGGCCAATACCGATGGATATTGAACCGAAGTTGTTGTTGTTGTTCTAGGGTTTAACGCCATTTTTCAGCACAAGATAGGCTATACATGGCGGCCAGTATAACTGGTGGAGGAAGAACCCTGGAAAACCCAGGGAAGAACCACCGACCCACGAGAAGCTACTGGCAGGCTTTCCCACGTACCAACGTTAGCCGAGCCTTGGACTCGAACCCACGTAGACAGAGGTGAGATGGCAGTGATCCGTAACGGAGAGCGCTTTAGACCACTCGGCCACTCGCGGCCCCCTTGAACCGAAGTAACAACGCCAAACTAATGGGACTACATATAAAGCATGTAATAGACCTAGGTATTGATGACGTTGTGACGTAATAGTCACCTCATTCTGAGCTGCATAGTAAACGTTGATTTCAGTGGCGTACTAAGAATAAATGGTGCCCTAGGCGATAATGATGGCCCAAAGAGGTTTTGGTGCCCCAAGACCTATGCCGTTCGTAGTTTTGGTTCCCCAAGACATCTGGCGCATGGGTCAACCGTCCTGTCCGCCCGTTAGTACGCTACTGGTTGATTTTACAAAATCGGACATTTTTAAGATAAGTGTGTGTGTGTGTGTGTGTGTGTGTGCGCGCGCGCGCGTGTTTTGTGTGTGATTCAGAATGTTCACGTAGTTTAGCAATGTTTCCGTCATATCGCTCCGATGTCTGCAGTGTGACAGTTTATAGTGATGTCAAGCACTGGGGCATCATGTATTATGATGTCCCACTGTAGCTGCCACTTTGTAGAGGTGCCGTTGGTGGCTGGGTGGTGTTGATTGGCGGATTGTACCTTCTTACAAGGTGTCCGCTTTATTTGGTTCTCGTTATCTAGGAGATGATCGCCCTCCCCCGGATCGAGTAAATATTAGTATAAAGTGTGAAACTTCTAGTTGGAATAAATGGAGATCTGAGCAGATATATAGAACAGAATGACACGAGCCTCCGTACATGAAAAAATAGCAATTCAATCAATTACATAAACAACTATGATATTATCTTAAATTATAAAGATACACTTCTCTTTGAAATACATCATTCAGCGAATTTCAAGCACAAATATATTTATATAAATAGCCGATCTGTTTTAAATAATATAACTGGTTCATCATAGAATCGAGTGAACAATCGAAGTCATTGCCTTGTACAACTTCATAACCTGCTTATTTCCGGCTCACTCTAACTACACTGTGGCTGTTCTTCTCGATCCTTTCGGTTTTTTCCTTCTCCGACCTCACTACTGTCTCACCTCTTTTAGGCCCTCAAACTTTGTGTGGGTAGGTGGATACGTAAGTACGTAGATACTTGGATAAGTAGGTATGTGGATACGTCAGAGGAGTGTGTATGATTCGGATTTTTAACGTAGTTTTAACAATTGTTCAGTCATAGCGCTACGATGTCTGCATTGTGGCAATTTGTAGTGATGTCTAGCACTGGGGCATCATGCCGCAGACATATAGCATGATGCCCCACCCAGTCACATTATTCTGACATCAGGCCGACCAGTCCTAACACTAACCTCTTAATGCTGAGCGCCAAGCGAGGCAGCTGTCAAGTACTATTTTTGTAAGTCTTTGGTATTACTCGACCTCCCGCATCCGAGGCGGACGCTCTAACCACTAGCCACCGGAGCGGTTGTCAGTGAAGCTATTTCCCCTTTCAAAATAAACAGAGAAGCAACCTAAATATTCTGTCAGTTGTCCTACTGGGAACAGATCATTACTCCTCTCTCGTTATGTCAGATATCGTTCTATCGGAATTCAAACAGATACAAAAAGGCTATCTGGTCAAGCTAAACATGGCAGACCATAAAAAACTCTAGTTTCATAAGATTAATGTACTTCGTAATGGCTATTTAATCACTGACTCGCATTAACATCCCACGTCACATAACAGTTCTGTTCTCGTCTCAATTGCACAAATGAATGAATGAAATTCATTATATGGTTAACTATGTTTTATTCCAACGAATACACACATTCAAGTCTTTATCATGCGTGAAATCATCTAAGATCGGTGAATTCAAACTAAAGTAATGCACGAAATTCTTATAACAATCAAAACGACAAATTCAACCAATTCATTAAACGCACATAAAGGAGATCATTGTACAAATTCAGATATATTCAAACAAATCATTATATTGGTATCAATGAATTACATGAGATTGACGCAAATACCTTGTGCTTTCAAGTTTTGTTTGCTTCTACAGCCAGAATTGTGTCCGTCGACTTTTCAGACATCCGATCTCTTGGATAAATGTTTTACGAGAGAATTTCTTCTAAATTCAATCTCGGAGTCCCTTATATTTTCACTCTTGCAGGAAAAATGCAGCCTGACTAGATTTTTCGATGGGGACGATTTAAACCCAAGAAATTTCGTGTGGGAAACACGTCTCTTATTTAGCATAACCAATCATGATTAAATATATATATATATATATATATATATATATATATATATATATATATATATATATATATATACCGTCTTTTATAACTAGGTGCCAAAATTGTGGCCAGCCTGACCTCTAGACTTCTAAATAACTGACTCTGGATAATTCCAATTTCTGACACTTTGATACAACGATTGAAGTTAAACTTTTCCTTAAAGTCTGTCTGGCTGTTAAATCAACGAAGGCTTAAATAAGAGTCACATCCTCTCTCGACACTGATATTAGAAATCATCGTAGTATAGCGATTTAACAAGTACCTGTCCCCATAAATCTAATTAATTGTTCTTTGTCCCCAAGTTAATGTGATCTTCATAGATCGACACAAATTTGCATCTTTACACCCACCCAGTCACAGTATCCTGACACCAGGCCGACCAGTCCTAACACTTACCTCTTAATGCTGAGCACCTAGGGAGGCAGCTGTTAGTACCATTTTTTTAAAAAGGCTTTGGTATCAATTGGCCGGCGTTAGAACCCGCTGTCCTCCGCATCCGAGGCGGACGCTCTAACCACTAGGCCACCCAAGCAGTTTAAGATAAGAGACCTAGAAAGCATCAATCAGGTTCTAATAGCCTCTGAAGGGGATTGGGTGCTTCGAGTTTAGTCTACATTTTGAAAATGCTATTTCAAACCATAAGATACGGAGAAGGGAAACCTTTAACACCATAGCTACGGGGATCGAAAGGAGGAAAGGTTGTCAAAAGGGCCTTAAAAAGAGTACGAGACGCATAAATTGAGATTTATTGGTTAACGTAAAGTCCATTTAAACACGGTCTATTGGAAATTATTCTCTTCCATTTTTCTCAAGAAAATAAACTTGACAAATTAAAAATAGCTATAAATCTTTGTCAGTAATAGAGCGATAAATGGACGAAACGTTAGATGCGTAATTTACAGCAGAAGAAGGAATCAATTCCGTGCAAACAGGACATTTGTTCAAGTAATTTTATGCATTTTTCTGCATGCCCTTGTCGGTAAAACGTGTACACTGCATTACGGATACTAGTTTATCCTCTAGATCCATTCATATCTTTGAAAACGAAAACCTAATAACAGTTAGGCTCAGTAGCTCCACAAATTATATTTGTAGTACACGATGCTAGCGTCTATCATCATATTGTAATTTCTGTTAGCTCGATTTCATCTGATTAAATGACTGAGTTTTTATGTACGTAGTAATTATATCAGAAATTCTGTCTTTTATCTTATCTTCCAAGTCTTCTTTGACGGTCATTTAAGACGATATTGAAATATCAAGAGAACACCGAAGGTATCACTGTACAAATTATATATTTTCCTTCAGTTTTCTACAATTTGTATTGAATCAGCTGCAATAGTTATAAGTTCAGATGCATCAATCCTGTCTTATGTTAGACATTAACTTAGAAATAATATATCCCCCAAATCGACATGGGTTATATTGCATTTATTGGCAGTGGTTGCATTTTAGGGCATTTGACAGTTTTGGGACCGACTGAATCACATTTGTTTCTTCTGGCTTGCTACGCAAAAAATCATAGAGGGTGTGCTCGATAACAATTATATTTTCTGTTCAGGATTTAATGCTGCCTTATGTTGACAATCAACATTCCTAAGTGTTTAGCAAATCTCAGGAGATTGAGAAAAAAACATTAGTGATTTTCATAGGGGTTACAATAGAATCCAAAACAAGCCGATTGGCTCAGTGTAACGATATTTTTATGTTTGATAATTCGTTGGTAATTGTCGTAAACAACAGAATATCAGTTTCCGGCAGTTTCGTTTGTTTACGACAACATGCAACACTTCTTCAAACCTTTAAAATAAATTCATGATTTCAGATTTATGTCCAGTGATGCCATACAAATAGTTGATTGTGAAACAGATACTCCATATCTTGAATGACCATGTGCTATTTTACAGCACAATGGTGACCTTCATAAATTCAATTTGATTTCGTTCCATTGATGTAGATAGATCTTATGAAGTATATGGGATATTGTACTGTACATTTATAGATCTTTTGCGGTATATGGTATCCTCATATTGTATTATAAATGTATTGATCTTCTGAAATATATTGCATCCTCATATTGTACTGTATATTTATGGATCTACTGAAGTATATGGTATCCTCATACTGTATTATGACTGTATATATCTACTGAAGTATATGGTATCCTCATACTGTATTATGAATGTATATATCTACTGAAGTATATGGTATCCTCATACTGTATTATAAATGTATTGATCTTTTGAAGTATATGGGATCCTCATTTTGTACATGAAATTTATAGAACTTTTGACAACATGTGTATCCCTTAAAAACCTGTTGAGACACGTTATATTTTGATACACTGGTATGATATACTTGTGAAATCGCCCTCTCAACTGTTTGAATCGTTGAATGAATACAGTATGTGCTTTTTTATCGTTGTGCCATGCGCGTGCTGTATCGTCAGGGCCTATGGTTGTTAATATGTAAATAATGGTTCGGATTTCTATGTGGACTATTGTCAGTAAAAACGACAGCATTTGTTCTGTATATCAATATGTAAAAAAGACACTAAAATCATTAAAGTATACTAAGAACCATGAACTTGGGGTTGTTGATCTTATTTTTTTATATTTTAAAAAGAAATATTAGCGGTTTTGTTTATCATTTATAATACTATTCAGGTACATTGGGGAAAATGTCTTTCAAGACGAGATTAAAATCGAGAAAAAGTATTGGTTTAGGTCTCTCAAAATACATGCAACTGCCGAGAAACATCGCCTAAAGTAATGCTTGGAAAATTTGATGTGAAGTCTCAATGGATGGCCTGAAGAATGGCAAAGCTCACAATGTTTGCTTTTGCATGCAGACTATCCTTCTTACCCATGTGGCACTGTGTACGGTGCGATATACCGATATTTGGGCTTTAACCGTTACAGCAAATACGATCAATCATATATAATCAATGTAATAATATGAACTGTTCAATAGCTTTTCAGTTAGCCAAAAACTGTATTCGTCCTATTTCTTGAAGTATGGCTTATCATATAAATATGTATAATATTTTTTTTTCTGGCTATACAGTTCAGCAGCGTAGAAGATCCAAGATGGCTAAATCGTTTCTTCAGGAAAATAGGTTGACCCGTTTTACGAATATTTGACTACAAGAAATAATTCTCAAAATGTTAACTTAATATATTGTAGCTTTTTTATTTATCGCTGTTTTGATAAAACTATCATGTACGTTTCATCCGAGTTTATTCCAGTAACGATGAGTCGATACGTTTTCTACTTACTTTTCCTACTACAAGACCAACGTGTATCAACTAATTACCCTTTTCCTACCACGAGACCAAAGTTTATCAACTAATTACCCTTTTCATCAACCAATCAAAACTATTTATACAATAAGCTTCTAGACAGAGCTAATTTTGAGTCTCGTCAGTGCCAGTTTATGCTGGCCAGTAGCAGTTATTGATTTTGAAAATTAGATTGTCGACAACAAAATACTGGCAACAGATAACGTTTAAAACGTATGAGTGAGGAAAAGATAGAATAAGGTCGTTTGTGCGACTTCACATATAACCTGTTCAATACAGACTACCGAGTACACTTCAATATATTATTTTCCTCAAGATTTCATTTTAGATTTTTATAGGAGTTATATCGTCTATACAAACAGACATTTGATGTCTATAATTTGTCCAACTCTTTTAACCTGCTTCTTTCTATAAATGAATTTTTTTAAGGAATGATTTGGTTTTGATTATAATAAGAGAAGCAAGCGACAAGCAAGCAGACCAGATGAAATACAATTTAGAAAAATGCACACAACAGCCACCACCAGTCACAAATTAACCGAGTAGTGCATGATGTTCGCAAGAAATACAAGAGGAAGGATTGTTTATTTATGTCAACACCATGAAGTCATAGTATTATATTTTTGGATATTTAACACACAGCTTTTTCCATTTATGCTGAAATATGGTGGTTTGAACCTGCCAATGAATTTAGTTTGTTTACAGCTATTATAGTTTTCGCTCAAAAACAATTATATGTTATAGAGGCCTCCAAAGACGGTACCACTCCAACGACATGTACAATATACGGATTTTCCAAATACTTTTGATTTGGATGATTCATTCGTTTGCATATTCCAAAAAGTTTATTTTTATCAACCACGTTATTCTACAAAAAAAAAGAACTGGTAAGAAATCCCTTCTTTGAAATTCTGAGAAATGTATTTACCTAAGTCTTAATTCACGCGAGGAAAGAAGACGGTTGTTTTCAAACATTTATGATGGATACAGATATTATTCTGACAAGTAGATAATTCGTTTCACATATTTCTTCAACTTATATCATAGACTGGTGAGAAACTAGGATTATTTATTTTATGGTTAACCAAATGTAGTTGCTAATTAAATCTCAGAATGTACTGCATGACACCGTTGGATGGTCGATACGACTGTTGTTTTTCATTCACTTTCCAGCCATTGTATTAATAAATGTTTTGCATTTGTTCCCATTTGCGGACTTTATGTTCATGAAAATGCGAAACCAATAATTTGGGTCCATTCCTGTTTAGACCAGTCACTATGTGGTTTATTTCGTACAACTAATTAGGGATTCCAAAAATCGTAATGAATTAGTTCTGTTCATTATCGGATTGATTCTGGGCTTGAGCAAGAAAGTGAATAATTTAATTTGGCTTAAGCTAATTGTATGCTACGATGATATTACTCTTGGAGCCATTTTAGGTGAGGAAAAAAAATTAAGGGTCTGATCGGCAGGGACAGTCAACCATCTTTGTTATTCTTTCATAAACAAAAGATCGATCAATAAACGAACGCATAAACAAATGGATACACAAACAAGTAGAAACATGTAATGATTTTCAATTTTCATGGACTGAAATCAATCATTTGGTTATCGTTCAAATTAAAAGGCTAACTGTGAAGATATAATTTCATATTTCTAAAAGCATTTCAGGAATACTTCGTTTTGACATTCGACATAAAGGCATGTGCCGTTAGGCACGTGTTTCGTTTGAATACACTGAAGATGAAACTTCTTTGAACGGTTATCGCTTACGTTCAGTATAATCATATGTCCATCATCTCCACCACAAATATAATATTTGACCGTACTAATTAAATTGGTTGTTAACTGCCTTTGGCACAAACACCTGTTGTCGCGAAATGTATTTGAATATAAAAGTTCTGGCATAAAACACATGCTATGTAACTGATATAGTATCCCTAAAATCATTGTCCGGAAATACTCTTTGAAGATGACAAGCTTAGGGATATGATACGAAACACTTTTTAAAAATGTCAATATTGTCTATTTGTAAAAAAAAAAAAATGCATTTCTGTTTCATAGCAATATGCACGATCATGATTCAACTTCACTATTCTGTCTTTCGATATAAGCAAGGGAACTTCCAGCTTTATTTTTATTTTCGTGCTATAGGGGACTTAATTTTAAGTATAATCTATGTATCGTTTCGATGAAGTAAATGTCCTTATCGACAGTTAAATCAGATTATTATCTTGAATATACATGATGACTAATGTTGACAAAGGTTTGTTAGGGACTCAAGATGGTGGCGTAAGGTGCGCGCACGTTGCATTGTTATTATTTGAGTACTCAGTCTTGACGTTTGTGAAAACAACCCATACTATCAGCATTGCAGAGCACAGTTAAAAAATCAGCCTTAAGGTTGATGTTCACGTCTTAATTATTACACCATATATAATAATAATAATATATAATAATAATAATGAGGACTTTGTATAGCGCCTAATCTTTAGAAGCTCTAAGCGCTTTACAACATTTGACAACACCTATAAGATAAAAAACATATAATGATATGATTACAAAAACAAACACCATGAAATTAAAAAACATAGAAAAAACATTCTGAGAATATTTAAGGTAGGAAACATTATTAGGTCTTTAAGTTTGTTCTTGCAGTCGAAGTAAGTGAGTTTTGAGAGCACTCTTGAATGGGATCACTGTCTTTGTGTCTAAGTTTAGTGGGCAATTCATTCCATGTCACTGGGCCCTGGTATGCAAAAGAACGCTGCCCATATGACTTTGTTTTTGTAGTGGGAATAATGAGTATACGATTGTCAGAAGAGGAGCGTAAGTATCTTGCTGGTGTGTACACATGGGTGAGGTCAGATATGTATGTTGGACTAGAGTCCGTCAGTGAAACGTAGCACAGAGAACAAATGTTGTGTTTGATTCTGGATCGAATGGATAGCCAGTGTAGGTTACAGAGCAGCGGGGAGATGTGCTCTGATCGTAGTACTCTAAGTATGATCCGAGCAGCTGTGTTTTGAACTTTTAGAAGTTTCTGGAGCAGAAATTGAGATGAACCAGACAGAATTGAGTTACAATAGTCAAATCTTGAAAGTACTAATGAACACAAGTGTTTTAGTGGCATCAGCTGAAAGATATTTGTGAACTGAGCTGATGCGTCTCAGCTCAAGATATGCAGCCTTGCATATGTTCATGACATGTTGGTACAATGTGAGAGTACTGTCCAGAGTAACACCTAGGTTTCGTACTGATTGTGTGAATTTAATGTTGGTATTGCTGATATTAATTGTTTGAGGTAAAGGATGTGAATGAGAAAGTCTTTGTGTTGTGATCAGAATGGCCTCAGTTTTATCATCATTCATCTGCAGCTATTACAAGTTATCCATGATTTCACATCAGAAATGCACCTCTCCACACCTTGGATGGTAGCATCAACTTCAGTTGGGTGGCTAGATTTGTATATTTGAGTGTCATCAGTGTACAATTGGTGAGACACTGGATGATGATCTATGACACTTGAGAGAGACTGAGTGTATATAATGAAGAGAATAAGTCCAATAACAGACCCCTGTGGTGACCTATCCATAACATCAGAGACCACAATGGTTTGAATGAACGAACATTGTGGTATGAATATATGAACACTATCACGGTCTTGGATTTACGAATGGTTTATGGTATTCGCAAATAACCAGTTATATACTGGTTATAACGTAAAATGAAAGAGGCAGAAAACATACAGTGTAACCAATTTTAACTGACAAGAACATCAATATAGCAGTATGGTAATTATAAATATGTAACACAATAATTAATCACCTGCCGTTTTAAAAAGGAAATTAATATTGTAGCTTCAAAGAGTTCACCAGAAAATTACAAAGTCGACAATATTTCAAAACTATTTGGATATAACCCCTTTAAATGCACATAACAGGACATACGCAAGTGTCTTCACATCATGGTGTTCATATATTCACACCACAGTGCTCATCTCTTCAGACATGTGTTCACGTGGATACACCATAGTGTTCATATATTCATGCCACAATGTTCATTCATTCAAACCATTGTGGTATCTGATGTTATAGATAGGTCACCTCAACTTTACAACTATATCTTTAGAGGGTTGAAAGCTAAACGTAAATATTCTGTACTTTTCAACTTATGAAGTTCTGAAAAAATAGTAAAACGAAAATAGGGATCATGTTCTGGTGACATCAATTATTATCATAATCGCTAATTTTGTCCGCCAGTCAGATACCTTCACGTGTGGAAGACTGAGCAGTATGGCGGAAGATCATCAGTGTATGCTGAGCGATTTGATTCAATTTCAAATTTCTGAAAGCTGCATTTCTATTGGTTAATTCAAAGGTCACCAAAATATGACCCCTAAGCGGTCGCTGTCAGATCTTCACGTCGGACAGTACCAATCTGATTTTAATAAGACTGGATATAATCTATCAACTGACAATTTACCGATAGGTAAGCCACTGGAAAAACAAGAGCTGATCATTATTAGAGCTAAATTGTACTTTAACTTAATATTGACATGTCACGGCTGTCAAGTGAGAAATATTATTACTTTGGATGATTTTGTAAAATTAAGAAGTGTTGAAATACAATGTGATTAAAACTGAGACCTACTTAAAATGTCAACAATTTAAGTATTGTGTGAATTCAAATATATACAAGTCTAAAGTACACACCAAACAGAAAGGAAAGTGCCAAATTGTAATGCCTATATTTCTTGTAGCAGTGTAACTTAAATGTGACTAATTTCATAAGTGATTAAAAAGACAGAGAAAAAAAATTGCATACTAGAATACTACTAAATTGGGTGGACATATATTCTTGCTTTAGACGGAAGGCCTGGTGTGATATTCAAAATTGTGCTTTGCAAGGTGGAATAAATCCACTGGACATCTGTTGCTACGACACAGCCCAAGGCCTAAAATATATTGCCCAGGTGTTACAACAGCACTACCCCATGGAAAGCCGTCATAAGTGTTTGTTAAGTAAAACGCAGAACATTTATTAAGAAATAATTATCTTTACTTTTTCTCTTTCCTCTTCTTTTTATCGCGGTTTTGAATTTACGAATGGTATAAGGTATTCACATCCACAGATCTCTCACAACTCTGTCAGCGTGGGTTCCTGTCTCGATACACCAGGGTATGTGAGACAAATAATAGCTTTCCATGGGTCGATGTTATTGTATAGGGGGTTTCACGGTTACAAGGGAGTTACTGGTCGTAGCACTTAAAATTACCTCCCTTAGCTCCAATGCGCATGCCCACAAAAAAATTTCTGTTCCGGATAGTTCAGAATTTCGCACCATTTTACGCTTGGTTAGCGAAACATAAAGTCAAGAAAATAGTGTCAACATGGGGAAAATATACTGCTGTGCGAAAGGCCATTATTCCGGAAAGACTGTTGATGAGAGGACCATTTCACTGCATAGGTTTCCTGCTGATAGTAGAATTTCGCGTATTTGGAAACAACGAGTTAGTTGTTTTAGAAAGGACTTTCGCCTGAAGTCGACATCACGACTATGTAGCGATCATTTTGTGGCATTTGCAGGACCATCAAAGACAGCACCAGTTCCCAACATATTTCCTCAGAAAACTTTCAATACTTGGACGGTAATTACATCTGTTACATTAAAACGAAATGTTTAACATTTGACATTGGCACCGACAAATTAATGTCGATAGTGGTGCGGGGTACATGTACCATCCCCCTTCGAAAATTAAATGGTCAGTGCCTCATTACTATAAAATTTAGAAAAACTTTTGTCAGGTGACATACCATTACAAAACAATTGTTATCTTCTTGCTAAAATTATGTAGCAAAGATATATTTAATAATTCAGTATGAAGAAACATGCATATCAAGAGAATTACGAAGTACTAAATTGGACTGTGTAGAATATAAAATTAAATGTGTACAAAAATAAGGTATTGGAATCGATGAAACAAATAGGTTACATAGTATTTGTTTTTATTTAACATAATCAGTCAAATATGTGCATTATCATTTCCTAAAAATGGTCTGTCTATATTCCAGGTTGATGATATCTCTTTACCCCAGACCATTTCATCAGATACAAATGCAAATGTAGAACGAGATGACTGTAACAGCTCTGAAGAAAATGAATCATTAAAACTTTCTCTTCAAGAATCATCTTCACTAAATGTTTCTGTGTACATGCATGATTACATAGGACCTGTTTCAGTGATAAGTAGCAAGGTTAATAAATGTGAACAAACTTACGAAGTGCATGTAAAAGACAGTTCTACTCAAACTGACTTGCCAGTAACATGCAACACAAAAACAGAAACAGTGAATGTTGGGATACAGTGCTTTTTGTATAACAATACGTGTATCTGATACAATCTTTATAGAACATATTAGTGCCTGTCGTCAAATATTTGAAGAAGTATTCAATTGTAAGGTTATTGTGTAGGAGGCGTTGTTGGAAAAACAAATGTATATACGCTTATGGTGTATACATAAATTACGTTAGTCAAAATGATTTTCTGTTGTAAGCAACATACAATTTTTGTTAAAGTCGATAAGTGTTTCTAATGGTAATACAGTTTTGTCGACATTTCAACATATAACTATTTTTAAAGGTAAAATTGTCTTATGTACAAATTTGTGTACTTTCCAAGAATGGACTCGGGACTTAATGTTGACACTGGGAATCAACCCCGAAGTACCGTAATCTACCGGTATAAAAAAATATCTCCGTGCCAATCCGTGCCCATTGTGACCTCCATTTAGTACTGACCATTCACAACTTCTCTGTAAATCCTACTTTTCATATCTCTAATGGGGGCCCCGAGCGGCCGAGTGGTCTAAAGCGCTCTCCGTTACGGATCACTGCCATCTCACCTCTTTCTGCGCCGGTTTGAGTCTCGGATTCAACCAATGTGGGTATGTGAGAAAGTTTGCCAGTAGCTTCTCGCGGGTCGGTGGTTCTTTCCGGGGTTTTCCCGGGTTCTTACTCCACCATTAATACTGGCCGCCATGTATAGCCTATCGTATACTGAAAAAGGGCGTTAAACCCAACAACAACATATCTCTAATGCATGCCGATAAATGCCAATTGGATTACCTTGGTTATTTTCGAATTAAGAATTGCCCAAGAAGTTGCGAATGCAACGAATTAGTTTCTCATTGGCTCAACGTAAGCCGGTTTATTATAGTCTGAACTAGTCGAATGAGGACCAATGGTTTCATCTGGTTCATTGAAGCTCTTTCTAATATCGGCCAAATGAACTGTTTCAAGAATAGGCACCCGACCTTGATATCAATTTAGTTCTGAGCTAAAGTCTGAGCTTGAACATAAACGAATCACAATCTATTTTCCATTTGAATAGTCAATTTTGATTGACTGATGGAGAATATGTGATTTCATGATAGCGGTTTTATAATCTCCGGGCCAGAAATAATTATTCGGACATCCTTCCAAATTATGCGTATATAAAATATATGTAGTTGATTATAATGTTGTGACTATAATCATTTTAAATGCTGAATCAGCTCTTAATTTAGCTTGGTCCAATCAGCATGAGGTTTATCGGCTAATCAATTCGGTTAAAATCGATATCAACTCATAATGAACAGATCTGAAAGGTAAGATAAAATTTCATTTTCTGCGGACCTTTTGGATTCCCTGTCCACATAATTTTACCGACGTATTGGATAAAGCCTCGCAATTCGTATTATGAAACGTTAACGTGAGAAATTATATATTCTAAATGAATATTTTAACTTTCATAACTGTAAAAGCTGTAATTAGTTTTTGAATAATCTTCTTTACGGTAAAAAATCAACAAAAAATATTTTTGTACAGTGCGTTTTAGTAAGGTCCCGAAATTATCATACTAAATGTGTAAGAAAATATAGTTGCTGAAAATATTGGAAATTGTAAAATTTAACGGGCATTCATTTTTGCATAGAATGTATCCCATTTTAATAATGTCCGGTCACATTTTTTAAAATATCTTTATATCAACCTGTTTAATCCTGTAAAAAATAATATATGGACAATTATCTCAAGCAATACTGATTAACTTTGTCATTGATTTTCAGTATAAAACTAAGCTAACAGCAGAGGGGGTACGCATCACTTTATCTGGAATCAAGGAATCATGTAAGGAAAGCATCAGTAGTATTTTTACCAGTTATTTGTCGTTGATCTATTCTATACAAATCTTCTTGCCAAATCAAGCTAGACAGAATAATGAGACACCAGTGTCACAGAATTAGGCAAAAGAAATAGCTTGGTTTTGCCTTAGAACTATTTGACTATTTCTCGTTGTACATGCGTACAACGTTATCTAGGGTGAATAAGTGTTTTTCCAGGTAAGCGACTGTATTAACATGTACCTCGCCAGAAATTACTTGTGACGAAGGAACATTAATAACATGATGTGCACGGGTATTTTACCCTGACTTTTGCTCACTCTCCTATGGATTTAAGTAAGATCAGTTTCTAAAACCGACACTGGTAGTTTTGGATCACGTCAAGGAGTGTACGCTGTCCATTGTTCTCCAGCCATAGGGCTGATTGTGACTGTCGCTGTGATTGTGACTGTCGCTGTGATTGTGACTGTCACTGGGATTGTGACTGTGACTATGGCTAGAGCTGACTAGAGTTTACTAGAGATGTCTGAAGCTGTGTAAAGTTGTTTAGAGCTGTCTGGAGTTTCCAGAGTATTTAAGGCTGCGTGCTGTCGATACGTATGTATGTATGTACGTATGCCTGTGCCACGGACGTAGACGTAGCAAATTCAAAAGGGTGCTGTATGCTGCCTGTACGTGTGTATACGTATGACTGCACATGTGGTGGATCCATAAAGGGTGCGAGCGGCCGATAAGAGTGTGGGCCAACCCAAGGAATCGGGCGACTGTATAAGGGGTCTAGAAGCATACGTGTGGTTCAATTATTGTTCAAATTGCGTTTTTATGTTCATAAGATTATTTTGAATCTTAGTTATGTTCATAAGATTATTTTGAATCTTAGCTGTGTTCATAAAATTATTTTGAATCTTAGTTGTGTTCATAATATTATTGTGAATCTTAATAGGAGTTCATATTTGAGATTATATGAATCTCTCTTGTAGTGTAGAATACTATTTGAAACGTATTTGCAGTCCATGAAGTTTCTTGGATCTGTACTTCATATTGATTTCATAGTTTTGGTTTATTTTCAATGTGTAAATGTTGTGTTGAGTGATTTGAGTCAATCTTATGTTGAGAGCGTGAGAGAATCATTGTATTTTTACATCATATATTTTTCTTTATTAATTCATTTCATAAATTTCCATCTTTCTCACATTGTGTTTGTCTTACTCATTTAGTGCAAAAACCCACTCGGTTTCTATTCTGCGACAATGGTGTCAGAAGTGGGATCTTTGGATTAAGTGAATCGTCATCATTTTGTTTGTGAAAGTCTACACTTATTGTTTATATTCGAGTGTGACCTTCTTGACAAGATAATCTTCAAGTAGGTGTTTATTTTGTTTAGTTCTAGGTCTGTTGGTCTAGTATAAATACATATTCATTTTGTTTTGGTTGCCTTCATCAGGAAGATAAGGTTAGTTTCTTTTGTCAAATTAAATTTGTTTTATTGCTACTAATCATGTCATCTCTTAAGGACTTGGTCGCCTTAGGCAAAGAACTTGGGTATGAGGGAGAAAGTTTAAGGGAACTTATTAAGGAAGAACAAGCCCGGGAGATGGATGAAAGGGTACAGGCGAGGGAATTAGAAAGGGAAGAACTCGCTCGGGAGAGGGATGAAAGGGTAAAGGAGATAGAATTGACAAAACACTTAGAAAGGGAAAAAAACGGGAAACAGAGGAAAGGCGGTCAGAATTAGAGAAGGAAAAGATAGAAATAGAAAAACAGGCCGAAAAGGAAAGGATAGAATGGGAAAGCGTAGCGGAGAGGGAGAAGATAGAACTGCTTAAAGAAGTAGAGGATAGAAAGTTAGAAAAGGCAAGGTTAGAAGCTTTGGAGATAGAAGAAAGATTAAGGCAACGGGATCATGAACGTAAGATAGAGTTAGGAACAGCTAGAAAAGGAGAACACGATTCTGCCTCTAGTAAATTAAAGGGTCCCAAATTACCCCCCTTTGACGATGAAAAAGAGAACATGGATAGTTATCTTCATCGGTTTGAGCGGTATGCCGAGAACCAGAAGTGGAGTCGAAATGACTGGGCATTGCATCTCAGTGCTTTATTAAAAGGTAAAGCGCTGGATGTGTACTCGCGACTTCCTAGAGACGATGTGTTCAAATACGATGTCCTGAAGGAAGCACTTCTAAAAGGGTACGAGCTGACTGAACACGGTTTCCGTAAAAAGTTCAGGTATTGCAAGCCCGAGAAGGGAGAAACCTTCGATCAGTTCATCGTGAGAATAGCGAACTATTTTCAGCGGTGGATTGAATGCAGCAAAAAGGTGAAAACGTTTGGAGGGTTGACTGATTTCTTGCTCAGAGATCAATTGTTGAACACAGTTGGGCGGGAACTAAATCAGTTTCTGAAAGAGAAAGTCTTCTCAAACGTACAGGATATGGCTAAGCAAGCCGATTTATATGCAGAGGCTTATAGGGGGAACCCAGAACGTGGTTTCAAAAGATTTTAGGTCTGGAAACAAATCTACGAGACCGATGCCTAGGGAGCTTGTGAAATCAGCTGAGGCAGGTAGGTCAGTTAGGGATACAGGTCGTCAGGGTATACAATGTTACTTGTGTTAGGAATGGGGTCATGTTCAAGCAAAATGTCCTAAAAGAAAGGGACTTGTACTTAAGGTAGCCGTGGCTATATACAGTAAAAGTATATATGATAATCTGGTGCAGGTAGAACCAGGTATTCATACACTTGGCACGTGTCTTTTCCCCGAAGCGCAAGTACCAACCGCGAGAGGTTTCGTGTACGGTCGAGAAGTCGTAGCATTATGTGACACTGGTTGCACGGGTGTAGTGATCAAACGTAGTCTCGTGCAGGATAACCAAATACTCGGGTGGGAGACCCCATGTATGCTACTCGATCAGACGATCCGTAATGTTGAAGGTTCCCGTCTTCCAACCATGGCAGATTTCAGAATACATTTGGCTCAGGCAGTCGAAACGCGAGCGCAAACCAGACGAGAGAAAAACGCGTTTCAGAAATTAATAGCCCCTGAATCGATCTCCGGAATTTCGCGTGATGAATTCAAACGAGAACAAGAACGTGACGAATCCATCAAAACTATTATTGAGAAAATCGCGTCCGGCGCAATTAAACACTGCAAGGGTGGGGGCAGCTCGAGATTCGTTCGGAGGAACGAGCTAATTCATAGGGAGTTTATCACTCCGGAGGGTAAGAGGTATTGGCAAGTGGTCGTACCCCAGAGATACAGATCTCAGGTACTTAGGGTGGCCCATGAGTCTAGCATGGCAGGACACCTCGGTAAGACAAAGACCACCAGCAGAGTAGTCACTGAATTCTACTGGCCAGGTGTTAATGGCGATGTCACACGGTTCTGTAGGTCGTATGACGTATGCCAGAAAACCGTATGTAAGGGAAGGGTCACAAGGGTGCCCTTAGCACAGATGCCATTAATAGATATACCGTTTAAAAGAGTGGCGGTGGATATTGTAGGTCCAATACAACCAGTTACCGAAAGGAAGAACCGATATATTCTTACTCTTGTGGATTACGCAACCAGATATCCAGAAGCCGTAGCGTTACCAGCTATTGAAACGGAACGGGTGGCTGAAGCATTGGTTGACATCTTCAGTAAGGTAGGTGTGCCAGAAGAAATCCTTACGGATTGTGCTGCCCAATTCACCTCCAACCTCATGGGTGAAATAAGTAGACTGTTATCAATCAAAAACACTACCCCATACCATCCGATGTGCAATGGACTGGTAAAGAAATTTAATGGTACCCTAAAACATATGCTACGAAAAATGTGCGCGGAACGTTCGCAAGACTGGGACCGCTATTTGAACGCGGTTCTGTTCGCGTACCGTGAAGTACCGCAAGAAAGTTTAGGGTTTTCACCCTTCAAATTGCTGTACGGAAGAACAGTTCGAGGCCCGATTGGGATACTACGCGAACTGTGGACAGGTGACGTCGCGAACGAGGAGATAAAAACTACCTACCAGTACGTGTTAGATCTGCGAGAGAAACTAGAAAGTACATGCCAGCTGGCACGTGACGAATTAATGAAATCGAGTCGCACATATGCAAACTATTATAACCGCAGAGCGCGAAATAGGAACTTTCTTGTAGGAGATCAGGTTCTATTGCTTCTTCCTACTAGCACAAATAAGTTACTAGTCCAGTGGAAAGGTCCCTACGAAGTTAAAGAGGTCAAAAATGGCATGGACTATAAATTGACACAGACGGTAATTTAAAGACATTCCATGCTAACATGCTTAAGGTGTACATCAAGAGACAGCGACAATGTAGAAAAAGGGGTCTTAAATGTCGTTTGTACGGCAGTCATCAACGACGACGTGGGTGAATCAGAACACGAGGTTTCCCTTGAGTGTCTCTTGGGTGTTGCAAGAGAAGGGGTAGATAAAGTCGATGTGAGTGCAGAGTTGACCAAAGAGCAGCGTCAACAAATTAATGCGCTTTTGGTTAAATACTCGGAAGTATTCACCGACAGACCAGGTTGTACAACCTTGGCAGACCTTAAAATTAAACTGAATACGTCTGACCCCATTAGAATCAAAGGTTATCCGGTACCATACAACGCACGAGAAGCTATGGACGAAGAGGTGAGTAAAATGTTAGATCTGGCAGTGATTGAACCCTCCAATTCGCCATATTCTTCTCCCACAGTGCTAGTCAGAAAAAAGATGGGACGAACCGATTCTGTATCGACTTTAGACAGTTAAATAAAATCATGGTGTTCGATGCAGAACCAATGCCAGATATGGAGGGTCTATTTGCGAAGTTGTCAGGCAACCGATGGATTTCCAAATTAGATCTGTCCAAGGGATATTGGCAGATTCCCATTGTTCAAGAGTCCCGTATATTGACAGCATTTGCGACCCAGAAAAGATTATATTAATTCAAGGTAATGCCATTCGGGTTAGTAGGTGCTAGTGCCACCTGTTGTCGTTTGATGCGCAAGTTGCTAAGAGGTTTAGCAAGCGTTGATAGCGTTGTAGATGACATATTTGTGTACACGAATACTTAGAGTGAGCACGTGTCCGACTTGGGGAAACTCTTCGATAGACTCCGCAGAGCGAACCTCACAGTGAGACCCACTAAATGCAGTATTGGCTATAAAGATTTAGATTATTTGGGTCATAGGGCCAATGGTTCGGGTCAGTTGAAACCTCACCCCAAGCAAGTGGAAGCGATTAGGAACGCACCTAAGCCCGATAACAAAACGCAAGTTCGTTCATTTCTAGGTCTAGTAGGGTTTTATAGAAAGTTTATACCAAACTTTTCAGCCATTGCTAGCCCACTGTCTGATCTGACAAAGAAGGGGAAACCCAACAAAGTAGAGTGGGGACCGCCACAAGACAGAGCTTTTTGCGCGCTGAAAGAGAAACTAGTCAGTACACCTATATTAAAATTGCCAGATGTTAGCAAGCCCTTTATTTTAAGAACAGCTACCTCTGAAACTGGATTGGGAGCAGTTTTACTGCAAGAGCAAGATAACAATAAGTTACCCGTAGCTTACTCGAGTAGGAAATTGCTACCCAGGGAGAAAAACTATTCCGTTATTGAGAAAGACTGTTTGGCCGTAGTGTGGGGAATTGGGAAGTATCATGCGTATCTTTTTGGGAGAGATTTCATTCTCGAGACTGATCACCAACCCCTATTGTATTTAAACAAGGCCAAGGTCGCTAACGCTTGATTGATGCGTTGGGCGCTGACACTACAACCTTAACGCTTCCGTGTAGAGGCAATAAGATGAGTTGAAAATATAGGGGCAGACTACTTGAGTAGGGTATGATTGGAAATTTGGATAAATTTGTACCCAGTATAGAAAATCCAGATTGCAGTATAACCGGTGTAAATATTGTAACATAATATTAGTGGTTATTTTTCTTTTATTCTGTGAGGGTTTAAAATAAATGTGTACATTTTTTTTCTCATGGAGGGAGGTATTGTCACAGAATTAGGCAAAAAAATAACATGGTTTTACCTTAGAACTATTTGACTATTTCTTGTTGTCATGCGTACAACATTATCTAGGGTGAATAAGTGTTTTTCCAGGTAAGCGACTGTATTAACATGTACCTCGCCAGAAATTACTTGTGACGAAGGAACATTAATAACATGATGTGCACGGGTATTTTACCCTGACTTTTGCTCACTCTCCTATGGATTTAAGTAAGATCGATTTATAAACTGAGACTGGTCGTTTTGGATCACGTCAAAGAGTGTACACTCTCCATTGTTCTCCAGCCATAGAGCTGATTGTGACTGTCGCTCTGATTGTGACTGTCGCTGTGATTGTGACTGTCACTGGGATTGTGACTGTGACTATGACTAGAGCTGACTAGAGTTTACTAGAGATGTCTGAAGCTGTGTAAAGTTGTTTAGAGCTGTCTGGAGTTTCTAGAGTATTTAAGGCTGCGTGCTGTCGATACGCATGTATGTATGTACGTATGTCTGTGCCACGGACGTAGACGTAGCAAATTCAAAAGGGTGCTGTATGCTGTCTGTACGTGTGTATACGTATGACTGTACATGTGGTGGATCCATAAAGGGTGAGAGCGGCCGATAAGAGTGTGGGCCAACCCAAGGAATCGGGCGACTGTATAAGGGGTCTAGAAGCATACGTGTGGTTCAATTATTGTTCAAATTGCATTTTTATGTTCATAAGATTATTTTGAATCTTAGTTGTGTTCATAAGATTATTTTGAATCTTAGTTGTGTTCATAACATTATTTTGAATCTTAGTTGTGTTCATAAGATTATTTTGAATCTTAGTTGTGTTCATAAGATTATTTTGAAATCTTAATAGGAGTTCATATTTGAGAGTATATGAATCTCTCTTGTAGTGTAGAAAACTGTTTGAAACATATTTGCAGTCCATGAAGTTTCTTGGATCTGTACTTCATATTGATTTCATAGTTTTGGTTTATTTTCAATGTGTGAATGTTGTGTAGAGTGGTTTGAGATCAGTCGCATGTTGAGAGCGTGAGAGAATCATTGTATTTTTACATCATATATTTTTCTTTATTAATTCATTTCATAAATTTCCATCTTTCTCACATTGTGTTTGTCTTATTCATTTAGTCCAAAAACCAACTCGGTTTCTATTCTGCGACAACCGGTGATAACCTTTGACAAGCTGTTATGGTGAGAGGCTCATACCATAAGCAATGAGCCACATGACGTCCCTTGAAGTCAGTGGTGCTACAAGGTGATGGACTTCACACTGGAATTAACTTTCTAGGTTGAATTTGTACGCCTGATGGACGGCTCTGGTCTTAGAGAGATACTTGAAATTGTATATGGCAGGAATACAGTTATATACATGATGACTGCATAATTCATTGGGAGTGCGAGAATGTATCACTTTCTTGTGGATACTGCGTTTAATATTCAATTTCTCAGTTGACATTACCTTGAAAGTGAATAGACCTGTCTGAAGGGGGTGGGGACATGCGAATTCTTAAATGAGGAAATCTCTGACAATGTATTTCTCTTTACTGTAAGCGTATTAAACATATACAAATTATTACTGGCAGCAGATTACTCTCAATTTGTATCTGGAGAAGAGAAAATCAACGCTTTGATGCCTGAAGTCAATAGTATATATGCAATTGTAATACAAGGCAGTAATATGAGTGAAGAAGATGTGGAAACAATCCTAGCTATATCAAACAAGGTGGAGAGAACAAAAGAACAGGGCCCCGAGTAACCGAGTGGTCTAAAGTGCTCACCGTTACGAATCACTGCCATCTCACCTCTGTCTGCGTGGGATCGAGTCGCGGGTTCGGCCTATGTTGGTATGTGAGAAAGCTTGCCAGTAGCTTCTCGTGGGTCGGTGGTTCTGTCTGGGGTTTTCCCTGGTTCTTCCTCCACCATTAATACTGGCCGCCATGTATAGCGTATCTTGTGCTGAAAAATGGCGTTAAACCCTACAACAACAACAACAACAACAACAAAAGAACAGATTAAATGTAGCAGAGAAAAACTATTGTGTATGCATTACATGAACATGATTTACACTCAGAAGAGGAAAGCCGACAACTAGAATCTTCACGTGTCTTCCATTAGGTAGATGCTGCAGCTTGGCATAATCTCTATGCAAAGAGAGTCATGTTTATCTTCAAGATATGACACATCATGAAACAAATCGTCTAGCTGAGTATGAATCATTTATGAAGGGGCAGAATGCTTTACGGCGTACTGAGCGATTCGGGACAGGCCTTTCCACTGACCACATATTTGGTCAAGTGCTGATGCGTAGCGTTAAGACCACTGGAGGACTTATCAGAGTTAGAGGTATATCAGAATTCAGATGCTTCTCTGTGTCAGTTCAGTGTCAGCTTGCTCTGAAATCAAGTATGCCATCTAAGAAAGTGCAGGATCAATATTCCAAACAAGTGACCGACACAAGGAAACACCTAATGCAAAGATGCTGAGAGCCTGCAAAGACAAAGAAGAAAAAACTGTTACAGTTCTTGAAGGTAAGAAACTCATTCAGTTGTGACGATCTGTCTCTCCGCAACATAGTTTCAGAAGTGGTGTCACAGGAATTGGTCAAGGTGGACACTGAATCTGCCGTTGGACAGAAGATACTTGAATCTATGAAAGGCAAGGGCATCTACAAATATTCCTTCAAGAACAGCCAAAATGCTCTAGGGAGAAAGATCATAGCTAAAGTTGATCATGGAGCCATCCACATTGACCCTGACCTTTTCGGAGATTGACATTAGTTGGCATAAATGAAAATACAGACATGAAAGAACTATTTAAGTATGAACTTTGCAGCTATCCTGTAACCTTGTTTTGGGAGATCAGATGTAGCTGTTTTGATGCAGACAAATAAGGCAATACTTGTTGATGCATTGTGGAAGGAAGTACAAGACAATTAAAATACAACATCGTCCATTTGTCTTCCGCTGTCTGTCTAAGATGGGGATCTTTGCTGCATTGTTTGACTTGGAATAAGGGCTCAACATTTCGAGACATGCAATATATATGTGCGCTACGTGATGGAGATGCTTAGTGGTGTTTGACTGTTACAAAGAGGTTGCATAAGTGAAAGATGTCAAACATACGAGATAATTAAAACAAAAGACACAATTGTATCCATTCACTGTGACGCGCGATCAATACTCACGGTATACAGGAAGATAAATAAAGAGAACAATATTTCATATACATGATGGTAGAAATGCTTGAAAATGCAGGATGGGACATAATACACGCACCTGGAGATGCATATGTTCTTACTGTGCAGACTACAGTTGCTGCAGTCACTGACAACTGATGACACCGTCATACTTGGGATCCTTTGTTAGCATGACAGCATGGAAAGCAGAGAAAATATTAGTAACAAAAACATACCTCGGTCAAAACCTGGAACGTGAAAAGAACCCTAACTACCATATGCATGAAAACCTGCAAAATAATTATTTCATTCATGTTCTTCTCGGTTGTGATACAACCTACTAAGTGCATGGAATTGGAAAAGGTGCTGGACTTGTGAAGATCAGGCATCAAAAGAGTATGCAGGTCTTCAACAACCCCAACTTTGCTGAGTTTTGGCTCGAGACAAAACCTTGGTTGTTTACAGTGGCAAATCAACTGATACCTTACAATGGCTTCATTATAAACCTTTATGTGAGAAGGTAAAGATCTCGACATTTGCCCAATTGAGGTCACTACCTCCTAAATCTGATTCAGCCAAGTAGCACTCGCTCTGTGTCTACTATCCAGGTCAAGTCTGGCCAGGTAATAATAAATTAGACCCCATTAAGTGGGGATGGTACAAGTCCAAAGAGGTCTTGTTCATGTAGCCAGCGATACCCAACCAACAACAAGCAGCCAGTTCGAGATGATCAGATGCAACTGCAAGACTGGTTGTAGCACTGCAAGATACACATGCCGCAAACATAATCTTGGATGTTCACCTGCCTTTGGTGAATGTCGAGGTTCTGGTTGTATCACTGTTCTTCCTTTGGACTATAATATGGATGAGACAGAAGATTATGAAGACTGACATGTTGATTTGTACCATTTCCATATATGACCGTTCCAAGTAATTCTTTACTGTGTTTATTTCAATATTACATGAGTAAATTCGACAATAATAACTGATGCTGTCAGTCTTAGTATTTGTACAAGTTTCACATTATTGATTTGTTAAATATTTCCAGTTATTGTCATATTCAATATGAATATTTATAATCTTCACTGATAAATTAATAATATTTAACCTATTATACATTTTTAAAGGGAAACAAACATGGTTGTCTCTAGTTCTTTATCTACACAACTTCCGTTGCCGGGTATAGTTTTACTTTCAATGTGAACGAAACATCTGTTCACTATATGCAGTGATGCGCATGCTCAGCAATTCGCATTCAGCGAAGAAAGCACTCATACACAGACACGTACTATAAGGGTAAAATGGGTGGGTTTTTTTTTTTTTTTTTTGAGTTATTGGCAAATTGAAATTGTATTTCTTTTCGAGAAATGTGGGTGGCCCTGAAAAGGGCCTTTTTTCTTTATGGTGTAGGAGTGAGTTTAACCAATCAACTTTAACTGCCTTAAGCCTTT
This sequence comes from Sinohyriopsis cumingii, assembly GCA_028554795.2. Classification (NCBI taxonomy): domain Eukaryota; kingdom Metazoa; phylum Mollusca; class Bivalvia; order Unionida; family Unionidae; genus Sinohyriopsis; species Sinohyriopsis cumingii. The sequence continues at coordinate 22,178,799 of CM068841.1, read as the reverse complement.
GCCACGGCCAAGGCCTACTTCTGATGATTGGGTTGAAATCACTAAGGGTGGTACGACAGGCTTAGTCACAGGGTTGGCGTGTTTAGCTCGGGAAGGTCGTATTCTCTTCGGTCGTGATAAAGAAGTCTGAAACATTTGTTTCAGACTTCTTAACTCCGCTAAAATGTCCAACAGTACCGTAGCCGTTTGATTTTCACCCTCTTGTTTCTTTGCTGCTACTTCTTCTTGCTGTTGTTGCTGTTGTTTTTTTTCTTACCTCTTCTTGTTGCTGTTGCTGTTGCTGTAGGAGAGAAGCTTGTTCCGCTTCCTTTTGTCGTTGCATAAATTTCTCCAATTCTTCTTTCTGTCTCTGTCTAAAATTCTCCACTTGCGGTAATGACGAAGGTTCCGGAACAAATTCTTGCGAGGCAAGAAAATCCACAAAATCCAAATGTACCTCTTCTGAAAGTAAGTCCGGGTTCCCTTGGGCGGTCTCCCCTGCTGGTGCACCCCAATGGATCGTTTTCTGAATTTCCGTCATGTTGAATCACTGTCGCATAGATTGACTGCACACAAGCGCTAGCGAATCTATATAGACCAACTGACGTCACAGACTAATCTCTTCGGATTGGATGCGGGCTGACTGAATTTTGTAACGCGTGTTTGGATTGGAGAATGAACTCAATCCGTTTCAATCCTACCTCTACCTATAAATAAGCGCAGTTCAGTGCATTGATTCACCTGTTCTCGTCGCTTCAAGATGTGGACCGATGTGCAATCTTCTACGCTTGTGTCTTCCATGATGTTCCGGACGGACATACCCATGTATGTCCGATCCAAGTGGACCGTTGTCCACAGGACAAACACCAGTCTGTGGATACGTAGGATCTACGTAGAAAGACAAGGATGCCTGAAAAGAGTCCTGATTTACGGTCCTACAGTGAAACGTAGCCTAAGGACAAGAAGAAGACCAATGCGGTACCCTTTATGTTAATGGATACATTAACATAAACCCAAAGGCCCTTTTCAGGGCCAGCCATATTTCTCGAAAAGAGATAGCCTTTCCATTGCCTACCCTTTTTTAAATTTAAATTTAAATTTAAATTTAAAAAAACTTTTTAAAAAAAAAAAAATCCCATATTCAATTCCCCTTGTCCCTAGACAAACCCAAACTCTATTCCCATGTTCAATTCCCCTTGTCCCTAGACAAGCCCAAACTCTATGTTAAATTCCCATTGTCCCTAGAGTGGCCCAGCGTTTTTCTCCATGTTAAATTTCCATTGTCCCTAGAGTGGCCCAGGGGTGTTTTTAATGCTAAGTCCCATTGTCCCTAGGGTGGCCCCATTTACTACTTATATATATATATATATATATATATATATATATATATATATATATATATATATATATATATATATATATATATATATATATATATATATATACATTGTTCAAGAATTCTGCATGAGCACTGAAAATATTTCCAGAGAAACGAATTAATCTTATAAAATCCAAACAATCTGAAGTAAAATTAACATATAACTCGAAAAACTGGCTTTAACAAGAGTACGACTTGACATCAAGTGTTTTAAGCCCAGACTAAGAGATATCTCTTTAAGCATCACTATTAAAACTAATTAATGCACAATTTCGGAAATGCCTGAATTGCAAAATAGAGTCACGTGATCACGTTTACATATAAAAAATTAAGTAATCCTAGTATGACCTTGATAAAAACCAATCATTTGACTCCGAGAAAAAAAGTTTACTTCACTAAAACTATTTGCAAGTCTAGTGTCACGTAACCAACACAGCCTCGATCTCATCCTTGTTATTCCCACAATATAAATAAATTAAAATCTTGTTGACCTGAGTGTTACTTATTTTGAATTAAGGTCGGGAACTAGGTCAATACATAAAACAATGTTCGAATTTTACGATCAAACTCTAAGGTCAAACTAATTTCTGGAAAATATCAAATTCCTAGTAAAGAAAACTACATTATTTTGACATGTAATGGAATTAAAAATAAAAAGATTTTAAAACTTACAAACAATTAAATTAAGTCAAATATAAATTAAATCAAATATACATAACATTATCTGGAGAAGGGAAAAACAACGTTTTGGTGCCTGAAGCTATGCATATGTATGCAAGTGTAAACTAACAGATCAAATGCAACACAGAAAGCCTGTTATGGATGCAATACATGGACATGATTGACACTCTAAAGAGTTTCCTAAGTGGCGGAAGCACTGCCATCTGGAATCTCCACTTGTTTTCCGTACGGCAGATACTCCCTTATTTTGAAACAGCAGGGCATGATCTCTATGCAAAGACAGTTCATGTCTATTTTCAAGAAATGAATACTCTTGAAACAAACGATTCAAGTATTTTGACGCCTTTATGAAAGGACACCATCCTGTATGACATACTGAGAGATTCTGGACAGGCCTATCCACTGAACACATAATTGATCAAGTGCTGATGCGTAGCATTAAGAAGATTGGAGGACGTACCAGAAGTAAAGGTGTATCAGACCATCATATGCTTGTCTGGGTCAAGTCAATACCAACTTGCACTGAAATCAACTATGCCATGCAAGAATTTGCAGGATCAGTGTTTCAAACAAGTGAACAACACAATGAATCGTCTAATACAAAGAAGGAGAGCGACTGCAAAGACACCAAAACAACTGGTACCTTTCCTTAAGGTAAGAAACTCATTCACCTGTGACGATATGTATCACTAGTATAGTCTCAGGAATGGTGGCAATGGTCAAAGTGGACTTTGTAGCAGCCGTTGTACAGAAGATACTAGAATCTATGAAAGGCCAGGATATCGACAAATATTCCTTCAAGAAGAGTCAAAAGGCAATCACTTTAGACAGAAAGATCGCAGTTAAAGTTGGTCATGAATTCATCCACATTATTCTGAAGTTTTATTTATTATTAATGGCATTAATTGACATAACAGAAAATAAAGACATGGAAGAACTATTTAAGAACATTGCAGTCATTCTGTCTTCATTTTTGAGTCATCAGATGAGTTGAAGCAGACAAACAAGGCAGTACTTGTTGATACATTGCGGAAGCAAGTACAAGACAAATCAAAATGCAACATCGTCCTTTAGTCTTCCATTGTATGTCTTAATGGGGAGCTTTTCTTCACTGTTTACCTTGAACTAAGGGCTCGACATTTCAAGACAGCCAGCTTGTATCTGCATTACCTTACAAGAAAGTATGTGTGCGTTTAGCGGCGTTTGACGGTTACAAAGATGTTGTATCAGTTAAAGATGTCACACATATAAGAAGATTAAGAAACAACTGGCACGACTGTATCGATTCAGTGTGAGGTGAGACCACTGCTCACTGCAAACAGGAATGTGTTCTTGATAAACAGAGAAAACACACAACGTTTCATATACGCTGGGGTAATGTCTTGAAAAGCTGGATGTGACATCATACACGCATCTGGAGATGCAGACGTTCTTATCGTGCAGACTGTAGTTGCTGCAGCCACTGAAAGAGATATAACGGTTGTAGCTGATGAAACTGGCCTACCTGTGCTCCTTTGCTATCAGGACACTATGGAATGCAGAGAAATAGGTAACACAAAAGTACCTCTAGGAAAGTCAGAAGCTGGAACGTCGAACGCACCAAGACTTCCATGGACATGGTATCCTGCAAAATCTTCTCTTCATTCATGCTCTACTTGGTTGTGATACAACCCGCCAACTTTAAAGAATTGCAAACGGTGTTGTACTCACGGAAATTTGAACAGTATGCAGATAACTTAAACAAAGTCAACTGTGATGCTGATGATGCAGTTTTGGCTGGAAAAGAAAACCTTAATTGTTTACAGTGGTAAATCAACTGATACCTTACAATGGCTCCATTATAATCATTTATGTGAGAAGGTAAAGATCTCGACATTTGCCCAATTGAGGTCACTACCTCCTAAATCTGATTCAGCCAAGTAGCACTCGCTCTGTGTCTACTATCCAGGTCAAGTCTGGCCAGGTAATAATAAATTAGACCCCATTAAGTAGGGATGGTACAAGTCTCGCTCTGTGTCTGCTATCCGGGTCAAGTCTGGCAAGATAATGATAAATTAGATCCCAGTAAGTGGGGATGTAGAGAAGTCCAAGGAGCTCATCTTCCTGTGGCCAGTGATGCCCAAGAAGCACCAAGTAGCCTGTTGCAGATTATCAGATGCAGCATAGTAAATCATACCAAAATCATAACAGTAGTAAATATCAATAATCAATATGTATCTCACACAACGTAAATGCTTGATACTGTGGCAGTGGAACTACCGCGGGATCATTAAGAATATTCCCGAGCCAATCCAAAAAGTAACTCCATCAAACCGAAACCTGATATTATCTGCTTACAAGAAACCCATCTTACTCAGGCCTTTAAGACCACCCCCAAAATTCCAGGATGCTCAACTTATATACTAAAAGTAAAACAAACGGTAAATTAAAAGGCGGGATAGCATCTTATATTACTGGCTCGCTTCCAAGCACACAAGAAGTATCCCCCAGCTCAACACCAAGACGCACCTGAACAAATAGAAATTCAAACCATCATGATTAACGCTGGCCAGCATACTATAAAACTGCTAGACGTATGTGAACCAGGGGGAGATAATCCAACAGCAATCAATCACTTTACGAAAATGACCACTGACAAAGAGGAAAATCGTATCATATGCGGAGATTTTAACGCCCATAACGTAAGATGGGGAGGAATAACGCAAAACCTAAGGGGAAAACTACTTGAAAAATGGACAACCGAATCCAGCTAGTTATCCTACACAATGGAGCAGGAACAGGATTAGAACCAATCAAAGGTGCACTATCAGTAATCGACCTCATCATAGTCACTTCTAAATTGGCCCAAATCTAAGATTGGAAAGTTGATCAAAGCAGCACCCTTGAAAGCGATCACTTCCCTATCCTACTCACCCTCAATATACTGACACAAACATACCCAACTAACAACATACCAAGATGGATGTGTGACAAAGCCGACTGGGATAAATTTAAAATCGCCCTCTCTACAATAACTCTAGCAGATCTTTATAATGATAACATCGATCAATACAATCTAAATGTAATGAACGCCCTAACTGAGGCAGCTAAAATAAGTATGCCCAGAACAGGAGGACAACAACTTAAACCCACTGTCCCATGGTGGAACGAAGAATGTAAAGTAGCTCAAAAAACTTTTTTTTTTTAAAAGGCCCTTAATCGATTTAAACACACAGGGAACTCCAATGACTTAAGGATTTACAAAAATAGGGGAAAAGAAGTGAAAACAATAATCCAAAATGCAAAAGAAAAATCCTGGCAAGCCTTCTGCTCCAGCATAAACTTCAGAACCAACGCAAAACAGGTATGGGACCAGATAAAAGCAATAAAGGGGAAAAGCAAGCAACCAACTCCCAAACTGACTGGAAATCTAACCAACAAAGAAAAGTCAAACTGCCTGGCATCACACTTTGCAAGCATGAGCAGCAACTCCAACCATACCCAAAAATTCCGAAAGTACCGCCAAAATGTAGAACAAATGTATCCAAACCTCTTCTCCAACTTAGGATCCAAATAATCTAAATTAAACGAGGACTTCACAATAGCAGAATGGAGAGCTGCACTTGCTAAGAAAAGGCAACCTCACACGGAGAAGACCAACTTGGCTATGAAATATACAAACACATCCCGGGAAACATAACCGAAATCATACCAGATCTACTTAATAATAGCTGGCGGAAGGGCCAACTACCCAAAAGTTGGAAAAAAAGTTATCGTCATTCCAATACCCAAACCTGGCAAAAACCCAAATCACATCAATGCATATAGACCCATATATCTAACTGATAACAATGGAAACAGTGATTAATGACAGACTAAAATATCATCTAGAAAGCAACAACTACATTGCAGAAACACAAAACAGCTTTCTCAACTAAAGATCCACCCTGGACCAACTGCTCAGTTTCGAAGCAAGCATCAAGCTAGCATTTAATGCAAGATGCAAATGCAATAGACATCTAATCGCAGTATTTCTCGATCTAGAAAAAGCATTCGATTTGGTCTGGACGAGAGGTCTTATTGCAAAACTTAATCTATACGAAATAACTGGCCGCATACATAATTGGATAGCAGACTTCAGTACATATCGGAAGATACTGACAAAAGTAGGGAATCAATATTCAGAGATATATAACCTAGAAAACGGTACGCCACAAGGTAGAGTGCTTAGCCCCACGTTATTCAGCATCATGGTAAACGAGTATTCGGCAAAGATATCTGTCTTAATCAGATAGACTTAGCCTGAAAATAAAATAACAACATACTAATAGCTTCATCCAAAAAACTAGGAATATAAATCAAATATAAAGATAAATTAGCAAGTACTTAGCCCAACCACAAACCTTAAAAAAATTTAATTAATTATTTTTCTAGGGCACCACAATCCTACAACATGAAATTAACGACACTAACATCTTTTCCTACCGCAAGGTGACCGCAGATTATCTGTAGTACAACAAACGCAACTGCATTAAGGCACAGCCTGTCATCGATACACTAAAACCAATTAGAACACCTAGATAAGACCCAAAAAACTAGAATATATAAGATGGTCTAAAAAGCCCAAGACCATCAGGCCCCGCTGCACAAGGCGGCAAAGTCTATCAAGATAGGAAAACTTACTATAAACCCAAAATTAATACTATAAAGTGGTTCAAACCCCAAGGGCCATCAGGCCCAGCTGCACAAAGCGGCGCACCATCATGCCTAGGAAATCAGACTCAATAGATAAAGTTTAAATAACCCTACAGACTCTCACTAATCGATCACTGGTGCGGTACTATCATTAAAAAAACGACACAGAATATATCTCCAAAAATCCATCAAGACGACAATTCATTAACCTTTTGGCAAGGGAGTCAAAAAATGTATACCCTGGATAAACCAAGGTGCATTCCTGGTGAGCAGGCTCCTCCCTAACCGAACCTTCCTTCTCGCCACTGCCGGACATTAAATTAATAAACGTGCATAGCACATATTAAATACATGAAGGGAGAGGCACTTTTTCCTCTCTTCATGAACAATTAATTAACAATCCACATGGGAATAAAAGAATAGGTGCGTCGCTAGGGTCTATGAAGCCAGTCATATTGACCGAAGACCTGACGGCTCAATCAAATAGTGCCTTTTATGCACAGTAATGCCTGGGGGATGACGCTCTAATTCCTTCCCCCGGGATCAATTAAATAGTCCGCTTATGGACATTAACCAGACGTACATGCCCGTATGGGCGAAAACGTCTATAATTTAAATGATGATGATGATGATGATGATGATGATGATGATGCAGCTTTAATACTGGTTGTATGCATATGCCGCAAACATAAGCTTGAATATTCACCTGCCTGTTCTGATTGTGTCACTGCTTCTCCTATGGACTGTGACATGGAGGAGACAGAAGCTTTTGAGAACTGACATGCTGATTTGTATCATTTTCGTATACGACTGTTCCAAGTAATTCTTTACAGTGAATATTTCGATATCAAGTGAGACAATTTGGCAACACCCGACAACGCTGTCGTCTGTGTTAGTTTCCACATTATTGATTTGCAATAGTTTCTAGTAAATGTTTTCTTCTATTATCATGCCTTAATATAGAACAAGCATTATTGAGGTTAAGTAATGTTTATCTGCTATTACAACCTGATAAAAAAAACTATTACAAACATTGGATGAAACGTTTTGCAAGTTTTGAAACTTAAAATCTCTGACAATGTATTCCTCTTTACCGTAAGCGTATTAAACATATACAAATTATTATATTTCTTATTTTTGTTTTAACCAGATAATTAAAGCCCTAAACTTATACCCAACGAAATTTTAATAGGGATTTCTGCTTCTGACTGATACGTATAAAGGTACATGACATTATATTGTAAATTTTCAATATTTCAACCAAATATTTTTTCCTATACTTTTAGCATGATGATTTAGGTACCTTGTAGAAATGCATTGCACAAAAAATAATTTTTATTGCCATTTTTTTTTTACTTTGACCCAAAAAATGTAAATAATATCCCTGGACTAAATCTGATTGGTGAATGTAAAGGTCAACAGAACGTGACCTCGTATCCTCAGTGTCCGTCAGCTCTCCGTTATGTTGAAGATCTTGATCGTATGCAAACTGCTGCTGCAATCTAATAACAGAATGAGCTTTACTTATATAGTACGGCCTATGTGGGTATGTGAGAAAGTTTGCCAGTAGCTTCTCGTGGGTCGGTGGTTCTTCCTGGGGTTTTCTCGGGTTCTTCCTCCACCATTAATACTGGCCGCCATGCATAGCCTATCATGTGCTGAAAAATGGCGTTAAACCCCACAACAGCAACAGCAACTTATATAATAGATTTTCTGCTCAGTGGAATGATGCATTGTTAGAGACATTAAGCAAATCTTTCCTTTTCCACTAAATATGATCACAGTGTTCTCTTGGGTTCTCTTAGAAATAGTGGGGGAGATAAACAGGTTCAACACCTTTCCAACAAATTAGCTGTGCTCAAATAAATAACCAAGACAACCTAAATGAATAGTGACAACTGTTATTTCTGTTGCTTACATGCCTTTAAAGCAACAACAGCAACAATAACAAAACAAACCCAACCCAAAACAATAGTGTGCACAGAATCCGTCTAGATTATGTGCATTTTGTTCCCATGTTTATCACATGTCCACTGTGTAATTAGGTTAATTAACCCGTCTGGATTTGCTTTCTGGGTGAACTATATATGTCGCAGCAGCTAATGTGTATTTATTTTCCGATGATGTTTACCACATGTCCACTGTGTGATATAGGTTAATTAACCCGTTTTCGTATTGCTAAAGACGTCACAGAGGACGTATGAGGTCAAATCATAGAACCAAGTCATTATTGTACTCTTTTGTGGGTTTTTATTTCATATATATATATATATATATATATATATATATATATATATATATATATATATATATATATATATATATATATATATATGAGCCACATACATTAGAATTAACAGGGCTTTTAAAATGTTGCAACAAAACAATATGATATACAAATACCATTGGTATATCAAGTTATGATCTGCCCATAGCGCATTAAAACGCACATATAACAATTGTTTCAACATTACGTTATATTTCATCATTTGGCTATCGTTTCTATATTGTCTAAATCTGTGATGAATTTCCATTGATTAATCATAAACGTTGTAATATAAAAACGATCTTAAAAAATCCCCGTCGTATAAATCAATTAAATGCGGTGCAAATTTTCAATAAAATCCCCCTGCCCTTTCTTTCTCTCTCATGCATAGGAGAGAAAATACGGGGATGTGGAGTGAGAGAAAAAAGAAAAGAAAACTGAATTTAAAACAAGCAACCTACAAGAACCTGCGACTTCGTAACGGTTAGGTGTAAACATTTCCATAGGATTTTAACACAGTGTTCACATTACCAGTGATTCAAAGCTGCAATAGTCTGTCAAGTTCTGTACCGTACATTTATTGGTAAGGAGGAATACACATACTGTAATCTATTTAATGCTGTGTTTATTTTTATCTCTTTCTTCATGTTTTATAACACAATCATACACCTTACATTATATATATATATATATATATATATATATATATATATATATATATAATTGACTTAAGATTTTTCAATGAAAAACATGTCTGATCTGAAGAGGAAAATAATTGACTTCAATCACATATGAAGATTAGCGTTTTAGTGTGGCGACATCATTATGAAAACAACATCATCGTATTCTGTATACGAGGAGCTTTGCTCCGTGGAAAAGTTTAGCATATTGGCTTTCTACTAGGAAACTAGTTTTACCTACAATAATAACAGGAGCTGCTTCATTCTAAAGGTTACCAGTTATGACTTTTTCATTATAGAGGTCACCAATTATGAATGTAGGTGTTTTCATTATAGAGGTTACCAATTATGAATGTAGGGTGTTTTCATTACAGAGGTTTTCTACACGAGTAAACTGACACTAATTTCTAATTTTTCGTACCTAGCACAAATGTCATACCTTACCTTATTTTTAATGATTGCTTTCTTGCTTCAAATCTTTAAACAAAATAACCTTTTCATAACCTCTGTTAGTGATGGTGAGTCACATAAGGGTGAAAATTTAAAATTGTTTGCTGTATAACTCTATAAATTCTTTCAGACAGAGATGACTTCTGAGTGAAAGTGTACGTGTTAGAGTGTCACAGAAGGTTTACAGGCTTTTGTATTCTATTACGACCGACTTTGAATAAAAGTGAATATTTCCGCGCTATTGGTAACAGTCATTCTGATTCGTTATAGTTCTTAAATATCATGTGGCGTTCTTAAATGTCGAAAATGTCGCATGGCGTTCTTAAAGGTCGCGTGGCGATCTTAAATATCATGTGGCGTTCTTAAATGTCGCATGGCGTTCTTAAATGTCGAAAATGTCGCATGGTGTTCTTAAATGGAGAATAAATGCGTCACTGACAATACAAATGGTAGACGTTGATTCAAATATAGATATAAATATAAGTATTAAATGGCTTCAACATTACGAATAATTTATGACAGCAAGTATTATATATCACCTTCTCCACATATCGACTTAAAGGCATTCTTACCAGTGAAAGGTTTGTATCTGTTTATGTACTACAAAACGTTCATTGTCAAATCAAGTTCTGGACTAGTTTCAGTTCAATTATCAGCTATTGCAATCTAACTGAAGATCACGATCTGCTGGTGAACCATTCCCATCGGTGTTTAGCTGTACGGTTCTAGTGAGGGAAAGTGACAAAAATACACAGTTAAGAAACAGCCAGACACAAAAACAAACGAAGATTTGTTTTATGTCTAGTTTTTTGTAAACAGTATTATTTTTGTTTGTTTGTTTACTGGCTTCACCTAAGTAATTTTTAAGAGCTTCAGATACGAGTAATATCACTGACATTCAACACGCTCTATGTTGATTGATAACAACAACATCGGGATAACTATCAACGACTACTTTGTTTCACAACATTTACTTCTAATAAAAGACAAGACAGCAAAATGAATGCTCACGTCTGCTTGTAAAATAGCTATCGAATAAACAGAAAATTATGTAAACAAGATATCGCGTTGCACCTAAAAAAAACAACAAAAAAGAAAAGTTGTGGCTATAGCGGAACAAGGCAGTTTGGTATATAACTTTGATTGATAAACACCTTCTTACTATAGTTTGCTACATGTTATGTGTGCCTACAATACATGCGTGTAAAATATTTTAGTTTTTGACATTTTGTATAGTTCTTTAATATTTGCAATATCTTCATTTTATAAAACAATCTGTGATGGATGATATATATTTACTGTGTATTAAATTCTAAGTTTTGTATATTTCATTTAAATTACGGAGTTTCCCGTACTTTTAAATATGGCATAACAAATTGGGGTGGGTGCTAAAAATTTGATCTTTTATATAAATATAAATATTTATACACAACTAGATAGAATCAAGAGCCTATTGTATGTAATGTACAAAATACCGAGAAAAGATATTTTTCTTTTTGTTTGTATCTTGGTCTTGCTTTTAATATCACAAGATCAAATTGTATCGCATAAAGCAAACCAATTAACAACATAGTTAATACTGATTTTTAAATTAAAACATGCTAGACTGGCTTTAGGAGATGGAAAATGTTATACAGTATTTTTGTTATCTTTAGGTCTTGGAAATTGGCATATACTCGCGTAATGCGCCGGCAGATCTGGGTCTGTGCAGTTTTTTAACGAATAAACAGTATAACAAAGAACATAGACCCTGATCTGCTGGTGCATTATATTATGCTACAGAGATTATGATCTTTGTTGTTTGCAGTTTGAATGAAGTCATAAATTAACCATTTTCATGAGTTGATTATGCTGCATCTAGATAGCTTAAAAAGGAACTTGTTTATTTATATAGCTATATAAAATTTTGAAAATGATCAGGTCAATTGTACTCATCAACTGCCTAAACCCATAAAAACATCAACAACAACAAATACATGGTGATAAGCAACATAACTGTCATCTAAATATGTAGATGTTGATCTGGTGAGAAAGTTTGCATGTTCTATCGGTTGTCATGATAGTAATTAAATGCTCCTGTCTTTATTTGTTTGCGCACCAATGTTATCACGCAAAACAGAATACGTCTAGGGAATCAATAAATACAAGCTTTCTTCGTAACCTTTATTTCAGAAGAAAATAATCTTAATTCATGTACAGATGATGCCCTTATTTTAGATTAGACACGGTATTTGTCAACAAACCAATGGTTAAACAGCGTTTTTAGGACGAGGGAATAGATTCCTTGCTTACTGGCTTATTCAGTTGAACCAGAAAAACATCTTGCCGATTTCGACCGTGGTTTCTCGTATGCATTTTCCTTGACAACCACCATAGGACAAATCGATTGGAACATCGCTCGGTCTTTTCCGCCGATCCATGACCAAAAGTGTTATTCTCGTCAAATAAAGATTATTATTATTATTATTATTATTATTATTATTATTATTATTATTATTATCCTTTGTTTATCTACCTCGACTAGAGTCTTCTCCAGTCATTGGTCAAGGTTATACAATGAAGTATTTGCCCTTGATCTATAATTGGTCTGCCTAAATACCGATTTTAGTTCAATTTGATTGGAATACATTTGGGACCGATTAATTTCGGTTCTAGACGTATTGAAGATTCTGTAATGGACTTATAAATTTCATTAGCGAATTGATGTGAGTCTCAATGAGAATGGAGATTCTTCCAGCTTCAAGTTAAAATAATAACATTGAGATCTCTGCTAAGTGCGGCGTAGGTCATTCGACTATTGTTCAACAGACGTTTTAATGACTCTCGAGAAATCAAATCAACCAATCAGCGGATGGTGTTTACCTAATTGCATTTGAATTCCACGTGCTTAGGATGGTAAAGCAGTCGCTGAGAGCCTAATGGAACGCCCATGCAGTTTGCTCCATTAATAATTTTACCTAGTTCGAATTTCAGTATTTCTCTGCCATTTTCATGAAATTTTCAACACATACCTAAATTTATCCGTTAATATGTTGTTGTTTTTGTTTGTTTCCAATAAATTAATTTAATTATTACCTTAACTAGTAAGCAGAGTATCTTCCAATTTCCGACATGTCATTTAATTCCTAGTGTTTAGTGTGGATCAAATGTTGGATATTTACTGCTTGTTATTTCTTTTTCACCGGGGAAAGAGGACAAACACTTTATGAAGAGCTTTAATTGTGTACATAACCTTAATTATTTGATGGATTAATTCATTAATTATTAATTACTTCAATATTCATTTTCTTATAATTATTTGTAAATGTTTATCCAGCATATTGCATGTCGGCATGGTGTCAGGATAATGTGATTTGGTGGGAAATCATGCTACATGTCTGCGGCATGATGCCCCAGTGCTAGACATCACTATATACTGTCACACTGCAGACATCATAACGACATGACTGAAATTGTTTAAAAGCTACGTTAAAAATCCAAATCACACACACACACACACACACACACACACACACACACACACACATACACACACAGACACATATTTATGTACAGGTTATCAGATTACATCAGCTGATACGCAGTCAGTATCATAACTTATTATATCCTCATTTTTTCCCCCGTTAACTTTACATTGTCAGAATCGTTCAGTATTACCCGATACTGAACTCGAGCGACAATACATATATAGCATTCACGTGCATAAAGGAACTACTTTCTATTGTAAACAAACAATGGACGCAGACGCCAGCACTTTTGATTTGTACACAAATCATGTACACTCGCGTAAGAGGCTCTTTACGTTGTGGTTGTTTCAATTTGTTTCTGAATGAACTAAAACAGACGTTTCGTGGACTGCCACATACCAGCTGTTTTGGCACATTCCGCGTTGATACAATGTTACGGATTTAGGCTAGCTACAGTATACAACAGACGCAAGATAATGTCCTTACAAATAACATACAAGTGACAAGTCATATACTCTCTTCTTTAGCTGGTGATAAGAATGGCAAAATAAAATATACTTAGTTTTACATCCTGAATTTCCTCAAAATGTATTTTCTTAATTCTGCAAATCCGAATTACATGAGCCATGTCATAGGTTTTCAATCTGGATTACACATTTCGAAATTGTGCTGTAATTTCGATGATAAGTGCAATTGCATCCTCCTTACTGCACTCAAAATGAAATAAGCATTAAATTCCATAGCGTCTTTTTGATAATTGCAATTGAAAGACTTCATATTTTCCCCACATTATGATTTCAAACATTCAATAACAGAAACAGAAACACATCTGCAGATGTCAACACGCTTCTCCCTAGCATATTAAATCTCATGTATTTCATGTGGAATCGTCACGTACAAATCCATTCAATAATCACGAAATTTCCTAGAATCGAGAAAAATACCAAAATCTATTCATTCCAGGTCAAATGGAAAAGTTGTTGCAATGCACATTCATTCACAATATGACTCCAAATTTCAATTTTAAAAGACATGTCATTTTCTTTCTAAAGTTATGTCGAGCGCGCGACTAAGTTCAAATTTATCTGGGCGGAGTTATGTGCGCAGTAATGTTGATTTGTGTAATGATGAATATGCGCTTGTGTATTTAGTTTGGAATGCGGCATACATTCATTTACGTTGCTTCTTGTAGTGTATTGTGTTTATATAATTAAACCTTAGGTAGAATAAAACAAATGAGCATATAATAAAAAGGTTACTGCATTTGTATGGGAAAATATGAACTCGTTTTGTCGGAAAGATATACTGCACTCCCAAGGTCGTGCAGTATTCCAACCCAAAACTCGTTCATATTTTCCCATCCAAATGCAGTAACCTATAAATATAGAAAACATTTATTTTGTATTGGAGCTGGTAAAATAGTACTTTCCATAATACTGCACACAGAGAGGACCGACGTCTGTTACAACCACGTGGTGATAAACATCCTTCAATTTCATGTCTTCTATAAGCAAGAATTTACTTGTTTGTGTAACGTGTTTTTGCGCAGTTTTTATGCCATACTATGAGGAGACTCCAATATATATTAACTGTAAGGCCTATATTCAGTAATAAATGATTATATTGTATTAAGAAACGAATTGTATATTATATTTTTTCGTACGTTCAAGAGTATTTAAGGCATCATTTTGAGTAAGAATACGGGATTTATCCAAGGCAGAATCAAATATATGCATGGGATAGTTCCTTCTTTGGAAATATGCTTTTAATTTATTCATATATTCTTATAATTCGACAATCATCTGAAATGATACGTCGGGTTTTTCTTCGCCTGGCTATAAGATTTACCGTTTTTACATGATTTGGGATGATAAGACGAATTTTCCACGTACTGGTGGATATTAATTTCATTGATATGAAGGTTTAGAGATAGTACAGTCAGAATTTATCATGACATTTACATCTAAAGACGATACGTGCGTACTGGATGCAGTATAAGTAAATTTAATTGTGGGGTTAATATTATTTAGACGATCAATTAATTTTTGTAGTTTTTCTTCAGAACGATTCCAAAATATAAAGATGTCATCAAAAATCTCAAACAAGCGATTGGGTCGAAATTCTGGTTTTAAAGAAAATCATTTTCTAATTTATCCATGAAAATGGACGGGCACGAAGGAATCATAGAACTACCCATTGCCGGACGCATTATTTAGATGCAATTTGTCCTATTAAAATGGAATTGGTTTTAGCATTTTACAAATATTTTCACTTAATTGTTTCTTGTTATTAGTGTTGTTTTCAAGAAAATATTTGCACGTCTCACTACCATCTGCACGCGATATGTTTGCATACAGTAATGTTACCTTTGTAGGTACGAGGAGGGAAATGTGAGGGAGTTGTGGAAAGATTTCAACATTTTAATGATATCAATAGTATCTTTAACATATGAAGGAAGTGATTTCGTTCAAGATTGCAAAACACTATCTATAATTCGGATAGGTTCTCTGTTAGTCCGATAAATCAACCCCACAAATCTGTATTGATACTAATGGACAATGTTGTGGGATGATGTCACTTGTTCATTAAAATATGCAATTTTGTTGCATGCAAATCATTCCGGAACAAACCCGCGTACATTTTAAACATGTACCGGTAATTGGTAGCAGCCATATCAAGCGCGAAATTCAAAATGTCCACAGGATATATGGTTGTGCTATTCCAGGTGGATTTACAAGTCACCAAATATAATCAAAATGTCACCAAAAGAACCCTTCAGCCGACGGTAGCTGCACAGCCATAAGAAATACCGGTAAGTGTAAAAAATTTACATCGATGTGTGCAGCCAAAATTGGATGCAGAAATTGAAGCTTTTAATGAATACGTGATATCAGTCCCTCACCCGAAAATCAATATCATCACGGGTGAAGGGCTGATTTATCGGCCTAGTTCTCTGTAGGTGAATTACGTCCTGATTAATTTAACGGTACAGTATGGACAGGAGTTTTGGCCAATATGTAGTATTGAGGTGTACGTATTTTGAAAGGAGAATATCAAATTCTTCATAAACATAACTATTATTCTTAGAGATATCATCAACGTATGCTACAATTTTCAATTTAATTTCTAATTAAAGGTCTTCGTTGTCTTTTTTTTTAAATACATTTGATCATTTAATTGAAGTTGAACTTCTTTAATGATGTCTTCTTGGTTTATAATGATAACAGTGTTTGATTTATAATTTTTGTAATCACAATGCTACTGTATGTAATTAAATTATGTGATAAGAAATAATGTCATGGTGTTCCTTTTGTGGACTATCTAGTAAGATTTTGTGCGATAATGTCGATGTAATTTGGTGCGATACTGTCGATGTAATTTGGTGGTACAAAAGATGATTTAACTTTTGCCGAAATAACCCGTATTCTTTAAATTACGTGAATTAGGTTTGCACTCGTATCTGGTGTCTCTTTTATCAGATTTTTAAAAAAATTTCAGGCGTATAACAAAAATGAAATATTTCTTCACTTAATTTAAATGTATCATGATATTTTGGTTCGAGACAAAACTAGTATTTTACAGGGAAGTATATAAACACTCAGTAAGTTTTCTGAGTAACAGATTTAACATCGTCTGTTTACCTCTTTCAGTTTTTTCTCCATTGTTTCCCCCATTGTTTCTTTCACACACATCTTTTCAATCTTCTACTGTTCTGTTTTTAAAAAATCCCTTTCTGTGAGCAGTTGTGTAACCTTTATCAGGCGTGTCAGTGAGTTCGTCATCGTAAGTGATTCTGTTTCCCCCATTTTTTATACTAATCCTGCGTAGGTCTTCTGTGTTATACTTTGGGGAGAATATGTGTTATATTTCTCGGATACAAATATGTGTTATATTTCTCGGATACAAATATGTGTTATATTTCTCGGATACAAATATGTTTACATGCTAAACGCTTTGGAGCAATTATTCCTAATATCCAGTTTTACAAGAAGAGAGTGCAGACATTTATCATGTAAAAATCAATGAGTAAAAATCAAGTATATAATAAAAAGGTAGCAATACTGTGTACATGAATGCTGTTCGGGAAAATATGCACCTGAATGTTCAAGGGTTTAACGGCACATCAGCACAATGCTGGCTATATGATGCTATTTAAGAGTTCAGTTCTTAAAGCGCAAATACCAAGAATAGTAAAAAGGAGAAACCTTAACGAAAGGAAACCACACTAAATAAAAGCGAATATAAATGCTATACGATAAAATAAGAAAGGTAAAAATGCTATAAAAAACTGTACAAATTATGTAAATAAATGTTGAAGGTTAAAAATCCATATTTGTAAAATATAA
Source organism: Sinohyriopsis cumingii (assembly GCA_028554795.2). Classification (NCBI taxonomy): domain Eukaryota; kingdom Metazoa; phylum Mollusca; class Bivalvia; order Unionida; family Unionidae; genus Sinohyriopsis; species Sinohyriopsis cumingii. Next base: position 22,160,878 of record CM068841.1, on the reverse strand, counting down.
GGTTAAAATTTCTTATATAAACCACATCTTTAAAAAGGAAAATATTGCATATGGTGGTACATCGTCGTAAAGTTATTTGAATCGATTTCACATTGAACAGCACCTTTCGGTACAGTGAAACTTCATATTTCACTTTTCCGGTGATTTTTAATTAATTTTTTCCGATCGTTTAAATGGTGTTTGATTTCCTAAGGGAACAGAACCGTATAGTCGGAAAGTCGCACTAAATGACATAATTTACCAAATCTGAACGATTATGGATTTGTTTTAAATTTCGACTGATGATAACACCTTATTGTTGTTAACTGTCGTTTTATCAAGAAAGTGGCATGATTAAAATAATCTTCGGAGAGGCAAAATTCAAAATAATACATTTTTTCGATAACGTATGACTTGTTATTTTTAATAGATGTGAAACGATATCTGCGATTAACATGTCTCAAAATACGAAAACATTAGGAATAAGCACACTCACATAAATATTTCTCCACCTAAATAAAGATAAACACATTTTTACAAAACACAGTAAAATATTGAAATAAAATTGTTCATCGATGGTTATAAAACAATGTTGTCCAGTAAACATTTGCCTTTTTAATTGTTTCAATCAGAGTTTTTCAACAAAATGGAGAAATAATCCCCCCCCCTCGTCTTGGTAAACATTGGCTGGGGCGAGTAACTAGTCCGAGTAGATGCAGATTGGTATCTTGGGAATACATGTTTTACCCTTAACAAGCGCTGAAGTTCAACATACTTTAACATTTTTGATGTGCATCAGTGATAAATAACCTAGCTATGCCTAATTTGAATACTTGTTATCAGCTTGGAACATGTTCCCATGGAAACAACTTCCTTTTCATACCGGTACGTGATGCACCTATTATGAGGCTGATTCTAAACTGGGCAAATATTAGAAATGTATTATGTTGCCGTTTCAGACCTGGTTCTCAATTTCTTAATTGTGTTTGCATTTACAATGATAGTTTTCAATAATCGATGCGTCATTTTCATTTGGAGGAAGGTTCTTATTCTCTGAGTTATCACACATTTTAGTGAGTCGGGCCTCTAAGAAGTTAAGAGACAAAGAATGTCAAAATTTGTACGAATTTTAATTTTCTCAGTCGATATTATCGTTCCTGCAGGTCACCCCTATTTTGAAAACTGAAGCTTTGTTGATGCATTGTCATCCCGAAGGGAAGATGCCAGCAGATATTTCTGTAAGCATGTCATTACTTTTCACAAGAAGAATGTTGCCTACTTACTTTCGAAAAAAGTATCTTCAGTATCTCAGCCAATTCACACTAACGTTCACACAATACATGTTGTTGCAATCTCTTTATAAAGCAGATAATGTCGAGACAAGAGCCAGTCTGTCGAAATCTAGTAGCGTTAAAGGCCTAGAAATATTCAGGTAATTTTAGCCAGTCCCCATTCTTCCTTTTCATGGCACCTGGATGTAGCTCCCTAGAAAGGACCCTCTTTTAGTACGAAAGCTAGGGGAAACTGAGACGTTTGGAATTTTTTCAAATGCAGATAATTGACCACAAAAAAAAATTGAAAAGTAATGACATACTTACATAAATATCTGCTGGTGCTTTACATTGGTATGAAATGTACTTATAAAGATTCACTGTCTTGAAAATACAGTATCGGAGCAGACGAAAATCATACAGTATTGATATTTTCTGCCTCTTAACTTCTGCCTTGTCTGACTCACACAAGATGCGTGATGGTTCATTGAAAAGGAAAAGTTTATGTTACCTAGCTTGCTTAAAGGTCTCACTGTAAGCAGGAATGCCACTCAGAAATCAAGGGATTATGTGCGCAGCTTCAATTTTTCGAGTTACAAACCTTGTCTCTTATTATGTTTATCTCTTAACATAATATTTTGATGGATTTGACCCACTTTAGTATCAAGGTAGTATCATGTATATGTAGTAAGCAACGTTCTACATATTTTCAGCTACTACTAATATTGTCCGTCTGCTACTAAGGGAGACATCAGCTGGCTGTTAGTCCGTGCAGTCTGGCAATTTTAACTAGCAGCAGTGATAATCGGGCACAGTATTGTCGGCCTACATAAACAGCTATCTTCCTTAGTAACAGACTGGCAATAACTGACGATATATTTTAGTAGTAAAGGAAAATATGTATAACGGATGTCTATTTTGAGTATAATGAAGACAGAGACGAGTAACTCTTGCAACTCACTCGTTCCAGTAAGGAGAAAATATTGCCTCTCTGATAGCTTTAGTTACACGCTGAAAGCTTTGGCCTTTGTTTTAGCGTCTTGGAGTCTTAAATTTGACAGTATAAGTTCCAAAAAACCAAGGTAAAACCTATTAAACACTATTATACCCAAACGGCAAACTTAAACAAATTGGACTGAAGATCCAAAATTAATTTATTTCTAAAGACCGCATTTCTGTAAGAATCAGCGGAAGTGGTAGGCGTAGAGAGTATTTTTTTCTTCTAAATCATGCGCATGTTCCTAATATACGAATGCTTCTTTGCTTTGAAATAATGCATATCGTGACCAAAATTCTGAATGTTACATAAATATAAACTTAGATTTCGAGTTAGATGGTAAAAGGAATTTAATACAGGCAAAATTGTATGTACCAAAGAGAGTTAGATAAAAACTTTTCTTGTTTCTTATTAATTTCTCTTTTGTCTCCTTTTCCCTCTTCTCCTCCTTTACGTTATTTTTAAGGTGGAAATCTCGATCTTGCTGGTTCTTTCATCTTCGTCCAAGCAGACTTCAGCACGTAAACAATTTTTACTAGACTTGCTTTATAGGGTGGCAGTTATATAATTTCTAGCTGAGTTTTAAGCCTTAAAAAAAATGACGATGTTAAAATATTTCACAAAGCCTTTTCCCAGTAATGGTGAGCTGGTCTTATTAATTAATAGGTTGCAATTAAACTGAAATTATTATCGTGTATCTGTTTCCTATCTACGGGTATCTGTTTCATATTAAAGCTATTATTAAATATTCTTCAGCTGATGAATGCAGCCTTAAGATTATCACATCGCAGGGATGACGTAAATATAATTACAAAGTTTCTGTAACCGATCTGCATACAAGTCGATATTAGGTCTAAAAGTCGAGCTAAATATCAAGACAGACGTTGCCCATTCGCTGGGATGAGGCGATGTAGCGACTAAACGTCTCAGGCAAAAAAAAAAATTGTACTCCGACTAAAAACTGTACAAATTTCAATTTAACATTCCAAATAAAGCTATATTTAAGCAAAAATTAAGAAACGAGTGTTACATTGTTCGCTCTAAATGTTTGAAAAAAATTTAATTGAAGTAAAGTAATTTTAATCAAATTTTCAAATAGTTGTGTCCGAATTCAATGCCGCGTTTCGTGACGATAGATAAGACCCACATTTCGTCATCATGTTTTTAAATTTTAAGTTTAGACTTAAGTCATTTAATAGGTAACAGACGTCAGGCAGGCCCGGCCCTATGGCAATCCGAAAGAGGCAGCCGCCTTGGACCCCGCGCTGCTGACGGAAACCAACTCCGGAATACAATTGTTTTGCGTAGGGTCCCGCTCATTGCTTGCTGCCTAGGGCCCCGCACATCCAAGGGTCGTTTCTGACGTCAGGCTTTGATTCACGAGTCTGTATGACACTGGACTTGTGTTTAAAATTAGACCAGGTGAATAATCTGTTTGCGACGAGCTTTACGATCGGAATGTTCAAGAATGTGGCAGTTACAGATGAGTAATACTGGATGACGATTAAGGGAATACATAATTAAATTTTCTTATTTTTAAAGCACGTATTATTTTTTGTAAGAAACTATTATTTAAACAGACGCTCTTGTTGCTTTACCCCCCCCAAAAAAAAAACAACAAACAAATTGTCCTGACACAGACAATCAATTTGGAGTGCAAAAAGCATAATGGCGCCAGATAATGATGCCTAGCCTAGTGCGCATGTCAAGTACGTCCACCAATTGAAAATAATACAATTATTATTCAAGTGCTCAAATAAAGACAAGAAAACAATCTGAATCGTCGACAATTTTTGAATCCCAAAAATGAATAGACCTGTTCCTTACCAAAAGTGAGAGCTACTCACTGAGTGTGGCGAATGTACTTACTGGGAAAGCTTTGTTATAGTGCGGAATAGGAAAAATTTTATAGAGAAAAATAACTATACACAGGGTCATACTAATTTACCTTTCTCGAATATGGACAACTTAGAAATATTAAGATTATAAATATTAAGATTGTTAATTAATAACTTTATCATCCACGTCATCAACGGCCTGAACCAATAGATCTAATGTGACGAGATGATACGCTTGATAAATGTGACCTTCACGTCTTCTAACTTCAATAATCAACGTGACTCTGAAACAGTGTTAATTTTTAATTTTCTGGAAATTAATACCATTAAAAGTATTTTGTTATTTATTTTTGCGGATTTTCTAGACTATTTCGATTTCATGAAAAATTTGTGAGTTTCGAGTTTCAATAAAAGACTGAACACAAGGTTACAGACCTTACCCAGCTAACCATGTACTGGTCTTGCATCTTATTGCAAAAATGATTAATTCCATTTTAATGATTAGAACACAGAATGCAAAACGATTTTGATAAACGACACGAATCATTCAAAACGCGAATACATTCCGATAATCAGACTTCCTTCAAGACAGGCATGCACAGTGTCCTCCAGGGCGCGGGTCTGATGAGCGATTTTTAAAACCACACCTTATGATGTAAAAAAGCTGATGCAACCAGGTCACGGGCTGTAGTTCGCACATGCCTGCGTTAGGGCATTTTCATTCATGATTTAGAACTTTTCAACGTACAAATCAGCCTTTTAGACGTACAAATAAAACTTTTGGACGTACATACAAGCCTTTTTGACAATAAAAAACTACCCGTTTCAAGTAATTTATTGCGAAACCATTTTTCTACAGCTTGAAATTCTTATGCTTCTCGTGACGATTTGCGTTCTTGGTATTTGTCATCTCGTTGCAGTGTTAACTGATCATTAAAAACCTATTAATCACTTACCCCCCCCCCCCCAAGTATACTCTGCTGTTGATTGGCATTTTACTAAGACTTCATGTAAGAATACCACTATGTGAATCATAAAGTGAGTTTGAACTGTTTTGGGAATTTATAAAATTGTCAGATTTTAAAAAATTAAACAATTTAATAAAAAGAAATATAAAAAAATCCATGAAATATTTCGCCATCTGCTTTCTTCAGTTTAAAAAGAACACCGAATATACCAAAGAATCACGAAATAAATAAAATAGAAAATCTATCATTAATTTGCATATATTTAATGTCGCAAATATGGGCATTGTAATGGATTAGCAAAACCTTAAGGACGCTAATACAATCACGATCTGCATCAATTTTCAAAAACTGGCAGCGGTGTGTTAGTGGTTTGGCATTTACAAGGTTATGGTTCCCATGCATTTGAAGCAACTGTCACACAAAAAAAGACATGGGCCTCAAAAAGATGCACCATCAAGAGCAAAAAGGCTTGAGCAGCTTTTCCAAAAAAACAAACACTTTCCAACTACAAGTCCAAAATCTAAAGTCTAACGATAAAGATCGTACTCTACAACGCCAAACTAGAACGGTTTGATTATAAAGATGTGAATGCTTACCAGCTACGAAATTGGAAATTCAGAAAAGGGCTCTCTTTCGCAATAAATGCTCATGATAATTTGTCACAAATTTCAACCAAAATAAAATTTCCAAAGATGGTCCGTACCTGATACCCAAATAATGTAATATCATATCCGACATCAGAAAACTAATGACGAGACAGACTTTTCGTTGCTTCATTATGTTGCCAGGTGGGACGAAGAGGAGCAAAAATGTCATAGCAACAAGCGATTCTTGTGTGCACCGCTGCGCTGCCAAATATCGCTCGTCTCATTATCGGTGTTAGCAACGCTGCTAAAGCCATGAACCCAGCAGTCTTACTGGATGAAATTCAAGACTGACTTTACTTTGACTGATCAATACGTAACACATTTTGCGTAAAATGAAGATTGATTTTACGAATTTAGATTGGTCACGTTGCAGATCGCGTGTTAAAAAAATGTCATAATTGTTACTTCCTTTCGTCGTACGGCATACCATTTAATGCAATCTTTGCATTTAGGTTGTTTAGAATATAGTTCTGAAGCCAAAAGACTACGCTTGTATCATTGCAGTCGTTTATCTTACGCCAAGATCAGCAATCAATCTTAATGCTAAATATGTTGATGATTTTATATGGTGTTGTGTAAATTATTTCATTAATTGTAATCGAGAAGATGGATTTTCATTCGCTGCTCGTTCCTATTATTTGCTCCAAATCAGATTAATAAACTAACTTTGCACTTGCATAAAAATTCTCAAGATTATATCTAATTTGTAAATGTAATGTACGGGTAATACCTTATTTCCAGACGGAGAAACATTAACTGCACTTGGTGTTTATCCCATATACATTTTTCAAACTAAGTGCTTAATTTTTTCCAATAAATTTTCGGAAATCGGGTTGGGAAAGGTGTAATAAAAAAATTCTAGACTGATCCCATATTGAATTTAAACATTACACACATGGGCGGTAGCCACATAAGAACCGCGAACCAGGGTAATAGTTTTCCATGCAGAAATATTTCACAGAAAAAAGTATCACTTTTCAAGAGTGAAATTCGTTATATTCGTTTATGAATCTTGTTGATAAATCAATCACCTCATGGAATGCAGAGGAGTGACTTTGATTGGTAAACACATTATATGTGAAAGATGTTTCACCAGCATGATCAGATGAATTGAATTGTTGAAATGTTGTCCTTACTATTGGTTTAGTTTTCGAAGCCGTCTAGGATTTAAAATTTTGCGTACATCAACTAATTAAATTTTATTTCTGAATTTTTAACATCTTTTGGCTTGCCAGCTAAATGATCGCAATATTATGGCCATTGAGGCAAACCATGCATCCATATGATTTAATGACACATTAGCACAGTACTGGCTATATGGTGCCGATTCCATTATCTAAAACATTCTTTATCGTGCCGAGAACTTTCATTGAAAACAACGAATTCTTAAGGTTAGAATGAGCATTTCACGATAACTGGATGATACATTTTGAATGACACGTCGAATTTACACTGGTAACTATGAAGGTGCCAGGGCTGACAAGTCAGGCTACACAAGTTTAGCACGACCGTAGTTAAGTAAACACTCATACGCAGCAAGCAATAGCAGTTGCCAGCAAGTCATTGTTAATTGCTACATGATAAAATCTGACCGGGGGTGGGGGCGGAATCGCTGATTCGTCATTTTAGGCCAGGTAGCCGTGAAGAAATACGAATTTTAACTGAGCTGATTTAGCGTACCATGACCATTTGACAAAGTCTGGTCAAGGAATTTACTCTAAAATAAACGCTATTCTGCACATTTCATGTCAGCCCAATGACCTTCACCTAGAATATATACGCCTTTTTTACATCTTAAGTGCACGTGCTACACAAATTTTGGTCTTGAACGAAAGTTCCTATTTAAGAACACTTTGCTTCTTTTTTCATTGAGACCTAGAACTTTCATCTTCGGACAGAAATTCAATAGACTTGTTTCTTTCCCAAAGTACACGTCATCCAAAAACTTTGTTGAGAGTATGTAGTTGAGAGCTTAAATCTTTATGCGGAAACCATTTTTCTTCTTTCATTAACAGTGACCATGACCTCTGTACCATAAAACTTATAAGTTTCTTTCCGACCCTGAATGCAAGCGATCCTAAAACTATGCTCCAGGTCTGTTGTGCAGAAATAATGTTATTGTGCAGAAAGCATTTCTTCTTTAGTCACAATGACTATGACGTCTCACCTTCTGATCCCAAAACCGACATGTTTCTTCCTTTACTCCACGTGCAAGTCATCAATAAATTTCGGTCAAGGTCTGTGATGTAAAATATTACTCTGCGGTAACTATAGTTCTTTTTTCAGTCATTGACCTTGACATTTGACCCTGAACTCATCAGGCTTCTTTATCTCAAGTGTAAACTAAGCAAAGAGTTTAATAAATGTAGATGGCGGAGAACTCGACATACTGTGTAGAAACTAGAATGAAAACAGAGGTGGAGAGACAAATGGATGTGAAACATAAGATAAAACTCTCCAACTAATGGCACATATATTCACAATTTTAGAGTATGCATCTCCAAAGCTATCATTGATATTTGCAAGATAATATAAAATATCCTCTAAACACTGGAAGTGTCTGCATGACAGGAACTATCATTTCTAATAAACGACTTCTGGGTAAACGTCGTAGTCTTTTTTTAATGGGAGAATTCCAAGATTTATGTGCCTGAAATATTAAATCAGCCAGATTTGGAACTTTGTACACACATTTTCTCATTAAAACAGATGTCCCGTTTTCCTAATGCTTGAATGAAACGCACCGAAATGTAAAGGTTGAAAGTTTTCTTTCTTTCTTTCAGTGGAATCCTGAGAGAAGATTAATTTCTATGATCCAGTCAGCCCTAATCAACTTTTGTATCAATTGTTATTTTGACACTGGAACACAACTGAAATAACGTCTTTGACAGTAAATAAAAACGCATCCAACATCAAAAGAAAAATCAGAAAACATATTTTGTATTAATGTATACATCAGGAAGGTGTATGTTAATTTTGTTTTAGTTAGACGGTTTGCCAACAGTTAATTTTTGGTAGGCTCCTATAGGACGATCTCCGAGTGTGCCCACCGTAATGCTAAGTTTATGACCCCCACATCTTAAATTCTATGCATTCTACCTAATGAAGAGGTGACTATGTCAAAATAATTGTCTTAGCTGGCAATGCCAGAATAAGAAATCAATCTATACAATTATTGATAGGTTTATTGTAAAAGCGGCAATAACCTGTAAATGGAACGAATGACAATGATAATGATGATAGCATAAACAGTTACTCCTTTACGATGAAAATATGATTAATGACACAATATAACTTTATGTGGCATACAAAAATATATCGATAAATACAAATGAAGCAGAAACAGTTTTCATGAATGAAATATTTCAAACCCAGGTTTCATTCCTACAGTACTTGGCCATAAGTGCTAACAAATAACATACCTTTATGGCAAGTGACACATTTTTAAAAGGCTGAAGAAGTAATGTGTGTTGGTTCAGATGAATGTGATGCCATTTCCTAATGATTTCGTTTCCACTTTCAGCAAAATTAAAGTGCATATGTTATGACATTAATACTACTGATGTTGTATTCCACAGTACTATTTTTTAAAACTGTGGCCTATGACACATGGTCATTTAAAATGAGGCCTACGAAACAAAGGCATTTTAACAGATACTTATAGGCATTTTAAGAGGCCTATATGCATTTAAACTAAGGCCTATGACAAATTGGCATTTTTACAGAGGTCTATATGCATTATAAGAGGCCTATATGCATTTTAACTGAGGCCTACGACAAATAGGCATTTTAACCGAGGCCTATATAAATATAAACTGAGGCATACGACACATAGGCATTGTAACCAAGGCCTATATGCATTTTAACATAGGCCAAAGATACAAGGGTATTTTAACTAAGGCTTAAGATGACACGGGTATTTTAGCTATGGCACATAGGCATTTTAACTGTGGCTTTTGATACATGGGCATTTTAGCAGTGATCTATGACATACAGGCATCTTAACTGTGGCCTATGACGCATGGGCAAATTAAAAGTGGAATATGATAGATGGGCATTTTAACTGATGCATATGATTCATGGATATTTAAACTCAGGCCTATAACACACAGACACTTTAATTGTAGCCTATGACACATGGGCAAATTAATTGTGGCCTATGATACATAGGCATTTTAACTCAGGCCTATAACACAGGCATTTTAATTGTGGCCAATGACACATGGACATTTTAATTGTGGCCTATGGAACATGGCATTTTAACTGAAGGCTATGATACATGGGCATTTTAACTGAGGTTAACATTCATTATCACATCATTTCATGTTATAAGGCCCGTCATTATAACATCATTCATGCTGTAAGACACTTCATTATAAAATGGTTCCTGTTATAAGGCAAAGTAAAATCATTGATTCCATAACATTATTCAGCAGTGCAGTCATAACATGTACTTCATCATAACTTAAGGCAATCTCAAAATAAGGGCCTTCACTATAACACGATTCCTGTTGTACGGCTCTTCATTATAACATGGTTCCTTTTATAAGGCCCTTCTTTATAGCATGGTTCCTTTTATAAGGCCCTTCATTATAACATGGTTCCTTTTATAAGGCCCTTCATTATAACATGGTTCCTTTTATAAGGCCCTTCATTACAACATGGTTCCTTTTATAAGGCCCTTCATTATAACATGGTTCCTTTTATAAGGCCCTTCATTATAACATGGTTTCTTTTATAAGGCCCTTCATTATAACATGGTTCCTTTTCTAAGGCCTTTCATTATAACATGGTTTCTTTTATAAAGCCCTTCATTATAACATCATTCATGTTGTAAGGCCCTTCATTAAAACATGGATCTCATTTCATTATTCAATAGCAGAATTATATTTATAATTATGTACTTCATTATAAGGCAATCTTGTTATAAAGCTATATGAACATTACTATAATGAGGGCGTACTGTATTTAAAGCAATTAAAAAACAATAATCTAATTATGTCACTAAATGTAATTAAAGATGAGAATATTATAAAATACAGAAGACCAACACTGAAAAAAGGGATAATTTATAAAGTATTACAAGTGTTTGTCATTGTTGCTATTCTTCTATCTACACCACGACAATTGTACCATCACCATATTAATTAAAATCAGTAGCAACAAAAAATACTAGCTTAATTTCTACCAATATCTAAAGCCAAAAACTTCTTAGAATGACTGCATTCACTGACCTCTAGGAACATGTCATGTTTCATTAAAATCAAAACAATCAAGTACTTACATTAAGATGTCTCTTTTTTGAAGTGAAACTGCCATCCCAAGTTTCTACACTTTTTTGTATTGTTGTCTAGCATTTCATATTCAAGTGGCTGCCTAGAACTGTATTTTCTTATTATCCTACTGGTGTGAATTGATGGACCCAACCTATATTTATTTTTAATTTCCTGATATTACAACTGAAAATTCTGAACAAGAAGTTATTCATGCTACTTGATTTTTCATGTTATAGAACTATATGAAAAACCTAGGAGTCACTATCTTCGGACTGGCTACAGGTATGACACCAACACTTGACCTGGTGTTCATTAGATGCTGGTTTTTAAGTAGACTGCAACCATAAAACTGTTGGCCAAAAATGCTAATAAAGAACGTTAATTAGGCAATTTTTGGAAGCTGTTCTTGGTTCAGATGAAAATCTTGTAGGTATCATATATACTTACTTATAAATCAAGCTAAACAGCAAAACAACTCAGACCTTGATCTGCCATTGCATAATATGCCTGCAGATCAGGGTTTATGTTGTTGTTTCATGGATTACCCCTAATAATCTGCATGGACCCAGATATACCAGCAAATTATGTGATGGTGATCCAGGTCTGTGCAGTTTGCAGTTGGATTTGACTTATAAGTGAGTAATATGTTATACATGCCAACAGAAAAATTACTTACCCTTATAAAAATATCCAACATACTAGCAAGGCTTGGAGTTTACTTTTTCAAGCATTTAAAGAGAATAATGTTAAAGTACAGAGGTTCTAGTGTTTTTGTAACATCATGCCTTCAGAAAAAGACAATCTGCCTTCTTTCTCCACCAACATGGCTTCAAGGACAAATAATTTTAACAAAGTGCATGATAAAAAAGATGATTTTTTTATTTAGTAAAAATTTCTGTTATAGCAAAATGTTGATTATCCATACATCAATCATCTGTAGTTTTTTGCCTAATAGGAGAAATGTGGCCACTCATGTGTTGTAGAAGGAGACAGAAGCCAGAGTGCTCAGTGGTTAGCATACAGGACCAATGACTGAAATGATGATGGTTTGTAACAACTGGACCAGTCTGGGTCAGCTACTATACTGAGTCATTGGGCAAGGCACTTTACTCCTTGGCACCAAATAACTTACTTGCTATATAAAACATCAAAGCAAACTAAACCAAACTTAAGATGACCAATAAAATGTCACCAGACTTGTAAATTTTTCTTTATAATGTTATAATTTATCTGGGAAAATAATTTATCAAGACAAAATCAATGTCTCTCCAGTAGTCTGGATAATCAATGTTGGACTAGTAATTTCAAAAGTCACATAAGAAAACAATGTAGTTGACTAACTTTAGCATACTCTTTATAGCCTAGAGGACTTCTGATTAGCACAGTACTAAGGCACATCAATGTAACTTATAAGGCTGATTAATACGTATAATTGTATAGTTGTATATAGTTGGTAGCATTATTACAATCAAAAGATTTATAAAACTTTCATGTAAAGTAATTATACCCACAGAAATATATCATGGACAGAAAATATATTATAGAATAGTCATTACGGCAACAGTATGGTAACTAAGGCACAAGAACTACACCAACATAATCAACATTCTGTCTTACAAAATACACAAAAATGTATATAACAAGTTTAACACAGCAAGTTTTGTTAGAGATGATATGCGTGATATAGTGATTAACCAGAGCTAGTGAACATTTCAACATTTAAAAAATGTCATATCTAAAAACATGAAGGCCAGGCCTAAATGTCAAGCCCATGGTGAAAACATTGCTTTAAAACATGTGCCCATGACCCTAAGGTCAAAATGTAGAGTTTACATTTTGCATAATCAATTAACTTAGCTTCAAAATGATTCATCCAAAGTATGAAGAAAATTCATTAAGTGGTTTAAGGAAAATAAAATTATTGAAAAGTAACCAAAACAGCAAAGCAAATTCTCAGTGTCTTTCACTTGCAGAAGGAACTGTCCCCACTTCCTTCTGATCCATACACGTCTGATGAGATTTTATCAAAGCATTTCAGAAATATGTTTGAATCAAAACCCTTAATGAAAACCATATTAAATTGTTGACAATAGCAATCATGGTAAAAAAAAAAGTAAATGCTATCCAATAACATTGATCTGATTAAAATCAAGATCTACTTAGCAATATGTAAATCTGTCAGGCACTGACAATAAGTAGATATGTCAGGCACTGACAATAAGTAGATCTGTGAGGCACTGACAATAAGTAGATCTGTCAGTCTGGCACTGACAATAAGTAGATATGTCAGTCAGTCACTGACAGTAAGTAGATCTGTCAGTCAGGCACCGACAATACGTAGATCTGTCAGTCAGGCACTGACAATAAGTAGATCTGTCAGTCAGGCACTGACAATACGTAGATCTGTCAGTCAGGCACTGACAATACATAGATCTGTCAGTCAGGCACTGACTGAAGATCATGTTCTACAGACCCTTTGCTTTTGCCAATCAAATTATAGCTGCCATACTGCTGAAAGTGAAAAATATTTGGAACATAACTCTCCCTAACACAAAATGTAGTGCTTTATCTAAAACAAGAGGACAAGGAATGCAAAGGTCAAATGAACATGAACTTCAGGTTATGCTGGAGATCTTTCTTTCAATCAGACAACATTAATGTGGACTCAACAATAAAATTGCTCTTTATCACATAAAATAATTGAATTTTTAAGAGACTGAAAGAGAAATCGTAACACTCTTACTGTTTACACCAAGAATGAAATAAGTCTGGTACAAAACTGTGGATTAGTTTTACTGCCACAAGGACTTTTATACCAATCAATATATACCAGTGCAACAGCCAACAAAGACTTTCATACCTAACTGGTTACTGCCAACAAGAACTTTGATATTTATAGGGGATGACACCACAGTGCTACAGCCAAAAATGACTTTTATGCTAAACAGGGATGATATCACAGTGCTACAGATAACAAAGAATTTTACACTAGTCAGGGATGAAACCACAGTGCTATTGCTAACAAGGACTTTTATACTTGACAGACATGATACTACAGTACTATTGCTAACAAGGACTTTTATACTTGACAGACATGATACCAAAGTACTATTGCCAAAAAGGACTTTATACTTGACAGACATGATACCACAGTGCTATTGCCAACAAGGACTTTTATACTTGACAGACATGATACCACAGTGCTATTGGCAACAATGACTTTATACTTGACAGACATGATACTACAGTACTATTGCTAACAAGGACTTTTATACTTGACAGACATGATACCAAAGTACTATTGCCAACAAGGACTTTATACTTGACAGACATGATACCACAGTGCTATTGCCAACAAGGACTTTTATACTTGACAGACATGATACCACAGTGCTATTGGCAACAATGACTTTATACTTGACAGACATGATACCACAGTACTATTGACAACAAGGACTTTTATACTTGACAGACATGATACCACAGTAATATTGCTAACAAGGACTTTTATACTTGACAGACATGATACCACAGTGCTATTGCCAACAAGGACTTTTATACTTGACAGACATGATACCACAGTACTACTGCCAACAAGGACTTTTATACTTGTCATGGATGACATCAGTTTTATTGTCAACATAGACATTGATACTTAATAGGAATCACACCATAGTGCTACTGCAAAGCAAAAATCTTTGAATGTTGATGACAATTTAAACTCATTAGTCCTTTATTGTGCTAAATGTCATGTACAGCCCAATTAAAAAATAAAAATAACATATTTTAAACTTTCAACATTAGCAGAAATATTTGTGTATAAACCACTATACTTTAATTAAATGCATGACAACATAGGTAGAACTGATTATCAAATATATAACAACGTAAGTTTAACTGGTTTATCAAATGCATGACAAAATGGGTTGAATTGGGGTATTAACTGTACAACAATATGGGTTGAATTAGTCTATCAACTGTATAACAATATGGGCTGAACAAAAACATCACAAATCTTAGTATTACATCTTATTTTCTTTTCAAAACAATATTATTATTATTTAGCAAAATGAAATGCACAATATCATGAAATAAAGGTAGCACATGTACAGTTTTTGATCACTCTTGCTATACCATGGTTCACCACATAATACAGCCTGCAGTTATGGACCCCAAACACTGCCTTATTATGAGGGGGTATGTGTTTATTATCACAATGCCTAATAAAAAGATTACAACCCCCCTCAATTTGATTTTCCTTTCAGAAGGACTTGTGATGATAACAGGTTTTTCAAGATGGCTGCCATGCTGGCCAGATTAGACATCATGTATGCACTGTTTTCATTTAGGACCAGCTATACATCGTAAGATGTTTTTCAGTGAAGACTCCATGCTGATATGACCATCAATTCAGGTGGAGTAGTGAATAGATGGATGACCGATGATGGACTGGCCATCACATAAGAGCTAATAAAATCAAGAGTCCTGTGAAGAAACCGATGTTCCACTGGTCTAAAAAGAATAGATAACAAATTTGTTCTAAAAATGTTGAGAGGGTCAGAGGAACTTGGACTATATTTAGGGTAATAAAAGTGGTTTCTAGGCCAACATTAACCTATTAATTGCACAGTTTTGCGTAGATGTTAGTTTATGCTGCTACTTGATTTTTGTTCATATGGCTGATATAAATAATCTTTTTTATATGGCTAAAATAAATGTACTTTTTTCATATGGCTTAAATAAATGAACTTGGTGTTCTGACTTTTTAAGGACTACAAAAATTATTTCAAAGTTTAGAAGGATGGTGTCAGCAAAACTGGAAAGTCTGATATTTGGATGAATGAAAGTAGAAAATAAAATTCCATAATTCAAATCAAAGATACAAGTATGTCCATTAAGTTTTTGGGTTATCTTGCCAAGATTTCTTTCAAAGCAATACTGTAGTACACCTAAAACACAGCCAAAAATAATTTTGTTAAAATTATTCTGAAAAAATTGTATCTGGGCATTTTGTAACCTTAATTTCAAATAAAAAAAAACAATACAATTTCATTTACTAGTAAGGTAAAACTGATTGGCTTCAAAAATAGTTGCTTAGAAAGAAAACTTCTAATCTAATAAATTTTAAACAGGTTATCACTAAACACATAAGTACCGTATAAACTTGGATATAAGTTGAGTCCAACTGCAAACAACCTAGACCCTGAAATGCCATCACATGTGTCAGCAGATCTGAGTTTATGTTGCTTGTTCTAGTGATTAGTCCACTAGTCAAAACAAACTACACAGATCCAGATGCTTTATGCAACTTGTCAAACAACCATGATTGTACGATACATTTAAAATGTACCCCAGTAAAAAAGTGACTACAACATGGTACACTTCTGTGGCTCTCACAAAGAGTATAATGGTCAGAGACTAATATATTAGGCATTTCAAAGTCTTTAAACAAGTGTACTGAGCACCCTGGTGTCCTACTTGCCTTAGTATGCTTGTTAGTGTAAACAATATAGCTTACTTATACACAACACTTTAACTCTCTTGACCATATTGGTTCAGCCGGTGAGACAGACAAGACTGGAATTCTTCTCATATCAGCGTATAAACTTTCGACCTCTAGCAAAATTTTCCATTGAATAATGAAACTGATGTTGAAAAAATGTGACCCTTAAAAAATAAACTTCTGAAATATGCTTTCTGCTGAAGTAGGGGAGCTAGGCAGGCAAGAACTCATAGTGCATCAATGTATAAGAGACCTAATGTAATACTGTACCAAAGATACAGTTAAGTGCAGCAACAAATGTAGAAGATATGACAATTTCAAAAACTTCAACAATAAAATTACAACACTGATCACAATGATGAACTAAGCTTTCTGCATAGACAGGAAAGACATGCAAGATAGATGCATATCGGTTCATAAACTTTTATACACAGTAATCTTATAACGTTTGAATGCAGACACTGATGATGTGGCTTTCAGAAACTTTAATGTCAAACTTTAACATTGCTGATGTTGCTGCTGGTGGCACCAGAAAACTGATTACATTAGCCTGCCATGCAAGTGAGATGAAAGCAACTTTGAAAATATTAATGGTCCTTTTCAATACAAAAGGTTGCAAACAAAGGTATGTATTTTCTAAGATAATGCCACAATAGCTTAACTAGTCATTTTTTTATGGTTAGACCAAACAATGACCTGGACAATCCAGTATTTGAGCTCAATCACTGCAATAATATCTGAGGCATATTTTCTTCGATTAGAAGAAAAGAAAATAATTTATGAAATACTTGTATCCAACTTGTGCAAAAACTAGTGAAAGTTTCATTTAAAAAAGCTGAATCTGCCAACCAAACTTGAACAAAATTGTTGTTTAGTTCATTGTGATCTGAATCCTCATATGTGACAATTATGTGAGGGAGAAACATTTCTTGCATTTATTTAGATTGGGTACTCAGGCTCCCTCATAAACTGTAATTAACACATTGTCATGGACATCAAGCATATAGGCTCTCCCATAAACTGTAACTAACCTGTTGTCATGGAGATTCAGCATATAGGCTCTCCCATAAACTGCAATTGACCTGCTGTCATGGAGGTTCAGCAAACAGGCTCTCCCATAAACTGTAATTAACCAAATGTCATGGAGATTCAGCATATAGGCTCTCCCATGAACTGTAATTAACCTGCTGTCATGGAGACTGAGTAATAGGCTCTCCCATAAACTGTAATTAACACATCATCATGGAAACTGTGTAATAGGCTCTCCCATAAACTGTAATTAACACATCATCATGGAGACTGTGTAATAGGCTCTCCCATAAACTGTAATTAACACACTGTCATGGAGACTGAGTAATAGGCTCTCCAATAAACTGTAATTAACACATCATCATGGAGAATGTGTAACAGGCTCTCCCATAAACTGTAATTAACACATCATCATGGAGACTGTATAATAGGCTCATAACTTAAGACTAACACACTAAGTGTCTGATTTAAAAAAGACTATACCTACTTAATATAGGAAACAAAAAGGAAAAATCTTTTCTACTGTTATTTTTTGTAAGACCTATATTAGTCCTCAACAATGACTGAAGGATACATTATAAGAAATGCTGACATCAATATTCTTAAATGGATTTGTGTCATTACACATTCAAAATATGGAAATTATTTATTTTTAAGGGTTTGCTGTGAAACAGCTAGCATTATTAATGATACTATAAATTACCTTAAATGTATGATGCAATAATTATTCAAACACATAAGTGATACGGGCAACATCTACAGCATCTGTAAAACTGACATAAATGCAGCATTTGCAAATTTAATTTTTATGTAATCACTTAATAATCAGGTCCAACTGCAAAAAAAAACAACACAGACCTCTGATCTGCCAGCGCATAATGTGCTGATGGATCATGGTCGTTGATGTCTGTTAATTGTAGCAAACTGCATAACCCAGATCTGATGATACATTATGTGATAGCAGATCTGGTCTGTGAAATCTACAGGTGGATCAAAGTTATATACGATTATAAATGGCAGATGACCAATGGATGGAAAACTGGACAGAGAAACACTGCATGCTTCACTATGTTTATGCTGAGGGTAAACTAAAAAAACATCTTTTCATTTTATGGAGGTCAAAACTTGAAATGATTTCAGGCATAAGCTTAACTCTACTACCACTGAATGCAAAAGTTTGGGATAGTTACCAACCATAACTGTTTTAAATTAATGTTCTATGGCTCTTTGTTAAACTGACATATGAACCAAGATACTGCAATGGATCCACTAACTAAACTGACTTTCAGAGATTTTTAACACAAAACTTTAATGCTGATAACATCACTGCCATTGCTGCCAGAAACCTGATACCTGTCTTCCTGTGCTTATGAAGGTGGAACAAAAACTCCTGTCCAGACCTTTGGATGCACTTTTGGGTTTATCTGAACTTCCGTTTAATAATGTTCATTCTCTCTTAGAGGTTTATGAGAATTTCACACTATTTTCAAAGTTCACACATTTCCAAAACTATAATGGAAGATTTTAACAAAACAGCATAGTTTGATGATTCTAATTACATCCAACATTTAACATTTTCCGAAATTAGTTAAAACGCCACAATTGATTATTATTTCTACATAATAAATGGTCTCCTTAATTATTTTTAGCAGAAATAATTTTCTCTGGAGTAGATGTGGAGTATTTTACGCATATACTATCTAGGACCATACATCGCAATCTACACCTGCAACTAGACTTCTTTTCGCATCTGTGTTTATTTAGAGTTATCTGATCTTAGTGAGGCATGTCTCTATATCTGTCATCAAGCAACATTTAGAATTGACTGAAAGCGGCTCATAATACAATATAAGTATCTTTATACAGAAAGGCTTTAACATTAACACAAATATCCAAATGTGTGCACAGTATACAATAACCAAAGTGACATTGTTTAATCAAACTGATTTGAAACTCAACCTTTCCTACAGCAGACTGCTATTTATATGCATGGCATTGGCAATTTGCATGCCATATTTTGCTATTTATATGCATGACATTGGCAATTTGCATGCCATATTTTACTATTTATATGCATGGTATTGGCAATTTGCATGCCATATTTTACTATTCATATGCATGGCATTGGCAATTTGCATGCCATATTTTGCTATTTATATGCATGACATTGGCAATTTGCATGCCATAGTTTACTTAATTTGCAATTGTTTTATTTGCTATATGCTTTTCACCTTTTATGATGACACAATCAAGTTTGTAAACATGTCTTTGTTGAATATATTTGACAATTTTGGTAAAATGTCATTAGGACTGTAATAATACTACTACTGCAACATGTGTAATAATACTGTATCCTACTGCAACATGTGTATTAAATAAAAAAATTGATAACCCAACTCGACATACTACATGGCCATGCATACAGGCTGTTTTTATAGGCTCTACAATAACTAAACAAACTTGAAACTGTGTTTCTTTAAAACAAAATATTAAAAGTTCTGTTAACAAACATACTGTTAACAAGCAAAAAATTTAGTATCAAGAAATCGGTGTCTGCATATTCAGTAAATGTGTGCAATGTGTAGTCTAGCCATTCTCATCATCATGAGCGTTTTCCTGTGAAAAATCTCCATACTGTAGGAAAAGAATTAAAAAAAAAAAAACCCTCCTACAGCAAAGATGTAGAAATATGTTCTTGCATCACTTATGGCTCTGTACATGTTCATTTACATGGTTACTGATTTGCCATTTCATAATGGGCTGGCACATCATGTTCTATGCACTACTAAAACACAGCTCAGATCATGGTCTGTGAAGTCTGCAGTTGAACTTGCATAAGTGAGTCTATATCAGACTCCCAGTCCGATCCAGACTGTGACCTTGTTTTATCTGTTAACTTACATCATAGGGAGTGGATTTAAAAATCACATATCTGTCCCACACTCATGAGGAAACTGCCCATGCCTGTTTATATGGTATTCATGAACACCAATGATGAAATTATGAATTAGCAGGCATATTTGTTTAAATATTTTTATTTTTTTCTATCAATAATATTTAGAGATCTGGTTATTAATGTCAGTTATAATTCAGTTTTATAAAAAAACAGGTTACTGTTACATGTCCTGTCCTGTTTAAAATGATGGGTGGAGTTGTTCTGGCATAGCCAAGTTCCAAGCACATTCATCAGTGCCAAAACAGCTCATCAACTAAGATATCTGATAGTGTCTATACAACTTTGCAGCCCATAATACAACATGAAAGTCAGGCAGAATGCAAAATGCAGAAATAAGCCTGGGGTCAAGGGTCTAGCTTAGGCTCCC
Organism: Sinohyriopsis cumingii; assembly: GCA_028554795.2. Taxonomy (NCBI): domain Eukaryota; kingdom Metazoa; phylum Mollusca; class Bivalvia; order Unionida; family Unionidae; genus Sinohyriopsis; species Sinohyriopsis cumingii. Next base: position 22,140,047 of record CM068841.1, on the reverse strand, counting down.
AGTCAGGGTCCTGGGTTGAGGTCCCAGTGGGGAGTAAAGAGATGCAAAATATCCCCCCTCCCAATCCATAAATGAATTAAACAAATTTAGAGTCCAAACTCCAGCTTTTCCCGGAACTTATTTAGCATTTTCACTTCTTAATCTGAATTAATATCCACTAGAATGTAGAACTCATTCATGTCCCCAGAACTCTTTAATGTCTGCAGAACACTTTCACGTCCCCAGAACTCTTTAATGTCTGCAGAACACTTTCATGTCCCCAGAACTCTTTAATGTCTGCAGAACGCTTTCATGTCCCCAGAACTCTTTAATGTCTGCAGAACACTTTCATGTCCCCATAACTCTTTAATGTCTGCGGAACACTTTCATGTCCCCAGAACTCTTTAATGTCTGCAGAACACTTTCATGTCCCCAGAACTCTTTAATGTCTGCAGAACACTTTCATGTCCCCAGAACTCTTTAATGTCTGCGGAAACACTTTCATGTCCCACGAACTCTATCATGTCTGCAGAACACTTTCATGTCTAAAAAAGAATATAAACCTATGCTGTACACAAACTGGATCAAGTCATACACAAGGAAAATGAAAGAAAAATATATGCTTAAAATCAGTTTGAAATGGAAAAATAGCTAATAATGGATAATTAATAATTATGGCTGTGCTGTACAAGACATTAAAAGTACCAGACTTATATTATCACATTCTTTCATATAAACAATATTTCCTAACAAATGCCAAGTGTAAACTATTGTGGCCACATCAGGACCAAACTGTTCCCTTCTTTTCTGAATGTTGGTCCACCATTTGCTGGGGATGGTTTAACTAATATACTGCGTGGCTTACTGCCAAGAGAACATTTGATCTGCTTGGCTACTGTCACTGGAAGCTCTTTATGATTCCTGAAATAATAATAATAATAATAATAATAATAATAATAAGTATCACAACAATAACAAAAATAAAAGTTTGCATATGTCTGTGATCTGTTAGACACTGGACACACAAAAAGTCATGGGGTGGTAATAGAGTTTTAATTAAAAGATTTAACATGTAAAACTTGTGTTTCTTTATATTAATGAAACAGACAGACAGGGAGAGAATAATGTGTGTAAAGTTACTTAGTCCAACCCTTATCTGAAAGAAAAAAGCATTCAATGTGGAAAGGGAATCCGAAAAGATCAAATTTGTTTTTTTGAGAGGTTACAATGTAGTTCAAAGCTATGAGTATAGCTGTAATTTCTGCAGTAAAAGTTGAAGTTTAATCCCATAACAGGCTTTAGATGTTGTAATGGTAGCTCCAACTGTCTCACTCTTTTAAACCACCTGTATATATGGATGTACAGCTGTGATAGAAGCCTCTTATTACATTTAATGTACTCTAGAAAGGGAGACAATTTATTGAGGACTTTTTTCTAATTCATAAAGGTCAAATATTATTTTGGGAGGTTTGGACAACCACTGTGGTGATTTGGGAATAGAGAATTTGGCAATGTTTCTAAAACTGATTTTTGCTGTTTCTGGAACTATGTACAATAATTTCTTTGGGCCAATATAATATGCGGGTTAGATGGATTAGAACATAGTTTGATGTCATACTGAAGAGTCTATTTCATTCAGCTGAGATAAAGTGATGGTTCATTTGCCTCAACATAGAGGATTTATACAGAAAATTTTAAAAGCACCAAGACAAAGTCAGACAGTGGCTTAAATGCACCAAGAAAAAGTTAGCATCTAAGTCCTTGACTGTGTCCAAACATCTGCAGCAAGACCTTCCAATCTGTTCCCCAATCTGTGTTTGTCATGACTCATTTTAAATCCAGGGCTTTTTGACATTTGTCCCTGAGGTATCTAATAGGTGAAAGAAAAGTTAGTTTACAGCTGAAATTAAGTCATAAAAATTTGCTCTCCTCCAAAACAGGAATATGACAACCATCAAGATTTGGGTCATCAAGAGTATGATAAAAAATTGGCAGAAGTTTGTTTCATTGTTGATAAAATATCAACCTGTTTCCTTCTACTCATTCTGAATGTTTAGTTGATGTTCAATAGTGTGTCTGTGTGTGATTTGGATTTTTAACGTAGCTTTAATAATTTTTCAGTCATATCGCTACGATGTCTGCAGTGTGGCAGATTATAGTGATGTCTAGCACTGGGACATAATAATAATAATAATAATAGTAATAATGAGGACTTTGTATAGTGCCTAATCTTTAAAAGCTCTAAGCACTTTACAACATTAGACAACACCTATAAGATAAAAAACATATATAATGATATGACTACAAAAACAAACACCATGAAATTAGAAAGCATCATGCCGCAGACATGTATCATGATGTCCCAACCAGTCACATTATCCTGACACCAGGCTGACCAGTCCTAACACTAACCTCTTAATGTCGAGCGCCAAGCGAGGCAGCTGTTAGTACCATTTTTATAAGACTGTGGTATGGCTCAGCCGTGATTGAACCCACGACCTCTCACATCCAAGGTAGACACACTAACCACTAGGCCACCGAAGCAATCTTAATGTTCAATAGCACATAGTCTTTGATTTAAAGCTGATCAAAAAGTCATCATTTAATGAGTGGTCATTTCCTGGATTAAGGCATTTCACTATAAATGTTTTGATGTTAAATTGTGTGACTCACAATACTGATGCGGAACAGAGTGACTGACAACTCTGTTATTGAACAGAGTGACTGTGCCAATTCTGATACTGAACAGAGTGACTGACAATTCTGATATTGAATTACAGATTGACAATTTTGATACAGAATATAGTGATTGACAATTATGATATTGAACAGAATGACTAATAATTCTGATATTAATCATAGTAACTGACAATTCTGAAAGTGAATAGAGTGACCAACAGTTCTAATAATGAACAGAGTGACTGACATTTTGGATGTTGAATAGAGTGACTGACATTTTGGATGTTGAATGAGTGACTGACATTTTGCATGCTGAATTGAATGACTGACATTTTGTATGTTGAATAGAGTGACTGACATTTTAGATGTTGAATAGAGTGACTGACATTTTGGATGTTGAATTGACTGACTGACAATATGTTACCCTGTGGTACATTTCAGAAAGGATGCTGCCAACCTTAACTGAAGCTTCTATCTTTGAAAATAATGGAGATAATACTGTGTAGTAACGTTGAACAGATAGATCATTCATTTTGCTGCACTTCCATGTGGTGTCATTTTCTTTATAAAATGCTTCAATGCTAACGAGATGGTCTATACTGCTTGTCTGATTTCTGAATCCACACTGAATATCTCATAGTAGTTTGTTGGATTTGAGATACCAGAGTACTAGCTTGTTGGACTGGAGATGCCAGAGAGATACCGGTAGTTTGTTGGATTTGAGATACCAGGGTAGTAGTTTGCTGGATTGGAGATACCATGGTAGTCCATGGTAGTCTATCATACATCATCTGTTCAGGGTTTTGCAAACACATCATGGTAATGATATGGAAGAGTCAGTTTGGTAATTTCCAGGTTTGGGTACAGGCATCAATGATGCTACTCACCAAAACTCATGAAGTTGCCAGTATACCAAACTTAAAATGAAAAAGTTTATCAGCATATTTAAAGCTGTGTCAGGTAAGTGTTTCAGACAATGGATATCATCTATCATATATATTTGCTTATAAGATAAGTTCAACTGCAAACTGCACAGACCTAGATCTGCCATCACATAATGCACTGCAGAACTGGGTGTGTGCAGTTTGTAAGGCAAAAATCAGTAGAAAAAACAGCACAGACCATGATCTGCCATCACACAATGCACTGCAGAACTGGGTGTGTGCAGTTCGTAAGGAGTAAATCAGTAGAAAAAACAGCATAGACCCCGATCTGCAGGCACATTATGCTATGGAAGATCTAGATAAATCCAGTTTGATGCAAGTTATAAGCGAGTACATATGGTAATTCTGCTGAAGTTCCATGAGCTCAATCTAACGCTCCGGTGGCCTAGTGGTTAGAGCGTCCGCCTCGGATGCGGGAGGTTGTGGGTTCGATCCCCGGCCAGGTCATACCAAAGACTTACAAAAATGGTACTAACAGCTGCCTCGCTTGGCGCTCAGCATTAAGAGGTTAGTGTTAGGACTGGTCAGCCCGGTGTCAGGATAATGTGACTGGGTGGGACATCATGCCACTGTCTGCCGCATGATGCCCCAGTGCTAGACATCACTATAAACTGCCACACTGCAGACATCGTAGCGATATGACTGAAAAATTGTTGAAAGCTACGTTAAAAATCCAAATCACACACACACACTAACTCTCTGAGAGTGAAAGGTTTATTGCAATCTTCAGCATCACTAGATTTGAAAATTTAGAGGGACCTATGCTCTAAATAAGTTCTTCAAGGATGTTTTGGCCAACATATTTGATATTTCTGGTATGATGTAACCATTTCAACAGATTTCTTTAAATGTTTGGTACAGTTGCTTTTATTTTTGCCAATGATTTTTTTGCACATGTACCATATTCCAGAGATCATTCTAGAGACATAGGATCTACACATTTTCCTCTTGTTCACTCTAATAGTACAACGAACTTTCACTCAGGATATACAGCATTTATTCAGATCTTCACTTTTTGAATTGGCATTGAAATGTTGATGAACCTTAACCCATTTCAGGATATCATGTTTAAAGGCATCATCAAACCAAGGCATGTAAACATGTTTATGAATCGATGAAGTTTTTGGAATCATATTCAAAGCAACATCGTGAAGTATTCGATCTACAGTTAAATTTGTCTTGCGGAGAATCATTTCCCAATGTGCTTTGTTCGATTTCCATCTCTACCTGAGCCCTTGAGATGATGCAGCTGAATATCACTATTAAGTGTATAAATTTTAAAGGTCTTCATTTCAGATAGCTTCCGAACAAATATGAGAAAAAGTACTAATACTAATATTAATTTGTATCAAATATAATCTGTAATACATATAGAAGAGGTATAAAATAAAATAATACCACAGAAGTTGCACCAGCAACAAATTTGGGGAGAAAAGACATAAATAATTTTTAAATTGGTCAAGTGAACTTTTCTTATGCTTACATACTTTATGACCTCAAAAAAGGCCAAAGGTCAAAGTAAAAAAAAGTGTAGCAAACTGAAAGTCAAAGTCATCAGAACCAAGTGACTTATTCGGACTCATTCAAGGTATCTGTACAATTTAATCTGAGTTGACTCAACAATTTGTGAGATACTGTGCTTACCAGATAAATGTGATGAAAGGAAGGAAGGATGAAAATGTTTAAGGTGGCAGGGGCCAGTTTCGTCAATTGGTAAAATTTCTTAAGTTAAGACTTTTTCAGCTCGTATTATTTTCAAATTAAAGATATATTTGTGTTTCGGTGATTTAACAGTAAATCAGCATAAATAAATATATTACTGAAATACCTAGATTTAAAAGGTCGTGGGTCACAATATCTTTCTTATTGTGTCAGTTATCTACAGAGTTGACTAAGGGCTGTTGTATTAAAACATACATGGAGCCCTTGAAAAAAAATATATGCCATGGTAGCCTGGAGGTCAAAATATCTGTTCCAAGTTGTTTTCATATAAAATCACTTCTGTGAGTGGTAGAATAAATGGTTGGGGAGGTCTGCTTAAACACGATATATATATGTATTCTGAAAAATCAATTTTCAGATCCCATCATTAAATTTTTATTTATGGCATTGCACTGTAGTGAAGTGAACAGTCTGTGCTTGGAAGAGATTGTCTTTCACATTGATTGGATGTATAGAAAAAACTTTATCATTGGTCAGTTGTAAATAAGTTTGGGAAAGCCTAGAACATTAATTTTGCAATAGTTGCTATGTTGAATCATAAATAAAGTGAAAATTTAAAGTAAATAATTTATCTTTGTGTCATATTTGATTAGAAATCTGTTTTAATGAATAAGAGCTGTTGATTTGAGTCTCATAAGAGTTGGGTTGTTGATTTAAGTCTCATGAGATTGGAGATCTTGATTTAATTCTCACAAGATTTGAGTTGCATCACTGGAATGTAGTCGGATCGAGGAGTGCAGCCCAAAATAACAATCATGGCCATCTAGTAACATCATGTTCTTCTTGAAATTGATGTCAGGCATGTCCACCTTCCATAGTTACTCTGCAGTATGTAGATAGTGAAATACCAAAAGTTGGCTAGGAAGAAGAGCTAGTCTCCCATAGCAGTAAACATGTGTTGGGGGCAAGTAGAACATCTCAGAAATGGCTTTGATAACAACTATTTTCAATTGGATCAGCCTGTTTAGTACACACAGTTTTGCAGAATTATCATCTGGGAAAAGGACTTGTGTTTGCACTGTGAGCATTACGTGGTGTCAAAAATGACCTTCGGATGGGAAAATTGCAGGTAGAAATTTGGGATTGGGATGCATAAACTTCTTCTGCCATGAACTGCCACTGACTTTTTTGGTCAAGTGGATAATATTCTTATGCTTTGTTTTTATAGTTTTATGTTACGTGTTTAGGTTCGAATAAACAGTAACACAAGAATGAGTGAAAACAAGCTTTGAAAAATATAATAAATAATTTATTTCCCTGGAAAAATTCTGAAAAAATGAAAATATATGAACTTATGGTTTCCAGAATCAAATTAAAAAATAATCCAAGAATAAAATTTTTGAAGTCCTTATATTGAAATGTTCTAATGATTTCAAGTTCAAGTCCCGATGAAGAATCCAAGATGGAAGGCGATGATGCATGCTGTAGCCTGTACTGTGTTGAAGTCTACAGTTCCTTGTAGCAACACAATAATTAATCCTCCGGTCTTGGAAATCCAAATAAAATTTTCAAGAAAGGTCCTTGTTCAAGAATTCTGTATGAATACATTAATATTTCCAGCAAAACGAATTAATCTTTTAGAGTCCAAATAATCTGGAGAAAAATTAACATATAACTCAAAAACTCAAAACTTACTGGTCACAACAGAAGAAAATAACTTGACATCAAGTGTTTAAAAGCCAGGACTCTCTGAGATCTCTCTCTCTAAACATCATTATTAATACTCAATATTTTGCAATTTCGGAAATGCCTAATTGCAAAATAGAGGATCACATAATCATGTTTACATATAAAATAAAATCACGTAGCCCCTGTATGTCCTTGATAAGAACCAATCATTTTACTCCAAGAATAAAAGTTGTTTACTTGACCCTCAATCAAGGACAGGAACTAAGTCAAAAAAAAGAAACGTGTTTCTATTATTAGGCATTTATAGAAAGATTCAGGTCAAACTGAACTTTCTGGAAAATATCACATTCCTAGTAAACAAAATTGCATTCTATTGACATGTAAAGAAAATAAAAAGATTCCAAAACCCCAAAACAATCAAATCAAATCAAACACAACTTAAATCAAATATAAATTAAATCAAATATACATAACAACAGGTATCTAAAAATATGGACCTTTTTGACCTCGTTTATTTTATTTTTTTATGGTTTTTTTCTACTAGACTGGTGATTGCGGCATTTAATTTGTGCATAAAAACTGGCCCCTGCCCTCTAAACATGTGTAAAAGATGGAGTAACCAGTACTTAATTAGTCCTTGGGACTAACACAATGCATTTAAATATCTAATTTAGTCTGGTCTGGCTCAACAATTTTGATATATCATGCTTAAACATTTTGAGCTGGATGGACAGCACAAAAACAATATCTCCCTCCCTCAGAAGACGAGACATAATTTAAACTAAACAAGCAACTCTGGTGTCACAGTGCCTTTAATTGAAATAGCTCTGAACTGTAAAACTCTATGCTAAATGACAAGACTGCCTATAGAAAAGTAAGTGCCCTCACAATTTGCATTGCCTTCTTTCATATCTAACAAAACTGCTTTTCATAACTTAGCCAAAATACTTTTGATAGCTCCCATGATGACTTGAATTTGAGACAAATAAACTGATTTAGTGAATGGCTGGTTGGGGCTAATGGCACATCAGCACATAAAAGTCTAGTGATGAGGCATTTGGAGAAAAGCACCTTGTCTGGAGAAAAATCCACAGCAGTTGATCTGGGCTGATGAAGGCAAGAAACTGAGAACTTTGGGAAATTCACTAACTTTGTATGGACAATAACCTAATGGGGGTGCTCACCAGTTATTATGTACTTTTGAGAGAGTGACGTATGTAAGGTGAAGTTGTTTGCATTTAAAACATGCACAATGGAGAGAATGTTGGCATACCTCTATGCTACATTAATGTAATGTGGATGATATTTCTTTGGATATTGTACTTTTGGAAATTGCACAAGATCTAAGCACACTTCTAACTAAAATGACTGCTCCCTTGTGCTAAAAAATCAGCCTAAATTAGTCTAAAGTACACTATCCATAGCAGCTATTAAAAAAGGGAAAATGAATTTTGCCAGACTAGACAATACCAGCTTCTGAAAGTGCAATGAATGAATCACCAAATATAAAAAATGTAAATACAGTTATCAGCTCATTTTTTATACAATTTACTTCTGAGGTTCAGGAAGTGAAAATGATCAAGTGGAACAAGCACTTTTTTGAAAGGTGCACATTTGGAGCAAGGCCAAGCTGTATACTCTATAACCCATATTACACCCATCAATCATACACCAAAATAAAGGGAATTAAAGGTTCTTTGAATTATACCTAAGATATATAAGGTCTTTTTTAAATAGCCAGTATAACCAGTGAAGAAAGCCAGGGAAAATTCTTTTTCTTTAAAATTCTAACCCTATGCAAAATACGAAACTGTAGAGCACCACCAATCTTGTAAAAGCTAGAATTGTGGGATCAAACCCAGGCATATGGCAGTACCAAGCTAGCATGGTACTAAGTTCCAGTTTCATATATACCTCCTGAAGAATCGGCATAATGAGCCTACAAGTTCTCCCACCCTCTCCTCTCTACTTGGATTCTGCAGGCAAACCACAAGATCGTTCCCATCTTTGAGATGAATGACCGACAGCTGGTCTGCATCTGGAGTAATGCTAAGTCCCATTACCTATTAAAGAAAAGCAAGATTACCATAAATGGTACATTCTGAGTCTGCCAAGTGGTGAATAGTATTATTATACTTCATTTTTTTCATAGATATGATTAGACATAGTATCTCTCCCTTTGACTGTTGTACTATGCGACCATCTTAAATTGATGTTGCCTAGCAATATAAAATGACATGCCGCACCTTATCAAAGGATGTCTTCTTTGTTTCATGTGAAAGCCAACGATAAAATATGGTTACTGTTTATGGTGTCAGATTTGCGTTATTTTGTGCAAACTATAGAGTTACTTTGACCTTGGCTGTTTTAACAACAAAGCAATAGATCTCTTCCTTGTCTTAAATGCAAGCCATCTGCAGAATTTAGTAATAGCATTTGTTAAGGTTCCTGAAGGATATGAACCTGACAGGCTAGACCCACAACTTCACAACTTAGTCCAAATAGAGTAAATGAGAATTTAGTAATGGCATTTGTCAAGGTTCCTGAAGGATATGAAACTGACAGACTAGACCCACAACTTGGTCCAAACAGAGTAAATTAGAGAAAAAGGCCGATGTTTAAGTAAAAAGCAGTTTACTTAAATTCATGGACTATGTACTTGATGACATTAGACAGAGACGTTTATAGGATACTGTGAATTTAAAAGAATGTGGACTTAACTTTCATCGTTTATTTGTAATACATGCAGAATTTACATATCATGGGATATTGTGAATTGGATCAACCTGAACAATATGTATACTGACATGTGACCTATAACTGAATTAATAGTTTTATCATATAAATATAAAATGCCGTGCATCTTGGATTTAAATGGACTTATCATATAAATAGATATAAAATGTCGTGCATTTTGGATTTTAATGGATTTATCATTTAAATAGATATAAAATGTCATGCATATTGGATTTTAACGGATTTATCATAAAAATATATATAAAATGTCATGCATATTGGATTTATCATATAAATAGATATAAAATGTCATAAATTTTGGATTTTAATGGATTTGTCATATAAATACATATAAAATGTCAAGCATCTTGGATTTTAACGGATTTATCATATAAATGGATATAAAATGTCATGCATCTTAGATTTAACGGATTTATCATATATATATGGATATAAAATGTCATGCATCTTAGATTTTAATGGATTTATCATATAAGTAGATATAAAATGTCATACATATTGGATTTAATGGATTTATCATATAAATAGATATAAAATGTCATGCATCTTGGATTTTAATGGATTTATCATATAAATAGATATAAAATGTCATGCATCTTGGATTTTAATGGATTTATCATATAAATACATATAAAATGTCAAGCATCTTGGATTTTAACGGATTTATCATATAAATGGATATAAAATGTCATGCATCTTAGATTTAACGGATTTATCATATAAATGGATATAAAATGTCATGCATCTTAGATTTTAATGGATTTATCATATAAGTAGATATAAAATGTCATACATATTGGATTTAATGGATTTATCATATAAATAGATATAAAATGTCATGCATGTTGGATTTTAATGGATTTATCATATAAATAGATATAAAATGTCATGCATCTTAGATTTTAATGGATTTATCATATAAATAGATATAAAATGTCATGCATCTTAGATTTTAATGGATTTATCATACAAATAGATATAAAATGTCATGCATCTTAGATTTTAATGGATTTATCATATAAATAGATATAAAATGTCATGCATCTTGGATTTTAATGGATTTATCATAAAAATATATATAAAATGTCATGCATATTGGATTTAATAGATTTATCATATAAATGGATATAAAATGTCATGCATATTGGATTTATCATATAAATAGATATAAAATGTCATGCATCTTAGATTTTAATGGATTTATCATATAAATAGATATAAAATGTCATGTGTCTTGGATTTTAATGGATTTATCATATAAATAGATATAAAATGTCATGCATCTTAGATTTTAATGGATTTATCAAATAAATAGATAAAAAAATGTCATGCATCTTGGATTTTAATGGATTTATCATATAAATAGATATAAAATGTCATACATATTGGATTTAATGGATTTATCATATAAATGGATATAAAATGTCATGCATCTTAGATTGTAATGGATTTATCAAAAAAATAGATAAAAAATGTCATGCATCTTGGATTTTAATGGATTTATCAAATAAATAGATATAAAATGTCATACATATTGGATTTAATGGATTTATCATATAAATGGATATAAAATGTCATGCATATTGGATTTATCATATAAATGGATATAAAATGTCATGCATCTTGGATTTTAACGGATTTATCATATAAATAGATATAAAATGTCATGCATCTTAGATTTTAACGGATTTATCATATAAATAGATATAAAATATCATGCATCTTGGATTTTAATGGATTTATCATATAAATGGATATAAAATGTCATGCATATTGGATTTTAATGGATTTATCATATAAATAGATAAAAAATGTCATGTATATTGGATTTTAACAGATTTATCATATAAATAGATATAAAATATCATGCATCTTGGATTTTAATGGATTTAATTAATTAGGATAAATCATAAGTTGTCAATTTATTTGTGATGTGTTCCACTCAATAATATTGTTGTATTTTACATTGGTTCTATCATTATTTTCATGTCTATCTATCTAGGCCTGTTTATTTTTCCAAAAAGCAACTATGACTCACTGACAACAAGTCATCCATTCAGATGGATATGTCATGCAAAATGCATGACTTATAGAAGGGTCAAAGATAAATTTGCTTTTTGTAGACCTAAAACAGGATGTCACCTTATACGTGAGTGTATACGGTACCATTTATACTTGGTTACAAGTAAAACTGTAAACTACACAGACCCAGATATTGTCACATAATGCACCATCAGATCTGGGTCCATGCAGTTTGTTAGGAGTAAGCAGTTGAACAAACAACATAGCCCCTGATCTGCTTGCATATTATGCAATGCCAGATCAGGGTCTATGTTGTTTTGCAGTTGGATGCAACTTCTAAGTGAGTATATACAAAATAAATGGAATAGGATTTTTTCATATAATAATTGCAAAACATTTTAAAAGCTGGTCATGGGTATATCGTGACGTAAAATGTATTAAGGAAGAATTTGAGGGTATATACACATACATCACTAATAGAAATTCCACGTCGGAGTGACTTGTATTTCTTCTTAGGGTCGAGTTTATAGATAAACTTGTCTGTTATCACCATGGCCCTGTCTGCAGTCTGGTTGTGTTTGTTGGTTTTCTTGATGTACGAGGAGAAAAGGATTTCTGAGAAACGGTCACTAGCCTTTAGTGCATTTGCCTTGGTCACAAAGTCGACTGTGCTGCTGTTGTCTTTACTCTGAAAATAAAAGACATCAGGTTTTTGGGGGGTTATTCAAAAGAGTTACTATAAATTATCTTGTAATCATGCAATATAAACTTGCTGTCATCATCATTACACACCCAAACATCTGAGATGGAATGTTAAACTGATCTATCTGTGCAAACAAATAGATCTGATTCCAATCCACAAACTTAAATACTTACAAAAGAAGTAAGCATTCACAAAAACTGATGTCCAACAAAATAAAAAAGCCTTGTCTTTGACTCACCTATAAAGTTAGAAGATGTGTGAGATTTACAATAATTAGAAAAGGAAGAAAGAGTTGAGTTCAAGTAACATTATTAAATATTTTGGTCCCCTGTATCAACCATCTTGTTTATAGTGAACCTACCATACTTGATGTAATATCTTCACCTGCCTTAAACACTTGCAAAATATATCCAGTTCTAGCATGCATATCTCAACATTAACATGTCTTGTGAGAGGAAAGTGACTGCTAAAGCAACTTTCCTAAGCATTATTACTTATCAGCTTCTATGTTAGCATTATTATTTTCATTGAACTTATCACCCTGTATGTGTATCATCTCCACTATCACCTATACAAGTCTCTAAATTAGATCTTACATGTGCTTGATGTAGTGTGGCCATATTGGGAGTCAGAATGAACCTCCTTAGTGAAGAGCTTCCAAAGGAAGCAAATACTTCTAGCATTTGCATTCAAGTACTGTACATACTCGTTTATAAGTCCAACTGCAAAACTGCACAGACACAGATCTGCCATTGCATAATGTGATGGCAGAATAGGGTCTGTGCAGTTTTTTTGTGTGTGTGATTTGGATTTTTAACGTAGCTTTAACAATTTTTTAGTCATATCACTGTGATGTCTGTCGTGTGGCAGATTATAGTGATGCCTAGCACTGGGGAATCATGTTGCAGACATGTAGCATGATGTCCAACCCAGTCACATTATCCTGACACCAGGCTGATCAGTCTAACACTAACCTTAATGCTGAATGCCAAGCGAGGAAGCTGTTAGTGCCATTTTTTAAAAAGTCTTTGGTATGACTTGGCTGGGGATTGAACCCACGACTTCCGCATTGTTCATGACTTTGTTTGGTGTGTGCTTATTATGATGATCTAATACAATTTACATAGTCGTTTTTTTCTTCAGAATATAGTGTAGGTATATGTTAAATACAGTATATTCACCAGTTTTTGCTTTATTAATATCAATAAGAAAAAGCGTTTTGCATGTCCACAAAGTTTCCAAAATGGCCAAGCAGTAAAAAACCTGAAATTTGTTCTTGGTCAGAGAACCACTAAATCATGACCCTGTTTAAAATACATTTTGATCTTTAAAAAAATGGCATTGTTGAAGAATTGTATTCAGTATCAAAACCAAAAATAAAATGATAAATGCCACATAAAAAAACTTTTCAAATAAAGAAGTGTAGTTAAAAAGTGGTTTCTGATTGGTCGTGTTACAAAGATAAAGTTATTACCAAAATGAAATTGGGACTGAACGTCTAACTTAAAAATTTGTCAAATTTAAGATTACTGAAAAAAAATGATCTTACAGAAGCCAGATAATTCCCCTCCCACTTCCGCCTGTATCCCCAGTCTGCTCTTTGACCCTTCAAAACATCTTGTGCAGTGCACTTGGTTTGTAACATCGGCCACTCAGGGCGTGGGACTTTCTTCAGGATCATGTTGGCTCGCCACCTACAAAGAAAAAAAAAATATACCAGGGTCAAACTTACTGTTATCAGCAGAAAATGTCTCTGTTGAAATAAGACATTTTTGCTAAAATTTGAAAAACTGCAAAGAATAGGCTTACAATACTTAGAATTATCTTGCTGCAGCTTAAAGGAACTATTTTTTACTGTACAAGTTATACCAAATGTATCAAGCATACAACATATGTTACTCAGTTTTCCATCATGAGGTTATCATCAATTAAAGTCAAATGCAATGAATTGTATGGAGTAAGAGATTACCACATGAAGTTATCATCAATTAAAGTCAAATGCAATGAACTGTATGGAGTAAGAGATTACCACATGTGGGTATCATCAATTAAAGTCAAACTCAATGAACTGTATGAAGTAAGAGATTACCACATGAGGTTATCATCAATTAAAGTCAAATGCAATGAATTGTATGGAGTAAGAGATTACCACATGAAGTTATCATCAATTAAAGTCAAATGCAATGAACTGTATGGAGTAAGAGATTACCACATGTGGGTATCATCAATTAAAGTCAAACTCAATGAACTGTATGAAGTAAGAGATTACCACATGAGGTTATCATCAATTAAAGTCAAATGCAATGAATTGTATGGAGTAAGAGATTACCACATGAGGGTATCATCAATTAAAGTCAAATGCAATGAATTGTATGGAGTAAGAGATTACCACATGAGGGTATCATCAATTAAAGTCAAATGCAATGAATTGTATGGAGTAAGAGATTACCACGAGGTTGTCATCAAAGTCAAATGCAATGAATTGTATGGAGTAAGAGATTACCACATGAGGGTATCATCAATTAAAGTCAAATGCAATGAACTGTATGGAGTAAGAGATTACCACATGAGGTTATCATCAATTAAAGTCAAATGCAATGAATTGTATGGAGTTCGAGATTACCACATGAGGTTGTCATCAAAGTCAAATGCAATGAATTGTATGGAGTAAGAGATTACCACATGAAGGTATCATCAATTAAAGTCAAATGCAATGAATTGTATGGAGTAAGAGATTACCACATGAGGTTATCATCAATTAAAGTCAAATGCAATGAATTGTATGGAGTAAGAGATTACCACGAGGTTGTCATCAAAGTCAAATGCAATGAATTGTATGGAGTAAGAGATTACCACATGAGGTTATCATCAATTAAAGTCAAATGCAATGAATTGTATGGAGTAAGAGATTACCACATGAGGGTATCATCAATTAAAGTCAAATGCAATGAATTGTATGGAGTAAGAGATTACCACATGAGGGTATCATCAATTAAAGTCAAATGCAATGAATTGTATGGAGTAAGAGATTACCATGAGGTTGTCATCAAAGTCAAATGCAATGAATTGTATGGAGTAAGAGATTACCACATGAGGGTATCATCAATTAAAGTCAAATGCAATGAACTGTATGGAGTAAGAGATTACCACATGAGGTTATCATCAATTAAAGTCAAATGCAATGAATTGTATGGAGTACGAGATTACCACATGAGGTTGTCATCAAAGTCAAATGCAATGAATTGTATGGAGTAAGAGATTACCACATGAAGGTATCATCAATTAAAGTCAAATGCAATGAATTGTATGGAGCAAGAGATTACCACATGAGGTTATCATCAATTAAAGTCAAATGCAATGAATTGTATGGAGTAAGAGATTACCACGAGGTTGTCATCAAAGTCAAATGCAATGAATTGTATGGAGTAAGAGATTACCACATGAGGTTATCATCAATTAAAGTCAAATGCAATGAATTGTATGGAGTAAGAGATTACCACATGAGGGTATCATAAATTAAAGTCAAATGCAATGAACTGTATGGAGTAAGAGATTACCACATGAGGGTATCATCAATTAAAGTTAAACTCAATGAATTGCATGGAGTAAGAGATTACCACATGAAGTTATCATCAATTAAAGTCAAACTCAATGAACTGTATGGAGTAAGAGATTACCACATGAGGGTATCATCAATTAAAGTCAAATGCAATGAACTGTATGGAGTAAGAGATTACCATATGAGGTTATCATCAATTAAAGTCAAATGCAATGAATTGTATGGAGTAAGAGATTACCACATGAGGTTATCATCAATTAAAGTCAAATGCAATGAATTGTATGGAGTAAGAGATTACCACATGAGGGTATCATCAATTAAAGTCAAATGCAATGAATTGTATGGAGTAAGAGATTACCACATGAGGGTATCATCAATTAAAGTCAAATGCAATGAATTGTATGGAGTAAGAGATTACCACATGAGGGTATCATCAATTAAAGTCAAACACAATGAACTGTATGGAGTAAGAGATTACCACATGAGGTTGTCATCAAAGTCAAATGCAATGAATTGTATGGAGTAATAGATTACCACATGAGGGTATCATCAATTAAAGTCAAATGCAATGAATTGTATGGAGTAAGATATTACCACATGAGGGTATCATAAATTAAAGTCAAATGCAATGAACTGTATGGAGTAAGAGATTACCACATGAGGTTATCATGAATTAAAGTCAAATGCAATGAACTGTATGGAGTAAGAGATTACCACATGAGGGTATCATCAATTAAAGTCAAACTCAGTGAACTGTATGGAGTAAGAGATTACCACATGAGGGTATCATCAATTAAAGTCAAATGCAATGAATTGTATGGAGTAAGAGATTACCACATGAGGGTATCATAAATTAAAGTCAAATGCAATGAACTGTATGGAGTAAGAGATTACCACATGAGGTTATCATCAATTAAAGTCAAATGCAATGAACTGTATGGAGTAAGAGATTACCACATGAGGGTATCATCAATTAAAGTCAAACTCAATGAACTGTACGGAGTAAGAGATTACCACATGAGGGTATCATCAATTAAAGTCAAATGCAATGAACTGTATGGAGTAAGAGATTACCACATGAGGTCATCATCAATTAAAGTCAAATGCAATGAATTGTATGGAGTAAGAGATTACCACATGAAGTTATCATCAATTAAAGTCAAATGCAATGAACTGTATGGAGTAAGAGATTACCACATGAGGGTATCATCAATTAAAGTCAAACTCAATGAACTGTATGGAGTAAGAGATTACCACATGAGGGTATCATCAATTAAAGTCAAACTCAATGAACTGTATGGAGTAAGAGATTACCACATGAAGTTATCATCAATTAAAGTCAAATGCAATGAACTGTATGGAGTAAGAGATTACCACATGAGGGTATCATCAATTAAAGTCAAACTCAATGAATTGCATGGAGTAAGAGATTACCACATGAAGTTATCATCAATTAAAGTCAAATGCAATGAACTGTATGGAGTAAGAGATTACCACACGAGGGTATCATCAAATAAAGTCAAATGCAATGAATTGTATGGAGTACGAGATTACCACATGAGGGTATCATCAATTAAAGTCAAATGCAATGAACTGTATGGAGTAAGAGATTACCACATGAGGGTATCATCAATTAAAGTCAAACTCAATGAACTGTATGGAGTAAGAGATTACCACATGAGGTTATCATCAATTAAAGTCAAATGCAATGAACTGTATGGAGTAAGAGATTACCACATGAGGGTATCATCAATTAAAGTTAAACTCAATGAACTGTACGGAGTAAGAGATTACCACATGAGGGTATCATCAATTA
Organism: Sinohyriopsis cumingii; assembly: GCA_028554795.2. Classification (NCBI taxonomy): domain Eukaryota; kingdom Metazoa; phylum Mollusca; class Bivalvia; order Unionida; family Unionidae; genus Sinohyriopsis; species Sinohyriopsis cumingii. The sequence continues at coordinate 22,122,237 of CM068841.1, read as the reverse complement.
AAGTCAAATGCAATGAACTGTATGGAGTAAGAGATTACCACATGAGGTCATCATCAATTAAAGTCAAATGCAATGAATTGTATGGAGTAAGAGATTACCACATGAAGTTATCATCAATTAAAGTCAAATGCAATGAACTGTATGGAGTAAGAGATTACCACATGAGGGTATCATCAATTAAAGTCAAACTCAATGAACTGTATGGAGTAAGAGATTACCACATGAGGGTATCATCAATTAAAGTCAAACTCAATGAACTGTATGGAGTAAGAGATTACCACATGAAGTTATCATCAATTAAAGTCAAATGCAATGAACTGTATGGAGTAAGAGATTACCACATGAGGGTATCATCAATTAAAGTCAAACTCAATGAACTGCATGGAGTAAGAGATTACCACATGAAGTTATCATCAATTAAAGTCAAATGCAATGAACTGTATGGAGTAAGAGATTACCACACGAGGGTATCATCAATTAAAGTCAAATGCAATGAATTGTATGGAGTACGAGATTACCACATGAGGGTATCATCAATTAAAGTCAAATGCAATGAACTGTATGGAGTAAGAGATTACCACATGAGGGTATCATCAATTAAAGTCAAACTCAATGAACTGTATGGAGTAAGAGATTACCACATGAGGTTATCATCAATTAAAGTCAAATGCAATGAACTGTATGGAGTAAGAGATTACCACATGAGGGTATCATCAATTAAAGTCAAATGCAATGAACTGTATGGAGTAAGAGATTACCACATGAGGGTATCATCAATTAAAGTCAAACTCAATGAACTGTATGGAGTAAGAGATTACCACATGAGGGTATCATCAATTAAAGTCAAACTCAATGAACTGTATGGAGTAAGGGATTACCACATGAGGTTATCATCAATTAAAGTCAAATGCAATGAATTGTATGGAGTAAGAGATTACCACATGAAGTTATCATCAATTAAAGTCAAATGCAATGAACTGTATGGAGTAAGAGATTACCACATGAGGGTATCATCAATTAAAGTCAAACTCAATGAACTGTATGGAGTAAGAGATTACCACATGAGGGTATCATCAATTAAAGTCAAACTCAATGAACTGTATGGAGTAAGAGATTACCACATGAAGTTATCATCAATTAAAGTCAAATGCAATGAACTGTATGGAGTAAGAGATTACCACATGAGGGTATCATCAATTAAAGTCAAACTCAATGAATTGCATGGAGTAAGAGATTACCACATGAAGTTATCATCAATTAAAGTCAAATGCAATGAACTGTATGGAGTAAGAGATTACCACATGAGGGTATCATCAATTAAAGTCAAATGCAATGAATTGTATGGAGTACGAGATTACCACATGAGGGTATCATCAATTAAAGTCAAATGCAATGAACTGTATGGAGTAAGAGATTACCACATGAGGGTATCATCAATTAAAGTCAAACTCAATGAACTGTATGGAGTAAGAGATTACCACATGAGGTTATCATCAATTAAAGTCAAATGCAATGAACTGTATGGAGCAAGAGATTACCACATGAGGGTATCATCAATTAAAGTCAAATGCAATGAATTGTATGGAGTAAGAGATTACCACATGAGGTTATCATCAATTAAAGTCAAATGCAATGAACTGTATGGAGTAAGAGATTACCACATGAGGGTATCATCAATTAAAGTCAAACTCAATGAACTGTATGGAGTAAGAGATTACCACATGAGGGTATCATCAGTTAAAGTCAAATGCAATGAATTGTATGGAGTAAGAGATTACCACATGAGGGTATCATCAATTAAAGTCAAACTCAATGAACTGTATGGAGTAAGAGATTACCACATGAGGTTGTCATCAAAGTCAAATGCAATGAACTATATGGAGTAAGAGATTACCACATGAGGGTATCATCAATTAAAGTCAAACTCAATGAACTGTATGGAGAAAGAGATTACCACATGAGGGTATCATCAATTAAAGTCAAATGCAATGAACTGTATGGAGTAAGAGATTACCACACGAGGTTGTCATCAAAGTCAAATGCAATGAACTGTATGGAGTAAGAGATTACCACATGAGGTTATCATCAATTAAAGTCAAATGCAATGAACTGTATGGAGCAAGAGATTACCACATGAGGGTATCATCAATTAAAGTCAAATGCAATGAATTGTATGGAGTAAGAGATTACCACATGAGGGTATCATCAATTAAAGTCAAATGCAATGAATTGTATGGAGTAAGAGATTACCACATGAGGGTATCATCAATTAAAGTCAAACTCAATGAACTGTATGGAGTAAGAGATTACCACATGAGGTTGTCATCAAAGTCAAATGCAATGAACTGTATGGAGTAAGAGATTACCACATGAGGGTATCATCAATTAAAGTCAAATGCAATGAACTGTATGGAGTAAGAGATTACCACATGAGAGTATCATCAATTAAAGTCAAACTCAATGAACTGTATGGAGTAAGAGATTACCACATGAGGTTGTCATCAAAGTCAAATGCAATGAACTGTATGGAGTAAGAGATTACCATATGAGGGTATCATCAATTAAAGTCAAATGCAATGAACTGTATGGAGTAAGAGATTACCACATGAGAGTATCATCAATTAAAGTCAAATGCAATGAATTGTATGGAGTAAGAGATTACCACATGAAGTTATCATCAATTAAAGTCAAATGCAATGAACTGTATGGAGTAAGAGATTACCACATGAGGGTATCATCAATTAAAGTCAAACTCAATGAACTGTATGGAGTAAGAGATTACCACATGAGGGTATCATCAATTAAAGTCAAACTCAATGAACTGTATGGAGTAAGAGATTACCACATGAAGTTATCATCAATTAAAGTCAAATGCAATGAACTGTATGGAGTAAGAGATTACCACATGAGGGTATCATCAATTAAAGTCAAACTCAATGAATTGCATGGAGTAAGAGATTACCACATGAAGTTATCATCAATTAAAGTCAAATGCAATGAACTGTATGGAGTAAGAGATTACCACATGAGGGTATCATCAATTAAAGTCAAATGCAATGAACTGTATGGAGTAAGAGATTACCACATGAGGTTATCATCAATTAAAGTCAAATGCAATGAACTGTATGGAGTAAGAGATTACCACATGAGGGTATCATCAATTAAAGTCAAACTCAATGAACTGTATGGAGTAAGAGATTACCACATGAAGTTATCATCAATTAAAGTCAAATGCAATGAACTGTATGGAGTAAGAGATTACCACATGAGGGTATCATCAATTAAAGTCAAACTCAATGAATTGCATGGAGTAAGAGATTACCACATGAAGTTATCATCAATTAAAGTCAAATGCAATGAACTGTATGGAGTAAGAGATTACCACATGAGGGTATCATCAATTAAAGTCAAATGCAATGAATTGTATGGAGTACGAGATTACCACATGAGGGTATCATCAATTAAAGTCAAATGCAATGAACTGTATGGAGTATGAGATTACCACATGAGGGTATCATCAATTAAAGTCAAACTCAATGAACTGTATGGAGTAAGAGATTACCACATGAAGTTATCATCAATTAAAGTCAAATGCAATGAACTGTATGGAGCAAGAGATTACCACATGAGGGTATCATCAATTAAAGTCAAATGCAATGAATTGTATGGAGTAAGAGATTACCACATGAGGTTATCATCAATTAAAGTCAAATGCAATGAACTGTATGGAGTAAGAGATTACCACATGAGGGTATCATCAATTAAAGTCAAACTCAATGAACTGTATGGAGTAAGAGATTACCACATGAGGGTATCATCAGTTAAAGTCAAATGCAATGAATTGTATGGAGTAAGAGATTACCACATGAGGGTATCATCAATTAAAGTCAAACTCAATGAACTGTATGGAGTAAGAGATTACCACATGAGGTTGTCATCAAAGTCAAATGCAATGAACTGTATGGAGTAAGAGATTACCACATGAGGGTATCATCAATTAAAGTCAAACTCAATGAACTGTATGGAGAAAGAGATTACCACATGAGGGTATCATCAATTAAAGTCAAATGCAATGAACTGTATGGAGTAAGAGATTACCACACGAGGTTGTCATCAAAGTCAAATGCAATGAACTGTATGGAGTAAGAGATTACCACATGAGGTTATCATCAATTAAAGTCAAATGCAATGAACTGTATGGAGCAAGAGATTACCACATGAGGGTATCATCAATTAAAGTCAAATGCAATGAATTGTATGGAGTAAGAGATTACCACATGAGGTTATCATCAATTAAAGTCAAATGCAATGAACTGTATGGAGTAAGAGATTACCACATGAGGGTATCATCAATTAAAGTCAAACTCAATGAACTGTATGGAGTAAGAGATTACCACATGAGGGTATCATCAATTAAAGTCAAATGCAATGAATTGTATGGAGTAAGAGATTACCACATGAGGGTATCATCAATTAAAGTCAAACTCAATGAACTGTATGGAGTAAGAGATTACCACATGAGGTTGTCATCAAAGTCAAATGCAATGAACTGTATGGAGTAAGAGATTACCACATGAGGGTATCATCAATTAAAGTCAAATGCAATGAACTGTATGGAGTAAGAGATTACCACATGAGGGTATCATCAATTAAAGTCAAACTCAATGAACTGTATGGAGTAAGAGATTACCACATGAGGTTGTCATCAAAGTCAAATGCAATGAACTGTATGGAGTAAGAGATTACCACATGAGGGTATCATCAATTAAAGTCAAACTCAATGAACTGTATGGAGTAAGAGATTACCACATGAGGGTATCATCAATTAAAGTCAAATGCAATGAACTGTATGGAGTAAGAGATTACCACATGAGAGTATCATCAATTAAAGTCAAACTCAATGAACTGTATGGAGTAAGAGATTACCACATGAGGTTGTCATCAAAGTCAAATGCAATGAACTGTATGGAGTAAGAGATTACCACATGAGGGTATCATCAATTAAAGTCAAACTCAATGAACTGTATGGAGTAAGAGATTACCACATGAGGGTATCATCAATTAAAGTCAAATGCAATGAACTGTATGGAGTAAGAGATTACCACATGAAGTTATCATCAATTAAAGTCAGATGCAATGAATTGTATGGAGTAAGAGATTATCATATAAAGTAAAACAAAAACTCTGATCTGATTGGCCATTTTCAATAATTGCTAATTACAATAAATAAATTATTACCATGCTATTGTTGTTCAAATGTATACATTCATCCAAGTGTGAACAGCATGTATCCAAACCTGCCATCACAAAATTCACTGGCAGATCAGGGTCTCTGCAGTTTATTCATGTCTTAAAGATGATCCCTTGTGAAATGTTTGAGTATTAAACAACTGATATTTTTATATAGCTAAGGGTTCAAGCAATCCATAGTATTAGAAAAGGTATAGCTAAGGGTTCAAGCAATCCATAGTTAGTATTAGAAAAGGTATAGCTAAGGGTCCAAGCAATCCATGGTTCGTATTAGAAAAGGTATAGCTAAGGGTTCAAGCAATCCATAGTTAGTATTAGAAAAGGTATAGCTAAGGGTCCAAGCAATCCATGGTTAGTATTAGAAAAGGTACAGCTAAGGGTCCAAGCAATCCATAGTTAGTATTAGAAAAGGTATAGCTAAGGGTCCAAGCAATCCATAGTTAGTATTAGAAAAGGTACAGCTAAGGGTCCAAGCAATCCATAGTTAGTATTAGAAAAGGTATAGCTAAGGGTTCAAGCAATCCATAGTTAGTATTAGAAAAGGTATAGCTAAGGGTCCAAGCAATCCATAGTTAGTATTAAAAAAGGTATTGGTCTGTGTGCATTTTCTTCCAATGTTCTTTGCTGTATATTCCTAAATAAGGGTAATTACCTAATAAGAATGGGAAAAAGTACCCTGTAACTAACTGCCTATACAGTAATTGCGAAATGAATAAAATTCATAAAATTTGCGAAGATTGAAGTTCACAGACCAGACAAGTCAATTACACTGAGAAATTGGTATATTAAAAGCAATTCTTTTCAATATAACACAATTAATGAGTTGAAATTAACTTCTACAACTGGACACCTACATGGTCAGTTTTTGACAGATTATCCAAAGGTCTCATACTTTTCATCGAATTTATCATTTTCTTTGACAGTACTGTTTATTGCAATTATTAACAATGTAAGCAAGTTCTTCATTTTCGTTATCACATCCAGTGTCAACCAGGGTTCATAGTACTATGATATACTTAGGTAAAAAATGAGGTTGTTGTTGTTGTTGTAGGGTTTAACGCCATTTTTCAGCACATGATAGGCTATACATGGCGGCCAGTATTAATGGTGGAAGAAGGACCCGGGAAATCCCCGGAAAGAACCACCAACCCATGAAAAGCTACTGGCAAGCTTTCTCACATACCCACATTGGCTGAATCCAAGACTTGAACCCATGCAGACAGAGGTGAGATGGCAGTGATCCATAACAGAAAGCGCTTTAGACAACTTGGGTCCCCAAAAAGTGAGGTCATATTGATGATGTCATAATGTAATGATTACATCGTTTTGAGTTGAAATGTGTCAGTTTTACAAAAGCAGTACTACCTTAAATTTCAGACAAACAATATTGACCCTGATCTGCCAGCATTATGATGTGATATCAAATTTGGGTCAATGCTGTTTTGTAGTTGGATATTATATTCTGCTAGATATGATAACTGGTAAATACATTTAATTCTTTCTATTACTATGCAGATCACAGCATAATAATCAAATGATTATTTATTCATTATGATTTCCAACAATCTGATTGGGCAGGCCATTTGACTTTTACCAAAATCGAATTGTTCAAGCAAACCACCAAAATTTGTGTTGTCACTGTTAAAATATTTTTGGGATTAGAGATGTAGAATCGCCCTAATATGCCCTGCTGTTAAGTTGCAAGATGCAACTAATGAATGCATCCCTTCTGCACTGAAATGCACCCTTTAATGATGAAACAGTCATTCATGTCTGGAAAAGAAAGTGACCCAGTCTGACAATCAAGGGCTATAACTCTGCTGCAGAATGCTGATAACTAAAAAAGAAAGTGACCCAGTCTGACAATCAAGGGCTATAACTCTGATGCAGAATGCTGATAACTTAACTCAACCAAGATCTAATCAATATCATGCAACATACCAAATTCGGTTGCAAACCCCCAAAAAATTAATCGGGTTAATGTTCAGAAATAAACATGAATAGGTCTGAAAATCAGGGGCTATAACTCTAAATAATGATGGGATGCAGATAATCAACATCAGCTGAGTTCCCATCAATATAAAGTTGTCTACCAATTTGGAAGTGTCAATCAGAGACAATACCTCTATGAGATAAGATGATGCAGTATGCAGTATGCTGAAATTCCAACTCCATTAAGACCTAAGCAAAATATTACTGCCAATAAAATTTGGTTGAAATAATTACGTGTTATTTGACAGAAATAAAAGCATCATATACATTTGGAAGTCAAATTCAACTGCAAAGTCCCAGATATGCAGTCGCATAATGTGCTGACAGATCTGGGTTTGTGCAGTTTGTTAGGAATAACCAGTAGAACAGCACAGACCCTGACCTGCAGGTGCATTATGCTATGGTAGATCAGGATCTTTGTTGTTTACAGTTTATGGTAAGTGGGCCTGACAATCAAGGGCTCTGAAATGATACACATGTGATACATTTCAACCATATTAATGACAGAGAGCCTAAGATATGATACATTATTGATACATATCAACTTAATGTTCATTTCATTTTTTGAAGGTTTGTCAATGATAAGGCGGTGCCATTTTATGTGTTGACATTTGCGTTTTATTTCCAGATTACATACAGACATATACTTGTAATCTGAGCCATTCTCATTCTTGAAAAGAAAAAAAAATACCTCAGTATAATGACTAAACTTGGTTCCCAGCTCATACTGTGTCCACAGGATTTTATTTTGGTTATATTTCTTAATAAAATTGAAAATCAGGAGGAAACTATAAAAATAATGGCAATAATTAATGTTGCCTATGTACATATAATTTGCTAAAAAATGTCATAAAACTTAAAGAAACATGCATTCATTAATGAGAGCAAAAGTTGTTACGATGATACTCTCAATAAGGGATTTTCCATTTAATCATAGTTGATACTCATGGAAGGCAGATTTTTCTTTCTTCCAAGAAATATATGCCAGGGAACTGTGATTACTTAAAAAGTTCATATAGAAATTATACACCACTGTAAGCTGCATCTATGGGTTATCTGTATCTATGGGTGATAACTCCATGATCTTATCTATATCTATGGGTGATAACTCCATGATGTTATCTGTATCTATGGGTGATAACTCCATGATGTTATCTATATCTATGTGTGATAACTCCACGATGTAATCTATATCTATGTGTGATAACTCCATGATGTTATCTATATCTATGGGTGATAACTCCATGATGTTATCTATATCTATGGGTTATGATGTTATCTATATCTATGGGTGATAACTCAATGACCTTATCTATATCTATGGGTGATAACTCCATGATGAAAATGCTTTCCTGCATTCCAAATATATTTTACTGGAAGAGCCTGATGGGAAGTAAAGCAATTAATTTGAACAATAATTTAATGGATGTATAAGGAAGCAGAGTTTTTTTTATGTAGACACTTTAGCACAGACAGTGAATTGGATACCTGTGAAAAAAACCCATCACTAATGTCCTAAACCTAATCTAACAGACTTTGAAGATATTTTCCATGAAAATCAAAAATGTTTATTTTTTTCTCTCTCTGTGAAGAACTCTGACAACCATGTTGTCATAATGTCAACCTTTCCTGCTGCTGAAATTTAGCTTGTAATCATTCAGCAGAGTATTCGAAGAATTATGTGAAGTTTTGGTATAATGTACACACAAACCTAACACTTTTGGTATAATGTACACACAAACCTAACACTTGTTTCAGACACCTACCTACTGTGAACTTTCCTCAGTTGTACAACCAGTCCAGTCAGCACCTGAGGAGGTGTGGGCCAATTGATGCTTTTTCCATAGTCTCGCATGTTCCGGACATTTCTATAAAAAAAAAAATCAATCATTTAAACTGGGTATAGAATAAAAAGTAGAAAAAAATCTATGATATTTTCAAAGACCTACATACTTCTTGTCCTTTCACCATGTGACCTTTGAAAATAAGGTTCAAGTCACCAGAACCTGACAGGTTTTGGGACCTACTCAAAGTATGTAAATATTTAATATGATCTGGTTTGGCTCAATAGCCTTTCTTAAATATCTTTCTTACAAGGTAAGTGAGATAGACCAATAGATGGATTGATGGACAGCACAAAACCAATATGGCTTCATTTGGTGTTGGTGGGTGGGCAGAAAATGACATAAAACTATATAAACTGACTTTGCTAACTAATACAATATTATACAGATAGGATGGCATGCTTGTTTTGCACCTTCTAATCACAGGTTCAGTCCTATGTTTGGGCAAGTGCAAGGGTAAATGGCTACATATGCAATGTTGGTGAATTCCAACAGTTTCCTCCAGTTTAAAGATCATCCTATATAAATATCTGACCCGTCAAACTTATGCAGTAATGTGAGTTTGCTGCAATTATCATGAAATAAATAATGATTAAATCATTCAGTATTATAAAGCTATCCATGGAAGCTACTGAGTAAACCATCTTACAGTGAAGCCACCTTGCAACAAAGTAATCTAGACAGGCTGTCATGATCTATGGCTCTGATCTGTCAGGCTTTTTATATGAAAAAGCTGCCATGATATGGCTATGATCTTTCTGGCTTTTTACCTGGAAAGGCTATCATGATCTATGGTTCTGATGTGTTAGGCTTTTGCTCTGGAAAGGCTATCATGATCTATGGCTCTGATCTGTAAGGCATTTTATTTGGAAAGGCTATCATGATCTATGGCTCTAATCTGTCACGCTTTGTAAATGGAAAGGCTACCATGAACTGTTGTTCTGATCTGTCAGGCTTTTTATCTGGAAAGGCCATTATGATCTATGGTTCTGATGTGTTAAGCTTTTGATCTGGAAGGCTATCATGATCTATGGCTCTGATCTATAAAGCTTTTTATCTGGAAGGCTATCATGATCTATGGCTCTGATCTGTAAGGCTTTTTTATCTGGAAAGGCAACTATAATCTATGGTTCTGATCTGTCAGGCTTTTTATCTGGAAAGGCTTTCATGATCTATGGTTCTGATATGTTAGGCTTTTTGTCTAGAAAGGCTACAATAATATATTGCATGTATATGTGTGATTTGGATTTTTAATGTAGCTTTAACAATTTTTCAGTCATATTGCTACGATGTCTGCAGTGTGGCAGTTTGTAGCAATGTCTAGCACTGGGGCATCATGCTGCAGACATGTAACATGATGTCCCACCCACATTATCCGGACACCAGGCCAACCAGTCCTAACACTAACTTCTTAATGCTGAGCGCCAAGTGAGTAGGCAGCTGTTAGTATCATTATTGTAAGTCTTTGGTATGACTTGGCTGGGGATCAAACCCACGACCTCCTGCATCCGAGGCAGATGCTCTAACCACAAGGCCACAGGAGCAGTTGCCTCTGCAGCAAAAAATTATCTATGGCTCTGATATGTTAGGCTTTTTGTTTAGAAAGGCTAAAATAATATACTGCATTTACTTAATTACATGTAGGTTATAAAAAATACAGCCCCCCCCACTAGTCTTCTGACTCAATATATTTTCTCTCTCAAATACCCAACTGTTATTATGGCTGACAGAAATTAGTACATCAGGTTTATTTCTATCAGATGCTCAAAGCCAAGACAGATTCCTATTGTTTTCTGATTTCTTTGTTTTGTTGGTATTAATATATACATGATTACAGTAGTCTATTCTGATAGTAGTTTCTTGGAGGCTGTTTAACAGAGAAATGTATATTTTTTTGCACAGATAGGTGTCAAAAGGCACTTAAACTATCATGTTTACACAAAGAATTTTTTACAGAAAAGCATTTCAAGAAGCTGTAATTACTTATTTAACTACACACCATCTTGTTCTCTCCTAGCAATGATATATATTTGTTCTGGACAAATCAGCTACTTGATAAAAAGTATGAATTGTTCAAGATTTTATTTCTTGTAGTATGTTATTTTGAAACTTATTATGATAACCAATAGTGAATTTAATTAGTTGTGTGATAACTTCACTACTAAATGCAAAAAACTCTGAATACAATTCATGAAACCACTGATTTGTAATAAGATACCTGAAAAGCTGTACAAGACTAATGATGTATGATCGCATCTTGTAGCGCTTGAATTTGCCCATGATTAGATAGATGGCTCTCATCTGTTTGGCTCTACGCCTGGCAAGGCCACCACGCCACAACTGAAATTAAATTCCTTTGTATTATGCAAGAATGTTAGCATATATGCTTGCATTTAATGTATATCAAATTGCAAAGAACATAATGTACAGCTCCTGCAGATCAGGGTCAACTTTATTTATTCTACTTATCATTAAATAAATAATAGTACTTATATATTCTACTTATAATTTCCATTTAACAAACTACAAGTTTCAAGGATAATATAAAGGGGTTATTAATAAGAAAACAACCACTACATAAGGAAAATGTAGTTCACTGACAGAAAATCAAAGGGAGGTAAATATGTTCTGACCCCAAAAAGTAGTTCCTGTAGTGAAAAAATATTGAGTGAAATATCAATATTATTTTAATTAGAAAATCAAGTAATTCACTGCTTAGCATAAAATAAAAGACCATTTCTTCTTTCTTAACTGCTGAGTGTTGAAACCATCTCTGATATTCCTCAGCAATAACAAGATTTTCAAATTAGCTGCTGTGGTACACATATTCCATGTCTGATTGGTACCATTTTCATTTAGGATGGAGTGGTCATCACTATAAGCCTTTTGGTGAAAATCCATGTCATAAGGATCATCCATTCTAAGGAAATAGTGACAAAACAATTTTAAAGACAGTTGTCATAGCAGCCATGTAAGATGTATGACTGGTACTATTTTTATTTATGATCAAGCAGGAATCATGAGAAGTTTATTGCTGAAAACCCCATGCTGACACAGTCATCCATTTGGTGAGGAGAAGAGATAATATTTCCAAGATATGACTTTCTATTCAGGGGTAGCAATAACAAGATTTCAAAATGGCTGCTGTGACAACCATGCTAGATATCAGATCTGTTGTATTTTCATTCAAAACCACCTGGACATAATAAGAAGTCTTCTGGTGAAAACCCCTTATCAATAAGATTGTTGAAGTAGATTTGGGATAACATGATTTTTAAGATGGCTGCCACGGTGGCCATATTAGAAGTTTGGTCATCATTTTTGGGGGATCAGCTATACATTATAAGATTTTATTAAAAATCTAATGCTCATATCACCATCCATTCTGAAGGCGTAGCATAACAAGATTTTCAAATGACTGCTGTAGCTACCATATTAGACATCAGACTGGTACAGTTTTCATTAAGGACCAACAATACATTAGTGATAATCAAATGTTGATAGGACCAGCTAACCAGAAGGGGTAACAATAACAAGATGGGCAATGTGGCCACCAGTTTTTAACACAGTTTTAGTAAATCATATCTGATGGTGGAGACAGACAGACACATGCATGCACACACACACGTTTACCCATACATTTTCTTGTCAGTATTTTAAGCAATGTCAGTCACTATTTTTAGAAGGCAGTCAGAATTTTCATTCAGCGTTTCTAACATCGTAACACAGCACACCTCACCTGTGAAACAGCGCACAAATAGTAGACACTATCAATGCACTTTAATTACCATTGTGCAGTATTGCATGACATACTGACTATACAATATTCAGTAAATAAGTCTTAGTTTATAAAGATGCTGGTATTCAGACAATTCTGTATTTCAAGGCAAAATCTGCAGAAACTGAACACCACTGACTTAAGATGTTGTTTATATTATAGTGATAAAAACCACAAAAGAATACCTCCACACACCCAAATTTATTCCATTATTTACCTCTGTTACTTTCTCTAGAAAATCTATTTTCTCAGCTTCACACATATCCATAACATTTTAAATAATGCCAATTCTGTACATTATACATGGTTAATTAAGACTTGATACAAAACATTATGACAGGCATTGTTATCCACTCAGAAAATAATAACTTCATCTAAATAGGTGAACTCAATCTTATTATTTCATAAAATCTAGTATCAGCTTTGTCAACATTTACAAGAATGGAAATAAGATTCATATATTATTTTGTACAAAATTTGTCAACAATATCAAACCGATCCACTTGGAATTAATGTTTTAATGAAGGCTTAGTCTATGGGTTTTTAATGGTGATATAACATGCACTCTTTATCTTATCCAGCTGGTCATCTGTCCACTCTTTGGTAAAATTCTTTGGTTTTGACTTCAGGACCAATAAAGCCTCAATGGTCTGATTAGCTAGCGAGGATCTCTGATCAATAACATTTTCCTAACACAGCTGAAAATGCATTCACAAGCAGCACTGCCATGATGCGCAGTGAGTAAGCTCCGCATGATATTACACAAAGACTGGAGATCAGGTTCCTTGGTAAAAATAGCAATCCAAAATTCATTTATTCTGTTTTTCAAACACACTGAGATGTCCATTGATTGGTACTGGCAAAGCTGCTCTATGATGGTATCAGCAGTTGCACCTGGTGGTAACAAGCATGGAAATCTTTTCAGAAAGTAATGCAAGTTTACTGATTTTGCTGTTACTTGATTCTTAGGATCCACAACACAAATGTGTTGAAGCAGGGGGCTCTTGTAGTGGCAGCTCCTCCAAAAGATAGGTGCAGACCGCTTCAAAGTAAGCCCTCACAGAGAAATAAAAGTCTGTTATTCTGCTCTTTCGCAGATGATATGCTCAGAAAATCTCTTGCTTCTCCTCCAATTAAGAGGTCTTCATGAAACACAAACCCGATTTTAAATAGTCTTCATCATAGGTTGCTTCCCTTGCATTAACAGGTAAACTGGTTACAGTATTCTGACTGATGGATTATGACTACAGTATTCTATGTCTGATGGTGGATCATGGCTACAGTATTCTATGTCTGATGATGGATCATGGCTACAGTATTCTAAGTCTGATAGTGGATCATGGCTACAGTATTCTGTCTTATGGTGGATCATGGCTACAGTATTCTATGTCTGATGGTGGATCATGGCTACAGTATTATATGTCTGATGATGGATCATGGCTACAGTATTCTATGTCTGATGGTGGATCAAGGCTACAGTATTCTATGTCTGATGGTGGATCATGGCTACAGTATTCTATGTCTAATGGTGGATCATGTCTACAGTATTCTGTCGTAAGGTGGATCATGGCAATAGTATTCTGTCTTATTGTGGATCATGGCTACAGTATTCTATGTCTGATAGTGGATCATGGCTACAGTATTGTCTTATGGTGGATCATGGCTACAGTATTGTATGTCTGATGGTGGATCATGACTACAGTATTCTGTCTTATGGTGGATCATGGCTACAGTGTCCTATGTCTGATGAAGGATCATGGCTACAGTATTCTATGTCTGATGGTGGATAATGATCGATCATGGCTACAGTATTCTATGTCTAATGGTGGATCATGGCAACAGTATTCTATGTGTCATGATGGATCATGGCTACAGTATTCTATGCCTATGATGGTGGATAATGGCTACAGTATTATATGCCTGATGATGGATCTTGGCTACAGTATTCTATGCCCAATGATGGATCATGGCTACAGTATTCTGTCTGATGGTGGATCATGGCGACAGTATTCTATGTCTGATGGTGGATCATGGCTACAGTATTTTATGTCTGATGATGGATCATGGCTACAGTATTCTATGTCTGATGGTGGATCATGGCTACAGTATTCTACGTCTGATAGTGGATCATGGCTACAGTATTCTATGTCTGATGGTGGATTATGGCTACAGTATTCTATGTCTAATGGTGGATCATGATTACAGTATTCTATGTCTGATGATGGATCATGGCTACAGTATTCTATGTCTGATGGTGGATCATGGCTACAGTATTCTATGTCTAATGGTGGATCATGGTTACAGTATTCTATGTCTGATGATGGATCATGGCTACACTATTCTATATCTGATGGTGGATCATGGCTACAGTATTCTATGTTTGATGGTGGATCATGGCTACAGCATTCTATGCCTGATGATGGATGATGGCTACAGTATTCTATGTTTGATGGTGGATCATGGCTACAGTATTCTATGACTGATGGTGGATCATGGCGACAGTATTCTATGTCTGATGGTGGATCAAGGCAGTATTCTATGTCTGATGGTGGATCATGGCTACTTTATTCTATGTCTGATGGTGGATAATGGCTACAGTATTCTATGCTTGATGATGGATCGTGGCTACAGTATTCTGTCTGATGGTGGATCATGGCTACAGTATTCTATGTCTGATGGTGGATCATGGCTACTTTATTCTATGTCTGATGGTGGATAATGGCTACAGTATTCTATGCTTGATGATGGATCATGGCTACAGTATTCTGTCTGATGGTGGATCATGGCTACAGTATTCTATGTCTGATGGTGGATCATGGCTACAGTATTCTATGTCTGATGGTGGATCATAGCTACAGTATTCTATGTCTGATGGTGGATCGTGGCTACAGTATTTTGTGTCTGATGATGGATCATGGCAACAGTATTCTATGTCTGATAGTGGATCATGGCTACAGTATTCTGTCTTATGGTGGATCATGGCTACAGTATTCTATGTCTGATGGTGGATCATGGCAACAGTATTCTATGTCTGATGGTGGATCATGGCTACAGTATTCTATGTCTGATGGTGGATCATGGCAACAGTAGTTTATGTCTGATGGTGGATAATGGCTACAGTATTCTATGATGATGATGGATCATGGCTACAGTATTCTGTCTGATGGTGGATCATGGCTACAGTATTCTATGTCTGATGGTGGATCATGGCTATAGTATTCTATGTCTGATAATGGATCATGGCTACAGTATTCTGTCTGATGGTGGATCATGGCTACAGTATTCTATGTCTTATGGTGGATCATGGCTACAGTATTCTATGTCTGATGATGGATCATGGCTACAGTATTCTATGTCTGATGGTGGATCATGGCTACAGTATTCTATGTCTGCTGGTGGAACATGGCTACAGTATTCTATGTTTGACGGTGAATTATGGTGACAGTATTCTATGTCTGATGGTGGATAATGGCTACAGTATTCTAAGTCTGATGATGGATCATGGCTACAGTATTCAATGTCTGATGGTGGATCATGGCTACAGTATTCTATGTCTGATGGTGTGTATAAATCTAAATGTCCTTTGTGACAGGATTCTTTGTCAATTTTTCTATTTTCTTGCAACAGTGACCATATCTGACGGAAGATTGGCATCATCTGTAGTTTGAAAGGTCTTTATGCCTGATGCTTTCCATCAAGTGTGGTAAGATTTTATTCAGCAGTTTTGTAGAACAAGTCAGATATAGGCTTTTTTCAATAGTACTTTTCATATTAGGGGATGCAACTCTGTTTGGAACTACATTCTTGGAACTCGTAATGAAAGATTGGATCATCTCACTGTACATTCTCCAGTTATTCACATTGATAGAACCAAGTTTCATTTTTACTGACCCATTTCTGAAGTTAATGTTGTTGTTTTAAATTTTAATTTTTAAACTGCTAGTGATAATTTTATACACTGCCTGTTCCCACTGAACTTACATTTCCTTTCCAAAATGCAATAATTTCATTAAAATTTATTATTTTGCTTCTTTCTTAAACAATTATGCATATAATAGTTTAAAATGCACTAAAAACATTATTTACTCATTGTTAAATTGAAATGCGATTTGAATTATTTTTCATTAATGTTTGTAATATTTTTACAAGAAGTAAAATAACCCACTAAAATACAAGGGTATGGGTAATGTAACGCTTTGTTTCCATCTGACTAGGTGTGGAACTAAAAAGCAAATAAAAATACATTGATTTTTACAATTGAAAGACCTTAGTTATTGCTCCATTTGCTTGTATGCTCTAGAAGCATAATTTTGTATGTCTGTATGTGCAAGTAAAAGGGTTTTTGATATTTATTTTTGCATCATTTCTAGACATCAGTAGAAACACCAGGATAAGGATTCTGTACAGCAAACAAATATGTTGTGAGTTAGGCATACTAACTGTTGCACCATCTGAAATGCTGTCTTCATTAGTCTAAATTAGGATGCTCGCATGACTTTTCAAACATTATAAATTAATACTGAGGCTCATACCCTTTGGTATAGGGACATATTTTCAGCCCTTAAGAATCCCCTTGAAAGTTCTAATCTGCCCTACCTTCTGCAGGAAAACAATGATGTATGGAATGTATTTGTCTCTAGCCTCTTCAAGGGCAAACAACGTTTGTGGAGATCGGATAAAAATCTTGGATTTGCCATATGCAACATCTTTCTCGAACCCTTGGCTTTTGACGATCATCTTGACTCCATCAACTTCATTGCCACGGAAATTTGGCCAAGTGCTTGTACAGATCAGCTTATACCTAAAATATAATGCCGTATTAAGGATAAACACTTGATAAAAAGGTTTTGTATAACTGATACTTCTACATCAATATGGACCCAAGCAATCCAAAATCACACTAAAATTGATAGGCTGATGTGAAATTTCTTGTGCTAATGTTAGCTGAATATTTATCCACAAGTGGAATATTTATCCGCAAGTATTTATTTTCTATATTTTTTTCAAGAATATTAACACTTTTACCTTTTATCATATATCTTGTTGCACGTCTTGTTTAAAATATATTTTTTTAAATTTCACTTTTAATTGGTCCTTTATAGCCAGGATTGTGCTGACATGCTAAATGAGAATTAACGAGATCAGAATATACCCGAGATCACTCATTTGACTGACATTGATCTAACAGTCAAGCTAAGGAGCTTGTGGCCAAGAAATCAGAATCACTAGGATGCTTTCTGTTGAATTTTTTTTTGATGCTACTGGCTTCACATATCATGAAGACAATCATTTTAAGGTTTCCTGAGCTTTTATGACCTTCAATGATATCTGATCACACATCAACATCATTTGTCCAGAACTGAAAGACTACACTTGGACACTTTGGGTAAAAGTTGGTCAAAGTCTGTTCAGCAGTTTTCTGAGGTAAAGTTGAATAAATCTTTTTCTACCTTCCATGGTGGGTTGGCAACATCTGTACAGACCATTTATGCCATGATGTTTTCTGAAAAGTTTGGTCCTATTCTATTAAGTTTTTTCGTAAGTGGGTTTTAGACGTTTGTACATTCTTAGCAATGATACAGTATCATTGGTATGATTTGTATAAAACTGAAAGACCTCATTGCCATGATTCTTTCTGTTATATTTGGCCAAATGTTGTCAAGCATATTGTTTAAATGAAGAGAAAAGTTCACAAGTTCTTATATTCACAGAAACCCAGGGACAATATTTGATGGCAGATCAAAATCAGTTGTACAAAACTTAAATTCCTATATGCCTTCTGTCAAATGTTTGCCAAAATTGGTTAGTCTCTTAAGAAGTCATTTTAATTTTTTTCTATTTCTACTGTTAGCAATGGTGGCAATATTTGATAACTGGTTTGGATCTTCTGTATAAATTTTAAAGGTCTTTTTGCGAGGATGCTTTCTTCCCAGATTTGTAAATTTCAATCCTGCAGTTGTTGATAAGAAGCTGTTAAATGGTTTTTCTATTTATAGCAATGGCAGCCATTTTTGATGGTAGACCAGGATCACTACCAAAGACTTGAAAGGTCTTCATGCCAGGATAAGAATACTAGCAAGCATAACAAAAAGTAAAATGTAAACCTTCATATTAAATTTGGTTTGAAGTCTTTCTAAACTTACTGCATGGATTCAAAATCTGTAATAGACATTTTGTGATGTGATACACCAAATGACCAAAGGGAGAATTAAGGGCAGAAGAGTTTCTCAAAGGGACTGAAACTACTGGCCAAAAGAATATCCAGTAATTTAAGAATAACAACATTTCTTTTTCACTGAAGTGCTCATTCAGGACAAATTAGACACTATTAGAAAACTTTCTGTGAAAACCCAATGTTGATATGACCCACCATTCAGGAGAATTAAGACAAGATTTTCAAGATGGCTGCTGTGGTGGTCATACTGGATGTCTGAGCAGCACCAATTTCACTCATGGCCAACTAGACCTAGTGATGAATGTGTGTTAATTTTCATGGCAATCCTTCAAGTAGTTTAGAAGGAATTTGATAACAAACTTCTGCCAATGCATGGATAGACATCAGACGATAGAAGACAAACAAGAGACCATCACATAAACTAATGAAAAACATGCAAAATGTAAACACTGATGCTAACATGTATAACAAAACCAATATCAATGCCATCAGGAAAGGGACATAAATACCAGACTAACCTGTCCAGGAAGCGGCTATACTTAGCCCTGTACACAAAGCCTGCTCTTCGAACTCGTACATTTTCCAGCAGACCCAGATACATCACCTGGTGCTTAACTCGTTCCTCATCAAAGTTGCTGGGAGATTTGATGTCGTTTGGTTTGACACACCGTACATAGTGAGGCTCCTAAAGGGCATATAAAAATCACATGACCTATTCAGTACACTGTAAAACGATAAGGCTACGATGGTATGGTGATCAAAATTTCTATCGGCAGTTTGATGCAACTAAAATATTTTGAAATTGAAAAGTTAAAGGCTTATGATGTTTACAGCAGATTTTTGTGATGAAGTTGCTTATGTCCATTAGGGTAATGTATTTTCAAAATTACATAAACCATGGGAAGCAATGAATTACTTCGTAATGGAACTTGTAAAAATGCAAAATTTTGCCAATAAAATAAATCAAACTTCTGTTAGTTTTGAAGAAAAAATTAAGTGAAAAAAGAGAAGAATTTAAATACTAATCATAGACAGGCAATAATCATTGACAGGTACTAATCATTGACAGGCAATAATCATTGACAGGTACTAATCACTGACAGGCAATAACAAAAGTTGAATAGAAGCAGATCCAGAATGGAAAATTCCAGAGTTCAGCACTTCTCTCTTTTCAATGCATACATATTTATCTTCAAAACATATCAGTATTTTTCAGGACATAATGTGATTAGGGGCCATTCATTTAGTACATATGCAAAAATCTGGCAAAGCTTGACCTTTCCACCCCTCCCTGTACATATGCATACTTTATTTAAACCCCCACCTGTGAACATATACTTGATGCACCCCCCCCCCCGCCAATTCTATAGAATGGCCTATATTTAACCCACACAGACATGGTCAAGGATTAATAATATTAATGTGTTTACTAAAACAGATAGTCCACCAACATTGAATGTCTGCGTAACTTTAAAAAGTTTACCTAGTGTCTGCTAAAATTAAAATGCTGACTAAATCCAGTCGAACAGGTTATGTATTAGACAAATTATTATCGAGGTTTCACCCCATCCCCTTTTCCTATGTGTAAATACTTTATCAGTAGACCCCTCCATATGCAAGTGTATGCATTTGGGTTAAACCCCCTCCCCTCTTAATGCGCACATACTAAATGGATGGCCCCTTACTTGGAAAAGTGCTAATAAAGGTCATTCAGTCAATTTATTTTTAATCACTTATACGATTATACATTTATGATTATTAAAATTCATTATTCTTTATCACTGCCACATTATAAACTACAGTTTAATGAAATATTTATATACTGGTTATAAAGCCAAATCAGTGTTTGTGATCATTCCCCCCCCAGTTTATTTATCAAAATCAATACATATGTAATAAATAAAAACTAATTCTGAGACTAAATACCACTATTATTCTACTACACCTGCTGCATCAATGAAAACTGGTTATTTCTGTTGTTATTAATAGAAATGCGTGTAAAACTAGGTCAGAAAGTTCCACAGCATTAAAACTTTTTGCAGAGCTTTGAAATTTGTGGACCTTTTCTTACCACTGCACAAATAAAACTTTTTTATCATTAATGACACTGTCAAACTTTAAATTACGAATAATTATTTTCTTGATCTGTATACTGCATTTCTCTATCAAATATTTATTTCCCAAAACTAAATTTGTGAACAGTAATTATTGCAGACATCTTGCAGTTCAAGGTTGTGTGAAGAAATTCCAACCAATAAGAATTTTACAGATTATTTTCAAGACAGTCTGATAAAAATTTATATGATAAAGAAGTACTTGTCTTTAATATAGAAAGACTTGTCCATCTAAATTCTGATGATGAGGGTAAGGAAAAGACTTTGTCCAAATGAATTCTGATAAAGTGAGTGTGGAAACAGAGTCAGTCCACTTGAACTCTTACATTGAGAGTGAGGAAACAGACTGAGTTCATTTGAATTCTTATGAAGTAAGTGAGGAAACAGACTCAATTCATTTGAATTCTGGTGAAGTAAGTGAGGAAACAGAGTCAGTCCATTTGAATTCTGGTGAAGTGAGTGAGGAAACAGAGTCAGTCCATTTGAATTTTTATAATGAGAGAGAAAACATTAAGTCCACTTGAATTCTGATAGTGAGGAAACAGACACAGTCCTTTGAATTCTGATGAAGTGAGCGAGTAAATGGACTCAATCCACTTGAATTCTGATAAAGCCTAAGCAAAAAGACTTGGTCCGTTTGAATTCTGGTGAAGTAAGAAAAAGACTTGTCAAAATATGATGCATTCATGCTTCATGATCAATGCTTTTTCCAAAGCCACTTAAAATTAAAGTTTAATTTCTGAAAGTGCTGCAACAAAATTTTAATAATAAACTAAACCTATTTATGAAAATGAACTTCTACTTTATGTGAATTTAATAATTTACTTTGATTACGCATAAAGAGACAAGGAACATTTGGTTTAAAGGATGCTTGGATATAATCTGGCCCAGAGATTTCACATTTTTCTGACACTCAAGCTTGAAATTTACAAAAATTATTACATCTGACGAGCTGATGTCAAATAATGGATGAATCGGGCACCAAAATTCTGAGCGGAGTTAAAGTTGGAGTGAATGCTTTGTTATTTTGGGGCCTGATTTAAAAAATTAAAATAATTTTATGTAGGCTTTATCACTATCAGCATGTACCAAAAGATAATCTGAGAAGGCATGGACAAGAGATGAGAGGTCCACATACTACAAGACAAGAAATTTAACTCAAAAGATAGCGGGGTGGCATTGGAAACATGACATGCAGCATGAGAATAAGACGGTATCAAAGTTTAGTTACCCCTGCACTCTGTGCAAACAAAGAAAAAATACATTTAACAACAATCTTGGTATGATCTCCAGTTTTTGATTCTTTACGTAATACAGTAACACTCTAAGTAACACTCAAATATCACTTGGTTATTTTTAGTCTACGTAAATTCTCCTCTTGCTTGTAACTGCACTAGATCAAAACAACTTGATACTCTAACTAGAGCTACTTCAGTGATTCATCGTAGCAAATCTCCATGCTTTTTAATATGTATCTCCCACTCCTCTCTCTACCCAGATACAACATCCCCAACCTTGGCCTTGGGGTCATAGGCAACCTTTGCGGAAAGGCCCCTAAACAATACCCTTCTCAGAAAGTCACAACATGGTAAACCTAAGTATCTAGATGGGTGAATTTGTAAACCTACGTATCTAGATGGGTGAATTTGTAAACCTACATATCTAGATGGGTGAATTTGTAAACCTACGTATTTAGATGGGTGAATTTGTAAACCTACATATCTAGATGGGTGAATTTGTAAACCTACGTATCTAGATGGGTGAATCTGTAAACCTACGTATCTAGATGGGTGAATTTTCAATCTTACAGTTTAGGATGAGACAGAGTCATGATTGAACAGTTAATGACAATATACCATATATATTCACATATAAGTTGAGTCCAATTGCAAACAAAACAGACCCTGATCTGCCATCGCATAATGCGCTAGCAAATCTAGGTCTGTGCAGATTAAAGGTTGACTCGAGTTATAAGAGAGTATATACAATCCACTACTAGATCGGGGAGATAAAACACTTTAGTCACCAAACATCTATCTGGCTTATAAGTCAAGGCAAACTGCAAACAACAAAGATCCTGATCTGCCACAGCATAATGCATCTGCAGATCAGGGTTCATCTTGTTTGTTTGAATCATTACTCCTAACAAACTGCACAGACCCAGATTTGCCAGTGCATTATGCAATGGCAGATCTGGGTTTGTGCAGTTTGCAGTTGGACTTAACTTAGAAGCAAGTACATTGAGTAATTTCATGTGAAATTACAGTAGAACCGGTCTTGAAAGACCACCCCTTTTGCCAAACAAAACTCCCTAAAAGACAATGATGATGAACTGTAAAGAATTTTCAGGAATCGAAGATAAGACCTTTTTTTGAACAGTCAAGTACAAGTTTTTCTTACAGGTCTGAGTTAATATGTTCACAAGATACCTTAAACAACCTTACGAAATTCTGTATTGGTCACTCATTTTGAATCTGATATGTGCAGAAAACCAACGAACTTGTCTCAGAAACATGTCAAAACATAACCATGTGCAAAGTGTAGTTGAATCTGTAATAAACATTGTTATGCAGAAAGAAAACAACAGCTATTTAAGTAGGATCATTCAAGTTGTTCATCAGATATATCCAACAAACTGGATTTGATAAAAATCTAAATCCCACAGTCAGATTATTACAATATCTGCACTTCTTTTTCAAATCATAGGGATCCACACTCAAAACATGGTATCTTTTCAGATTCAAAACATTTATTTGTTTTTGTCTTGTGTCAAGGCACATCAACACATGAAGGTTATATCAAGCAAAGGAAAGTAGGTTACAGTGCCTTGATATCAAATGACATGATCTGAATCTGCACCTTTTTGAATGACTGAATAAAAGTTGAATATTGGATTGCCAAATTACAATGTTTATTAACCTAAATTTTCATTTATAAATGGCTTCCGCAAAACACATTTTCTCCTCCACTCTCTCCTTAGACAAACAAGAACATATATATATTATTTTACCTTTGTGGCCAAGTGATCTACCAGTGCAATAATGGAGTTCTTGAAGTTTGTCCCTGCAGTCAGTGGTCTTTTTGTTGTCTGCAAATGTAAAGTACAAAGGTATATAACAATGTACAGTCTGATACCTGCCTTGAATTTAATCAAAAGTAATGCATCCATTCACACTGTACAGCCTGGTACCTGTTTTGAATTTAATCAAAAGTATTGCATCCATTCACACTGTACAGCCTGGTACCTGCTTTGAATAAAATCAAAAGTAATGCATCCATTCACACTGTACAGCCTGGTACCTGTTTTGAATTTAATCAAAAGTATTGCATCCATTCACACTGTACAGCCTGGTACCTGTTTTGAATTTAATCAAAAGTATTGCATCCATTCACAATGTACAGTCTGGTACCTGCCTTGAATTTAATCAAAAGTAATGCATCCATTCACACTGTACAGCCTGGTACCTGTTTTGAATTTAATCAAAAGTAATGCATCCATTCACTGTACAGCCTGGTACCTGTTTTGAATTTAATCAAAAGTATTGCATCCATTCACACTGTACAGCCTGGTACCTGCTTTGAATTAAATAAAAACTAATGCATCCATTCACACTGTACAGCCTGGTACCTGTTTTGAATTTAATCAAAAGTATTGCATCCATTCACAATGTACAGTCTGGTACCTGCCTTGAATTTAATCAAAAGTAATGCATCCATTCACATTGTACAGCCTGGTACCTGTTTTGAATTTAATCAAAAGTATTGCATCCATTCACACTGTACAGCCTGGTACCTGCTTTGAATTTAATCAAAAGTAATGCATCCATTCACACTGTACAGCCTGGTACCTGCTTTGAATTAAATAAAAACTAATGGCATCCAATTAGTCAACTAATTCTTGTGTCTCCAGCCAGCTGTTAGGGATGCACTTAGAGAAATACGAACAAACCAAAAGTTAGTTTTAACTCTGATGATCGTTTAAGGTACTGTAGAGACTGATGGTCTGGAGGCTTCAATGATACTTATTTACAAAAGAACGCATCTCCAGACATATTTCTTTACACAGTCCTTTTAACTATTGTAAACAGACTGCTATACACAATCCTTTTTGCTATTGTGAACAGACTGCTATACATAATTCTTTGACTAGTGTAAACAGACTGCTCTACACAATCCTTTTACTATTGTAAACAGACTGCTATACACAATCCTTTTACTATTGTAAACTGACTGCTATACACAATCCTTTTACTACTGTAAACAGACTGCTATACATAATCCTTTGACTATTGCATACAGACTGTTATGTACAATCCTTTTACTATTGTAAACAGACTGCTATACACAATCCTTTTACTACTGTAAACAGACTGCTATACATAATCCTTTGACTATTGTAAACACTGTTATACACAATCCTTTTACTATTGTAAACATACTGCTATACACAATCCTTTTACTATTGTAAACAGACTGCTATACATAATTCTTTGACTATTGTATACAGACTGTTATACACAATCCTTTTTACTATTGTAAACAGACTGCTATACACAATACTTTTTACTACTGTAAACAGACTGCTATACACAATCCTTTTTACTACTGTAAACAGACTGCTATACACAATTCTTTGACTATTGTAAACAGACTGCTATACACAATCCTTTTTACTACTGTAAACAGACTGCTATACATAATTCTTTGACTATTGTAAACAGACTGCTATACACAATATTTTACTATTGTAAACAGACTGCTACCCATTATTAATTTTTATTACTGTAAACAGACTGCTACCCACTGTCTTTTTTCTATTGTAAACAGACGGTTACCCACTGTCCTTTTTTCTATTCTAAAAAGACTGCTACTCACTATCCTTTTTACTATTGTAAACAGACTGCTACCCACTGTCCTTTTTCTACTGTAAACAGACTGCTACCCACTAACCTTTTACTATTGCAAACAGACTGCTACCCACTGTCCTTTTACTATTGTAAATAGACTGCTACCCAATGTCCTTTTTCTATTGTAAACACTGCTACCCACTGTCCTTTTACTATTGCAAACAGACTGCTACCCACTATCCTTTTTCTATTGTAAGCAGACTGCTACCCACTATCCTTTTGCTATTGTAAACAGACTGCTACCCACTGTCCTTTTTCTATTGTAAACAGACTGCTACCGACTATCCTTTTTCTACTGTAAACAGATGGCTGCCCACTGTCCTTTTTCTATTGTAAACAGACTGCTACCCACTGTCCTTTTACTATTGCAAACAGACTGCTACCCACTATCCTTTTTCTATTGTAAGCAGACTGCTACCCACTATCCTTTTGCTATTGTAAACAGACTGCTACCCACTATCCTTTTGCTATTGTAAACAGACTGCTACCCACTGTCCTTTTACTATTGTAAACAGACTGCTACCCACTGTCCTTTTACTATTGTAAACATGATGCTACCCACTGTCCTTTTTCTATTGTAAACAGACTGCTATGGGAGTGCTCTACAGATATTATAAACTTCTGAGAAAGTGGTCGATGTAAGGTGAAGTTGTTTACATTTGCAACATGAAAAACTGAGAGAAGGTTGGTATACCTCTATGTTACTTTCATGTACTGTGACTGAAATTTGATTGGATATTGTACCTGAAGAGATTGTAAATGATCAAAGCACACAGCTAAATAAAACGACTGCACCCTTGTGCTAAAACAAAATCAACCTGAATTAGTCTAAAGTACACTATCTTTAGCAGTTAATAAAATAGGTGTGTGTGTGTCTGTGATTTGGATTCTTAATGTAGCTTTAACAATTTTTCAGTCATATCGCTACGATGTGTGCATTGTGGTAGTTTATAGTGATGTCTACCACTGGGGCATCATGTCACAGATATGTAGCATGATGTCCCACCCAGTCACATTATCCTGACAGCAGACTGACCAGTCCTAACACTAACATCTTAAAGTAGAACGTCTAGCAAGGCAACTGTTAGTGCCATTTTTATAAGTCCTTGGTATTAAAATAGGGAAAACGAATTTTGCCAGACAAGACAATAACAGCTTCTGAAAGTGCAATGAATGATTTACCAAATATATAAAATGTAAAAAAAAGTTGTTGGCTCTTTTTTTACAATTTACCTCTGAAGTCCAGGAAGTGAAAACAACCAAGTGGAGCTAGCAGTTTTTTTGAGAGGTGCACATTTGAAATAAGGCCAAGCTGTTTACTCTATAACAAATATTACACCCATCAATCATATACCAAAATAGAGGGACCCCAAACCACCCATTAATACCAATTCAGGTTTGGGGACTGATTTATCAGAATAGTAACAAAAATGTTGACAACTATGAAATAAAGTCCCTGGAAGGGAATGATACTATACAGAACTAGAAGAAGTTTCAGTAATCCAAGATAACAGTTTCTTCATTTTAATGGCTGAGTCCTGAAACCATCTCTGTGTATGCATATAAATGTCTTTAAGTCTAATAACCTGCTGAAGCTGTATGCTACTGATGACGTCAAACTCAATTCCAATTTCCAAGCCATACATAATGTTGGCCTGACCTTTGATCCTGTCTGTCTGTGGATAAATGTACATTTCAAACATGTTCATATAAAAATATGTTTCAGCTAAATTTTAGCAACTGGTTTTTGAGAAAAGTCAAAGTCAATTACGATTCTGAAATGAATGGACACACAGTATTACTTGGATGGAGGTTACTAGTTTAAACTCAAAATCAACCTGGCGATGACCAAAACATTCTCTTATTTAAATTTAGTTATGATGACCAGTCAAAAGGAAAATTAACATGAATCTCTCTTTCAGTATTATCTAGTATGTAATTTACTGAGAACATTGTAAGTATGCAAGATTTTTTTTATACTGATCAGTAAAACTGCAGTAACTTTTGCATAAATATCACATCTTTATATGATATGTCTTGTCATCCAGACCTAGCATTAAATTTGAAATGAAATTATCTTTCATCCAAACGTACATTAATCTGGTTGGAAAAGCTACAGGGAATAGCTACTGTGAAAGCATTATTGCTGGCATGTTTTACTTAATTATGAAATAATCATCATGGTGGAGAGCTGGGGAGGACTTGGGTCATGTGATGAAATGTGGACAATGGGAAAAAGTGTTTATGCGCTTTTTCTATGATGGGCATAACAATTGTGGCAAGGTTGCAAGTTTTGCAGATAGTGTTGGACCAGTCGGATGATTTGAACAGGTGCCAAGATATGCATGTGCAGATTTAGTTCTACAGAAAACATTTTATATTACTTTTATATACTGCAGAAAAATGTGCTACGTTTCTTTTATTTATTCTTTTGCTTGCAAGATAGCACAGATCATGCCACTACATGTATATCTACTTTGGTAAATTAAAAGTTGCTCCCATGATATAACTACACCCAGTCAAGGCATGATACCAGACTCCCTCATTATAACACTATCAATGGGAGCCACTGAGTATACCACCTTACAGTGAGACCACCTTATAATGAATTACATAATACAACACTCCCTCATCATACTGCTGTCCACGGAGTCATAGAGTATACTAACTTATAGTGTGACTGCCTTATAATGGAATATATAATACAATACTCCCTTGTTATAATGCTATCCATGGGAGTTGTAGAGTAGACCACCTTACAGTGAGAATGCCTTATAAAAGAATACATAATACAGTACTAATTTGTTATAATGCTGTAAATGGGAGTCATAGAGGATACCATCTTACAGTGAGACTGCCTTATAAATAAGGACATTATAAATACTCACTCATTATAATGCTGTTTATAGAAGCCATTGATTATATAACCTTATTATGAATCCATCTTACAATAAAGCTGATGATACAGTACTTCCTCATTATCATTCTATCCATGGGAGCAACAGAATACACCTTAGTGAGACCACCTTATAATGAAGTAAATGATACATATAATTTCATGACCATGAAATGAAATGGAATTCATGACCATAACATGCTTTATAACAGAACTGTGTTATAATGAATGACCTTATAGTGAGGGAGTGCTGTAGACTGCAATATCCGGTTATTTGGACCCATCAGGATACAATGAATTTGTGAAGAAAATTGGCTGTCTGGATAAACAATTTTATTCAACTGGAAATTAAAATTTTGTGGAGACTTCAGCAAAGTCCTGTGAGCAAATCTTCTGGATAATTTCCATCTGATTTTTATGCTTAATGCAAAGCCAGATCTAAAACATCTTGGTAAGACTCACTGATAAAACTGTCCATCTCACCTGCTCATTTTGTCCTTGCATACTTAGAAAATTACTCACTGTATATTCTATCATAGGTAAAGGTGTCAATGGGTCTCCAGGTACTTGGGTACCCACCTGTTCATAATTACCTGGGTAATAAAATTAGCTATAGGGCACCTGTTCAGTTCATGTACAAAAAAGGCAATAAAATAACCATGTTTCTGAGTTCAGATCAAATATTATATCTGGCAACATCAACAGGGTTAGTAGCATATTTCTTTCAAAACTTTCAAGGTTTTATCAAGGTTCAAAATCATGGTTTTCAAGGTGCATTCTTACATTAATATTAAAGGATACACTAACGAAACTGAATGTAAACACAAGTTAATACTTACTATTACTTCATACAAGGAACATTTCTTGCAAATTTAATTTAAAAAAACAAAACCACGAAGTCAAGATTATGATCATTGATATCATTCCCATTAAGACCAAACATCCTACATCTAGGCATTAGAATAATGTACAGTCACTGAACAAAGTTTCATTTTACTCTGTCTACACTACACTACTTACAAAGTCCAAAATATTTTAGAGTGAGTTTTTCAGTTCTTGTAGCTTGTCATCAAGCTGTTTTTCAAGAGCTCTACATTCTTCAATTTTGTGCTTAATACTTTTCCTCAAATTACTTGATGTCATGATAAAGGAAAGTTTCCAATTGGTCTCTGGTTTCAATGCATACTCAGCAGCAGCAGTTATCATTGTTTCAATGTCTTTTTCAGTACCTTCCTTTCTTCTTCACCCATCCTAATAACACCCCCCCCAATGTTTTTTATATTATCACTTATTTAAAAAGAGTATATGAATGTTGTAAACTATTTCATATTAGATATACTAATATCACAGCTTAGCTGTATTCTATATTTTTAGATTTATTGTGTTCACTGTAATTATTGTCTGTCCTATTTCCATTCAATCCAAAAACTGAACCAGATTAAACTAACTTCAAAATTAAAACTATATATAGTTACTATTGTAAAACTTGAATCTCTGTGTTCACAGACATAATTTCATCAAAAACGATTTCATGCTGAAGGCTTCTTGTTTTGCCTGTTTAGCCACCACAATGAGAACTTGGTATTTTTTTTACAGCTGCATGTGACTGTAGAGCACTCTCTTCCACTGCACGCATTATCAATATCCTTCTGGCATAATTTGCATTTTGCAAAGCTCTCTGAGAAGGATCACATAATTCAAAATAGATATTTTTCTTTGTCTGGCCACCGAGGTTGGAATCAGAAGCCAGCCATTTCAAAGCATACAAATGACTAAAATTGATATTTTTCTTTGTCAAGCCACTGAGGTTGGAATCAGAAGCCAGCCATTTCAAAGCATACAAATGACTAAAATTGATATTTTTTTTTGTCAAGCCACTGAGGTTGGAATCAGAAGCCAGCCATTTCAAAGTATTCAAATGATTAAAATTGATATTTTTCTTTGTCTGGCCACCGAGCTTGGAATCGGCAGCCAGCCATTTCAAAGCATACAAATGATTAAAATTGATATTTGTCTTTGTCTGGCCAATGAGGTTGGAATTGGCAGCCAGCCATTTCAAAGCATACCAATGATTAAAATTTAAACTGCTGATACATCCAGGCTTCGTACAATCGGAAATTCAAAACGTACGACTACGCAGTGGCCCGTTTGGAAATTTCCATTCTGGCACAAACTTAGCGAGATAAAGTTTGTTTTAATCTTTTTCCTTTTTGTTTTGTTTAAATCTGTAAAACTAAAACTCTTTATTAATTCCTTTTGGTTTCAAGAAAATCCTGGCGTTTCAAGGTCCATAAACAATATTTTGAATTTTCAAGGCCCTGAGTTAAAATTTCATTTTTCAAGGCATTTCAAGAGCCCCTACAGATCCTGATCAAGAGCGAGCAAGACACAAAATAATGAGTACAGTTCAAGGCTCATGTCATTTGACATTGATCAATCATAGATGTCCGTCTACTAATCTTCCTATCGCCGATGTGTAACCATTTGGCTATGTACTCAAACAGTTTCCTTATTTTCTATTTATAGTAACTGTACATGACATGTTTCCAAGAAAACTGACAGGTTTCTTGAATTTGAAACCTTGTGTCAAAAATTAATTATAGTATGATACACACTTATGCAGCAGACCAGTCTATATTGAAAAATCATGGCGCCAAATATTATCAAGTGAAACTGGTTTTATTGAAGTGACTCGTTGATATTTATAACTGAAAAATGTTAGAGGAGAGGGATTTTGTTAAACTGAAGAATGTGTTGCATCAGTAAAAGGACAAATCAATAGCACTTTACAAATTTTGAAAGAGGAATTCTACAGTAATATAATACAGCATTCGGAATTTGTGGACTTGACTTTATGACCTTTGAGCGCAAGTTAAACATGATGTAGACTAATTAAAGTGAATGTTCTGTATAAATAATTTATCATTTTGTTTTGTGTTTGTATTATCGTACTTATCCACATGGATTTAGCCGATTTTTGACAACAATTTTAAGTAAGTGCAGATCCAGGTTAGTAGCAGAAATAAATGTTATGTTTTTCATATAGTTTTCTGGAATTATGACTTGTAATATTTAGATCACTTGTCTATGCTCAGATTGTGCATTTTTGCCACTTATATTAGTAATAATTACATTTATACCTCTTGGGGAGGTTAGCATGAATGAGCTTACAACAAAGCAGTTCAGGTTCACATTTAATTTAATTTTCCTTTGATCAGGTGGTATCCATGCATCAGGATCTTCGGGTACCCAGCTGACTGGTTCTTAAAATTTTGTCATCTCTAATCATATGGATGGAAAATTTGACAAATGCCATGATTGACTTGCAGGAACCAATGATCCAAATCCATAGGGTCCAAACAGAATAAATCCAATGGTTCATTACAAAACATCCACTGGTTCATAACAACAACTGGTTAATTACAGAATAAATCCACTAGCTCATTATAGAATAAATCCACTAGCTCATTACAGAATAAATCCACTAGCTCATTATAGAATAAATCCACTAGCTCATTATAGAATAAATCCACTAGCTCATTATAGAATAAATCCACTAGCTCATTATAGAATAAATCCACTAGCTCATTACAGAATAAATCCACTAGCTCATTATAGAATAAATCCACTAGCTCATTATAGAATAAATCCACTAGCTCATTATAGAATAAATCCATTGGTTCCTTACAAAATAAATGTAATGTCTCATCACAGAGTAACTCCACTGAATAATTACAAAATATACAAATCTAAGTCTGCATATTTACTCAAACTGAGCATATCTGTGAATACAGGGAATAGAAATTCTACTCTGTTTGCTCATATATATTCTTCACCCAAGAGCAAAAAAGGCAGCAATCTAAAACCTGCAACTGCATAAATCCTGAACAGATCAGGGTCCGCAACATATATTCCAATCAAAATTTCAAGCAAACAGTATACCAGACACTGATTTACCAGCATAATTGCTGGCACATCTGGATTTATGCTCTACAAAGTCAGGGACATGTAGTGTCTCACTGGACTGTCTCAGCACCAAATAACTTGTGTTGCTGTGCTGTAATCCACCAAACCAAAACAAATCTACAACCTTAGGTACGAGTTATATCTTGGTCAATAGGGTATTTACCAGTCAATTTATTTTCTATTTCATTCTTGCATTATTCTGCATGTTTTGGCTGGTTAAGGACTCACAGTACTAATTCAGTACCCATAGTAAACCTATGCAAACACCACGATATTAAAAAATCAATAACTTAAAATTTTTCAGTGCTCATGATCAAACCTATATTTATCAGTATTGATGAAACCTGGATGTCAGCTTCTGTGTAGAGGAAAGGATATCAGCCACAGTATTTTCTGGACCTGCATGTGTTTGAAACATGTGCCTTCAATTCCGTACCAAAGAGTCAGGTGCAAATTTTAGTAATGAGTGTTCCAAACTCAAGACTGTTAAAGGACTGAAATTCCATCAATAAAACAATGTCTCTATTTTTTTTTCACTTACAACTAGGATAAGCTCTCAAAAGATTCTTTTTCCTACAACATAACTTACATTATTAACCAATCATGGTCAGCCTAACCCATATATACTCTATTTAATGTTCACCCATTTCCAGGCTGGTTCCCATTTTTCCATACCATTAGTACTGTGAGTCCTTAAGATGTGAGCATTTTTCTACCATAAACTTGTTAAAAAACAAACAGTAAATTGGCATCTTGTGGGAGTACAATCTTGTTTTACTTATATCACCCCTCTGGGGGCAGTCTTACCCAAGTTACGGATGACACAACAACAGGAAGGATGCCGCACTGATGTAAAGGATGAAACTAGGTGAATGTGTGCTTTTGTCATCAGACTGGCAGAAGTATCATGAGATTAATGCAACAATACATAAATATCTTTGCCACCCTTGCATTCGCCACAACAATTTTACTACAAGGTGACACGGTCAAGTCATGAGTTTCTAGAAACTTTCAATAAACAGCAGATATGTTAGATGTGTGCAAATATTTGCCAGAGCACCCCAGAAAGACTCCTATGTCCTCAAGTTCTAAATCTTCCCTCATGTTATGGCAAACATTATCACACAGTCATCTGTGTATGATCACGAAAGCAACAACTTCCTCTAATGCGTCAATGGAGAGAAATCCAATTGAAATACTCACAGGTATATTTCTCTTGCAAGTTAATTTGTTTGATTTATCTTCAAAACAATATTGAAAGAATATCACACAATTCTGAGTGAAGCAAGAAACTTCATATAAAAATGTGAATAAAATGAATATAAAATTATTCAGTGATTCAAGAAAATGTGATGTCACCAATTCAGCTCTACCTCATTATAACACCCTTCATTATAACACATGTATAAGTATTCAGTACAGCTATGTAGCAAAAAGAACACAATTAAACCATAGTACTTAAATTGGTCTATCAAATGCATGACACTATGGACTGAAAGAAAACAAAATTAAGCTTAATACAGCATCTTTATTTCCTAGATAAAATAATATTATTGGATAAAGTTAAATGCATAAATACCATGAAGTGAAAAGCTATGTTTAATTTATAGCACTAAAATGATTCCTATATCTTGATTGTCATTGTGTTTATTTCCCCAACAAACATACACACATAGAACTTTTTATTATTTTAATATACTGTAGTTCAATAGATGTCACAGTTGGCAATAATGGATTCCAACTACCTTTGATATTGCTGGGGTTTTTCTTCTTCTGACAAGCATTTTGTTAGTTTTCTCCTCCCTTATCCCCCACCCTGGCCAGGGCAAACAATATACATACATGCAGTCATATAATCTGCAGTCATATAATCTTCAATCACTCTTGCTATAGTATAATTCCATACAATATTCAGTCAGCAGTTACATGTCCCAACTGCTACTTCATAATGAGGGACAGCTGTATATGGAACATGTCCCAAATTCTACTTCATAATGAGGGACAGCTGTATATAGAAGATTATAAATATTATTTTACTATGAAAAAGTCTATTCAGCCAGCCCAAACAGTTTGTTAAAAAGTAGGAGAAAGGCTTTTATAAGCAAATATATTTTTAGTAAATCCAGGGTCTATTTTAACAAGATGCATTCAAATTGGACCTTCTATTTTCATATTTGCTACACTGCCTTTACTTCAATAAATCCCCCTTTATGAATGGGGAATTCCCCACCCCCACCCACCCCAAGAACAATGCTCAGTTCAGAGCAGACCTTCAGAATCCTAAAGTTATTAATTTTTAATATATCATAATGAAATATGATATTCAGTTTTAAGCATAACCGTCAAAAGAATTTAAATATCAAACAGACTTGGTCCATGAAGATTGGAATTGGCTTTAATATACACTCATTTTGTAACAAATTGAAGACATGAATAAAAACTCTGGTTTTTCTGACAAAATGTAATAAAGCTCTAATTTTTCCGACAAAAATGTATTCTTCTTTATGACTGTAATAGTTGAAAAGGTACTAAAAATTTACAAATAAAAATGTTTCATCTGTTTAAATAATCTCTGACATAATTTTAAGTTACATTTGACATCCCTTTAAATAACATATGAAATCACATTAAATAACTTCCAACATCCCTTTAAATTACCTTTGACATCCCTTTTAAATTATAGTTGATATCCCTTTAAATAACATTTGACATCCCTTTCAATAATGTTTGACACCCCTTTCAATGATGTTTGATATCCATTTAAATAATATCTGACGTCCCTTAAAATAACATTTGGCATCCATTTAAACAGCACTTGACATCCCTTTCAATACCATTTGACATCCCTTTACAAAATGCCTGACATCCCTTTAAATATTTATCATCCATAGAAATGTTTGACATTCTTTAAATAGTGACTCTTATAAATACACTTTCACCCTTTAATAACATTTAACGTTACTTTAAATAACATTTGACACTCCTTTAATCAATGTCTGACATCCTTTCAATAATGTTTGACATCGTTTCAATAATGTTTGACACCCATTTAAATAATGTTTGACATCTCCTTCAATAGTATTTGATATCTCTGTAAATAATGTTTGACATCCCTTAAAATAATGTCCAACATCCCTTTAAAAAACATTTGACATCCTTTTAAATAATGTCTAACATCCCTTTACATTACTTTTTCACACTGATGAAGCATAGGTAAAATTAGCAAAGCTGGTGACAAGAAACGCATGTGGTGCAAGGGAGGTAACTCGTATAAATACACTTTCACCAATTTCATTAGTAGGCTGGAAAGAAAAGGTAAAAGTAAAGTTCAAGGAATAAAGTATTGTAAACGTATCTATTTTTATGATTTTGTAAAATAAACTGACATTTTGAATTGTAATTAAATTCATGGACTGAGGAAGGGCTGCTACTGTTTCAACAGTTTGGTTCTGGCTTTGTGGGGTTTAATGACATTTTTCAGCACATGATAGCATATATATAGTAGTTAGTAAATTTGGTCGGGGAAGAACCAAGGAAGAACCAATGAGCCAAAGGAACCTACTGGCAAGCTTTCCCACAAACCCACACTGGTTGAGCCAAGATTTAATCTTGCACAGACAGAGGTGACATGTGTGCATGAACTACAAAGGGGGCCCCTTTTTTTGATACAAGCACCATGTTCATGAGGTCTTTAAATTCACTCATTATAACAACAAAATTCATTAAAATTAGTACCCCACAAAAACTAGTACACATAAAATAATAATTTCTCAGTGACTGACAGCATCTTGTGTCTAAAATGTGGTTTTAAATAAGGTAGCGACCACCTGAAAGTGATGTGGCATTGACAGACCTGACAATAAAGTACAGAGATTTGACAAAGTTTCCAGGAAAGTTACCAAAGAATATAAAAGGTGGAGGAATGAAAAATAATACAAAATGTTCAAAGTTGAAATTGTAACATACAATAAATTATTCTAAGAAAGCAGGTTGTAATGAACTAGTGAACAAATCCAAGGACTGAAAATAATATACTATTAACAGCTGTTGCTTTTCTGATGACAGCACACCCTCATTAAAACACTGTCTATGGAAGACGGAGTATACTACCTTATACTGAGACCACCCTATAATGAAACACGTTATACATATAATCCACACAAAGCAGAACCACCTTATAGTGAGACTGCCTTATAACAAAGTACATTATACAGTACAGTTTCACTACAACACGGTCCATGGATGCCAATCAGACTAGTGATTTATAATCAAATACATGATATGGTACTCCCTCATTATTTTGCCCATGTCAGCCATTGAGTATAATGCCTTAAAAAGAGACCACTGCAATGTTTACCAACTTTCTGAAGATGAACACATGCAGTAACCAAAAAACTGCTGTGAAACTGAACTGATTCTAAACTCAACCATTACCCCAATCTACACATAAGACTGACAGCCATTTTATGTTAATTGGTGAACATATGATGCAACATGTTCATATCAACATTTACCATATTACATTCTGATGTAAACTTTACTTTTCATGGAATGTGTAATCTCATTCTCCCATAAAATAAAAATGTAAATATCTGCATAAGATATGGAAATTATCAAAATCCAGAAGATTACATCTATGTAATTTGCTGTGCATCTTTCACTTTTTATTGTAATAATTCAGTTTGCAAGACATGTCTTTTGGCTATGCACACAAAGAAAAAAATCAATAATGCAACCAGACTTACTGCCTCAATATGCACTTAGGTTGCATTGGTAAGCTCATGCTGAAACTGTTCAGTGAAACTTTTAATAGCATAACAACTGAAACTGAATGTTACTCATCAAAGGTTATGTTCTGAGAACATCCTTTTCAAATGTAAAAAATGCAGTGTAAAGAAATTTTTTGTCAACATTATTAGTAATTCAACATGTTGTATTGTATTGTGTCAAGTGAATTACAACCAATTCTCATCAGCTTTATCCAAATGTAAAAGTGATTCATACTTCAAGAAAAGAATTAAAATTAAAAAATATCCTATCAAATAGTTCCTGATGCAGAGATTTAGAAAAATATAATTTAAGTGGTTTGGGCAGTTCCTGTATCACTGAAAGCCACATGTCCATTTACAGAGTTATCAATTTGACAATACCGACAGGTAATATACTAAACTAAACCATTTACACACATAAATGCTGCAGCACTGGACCACCTTTTAAGTATGCAATACACATAATTTCACTATAAGTATACAATACACATAATTTCACTATAATTATACAATACACATAATTTCACTATAGGTATACAATACGCATAATTTCACTGTAAGTATACAAAACACATAGTTTCACTATAAGTACACAATACACATAATTTCACTACAATTAAATGAAATTTAATTAAACGGGATCAATAATTGTACTCATTTTGTAAATGAACTGTGTTATAAAGAAGGGATATATAGTGAGGGAGTGATGTACAATGTATGTAAGCATGCTAACAGAGGAACATGGCTACTGCGAATGTCCAATTATTATTATATCTCAAACGACTGTTTGCAAAATTGGATATTGATGGCATTACTCTCTGAGGAAGCTTTGCGTTTCACGAACACAGTTATTTTCCTATACTTGTATACTTACGGCTGTTATGTCCTGGCTCCCCTCTGGCCACATGGCTTTTATGAGTTCATCTTTACTGTCAAAATAAATAAAAGATCTGTTCCTGATTCATGTTCTTTGTGAAACAAAACATTAAAAATCATTGACCTCCATTTTAACCTTGATGAATTATATTTTTAAAATGAATCAAATACTACAGGTGCTATATTACCAAAATACTACAGGTGCTATATTACCAAAATACTACAGGTGCTACACTACCAAAATACATCAGGTGTTATATTACCAAAATACTACAGGTGTTGTATTACCAAAATACATCAGGTGTTATATTACCAAAATACTACAGGTGCTATATTACCAAAATACTACAGGTGCTACACTACCAAAATACATCAGGTGTTATATTACCAAAATACTACAGGTGTTGTATTACCAAAATACATCAGGTGTTATATTACCAAAATACTACAGGTGCTATATTACCAAAATACTACAGGTGCTATATTAGCAAAATACTACAGGTGTTGTATTACCAAAATACTACAGGTGCTACACTACCAAAATACATCAGGTGTTATATTACCAAAATACTACAGGTGTTATATTACCAAAATACATCAGGTGTTATATTATCAAAATACTACAGGTGTTATATTACCAAAATACTACAGGTGTTGTATTACCAAAACACTACAAACAAATTGGAGTTTCTACCACTTCATTAATTTTGCTGTTTGTTTACTGATCAACTTATATGAATATAATGCACTAACAGAAATGATCAAAACATAGCCATATCCAGTGTACTGATGCACATCAGAGTATTAGGCATTCAATTCTGAACATTTCATTATTACTGGATGAATTAAGACACGTGTCAAACTCAAGGCCCGCAGGCCACATCAGGCCCAGCGTACAATTATATCCGGCCCGAGAGAGAATTTTAGGCAAAAATATTTTTTAATGGCCCTGCGATATAAAGTGCAAATCAAATTCCCTAATTAGCAGCCTTGCCAAACATCCAGCTCTGACAAATTGGCATAAGAGCGAAAATGGGTATGCCAATGATTTTTTATTATTAAAACTTTTCTGTTTTAATTTATATTAATGCTTAAAAAAGGTTTAATTTTCCACTTATTGAATGTTTATCCTGTTCAGCCCGCAACCTTACGTGTGATTTGAGTTTTGGCCCACTGAGCGATTGAGTTTGACACCCCTGAATTAAGACAACACAGAATATGTTGACAGCACTCTTTTGCTCAATTATTTCCAATAATATTAGCTTTTGTTGTTGTTGTTGTTGTGGGGTTTAACGCCATTTTTCAGCACGATAGGCTATACATGGCGGCCAGTATTAATGGTGGAGGAAGAACCCGGAAAACCCCGGAAAGAACCACCGACCCACGAGAAGCTACTGGCAAGCTTTCTCACATGCCCACATTGGCTGAATATTATTAGCTATAAATATCTCTGATGAAAATCAGAGCAAAAAAATTTATCAAGCTGAGACTTTCATTCATCCCCTCTCTCTCTGTCCAGTCTTGCTCATGTTATCCCGTTAAATGGCATGTGCACTTTAAAATCTGTATATTACTTACTCCAAGGTGTCACAGGCATAGGTGTAGGTAGAAAATGCAATAATTAAGTCATATTTTTATGTTTTTATAGCAGTTGCCAGTTCTTTCAATTAGTGTGGTAATACAAATTGCAGAATTATGAAATATTAATTTACCAACATCTTTTATTCTCCATATTCATCAAAGAAGTCAAATTTATATATTATTAAGCTGTCCCTAATGATGCCAAAGTACCTTCCATGACAACCATCTGGTACACATCAAGTGACTCAACTAGACTCATGAATAGTTGTTGTAATAATAATAATGATAAAATATATAAGTACAGTCTGTAAATTACACAAAATATCAAAGTACGGTCTGCAAATTACACAAAATATCAATGTTCAGTCTGTAAATTACAAAAAATATTTATAGTCTGCAAATTACACAAAATATCAAAGTACAGTTCATAAATTATAAAAAACATCAAAGTACTGTCTGTAAATTACACCAAAAAAGACTTGGAAATTACAAAAATAGAAGAACACATAAAATACTGCAACAAATGTGGAGAGTTACCTTGTATACTTTTGTATAAAGTAAGTCCAACTGCAAACAAAACAGATTCTGATCTGCTGTCACATAATGTACCAGCGGACAAGGGTCTATAATACTTGTTCATATGATAAAATCTAACAAACTGCATAGACCCAGATTTCCTAGTGCATTATGGGACAACAGATCTGGATCTATGCAGTTTGCAGATAGAACAAACTTAAATGCAAGTACAGTGTGTGTGTGTGTGATTTGGATTTTTAATGTAGCTTTCAATTTTTTTAAAATCATATCGCTACAATGTCTGCAGTGTGACAGTTTATATTGATGTCTAGCACTGGGGCATCATTCTGCAGACATGTACCATGATGTCATAGCGTCACATTATCCTGACACCAGGTTGACCAGTCCTAACACTAACCTCTTAAGCAAGACAGCTGTAAGTACCATTTTTGTAAGTCTTTGGTATGACTCGCCAGGGAATTGAACTCACGACCTCCCACATCTGAGGCGCATGCTCTAACCACTAGGCCACAGGAGCGGTCTAAATGCAAGTACATGTAGTTTTGAAAACCACCTCTGTAATATAATAACTAATATTTAAGTGCAATGAGTGGTCTTATTTGCAAGGTTTTTCCATACTCATCTTGAATTTTATCTGCTCTTGCTATTGGTTTAAAAAAAAAACTGTATGACACTATCATTATTGGTGCCAATTCAACTTATAACAGAGTAAATGCAAAAATGTTTTCTCTGTGATTCTGACATATATGTATATACCTGTTGTAAAGTAGTCGCTTGAAGTCCTGGAACAATGTATCCTTGTTCTTGTCAATGAATCCAACAACTGAATATGAGACATCGCCAGCATAATGGCGGATCCTAAAGTCACGGTTGTGCTCTAGTGTCTTATCAGCAGGTGAAAGCTTAAAAAAACATAATGTACAAAATAGATTTAGATGGACTAATACCTGGTCCTGAATTATTTATATTGTTAAAATATAACATGCATTGAACTATTATATATATAAAAAATGGAGAGCAATAAAAATATGAATCATAAATGTTTACATTTTTTTTTGAAAATTGCATGAAGTCCCTCAGCAAATGAACTGCAATTGTCAGAAGGTAATGTTTACTTATCTTGTCATTACATTTTAAAGTTAACTATGACAACATATACTAAATTAAACTATTTAAAGCCAAAAGCCAAGGCTGATGTGTAAGACAACATAAATAATATGAATCAGCTCAATAAACACAACAATGTAACACGTACCAAGTTGAACAGATGACAAGATCTATGAAAACAATCAAAGACCTCATTCAACCTTTCTAACCACCAAGATTATCCATTCACATGGAGTTGCAATAACAAAAGTTTTCAGTATGGCTGAACTTATAGGTCAGCTTATGCATGGGTCACGTACTTTTTTAAAGTTTTACCTCATCAGTTTTGGGAGATTGGCTTATATGGAAGTATATACAGCAAATAATTGCCAAACATCAATTGTGATGTATAAAAGTCTATGAATAAAAAAAAGATTTCAAATTGGAACATGAACTGTTACACCCGTACTAAAAAAACAACAGCCATACTACATAAAAGTTTCACAGAGAGCTAATTCTACTTTAAACTTATTTTAGTTCTCAATCTTGTCATAGTTAATAATTATCAGTGTGCAATGCTTGATAACAGGTTGTGAATGAAGGTCATAGAAGTCTTCCTACAATACATGCTGTTTATAGCGAAAGAAATACAATTCAATTTTCAAACATTGCTCTTTGACATAAGGAGAATACTGGTAATTAGTTTAAGTAAAGAAAATGCAAGGAAAAATAACACAAACATTTACAATAGTATGGAAAAAATCTGCAAAAATAAACATTATCAGAAATGTTACTTATTACTGATCCATGAGTAAAGCCAGTAAGTTGTCTTTGTGATTGTCTTCAATTAATTCTGTATAAAATCGCTGCTCAAACAATAGCCGACATGTGTTTCTTCTTTAACTGCATACTCAACCAAGCAGTAGACAATGCAGTGATTGATAAAAGATTCTTACAATTTAAAAAACATCAAAAAACGAAAGCCGCCAACATATCTGCTGGGCTTGGCGGTGTTATTAGATGAAATCAGTTGACAGGTAAATAATGTCCACTTTATTAACTGGAAATTGAAAAGGTATGGAACTGTACATGCGTTCAGCTTAAAAATCTTTATAAAAGTATTTTTCACATGTTTCTTTCGATATTCACAAAGTCTGAAGTAAAGGTTATATGCACACTGAAAGCATGTGTTATTTGTTAATTATTCTTGTTGTACTCATTCAAATGAATAGGCGTACAAATGCTAATTATTGGAAATTTACAATGGATATAGGTACACAGAAATGCATATAAAATTTTAGCAGTATGAAATTTGTACAGACACCGTTCATAGAATGTAATGAACCATACATGTGCTTCATTTTTCTTAACATAGTTTTGCTGTTAATTTTTCCCAATGAATTCAGGCACATAATGATCTGTGACATACTTACTGAATAGTTTAAACATGTATGCAATTTTTGCAATGGAATTACATGGATTAACTGCATGCCACGATGGTACAATATCAGACTGTAAGTAAATGGTGTTAACACACTGTTCATGCTATATATTAAATGTTGAATTCAGATACAATGATCTGTGACAAAATTATTGAATATTTTAAATCTGTGTGCACTTTTTCAACGGAACTGCTTGCATAAGGGATGAACTGCATGCCACAATAGTAAACGGTGTTGATACCCTATTCATGATATACATTAGACATGAATAAACATATATGTGCCAATGCATTGTTCTCTGAAAAAAGAAAAATGCTGTAAAACCCCAC
Organism: Sinohyriopsis cumingii; assembly: GCA_028554795.2. NCBI lineage: Eukaryota > Metazoa > Mollusca > Bivalvia > Unionida > Unionidae > Sinohyriopsis > Sinohyriopsis cumingii. The sequence goes on along the minus strand of CM068841.1, from coordinate 22,078,695 downwards.
ATTAATGCAACCCCGCTATTAATGCGATCCTGCTATTAACGCGATCTGATTTTTTGGACCCCAATTATCACGTTATAGTGGGGTTCCACTGTACCAGTCAAATTTCTGCTATAGTTTCTTTTTGCAAACAGCTACCTGTGGTAAGATTCCCCCCATTCCATTAATAATTAAAAACCTGCTTAACCAGTCATTGAGACCTCAAGTAAAACTCTCTTGGAAAGGTCACTCAGCATGACTTTCATGCTGACCGAGTGAGCCAATTTGATGTTTTCTTTCAAACACAGCCTTTTATCAATTGATAGGTCACTTGGTTCATTGATCAAGTAATTTTGTTGATGCATATTCATGAGAACTGGACAAATCTTATCTCAGGCAGCCATGGGTGAAAAAAGAGCTGAGAGGGTTTGTGCAGTTGGCTTGTGAAAATGTGACTGGTGTGAATGAGGTTTCTGTCGTTTTTTCTTAACAAGTTATTTGCATTTCTAAAAGAGTTATTTCTATAGTTATTGTAAATATTTGTGTATTTTGTTGCTTCATCAATATTAATGCTTTTAAAACCTGCACACACGGCTAAACAAAACACAGTCTGAGGTCTCCTCATCTGTTCACCTTAGTAAATAAAAAGAAATACTAACCTTCCAGATAAGATATTCAGCAAAAATTTAATTTTCATTAGCACATAAATTATTTTAACAGTTCTAAAAGTAATAACCTTTTGATGTTAAAAAAGAAATGAAAAGAAAAATGACTATACTCACAGCTCTGCAAGTGAACCTGTCACTTTTCAGTTTCTGTGTCATGGCTGACAGGAACATCTGTAAAATGGTCAGAGAAGGGAATATAATAATCTACAATGCATCTTTTACTAATTCAAGCAAACCATATTCAAACAATCCAAGCACCATATATAATCACCTACATGTTCTCCTGATTAATCTGAACAAACAACAGCGACCCAGAACTGCTGGTGCATTATGTGACAGCCAATATGGATATTTGCAGTTTCCAGTGAGACTGGAACTCGACTTATAAGCAAGTATAGATGGCATTAATGTGCGTTTTATTAAACTCCCTACTGTCTGTGTTTTGTGCAATATTCAGAGACAGCATTGTTAATATATATCTCGGAACAATATGCCATCACTACAAGCACTGGTCATTTTTATTTACTTTCATGGCTTTCATGGCCGTCATTACTATTATGAAAGAAATACTGTCACAAAGTTGATACTAAATTGTACCCGTAGTAACGAGTGTAATTAAGCCATATGTATAAATACAACATGGGGAACATACATCCTGTCTGAGGTGGTGGGCAACAGAAAACCATCCAGAAAAGGTAACTGTGACTAAATGGGGGAAAAACATCACTGATATCAAGTGAGGCTAAGAATCCATCCATATTAGGAAATAGTAATTTCCATGTACTGGTTGTGAGATACGTACAGGAAAAAGGTAATCATCATGACCAATACCATGCATAGGTCATCACAGAGTCAGGACCATTGAATGAATGGTCCAGTGCTGGTCTCTGATGCCTTCAGAGGTTCAGTAGGGGAAAATGTGTAAAGTTAAAATCTAGAGCAGATCCGCTGTGTGTCCATAATACAGCCTGGGCTGGAAGTAGTTTTGCAGATGTCAGATGCCACCTACATCTTGGGTCTAGAACTAGGTATGTTAGGGTGACAGATCACTGTAACCAGAACTGGTGAGACTTGGCAGTAGTCAAGATGATGCCATGACTAGTTGTAACTGGCAAATAATACATTTGGTGCTTCTCTATGAAAGGGAAGAGCACTTGCCTGATGGCCATACTGATAATTAGACTAAGTTTTGGAACATTTATTGTTAAAACATGCCAAAAGATGTGGCTGACATCTTTTTTCACTGAAAAAGACTGGATGTGTGGTGGTGCAAGGGCCACTCCTGTATTACAATATTTCATGCGATTTTTCCATACCTTTTATATACTGTTGAGTCACAAAAGTCGTAATTAATGGACTGTAGTAAAAAAATTGACCATTGAAATTGGTTCAACAAATCAAGTCTAAAATCTAAAGATTAATGTGCTTACAAATTAAGCATATATTTTGACATCCAATGGATTTTAAAGACATAAACTTGGTGTTTGTTTTTATTCAATGTCAGTGTGGTTGTGGTTATGTGAGTGTTTGCATGCATGTGTATGGCATAGATATTTGGTAATGTTAAGTCTACCAACTATTTCTTTCTTTGTAAGTGTATTAAATGCTTTGAAGAAAAAAAACAGCAAGTTAATTTTTTAATTTAGATTTGAATTTCCAATCATTTCCAATTGGCTTATGTTGTTGTTGTTGTAGGGTTCAATGCTATTTTTCAGCACAAGATAGGCTAAAAATGGCAGCCCCTATAAATGGTGGAGGAAGAACCCAGGAAAACCCCAGAAAGAACCACCAACCTACGAGAAGCTACTGGCAAGTATTCTCATGTACCCACACTGGCCAAGACAGAGATGCGAACCCACGCAGACAGAGGTGAGATGACAGTGATCCGTAATGGTGAGCGCTTTAGACCACTCGGACACTCGAGGACCCTCCAATAGGGTTATATCAAAAGACAGCTTCTTCTCAATTGGATAACATCAAAGTTTTGTTCAATCATGCACAATGACCCCCTTTGGGACCTCAAAACACACTTTTGAGTCTCAAAAACCCAACACTGTCTGGGAATATGGCAGGTATGGCCAAAATGACACATTTTGGGTCTTTCAGACCTTTAATTACCATGCATGTACGAAGATTAATCCATTTTATCTATATATAGAGCTCATGCTATAATCCATCGTTATTTCTTAGGTTCAACTCTGAAGACAATAAACACGGTTTTTTAATCAACATATTTTATTTGAATTAATTTTATGGACATGTGCTACTGGACATATATTTTCAATCATTTTTTGTTTCATCAAAGGTCTTTTCACGTTAAAGTATGGTATACTGTGTAGTACCAAGTGTTAGTAATGAAAGTTTGTCAACCAGTGACACCTTTTGTTCTTGTCATCAAAAGCTTTAAATTCAAAGTTACAGCTAGCATGAGCAAAGATCAAACCACATGCCACCTAAGAGCACATGCACTTACTGATAAAGGGTAATCTTATTTGGTGGGAACGGAGAGGTCACTGAATGGAGAGGTCATTGCAAAGAAAACAGCACAGTATACTATATAAATGGTCATTCTTGAGATTTAAACTAATTGGAGTCAATATGGATAGAAATATTATCAATATTTAAATATAAATTAGTATATATCCCTGAAAATGAAGGAGTATGGTAAGTAATTTTATAATTTCTATTTACTATGTTATTACTGTTTTCTCTCTGAAAAAAAGCCACACCTAGAAAAGGCAGTATGTTACATTAAACAAAATAGCATGAAGAATGCTCTCTCTCTCTCTCTTATATGTAGGCAGCATATTTTATTTGTATAAAGAGGTTCAAGAAGAAAACTGATGGAATACCCATATCCATGTCATAATGAGTCATTTTATAACTTGTCTATTCTCATATACACATACCTAAGCAAATTTTAACAACAGATACTAGTGCATATCGCATTAGCATAACTATGTCTGATGCATGTGAATTCAATGCTGATGATTATGTAAATATCTGGGAATCCTTCTTGACTTCAGGTCCTGTATTTCCTCATGTGCTATCTCCTCCCCAAAATGATTATTTCTTATCTTGTCATACTTTGAACAAAATATTAATTTTTTCACATGAAAAATTAAATGAAAAATTAGAGGATGATGCAACAGTTAAAGAAATGTGTTCATTGAAACTTACCTAAATGCAAAACTTAACCAAGGTTTCACAAATAGAGGGATAGCCAAGGTCAACCACTGCAGTGGTAGGAAATACAAATAGAACAAATGATTGGTAAAATGGACAGACCTCATCAGTGACTTTGCCAACATTCAGACAAGCTTCGTCCAATATGGCAAGTATTCCCTTATGTGGCTGTTCGATGAGGTCACATATAATCTTGTTGTTGAAATAGTCTACATGAACCCAGGCAATCCCCTCTTTCATGTATTCCTCCTGTTCCTGTTTCAGGACTAGTTCAATGAACAGTTGCTGTAACTTCTCATTGCAGTAGTTGATGCATAACTGTTCGAAGCTGAAATATAACCAAGGCATATTATAAAGCAATATAACAAGCACCTTGCTGTCAAAACTGAAATATAACCAAGACATATTATAACACAATATAACAAGCACCTTGCTGTCAAAACTGAAACATAACCAAGAATATTATAACACAATATAACAAGCATCTTGCTGTCAAAACTGAAATATAACACAATATAACAAGCACCTTGCTGTCAAAACTGAAATATAACCAAGAATATTATAATGCAATATAACAAGCACTTTGCTGTCAAAACTGAAATATAACACAATATAACAAGCACCTTGCTGTCAAAACTGAAATATAACACAATATAACAAGCACCTTGCTGTCAAAACTGAAATATAACACAATATAACAAGCACCTTGCTGTCAAAACTGAAATATAACACAATATAACAAGCACCTTGCTGTCAAAACTGAAATATAACACAATATAACAAGCACCTTGCTGTCAAAACTGAAATATAACACAATATAACAAGCACCTTGCTGTCAAAACTGAAATATAACACAATGTAACAAGCACCTTGCTGTCAAAACTGAGATATAACCAATTTATGACATATTACAATGAAATATAACACACACATTGCTAGCAAATTTTACTCCTTATTTATAGTAACACTGAGAAACTTAAATTTTGTGATTGGCACCAACAAGCCAAGTAAGTGCAGGGCAAATAAAAAATGTTAGTTTTTATGAAATGTTTATAAAGTAAATCCTCTGTACTTGCTGTAAAATAAATGGGCAACCTACCGATCAGCGACCTCTACATTTCAAGCTTTGCTGCATCATTTGTCATATTATGGTATGTATAACCCCTAATATTTGGCCCACCAGGCAGTGAAAAACTTAGTTCTGACATATAATGTGCACATTATATCTAAAGTTGCAAAATCTTGATGATTTCTCTACATTTTAAGCAGGAAACAACATTCAGCCATTCATGATTGTGAACTGATCATGATTTGTTATATGAGTGGTTTACAACAGAATACTGCTTGACTGCTTCTCTCTTGATTTCTGTCAGTATTTAATACTTGTATAAAGGTCAGGATGGTTAAGTTGTTGTTCAATTGTTGGAGGTTTTTACACTCAGTCCAACACTGAACTGAAGATACTATGTGAATATTCATATTTATATTTTTATGTGCAGGTATTTATATTTATATCTCTCTGGACTAGCATGACACCTCTGAAACATATCTCAATGTCTAAGCTAACTGTTACACTGACACTGCATCATAATTATGTTGGGGTACATCAAAGCTTTAGCTGGCACAGACACCCTTTGAAAACACCATGCTGAGTAAAACATGCTGAGTCACTGAAGCACTGATCACTGTACAATCACAAAGAAGTATTAAATACAGTGATTTATTATGCAAAATAAAACTAGATTACAGTGTTCCCTCACTGCATCAGAGACCCACCATTTTTAACTCGACTCCCAATTTTGACACCAAGGTTTTAATTTTTTACTCAATCTGACCCCAAGTTCTAACACCAAGGGGATTTATGGCTCTCAATCTTGCAATCCCAGGGGATGCACTGAAAGAACCAAGTTTATTCCCCCCCACCCCAGTAGATAAATTACAAATTTTACAAATTTACCAAGACAATGAATTGTACCTATACTTAGTACAACTTAACAAAGCAAGTTGAGCCAATAAAGCATTAATCACTATAACTATATAGCCACAAAGAAGTAAATAAAGAACCAAATTTATTTTCCAAAGAATAATCAATATATTTCAGCTTTGATGCAATAACTCTTTGTTTATTTTCATGTTTCAATGTTACCAGTATTCTGCACTGCTTGAAAATATTCAAGATGAAATAGATGTGAATATCCTGCTGAGTCAAGGAACAAAAAGTACACTGAGATGTAAAACAAAACAATGTATTAGCATAAACGATCAAAGAAGAAGACTACAGAGGTTTGTAAGCATTTGTAATTTTTTAAATAAAACTATTAACAACATAGATATGACACAACAATTTCAGTATTTCATAAGGATATGATGTATTTAGGCTGCTTTAGTGCTGTGTTTCTCTTATAAGATCAAACTATTAAAATAATTTTTAATACTGCAAAATGAGCACACACCCCTTCCAGAAAATATGAAAAGCTGGTATAAAAAGTGCAAATTGTAAGAACCAAAATATGGTACTTTCAAGGGAATTCTAGTGCAAATTTTGTTTCCTTGCAAAATCTGCACATATTTGACAGTATTCAACATTTTTATTTACAGTGATAATTCAAGTACCTGTTGTTTTAAAAGATTTCAACATTTTTATTTACTGTGACAATTCAAGTACCTGTTGTTTTGAAAGATTTCAAACCCATATATATCCAGCACACCAATTACAGTTCCCTTGCCGACATATCCTGTTCCACTCTCTTTGGGGTCAATGACTTCATTAATGCGAGTCACAATCCAGGAGAACATCCGGTCATAGATGGCCTGAAGAGAAATTTCAACTTAAGTTTTATGAGGATTCTACTGAAGCTGTAACCGCTTATATGACATTCTCTCACTGGCTGTGATGACAGTGTAAGTTGGTCTTTCCGAAACAGGAAAATTCAGAACTCAAAAGAAACCATTATCTTAAGTTTACATCCACTGCCAATCTAGCCTGCCTAAGCAAGGAAAAACATATACCATTTTTTGGGGTTTGCTTTAACAACAAAAGTACAAAAAAAAATGTTAGGCTGTTGAGATTAATGTCAGACAAAAGTGATCTCCACTTGGAAAGTGGGCTCAGTGCCAAATGTATATATCATCAGCTACCATTGGAGTAGTACACTCTTCCAAGGATGTAAATGGAACATTGGGCTTAGGAGGGTATGTCCATGTTATGACTGAGTGAATATCTGTGAAAGAAATTTACTTCATCTTCTTCAAATACATTACCTGATCATAAAACATCAAGAGGTCAGAGGTAAAGTGAGTTACATACCCTTACATGCTGTTTTGAGTCTCATGTGTGTTATGTGCTAGGGTCAGCACATGGTCAATGAACAGAAACAGTTTAGATAAAATATTTTGCTCCTGTAAAATATTTTGCTCCTGCAAATCCAGCAGAAGTAGAGTAACCCATCTTGCTAAGAACCTGCTGGGTGACCCGAGAAGCCAGCCTGTCAAACTCTTAGGTGACCTGGAAAGGCAGCCTGTCACAATGCTGATATAGATACTACCAGGTCAAAGTAAGCCCTTTGAAATGATGTTGTTGTTGTTGTGGGGTTTAATGCCATTTTTCAGCACATGATAGGCTATGCATAGCAGCCAGTATTAATGGTGGAGGAAGAACCCAGGAAAACCCCGGGAAGAACCACCGACCCACGAGAAGCAACTGGCAAGCTTTCTCACATACCCACATTGGCCGAATCCTAGACTCGAACCCACGCAGAGATGAGATGGCAGTGATTTGTAACGGAGAGCGCTTTAGACCACTCGGCCACTCTGGGCCCCCTTTGAAATGAAAGGTCTCCAAGAGAGAATGATGCCTCTGACTTCCATCCCATGGCTTTTACGATTTCAGTTAGGGAGCAGTTACACTTAAATGCTAAGTTATTGGCAACTGCCATAATCTCATGAGCTGATACGCATAAGAAATTTATTTACTGTTGGGTTAAATCCCATTAGGCTGAGCAGACAACTCAGCTGATCTAGGATAACAGAGCCTGATTGGAAATATCACCCCTTTCTTTTTTGGAGTCTTAAGAACAAGTGAGATTTCTCTCTTTTAAATAGCTCAATTCATATTACATACCACTTCAGTACCCTGATGGGGTCCTGGAGACAAATTTGGGAACAAGGGTCCAAAGAAGACAGTAGTTTGAAGACAAAAGACTAACTTCTTATGAGTGTGGCCTATTCTTTGTGGTGAAAGTAGTGGCTTTCAAAAGAGAAACTGAAACACCCTTTTGCACATTTTTTCCAGAAGAAACCAGAGACCTATGATGAGCAATAACATACCTTAACAAAGTGATTGTATCTGAAGGCAAACATCACATACCTTAACACATGATGGTATTGGAAAGCAAACCTCACATACCTTAACAAAATGATTGTATCTGATGGCAAACCTCACATACCTTAACAAAGTGATTGTATCTGAAGCAAACCTCACATACCTTAACACATGATGGTATTTGGAAAGCAAACTTCACATACCAAAACACCTTATGGTATCTGAAAGCAAACTGCACATAACACATACTGGTAACTGAAAAGAAACTTCACAAACCTAACACATAATGGAGTCTGAAAGCAAACTTCACATACCTTAACACATGATGGTATCTGAAAGCAAACTCAGAACCAAAGAGATTCAAGGTTTAAAACACAACCAGTGTACTGCTGTGGCCTCATAGGGCCTGAGAATGAAGTATAGGGTATAAAAAATTGTCCACAGCAGACATGCTTAGCATCAGGTTTCAGATGTGAAATTCTCCGAACCAAAATCCTCCAGTCCCTGGACTTCAAATCCTGTATTTTTTTTTAAATCTGAAAGTGCTGTATTATGTTCATTAAATGCCATCATAGATCTGAAAACTTTATCCTGCATATTTCAACACCCTGCCTGCCCACAACCCCCACCCCTGAACTCACCATGCCCTCCAGTGAGTTACTGAGAGGTCAGAATACCCAATCTGTTACATAAATTTGTCTTCCTGCCCTGATGGTATATATTAAGCCTGAACATATTTGTAAATCTCATTGTAATTTGATGCTTCTGAGTGTACACCTTTGACCCCCAAACCCAGAAACAAGAATTAATTAAGACACCTACAACAGAGATTATTACCACACATAACTACAGTTCAAACCTGTCCTGATTAGTCAGCTGACACATATTCACAATGAAGATTCTGATTTACCCCTGGCAACTTTCCTATATAAATATCCTGTATGCAAAGGTAACCTGCCTTCTACAGTCAGTGGTCTGGTGTTTTCTAACCAAACTATGGTTTGTCACCTGTGTGCAGTGGTCAGTTTCAGAAGTGGCTGCTAGTGTGACAGTTTTGAAGGTACAAAGTTTAATGGATTTCAATTCTGGTTGAGATTTTTTTTAAATGCATGGAGATCAAAATTTAAATCCTGCTTTTAAATTACATATTACTGCAATGTTCTTCATGCTCGGAAGAAATCACCTAAACTGTATATAAGTTCCATCTGACCTTCTTATCAAAGAAAATAACTAAACGTGTATTGATGTTCCATCCGACTATCTGAAATTTTTTTAACAAGACTGTATCTAAGCCACATCTGACCTTCTTACCAAAGAATGTAAATAACCATACCTAAGCCACCTTTGACCTTCTTACCAAAGTATGTAATTAACCGTATCTAAGCCACATTTGACCTTCTTACCAAAGATTGTAATTAACCATATCTAAGCCACATTTGACCTTCTTACCAAAGAATGTAAATAACCATATCTAAGCCACATTTGACCTTCTTACCAAAGTATGTAATTAACCATATCTAAGCCACATTTGACCTTCTTACCAAAGAAATTACCTTAACTGTACCTAAGCTACATTAGACCACTGAATGCAAAAAGAAAATAACTTGTAAAACAATTCACAAATGCTAGTAATTAATACAAACTGCAATCTCTTCATGTTTAAAAGATATGGTCCATGGAGCTGCTTTTGTTTTTGCATTCTTATTTTGCAAATTCAGTTATATACAAGTTATTAAAATAGAAGAGAAGACAACAAACAATCAATTGCATCAAAATAATCTTTAACAAATAAAAAAGTGAAAATTCTTCCTAATTTATCTTACTTCTTGCTATGCAATGCATTAGCTTTACTTACAGAGATTTGTTTGATGTACAGTACCTTTGCAAATGCATCCCTGGCATACAAGGCCTCTGATTTTGTAAACTCTTTATTGACAATATTGCCGCCAGCAGCAATCACTCTGGATGTTAATGCCTTTTTCAGGTCATCTGGTGCAACTGATAAAAGTCCTGCAAGGTTTTTCAGGCTGTGAGCATCTCGAACTCCCACTGTGTCATGGACTTCATCCACTGTGTCAAACTCCATATTGCCCTGCAGGTGTAAGAAAAATCCTTAAATTTATTTTCTCATCTTGTTCTTAATTCAAGACCTTGCAACACGTTGAGACAGTGAAAGTATAAAGTGAAATGATTTTGGCCACTGACTGTCACATGTTTGATTTTTAGCTGTTATACGGTAAGAGAAATCATCACTCTCTATCAACACAATGTTTACCATATGGATGGATGTAAAGATGGACAGAGGATGGGATTGAACCAAGATGCCACCAAGTACAGGCTGAATGATAAATATAGATCAAAAGTATTGAGGTTGGATGGTTTTAACAGCGCATTAATCACATTATTAGCTATATAATGCCAAGGAACTGGAAGCATAGTGCCTTTCCCAAGCGCACACTGAGGCAGCCAACCCAGGCTGACTTGGGTGGAAATCAAACCCAAAGACCCTTGGATCGTATGTCAAACACTCAACCAAATAAGGTAATAAAATACATGGTACATTTAACAGGATCAACAGAACAAACACAAATCATGAGATATTGATAATAAAATTCTATTTTTATATTAATATGCAAATGCTGACCTCCCTTAATATACATGAAAAAATATTTAAAGTCTTTTCTTCACCTTGCCTCACAAAAGAGAAATAATTTAGGTATTGTCCTTTATGAGCAATTTCTTTATTGAAATAATATACCGTTTGCAGCATTACACTGAAACTTTATGACTATGTCAAGGGAGGTAACCAGTAATATAAGGTTCTCTCTTGGAGTTTTGTCCCTTTACTTAGCTTGACTGCATTTATTTTTTAAAAGGCCAAGAGTTAAAACAGAGTTAAATATAGAAAATAGTCTAATATTTCAAACACAAAATATGCTTAGTAGACAGCATGCTATATACTTGAAGGTAGATATCTGAGCCAATAAAATGTAAATGGAATGGTGAGTAAAATAAATATAAAATGTACAACAATAGCTCCAAAAATATATTCACAGCTGACAGGAGGCAAACAATCCACATACACAAATGCAGAATTACTGATACCCGGCTTCAATAGGTGACAAGTAAAATTAACTAGATTTGTGACTGTAAAACATTTATGCCCCAAACACAGAAAAAAAATACTTGTCCAAAGAGTTCAAATTGAAAAGAATAAAAAAATAACATTGTAATCAACGATGATGTTAGCTCACCTTTACTTTTCAAGTCTCCTGTAACCACTGTAAATATTATCATGCAAAAAATAAATTAAGTGATCTTGACCCTTTTTCAAACTAGAAATTCTGCCTGACAAGCGATTATCACTGTCAACCCCAAAGAGCCAGATTTTAATGGCCTTATGTCATAGGCTTTGAGTAACTTTGGAGCAAAAGCCAGCAATACAATGTACAGGCATCAATATTTACCTTGATTAACCAACAAAGGCCTCAAACGAATAGCAAGCAGTCCACTCACTTAATTTCCATACTCATACCACATGCAAAAGGTGATAACTGTATGTGTTCCACAGACTCACCAAAATACCAACAGAAGGTAATAACTGAATGTGTTCTAAAGACTTACCAAAATACCAACAGAAGGTGATAAACATGTGTTCTAAAGACTTACCAAAATACCAGTAGAAGCAATAACTGTATGCGTTCAACAGACTTACCAAAATACCAATAGAAGGAAATAATTGTATGCGTTCTACAGACTTACCAAAATACCAACAGAAGACAATAACTGTATGCATTCTACAGACATACCAAAATACCAATAGAAGCAATAACTGTATGCATTCTACAGACTTACCAAAATACCATTAGAAGGCAATAACTGTATGCATTCTACAGACTTAACAAAATACCAATAGAAGGCAATAACTGCATGCATTCTACAGACTTGCCATATGTGTTCTACAGAATTACCACAATACCAATAGAAGGCAATAACTGTATGCATTCTACAGACTTGCCATATGTGTTCTACAGACTTACCATATGTAAGACTGTTGCAACTATTTTCCACAGTGTTTCAGCATGCTTGAAGGCAAAGTTCAGTGTTTTCATGGCCCCCATCACTGCCTTGTAGTCTGACTGGTCATTTATTGTTGAACACTACAAAATAAAACCATACTGTAAGACATGAATTATGTGGACATTGTTGTTGTTGTTGTTGTTGTAGGGTTTAATGCCATTTTTCAGCACATGATAGGCTGTACATGGTGGCCAGTATTAATGGTGGAGGAAGAACCCGGGAAAACCCCAGAAGGAACCACCGACCCACGAGAAGCTACTGGCAAGCTTTCTCAAATACCCACAATGGCTGAATCCGAGACTCAAGCCCACGTGGACAGAGGTAAGATGGCAGTGATCCATAACAGAGAGTGCTTTAGACCACTTGGCCACTCGCGGCCCCCTGTTGACTTTTTGAAATGAAACATGGAATAATTTAATACATGAATTACACGGATTTTGTGAAATGAAATGTGGAATAATGTAAGACATGAATTACATGAACTTTGTGAAATAAAACATGGAATAATGTAAGACGTGGAATACATGGACTTTGTGAAATGAAACATGGAATAATGTAAGACGTGGAATACATGGACTTTGTGAAATGAAACATGGAATAATGTACGACATGAATCACGTGGACTTTGTGAAATGAAACAGGGAATAATGTACGACATGAATCACGTGGACTTTGTGAAATGAAACATGGAATAATGTACGACATGAATCACGTGGACTTTGTGAAATGAAACATGGAATAATGTACGACATGAATCACGTGGACTTTGTGAAATGAAACATGGAATAATGTACGACATGAATCACATGGACTTTGTGAAATGAAACATGGAATAATGTACGACATGAGTCACGTGGACTTTGTGAAATGAAACGTGGAATAATGTAAGACATAAATCACGTGGACTTTATGAAATGAAACATAGAATAATGTAAGAGCAGCTACTTCTCATAAACTGTAAGAATATGTCCAAGACAACAAAAAAATCAATCTTTTTAAAGTTACATTTAGTCACACTAGAAGATAACACTGTGGTGGTCTATCTAATTGATACTCAAATGTTATATGTCATCATCTACATCACTTATTGGTCAATCTAATTTGAGATTCAAATGTTATATATCATTAAATACATCACTTAGTGAATAAAGACACACTCTTCTTGCATCAGTAACATTGACAAAGACAAAATTCAGCACTTTTTATGGAAAACTTTGTGGTGATTTTCTTTTAAAGATTAATGAGAGAAAACTTGAAACCTTTGGAGATTCGCCCTGTCGAATAAAATAGTATTCATCAGGATTTCTGCTTAATTTCATCTCTTCTAGCTTCTGGTCTGGAGTGCCACTTAAAAGCTGAAAAAGCAACAAACCTCACCTTAACAAAAAAGTTAAAATTTTATGAGGAAACCTTTAGTAAATGTAAAGTATGAAATGTTTATGGAAAAAGTTTGTTCCTGTCCAAAAGCTGTAGGAAATCTATGTAAAGATGACTGCAAAGTTTACTGATTGTATGTGTGATAAAATCTGCAACAGTATGTGTGTGTATGTGATCTGGATTTTTAATGTAACTTTAAAATGTTTTGGTCACTATGACATCTGCAGTGTGGCAGTTTATAGTGATGTGTAGCACTGGGGCATCATGCTGCAGACATGTAGCATGATGTCCCACCCAGTCACATTGTCCTGACACCAGGCCGACCAGTCCTAACACTAACCTCTCAATGCTGAGCGCCATGTGAGGCAGCTGTTAGTACCATTTTTATAATAAGTCTTTGGTATGACTCGGCTAAGGATCGAACCCATGACCTCCTGCATCCAAGGCGGATGCTCTAACCACTTGGCCACTGGAGCAGTAATCTGCAACAGTAATATAATGAAGAGGATTTTAGAGTGAGAAATATTGGAAGGTGTTGTGTAAGGTAAGACAGAGCAAGATGAATGGAAACAACAGAATCAACAGTTACCATTATCAGGTTTCAAATCAGCAACATGTGATTAGGAAAAGATATCAACATAAGGGACACTTAGTTGAAAATATGAACTTTGTGGGGGGTCAAGAAATCAATGACAATCTTGGAAAGGGGGTTAAATTCTTTTAAAATGCAGGATCAGCATCATTAAGTTACTGGGTGGTCTGTAGAGCCCATCCTTCATTTAGTAAGGGTTAGTCAAACATATTCTGTATGTATGAGAAGTGGGTGTTGGTATGTCATGCAGTATTTATAGATGGAGTAGAGACAATGAGGAGGGTGGAAGAGGGGAAATAAGAGAAAATAAGCGATGTAGTGAGATCGATGTATGTATAAATAGTAATTATGAAAAATTACTTAGTGATTTATAATAATATACCACTCAGGTCCCCACACTCTGAACCCATGGTGTTATATGGACAAATAAAAATCATGGGTTAGAGTTATATACACAACATACTTTCAAAATGTTCATTTAAAACACTAATAAAACTTATCTGTTTTGTGAAATAATGCCTACTGAAGCGAAAAGGGGGATGAAAAGGTCTAACAAAAACATGTCATAAATTGACAAATGTTTAAACCAAATCTTATACTACTGTTATGTATATTTAATTGTTTCTTTGTTAGTTTTATTTTTTTAATTCCATTACACGCTACTGTCATATAATATTGGTTACTTGATTTGATATTATCCAGAATAGAGTTGAGTTCTGTTTGACTTGATTTTTTTAATTTTCAATGTATTTTTATTTTTTGTTTTTCTCAAAGTAAGAATCTATAAGTTGAACCAAGTTCATACCTGGACTATGTGATATGAAACATGTGTCAACTGGTAAACAAACTTTTATTTTTTCCAGAATAATGAACAAGACCCTTATCTGGGAATCTGTTTTGTATTTTAAGTAGTCATAAAACTGATGCTGTGATAAAAATTCTATCAGTCTTGCTTTCATACCTAGCACTGTATGTTGTGTTATGTTGTGACCAGTTTCGGATGAGTTTAATTTTCTTCAAATTATTGAATTCAAGTGATTATTTTCATGGAAATACAGAAGTATTCTGATATAATTCTTGGACAAAGACATTTAATAGAATTTATACAGAATTCAAAACTGGAATAATATTTTCTGTGATCCAACAAGAGACTGTTGACACATCAATACACTGATGACTATTACTGATGTCATCACCTTCCAACTTGAATTTCATTGGGATTTGAACTGAGATTCACTTAGAACTTTTCATTGATATGACTTGTGTTTTTAGTTCTTGGATTATATTTGGATTTAATTTGCAATACCATATCGGTTTTTTTTCTCATTCTTCACTTTGTGTTCTTGGGAAATAAATTATTTGTTAAATTTTACAAAGATTGTTGTCTTCACTCTTTTCTGTTACTTATTTTAAGAGCATAGACTCCTAACACTGTGATAAAAATCTCAGGTAAATTTACTTGCTTATGAGTTCAACTGCAAACTGCACAGACCCAAGTCAGCCATCATGTGTGCCAACAGATCTAGGTCTATGTGGTTTGTGAGGAGTACTCAGTAGTACAAAGAACAAAGACCAAGATCTGCCTGTCCATTAACTGATGGATGAGCAGTGTCTATGCTGTTTGCAGTTGGACTTGAATTATTTATATGTAAATATATATGGTGATCCCCTTTGTTATTGTTGAGTTACACTTACTGAGATGCATCTAAATACAATTTATATGAGATCAGGTTAAATATGGTCAAATATATTGTGGGCATAATGAATAAATAGTTAAATATATAAAAATCAAGCATGAAAATTAGGTCTCAGTGAACTGGTGTAGGTATGGCAAAGTTACTCTTCCTAAGAAGCATCCACACACCAATTTTCATGTATACTTTGAAACTGTCTTTGAGATATTGTGAGTGTAATGAATGAATGACTGAAACATTAAAGTCACCATAACATCAAATTAGATCAGTTAAAAAAGTGTTAGTCTAGTTCAGTTTTTTTTATATATGCATCCATATACCAATTTTCATGCCTAGTTGACATAGAGTCTAAGATACTGAAAACATGAAAAATAGGTCACAGTGACCTGGTTTTGGTATAAATGAGTTACACTTCCTCATATGCATTAGCATAATAATATTTGTCAGTGTCAATGAAATGGGATCCAAGCTATTGAGTGTGAAATGAATTAATAACCAAATCAATGAATAAAAGAATGAACAGAAAAAAATAATGAACACATGAATAAAAGTATAAAATACTATATCCCTAACACCAAAAAGTTAACATGTATAAAAACTTGTGAAAAAAATTGCTGTAAAAGCTGATGAATCTACACAGGACACCTACATATGAATAGAAATATGCTAACTGGATTTCATTAATCTGTTCAATGCTATTCCATTTAAACATACATGGTACACAGGGATGGCACATGTTTAAAAATGTATGCCAGGAAACTCCAGAATTATCCAAAGAGTTCATATGAAAACAATAAAAATTCTAAATTGCATCTACGGGTGACTATTCTACATTAAAAGCGCCTTCCCTTGGTCCTGTGTATGTTTTACTGGATTAGCCCTCAATGTTTTTTGTGAAATCTTGCAAACGTATTCATTTGGATAGATGTATGTACAGACAAATGGACAGACATGACCAAATCTAGATGTCCTTGCCACAAAAAGTGGGAACAATCACTAAGTCTATGAAGATTAAGCTGAAGAGTTTTGGAGTTACCTCCCTTCCATAGTTAGATGATTTGTTTCTGTATATAAAACAATCAATCCCATATAATATTCAAATAAATGATAAATGCTTTCAACATAATTTGAACCTCACATGTGGTCTACAAGTAACTTACCTGATAGAATGCATGGAAGTTTCTTTCTCCCTTTTGTTGATGCACTACTCTCGACTGAATAAAAAAAAAGTTGAACAATGTAAATTTATACAATTTTATGTAAATATTTTCTCACTTTCATAAAGAAGGCAAATCTGCAGCTTAAAAGTTTTGCAGACTGATGATAAAGTTAATGACAAAGTTCGTTTCAGTATCCTTGATAAATTCACTAATCGTACAATACTGTGATTTTGGAATGCTTCATTATCTTAACAGACATGTCCTAGGTTTACATGTAAGTGACATTTACACTGAAATAGTATGCATAACTATCAACTGAAAACAATAAACTATAGCCAATTTTGGTGGCAGCCATATTGGAATTCTGAAGGGCACCATTTTCATTCAGAATCAAGTAAACATCATAAGAAGTCATTGGGTGAAAATCTTCTGTCAATACGACCATCAATTCTTCTAGATCAGCAGTAACAAGATTTTCAAGTTGTCCACTATGGTTACTATAGTGGATATCAGATCAGAATCATTTTGAGTCAGGACCAACCAGACATCACAATAAACCCATGATGATACAAATTTAGACCTCACTCATATCAAACTCGTCAAAGATCATGAAACAACCCTACATAACAAGTTTGATCAAAATCCTCCAGACATCACAATAAACCCATGATGATACAAATTTAGACCTCACTCATAATCAAACTCATCAAAGGTCATGAAACAACCCTACATAACAAGTTTGATCAAAATCCTCCAGACATCACAATAAACCCATGATGATACAAATTTAGACCTCACTCATAATCAAACTCATCAAAGGTCATGAAACAACCCTACATAACAAGTTTGATCAAAATCCTCCAGACATCACAATAAACCCATGATGATACAAATTTAGACCTCACTCATAATTAAACTCATCAAAGATCATGAAACAACCCTACATAACAAGTTTGATCAAAATCCTATCTTGAGTGTTAAGTGGATCAGCAAACTATTGCAAGATCACCATATTAATCTGCAAGGTCTCTCATTATCAAAGCCGTGCAAAATCTTGAAAATACAGAATGACTTTAAATATTCATGAACAGCAGTAGTTACCAACAAATTCATCCAATCCCTGACATGTTCATCTGCACCTGGTTTGAAGAATGAAGATCTTTTTATCTTTTGTATAGTTAAATGCATTGTCTGGTGTCAAACACACTTAAATCAATGTTATGATAACTCTCTGCCATAGCACAAAATGTTGCACAAGTCATTAAGTATTACCTAACCCAGCATTTCTCTGGGAATTCACCAAAACACAGTGCTAAAATTAAAAAAAGATCCTCCCCCCATACTGTAATTACACAAACTTCCTCTTGTCTCTTAATTCTTAAATTATATCTTTGTGTTTGGAAATATATTGCATGAAAAAAGTTCATCTTTGGAACAGAAAACCCTATGAAGTTACTTAATAGTTCTAAAATTGAAAAACAAGTAAATTTTTAACAAAAAAAAATCAATACTGGAGTCAAATCTACCACATACATCAAAGAAATTAATTTTTTTTAACAACAACAAAAATAACAATAATCAGAAAAAATACAACATATCTTAATAATAATAATAATAATACAAAATAATAATAATAGAAATAATAATAATATTGTTATTATTAATACTGTAACTATGAGTTCTTTCTACATAAAAAAAAACTATTTTCATTGTAATTAATTTCATTCAATCTAAAACAAAACTTATGTCTGAAGAATTAAAGAAGAAACAATTATACATTCAAATATGACAAATAGTTAATTTTGTTTAAAAGACTAAAATGCATTTATAACAATTCAGAATTAAATATAAGCAAGAGGCATGTTTTTTTAGGACTGGTACAATGATCCTCTAATGGCTAGTGACACTCAATTTGGGTTCCGAGCACATCAACAATAGGTCATTTATTAAATTTATTTTTTGTATTAGTTTTGGGATGATTATCTGTAAAAACGCACTGCCATTTGGAAAAAGCCTCAAGCTGTATTCGGCTGGGACAATCAGTTTGGAGCTTGACAACCTACTTCAAGGTTTATAAAGCTGGGTGACATAACTATGTGTTCAAATGCACAGTCCGGACTAGAATTGTCAGACAGGGTATCAAATGTAAGTTAAATACACCATATGGTTTATGGAATAGCAGTCACTTATGCATCATAGTGCTCAATGCTAAGTAACAGCCAATGTCAGTCTAAGCCCAAGTTCCAAGTGTAATCAAAATCAAATTAGAAATACAACCTCCAAAGTGATAGTAAGCTTAGCCAATCAGATCACCTCATTTGTATCCATCGATCTTGCTCATTATCAAACCAGTTTGAAATCTTGGTGATAAAAGCCCACATTCCAAGTTTGATTAAAATCTGATCAGAAGTATGGTTTCCATAGCTGTATGTAGATCCGACAATCAGATACAGCTTCCTCTCATTAATATACACAGATTTCATTCACTATCATAAATTAATAACAGCAGAGTTGCACAATGTAGAACAGAACAATTTAGAATTCATCTTCGTAAAAAAATTTGTGGACTAAATCATCTGAGTGACTGTTGAGTACACGAAATCAGTGGAGAGCTTCAAGACAAATCTTGAACAATATTACTAACTTTCTAGCTGGCTGCCTCTTTCTGGTGCAGATTTATGCCATAACTGGCCCTGCACTGTACACATTCAAATTTATGCCATAACTGGCCCTGCACTGAACACATTCAAATTTATGCTGTAATTGGCCCTGCACTGTACACATTAAAATGTATGCCGTTGCTGGCCCTGCACTGTACACATTCAAATTTATGCTGTAACTGGCCCTGCACTGAACACATTCAAATTAATGTCATAACTGGCCATGCATTGTACACATTAAAATTTATGTCCTAACTGACCCTGCACTGTACACATTCAAATTTATGCCATAACTGGCCCTGCACTGTACACATTCAAATTTATGCCATAACTGACCCTGCACTGTACACATTCAAATTTATGTTGTAACTGGCCCTGCACTGTACACATTCAAATTTATGCCATAACTGGCCCTGCACTGTATACACTCAAATTTATGCCATAACTGGCCCTACACTGTACACATTCAAATTTATGCCATAACTGGCCCAGCACTGTATACATTCAAATTTATGCGGTAATTTGCTCAAAACATTACATGTTCAAATTTATGCCATAACTGGCCGTGCACTGTACACATTCTGATCATAATTGTATGAGATCTTGATGATATAAGCTCACATTTCAAGTACGATCAAAATAATACCAGATCAGAAATATTGCTTAAAGAGTGGTAACAAACTTGAACTGTTGATTCATGGATGAACACATAGCTGATGCATGGCCATACCATAAATTAACTTTGCCTTATACCAGATGAGCTAAAAATGTTATTGTTATTGTTATTGTAGGGTTTAACGCCATTTTTCAGCACACGATAGGCTATGCATGGCGGCCAGTATTATTGGTGGAGGAAGAACCCGGGAAAACCCCGGAAAGAACCACCGACCCACGAGAAGCTACTGGCAAGCTTTCTCACATACCCACATTAGCCGAATCTGAGACTCGAACCAGCTAAAAATGTAAACTCTGGCATGTGTTAACCTACCAACATAATGTACTGTAAGCTTATAGTTAGTCAAATAGCTTAGGTCATCAGGAAAATAAAATATTAGTATATTACTGACCTACCTATTTACAACAACCTCAAATTTAACTAAAACAGTTCAACTGTTAATCTGAACGATGACTTACTCAATGTACTTTTTTTTCCTGTTTATCTTAGATTTCTACATAAGCTGAACCTATTGCAAAGGCTCTTTTTAAAGTGGTTAAACTGTACACCATCCATAAACATGCAGATTAAGTCAACAAAGTTCTACTGTTAGTCTCAACGATTACTTTGTCAATTAAGTTTTTTTCAGATTATTAGATTTTGCACATGCTGAGCACTGGCTTCTTACTGGTTAGTTACAATGGGATTTTAGTGCATACTTACAACAATAGCAGTCATTTTTGCAATGAACATTATGTAATACTGTATAATCTCCCTTTACAGTCACCTCCCTTACGCAAATGCCATCATATCCTGCCAAGATCCTATGTTCCCTTCTCTTCATTTCATCTATATATTTTACCTTGCCTCAACAGCCACAACCAGCTATAATTTCTTTATCCTGTTAGTGGCTGCTTAAGAGATGTGGCATTACATTTTTAATATTTATTTTTTTAAATCTGTTAAGTAAAGCACCTTTTCCAACAAGTAATTGTTAATGTGGCCACCAATTGGGTCCCCTTTGAAGTCAAAATTAATATCCATGTACTTTCCAAAGCGACTTGAATTGTCATTTCTGTTTGTCTTTGCATTTCCAAAAGCCTCAAGGATGACATTGGATTTAATGAGAACATCTTTTACCCTGAAAAATTAATCATCGTACAAAAATTATGTTTGAAACGAATGTAGCACAACAGATTCGGATAGTAAGTTTTCCAAAGAAAATCATCACTCAGCTTCAAGGAAATATTGGTAGTAGTAGTAGTAGTAATAGTAGTAGCAGTAGTAGTAGCAGCAGCTGCAGGTCTAATAACACATCAGTACAACAATGGCAATATTGTGCCGATTAAAAGTAAAGCTAAATATGTAAATATAAAGAAATGCAAAAAACATCAGAAGATAAAGCCTTTCAAAAAACATAAATGTTAAAGTACCAAATCATAAAAGTTAAATGGTAAAGCAAGGTATATGAAATAAAATATAGGTAAAACATGTATAACACCAAAAATCCTTTAAAAAATTGTTATATAAGCTATATTCCCATAAGTCCAACATATTTCAGGTGGAGCCATAACTGAATCAATATGCATTACCTTTATCTCTTTCCTTTAACTCAAGTTAAGGAGTTAAAATGGATTAAATATTTTTGCAATTCAAATTGTAACTACTGTATATACTCCATTCATACCAACCCCACCCCCCACCCCAGGTATAAGCGTAATTATTGTTATTATAAGTGGCAAAAAAGTGTAATTTGGGTGTAAAAAGTGTAATCTATATATTACATGCCAGAATTACAGCACATATGAAAAGATACATTTTTATGACTAACCTGGTTCTGCAGCTGGTCAAAATTCTTGTCACAAAGGGCAAAATCTTTATGGATTAGAACCAGAATACAACCACAAAATATACTTAAAACTTATTTATACTCAGCACTCACTTAAACTAGTCTACATGTGTAACTTCTGCTGAATGAACGTGAATTGGAATTCTCCAATGATCATGGTCAGGTGCTCAGTTTGTAAAGCAGTGTTGATATGTCACTATTTTTGATCTGACATGTTTTGAAGTTTGAAAAGATTCTCTCCTCTAACATTTTCTACCATATAACATACACAACTCACAACATAAAGCATTTTACTTAACATCTGGCGCAATTTTCTTAAAAAATATAGACTGGTTCACCACCTAACTAGCTTATCAAAGTGTACTTTTGAAGAAACCTGTCCGTTTTCTTGGAAATGGGTCATATTAAGTTGCTATAAATATCATAAAAGGAAAGTCTTCTTACACTATTCTTATGCAGAAGTCACCTTTTTAAGAACATTCTCAAATTTATAAGAGTGGAACTAAAGAGATGACAATAAAATGACAATAACAACTTTTATTGCTTTAATTTTATTTTATTTTTTTAATGTTGCAAAAAAGTGTAATCCATATGCAGTCTCGCAGAAAATGTAATTGGCTGAAAAAAAGCGTAATGATTGGCATGTGTGTATACTCACAAGTCAGATCCAACTGAAACACGCACATATCTGGAGCTACCATCACATAATGTGCCTGCAGATCTGTCTATGCAATTTTGTTAGGAGTAATTAGTAGAACAAATAACATACCCTGATCTGCTGAAGCATTATGCGATGGCAAATCAGGGTCTACCTGACAAACAAATATATGCAGTATTTTTCAGAATTCTTTAAATAATTTGATGGTAAGAACAATTTTACTGAAAATAGCCCAAACTATAACAGTGTAATTTTCTGTGACTTGAAGGGATTTAAGATGGCAACTTCCTTTGTATGATAATTTGAATGTAATTCAAAATTAGAGAAACAAATATTTTTTAATAAAACAATAAACATGAATGCTTCAACAGTGCCTGAAAACTGTCACAGATGCAAAGCTTACAGCCCAGGTAACATATTTTTGCTCAAGACAAGTGAATGGATAGATGGAAGGACAGAGACGTGCAACACAATAATGTATCTGCATAATTTATAGCGGGGCATAAAAACAACAAGAAAATCTGGGCCAGCGTGTTGAACCCAGGATCAAAGTGTTGTTGTAAAATGTGTAACCTTGACCCTAAGGTCACAAGGTTGACTGAGCAGGTCACAGAATTTAATTGTCTTTATAATGATTCATTAAATGTATGATCAAAATCCATCATGTTTAGGAAATATAAACAAAGCAATACATTTTACCAAAAGTTTTATGCAAATTTTTTATGACCTTGACCCCAAAATCAAGACATGAGCATGCATGTCACTGACAGTATTGTTATTGCATCATAGTGATTCATTCTATGAATGGAAAGCAAAAATTCTGACCTTTCAACTTCCTTTCTTCCACTGACATTGGTTACTGCAGAAATATATCTCATGATTATTTTGGAGGCCTCTGTTTTACCTGACCCACTCTCACCTGTAAGAAGAAAAAATTAAATTAATCTGAAACTAACTGTATTAATTAATAAACTGGTATTAAATTAATGACTGAAATTGACAGTGACAATATTTTTCTAAGCTTTACAGGGACACGCTACAAATATTGATAGATAATTAGGAAAAACACTTGCCGAACAAGGACAGCATGAAGGTTAATCAGTTTTTAACAAGAAAAAGTGATACTAAAATTTGCAACAAAATAAGCTCATTAAAGATTAAAAAATTATCAAAGTAACATGCCATTTATTTTGACCTGTCAGGAGACATGGATTCTGTCTGAACAATTTTTTGTCCTGATTTCTGAATACTTTATGTACAATAACTAATGTTGTTATCCAAAAACAACAAGAACAACAGCAGAACATTAAGGACAGTGAGATACACCCTCCAAACCATACTGGCCCATGTAAATCTATCTCAAATACATCTGTATTA
Source organism: Sinohyriopsis cumingii (assembly GCA_028554795.2). NCBI lineage: Eukaryota > Metazoa > Mollusca > Bivalvia > Unionida > Unionidae > Sinohyriopsis > Sinohyriopsis cumingii. The sequence continues at coordinate 22,054,442 of CM068841.1, read as the reverse complement.
AATTTTCTGCAATTCAGAGCACTAATACACAGTAGCTTGATGATTGCAACCAGCTGTGTCCTCAGCATTTGTACATTTCAATCAATACATGGTTTTTTAGTTATAAATAGCAACAGTCTACAGATAATGGTCTGTGAAAGAAAAAAATTCCAAACGCTGTGACCTTTACCTTGGTACTTGATTAGACATGTGTCTTCGCTGTTCTTTGCAAAGAATTATTCATTCCAAACATAAATATTGTGATCCTAACACAACGACATCGCAAAACAGTGGTGATATTGCAATACCACTTTAGGCTTATTAGAACACTGCTAGTCCAGCGTGGATCACCAGTGTCTGGATAAAAATATTTACTCTAACTAATTAAGTATCATGTTATGCCAGACTTAATAATGAATAAACATATGAATATTTAACCTTCTCTAGAAAGAACTGGCATTGAGTTTACACCCTATTCTTTTCCATGATTGATATACATGTCTCACACCTGTGATACTATAAAACCCCATACTGGGTTACTGCATTAAACATGAATCGATCAAGGTGGAATAACATTAAGGTGGTATATCATCAAGGTGATATAACATGGATGGAACAAGGTACTGTGAACAGTATATTACATGCCTACCACAATTAGTACTATGCTATTTGATGTACAGTACAACCCTCTATAAATGATTGGTTACTTCACCTCCTGACACTAAAATTAACTGGTGTCCTCCTTGTTCTAAATGCAAGCCATCCACAAAATTTCATCATGCCAGATAAAAGACAGAGAACTCAAGCTATTTTGAAGAAACCAGTTTTCTTCGTTCAGTCCAGGTGACCCTGACCTCTGGCCTATTGACCCCAAGATCAACAGAGACAGTCCCTGTCACAAATGTATGCCATCAATGAAGTCTGTTCACTGTTTGTGACATAGGACTCTAGTTATTTTTTGAAAACTGTTTTTCTTCTGGGAAATCCCATCTGCTCCCATCAAGGCAAAGAGTACATAATTTGATCAGTTTTATAAAAACTGTTCTTAAGTTTTCTTACTCTGTGACTTTGACCTTCTATCTTTTGACCCCAACAAAAATATGCATCATCATCTTCCATGTCTCAAATGCAAACCATCCACAGTTTGGTCAAAGATGGTGCTAAGGATCACAAGATATCATTGGAACAATTTTTCTTCTCTGAGTCACTGTGACCAAAGTATAAAATTATTTGGGTTCTTTCTTGTCTCAAATGCATACTGATAACAGAGTTTGTTCAAGGTATGTGGTATACAAGTTAAGTTATTGTGTTAAAATAGTTTTCCTTCTTTGAATCCTTTTGCCTTTGAACTTTGACTTTTAAGGCCTTGACATTGCTTGTGCATCATTTTGTTTTTATTGCAACATAAACATTACTGAATGCAGAAAATTCTAAGTACTGGAATCTAAAAAGGCACTTCTATGCATTTTGCTTTACATTTATACTAAGTCTGGTTGAATGAAATCCCTTGAACAGCTTGACATTTATACCAAGTCTGGTTGATTGAAATACCTTGAACAGCTTGACATTTATAAAAAGTCTGGTTGACTGAAATCCCTTGAACAGCTTGACATTTATAACAAGTCTGGTTGATTGAAATACCTTGAACAGCTTGACATTTATACCAAGTCTGGTTGATTGAAATACCTTGAACAGCTTGACATTTATACAAAGTCTGGTTGACTGAAATCCTTTGAACAGCTTGACATTTATAACAAATCTGGTTGATTGAAATACCTTGAACAGCTTGACATTTATAACAAGTCTGGTTGATTGAAATACCTTGAACAGCTTGACATTTATACAAAGTCTGGTTGACTGAAATACCTTGAACAGCCTGACATTTATACCAAGACAGGATGAAATATCTTGAACATCTTGAAATTTATACCAAGACAGTATGAAATACCTTGAACAGCTTGACATTTATACCAAGACAGGTTGAAATACCTTGAACAGCTTGACATTTATACCAAGACAGGTTGAAATACCTTGATGAGCTTGACATTTATACCAAGACAGGTTGAAATACCTTGAACAGCTTGACATTTATAACAAGACAGGTTGAAATACCTTGAACAGCTTGACATTTATACCAAGACAGGTTGAAATACCTTGAACAGCTTGACATTTATAACAAGACAGGTTGAAATACCTTGAACAGCTTGACATTTATACCAAGATAGGTTGAATTACCTTGAACAGCTTGACATTTATACAAAGACAGTATGAAATACCTTGAACACCTTGACATTTATACCAAGACAGGTTGAAATACCTTGAACAGCTTGACATTTATACCAAGACAGGTTGAAATACCTTGAACAGCTTGACATTTATACCAAGATAGGTTGAATTACCTTGAACAGTTTGACATTTATACCAAGACAAGTTGAAATACCTTGAACAGCTTGACATTTACACCAAGACAGGTTAAAATACCTTGAACAGCTTGACATTTATAACAAGACAGGTTGAAATACCTTGAACAGCTTTACATTTATACCGACAGGTTGAAATACCTTGAACAGCTTGACATTTATACCAAGACAGTATGAAATACCTTGAACAGCTTGACATTTATACCAAGACAGGTTGAAATACCTTGAACAGCTTGACATTTACACCAAGACAGGATGAAATACCTTGAACAGCTTGACATTTATACCAAGACAGGGTGAAATACCTTGAACAGTCTGAGAGTTATGCTCCATGAATAACAATAAGTGAAGTGCAGACAGATGTTATCGACAGACAGATGGCCATAGCAGAAACTTTATCCTCCCAGTTTTACAAACTGAGGGGATGAAACAAAATATAAACACCAATGATGTTGTTACTACCATTACCACCACACAAAAAAGCGATGTCTACAGTGAGCTACCACACAAAAATTCACCCAATATTATGGTCATAATTATTCACCGGAGATAACTATGCAGGTGTCTCGACTTTTCCTCTTCATAGTCTTGTAGGCGCTATCAGCAAGTGCAAATATATGGGGTGGTCTTTCATAGAGCTCTCGTCCCTTGTATTGGTCAACATAGGTCTGGTTATATATATCCAATGTCTTGTAAGGGTTGACTGACACCACCACCTCCCCAATGTACGTGTAAATCCGGTTCTTCTCATATCTGGAATATATTAATATACAATTAGCAGCTATAATAATAAACAGATTTTGCATCTTGTGAAGGCAATCAAATTTAATTAAGCAAGTGTTCCATGGGACCCAATGCCTTGTGTGTTGATGTATTACCCCTGTATCTGATAGGCATAAACTAAAATAAAACCTCAATGTTGATGCTACTGCCGCTTCTGGAAATTGATATCTACTGTGGCCTGTATACTAGCTTACGAGTCAAGTCCATCTGCAAACAGCACAGACCCAGATCTGTAGGCATATTATCAGCTTGCAGATCCAGGACTATGTGGATTGTTAGAATCAGTAAACAAACAACACTTACCCTGATCTGTAGGCATACTATATGATGGCAGATCCAGGACTATGTGGTTTGTTAGAATCAGCAAACAAACAACACTGACCCTGATCTGTAGGCATATTATATGATGGCAGATCATGGTCTATGTTGTTTGCATTTGGACTCCATTCATAAGTGAGTATTACAGTATGTCTGTGCTGAAGCAGGTGGAAGATTATAGGTTCTGCAAAATACTGTCCTACCAGTTTGCATGGAGTTTCATTAAGTACCAGTTTGCATGGGTTTCATGAGTTACCAATCTGCATGGCATTCATAAGGTACCAACTTAAACTGGTTTTGTGAGGTACCAACTTGCATTGGTTTCGTGAGGTACCAATTTTGCATGGATTTTGAGGTACCAATGCATGAGTTTCATGAGGTACCAATCTGCATGACTTTCATAAGGTACCAACTTGCATTAGTTTCATGAGGTGCCAATTTTGCATGGATTTTATGAGGTACCAATGCATGAGTTTCATGAGGTACCAATCTGCATAATGGTTTCATGAGGTACCAATCTGCATCTGTTTCACAAGGTATCAATTCACATGGGTTTCATGAAGTAACAATTTTACACGAGTTTTGTGAGGTACCAATTTGTGTTCTGAAGTACCAATTTTGCAAGAGTTTTGTGAGGTACCACTTTGAATTGGTTTCATGAGGTACCAATCTGCATGGGTTTCATGAGGTACTAATTTGCATGGGTTTCATGAGGTACCAATTTGTGTGGGTTTTGTGAATGATAAAAAATATTTTTAATTGGAGGTCTCACTATCCAATATTGACAAGAATATACCACTTTATGTTCAACCGATCCAAATTTCTTCTTTTGCATAATGCATTTATGAATATTTTCTAAATATGAAAGCAGTTCAACTTTTCACATTTTATAACAAAGTGAAGTTTGTTAAGTGAAGATATGGAAATGAATTTTCATTTTATGAGGGAATTAAATCCTGCTTGTTATAAGTAACTTCTCATGATATGTAAGGTTGAATGTAACAATAAACTTTATTAAACTGGCCTGTTCAACTGCAAGATAAGTATCTCTGCAGACTGTGTCACATGTTTCCATAGCTCTACAGAGCTGATGTGCTATAAAAGTGGCAACACGTTTTGGTTCCCCAATGTTTTACCTGCATAGTTTACCTGCATAAATGTAATTGTGGTCCAGTCATCATACACTTCTGAATAAACTTGCTATTTACACAATCTGATACTGTTTTTCATCTGATTTTTCGCTCCCAAATTATTTGAATGATTTGTCTCATTCAATGCAGAGAGCTCAAATCTTCTCTTGGCTTTTGTGTTATGCATTGATATTGGTCTTGTAAACGGTCTCTTCCCTTGATATATATATGTGTGTGTGCGTGTGTGTGTGTATGTTTGTGTGATTTGGATTTGAAACATAGCTGTAACAGTTTTAGTCATATTGTTATGTCTGCAGTGTGGCAGTTTACTGTTATGTCTAGCACTATGGCATCATGCCACTGACTTGTAGCAACACATTCCACATTACCCTGACACCAGTCTGGCCAGTCCTAACACTAACCTCTTAATGCTGAGTGCCAAGTGAGGCAGCTGTTATTGCCATTTTTATGTCTTTGGTATGAATTGGCTGGGGCTCAAACCCACAACCTCCCACATCCGAAGCAGATACTCTAATCACTTAGGCGACTGGAGCAGTACAGTATGTACATACAATTCCCTTTTCAACCCCCAATTCTCCAAGTGCAACACTTTCTTAGTCAATATCCCATCCACTTCAAACCCTCAAGCTAAACCACACAAGTAAGAGAACAGTAGATATGCTAAGTATTTATAATGTATAGTGAGCAAACACACAATATACTTCAAGCTTGATATATCACTGGGCGAGGTCAGTTTACACTGTAGGTGGTTTTCGTATATTTCCAGATTATGTTTTACATGTACTGGTATTACGATAAAATGAGGTACATACATTATAGTACAACAGTTTTGCTGATTACAGCAGGAATCTCGAAAGCTCCACATACAAAAATATCATCTACAATGGTGTCCTGAGGACACGAAAATCCAACACCTGATACATGTATATATACATTGCTATGCAAACATGTACAAATATCATTACAGTTTTATATCTAGTATAATAAACTTGAAATACTTTCTGTAAACTTTTCAGTATATTTGATAAATGTGAACTGTCACATTAAACCTTTCATAGAAAATGGCTTTGTTTTATTATCTTTCTTTACAAAGAAAATGGCTTTGTTTTGTTATCTTTTGTTTTACATAGAAAACGGCTTTGTATTTTTACATAGAAAATGGCTTTGTTTTATTATCTTTCTTTACATAGCAAATGGCATTGTATTTTTACATAGAAAATGGCTTTGTTTTATTATCTTTCTTTACATAGCAAATGGAATTGTTTTATTATCTTTCTGCCATTAACCAAGCTGGTTGACAAAGTTAAATAATGCCTGAGAGGTCACTTCGCTGTCTTGGCCTTATTTTCTAACCTCTTTTAAATGTATTCTAAAAATAAACAAACAACAAATAAACAAACATTCATTTAGAAGCTACCTGTCTTGAATTACCAATTTTCTATTTCTCCAAAGAAGTGTGTCACTACATTTAAAACTGGTGTCTTTATTTTGATGCATTCAAATTGCATGTGATCACTTATCAGCCAAGTGATGCAGTCAAATTTCATCAACACTTATCAACTGAGCAATGCATAGATACAACATGTGAAATTACTTATCAGGGATCCTAGGGACAATTTATCATAATCTAGGCTGTCAGCCAGAATGGGATAACAGTAGCACAGTTTGTAAAAGTAACGGACTTATACACAATCACACAGCACAAGTCAATACTAGCACAGAGACAGTATCAAGGTCCAAAGAGAACATCCTTCCAGCTGAACTCCTGCAACATTTTTGGCCAGGATAGAAACCATAAACATCAATTTTACTCATAAATTGTGCATCTTAATTATACTTTATCTCTGCATGACTGCAAATAAAACTTCTATTTAGAATTGTATTCTCCAAATTTCTGATTTTCCAGAATTTTGTCAGTATATTTCAGAATGTGGAATTGTCATTGAATAATCATCATAATTCCACAAAATCTATAATGGCTGGTATCTCCACTGATTTGATGCTTTTACTGAACACTGTAATCAGAACACAGGCCATGACTGGACTAAAAGCAAATAATAATATCAAAGATCTCTTCAGCAAGAGTCCTTTGAAAGGGATGATGCCATTCTGGGCAAAAATAATTTCCAGAAATTCAACACAAGACCATTTCTTCCTTTTAACTATCAAGTTTTGAAACAACCTCGACATTAATAAGCAATAGCAAGAACATGGCTGCTGTGGCACGCATATTGAATATCAGCCTGGCACCATTTTCATTTAGGACATCATTTGAAATCTTGTGCTAAAAATCCCATTTCATAATGAGACTACATTCAGGGGGGCAACAGTGACATCTTTAAGAGTTGCAATGGCAGCTATATTGGAAGTATGACTGGAACCATTCTCATTCAGGGCTTGCTGAAAACCCCATTTCATAATGGACATCCAATAAGGCAGGTGATATGACAAGATATTTAAGACAGGCATGGCAATCATATTGAATGTATGACTGGTGCCATTTTCATTTAGAATCAACTGGGTATCATAAGAAGTCTATTCATGAAAATCCCATGTCGATAAAGTTGTCCATTCAGGAGGAGTAACAATAACAAGGTGGCTGCTGTGATGACCATACTGGACATCAGATTGGCACAATCTTCAATTAAAACCAATCTGACTCCATAACAAGTCTTGTGGTGAAAACTGACTCTATAAGAAGTCTTGTGGTGAAAACCACACATGAACAACTTTCTGTTTAAGTAGAGTTGGAATCAGATCACAATTATTAGTTCTGGTTCAGTATGAACAAATGTAGTCCCAGTCTATTTTTAGAGCACTTTTTTTCCTGTCTTCTTTTGATGGTGATACACGAGATAGATTTAGGCATTCTTGGTATGGATTTAAAGGAAATTGTTTATTCTTTAGAATATGAGCTTATGGTGTGGTTGTCTGTGTTTGTTTTGGCAACAGTTCACAGTGAATAATATGGCCTTCTCTATGATTCGGAAGTAAAATTTGTGTTCGATTGCACCTTGCTTTGTTTACAGTCCAGCCTCTCAAAGAAATGTTGTTGAACCTATGAAAATAGCTTCACAGTGAATTCATCTTTGAAGGTGTTTTTACCTTAATGATTTGTATTAATTGTCACACTGTGGAAAGTTCAGTACTGATAAACAAATGTTGAGACTATATAGGAAAATTAATTGATCAGAGTCCAGTTTTGATAACAAGATTTTTAAGATGGCTGACATGGCAGTCATATTGGATCTCAGATGAGAACCATTTTCATACAGGACCAGCTAGACATTATAAAACACCATTCTGATATGATCATCCACTAAGGTGGAGTAGTGATAATGTTTTCAAGATGGCTGCATTGGTGGTCACACTGGACACCAGATCAGCACCATTTTCATTTAGGAAAAATTAGACACTGTAAAGAAGTCTTTTAGTGAAAACCCCATGGCCATATGACCACGCCATGCAGAAGTAGCAATAAGATTTTCAAGATGGCTGCCACTGTGGCCATATTGGACATAAGGTTGGAACCATTTTCATTTAGAATCAACTAGACATCATACAACATCTTTCAGTGAAAACTCCATGTTGATATGACACTCTATTAAGGAGGAGTAGCAATAACAAGATTTATGAGAGGGCTTCAAAGGGGACCGTATTGGATGTTAGATCAGAACTATTTTCATTTAGGACAAGCTTGGCACCATACAAAGTCTTTCAGTGAGAACCCCATATTGGTAAGAACATCTATGTATGAGGAGTCGCGATAAGATTTTCAAGATGTCCACTTGGCAGCCATACTGGATGTCAGATCAGAACCATATTCATTTAAGACCACCTAGACCATGTGATGAAGGTGCATTTAAAGTTTCAAGGAAGTCCTCCAAGTTTATTATGTGTAGTAATTACTAACTTGTACTAACATATGGATGATGGAGAACAGACCACCTTATCCAAAAAAAGTAACTGTATCATCAATAGCACATTTACCATCCATACTTGCTTAAAAGTCAAGTCCAACTACAAACTGCACTGAGACAGTTCTGCCATTGTAGTATGCGCTGGTAGATAAGGGTCTATGTTGTTTGTTCAACTGATTTCTCCTAACTGCATAGACCTAAATCTGCTGGCGTATTATGCATTGGTAGTCACAGCTTGACAAGTATATATGGTATGTAAATACAGGTTATTGTCCGAGTCACCATTTCAATAGTTTGACCCAGAGAGAGAGAGAGAACCATGACATATATCACACTGCATATTGCTGAGAAACCTGTCTACCATTCAACAAATAAGGGACACAACAATTTGTTATTTATAGTAGCTCAAGCACAAAAGTTTTATTGCCCTGGGATATAGATAAAAAATTTCTTGGGTCCTGCCACTAAATTCTCATATATTTACCAGTACATGAAACTCTATACCAGAATAGGTCTCTATACCATTTACGTTATGTGTATATGAACATACAATTCATAATTCTTCTTAACAATCACCAATTGGATCTCTTATTCAAATTTAATGGCAGGGCTCAACAAATCTTTTGCCCATAGTGCATGGGCAACAAGAATGCTAAATCTGGGCTTCTGTACCAATTGACCTATTGTCAGAGCAGGGAAAATCATGCCCTACTCATTAGCACTGCATATACTGTATATGCTCACTTATAAAATGAGTCCAACTGCCAATCTGCACAGACCCAGATCTGAAGTTGCATAATGTGCCAGCAGATCTGGGTCTGTCCAGTGTGTTATTTGAATTTGTAATGTAGCTTTAAAAAAATTCAGTCATATCGCTATGATGTCTGCAGTATGGCGGTTTCAAGTGATGTCTAGCACTGGGGCATTATGCCAGACATGTAGCATGATGTCCCACCCAGACACATTTTCCTAACACCATGCCGACCAGTCCTAACACTAACCTCTTAATGCTGAGCGCCTAGCAAGGCAGCTGTTGTGAGGATAATGTGACAGATATCAGCATAATCTGACTGGGTGGGACATGATGCTAGATATATATCTGCAGCATGATGCTATATTTACCTGCTTTGGGAACAGGTATTACCATGTACCCTTTCTAAGTTTTTGTTATATTACCACTGATCCAAAAATCATTGAAAATTTCCAGAAAGAGCAATTAGTGACACAAAAAGTTTTGGAAATAAAATCGTCTGCTTTTATATCTTAACAAAATGTTATGGGTATTGAAATCTCAGAGTAGAACAAATAGGGTTGGCAGCTGTTTGACAAGGTTGTTTATTTCATTTGGTTGTAAGCTGGTATTTGGTTTAAGAAGAGTGATGCTTACAACAATGGCTTGTAACTTTGTGTTTAAAAGAATGGTACTATGAGCAGCCCTATTATTTACTACAAGGGAAGCTCCTCCTGATGCCCTGTCAACATTCTGAGAGTAGGTGTTAAAAAAGGTGTTATTTTTAAGTGGGAATGTTATCTGTATCTCTGAAAAAGGTTTCTTTTAGACACAGCACTGCTGTATCATGTTCATTTAAAAGAATATTACTGCTGCTGGTTTTAAGTTCTCACCAATTTCACTGTGAGATGCTGAAGTAATTAGGTCAGACCTTTCAGGAGGGAACAACTTCTGTACTTATTTATCAGAAGCAAGTACATGATTCCATTTTTTGTCTGTTGGCCTGGAGCCAGCCCGAGGACAAGGAACAATGAACAGTTTCTTTTGCATCTAAGTCCTTAAAGTTGCCAAACCTACAAGGTCATCAGATATCTTATGTTGCCTGTAAGGGTTCACTTTGCTTTTTGTTGTTTTTGGTGATCTTGGTGTTGGGCCATAATTAAATGTTTTGGTGTGGAGATTGTGTTTTCCTGAGGTTTATTGTGAGGAATATTTGAAGTTGTTGTTGCATCAGATAGACCTGTTTGGGTCTGTGCATCTTTTTTATCTTTGGACTGGTCTTTACTATAGTTTCCAGAGGCCAAAAAGATGGTAGAATCTAAAACCTCCCTATGTGGTCCGTGTTTCCAGAGGCCAAAAAGATGGTAGAATCTGAAACCTCCCTATGTGGTCCATGTTTCCAGAGGCCAAAAAGATGGTAGAATCTGAAACCTCCCTATGTGGTCCATGTTTCCAGAGGCCAAAAAGATGGTAAAATCTAAAACCTACCTATGTGGTCAATGTTTCCGGAGGCCAAAAAGATGGTTGAATCTGAAACCTCCCTATGTGGTCCAACATGGACCACATATGGAGGTCTTTGATTCTACCATCTTTTAGGCCGCTGGAAAGGGGATATTTGAGGTGTATCTCACCATCTGAATTTCCTTCTCCTATATCCAGATTTCACAGTCCTTCAAGTTAGCATGATGATCTTTTCCAGTTTATACAGTATGGTGTGGTTTTACACTCGTGCTCTCGATGTGAAAAAAATCTACATCAGCCATATAAAGAGCTTTTGGAGGAACTGTTGGCGATGGTGACCGTACTTCTGACATCTGAAACATCGATGTGGATTTAGGATGTATATCTCTACCTGCAAGAATCCAAGGTGTACTGCCTAGGGTAATGTTGTTGATTTTAAGGCAAGTATGATGGTGGTGACCTGTAAATTTCTGCCACATTTAATATGATTTGAGTGATAGCAGTGACACCTTGTTTCTTCATGCCTTTGATGATTTCTGTGTCAATGCTTCCTTCCAAGTCATGGCAGCAAATCATGCCCTTTGATGAATAAAGTGACTGGTAAGTAAAATCAGTTAATTGAAAGTTTACATTTTTTGGATATTTTCAGCCTGTCCTCTTAACTCACACTTGACAAACAAGCTACCTGATTTTAATTTTTGCACACATTTTGGTGTGCAGACAAGCCCAAGTATAGCCTTTTTGACTGTAAATGGAGCAGCAAGCAGTCTGGATGCATCTTTCAACAGTGTGACAATAAAGTATGAAAATGAATCCATGCGATATGGTTCACCATCTGAATCAAACAAAGATTATATTATTTTAGGTTTATCTTTTTTCCCTCAATTTTCCATTATATTTTGTTGTACTGCCACCACCACTGGAAAAACAATACTGAATTATCTTGCCATCTGATACATACAGGTTGAACAACAAAGCTTTTACCAGCTGTCTTCTTTACTGAGATGTCCTTGTAAAGCAGGTTTTATGGCACATGTATTTCATTTGTATATTCTACGTTTACAGATGTCATCTGGTCTCCAACAGAAGACATTAATTGATAAATTTAGAGTCAATATTGTTTGTGTTCCAATCCTCCATAAATGACAGGCATCCCCTAATGACAGGCATCCCCTAATGACAGTGTATGCTAAGATAAATGATGTATTCACTGGGATTCCTTCACCTACCGGTAAATACTTAGAAACATAGCATTCCCTAAGTCACCTGCCCCCACCCCCCCATTACATCATTTATAGGGTTTACAGCAAGTTGTTGGCCTCTTATATGTGGCTCTTGGAAGATAATTACCTAGGTATCTTGCAGCTTGGAATGAAGCACTGCTTTCACATGCATCTTGTCTCTGATTCATTTAAACTAACAGGAAATAAACAATTGAAAATATACCCCAAAATATCTTCTGTTCATGTCTGTTGACAAGTGTTGCATGAAAATGTGATATCTGCTTGGTTGCTTACTTGCTTGTTTATTTTACTGGTAGTTACTTTATATATTTTAAAATTCATAAAATACACTTGTACAATATTAAACTGGGCAAAACAGACATTAAGCAACAGCTGGTTCAAACTGAACATTACAAATATATTTATATTTAATTACAAGACATTCAAACTGTGCTGACGGCTTGACAAATCTGTAAAACTTTACTTACCTAGTCAAGCGGTCTCATGCAAATATAAATGTTTACAATATTACGACCTAAATTTATACTTGTGAATGGAAGTTTATTTGGTTTTTTTTAAAACTTATTCTGGGATCATTCTAACGCAAAGGGATGTTCTTGGACGTGACACAAGAACAATGTTATTGCTGTACCTCTTTTCCTAACATCGGAAATCTTTTTTGGAGAACCATCCAGAATTGTTCTCAACTTGTTAAAAAACATATAAAGTGGGAGTTAACAAGAATAAAAACGTCTGAACACGGGCAGTACTGATGCACCATTTAATCTGTTCTGAGATTGACTGGAGTTGTTAGGATAAGCACACTCAAGAAGGAGAGAGAGAGAGACAGAGAGAGAGAGACAGAGACAGAGACAGAGACTGATACGAGCTTGATCAAACAAATGGAAAACAAACTTCCAAAGTATGGCCTTTCAATGAACAAATGTGGCAATGTTCACAAAAGAATCTCCCTTTTCATGTGATGCAAATATTAAGATCAAATTGGTTTTTCAAAACTGAAAGCACAGATGGCAGATTTATGTCAATCAATAAGAAATTCTCAAGGTCTTGTATAACTTATGTTCATCATTTTCTTTTGCAGGACGTTCATTGCATGTACATGTATTAAAATTGTATCAAAATTTCATTATCATTATTTAATAAGAGAATCTGCAACCACAACATTTTACGTCCAGTCTCTCTTCAAGTTCAAAGCACTATGATACACTTGGGAAACAAGTGATGTCATATCTATGACACCATAATATATTAATCACAACAATTTGATATACAAAGGAAACATTTATTTTACAAAACGTAACATCCTTAGGTAAACACAGACCTGGAGTTATGGTGTTACACAGTCAAGTCTGTATTATATCTATAGGTAAATATTATATCTACAGGTAAATATTATGCTCTTGTAGGGAGCTTGGTACACATACATCACAGAACTCATAAAAGATAAGAACAAATATTTGATTGGTGATGAAAGTTATCAAAGTGGCAAAAAAACTCCTTATATGATACACTGAAGATGGGGCTTTCTTTTTAGTTAACTCAGAACATGAAACATTATTTTCAAACACTATTTATTAAAGTGGCAAAAAAAAGGACACCAAAGTATGCAAAATTCATGTGTATTCTGGCATTTTTCTACAAAAAGAAAAAAATGGTTATTAATTATTTTCTGAATTATCATCTTTTGAAAGTGGTCATATTTACTAAATGCTATAAACTGAAGCCACATAATATAAATCATATCTTTGCCCTATCTTTCAAGGTTTTGTTTGAAAATTTTACATTCTCACTACAACTTAAAATACCAGTCAGATGTTGGAGTTGATACAATGATTTCCACTTTTAAAATCTGCTGACAAGAGAATTGAAAATTTGGCAAACATGGAACTTGACCCTGTCAGTAGCTTTTACCTTCTGAGTGCCAAATTCTTCTCTGTAGTACACATATTAATTCCTAAATAAACAGAATGTGTAGTGTATGGACTAGCAGGACTGGAAACTTCTTGTGTATATGTAGTGTATGGACTAGCAGGACTGGAAACTTGTGTGTATGTAGTGTATATACTAGCAGGACTGGAAATTTCCTTGTGTGTATGTAGTGTATAGACTAGCAGGACTGGAAACTTGTGTGTATGTAGTGTATAGACTAGCAGGACTGGAAATTTCCTTGTGTGTATGTAGTCTATAGACTAGCAGGACTGGAAACTTGTGTGTATGTGGTGTATAGACTAGCAGGACTGGAAACTTGTGTGTATCTAGTGTATAGACTAGCAGGACTGGAAACTTGTGTGTATGTGGTGTATAGACTAGCAGGACTGGAAACTTGTGTGTATCTAGTGTATAGACTAGCAGGACTGGAAACTTGTGTGTATGTAGTGTATAGACTAACAGGACTGGAAACTTATTTGTGTGTATGTAGTGTATATACTAGCAGGACTGGAAATTTCCTTGTGTATGAGCATAAAATGAACATCAGCACAACAGTGTCTACATGGTGCCGAGTAAAGTTCTTAAAAAGTCAATTATTATTTAAAAAATTGCACAAAACACTTTTGGAAAATAAAAACTTTTAAAATAAACATCAACATGAAGCACATAAAAAACAAAAATAAAAGGTAACGATATTAACATTCTCTAAAATGAATAAAAAATGAAAGATACGGCCAAACAAAAAATGTTTCCCACTGCATGGGTTTTAAAATTAGGATGGACATGTGTTGTTTTTTCAATAAAAAAACATTATATATAAATTTAACATGATTTTTCTTGATATTTTTTTTATATCATGGGGGGGGAGTGCAAGGGTTAGCAGTGAGAAATGAGGATTGTCAGCTGACTGAAAATGCACATATTTTTTGCTTGGCCTAATGGTAAAAAATATACAATTCTTAAAATACAGGTTCAAAGCTTGTTATATAAACCATATACCCTCAAAATTGCTATGATTTTCTTTGGCTGTACACTACCTAATTATAAAGTTCCTTAATTGAGTTACATCATTAAACTTCTGTCTTGCTGAATAGAGGTTGATACACTTGACACATTTTCTATTCTCACTGGTCACCGGCAAGGTATGCACTCCAGCAGAGGTTCACACTTCAGAAGATATGCACAGATTAGGAATGTGTCCTATCCACCTGCATGACTGGCATAATACCATCTCATCTCTGCAATTTGTTCTATATGAGGAATGCCCCTTTCCAATGATTGTTTTTTTTTTTTATCTTCCATGGCTTGTTTGTGGAATTTTCATTCAATATCTGTTGCCAAGTAAATTTTTATGCAGATTTATATTTTCAAGACAGTGTATGGAATCTTTAATTCAGAAATGGGTAACTACACTGTAGCTCTGGCTGATTTGTCTGTCCTTCGATTACCCTTAATCCCAATAGTACCAAATACTTTTTTTTAGATGTGAATTTTGAGTCATGCTAGGATGGTCAATATACTTCTGTATACTATTGGGAGATTTCCATTTGAAAAAAAGGTGCATAATTTCTGAATATAAATAAGATTTAATATAGAAATAAAGGTTGGTTCTGAATTGCTTAAGTTTAAAATTGTGCAATTGCATATCCTAGAATAGACCCTGCCGCTAGACAGTTAACCTCCAATGGACTGGAATCCCATTTGAGGGACCCATGTCTCATCTGTATATGTACCCTAAGTTACTACAATAAACCCTACATGCCTGCATTAGCAGTCTAGAAAGGACTTTAACTGTCAAGGATAACTGCTTGCGAAATGTTGGAAAATGTAACTTTTTTGAAAACTTGATTTTTTTACATAGTTCATAAGGTCCAAGCAATCCAATTTTTTTAAAGTTTTTGTGCATTTTTCTTTTGCTATACAGTATTTATTGGAATATATGTCTTCATACAGGGGCCATTACACAGGTAAGTATAGGTTACCCTCAGCCCTGTCACAGGTACTATTCTACAATAGGGGATTTTGGAATAAATGATAATTTCTATAAGAAATTGTGATAAAAAATTCAAAAGAATACAGCAACCTCTGCACCAGGGGATGGCAGATCTGGGTCTGTACAGTTGGACTTGACTTATAAGTGAGTATAGACATCTGGGTCTGTGCAGTTGGACTTGACTTATAAGTGAGTATACACAGACCATCATCATCTGGGTCTGTGCAGTTGGACTTGACTTATAAGTGAGTATACACAGACCATCATCATCTGGGTCTGTGCAGTTGGACTTGACTTATAAGTGAGTATACACAGACCATCATCATCTGGGTCTATGCAGTTGGACTTGACTTATAAGTGAGTATATACAGACCATCAGCATCTGGGTCTATGCAGTTGGACTTGACTTATAAGTGAGTATACACAGACCATCATCAAAAGGGTATGCTGATGAATTAGTACTGAATTATGACACAATTACTAATCTCGTGTTGAAATTAAAACATCACAAATCTAATTCATGGCGGCTTGAAGACTTCCAATGGGTTCCCAATATGTCATATACTTTTCATTGTAAAATTTTTCTATCACTACACTGTTTTTGTGATTAAAAAACTTTAACTTTTATTGTTCACTAAGACGCAGACGTCAAAACCTGATTGTCTTATGTCCAGTCTCATCGCAAGTTCATGGTGCTCAGACACAATGAGACACAGTAACATAACTGATGATGGTGTAGACATCAATTTGTATGGAGCTTTTATTTATTTTTGGGGGTGGGGGGGAAGAAAAAAATGCAACAGCAACACATTTTGTGACCATTGCTTTTTGTGGTCTCTGATTTAGACATACTTCCCTGCTCTCCAGATTGTGGTGCACAACAAACGGTAATTAAACAGTTCTGAAGGAATACAGACTCATTATACAAACTGAATACCTTAAAATGAAAGCATTAGAAAATGATGATGATGATGATGCAGGCTGACAAAAGTGGAGGTTCTACCCAAATGTTTAAAATATTAACTCAAATGAAATGAAATTGATAATTTAAGGAGATTTTCTGAATGTTATCTTCTGATGTACCAAAGCCTACATAGAATAAAGCAATAATCTTTAAACTGCAAACATTGAGTATTGATTCAGTTTATCTCAACCACATATATTTCCAGGGTCACTCAGTTCGGGACCAGATAACTGTAATATTACATGCTGCATTTACCACTATGGTTTGTCCAATTGACCACCAAGGTTGGTCAAATATGCTAAATAACAATGATTTATACATTCATGCAAAAGAACTTGAACAGCTGTGAATCACTAATCATTTTTGGATGTGTAAAGATTGTTGCATAATTTTGTGCAACAGGAACTAAGTAATAAAATCAATGATTTGTGAAAATGAGCAAACAAAAAGAGAATTAAACAATTTAGGTTGTGCTTGGTTTGTTTGCTTTAACAATACTTTTAAAACATGATTGGTTACATCATGAAGAGGAAATAGCAGCTAAGTGCCTTTCCCAAGGACATGCCGATGAAGTCAACCCAGGCTGTCCTGGGCAGGCATCAAACACACAACCTTTGGACTTTAATTCGAATACTCAAACAAATGAGTTACCACAGCTCAATATACAAGCATTTTTCTTTTTTTGTATCTGTATGCCTACTAAACAAAGCATACATGCTATGGCTTTGTTACTTTTGAAAGGATTTTCTGATGGTGAACTTGTTTATCTGTATGCAAAAACAAAAAACACTGACAGATTTAAAACTGCTGTCACTTCCAAAAGTAGTTTTTAGCTAATAGAACATGGTCTTTGAGGCTCATAACTATGCAAAATGAATGTCATGCCACCAACATCCATCCAGATCATCCAGTTTTCCTTCATTTGCTTTTTGACAACCCTGGCATGTGATTAACCTGTCAGTCAAATGTGCGACCCTTGACAATTAGCAAACAAGTTCAAAATGTAGGTAACCAAGTAAATTTCATACCATGTCCCAATGCCACAGAAAAAAGTGGTGTAACTTAATAAAAATCTTATTATGGAACTGTCAGCTGATCAAGTGATTAATGATTAACTTAATCAATTTCATTGAAAGCAAACCTACATTATATTAGTCCTTGCCTAGAATCTAATGTCTTAAAAACTAAGCGAAAACAGCTGGTTGTCCAAGGTACATAATAAATGTTGATTTGATTATATGCTCCAACTGACACCTATGATAAAATGAAATTTAAATCTAAGCTAAATCCTGGGGTTTTGCCATGTAAATGATACATCATTTACCTATGCACCTTGTTGGTCAAGGTGGTCTGTATACATTATTTTTTAATAAAAACACTGTAGTCTATATGTATATTCACAATTTTACTCAATGTACCAGGGTTCTCAACAGATTTAAAAATGTAAGGGTCATTTGACGGGCTTGACCCCAAAATCTAAAGAGTCAAAACTGATATCTCAAATGTCACTTGTTTTTGAGTCACGATCTTGTATCTGGGATTGTTTCTTATTTGTGGAGCAAAGTGATGCTCAAAATTTCTTGTTTCATGTTAAATAAAGGGAAACACTGGTACTGCATTTTGTAACTGATGCTCAAAATTTCTTACAACTTTAGGAGATTTATTCTCCTTCTCTTCATAATTGTGTCCAACTTTCTATTTCTTTGGAGTCTGAAGGCTGGAACAATTATTACTGGGCAGGTCATTTCTGAGACAGAGACATGAAAGAAAATATACTTCTTGAGCCATTATGTTTAATTATGATGATATAATAATTATTATTATGAAATTTAAAGAAGGAAGAGGTGTAGACCTTGAAGTTCATTGCCAAGAATTTTATTAAAAGAAACCAACAAGCATTTTTAGTTTTATTCACAAGGTAACAGATGGGTGACCCATGACGGCATTAATTGTGATTATTAAGTTTCACACTTAACATGCCCTCAGTAGTGAAATTCTGGTCCAGATGACCCATCAATAATTTTAATTCTAGTCCACATGTACCCATCAATAATTTTATTTCTGGTCTAGATGTACCCATCAATAATATTATTTCTGGTCCAGATGTACCCATCAATAATTTTAATTCTGGTCCAGATGTACCCATCAATAATTTTAATTCTGGTCCAGATGTACCCATCAATAATTTTAATTCTGGTCCAGATGTACCCATCAATAATTTTAATTCTGGTCCAGATGTACCCATCAAAAATTTTAATTCTAGTCCAGATGTACCCATCAAAAATTTTAATTCTGGTCCAGATGTACCCATCAAAAATTTTAATTCTAGTCCAGATGTACCCATCAATAATTTTAATTCTGGTCCAGATGTACCCATCAAAAATTTTAATTCTGGTCCAGATGTACCCATCAAAAATTTTAGTTCTAGTCCAGATGTACCCATCAATAATTTTAATTCTAGTCCACATGTACCCATCAATAATTTTATTTCTGGTCCAGATGTACCCATCAATAATTTTATTTCTGGTCCAGATGTACCCATCGATAATTTTAGTTCTGGTCCAGATGTACCCATCAATAATTTTAATTCTGGTCCAGATGTACCCATCAATAATTTTACTTTTGAGAACAATGAAGAATGTCTTCACTCTATCAGCATTAGTATGTAGCAATGACCAAACAACCATGTTCAGCTTTCAAGAAATATCGAACTTCAGTTTTACTGTGAATGAGGAGTTTTTAAAGTTACAGCTGCTCTCCAATACTCTATCAAGCCAAGTTCATCCTAAGAACAATTCAGAGCTGGTATACCTGAATTGCATATTTGTTTGCCTGTTGTTTTAATTGGGAAAAGGTTATATTCTGGTATTTTGACATATTCCTCTTTAAACATCTTGAGTAACACAAGAATAATTAAACAATACAAAACGCAAAGGTCAAATGATTTATATTCAAAGACCTGAATGCCCTCATGAACCACCTTTGATCCCTTTATTACTTACAACATTTCATAAAAAATCCCACATTTGGCATCAACTCTCCAGATTACAAAGTAATGAATTAACAGTGTGTTGCATATATGTGTCAGTATTTGTAACCTGATTACCACGTATCATTGCTACAGTAGTACATTTCTCCAGTAGACTGGTTCCCACTTGTTCCTATAATACGGGAGAATACACAAATATACTGATTATTTTTCTCCTCAAAAAATAAATATTTTTTTTATTTTTCAAAACTGATAGATTGTAACTATAAATCAGTAAGTATGTCAGATGACATTTAAAATTGTATTTTGTCCTACTGCAAGTAGAATCACGTGCATGTTGATGGACAATCAAACAAACACCGATATTTGATTAAAAAGTTATTCCAATCAAGTCCTAATTGATTCCCTCTTCGTCTAGCATAGGTCTAAATGTCATTCCCTCTTCCTCTAGCATAAACATCAAAGACAATTTCGAAACAATCTAACCTTGATTTAGCTATGGTCACCTAAGCATGACATCAGTGACATGTTAGCTTTACCCAGTTCATGTTTATTTTGCAATGGGGCTGATACGAGGTAAATAGTAGTCTAGCAAATGTCAATCACTGGCACATAGTTTGAAATGGGTAAAATTTAAATTCCACACGTCTAAATCTGAGGGCATGCATTCATTGAGAATCCCATGTACTTCATCTACTGTTGTCTCCACACTTTTTAAAGATAACACAGGAACTGCAAATTGCTTCTGAATTTATGATATGAAGAACAGAACATTCCCTGAACTTAGAATTTCATTTTACAAGACAAAACTAGAAATTGTTTGAACTTATTCATAAGACACAACTAGAAATCCTGTTTGACAAAGCTATTGAGTCCTATTTTTTAAAATAACTTATCAAGTCTTAATCTTGAGAGGTGAGATTAACAAACAAAACTAATGAAAATATACACATTCAATTATAATTATAAAAAAAAAACACTCCATGCATCTCCAGGGGATGAATCCCAATTCTCCAACTGGTGTGCACATCTCCATCCACCTCCCCACCCATCATATTTCAAAGTATCAGGTTTCAGTCCTAAATAAAGCCTCCATCTTGAATGGTGTACAAGAGTTAGGTGACATTGCACACGCATACATACATCAGGACAAGGAGACTGAAAAATCAAACCCCAAATCTGTGTTGATACTATAAGACGATATGTGGGTCTGATATCACCTGTTTATTAAAATGTGCAATTTTGCTGCATGCAAATATTTCTGGAACACACCTGCATACAGTTTAAACAATTTTCAGTATTTGGTAACAGACAAATCTAGTGCTAAATTCAAAATGGCCACAGGACTGAGGCTTGTGCTATTCCATGTACATTTATAAGTCACCAAACATATGATTTCATCCAGAAATAGTATGTAGACTGGTTCCAGCTTTCTCTTCAATACATAGTCTTTGCATCGATGTAGTTCTTATGTGATGATTTGTTCACAGATACATTTTTAAGATGGTAAATCAGTAGACTAGTTCCAGGTTTCTCTTCAACACATAATCTGTGAGTTTATGCAGATTTTATGTGATGATTTGTTCATCGATAAATTTTCCAGATGGCATCTTTCAACAATCTGTGTTTTGTCTTCCCTGAAAATAACTAGTGTATTTCATCTAATATGAAATGAAAAGATAAGTGACCATTCTGCGCAATCATAATGGTGATTCTTTTATTTTGCATTGACTTCTTTCATTATTTGATGCATCACTTAAAAACTTACCCAAAGTTAATTACTATTTATACTGTACACTTAGCAAAGCAATACTTTTGTCATTGGGCATATTTAAATCGTACCTGGGCATATTTTCGAAGCTGTTTGAAATGGGAACCATCCCAATTTAAAATATCAAAATACAAGGTTAAAAAAATAGTACAAAACAACAACCATAAAACCCACCTTAATTGTTTATGATCATATATATATATATATATATATATATATATATATATATATATATATATATATGTATTTAATTTTTGTAAAAACAAAATGGCACTATGGTATTTATCTTTTCTGCAAATATAAATCTTCTTAGCAGAACTTTTATGTACAATAATTTAATAGATTTTCCGATAAATACAAAGTGCTATGAACGATAAAATATATTTAAATAAATATTATTTTATAGCTGGATTGTGTACAAAAAAATTAAAGGGTTTGAAAAAATACATGAAATACGGTAAATTATAGCCAATTGTTTCACTATTCTTTAGAGCTTTCTGTACACATTACATTTTCAAGATCCAAGTCCCTGGGACCCATACAAATTCAATAAAATGGAATCTCTACATGAAATGGCTGATGAAAAAACATACTCTGACACTCATTTTTCACATATTTGCAAGAATGCCAATACTAAATTAGGAATAACTGAATAATTAAACTGTAATTCAATTTATGACTCTTACTTGGTATGGCAGTTGCAATTTCTGGGCAATGAGATTTTTCAGTATGGTTATCAGGTGAGCAAACATGCTTTTGAAAATGTTTTTGTACAACAGAATATATTGCATGTACTCACTTATAATCAAGACAAACGGGAAACAAACGAAAGCTATTGATATGCCAAAGCATAACGTTCCGTCAGATCAGGGTATATGTTTTTATTCTACTGATTAGTCCCAACAAACTACACAGACCCAGATCTGCCAACACATTATGTTATGGCAGATCTAGGTCTGTACAGTTTGCAGTTGGACTCATAAGTAAGTATATATGGTAGATAACTTTAGTCCATATTCTCAGAAAATTTGGGGGGGGGGCCAATATTACTTATTATCAACAGCTGTTTCTTATCTCTTACTGTTTGCAGTGACTCATCAAGCTTTGTAGCTATTTCAAATCTGACTTTGAAAAGACACCAATATCAACAAAATATTAAATCACCTGTCAGCATTCCTTATAAGTTTCCATGATATTAGTACCTGAGGTATATCTTTCAATTAACCAGGGAAGACCATGTACATGTGTGCTTCACCCTGTTTTGTAACTTCTCCACCCACTCTCTTCCTGGAATTTACTGAGCATTCCTTTTACAGTTCAAGTAGTTTTGTAGGTATCCAATTATGCAGCAGTTGGTATTTTATTTTCTGGCATAATACTAAAATTTTGAGTCATACACTAGGTATATGGGCGGTGTAAATATTAAATTTTGCAATCAGTGCTGTGTAAGGTACAAGCAAACAACCCAATAATGCTTCAGTTATCAAGTTCATTTAAAAATAAGACATTAAAATAGTTGTATTTTAATCCAATTTTATCACAGCAGAGAAGTGAAAGGAAGGTGAATATAAATAATTAATATGTTGACTACCATATTAAGCATATCATTTGGGTCACTCAGAGAGTTGTGACAGATCTACTGTAATCACTTTTTCATCCATCTATATGTTCACAGATCTTGTAACCACCATTATCATTAAACAGAATTGAATGCCATTTGTGAATTACCTATCAAATATAGATGCACTTAATTCAAAGTTTTGTCTAATTTTGATGGAGTTATTGCCATGTCCTCTTCAAATTCAAATCTCCACAACAGCATCCTAGCTCAGAAACCATTCAATATATTCTAATAAAACCTGGTCACAGACTTTTTATGGGTTTTATCCCATCAGCTCCACTTTTGACAGAGTTATGTCCCTTGACACTTCTCTTCCTATCTTCAAACTGGAGGTTGCCTGTAACCATCAGTTGGTGGATTTTCTAAATATAGGGAAGATTTAATGAGAAATTAAATTATGGCTTGCAAAATGATGTGCAAACTGTGTACATTTGGATTTTTTCAGCACAATACTTTTGAAATTAATTCTCCAATCCAGTATCACAGAGTAGGTCAATGCACACAGCATGATATTCAAAATGTAAAATGGTGGGTAAAGGCTTAGATTTATAAGCAGTTTCTAAGTACCATTCTGACAATGCTTCCTCAATACTTCCAATACTAAATCAATACTAGACTTCCACATTAAGAGGTATATTGTAATAGGCTGAAAATTCCTTAAGTATGAGATCAGGGACCCACATTTTTAAACCTATAGACCCAGCCATTTTCATCAGCAAGAAGTTTAGCAGACTGTGTAAAATGAATCATACAAATGGTATATTGAACCATACAGATGAAGATAACGAAATGAGAGATGAAAAACAGGATGCAAGTACTGCACAAAATAAGACTGTATTATACTGTGAACCAGGTATCACATGACAAGACCATGCATAAATTCAATTCAAAAGTCAGGGACCCAGAAACCAATTAAAATATTTTGGTGGCCATACTGCAAGTCAGTTTGAATCATTTTCATTTAGGACAAGTAAGATACCATAAGTACTCTTCTAATGAAAACCCCATGTGAAAATGACTTTCCATTTAAGAAAATTATAAATAACAAGAATTTTAAGATGATGGTCATGTTGAATGTCAGATCAGTACCATTTTAAGACCAACAAGACATTATAGAAGTCTTCTGGTGAAAATCCCATCTTGTTACAAGGAGTAACAATACCAGATTTTAAAGATGGCTGCAATGGTGGCCATATTGGACATCAAATTTGCACAATTTCCATTGATGACCAACTCTTTTGGTGAAAGCATAATGTTGAAATGATCAGACATCTAGGAAAAGCAGTGATAAACAGATTTTTTAAATGGCCATTGTGGTGACTATGATGAATGTCAGATTAGCAAAATTTTAATTTATGACCAACAAGACACCATAAGAAATCATTCAATGAAAGCCCCATGCTAATATTACTATTCACTCTGGAAAAAAAGTGATACCATTTTCAAGATGGTCAGTGGTGGCTATATTGGATTTCTGAGCAGCACCATTTTCATTTATGAGCAACCTGACCTCATACAAAGTCTTCTGGTAAAACCCCATATCAATGTGACTTTTCATACAAGTCTTCTGGTAAAACCCCATATCAAAGTGACTTTTCATGCAAGTCTTCTGGTAAAACCCCATATCAAAGTGACTTTTCATACAAGTCTTCTGGTAAAACTCCATATCAAAGTGACTTTTTGTACAAGTCTTCTGGCAAAAACCCATATCAAAGTGACTTTTCATACATGAACATTAGTCGTAACAAGATTTTCAAACTGTCTACTATGGTGGCCATATTGTACCTCAAATTGGAACCAATTTCATTTAGGAGCACCCAAGGATCATAAAAAGATTTTCAAGACACCTGTCATGGCAGTCATAATGAATATATGAAGGACAAACCGGATGTCGTAAGAAAACTTCCAATGAAAAATGTTAATGTCTTTCCATCCAGGATCAGCAGCAATTAAAAGTGTTTCAATATGGCTGCTGTTGTAGTGTTATTTGATGTCAGATTGGCTCCATTTTCATTTGAAAGTGTTTTTAGTGAAAAGCCCATGTTCATGTGACCATTTATTCAAAAGAAGTAGCAACAATAAGATTTTCAAGATGGCTGCTCCCTATGAGTAGTAGTGACAAACCAGTGTTGTGCCAACATTTGAATGTTAGACCAAACCTCCCATAAACTGTTCTGGTTTATGAACAGCATAGCTTAAAAAAAGAAATGAAACCCAAAGATATGCAACACTTCATTTCCTATATACACACATATATATGCATACACACATGCAAAATCAAACATTCATTATCAAACACATCTGATATACATGCTAGCATGCATATAAGCTATTTATAACCTCCAAAATAAAAACAATTATATGTATTAAACTTGATATTAAAAATCAAGCAGGACAGATACCATTAAAAGTTAGTTCATTATGAAACATTAGTAGACTGAGACTGTCATGTTTGAGTAACTGATTATTTTAAATTGGACTTGAAACTTATTATAAATTGTATTTTTCAGTTTGTTGGGGAATGACATTCCATATTTGGGCAACTTCTCAAATTCTGTAATTAAAGAATTTTTCAAAAGCAATCTTTGAAAAATCTTGGGAATAGATTTAAACATATTAACAATAAATATTTAGTTCCCAAACAAACATGGCAAACTAGAAGGATTTTGTACACTATCAAACTCGTAGATCTCAATACATAAATGGGGCCCCAAGTGGCCAAGTGGTCTAAAGCGCTCACCATTACAAATCATTGCCATCTCACCTCTGCCTGCGTGGGCTCGAGTCTCAGGTTCAGCCAATGTTGTTATGTGAGAAAGTTTGCCAGTAGCTTCTCATGGATCAGTGGTTCTTTCCTGGGTTTTCCCGGGTTCTTTCTCCACCATTTATACTGGCCACCATGCAAAGCCTATCTTGTGCTGAAAAATGGCTTTAAACCCTACAACAACAATACATAAACAGAGTGAATCACCTACTCAAACGAGTCACATCGAAGCTCTGAATTGATGCCAGTGATGATGTAACTGGTGCTTTCTGTGAGCACTTCCAGCACATCCTGAATCTACAAATGCTAGTCAAGGACCCCTAATGGCTATGCATGTAGCTGACCTTTGTTCACTTGTCCTGGACCTCAACTTTTCAATTACAGGAATAAAACTCAAGGTGTCAAGAAAGAAGGTCAATTTTATTAATAGCATTTCTATATTTTCTCTTTGCTCATTTAATTTATATTAAAGTTTTCTGGGTTTTGAACTAATGATCTGACTGACAAATGAAATACATTTTTTCTCACCTGGAACCCCACCCAAATTTTAAGACCCCAAATGTTTGGGATTATAAGGTCCATACTCCCAGTCAAAACTTCATACTTAAGTGAGAGAACACAACATGTTTATATAAATAATGTTCTGTCTGAACCTGGAACAATTAGATATGGAGTACCACAAGGCTCATTTATAGGTTCATTACTATTTATTTTATTTATTAATGACCTACCACTTTTACTAAGAGACTCAATGTCATTTACAGATCTCTATGAAGATGACACAACATTGTCAGACATCCAAAACACAAAGCATGAACTCAAAATTTCTTTACAGAATGCCCTAAACAAACTGGACAACTGGTGCATGTGCAATGGCATGGTGGTAAATACTGGTAAAACTAAAATATTAGTTATCTCAACACAGCAAAAAGGACAAATCTTGATAGTGATAAACAATGTCTGACATGGAAGGAAAAAATTTGTAAATGGTCTGTCATGATAGATTGCTTGGTGTTCTGGTAGATAATAACCTATCATGGACTGAACGTATCAAGCATATTAGTGAAAAAAGTAAATTCAAGTTTATGGCTCCTCATTAGGATAAGACATTGTCTCCCTGAAAGGCACATAAAACTATTTTATAACAGTTACATACAACCCTATTTAGACTACTGTAATACAGTATGGGGTAATTCAAATTATAAAAACAGCAAAGCTGGCACATTTTCAAAAAAGAGCATTTGGGCTAATATCAATCCAGAAAGAAAGCAAGGAAAATTTAGCTGTTAGGTTAAAAATATTACCTATTCAAGACTGAATCTGCTTGAGAAAAGCCTAATTAATGTATAGGATATCCAATAATAGTGCTCCTGAATATTTACAATCACTATTCCAGCATAGGCTACCTGGCAATACTCCCCACCTGCGATCCATGTCTACCAAACAGTATAAAATTCCTAAACCAAATAAGGAATTATTTTTAAAAAAGAGTTTCCAATACTCTGGAACTTTGTTCTGGAATATTATTCCAGTTGAGATTAGAAAAGCTCACTCTATTTCCTTCTTTCAAACCCAATATATCCAGTGGCTTCAGATATGCAGCTAATATTGTATGAGGGCCTCAAGGTAGATTAGTTCTTAACTAACTGTGTTACCCTCTTTAAATAAAGTCATTATTATTTACAAAGGCCTGACAATGGTGGACAACAGTGTCCCCAGACACTCATGAGATGTACCAAATCATTGCAGGAGAGAACCACAATTTCAGTCAATGATGTTTAATATAAACATTCTCTCATGTCTTTAAAGGATATACTTGAGTGATCACGCCAACTGTATCTGTGCCAACAAGATTCTGGTGTGCGTACATTTCTATATACTGGTTTATAAGTCTATTCCAACAGCAAACTGCATATACCCTGATTTGCCAGCATACAATGTGCCAACAACATAGACCCTGGTCTGCCAGCATATAATATGATGGCAGATTAGGGTCAAGCTGTTTACTGTTGGACTTGGCATATATACATGAGTGTATAAGGTATTTCATGGCGTTACACAATAATTACACTGGATAGTCTGCTAGCTCCATACTGCATTTCTGAAGATTAAAGAAATACTTCTAAAAATTGTTGCCTATACTGCAGATCAATCGTGGATTGAGAATGATCATTCCATGTTCCAAATGATCGTTCCATGTTCCAAACTCATTTTTGTATCACATGCTTAAATGTGCATTGAGAATCTGGCATAATGCTGTGGTCTTGGTATGAACAGCAAAAGAAAATTAATTTAAAATTGACTCTGATTAGCTCCAAAATTTAGAAACGATGAAAAGTTACGCAAACATTTGCTTAGAATGCTCATTTAATTAACCTGCAAAACAGACTAATATTTACCTGTACTTCACTTGACTTAAATCTTTATAACGTATTAAATGTAATATCTCTGTTGTTGGATACAAAAAATAATTCTCAGGGAAAATTATGTCCAATTAAAGCTCATCATATTAATCACAAACAGTTCATGTCAAAACTATGTTCCCATCACATGTATGTACATACTAGAAGAGTTAGCTACCTTTGGCTAAGTTCTCAGGTCTTCACTTTGGAGGTGCATTCTCTCTCCCAACATGGTTATACTGAATAAAAACATGAACGATCCATTTCTAAGTCTGATTTGAGATTAAGTTACCAGTCATGCACGGTAAAGTTTCAAGACAAGAATTCCATACACTTAACTCTCAAAACTTCAAACAAGAAACTCAAGCTCAACATTCCAAATTTGGTTAGGATACCTGGACTATAGCAACATCAATAAAAGGGAAGGGGAAGGAAAGGAGGAGAGAGAGATAAATGTAAAGATTAGGGAAAGTGCTCTCTGTTATGGATCACTGCCATCTCACCTCTGTCTGCGTGGGTTCGAGTCTCGGATTCGGCCAATGTGGGTATGTAAGAAAGCTTGCCAGTAGCTTTTCGAGGGTAGGTGGTTCTTTCCGGGGATTTCATGGGTTCTTCCTCCACCATTAATACTGGCCACCATGTATAGCCTATTGTGTGCTGAAAAATGGCGTTAAACCCTACAACAACAACAACAACAACAGATTCTAAAACTCTTTATTCTGTTCAAAGTTACAAAGATGAATATCACATTCCTTTGAAGCTTCAGCTCAAGTTTTGTGATCAAAAACTATTTCACGAATATGTGGCAGGGGCCTCCATGCTAAGCCTGTAGTCAAGGAATTCCCTTTAAACCCTGTAATTTTTATCTCATGGTCAAAAGAGTACATCACAGCATGAATGATTCATGCCATGTATAATGAAAATTGGTTGTGGGGGGCTCGGTAGGAGAGTAGTCTAAGGCACTTGCCTTTATAGATAACTCACATCTCACCCGTCTCAGCTCAGCAAAAATGGGTATATGTATGTGAGAAAGCTTGCCAGTAGCTTCCCAAAGGCTGATGGTTCTTCCCATGGTTTTCTCTGGTTCTTTCTCCGCCAAATATACTGACTGCCATGTATAGCTTATCATTTGCTGAAAATGGCATTAAACTCACAAAACGAAACCAAATCTTCAAGAGATTTAGGAAATAAGGCAAAATGCTCCAGAAAAGTACCTGAAGTGTTTTGCTTTCACAATAACAAGGGCAGAAACAGAAATTGTGGGTGGGTCATAGTAGCCAGTTCTTGCCCACATGGCATTCTGGGATAAAGATGCATGTTCATAACATATACTTTTCATGAAAGTTTTGACAAAAGGGGGCAGTGATGCATATTTTCTACATGTACATTATATTTTGATCAATGGATGTAAAAAAAATTTATTTATGATGTAACAACAATCACTAGCACAAGTTTATGGTTTCTGGGCTGAAAATTCAATGCCTGTCTTACTGAAAAAGAATAAGTTCTGAAGACAACACTCAGTTCATATCATATCAAATTATTTGTATAAGTAATTCATCCTGAGAACTTTGAATTTGCAATCTCTCATTTGAACGGGTCCTGTCTAATCTGTATACAAAATATTTTAAAAAAACAACCTTGAAACACATATTTGTTACAAAATATATTTTTTAAAAACTTGAAATGCGTGTATTTGTTACAAAATATATTTTAAAAAACTTGACACGCACACATTTGTTACAAAATGTAAAATACCAACCGTGAAACATATTTGTTACAAGCAATGGACTAATTTCTGAAAAGGGTGGGTGTTGGGGGAGGGCAATCTATTGTTCCTGCGATGAGGGATAGCAGTAATAAGAGTGCACCATGACAAATTATCATGGAGAGGAGGTAAGGTTCCTATATAAAGTACAATCTTGAAATGCCAGAACTAGGTATGTCAACACCAATTAAGCAACAGACCTTCACTGACAAGTAAAATAATCAGTACCAATCTGTAGTAATGCACTTATCCATTTGGATAATTAAAATTGCAATCTATTTCTTATTCCATGGTGTTTAGTTTCAAACTGAGTGTAATCCATTATACAATCTACACAGATGAAGTCAACTTCCCTAAAAACTGTTAGGTAAAATCTACTGCTGGATAACAAATTTAGCCCCAAGACAGAGTTCATTATTGGACAGTTCCACTTTGTGTAACCATTGCTAATCAGGCTTAATCCATTGATAGGTAACAAGAATTCCTGACCACTGAATTGTACCAGCTTTGTTATCATCATGCCCTATAGGCATATCAAACAACTTAACTGACATCAGATTGTTGAAACAATTAGGCCAAGGATAGCAATTAATGCCAAATAAATGAATTGCTAATATACATATGTGAAGCAATTCACATCCAAATGAAAATGGCATGGTCAGGACAGGAAAAAGCACGTACTTTAAAGCAAGAATAGAACCATTTAGCAGCATTTCATCATCTGGAGATGAGATCAGATAAATTCAAATATACAGTAATGTGATTTCACTATAAAAAAATGACCTCCAATAATCTGTACAAAATTAGAGCAAAAGATGTTTTATAACAAAGTCTTGTCAACTACATATCCTTTATAACATAATCTTGTCTACAAGACACCCTTTATAACACAATCTTGTCTACAAGACACCCTTTATAACACTCTTGTGTAAAAGGTAGCCTTTATAACACACTCTTGTATACAAGACACCTCTTTATGATACTCATTTCTAAAATATTTCCTTTACAACACTCTTGTAATGTATATAAGACCCCTTTATAACATACTCTTGTCTACAATATACCATTTATAACACTCTTATCTACAAGATATCCTTTATAGCACACTCTTGTATAGAAGTACCCTTTATAACAC
Source organism: Sinohyriopsis cumingii (assembly GCA_028554795.2). Lineage (NCBI taxonomy): Eukaryota > Metazoa > Mollusca > Bivalvia > Unionida > Unionidae > Sinohyriopsis > Sinohyriopsis cumingii. The sequence goes on along the minus strand of CM068841.1, from coordinate 22,023,100 downwards.
ACTCTTGTCTACAAGTCATCCTTTATATAACACTCTTGCCTGAAAGATATCCTTTATAACATACTCTTGTATATCAAACCCCTTTATAACACACTCTTGTCTGAAAGATATCCTTTATAACATACTCTTGTATATAAAACCCCTTTATAACACACTCTTGTCTACAAAACATCCTTAATAACACTCTTGTCTACAAGACACCTTTTATAACACTCTTGTACACAAGACATCCTTTATAACACACTCTCATCTACAATATATCCTTTATTACAAACTTATGTCTACAAGACACACTTAACAACAATCTACTCTACAACACACCTTTATAACACACTCGTCTACAAGACACCCTTTATAACACAATCTTGTCTACAAGACACACTTTATAACACAATCTTGTCTACAAGATAAACCAGCTTCACCTAATACACATTACTGTTATGGCTTCTGTGAACAGCATTAGCTCAAGCAAACATTATATACGGTTAAGGTTTGTAGCTAAAGAATGAAAAACAAGCATTGAATTGTAAATATTTGCAACAAGAAAGAACACAAATCAAGTGTACTTGCAGCAGGAAGTGGATACAGATGACTATAAATTGTGTATTCAGTGTAGGTACCATTAGCAATTATCCCCATCATCATAACATCCTCATTGGATTTTGACAGGAATTTTAATCAGTAACATATTATCCTTATTTTTTAGTTACCCTGTTAATGTTTGATGAAGCATGGAAAATGGGTACATGAATTCAATATATACATAGGGAAAGAAAACCAAGACTTTTAATCTTGATAAAGTGCAAGTTGCAAAGATGAAAAGGACGGAAACAATTGAACTATAGTATTGTTGAGTGTAGTCACAACAGACTTCCCCAAAATGGATTGCTCATATGTCCGGTGTTTCATTTAAAAGACTTCTCCCACAGTCTCTTATCTAGCAACCCATTAAAAAACTAATTGTACTGTCAGGCCTCAAGTTTCATCAGTACAATTCTTGAAAATGAGTCAACACTTAAGACATTTTGTCATTTTTAAGGCTTACAGCAGACTTAAATTTCAGATTGCTGGATTCAGGACTTTTAAAAAAGCCCAGACCTAAGTTTTGTTGGTGATGTCCAGATATGGTCCCAATTTCAGCAACACAAGTCTTTAAGATAAGTATAGGTTTAAGAAATGTAATTGGCTAATTTTAAGCCAGTTGTGACTTTCAACCAATCAGACTGCTGGATTCTAGACTTTAAGTTTAGATTTTGGTTCCGTTCATTAAAATCCAGACCTGGTCTCCTGCACATAAAACAAAATAAGGATTGTGAGAAGAACTATTTGATGGACCAAATACAATACAATACCGTGTTATCGTGTGTTTTCTCAAGCTTATTATCGTGTGTTTTCTCAAGCTTATTATCGTGTGTTTTCTCAAGCTTATTATCATGTTTTCTCAAGCTTATTATCGTGTTTTCTCAAGCTTATTATCGTGTGTTTTCTCAAGCTTAATAGAAAGTAGTGTGGACTCATCTCTTCTGTTACATGCTCTAACATCCCAGAAGATCACTACCTACAATGTTTGCTGTAACTGTAAGAAAAGAGCATAAACCCTGATCTACTGACAATGTGAACAATGGTAGATCTTGGTCTATACAGTTTATGGTATACCTGGATATGAGCTGCATTTATCCATTAAATCTTACATGATTTGTCTGTCTGGCATTTGATACAGATGTTGAATCCTTATTTCTGTATCAGTCACTCTCCTAGGCTGAAACTATATATGTGTTTCCATAGCCATCTGCATGTCAATATTCTAGATGCATTGAATTAAGACTTGAATCAAATTATTTTGTGGAAACTGTTTCATTTTTTTAAGTCCATCTGATCCTGACCATTAACTTCTTAACCCCCAAATCAATGGATGCATTCTCTCCCCAAAATACAAGCAACCAGTAGATCTAAGTACAAAGTCTGGTCAAGACTTGTAGTGAGAATATTTTATTTCCATTTTTTCAGTTCCCGTGACTTTGACCTTTCAATCATAAAAATGACTGAAACACTGCATTATGCAGAAACCATTTCTCTTCTTCTAGTCAGTGTAACCATGACCTTTGATATTTTCATCCCAAATCGATGTTGTCTTTATCTCAAATGCAAGCCATTTAAAATGCTTGGTCAATACATCTGGTACACAAACATTCTATCATGGAAATAGTTTTGCTTCTGTTAGTCTGTGACCTTGATCTCTGACCTTTAGATCCCAAAATCGAAAGGTATCTTCACTGTCCAAATGCTAGTATCTAACAAATGGTGGATGGTGAGTTAATGCAGTGTTGTATATAAACCACTGCTACCTTGATTAGTGAAAGTATATAAATAATTGTTGTCAATAAATACCTAACTTGAAAAAAACAAATTTTAAAACTTTTGTCTTAAAAATGGTACATGTTATTTATGTCCATTGAATGTTACTGAAATGATTGAGTATGCCACTTACATGTAGCTTAACATTAACATGACTTATGCTAATAAATCTTGTTTTTCTCTGTACCCGTTGTTGTTGGTTGTTTTTAGAAGCACTTGTAACACATTACAGGGCATTATCCCACAGATTAAATGGGAGTTACATGCCTTTATCAATGTCAAAAATGAAATGGCTAACTAACGTGGCCTGGGGTTGTGAACCATGACCCTTGGACTATTAGTCCAACGCTTTAACTGAGCTAATATGGCCTCCCTGTTCCGTACCTGAAATTCGTCTAGTTTGGAAGGACAATTAATTAAGAAACCCCTGTCAAACAAGTTACATGCAAGCACATTCATAGCATTGTCTATACATTCACATGGATGGACACTAACTAGCTGATCCTGTAACATTTTATCTGATTAACTTGGATTTTATTAGTCAATAAATTTTCTGAATATACACCTCAGGCATATTGATGTTCCCTTGCTAAATATGTACACTAAAACTTTGTAATATAGTACAAACCTTTCACCCTTACAAGTCCCATCATTACATTGTACCCCCTGCTTTTTTTAAATTACCTATGTATAGATCATACAGAGTGTTGTTACCAATATCTGTCATCCCATCCTATTGTGTAAATTAGGTGTGTGGTATTACTGGTATTTTAGTTTATAGTGGTATTGTTTCTCCAGTGATATGCACCACAGTACATTTTCAATGTACAGTACATTTTCAATGTACCAGTACTTGGGTAGTTTCCGTCATCAAGGAATGTATAGAAATTGCCAAGTAATCAGACTTATTAAGAATTGAATGACAACAGCATATATTCATTTTTCATGATAAAATAATTAAAAAAACTATTTTTACAAAATAAATGTATGTCACAAATTAGTTTTTAATATTACAAATTTAATTACATTTATGACCCTTTATGTTGGATTTTTAAAAAATGACAGTTTCTTTAGTTATTTACTGTGTATTTCAATTACATAAAATGCATGCATTCCTTTAATTTTCAGGAGAGTAGTAGTTTTCTGTTTGAATTTTGCACTATTTTTCAAGTGCACTATATATTTTCTTGTTTATAGTCAGTATATTTTATGTTTACTTTTTTTTTTTGATGGTGCTCTCTCCTGTTTTGATCTTTGCAGACCAGGTAGAGAGGCCCTCATGCCCTATTTTATGTTTACTGGCCCTTTCTGATTAATATCTTGTTCAAGTGTTCCATGCCTATTATATCAATACTGTAGCTAGTAGATGTAACCTAAGTGTCAACACTTCCTACCTGTATCAACATTCTCTCCAATGTCAGCCCAATGTCTTTCACAGGGTATCAGCTATATTGTAAGCTTTAACTCATCCCACTCTAGCTAGTTTTTACATTATGGTTTATTCAACAGTTAACATATAAATAGCATAATAATCTCCTATAAGGTACTGACCATTTAAGGTGGGAGATATGCTACAGTTTTCTTTTGACTTGAGATATTTTATTTTATCTCAAGATCATTAAGTTTCTTTCCAAAAATAGCATGGATATAATATGGTATTAATTTGCTATAAATCAAATCAAGAAATTTTTCCATCTACTGACAGATGGGTTTACAGTGTCAGACCCCTGTTCCAAAACATTAATTTGATAATCCTGTGTATAACTGCAGCATTCCGGTATGTGTTGCGGTGTGTTCAGAAATCCTGCAGTGCACCATATTACCATATTACAAAACTGTTTGCTATACGTGCCTGTCAATCACACAATTTCCACTGAATCACTTCTCAAGATTACATGAACTGAAATCAGATTTGTCCAAGGTTTTGTAATATGACCTACCATATGCACTTGCTTAGAAGTCGAGTCCAAGGGCAAACAACAAAGATGATGATCTGATGTATCATAATGTGCCTGTAGATCTGGGTCTATCATGTTTGTTGTACTGATTACACCTAACAAACCGCATAGACACAAATCAGCCAGTACATGATGTGACTGAAAATCTGGGCCTGTGCACTTCGCAGCTGGACTAATTTTATAAGTGAGTATAGATGCAGACCTGCCAAACCCTATCATACCTATCAAGGGAGATTTTGAATTATTTTTTTTTTTGGGGGGGGAGATTTTAATTATTTCAGAGAGGATCATCATGCCCATCACTGGCAACAATGAAACTTGAATTGCATGCCTTGCAAAATACTGTATATGAATCACTTTTACAAGTCATCGTGGAAACTCTCGGCTTTAAGAAGACTGGAAAGTAGGTTTTTATTTTTGGCTTTCCAATTTCATCTTAATCTCCCTTTCCGTTAGCATTTTTTAGAATAGATCACCAAACATAAAGATTCAACTCTGCAACAACTTTAACAGGCTTTTGGAGAACTTCTGCACGCATACGGTCTTATTTGCTGGGGAGCTTGATATTGTTTTTTCTTTGAACAAAAGGAATTTTCTCCTGATATTTTTTTTAATGTTGTCAAAGTGAATTTTTCTCCTGATTTAAAAAAAATTAAACTAATTTTTGTCTGGGAGAAAAAAATAGAAACCCTGAAGTATCTGAGTAACAGTCAGATTTCTTGACTCTCCAGCAAGAAAACAGAAGGTTTGATTTTCAACATTTTCCTAAACATTTTTTAAATACAGTTTTGGTTCCAGTTTGACTTGGATTTTTGACCTACAATATCTGCCAAATAACCTTTGAAGGATTAAATGAACTGAAGCAAAATTTGCCATTAGGCTCAAAGAAGTCTGACCTACATTTTCTTCAAAGTAACTTCCAAAGGACTTAAGAACTGAAACCAAATTTGGCAGGAGGCTTCAAACTCTGACCTACAATTTATGCTAAATAACTTCTGAAGGGTTAAATGAACTGAAACCAAATTTGGCAGGAGGTTAAGTAGGCTTAAGTTAAATTTAATTTGTACTGTTTTCTTGCAAAACTATGGAGTTATGACTTGTTTCACTCAGCCCTTAGCTGTTAACTGTATCATATAATGGAGTTATGACCCTTGTTTCACTCAGCCCTTAGCTGTTAACTGTATCATATAATGGAGTTATGACCCTTGTTTCACTCAGCCCTTAGGTGGCACTATACAGTTTCGCATTTTCCATAGGGTTAAGATTCTAAAGAAAAAGAATTTGCCCGGCTTTCCTCACTGGTTATCCTGGCTATTTAAAAAAGACCTTGTATATCTTAGGTATAATTAAAAGAACCTTTAATTCCCTTTATTTTTATGTATGATTGATGGGTGTACTATGGGTTATAGAGTATACAGCTTGGCCTTACTTCAAATGTGAATCTTTCAAAAAAGTGCTAGCTCTACTTAGTCATTTTCACTTCCTGAACTTCAGAGGTAAATTGTATAAAAAAAAGAGCCAATAACTTTTTTTACATTTTACATATTTGGTAATTCATTCATTGCACATCCAGAAGCTGGTATTGTCTAGTCTGGCAAAATTCATTTTCCCTATTTTAATAGCTGCTATGTATAGTGTACTTTAGACTAATTCAGGCTGATTTTTTAACACAAGGGAGCAGTCATTTTAGTTAGCAGTGTGCTTAAATCATGTAAAATTTCCAAAAGTACAATATCCAAAGAAATATCATCCACATTACATTACTGTAGCATATAGGTATGCCAACATTCTCTCCAATGTGCATGTTTTAAATGCAAACTACTTCACCTTACATACGTCACTCTTTCTAAAGTACATATTAATTGGTGAGCACCCCCTTAGCTGTTAACTGTATCATATAATGGAGTTATGACCCTTGTTTCACTCAGTCCTTAGCTGTTAACTGTATCATGTAATGGAGTTATGACCCTTGTTTCACTCAGCCCTTACCTGTTAACTGTATCATATAATGGAGTTATGAACCTTGTTTCACTCAGCCCTTAGCTGTTAACTGTATCATATAATGGAGTTATGACCCTTGTTTCACTCAGCCCTTAGCTGTTAACTGTATCATATAATGGAGTTATGACCCTTGTTTCACTCAGCCCTTAGCTGTTAACTGTATCATATAATGGAGTTATGACCCTTGTTTCACTCAGCCCTTAGCTGTTAACTGTATCATATAATGGAGTTATGACCCTTGTTTCACTCAGCCCTTAGCTGTTAACTGTATCATATAATGGAGTTATGACCCTTGTTTCACTCAGCCCTTAGCTGTTAACTGTATCATATAATGGAGTTATGACCCTTGTTTCACTCAGCCCTTAGCTGTTAACTGTATCATATAATGGAGTTATGACCCTTGTTTCACTCAGCCCTTAGCTGTTAACTGTATCATATAATGGAGTTATGACCCTTGTTTCACTCAGCCCTTAGCTGTTAACTGTATCATATAATGGAGTTATGACCCTTGTTTCACTCAGCCCTTAGCTGTTAACTGTATCATATAATGGAGTTATGACCCTTGTTTCACTCAGCCCTTAGCTGTTAACTGTATCATATAATGGAGTTATGACCCTTGTTTCACTCAGCCCTTAGCTGTTAACTGTATCATATAATGGAGTTATGACCCTTGTTTCACTCAGCCCTCAGCTGTTAACTGTATCATATAGGAAGTGGCATCCATGTCATATAGACATATTTCTAGTTCTATTCATAATTCAACATATTCTTCTTAAAAATTAAATATTAAACAGACAAATGAATACATGTAGCTCTCATTTGCAAGAGTTCCTGCTTCCAGGACTTTTTATTGCTGGGCTCTCAATTTCTAAATTGTGGTGTAGTTTATCTGTGTCATATATACTGTTCAAGTTCTATTCATAATTCAATATAGTCTTGTTAAAACTGAATATATTCAACAAACATACACGTAGCTCTCATCTGCTAGAGTCCCTGCTTCCATTTATGGACTCTTAGTTTCTAAATGTGGTCTAGTTTTCTATACTGGTCTTCCAAGTTTGTAGAAATGCAGCCATGGACTTCGATTTTCAAAAAAAATACAGACAGACAGGTTAATGAATTAATTACACTACCTAAAAACATGTTGCATCTGTGTTTGCACTTTATTTGTCAAAAACCTTCACGGTTCTCTGCACTGAATATACTTGCTTATAAGTAGTCTTAGTCTTTGAGTCAAACTGCAAACAGCAAAAATCCTGATCTGCCACAGCATAAAGCACCTGCAGATCAGGATCTAGGTTGTTTATTCTACTAATTACTCTTAACAAACTGCAAAGATCCCAATCTGCCTGTGCATTATGCAAACGCAGATCTGGGTCTGTGCAGTCTGCAGTTGGAATCATTTTATAAGTGAGTATATACAGTGTGTAAATGCAGTGACCATAAATATGTTGCATCTATGTTTGCACTAATCAATAGTTAGAACACTTGAGTTCAACAAAGGAGTCAAGATGGGGACGGAATACACACTCAAGGGGCATAGTGAGGTACAAATATGGGGACACTGGACCAGAACCTGTGGAAAACCTGCAATCCTGCCACTCAAGGTGCAACTGCCAACTATTTCAAAGATCGACTATCAGCAGATTACTTGTACTGATTTGTCTACATTTTAAATATTTATGATTAATGACACTTCAGTTGTTGATTTTACCTATGTGGTTTTTGATATACTGGTACCTGTTAAACAGTTTGTATTTTTTTTAAATTTGGCAATTAGAAAGTTAGAAACATAATACACTGTGGCAGTTGCATAGCAACATACACGTACATACTGCAGCCAATAAAAGTTTAATAACACAGAAACAGTGTATCGGGAAACCTGGCTCTATCACAGTAGTCATGGTCCATAACTGGCAACCAGTGTTATATGCTGAACACCACAATGTAGCAAGAATGATTAACAATTCGATGAATGCATAGGGGAGTGTTGGTTGGGGAGGGGGAGGATATAAATGGACTGCCATCCAAATGTAATGTAATAACTGTGCTACCTGCTAGGTTATATAACAATCAGGACTGAGATTTAGAGCACTGCACTCAGTGACACTGATGTGTAAGAACATTATATGTACCATCAAGTTTCTGAGGCTTATCACAATTGGTTTCATCCATTTACTTGGCTGTTGTTCTGAATAGTGTCGGCAAATATGGGACATCTTTTTTTTTTTTAAATTGGACCATACATGGCGTGACTGTTATAATAAATCATGTTACAGTGGTGTTCCCCTGCATTTATACATGCAACATTTTATCCACCACTCCTTCAATCGTTTACCCTGTGACTAAGACTCAGGTACAACAGTGCACATATAGCAGTTTCTTACATTTGATCAGAACTGATCAGATTTTCACAGATTTAACCACTGATTCAGTCGTGTAGATAAATTATACCTAGTATGACAATGTCTGAGAACACAATCACAGAGCAACTGATTAAAAACAATATACTCGTCGCTGGGGTTGGTGTTTTATAGCACAGCAACACTAGCAGGTTATTTTAGTGACATGGCAACTGGAGTAAAGTGCCTTGGGCAAGGACACAACATTCTAGCCAACAATGCAGATCCAGTGGTAGGATTGGAGCAGCAGGGTACATCAGGTCTATTCTACATCCTCTGGCAAGCCCGTTGGGCAGCAGGGTGGGGTGATGGAAGGAAGGTGGTTTGAATAAGCAGCCATAAAGATATCAATAAGACACAATGTGCCTTTGACGTGGACTGATAAGGTACATTCCTGAATATAAAACCAACCAAGTGCAAACAAAGGTAATCATATTGGCAAGTTGGAAATATTATGATCAAACCCTTGTGTAATAAAATTTCTCAAATGGGGCATCTAATTGAGTCATTTTCTTGCTATGCATAAAATCAAAGACATTTACTTCCTCTTTATTTTGTTTACAATAAAGCAGAATTTAGGAAAAACCTTCAATTCACACAATGTCTTGTAGTGTAATAAATCACAGTGAAGCAATGACAAGGTTGAACTATTCAGGCTATTTTTGGCTTGTAAGGGCAGGGCTACCTGTAGTATTATGAATCACAGGAAAGCAATGAAAGGGCTGAACTTTTCAAGTTTTTTTTTTTTGTTGTTGTTGTTGTCAGGATGATATTACTATGAATGGAAAGGAAACATAAGACACATCAACTTATACTGACATATCGCACCTATATAGTTTTCTACGGAATTATTCTTCTAGTGGCCCATTATAGCACTTCTTTTGTCCTGTTGTAACTCTTCCTCTACTATCCCATTGTGGTTTTTTCTATCATCATACCATGAAAATTGTCTTAGCAGATAGAAAAAATATATCAGTCCTGCTTAAAAAGACAACATATAGATGTCCCTTTTCTTTATTTCTGTGTAAGTTTTAATCTCTAGATCATAAAGGGCACCTACCCATCAAGGATAATTATCATGGTCACTTCTGTGTCCTTTGAGAACAAGTTTCATTATACATTAAAGACAAGATCACTGTTTCAAGTCGCAACATGGAAAAACATGCATGGCCTGACTGATGCTTAAACCCAGGACCCCACCCCCACCCCCCAAACAAATACCCAGGCCAACCGCTACACAGACATTCATAAGTCAGTCTGTCAGTCACAGCCATAAGGAATCATTATAAAACCTCTTATTACAGACCAAGTTTCCTCTGACTGACCTTTCCCACCTCAAATAACATGATGATATATAAACAGATGGGTTGGATTGGGAGGTCAGGGCTAATGCCCCCTAATGAAATGCAGGAACTGGCTGAAACCTCAGCATAGGGAAGTTACTTCAGGCTGGGGATTCCATCCATAATTAAGCAGCCTTGTATTAAAGTCTACTTCCTTGAAATCAATAAATATATACTTATCTTAGACATAACAATTCAAACATAATTTGTAAATTTAATAAGACAGTATATGAGATATGAATCTAGTACAGAACCAATTCTCCCCTGTACTGTAGCATTCCTTAGTCCCATTATCAAACCTTGTTGCCAGTTTATTTATCAGCATGGGTCATCCAGCCCAAATTGGTTCTCTTTGCAAGGGAAAGCCAAACCAAAACATAGAGTACAAGGGACAGATGTTTTTAATGGCTGAAGAATTTTTATGAGAATACAAGAAAGACTACTTCTTCTTAACACATTAACCCCTGGAGGTTTTTGCCATTTTTGCCTGAAAATCGAGAAGGAAACACATTTTGAAAGCTATTTCTGAATAGACTCGAAAACACCAATTCCCCGGTGATCTTTCAATAACATACTGCCTTGTTGAGTTAGAAACATTGTTTTTCGTTGGCTATTTGACTGGAGCATGAGCAGAAGGGTAAAAGTTGGACTTGTTTTTTGTGTTTTGGTTTGTTTTTGCTAAACAGAGCCATTATTTTCATATGGAGACCAATCTTTATTCCAAATGCCCATCTTATCCTACTTTTTGCAAAGGCTCATCTGTCTGCTTGCAGTTCATACCGGTTTGCCTTAGATCCGAGACCAAAAAGTCTAAAATCCAGACACAAAATGGGATTCCGACCACGGGCGAAATTTGCGTAAAAAAAAATTGAAATTATGGAATGAATATGTGTGGCAAGTTTTATGGCACTCTTCCAGGTAGTTTAAGAGGAGCAGCAACAACAAACATAAGCTGACAGTAAAAAAAGATGTTTTAAAATAAAAAAATCCAGTTTCTGAGGGCAGAGCTTAGAAGACTGGCTTGCTGAAAACCCCGGGAAGAACCACTGATCCACGAGAAGCTACTGACAAGCTTTCTCACATACCCACATTGGCTGAATCCAAGACTTGAACCCACGCAGACAGAGGTGAGATGGCAGTTATCCGTAACGGAGAGCGCGTTAGACCACTCGGCCACAGAGCTTAGAAGACTGGCTGGCTGAATGATGGACGTCAAAATATCATTAACTCAAAAGAAAAGCCCCCCAAAATTTGCTGTGTTGCAGTGACACCATGTTAATAAAAAATCTTATTACATTTTATCCATATATAAGTGACACTGGGGGATACAACTCTTCTCTATTATTCTTTTAAATGACTGATTAATTAATCTGTATTCATTATTTCTTCCTTTGAAAAAAGTCGTGAACATGCTTGTAAATAACTGGATAAATGGGTTTTAACTGTACCCATTATCTGTCTTTAATAAGAAGACCTGCAGTAGTTCAATTAGTAGAACACTGAGCTTATAATCTAAGGGTCAAAGGTTCAATGTGTACCCTGGCCAAACTGGGTCGGCCGCCTTGGTGTGTCTTTAGGCAAGGAACCTAACTCACATTCCTCTGTATTGTATAGACAATAATGAGTTAGAAGTGCCCTTAAAACCAACAAAAATAAATTAACTGTCTTCAAGGACACACATGGCTATTGTATGCATATACAATCACCCATCTTTCACACTGACATGCCTCTATATACAACCTATGCATCCAAGTTCCTCCATTACACTGTACTAATGAATGCCTGTCATGCAAAAGGCAAACTAGTTCTACAGGTGTACCTGTCTATTTATTATCCCAATACACACCTTCATTATTACCCATATAAACCCTGACAATATGCATAATGACTTCCAGGGCTATATGTATTGTGAATAAAGTAACAATTTTCAAAAGCAAAGACTGTTCTAGTAACAAAAGATCATATACTGTCTCAAGAGATTATTGAAAACCAGGCATGGGGAGTTTTTTATGCGCAACAGTACAGTATAAAGATAGTAATATAAACAATAGGGTAGCTGGCCTCCTGGTTTAGAACTAATCACAATTTTTAAAAGTTTGAGGAGTTTTTTTGCGAACATTGCAAAACAAATGTTTATGATACCAGACTGAGTCTTAATCAACAAGATGTTAATCAAGTCTTCACGAGAGTGAAAAATGGTTTTGCAAACAAGAATTCAGGGTGCATTTGATTAAGTGGCTTTGTTTCAGTGAGTGTTCTAACAGTTGTCAGGCATTATCATTTCTAATCTATATGAAACACCCCGAACTTGCTGCAAAATAGTTTTGTTTGCATTAATCAAATCCGGCATAATAAAGCAAGGACTGAACTTATGACAGGAGCTGACAGCTTTGGACTATGTGCTTAAAATTAAATTAGTTTGGATAATTTGTAAACAAAATTTTTAGGGCTTTAACAATGTTAGATCATTTTAAGTCTTGCAAAATATACTTGTCTGCATTAAATTCTTGTGTGATTTTCCCCAATTTATTGACATTTATGAATGAGTGTGTGTGTGTGTGATTTTTCAGTCATACTGCTACAATGTCTGCAGTGTGGCAGTTTATAGTGATGTCTAGCACTGGGGCATCATGTTGCAGACATGTAGCATGATGTCCCACCCAGTACAATTTTCCTGACACAATGCCAACCAGTCCTAACACTAACTTCTTAATGCTGAGCACCAAGCGAGGCAGCTGTTAGTACCATTTTTGTATATCTTTGGTATGACTCGGCCGGGGATTGAACCCACGACCTCCCACATCTGAGGCAGATGCTCTAACCATTAGGTCACTGGAGCGGTCGATATTTATGAAAGTTTGATTTGTGCAGCATTTATGGTATAATGATCTAAAAGGGTTCATACAGAATTCTGAACAATAAATTCAAAGACTTTTCCCAAACTTTCAAAGATCACAAACACAGATTTCCAAGACCTATTTTCGCTAACATTTTGTATACAAGTTATGTTATATAAGAAAACAATGAATGCAAAATACCACAAAATTGTCTAATGATGAAATTCAAACTATAAATAATTTCCTATAATTGCTTTATAATGATCTAGAAGATAGGTTAACATACATTGTTATTTCAGAAATATGTAACTTATGCATCAGATTTAATACAAAATAAATTGTTCTCTTACCCTGAAAAGCTGAATAATTCAATTGTCCTTTAACACAATGTAGAAAATGCCCTTCCTTTACATGTTTTATCCTTTTTCAGCCATTCCTCGTATTTCTCTTTTCAAGCCAGATATCAATGAAAGAGCAAAGACCAGGCATTTTTAAACAAAAGGTGAAACAAAACTGAAGACATAAATCGACTGAACAAATTTTGATTCCTTTAGCAAGTGTTACTTTCATGAACTTTCTACACAGAGAGAGTGCTTGTTCAATGTAACCAAAATTCAATTGACCAAACAGCCTTGTTAAAAAAAATCATGAATTAGTGTAATGAATGCTTGATTGGCCAACGCTAAAGGACTCATCCAATCAAGTTGAAACATTCATTAAAAGAAAGAATCCAGGAAAACTGACTATTTCTGAATCTAATGACCTTAAGCAATTTTATGCAATTTTATTTGTGATTATAATAATAAATAATACATGTAATAATAATAACAAGGACTTTGTACACCGCCTAATCTATAGAAGCTCCAAGCGCTTTACATTAGATAACACCTAAAAACATATATAATGATAAGATTACGAAAAACAAACATCATGAAATTAGAAAAAAACAAAAAAAAAACGTGACGACTTCCCTTGATGAAGGGTGTGTTGTTTTTATTGAAGACTGTAGCCAGCTTGCCAATAATGGAGTTTGTATGTTGGCACTGTACGACTGTATGTAAGTCAAGTCAAAATGCAAATAAAAATCCTAATCTGCCATTACATAATACAAGGGTTTATGTTGATTGTTCTACTGATTACCCCTAACGAATTGCACAGACCCAGATCTGCTGACACATGTGATGGCAGATCTGGATCTGTGCAGTTTGCAGTTGGACTCGTGAGTACATACACTATTTAAATTCTCATTTGTTTGAGATTTGTGATTTGGATTTTTAATGTACCTTTAAGTCACATTGCTACAATGTCTGCATTGTGGCAGTTTATAATGATGTCTAGCACTAGGGCATCATGTCGCAGACGTGTGACATCATGTCCCACCCAGTCACATTATCCTGACACCAGGCTAACACTAACCTCTTGATGCTGAGCACCTAGCAAGGCAGCTGTTAGTACCATTTTTTATACGTCTTTGCTATGACTTGGTTGGGGCATGAACCTGCAACCTCCTGCATTCCAGGAGGACTCTGTAACCACTTAGGCCACCAAAGCAGTCATTCTTATTTGTAGATAATCATGTCTAGTACTGGGGCATCACTTCACAGACTTTCTAAAATCATTTCCACCCAGTCACATTATCCTGACACCAGTCCAACAAGTCCAAACCTTTTATTGCTGAGTGCGAAGCGAGGCAGCTGCAAGTACCATTTTTATAACTTTTTGGTATGACACAGACAAGGTTCGAACATGGGTTTTCCCATATCTGAAGTAAATGCTCTAACCACTTAGGTCACCAGAGCATTAAGTTCATAGTAAATGCTGAAATAACAGTCAGTGTCCCAGTAAGTGCTAAACGCCACATAAACTCAAGCTAAGTGGCTCTATTCCTTCCATATATTAGGATAAAAAATTTACATCAGAAATCCAGGTCAACATTTAAAATGTCTAAGTTTCAGTATAAAATGCACTTATGTAAAGCTTTTCCCTCGTGAGAGATGAATAAAAAAATCTGTCATAAATCAAGGTTGACTAAAAAATGAGTCTGACTGCAAAGACTGGTGCCACAAACCCATCAAGAGTTTCAATGAATATGATATAGACCTCTACTTTCTCCTCACAACGTAGCTAGTGTTCATATATAGATAACCATACGGAATCGCTCTTACGTTGACTCCAACTGCAAACAACATAGACCAGTGATCAGGGTCTATATTGTTTGTTCTACTCATTACTGCTAAATAACTGGATATACCCAGATCCGCTGGCATATTATGCATTGGAAGATGTGGGTCTCACCAGTTTGTAGATGGTCTTTGCACAAAAGCAGGTGTATATGATAAATAAAAATAACTTACCCAGAAATTATGCATTAAAAATTCACCATTCTTCTAACAGCAGAATATAGCATTACTCTGTACACCAATTAAAGGTGAATAAATTATGTCATAGTACAAAATTATGAATTTACTATTGATAAGCACTGAATTATTGTTATTGCTGATGATTCTATGATAATTAATCACAGTCCAATTTTATATAATGAAATATATTTGTCATTAATTATGACTTATGTTGACTGTTCTCAAATAAATAATTTATCACCAATAGATTTCATATAAAATATAAGCATATTTGTCATAATTCTCACTAATATAAATATTAAAAAAGTCATCACTGGTTTAAATACTTGTATTATCCTTGTATGTGGCCAATAATTGTGCAGCAATGCTATTTTGTTGTTAAGCATCTGTGCTTTAATTTTTTGTCACAATATTTTAGCAGACTGAATGCTAATTGGTTCATGATGAATGCCAGGGAAAGGTTCTGAATCTGAGGTGTTGCTGTAGCTTGATAATTTCAGGTAAACTAAAAGATGATCTTGCTGACTTTGCACCAAGAAAAATCAACAAAACACTCCATCTTCTCTTCATTTTGGATTACTACTCTTGCATGTATCAGTTTCCAATAGCATGTAAAAGTGAAAGAGAGTAATGCAATATCCTGCAACCAGTCTGTCATAACTAGGTAACTTATTTGTCTTATTGCCTTAATTCAATCTGCATAGCATAGTATATTCATAAGTGTCTGTGTGAAGTTGATGCCTTAGCTATAAGTAACTGTACTGTTTAAGAAACAATTGCAATGGTAACACATTCAAAAATAGAGAATAGTCAACTGCAGTTTTATGTGCCAACGTGGTGCAGCAGGATTTTTCAGTGGCCATTTCTGCACTATTAAAGTGCTATAGATTAAACCATTTAACATTTAAATCAAAGGATTTATTCCAACATTCAAGAATTGACTACTTAAAGAATAAAATACAAAATATAACTATGCTGATCAAGAATGAAAACCAATGTTGTAAATTCTGGTTGATAAAATACAAGTAGATTAAATAGTGCAATATAAGAATTTAATAAAATGTATAATTTACGTCCCAGTTTGGAACTGCATATATGAAAATGGAGGTATTTGGAGAATAATACAAAAGGGGGCACTCCCCAGTTATTATGTACTTTTGAGAGAGTGACATATGTAAGGTGAAGCTGTTTGCATTTAAAACATGCACAATGGAAAGAATGTTGGCACACCTGTATGCTACATTAATGTAATGTGGATGATATTTCTTTGGATATTGTACTTTTGGAAACTGTACACGATCTAAGCACACTGCTAACTAAAATGACTGCTCCCTTGTGCTAAAAAATCAGCCTGAATTAGTCTAAAGTACACTATCCACAGCAGCTATGTAAATTGGGAAAATGAATTTTGCCAGACTAGACAATACCAGCTTCTGAAAGTGCAATGAATGAATTACCAAATATATAAAATGTATAAAAAAATGTTATCGGCTATTTTTTATGTACAATTTACTTCTTAAGTTCAGAAAGTGAAAATGACCAAGTGGAGCTAGCACTTTTTTGAAAGGTGCACATCTTGGGTAAGGCCAAGTTGTATACTCTATAACCCATATTACACCCATATATCATACAACAAACTAAAGGAAATTATAGGTTCTTCAAACTATATCTAAGATATACAAGGTCTTTTTTAAATAGCCAGTATAACCAGTAAAGAAAGCCAAAGAAATTCTTTTTCTTTAAAATTCTAACCCTATGCAAAATATGAAACTGTAGAGTGCAACCAAAGAAATTTATGAAACAAGATTCAATCTCAATCATAAAGACACTAATCATGCCTTTCAGTAATCATGATTTGTACAGGGTGCATTTACTTATTTGGCTCTATTTAAGTAAATGTTTTCATGGTGATGAAGTAATATCATTACATGTGTGCACAGATCATCCAACATTGTCCAAAATACATAGTTTATATTGCTTTATTACAAAACATACTGTAAGTAGGAACATTGTTATGTATATTTGATTTCATTTAATTGTTTGTTTGTTAGTTTTAATTTTTTTTAATTTATTCCATTACATGCTATTGTAATGTAATTTTATTTACTGGATTTGACATAATCCATAATTTTATTTCAGTTTTTTTTTTAAACATTAATAATAGTAACTTTGTTTCTAATGCTGACATAGTTCCTGACCTTGATTCAGAAACAAGTATAGCCAGGGTTCTTGTAAACAACTTTTTAAAAAACATTTTTATTCTCTCCCAGAGTAAAAATCATTGGTTTTAGTCAAGGCCATATTGTGAGTATATGACAAATAACATGTATCAATTAGGGTTTCCCAGTGGACTGGCCCACATCTGGGCATCTGGTTTACACAGTAGCCAGATTTAATATTGATGTATTGAGAAATAATTATTATTCTTGCCTTAATTCCAGAAACGTCCAGGTGTTTTATGTTGTGACCAGTTTGAGCTGAATTTTTTAATTTTTCTTCAAATTATTTGGATTCTAAGAGATTATTTTTCCCTGGAAATACTTGTGCTCTAAATTATATCCTGGACAAGGACAGTTATCAAAATTTACAAAATTTAAACACTGGAATATTATTTTCTGTGAATCAACAAAGAACTGTTGACACATCAGGATGATGCTAACCAAAGCATACATCATTGCCTTCCATTTTGAAATGCATCAGGATTTGAACTAAGTTTCATTAGAACTTTTTATTACTAGGACTTCTATTTTTTTTTTATTCTTGGATTATTTTTGGATTTGATTCATAAAACTAAGTTCTTTTTCTCATTTTTACCTTGTTTTCCTAGGGAAATAAATTATTTGTTAAATTTTACAAAGCTTGTTATCTTCATTTTTTTCTCCTTCTTGTTACTGTTTAAAATAGCTAAACATGGAAAACCTAATGCTGGAAACTTCAGACTAAATGCTTAAAATTAAATTGTTTTGTATATTCTGAATGCATTAAAGAGTCTTTTAGCATTTTCAAAAAACTTGTTTGTGCTGAATACACAGATATGCTGCACACTTAAAGCCCTGTAAAAAATAAGTATGGAATGTAACTGTAAACTGCTTTCACATTTTCTGACTGAAATATGAAAACTTGTCATATATCCAACCTGTCTAAAAATTTTATTCACATTTAAAATAAAGAAAGTGTGTGCAATTTAATAGTACTTTTTTGTGAAGGCTTTTACGAGAAATTTTACTTTAGTATCATTTGAAAAAAAATGATCATAACATCAAGACTGAATACCTAAATTATAAAAACTAAACAAATAAGTTCATGTATTTTAAACAGAACTAAAGATACATTTATCTAGCTTTGCTTGATAAAGATAAAAAGCAGGATCAGAAATACATATTTACTACAAATGATAAAAAAGATTAAATAAAGCACTTTGATACCATAAGCACTCCTTGCCTGTTTAAGACAGTTTTAAGAGACCCGTGATTTGGAGTTAACAAATCGGAGAACAGCATTCAAACCTGGTTTCCACCCAAAACTTGTTTTTGTTTTAAAGCACAGGTGATAACACCAATGCCTAAACGCGAAAAACCGAATATATTTTTACTGACTCCATCAATACAACATAATATGTAATTTATCCCAAATCTCATAAACTCAAACACTATTCAATAAATAAATATTATAAAATCTGCATAATTTGGAAATGATTGTCAGTTAACAGTTTATAAGCAAAGGATAAGCACCAAAGGTATTCAAATCATTGATCGAACTGGTGGAGCACATATAACAACGGTCTTGGCTATCAATACAAAAATCTCACAGAATACAAACTGACAACATCTCCTCTTACCGTAATCGTAAATTTTCCAAAAATGCTTCAAGAGTAACCTCTCTAAGAAGGACGAAATCGCCGATTCCAAATTCAGGGCCTTCATGTATACTCCCAGCCATGGTCTGTAATCTAAAGGACTTTACATGACTGCTACTCCTCGTTTCCGATCAACAGGTGGCGCCACGAATGAATGGAAAACAATGAGGCTCTCAAGGGGAAGATTTATAATTAGAACCGATTATAATCATCGTAGTTGAATTAGAACTATAGAGTTGTGTGCAGCCATTCGACAATGCAACTAACTAGACGCACATGGCATTTGATGTCTGATATGAAGATAGGTGACAATAACGACAAAAGTGTCATTTAAAAAGTGAGATTTAATATAAGCATAACACACGGGCATTTTACTTGTTTTGTTAATTAATCAATCGGTGTTTTCGCTGAAAGATTTAAGTGTGTGTGTGAGTATGTACAAAAACACAGAGCATTATGGCGCATTTATAAATAAAGATTTAATTTTTTTAGATATCTGCAAAGGCAGTTTTCATAGTTTATCTGCAGAGCCAACTATAATGTATGCATGTTCGGCTATGTGTGGCGTGAGAAGAACCGTGGCAGCTGGAAGTGGTTACATTCTTAATGAAAGAAAATTATCGGATTTGATCATAAATCTTTGCCCTCGTCATGTGCACTGTTTGTGGGCTTTGCACAGGAAACTAAAACTGCCTCTATGCAAAGAGATTGTCTTATAATTTTGACGAAATCGCACTTTCTCTTAAGAGTGAAGCTCGCATGTTATTGAGGTCCACACCCGTTTGTCAAATACCATTTCCGCTACACTTTGGAGTATTTCCATCCTTTCATGTGAACGCCTGGCAACGTCAATGCACTATTAACTTCATCGAGTTCAGCATAGTTGTCCTCCTCCTTTCAAAGGTTCGATAGGTGGGTGCCTAGTTATCAATATTATAGTGCTTTTGTCCTGGTTCGCTCATCTCAACGTCTTTGTCTCTTTCGTTGCTATAACTGTAAAATTTAACAACAATTACTATATAATAACTATGTATGTATGTATGTATGTATATATATATATATATATATATATATATATATATATATATATATATATATATAGAAAGAGAGAGAGAGAGATGATCAAACGGTCACAGCATATCCTTTTTACAAAAATGCCGATTTGGAAGACGACGGTAATATTTCGTCTTTAGAAATAGAGAGGACAAATTAATCGATTGCCAACAATATCTGGCTATAATTTGCGTGATGGAAATCGCGATACAAATTAAAATGCACATGCGAATTGAGTTAAACTCTCTCTCTCTCTCTCTCTCTCTCATAGCGTTTCCTGCTTCATGTGCTTAAATGGAGTCCTTTTTTTAAAGCTCAAGCAAAACTATTTGTTGTATTTTCTGTGCGACATAAACATTAGCTAAAGTTTGTAAACACATTATTGACCATTCAAGTTTATTAGAATTAAGAGTAAATTACGGAAGTAACATACGTGTTGATGTAAGTGTGCAGTGGTGAATGAATTGCTGTATTACTTTACTAGAAATATCATGTACATTTTGGACAGCTTAGTAAGGACAGTATGTTTTCCAGACGTTGATGTTTTTACGTGTGGTTTTAGCACCTGCAATTCTTTTTCACATGATGGCTTTAATAAATTTGAATTATTTAATACATGTATTGAAGAATATTTTTTGACGTTGTATTCCGCTGTAACTACAGTTTCAAAAGTGATCTTTTTAATTTAAAAAAAAAGTATCTGCTAGATATTATACATGCATCCGTAATGCTTCATTTAGGGAAAACACATTTTCCGGAAATACGCGCAGTAGAGTTCAGGTTTTTGTGTTCTGTTTCGGTTTTGTTGGGTGGGTGGGGATTTTGGTTTTATTGGGGGTTGGTGTGTGTGTGTGTTTTCTAAAAATTAAAGTTTATACATTACAGTTATATACGGGAAGTAACCGTTACCAACTTGTTTTTAGTTGGTAATGAGCTTGTCTCCCTTACACGACAATTTGATGGCGGACAATCTTAATGCGCTAGTTCGATAACAAGCTTCGAAGTAAGAATTTTTTGTCACCGGCAAGTATTTAAATTGATATACAGCATATACTACTGATTAATAAATCTACATTTACTGTCTTCAACAAATTTATCCTATAATCACATATTAAGTTAACGAGTATGATATTATTTGGCATGATTTCACCCAACAAACAGTATAAATGTATTTACATTTATTTAATACCCCACCCCGACTCAAAACAAGCACAAAAACGAAAAGAAAAAATAAATAAAAAGGAAACAAAATGGGAGATAATAATGGGTCCAAAGTAAATAAAATAATGAATACAACATTTTATCTGTTCTTTCGTTACTTGTAAATAAGATAAAATACGGGCATATCGAAACAGTCATGTGTCCCATCATTTAAATAAAAAAATATTTTATGATAAACATATGTTTTATCATGAGCACTTAGAAATGTATCAAACTCATGGTGTTTGCATAGGTTTATTGTGGGAACTTATTTAGTACCATAAATACGGTCTATATGCTTCGTCGATTAAGAAAACCGATGCCAATTTTATATTGTCAGGGAAAGTGGCGTAGAGGTCAGCTCGTTTTAAACGCAGGAATAAAGGGATTGAACACAGCTAATAAGCCCGATAAAGCACTACTGCTTAACATGTATTCAAATCTTGTCATACCATATTTCTTTTGATTTGCATATTAATAACTCATATAGCATTGCAAAAAAGGCAACTCCCCCACCCACCCACACCCCTACACAAAAGGTTTTCATAAATTCTGAAGCTATATCAGAATAGCGTAAGATATCTAGCTACATTGGAGAGTTAAGTTATAAAAATTGTCAGAAATTGTCTTAAAATTACTGAAATAGATCAATTGTACAGAATTTGAACGCCCATCTGAAATAGATTATTTATCCAGATTTGGCATTATTTATCCTTCCTTGCCATGTGAATTAGTTTAATAATTAGTTTAGGTCGCAAATTATTCTCTTGAGTTGCATGTGAGAAGTAAGATCTTTACATTCCCTCATCTTTAAAAATAGAGATACTTACCAAACATGCTAACAAAATCTCCCTCCGCTTTTGTAAGGGCTTGGGACCTTCTAACTTAAAAAAGTTAGGCAGCATTAGGATTTTTTGATGTTACTTGTTATTAAGAAAGGTGACTGTACTCCTGAGGAAGGCATTTAAAGTTTTCCAACTGGACATAATATTTCTTCACTCCATCTTCTTCTTGTAGGATTTTTCTTCCAATTGGGTTCTCTCCATTCTTCATATGAGGGCCCCGAGTGGCCGATTGGTCTAAAGCGCTCTCCGTTACAGATCACTGCCATCTCACTTCAGTCTGTGTGGGTTCGAGTCTAGGATTCTGCTAACATGGGTATGTGAGAAAGCTTGCCAGTAGCTTCTCGTGGGTCGGTGGTTCTTCCCGGGGTTTTCCCGGGTTCTTCCTCCACCATTAATACTGGCCGCCATGCATAGCCTATCATGTGCTGAAATATAGCGTTAAACCCCACAACAACAACAACATTCTTCATATGTCTTTACATTAGGATTGTTTTATGTTGCTTGTTGTTAAGAAAGGTGACTGTACTCCTGAGGAAGGCATTTCATGTTGCTTGTTGTTAAGAAAGGTGACTGTACTCCTGAGGAAGGCATTTCATGTTGCAAACTTTTCATACTGGACATAATATTTCTTCACTCCATCTTCTCCTAATAGGATTTTTCTTCCAGTCTGGTTCTCCATTCTTCATATGTCTCTACAGGTGTTAGTGAACAAACCAGTGTCCAAAATAATGCTTATGATCTACTTTGCTTTTTGCTTTTCCACACTTTTTGCATATGATAACATAAGTCTTTTTGACATATTTCCTACATGGAATACCAGCTGCCTCTCTTTCTTATTTGTATTTTCCATACCACTTTGTACTTGGTGGAAGGGCAGGATATTAAATTTGTGGCTGAGAACACTGTGACAGTTCATCTGAGGTAGATGTTGTTGGTTGATAAGCAATACATACTGGTTGTGATCTAGGTTTTGACTGACCAGCTGTATTCATTGGCAAGAGAAAAACAAATGGTTCTTTAATGGATGGAACTGGCAGCGATACTGGCTTTTGATGGCAGAGACTGGTGTACAAAGTGGCGGAGTTGATAGCGATAAGATGGCTTTCTCCTCTTTCTTTGACTGCTTGTTGTACCCTGAATCAGTAAATATAATACATGTACATTGCAAAAGGATTCAGATACACTATTTGCTACACAAGAATAAAAACCCTAATTATTTTATGTCTTATGTATTAATAGAAGAAACTTTCTAACCATGAATAATCCAAATTCTTTACATTTGTAACACCTACTGCTATATGGAAAAAATTAATAAGCAATGAAAATATTAGTGTTCAGCGTTGCATGAAGACTGACATACACTACAAAAACAAAAATAAGGATGAAGATACTTACTACTTACCAATGTGTCAGTGTTGTTTTTTTGTCTTCTTTCTACAAGTTGTATAGCTGTTTCCCTCATGACCAGGTCATTATTCAGGATCTTCTTTTGAATGTCCTGCAGATGACATCACTGTTGAATGGCTTTGGACATGTTTTGGTGAGGGAAAACAATTACACAGTTTGGAGACCAGACACTCAACATATCAGTTGCAGTTGGGCCACTCAGCTGGACCAGAATTTTGACCCAGAAAGCACCTGAAAGAAAATGAAGCAACTAATATACTTTCAAGTTTCTGTAGAACTAAATGAGCAGAATTTATTAAAGAAAAGGTTTTGATATAGTATAATCAAAGAATAGATTTACTGCCAGTTTATAAACACAAGGTCTATAAATTATTAATGATTGCTATGCAAGTAACAAACTTTATAATGATGAAGTGAAAGCGATTTTTACAAATAAATGTAAATATGTTCTGCACCTCCCACAAATTTATTCTAACCTTTTAGTGCTTTCAGCACCTGGGGCAACAGTTGATTTTGAGGTTTTAAATCTGCCTTGTATCTGTCTGATTTGTTAGTGAGGAGGAAAGCGTGTTGGCTGCTTGTCATATGGAGCAAGACTGTTCCAAAGGGCTATAATTTTATTTGTTTCTTCATTTGTTAATACTCCATTATTTGTTCACAAGTTGAACAGGGTCTCTGCCAAGGCCACCACTTTTCCATACCAAGGAATCTTTTGTGGTCCAACAGACTTCTGAAAGGAAATATCAGAAAATATGTACTTGTATATTGCTATACTTCCTGATGAAAAATATGTATGATATGGTTTATTAGTTTTGACTAAGCAATATACTATTTTCCAGTCTTCATAAATTCTGCATATGATGTTTAAAATAAAACAACATTTACAGTGCACCAACCCTGTTGTATCTCCTTTTATTTTAAGTATACTCATTTGCCTTTATTCTAACCAGTAAGAAAAAAATATTTTGCATTCCAAGATATCTTCACATTAAGTTACGGAGAGAAATTCTTTTAAACAGCTTTCTTTAAGTTACGGTAATGTATTAAAACACTACATACATTATCAATGTTTAATGATTTGTCTGGAAGAAATACTCTCAAGTTAGTTTCTAACTCTGCTATGACATTACTAGAGGAGCTTGTCTCTGGATATTTTGTTCCCATCACTGGTGCATCATTTAGAGAAGCCAAATTCTTCAGGTGAAAGAATCTTCACTGGAGATAACTGTGTTCTACAACTTGTTGTGCTGACTACTTTCAAAACTACAATAAATAGAGAAGAAAATACACAGAAACCATTTTATTTGACATTTCTAAAGACTATTAGATGCTAATCAGAAAAAAGATGGTTTCCAAACCTGTTTTAATTGTCTTAAGTTACAGGAATTATATGCTCATAACTGAACACAATATTCTTTTGTGACAACAATCAGAAAAGAAAACATATCAATTACATGTCATTACAGTGCTTGATGGAAATTTGCAGTGAAAGTAATATAATACATATATTATTGGGTAGGTTGCTCTGAATTAGTTGCATCCTCCGGCACATTCAAGGTACATTTGTTGCCAATTATGATATGAGAAACTATCCAAGGAAACTGTTGGGTCTTCTGTATCACTTTCTTGAAATCCTTCATCATCATCTTCAATTGCCTCACTTATTTCCAGCTGCTCTGCTTCGGGTCCATCAGGGTCAACAGTAAAATAGACTTGACCAGTTTGGCTGAACAAATCCTCCACTCGAATCAGTTCATCTATAATAAAATTTTGCATAGTAATTAACATGTTAGACCATGTTGTATTAATAAATGGGAGAAGCATACTTTAGGCATCATGTACAGAAGACAGTTTTTAAATAATGAAATGGAATAATAATGAAATGGAATAACAGTATGAAGTAAAAACTACAATGTGTACTTGTTTATTTTTGTGGTTCTTTGTATGAAGGATTAAACTGTTTCCCCAAAACAGTGCTTCCAAGTTTGTTGACAGCAAGATGAACCGGATCTCCGTATGAATGTGGTTCATGAGTGCTTTCAGTGACAGCTGCAGATGCTCTGTATTCTTTCCATCACACCAACCCTTCTAACAAATATGCTTGGAACTGCTTATCCCTTGCACTTGTTCCTGAAATCAGAAACGGTAAGAAAAATCCAGACATTTCTAGTAATAAGATTTAAAAATGTCATATCATTCAAAGTTACGGAGAGGAGGTCTATGTCGATGTGGGACCTTTTATAAAACACTGCTTGACTTGAATATCTCAAAATGTCAAAAACTTAATTTATTACAGCATAATTTATGAAACTGAAACATTCGTGACAATTATGTTGTTAATCAGAACCTGTTTTTTCATAACACATAGCAGTAAATATGTACCTGAAATAAAACGGTTGAAATGTAGATGGAATGACTCTAGTGATGTGGAGCCTCTTGCACATCTGTAAACAGGTCGCTGTATCCCTCCCTTTGTCAGATGGTCAGTCTGGGTGTACAGCTGAACACCTTCTGCATCTTGTATACAAGCTATATGTTTTTTTCTGGGTATCCCAAATCTCCCTGATTCTTTCTTTGTCTAGCAGTGGCACACACAGTATGTCTGTTCCCTGGTCTCCTTCAAATGCCTCCAAAAGGTCTTTAATGAGCTTGGTTGTGACCTAAACTCCTCTCGTTTGGCACCTGCAATGCAGAGGTAGCTCTTTCTTTGTTATGGTCTTCATAACGTCAGCATCAGTGGGATCCATGATGTTTCTTGATCTCATCTCTGCACGTTTTGCTGACTTCAGCCAACTTAAATCATCAGCACTCCATTCGAAGATGCAGGCTGAAAGATGACCCATGAAGATACCATAAAGTTGGTGGGCATCTGTGGTAAGAAAAATCTTCTCATGAAGAAAATCTTCTCATGAAGTGCCAGACATCCAAACAAATCTTTATGTCAGGACAAGCTGTAAACATGGCTCTCTGACCTCCACAGCAATCTCGATCAACATAAAACAGTTCTGGAGGTGAAACACCAGCTGACCTGTATCGCTGTACAATCCCATAAACCATTGGCTCAAGTCCATACCCCTCACTAGCTGTCAAAACACTCATCAGCACCTGACCATATTCATTCCCTATATTTGTGACCCAAGATGTAGTTTCTGCACTGTGCCCAGCAAGTTTTTTCACAACCTGTTGAACAAAAGTAAAATACATATATTTATTAATATGCATCCTTCAAACAATATCTCAGATTGATAATATGATGGAGGTTTAAATTATTGCTTTATACACTTACTGCTTGATATGTTATATACCCTGAAATTGCAAGGTAATGGGACAAACATATAAATATGTTACATATTTATTAATCTGCATCTGAATTGTTGCAAAGATAATTATATGGTCTTTCTTAGGTACAGCTTCAAATATTACCTTTTTTGTTGAACCAATTATTAATATTGTGCCAAATGTTTAGGTAATGGCAGCCATGACTTCATCCAGCCTGAGAAGCACATCATTGCAGTAGACTGTCAGTAGCCACTTGTAATTTGGGACTGGTATCAGTGGTGGTGGATCCTCAAAGTTTGGTTTGTTGACCAATGCCATGGCATTATTGGTAACAAAGGCCTGACAGTCAGTAAGGTAATGTGCAACGATGCTTCACTATGCTGTTCCTTAATTTTTCGCTGCAGCTGACTGGCACTGTTTCCAAGACCACGCTGCCTTAACATTCTAATTGCCTGGATGTCACAAGCATATCTGTAGGTCAGCAGGACTGGAAATTGCAAACGGTGACCAGCATCCAATTGCTCAGTAATGGCACCACTCCAGCTTATCACCTTCTTCTTACAGCCAGAACATTCCAAATACTCAAGCAAGGTTTTAATACCCATCAATATCAAGGACCTGGCAGACACGTGAAAATATTCCTGTG
This sequence comes from Sinohyriopsis cumingii, assembly GCA_028554795.2. Taxonomy (NCBI): domain Eukaryota; kingdom Metazoa; phylum Mollusca; class Bivalvia; order Unionida; family Unionidae; genus Sinohyriopsis; species Sinohyriopsis cumingii. Next base: position 21,995,558 of record CM068841.1, on the reverse strand, counting down.
GAAGTCAGGTCCTGTTTTTCACAGAACGGACACTGGATTCGAATGCACCACAGTTTTTTGGCATCCTCAGTAGCAATCGCTGTGCAAAATAATGACCAGGATTTGGTGACTGACTGCATACCAGGCTGGGCTGTGGTGGGTACCATCAAAGCCTGTCGACTTTATCCCAGTCCAATTCTGGCTTTCCTTTCTTGGACACTTTGAAAAGTGCCTTTGATATTCACTGATGGTCAGCTGAGGAAAGTGACTGTTTCCAGCCTGGTGGCAATAAGGTATCTTTAAATATACAGAAATGTAAAAAAATTATTTTAAAAAAGGTAATTAACAAGTGAGCAGGGATCATGACACTCACATAACAATGCACCAATGTTTCTAATGTTACTGACAGACACCAAAATAAATTGTATCATTTACCAAGCTGACAATAAAGGTGTCTTCAGTGGTAAAGAATTACATACACAGAAAGAATAATCACATGTCTCTCTGAGTATATGAAAAGTATTCTACCATTTAACTACCAAGTCAGATCATACACACGAAATGTACAAATTGTAGTCTTACACAACAAAAAAAACTAAACAACAAACCAACAAGAAAAATACATGGTTTGAACAATTCCTGTACATTAATATGTACAGTAACAAGTGCTTGCATGAAAAAATGTACCTTTATTTGATATATCTGTACTTGACACAGTGGAAGACTTAGATGAATTCTTTTCCGTCTCATTGGGGACTGTACATGCTGTACTGCTTGATGAAGGTACCTGTATCTCAGTAGAAAGCTGTGAGATTAGTATTGAAATTCTAAAGTTAAAACTATAACGATAATTATCCTGCATATTTCCAGTGTGAAAACAATTAACATGTACAATGGAATATTAATCAATCAGACTTTAATTCAGATACTTTAGATAAAACCTAGTACAAGCTAAGAAAAACATTAATAGCCATTCTATTAATAGCAAAGTTTTACACTACTGGTTTACATTATCACTCTTGTTTTATGGATATAAACTCAAAACATTTTATTTTCAAATTTTTAAAATTCCATTATACTAGACAGTGTGCACTAAAACAAAAAGAACTATTTTTAAACATCTAATAAACAAAATGTAAGTAATCATGAGAAATATAAAAACTCTAAACACCACCACCAGGAGCCACAACCATATTCCACTATCATAGCTACATTTCAGCATTTTTACTAGAAGTCTGAAGCAACATGTATATATATATATATATATATATATATATATATATATATATATATATATATATATATATATATATATATATATATATATATATATATATATATATATTAGTAAGACATTATTAATTGAATTAAAATGTGACAAATTCCAAACACCAAATATTTAAGATCTCTTACCTTCATACAATGCTTGAGTCTAAATATAAACAAAATCATAACATGAAAATATAACGTATTTTGTAAATAGAATAGAATGCTATGTTTTGTTGAACAAACTAGACAAGAATTAGACACATAGCTTAAGTAATTTTCTTGTGATGTAGGCTTTTTAAGTATGGCATGCAAACAAAATTTATAATCAACTATCAGTTTAAGACCTTAGAAAAGTAAAAAGAAATAGATTATTATGAACAGTACAAGAAATATTACAAATTATGATTTCAATACATCTTGTTCTGTCGTGTTCATTTTACAACTCTTCCATCATATAAACACATTACCTTGTATACCTGACTGACTAGCTTCAGTTTCAAACCTAACCATGGCAACAAGTTCATAGTCATCAGCTTCATCAGTATTGCTGGAGTCAACTGAATATTTGCAGTATATATTCAGTATCTATATATACAATTAGAAGAACATTTACTATAAATATAAACTGAAACCCCTCCCCACTTTAAATCCTACAGAATTGTCATATTTTTTTTCAATTATTGTACATGACTTACAATAGAACTAATTGTATACATGTATATAAAATGGTACTCTAAAAAATTACCAGTTTAAACTGGAGACTTTAACTTCTGTGACGTAAGTCTCTGCAGCTTGTATTTTATTGCATGTTCTGATAATGGTCGCATAACCAAAAGTGATGATAGTGATGCTGATGTGGTTTGACCTGGTTTCACAGGCTCTTGAGGCATTGATCCTGATGATGTCTTTGAAAGGCATTCCTTTTTTTCTTCTCTCAACCTTCGGGAAATGATTCTACGTAACGCTTGAAGTGGAACTTGTTCTGACTGGAGGGCATATCAACAAGCCTTTCTCCATGAAGGCCAGCTACCAACTATGTAGCATATCCAAGACCATTTTCTAACATCCACCTAAATGTTTGTCCCTGGTATGCCCCACACTGCAGAACATGCTGACCAAGGTCAAGCAAATCATTTGTTATAACTCTTCCATTTTTGTGTACATAATCAAGAGCATTTTGCCTCACAATAGCTGGTGGTAGACAGTTACCAGGCTTTGCAGATTTGTTTGCCTGAGCCACCTGCTTGGCTACTTCTGTGTAACCAAAATACAACTGCCCATCATGCATTCCTCTAAACTTGATCCTTCTATCCATGTCTGAAAAACAAATTATATTAATATATGGATGTTAGAAGTCAACATCACTAATTGCAAGTGTTATGCTCTCAAATTAATTATGTAGAATAATAAACTAAAATATGTGTGAAAAACATAATACATCTATATTCATAGTTCAAATTTCAAAGTCACATACTCTGTTTATAAACCAAGGGGTGGGGGTGTTTTAATGTGGATATAAATGAGCTTACTTCTTTTTTTTCCTAACGAAAGTGAATTTGGGTGTGTGTGTGTGATTTGGATTTTTAATATAGCCATAACAATTTTTGAGTCATATCGCTACGATGTCTGCAGTGTGACAGTTTATAGTGATGTCTAGCAATGTGGCATCATACCACAAACATGTAGCATGATGTCCCACCCAGTCATATTATCCTGACACCAGGCTGACCAGTCCTAACACTAACCTCTTAATGCTGAGCACCAAGCCAAGTGAGGCAGCTGTTAGTACCATTTTTGTAAGTCTTTGGTATGACTCAACTAAACTGGGGATTAAACCCACAACCTCCCGCATCCGAGACGCATGCTCTAGGCCACCGGAGCAGTACAAATTTGGGTACGAAACAAAACAAAAAATAAATTAAAAAAATGACATAAATTAACCACTCATGTTCAACATGTTGCTAACACTAATAGGCCTATCAGTACCAACCCTCTAAATAGGGGAAGGCTGCCCAAACATCCGACCAATCCAACACTCCTTCATCGGGCAACAAACAGCTATCCAATATATTTAAATATTTCATCAATGTATTAGCTTTATTAATCACGTTAATTTATTAATTTCTATCATCAAGTATGCAACCAAATATTCTGTATTCACTTGCTGCCTTATCATGACAACATATATAACATAACATATATCACAGGAGTCTGATGTCTTATCAATAAAGTACGGCGAAATCTGACAACATGAAAAGGTACCGTAAATGCAAATATTGCAGAATTAAGATACTAAATCAGAGGTCTTATCGTTATGTAAATGTTTGGGTTGCTAAATAGCAGTGAAAGACGATGAAAATAAGACAATGTCTCAAGGAAAGTTAAAAAAAATTGTTAGAAAGAAGCCATATTTAGAAAACAAACAGTGAAATACCAGTCTAAAAAAAAAATATTCGTTTCTTGCCTATAGAAAAGAAACACCTTAAGGAAAGGGGAAATATGAAGTTCCTGCTTGTGTCCAATTTTTTCTGAAGTCGTTGCTTATCACTCTTTTTTTATTATTATTATTATTTATTTATTTATACCACATACATTAAAAATAACATGGCATTTGACATTTAAAATGTTGGTATAAAGCAAATTGATATACCATTGCTATTGGTATATCAAATTGTGATTCACCTATAGCAACATAATACAATATATATATATATATATATATATATATATATATATATATATATATATATATATATATATATATATATATACACACACATTCTTTCAACTGCAGGCCTATAGATCAATGATAATTTTCTACTCATTCATTATTCATAAATGACATGAAAAAATGATAAAAGTATTAATAGTCCCTGTTTTCTAAATAAAATTAAAATAGTACACAATTTCATTGGAATCATTTCTTTATTTTGTTGAACATAATTCTCAAAAACAATAGTTCACTTAACTGCACATGACTAATGAAAAGTGGTATAACATGGGCTGATCTTGATGAAATTGTTAGTATGACAGTGTATTATCTGCATAGATCATTTGTTATCTACAAATTTTCTTTGCCTGCATATATTTGAAATAAAAGTCTTCCATTAAGTTCTAACTTTGCAGTCTTTGCTAACTTGGTCATCCTTAGGTGGAATCCTTTTTTATCTTTATACATAGTCAAACCTGTCTACAACAACCACCCATGAGAAAAGGCAAAAGTGGCCTTTGTAGACAGATGACCTCTGAAGGTAGGTTTAAGTATCAAATTTGGTTCATGACCAATTTATGTACTATGAACTTAACAGCAATATTATTATTATTGCACATATATTGTTATTAGTTGCAGTAGTATGCTTCCAAGATACGTATATTTAGTTATTCAGCAAAAAAACAAAAAAACAAAATTTAATAAAATAATTTCCACATAACTTGCCAATGACAAGAGGTGTTACCTTCTCTCCTGTAGAACATTGTGTTACTTATCACTACCTGGCTCTGCCTGTCATTTAATGTTTAATAGACTCTCATTAAATAAAAGAAAACAGCTTTGAGCATGCACTCATTTATACATCTCTCTTCTCTCTCACACATGCAAACACTTTTATCTCATTATCAGTAGAAACAGATCCTAAATAAAATTTGCTCTTAGCTTAAGTGTAATTGTGAAATACAACTGATATTTTGATTGGGCAGTTGGTATCCTTAGGCAGTTACGTTTAGGCTCGAATAAACAGAAACACAGAAAGAATGAAAACAACATGCTTTTTAAAATTTAACAAATAATTTATTTTCCTGCAAAAATTCTGTAAAAATGAAAAAAGGCGAAGAACTTAAAGTTTCAAGAATCAAATCCAAAAATAATCTAAGAATAATCCACAAATTATTTGGCAAAGGTCCTAGTAACAAATGTTCTAATAATTTCAAGTTCGAATCCTGATGGAAAATCCAAGATGGATGACAATGACGCATGCTGTAGTCAGTACTGTGTTTATTTACATTTCCTTGTAGAAATACAAATAATGGCACTCCGATGTTGAAAATCCAAATTAAATTTGTAAGCAATGTCTTTCCAAAATTTCTGTGTGAGCACTCCTCAAAATATTTTCAGAGAAAAAAGAATTAATCCTTGTGAAATCCAACCTTGGAAGCAACCAATCATTTTAAAATAAAATAGAAATTGTTTATGAAGGTAGGTGCAAGTTCTGAAACAAGATCAGAATTTACATCAACACCTGGTGTTTATAAACTAACAGTCAAGGTCAAACAATTTTCTGAAAAAGTATCGTCTCTAGTGAATAAATTTACATTATAATAGTATATAATAGAATAAAAAAATTAAAACTGACAAACAATTAATTTAAATTAAATATGAATTAAATCAGATGTACGTAACAAAGCACAAAAACAATTTTGATGGATTGAGCAGTTGCTAAAACTCACTGACATGGTGACCTTTGATGATTAGGAAATGAAAAGAAGTTGTGGCTATTGTTAGTATCACCTAAACTGTTAGTCTGAGTCTGACCATTTCCACCTCAGTTCCGATATTTCAACATTTATGCTGTTATGTAATGTTAGAGTCAATTGCTTATAGAAAAGTTGGAATTCATCAAGTCATACCTGCACGAAATCATAGGAAAATGATTTGTTTTCTGAGAAATTGCAAGCATTATAATTGTTATGTCTTTAAATCGCTGACTGAGAAGATGCAACTAGATCATTGATGAAATTTAATCTGCTACTCACCATTTGCATATCTTATTCTAAGAACTACGACCATAAACTGTTGCTGTTGCAGCAACCAGGAGAAAGTCAGATTCATCAAGAATAGAGTCAATACTGTTTTTTTTTTTTTGTTTCACATCACTACCATGCTGACGTGTGCTTGATGAATCTGGCTTTGTGGAATATGAATCGTTGAAACATCAATTCATGTAATATACCATGATATATACCATGGCTTGCTCAGCAAACAAAAGAAGTTTAATTTGCATACTTGGAACAGTCACAGCTGATACACTCCAGTCACTGCAGAAGACAGGGTGAAACCACTGCTTCGTTACCAATCACATAGCTGCTGGCCGTGGAAAACAGGTGGCTGCTGAACTCAGGTGACTTTTAAGACGGGTTTGACTGTACTATTATATATGAAACTTTTAGTTCCATTGAATATTATTGTAACAGGAAAGTAAAACATAACTATATAGGCGGTCAGATTTGTAATTTGTTGATGACTTTTGAACCATATATATTTACTTGGGTATTTTACTTTTAATGTTTAGAAGTCTAACTGCCTCCAGATCTAAATAGTCGTTAAAGTACATTTTTCTCTATTGTTGTATATTTTGAATGCTCCAAATCGTTTCATTCAGTACTGCTTCTGCTGGCAATCGAACCCAGGTCTCTTTCCAAAAGATGGAAAGGATTCTACCACTGAATTACAAAGACTGATTATATACCTGAAATTCACAAATTGGAGCATTAGACAAATAAAGCAATTTCTGAATTGCAACAAATAATTTGATCATAAAGTAATAATTACTTCTTCCCCTCTGCTTTTATAAGGGCTTGGGACCTTCTACCTGGCTAGGTAGGCAGCATTTGAAGAAGTCATGATGTATAATAATTCGTAATTTTTCTAAATGTCTTCATTCATTTCTACATCGTTTATGCACGTTACTGTTGCTCTCCTTGTGAATGATCTGTTTTCATTTTCTTTTCCTTTCTGCACTTTTGTTTTGAGGACCTCCACTGCTCAAAACTCTCTGTATCACTTTCCATAGTATTGTGCATGTTTCTCTGAGGTCCTCAGTTTGCCACACTTCTTACAGGTGTATGTCGATGTTGCTGGCCGTTGGTATTGACGAACATACCCCCCTTCAGCCTTTTTCCTCTCCTGCCTCTTCCGATACCAGTCCGTTGAACGTGGTAATTTAAAGCATTCTAGGGGGTGGGTAAGTATTGGTGCCCTTGGAAGAGTTGATTCAGGATTGGCTGGAGACTCCACTGGGGCCATATGACGCTTCCTGATGTTACTAGACAAGCCAGTTGTGATTGGTGGCAAGACAAACCCATGTTGGACATGTGGTGGCACAGAAGACTTTTCACTCAGTGGAACCCTGGTGAGCAGTGGAGGGAGGGGCCTTGGGGCTTCCCTGTTCCAGCATCCGTCTCTCCTGATCCTTGGTGCGTTTGTTATACCACTGCAATAGTGTCGCATTGTTGATTTAAAGGAGAGTAATGTTTGTCTCTGACATAACCCTGGCATTGCTCAAGACCATCTCCCTGATTGCCTTATATGCTTGTGATACCAGAGTCCACCACTGGATGGTCTTCCCTTTTGCCCTTGTTGATGATGGGTATGCATTGCAGCACTTTATAGTGACTCCACAAACGATTACAGTCTGGTCTCTGTGCAGGGCCTGTTCCTTGTCCAAGGAAACACCTACAAAGCACACAAGAAAAACTTGTTAATTTCGAACTATAATTGAAAAATATAAGTTATATTTCATTGTTAACATATTCATTATAATGTAAAAGCTCCAATATGTGAGATAAATTTTTGTAATGCTCTTTTCAGTAAATTGGAAATGTAATGCTTGCAAGTCATTTAGTATAAATTTAAGTAAATTACCTTCGTGTGCTGTCAACTCCAGGCACAACAGATGTTTTTGACCTTGATTTAAACCTCCCCTTGGTCAGCATTTTCTTATGGCGAGGACTGGGAAGAGTTGGCCACTTATCATAATCTGACAGACTTTTCCAGAGCTGAATCAGATGGCCTGCTTCATTGTTGGTGAGTGCCCTGGAATGATCTCTTAAAGAAAACAGGTATTCGGCCAACACTTCCACCTGCTGAAAGCCCCCAATATTGTCTGGACCAACTGCATCCTAAAACATGAAACAACACTGTTTTATATTGGTGAAATGATATAGGAGAAAATAACATTTCAGAGCTCATTTTAATTTCATTTATTGCTAATAAGAGATAAACTAAATTTCAATATATTACACTAGGGTTTAGGCTGTGACTTTGTTGATCGTCTTTGGTGGCTGGTGGTGGAACTATCATGGGAGTGATCCTTCCAGTGGAAGTAGCAATCTCAAGACCTGATGGTGTTGCAATCTGGCTGGCTTGAATGGGTGGTAGGGTTTGATCCTCAAATTCAGTGTCCTCAAACCCCTGATCTTCATCCTGATCATCTGTGTCCATGTCACTATCAGCCTCAAACTGGGCAGAAGCTTTGCTGTCAGGATCTAGTGTGGCTTTGCTGTCAGGATCCAGTGTGAAATCGTGCAAAACCTGTCCAGCTTGACTGTAGAGATACTCTACTCCAATCTTCCCCCCATAAAATTAAAGAAAAGAACAAATTAACAGAATAAATACTTTTAAGATTAACAAAAAATGCAGGTGAAGAATGAATCAAAATCATCATTATTTACCTGTGTACTTTCTAGGTGGCTGGTAATCACAGATGATTTTCTTTGCAAGAATACTCTGAGGTCATTCACAGCATGGCGTAACAGTCCACTGTATGTTGAAGCACCAAAGTATTTGGATACATCCTGACATCTGTTCTCATTCCATCTCACTAGGCCATCCAGCAGATAGGTCTGGAAGTGCATATCTGAAGCAATAGTGCCTGAAAGTAAATAATGTTAACTCAATATGAGAACAACCATTCCTAGGACAATCCTGCAATAATCCGTGGCAGCATTAATGAATTATAACAGTCAAAATACTCAAAGTGTAAAAAACAAAGACAAATTGGTTCCAACAGTTACCTGGAATGAACTTAGCCAGATGAAGATGGGAGGGACTCAAGTGAGGTTGAGCCACAAGTACACCTGTAGATGGGAAGCCGGACATCTCTTTTCTTCAAGAAGCCCACCTGTGTGTGTAGGGAGAATCCTTATGTGTCCTGGATGCATGGAACATGCTTCTTCTGTGACTCCCAGATACTCGGGATCTTTCCTTTCTCAAATAAAGGTACACCCATTGTGTCCAATCCCTGTTCTCCACTGAATGCCTCTATCAGCTCTCCTAACAGGCGTGTTGTTTCTTGTCTTCCAAGTGTCTTGCGGAGACAGTGAAGGGCCAACTCTCGTTTGCTAAGTTGGCGAATTATGTCGTTAGTTGATGGGTCAATGTGCTTCTTCAGTAGCTCAGACCGCTTTGCATCCCTGATATTCTGCAGATCCTCACTACTCCACTCGAAGATAAACTTTGATATTCTTCCCATAAACACACCATACAAGTGGTGCGCATCAGTAGTGCAACTGGCCGAGAAACACCGCATGAAGTGCCAGATGTCAAAACATATCTGGAGGTCAGTCCATGGATGAAACATCTGCCATATGATGCTGTCTCCACAACAGTCACGGTCAACGTACAGGACTGCTGGGGGAAGTATGCCAACCACAGAGTAATGGTCTATTATTCCTCGCACCATTGGTCACAAACCATACCCTTCCTAACATGTTAAGACAGATATCAACACCTGACCATCTTCATTGCCAATATTGGTCGCCCATGTTGCAGTACTGGTACTATGCCCAGCCAACTTCTTTGCCACCTAGAAGCAAATGAAATAAGTGATTATCTTGCATGTTAAAAGGCCATAACTGACACTTATTTATTTTTTCAAAAGTTTAAATTAAAAAATCCATAATCTTGTATTATCAATTACAGTTTGTTTATAAAACACTGCAGTCTATAAGATCTGTTACTTTTTAAAATGGATGTATATACCTTTTTCATAGAATCAATTTTTAGGACTCATCCAAAAGTGGAAGTTATTGCTGCCTTGACCTCCTCTATCCTGTTCATGACTTCATTGCAGTACACTGTCTGCAGCCATCTGTACTTGGTCACTGGGATTTGCACTGGGGGCTCCTTGATGACCGGGTCGGACAACCAATCTGGAGTCAGTGAAGCCCTTACAGTGGCATGTCTTGGCCAACCACTGCTGACTGTGCTCCTCCACCAGCTTTCTACTTAGCTGCAATGCACTATTCCCAAGCCCACGGGTGCGCAGAATTGTAATGACTTTTATGTCACAGGCAGAGCTGAAATATAAGAAATATATGACACCAACAAGTTTAACAAGGACAGTCAAAGGCTGCTGATGATATTGATGTTTACCTTACTAAAGAATTTCTACAGAAATTAAAAATTAAATTTAAATGTTGTTAAATATGTAGAAAAATTAAAGTAAGTATAAGTAAGTATTGACAGCTACTAACCGGTACGTCAGAAGCACTGGGAACTGGTAACAGTGTCCCACATTCAGCTGTTTCACAATATCACCACTCCATGCTATCAGCTTCTTCTTGCAATGCCTGCATTCCAGGTACTCTGTAGCCAGGTTGTAGTGGCCTGCAACATTTACCACCTGTCTCACACGAGGGTAGATTCCAGCAGAGGTGAGCTCGTTGTCATTACAATGTGGACAGTGGAGACGAACATGCCACAACCGTCTGGGCATCCACAACAGTAATGGATGAGCAAAGTACCTGTCAATGGCGGCAAGCTGATTAGGTATTAGTACTGGCTGTGGTGGGTAATACCATAGCTGTGCCAAATGATGCAGCTGCAGCTCCAGGTTACCAGCCTTGCCATACCAAAACAAGGCCTTGGAAATCTTCCTGGGGTAATGTTTGTTTCCATCCCTCTGGCAATGGATATTCATCTAAAATGTCCACATACTATTAGTCAAAATATATTCCATACTTTATCATAGCAAATATTATTAACTTGCATTATAAGGAATAGTGCCTGTGAAAATGAATATAAGTAATCTAAGAAAAAATGAATGAAGTATGTTCCCTTTATTACTCAAGTTATATTGGATCACTAATGGATTTGAACAAAGTACAAGGGAGGAAAAATTATTTTAAAACAATATATTTGAAATACATTTATATAAATGGCAATAAATAAGCAGGAGGATATGTTACTTAAGTACTGATATAAGAAGAAGGAAAAAAAGTAGTCTTGAATACAACAATGGAGAGATGTTGTAGTTGTAGGACTTAATGCCATTTTTCAGCACACGATAGGCTATACATGGCGGCCAATATTAATGGTGGAGGAAGAACCGGGGAAAACCCCATAAAGAACCACCGACCCACGAGAAGCTGCTGGCAAGCTTTTCACATACCCACATTAGCCGAATCCGAGACTCGACCCAGGCAGACAGAGGTGAGATGGCAGTGATCCGTAACGGAGAGCACTTTAGACCACTCGGTCGCTCGGGGCCCCCCACAATGGGAAATGCATTGAAATAACTAAACACATGGTGAAAATATATGGTTAAAATATGAACAAAATGATTATGAAGAAAATACTGAAATTTTTTAAAATTATATATGTATAGACAGGATAACAGGCTTTGTTTGGTTTGAAAAAATGTTTAATTTTCTAATTTAATATTAATAACTTGTTACCAGTTCTTTGAAAGGTTTCATAGTCTGTTTATCTACCTTGCTAGGATAGGAGATCAGTCAGACAAGGCTAAGCACGAGGTTCTGACAAGGTGGGGACAGTAGAAACTGTGCTCAAAGCCTTGCCCTCCAAGGGACATTTTGTTTGTGGAGTTATGTCAGCTGAAGCCGATGCCACATGCAAACTTTTCTCCATGGCCGTGACTTGAGCCAAAAGTTCATCATCTCCAATTTCTATGTCTTTGCATGGTTTTGGTGTCATAGTCCTAAAATAAACAGAAATAGATGTCAATAGTATTGCATTCCAATTAATAAACAAACAAATTATTTCAGCATTTATGCAGCAAACATCAAAATGATTGTACTTATTATTATGATTACCTCATAATGATGGAATATTAAACTCAGTCTTCACCATGATAGACAGCCCTGCCACCTGTTTCGCTACAACCTGCGCCAACGGACCAGTGTTCAGTACTGCAGTGGCTGATGGAGTTGTCCGACTCTTGCTCTCCATCTCTTTCTTTTTCTGGATAATGTCCCGTCGTCCGGCAGGAAAGCTTTCCATGTACAGCTGAAATTTTTAAGATTGTATTTATGAAACTGAAAAAAAGAAAAATAAGTATATGCATCTTTTGTCACAATAATGATCTTACTTTATAGTATTATATTCCACATGATATCCAATATCTTGCTCATATTTACAAGTTAATTTGACAAGAATGAATCGACTCAATTACCTTTAGTTGCTGCTTGTTATCCCCCAAAGGTGTCTGAGGTGTACTACCCTCTTCCTTCTCCATCTGACAAACCAGATAGCTGGCACTGCTGATGGCAGTCTCCATGAACCAGCGGAATGTCTGTCCCCTGTACTTTCCAAGCTGGACCTCATAAAACCCACGCAATGTAAACAGATCAGGTTGGTGCATGCCATTCTGCTCTGCCAACTTTAATGCACTCTGGTGTACTTTAATGCACTCTGGTGTACTTTAATGCACTCTGGTGTACTTTCTCCTGTCTTATGGCCTGTGGCCAGTCCTTTGTGGCATTCTCTTGGGCAAATATCATGGCCTCATGAGTATCTCTAAACAAGATATACCCAGTTGAGGTTGCGCTAACTTTTGGTATTTTGTTCACTGTCCTGCAGATATATTTAGAAAAGAAAAACAAAAGAATAGAATAATATTTCAAAGGAATACACATATAAAAAAGGACTTTAGAACTAGGGCCTAACCGAGTAGATAATTTTCACCGAGTACCGAATCCGAGTATTTGGATGTACTATTTGCCAGATCCAGGCACGAACCGAGTAGTAGGTGCGACTCCGGAGAGTACCGTTTGTTTCATTATCGTATGCAAAGCTTAAACTTTAAATGTTAACTATTTGTGTAATGATAATTTATTTTTAACTAAATTATTATGTATTAAAAAAGTTTTTTTAAAAGTTCGATATTTATTGAATTATTTTACTTGTAACCATTTGTGCGCGTATTATTTGCCGAGGCGAATACTTCCAAATAGTACCGAAAAACGGGATATTCGGCCGAGGCGATTTCTGGTTAGGCCCTATTTAGAACACAGCCAAATATCCTGCATACAATTCAAGGCTATATTTTATTCACCAAAATGTTTTATCAAGCATGTTTATCTAGCCCAAATTTGTCTTGTTAAAGTTTTCGTCTGTTCATAAAGAAATCAGTGACGAAAATATGCAAAGCTACATACATTTCAAAGAATGAAAAATAAACGTATTTGATGGACTCTGTCGATATATTTGGTCAATGTATCATTCCTTAATGACAGATCAACTATACTGACCTTGGCTAAATCCGTAACGAGACATTTGTCTGTTCCAAGTTACATTCCATTCTTGACAACGCAATAACACACGGGCGTAAGATTATGTTTATAAGAAGTCAAATCAATGATAAATTATTTGTGGGTGATAACAATGTCAAATAGTGCAAACATTAAACTGTAATAACTCGGCCTAAAAGTTGAGTATTTCTGGGCAGATTTTGTATGACACATTTGTCTGACCGTCATACAATTCAGTTCACTAAAAGCAATTTCTGAAAGGAAGGCTATATATGTTCCAAATGTGATCAATATTTAATTCATTTCATTGGACGAGTAGGCTAAAAAGTGCAAATATAAGAAAAACTGCCAAGACTGGGAACATTCTGGTGAAAGGTATATAAAATGAATCGATGAAAAGTATACGATTCAAACAAGGTAAAAAACTGTAATAGCGCGATATAAACCAGTATGGAGAAAGGGTACGTACGTGGGGTGAGTGTGGTTTATTATTTTATTAATTCATATTCGACTAACCTGAATAAGAATTTAAGAAAATATAAGAACCCAACTTGAAGAAACTTGCTTATTCTTTTTTCCAATATGGCGTATACAGAAGATTTCTTCAAATTTGGCACAATGAACCACGTCATAGATGGAGGTTAATTTTCATTGGTGAAGACTTGGAACAAACTTGGAACAAAGTGGCCAATGAAATTGTGAATTTTGTTCTAAGTTTGTTCCAAGTTTGACTTGAAGAAAAGGCTGTAATTTTCTTGTGATGTAGGTTTTTTAAGTATGGCATACAAACAAAATTTATAATCAACTATCAGTTTAAGACCTTAGAAAAGTAAAAGGAAATAGATTATTATGAACAGTACAAGAAATATTACAAATTATGATTTCAATACATCTTGTTCTATCATGTTCATTTTACAACTCTTCCATCATATAAACACATTACCTTGTATACCTGACTGACTAGCTTCAGTTTCAAACCTAACCATGGCAACAACAAGTTCATAGTCATCAGTTTCATCAATATTGCTGGAGTCAACTGAATATTTGCAGTATATATTCAGTATCTATATATACAATTAGAAGAACATTTACTACAAATATAAACTGAAACCCCTCCCTACTTTAAATCCTAAATAATCATCATATTTTTATCAATTATTTTACATGACTTACAATAGAACTAATTGTATACATGTATATATAAAGGTATTGTAATTTTTTTTAACTAGTTTTAACTTGAGACTTTAATTTCTGTGACGTGAGTTTCTGCAGCTTGTATTTTATTGTATGTTGCGATAATGGTCGCATAACCAAAAGTGATGATAGTGATGCTGATGTGGTTTGACCTGGTTTCACAGGCTCTTGAGGCATTAATCCTGATGATGTCTTTGAAAGGCATTCCTTTTTCTTTCTTTCAACCTTTGGGAAATGATTCTACATAACGCTTGAAGTAGAACTTCTGACTCAAGGGCGTATCAACAGGCTTTCTCCATGAAGGCCATCTACCAACCATGCAGCATATCCAAGACTATTTTCTAACATCAACCTAAATGTTTGTCCCCGGTATGCCCCACACTGCAGAACATGCTGACCAAGGACAAGCAAATCATTTGTTATATCTCCTCCATTTTTTGTGTACATAATCAAGAGCATTTTGCCTCACAATAGCTGGTGGTAGACAGTTGCCAGGCTTTGCAGATTTGTTTGCCTGAGCCACCTGCTTGTATTCCTCCGTAACTAGTTTCCAAAGTGATTTTTTTAATTTAAAAAGAGTATCTGCCAGGTATTATACATGCCATCCGTAACGCTTCATTACGCCCAGTAGAGTTCACGTTTTTGTGTTTTGGTTTCGGTTTTGTTGGGGGGTTGTGGATTTTGGTTTTTATTGGGGGTTGTGGGTGCGTGTGGGTTTTTTTAAATTTATATTTAACGTTGATATATAACATTTAACTACAGGAAGTAACTATTACAAATTTTTTCGGGTTGGTAATGAGATTGCCTCTCTTACACGACAATATGCTGGCGGACAATCTTAATGAGCTAGTTCGACAACAAGCTTCATTGTAAGATTTTTTTGTCACCGGAAAGTATTTAAATTGATGTACAGCATATACTGCTGATTAATAAATCTGTATTTACTGTCTTCAACAAATTTGTCTTATAATTACATATTAAGTGAACGAGTATGATATTATTTGCCATGATTTCACCCAACAAACAGTATAAATGTATTTACATGAACATGGTGATTATTTAATACCCCCCCCCGACCCAAAATAAGCTCACATAAAGAAAAGAAGAAAAAAATAATAATCAAAAGTAAACAAAACGGGAGGGAATAATTGTTCCAAAGTATATAAAATAATGAATAGAACATTTTATCTGTTCTTTCATTACTTGTAAAGAAGACACAAGTATACGGGCATATCGAAAATGGCTTGTGTTCTATCATTTAAATACAAAAATATATTTATGATAAACACATGTTTGATTATGAGCTCTCAGAAATTTATCCAACTTGCATAGGTTTATTGTGCGAACTTAATTAGTACCATCAATACGGTCTATATGCTTCATCGATTAAACAGACGCCATACGGTCGTTTCATGTTGTTTTATATCGTCAGGGGAAGTGAATTGTGGCGTAGAGTTCAGCTCCTTTTAAACACACGAATAAAGGGAGTGAACATAGTATTAACACCATTAAATCGCTACTGCTCAACATGTATTTAAATATTGTCGTACCATATTCCTTTTGATGTGATTTTTAATATCTCATATAGCATTGTGCGCCCTCTTGTATATAAGATGGGGAACAATCTTCTCTGACAGGGTTTTGAAAAAAAAAAAAAGAGGACCCCCCCCCCAAACACTTACAAAAGGTTTTTATAAATTCCGTTGCCATGTCAGAATAGCATAAGATATCTATCATCATTGGAGAGTTTAAGTTATACGAATTTATTAGAATTGTCTTGAAATTACTAAAATAGTTTAATAAATGAGCTTGAAAATTAATGTCTTGAGTTCCATGTGAGAAGGAAGACTTTTACATTCCACCATTTTGAAAAATAGGGATACTTACCAACGATGCTAAAAAATCTCCCTCTGCTTTTGTAAGGGCTTGGGACCTTCTAACTTAAAAAGTTAGGCAGCATTAGGATTTTTTGGTGTTGCTTGTTGTTGAGAAAGGTGACTACTCCTGGGAAAGTTATTTCAATTTTCAAACGTTTCCATTTCTTCACTCCATCTTCTTCTTCTTATAGGATTTTCAGCATTACAATTTTTCTGATGTTGCTTGTTGTTAAGAAAGGTGACTATTCCTGAGAATGTTATTTCCAGTTTCAAACTTTTCCTACTGGACATTTGTTCACTCGATCTTCTTCTTCTTCCTATAGGATTTTTCTTCCAATCTGGTTCTCCATTTTTCGTACGTCTCTGCAGATGTCTGTGAACAGAACCAGTTTCCAAAGTACTGCTTATGATCTTCTTTGTTTCTTCCTTTTCCACACTTTTTGCATATGATGACATCAGCCCTTTTAACATATTTCCTACATGGAATACCAGCTGCCTCTCTTTCTAATTTGTGACTGTTTCCAGCCCGGTGGCAATAAGGTATCTTTGAATATACAGAAATGTAAAAAAATTATTTTAAAAAAATTTAAATTACCAGGTGAGCTAGAATCATGACATTCACATAACAATGCACCAAAAACAATAATCACATGTCTCTCTCTCCAAGTATGTGGAAAGTATTCCACCATTTAACTACCAAATCAGATCATACACATGAAATGTAAAAATTATAGTCTTACCAAGAAACCAACTACACAACAAACCAATAAGAAAAATATGTGGTTTGGTTTGAACAATGCCTGTACATTAATAACTACAATAATAAATGCTTGCATTAAAATATGTACCTTTATTTGATACATCTGTACTTGACACAGCAGAAGACTTTTCCATCTCATTGGGGACTGTAGTTTCTGAACTTTTTGATGAATGTAATTGTACCTCAGCAGAAAGCTGTGCAACTGCCGGTGAGATTAAAAATAAAACTATAAAGATAATTATCCTCAATATTTTCAATATAAAAACATTTAACATGTGCAGTTGAATATTAATAAGTCAGACAATGAGAAATAATATTCATTCAGATATTTTCGATAACACCTAAGAGTCACTTAGCAAAAGCTAAGATAAAAATTAAGTCATTCTATCAATAGCAACATTCTTCACTACCCAGTTACATAACGACTCTTGTATTATTGATTCACAACCAAAACATTTTTTTTTCAATTTTTTAAAATTTCATTATGCTAGACAGTGTGTACTCAAACAAAAATAAATATTTATTTTTAAACAAGTAATAAACAAAATGTATTAAGCATAAAAAATAATTAAAACAATCTTAACACCACCACCACCACAACCGTATTGCACTAATAGCTATATTTCAGCATTTTTACTACAAGCCTGAAACAACATGTAGTTTAAAGAACCTATAAGCTAGTGACTTTCAATTCTTAAAACAGTAATAGAAGGGTGTGTGTGTATATATATATATATATATATATATATATATATATATATATATATATATATATTAGTAAGACATTATTAAGCAGGTTACAGGAGAAGAAAATGAAATAATGTGTGACAAATTCCAACACCAAATATTATTTAAGATCTCTTACCTTTATAAAATGCTTGAGTCTAAATATAAACAAAATCATAATATGAAAATATAATGTACTTTGTAAAAGGTATAGAATGCTATGTTTTCTTTAATAAACTATACAAAAACTAGACACCATAACTTAAGTAATTTTATTGTGATGTGGGCTTTTGTAAGTATGCCAGACAAACAAAATTTATAAATAACTATCATTTTAAGACCTTAGAAAGTAAAATCAAATCGATTATTATGAACAGTACAAGAAATATTACAAATTATGATGTTCTGTCATGTTCATTTTACAACTCTTCCATCATCTAAACACATTACCTTGTATACCTGACTGACTAGCTTGAGCTTCAAACCTATCCATGGCAGCAACAAGTTCATAGTCATCGGCTTCATCAATACTGCTGGAGTCAACTGTAAATTTACTGGATATATTCAGTATCTTTATATACAATTAGAAGAACATTTACTATAGACTGTAACTGCCCCCCCCCCCAATGTAAATTGTAAAAAATAATCACATTGTTATCAATTATTTTATATGACTTACAATATAACTAATTATATACATGTATATATAATGGTACTGTTAAAAATTACCAGTTTTAACTGGAGACTTTAACTTCTGTGATCCAAGTTTCTGCAGCTTGCATTTATTTGCATTTTTATATACAATTAGAAGAACATTTACTATAGACTGTAACTGCCCCCCCCCATGTAAAAAATAATCACATTGTTATCAATTATTTTATATGACTTACAATATAACTAATTATATACATGTTTATATAATGGTACTGTTAAAAATTACCAGTTTTAACTGGAGACTTTAACTTCTGTGATGCAAGTTTCTGCAGCTTGCATTTTATTGCATGTTCCGATAATGGTCGCCCAACCAAAAGTGATGATAGTGATGCTGATGTGGTTTGACCTGGTTTGACAAGATCTTGAGACAGTAATCCTGATGTCTTTGAAAGGCGTTCCTTTTTCTTTCTCTCAACTGCCTCTATTCCTTCTGGAAACGATTCTACATAACGCTTGAATTGGAACTTGTTCTGACTCAAGGGTGTTTCAACAGGCCTTTCTCCACGAAGGCCATCTACCAACCACGCTGCATATCCAAGACCATTGTCTAACATCCACTTAAATGTTTGTCCCCGGTATGCCCCAAACTGCAGAACATGCTGACCAAGGACAAGCAAATCATTTGTTATATCTCCTCCATTTTTGTGAACATAATCAAGAGCATTTTGCCTCACAATAGCTGGTGGTAGACAGTTACCATACTTTGCAGATTTGTTTGCCTGAGCCACCTGCTTGGCTACTTCTGTGTAACCAAAATACAACTGCCCATCATGCATTCTTCTAAAATTGATCCTTGCATCCATATCTGAAAAAAAAAAATATTATTAATATATGGATGTTACAAGTCAACATCACTAATTTTTGAAGTGTTATGCTCTCAAATTATTTATATAAAATAATCAACTATATAAAATCTGTGTTTAAAAAAAAGACAACCTACAAACAAAATACATCTATATTCATGGTTCACATACTCTGGTTATAAACCAGGGGGTGGGGTGTTTTAATGTGAATATAAACGATCTTCTTTCTTCTTTTTCTTTCCTAACGAAAACGAGTTTGAGCATGAAACAAAATAAAATATAAATATAATAATACAGAAAGAAAAAAAAACATATAAATTAACCACTGGTGTTCAAAATGTTGCTAACACTATCAGACCTAAGCGTCCATATGTATTCACTCGATGCCTTATCATAACAACATAGAACACGGTACTGCATCGTACCTTTAACGTTAACACCATTGAAACATTAAAAGTTATACCTGACTGTCTACATTAAAAACTCATTTGTTATTACTTTGCAAAGAAATATATCAAATCAATAGCGTTCCATATTTTTCCCCGTTTTATTTTTATGTAATTTTAGGCTACATTTATTTTTTTTAGCGAATTCTTCACTAAAAAAAAGTGCCCTTGCTCCCCACGACACAATGAATAATACTTATTTAATTAGCCAAGTCTTCATTAAAAAGTGTCTTTGCTCCCCACGAAACAGTGAATACTACTTCATTGGTCAAGTCTTCATTAAAAAGTGTCTTTGCTCCCCACGACACCGTGCATAATATACTGTACATGCGGATCGATCCCCACATTACTGCCGGTCTAGCAGCTGTTTTTAATGGCTCGACTGTACAGAGAAAACACGTAACACTAGTTCCTCACGCTAATGCCATCACATTGCCTCTAGGGTTACAACTGAGCGTTGAAGCTCGGTGCTGACCTCTTATGACCTGTAACTGTCGGATCATTGTATCAACCAAATGTTAATACCGTATATTACCACAAGTCGTTATAAAAACGACATTGGCCGTGGTACCAATATTAGTACCCCTACTCCGACCTCAACAACAAGAAATAAAGTTGAGGCTACGACATCGTAGCTACATTGACCTCCGTGTGTGCGTGCGTGTGTGTGTGTGTGTGTGCGCGCGTGCGCGCGTGTGTGGGTGTTTCAAAAAACAATTATGCACATAGTGATTTCTCCTCTTTGTTTTTAATAATTTTGTAATTATATTCTAACTTGACAGCAAAGTTTTATTTAACACATGAATATACGTAGTTGAAATAGTTCCGGGCTGAGTTGTAAAAAATAATCTACCAAATGTAGTTAAAATGTGAAGTTTTAGCCCTACAATATTCACATACGTCCTGATACAAATGAAAACCAATTACGGTGATATAATTCCATTGCCAATGAGATCTATAGTTCTATTTTTACTTTTAATCCTGCTGTTATCACTGCATAAGCTAATGTAATATAGCATATGTAGTATTGTGACCTCTACTACTACCAGCTTCTAATATTAACAAGAGACAATGTAATTTAGGAAAATAACAGAACTAACTCTATCTTCCTGGCTTTCTTATTACACACCTAGTCCTTGTTCTAATCTCCATTGGTTGGTTGGCTAGTTTGGCTCATTCAGAACTATGGCGTTTTGTTATTCAGTTCGCTGACCCCCTTGTTGGTGTGTGTGTGTACATATATATGGTAACGTTTCTTTTGTTTGTAACGATGGCCTCGGTTATCCCTATGCAGCACGATTTCGAGTTTGCACTTCACACGACCTCGAAGTGCTACTTTTTATAATGCATGCAGGTGATTCCCAGAAATCTTGTCTTCTGATTCTGAGTCCTACTTTGTCTCCTTAAAATCAGCTTTGTTCATCAGTTAGTGTATTTCGATACTCCAATATTGATAAATATGGGTCTTTTCCATATCCCGTTGCCTTATTGAGAATTCATTTGACAGTCTGAATGGTTCTTCCTGCTCATCCATTGGACTGCGGTACTTCCGACCTGACGTACTGTGCTTGAATGCCCAGGTTTTTGCAAACAGGCCATATTCATGTGTGGAGAACTGTAGGCCATTATAACTCCATACTTCTTGTTGTATTCAATGTCCTGCAAAAACTGACTCCGTGTGTGTGCGTGTGATTACAGTGCTTGCTCGTGTATTTTCTGACTTGGCAACTTCAAAATATCTAGAACAATAGTCTACTATCTAGACATAGTTGTAATTATTCCACATGAATAAATCTGCTCCAACCATTTCCCACTCTGAAGTATGTTGTGTTGACAACAATGGTTCTTTTATACTTGACAAAATTCTGTTTTCCTAGCAAGTATAAAAATTGGATACTGGGTCTGCAATTCGTGCTTTCATGCCAAGCCAATACATAAATGTTTCTTGCTCTTTGCTTTGTCTTCTCAGTACACGTGTGACTTTTGTGTAATTCTTTATGCATTTGTTTTTAAAACCTTCTGGAATTACAGTTTTCTCTCCATGTGGAACTAGTCCGTCTTTTCAGAAAGTTAAACTCTGCAGTTCCATAAATTTCTGATTTCAAAGGGTACGAGATATTTATCACTTGGTCATTCCTTTTGTGTCGTTTCTCGTAATTTTGTCATTTTCTTATCAGTTTAGTGCCATTCTTTATTGCTTCTAACTGTATATCTGTAGTCTGTATATTTCACACGATCATGTGCACATATCACTAAATTTTACTCTCCATCTTCAGCTCATGTGTCTGTCTGTCTGCATGGTCCGGGTATTGTATCTGCTACAATTAACTCTTTTCCTGGACAATAAGTGTAAATTATATGAATTCAGTCTTAAGAGCATTTTCTGAAGTCTATGCGATACGACAGATGGAGCATTGATGATCCGATTCAACATGTACTTGACGGCAATAAGTATATTGATTAAAATCTGTGAAGATTAAACACATGTAGCAGTTCTTATTTGATCTGAGCATACCTTGTTTGTTCATCTGTCGTAGACATTGGTGGAAATGCTATTGGCTTGCCTGACCGCATTAGCACTGCTCCATTCATATGACAAAGATGGTTTTGTCGACTCCGACCGAGTAACATGATTCAGGCTCTGTTTTCATCTCCATGTCAAATAAATTACTCAGTACTGTTAATATAAACTTCTCCGCCAGTTCTGTAATACGATACTTCCAGTGTTGGGGCAGGAGGTACATACATTTTATGCCATGACCGTTTTGGGTCTAAGTGCTCCAAGTCCTGATTTTAATGCATCAAAGCTAACAACCAACGACGTGCATCTTGACATCGAAATAGTTATTTGCTTAGGATTTGTTTTATCTCTTCAAACGCATCTTTCTGTGCAGTTTCACAAACCAATTCAGTGTCACTTTTCAAAAGTGCTCTCATTAGTTCCGTCACTGTAGATATATTTGTATAAATTTCGCAAGATAATTCACTGTAAATCAGTAAGAGCCGAGAGTGACGTAGCATTCTTTGTCACAGATTTCAGTACCCGTATTCGTCACAGATTTCAGTGTTTGTCTTTGTCACGGTTCCTACAAAATATGTTTCTTCCTCTTCACCTAGGTTTTCATGCATACCATGAACCTCTTCATGTCTTGCAGCATCGCAGAAAATGATGCTTTTTATTCTACACCCGTAGCAAATCGTTCTATAGGCCGGACACCAAAAGTTTTGCATGTAGATTGCCACATGTATCAGAGTTGAATAATCTGGATTCTGATTTCATGTTTGTCTTTTCTGTTTTCCAGTTTTACTATTTGTTTTCTTTCTTTTCACACGATTAACTTCGGATGTAGCTGCTTCGTTTGGCATATTTTCAACCTGCTTTTTGTATTGTTCGTCTGCTCTTCAGACAGCCAGTGCTTCCTGTAGTGTCAGGTGGTCCAACCATCAAAAATCTTTCTTTTACTTTTTTAGAATTAGTCCTACAGATAATTATGTCTTAAATCAGTTCTTCGTGTAGATTTTCACATTTGCAGTTCTTTGCAATCAGTTTAAGGTCAGTAACATATTACTGAAGTTGTGCCTTTCTACTGTAATGTACTGCTTGGGATTGCTTTATTAATAAGTCAACAAACGTCTTGATAAGTGGATAAAAAAATTCAGCTTCACTGGCCTCAAATGTAAATGTTTTGTAAATGTCTCTACCATCCTGACCAATAATATATACGAAAGCACTTAATTATTCTTTGTCTTCTTTATCTGTAAGCACAACATCCAAGTAAAACTGCGTAGCCTGCTTCCACCTCGTCCAGGTTTCAGGCAGATGGTGTGAATTAAAGTCCATTTCATGTTGCTGATAGAGGTTTTTCATGATGTCACAATACAAACTTGTGCATCCAACAAATCTCAGTATTGTTACGGAGATCAGCTTCTTAATGGTATACATACAAGTTATTCCATAATTTTAACTTCTGACGCCAGGTTATGTTTTGCTGAATAACACAAAAAGAAGGTTTGGTCTAACTACTTTTATGGCTAGATTGCAACTGACCATAACAGAGAAAACGCGAACACTACTTTCTCACTCTAATGCTATAATATAATAAGGCGTATACTCATAGGTCAGGCCCAAACGTTTGGATAGTTTCTATCCCTGGTAATATGACACCCCAGCTGAATGGCCCTCTGCCACTAGCATCCCAAGCCAATGACTGTGTGAGCCTAACGAGTTCTTCCAGGTGTAAACTACTGTATGCACCCGGTTATTAGTTCACAAAACCACTAAACATGCAACTGATGCAGGTGTTAGTGACAATATAACGAGTGTCATATTACATGCATTTCAGTCTAACATCAAAGCTTATTATTTAATTTTTCCCCCAGCCTCATATGAACATTTTAAATAGTTTTATGAATAGTCCATACCAATGTCGTTACATCCCACATTGTAATTTGTCAGCTTCTAAAAATGGTGCACCTGCATTCACATAATAAATTTAGAAATTTTAAGATGATAAACATATCAACTTATGAAAAAAACATTTGCTATGCCAACATATATATATATATATATATATATATATATATATATATATATATATATATATGACTCTCTTACACTGGAACACTTTTGTACCAACTATATTCAACATCTATTGCAGACTTAACAGAAAGTTAAAAAATCCAATTAACGAACTTGATGTGTATTTTTCTACTGATGATATGTAAGTTAAACAAATTGTCAAAATTTGCATAATAGTAAATTTAGTAGATACTGAAATACAAATCACACTCCAGTTAGACCCATTTCACACACACACACACACACACATATATTTCTGCAATTTCACACACACATATATATATATATATATATATATATATATATATATATATATATATATATATATATATATATATATATATATACTGAAACTCACAATAAAAGGTGTATATATTTGATAAAATGAGTAAGTAATATCACAAAATACTGAATACAAATAATACAGAATTCTCACCATTTCTCCCTCTTGGATTTCTTGATTATATTACATACTCCACGTCTTCAAGATAAAACTGTAATTATTCTTTAGTAAAAGTCACAAAAAATATTCAGACAATGTATTTGGAGCGCCTGTCAATCAAGCACAGCACAACAACAGTGAATAATCTTATTTTGGTACAAAATATAGACCGACAGTCTAGTATGCCCAATACAATATAGAAATCCAATATTTCAAGCTAACTTTGAAACACAGGGAACTGAAATAGGGGCATAATAACTGGACAGTTAGCTGGGAGACTAAAAGTAATTATGTTTGACATGAGTGAAATTCACACTTGCTGATAACAAGGTGATGACAGATAAAGCAAACACTGGCAGGCAAGCATCAGAATCTAGAGATATTCAGACATGGGGCCTGTCCAAGGAGTATAGAGTGTGGAGCCTGGAGCTGACCTATTGACACCTGTAACTGTCAGATCATTTGTATGAACAGAATGTTAAACCGTATAAAACCACAATTGCTATAGTTTATTTTTATTTTGCTGCATTTGCTGCGTATTTATTAATACTTCTATATACTTATTTTCACAAGGAAAATAGCATTGTAGACACACTCGTGATTTATTTGCTGGTATATTCCTTTAAAATGTCTTTAATTAATAAAAGCCCAACGTAATGTGTTTTGATAAGGTCCGTTAGTAGGTCTGCCTATTACCAGTTTCGTTTCTGAACAATAATTCGATTTGTCTGCCATCTGAAGTTACCATGTAACAAGCTGCAGATGAATGATAATAAAACTGAGGCCATTCTGATCACAACAAAAAGACTTTCTCATTCACATCCTTTACCTCAAACAATAAATATCAGCAACGCCAGCATTAAATTCACACAATCAGTACGAAACCTAGATGTTACTCTGGACAGTACTCTCACATTGCACCAACATGTCATGAACATATGCAAGGCTGCATATCTTGAGCTGAGACGCATCAGCTCAATTCACAAATATCTTTCAGTTGATGCCACTAAAACAATTGTGTGTTCATTAGTACTTTCAAGACTGGACTATTGTAACTCAGTTATGTCTGGTTCATCTCAATATCTACTCCAGAAACTTCAAAAAGTTCAAAACACAGCTGCTAGGATCATACTTAGTACTAATATTAGTACCCTTACTCGTACCTCGTGGACAGGGTACTAACATGAGCATATACGTGTTAATGGAGCAAGCCGGGTGTGATTCACACCCGGCGCTCTCTTAGCCTAATAATAACACTTTAAACATATTCCTTGCATATAATCCAATAAATTGAGTAGTCCTCTTATTTAATACCGGAAATATCGAAAATAATTGTAGAAAGAGTTGAAAAATCTCGTTTACCTTTTTTAGCCGATATTTTCGTTTAGATCGTCCGCCATATTATTTCAAATAATGATTACTTCCGTTCTCAGCCTCGTTTGTTTGTGTGCCATATAAGGACATTGACGCATTATTTGGAAATGTAAACAAATCGTAGTAAAAATTTGGCGCCGTTTGGGTCAGAAATTCTGCGCATTAAAAGTAAATACGGTTTATCGGCAACTTTGAAATTCACCAAGAAGCGATTATTCGCACTTGATTGATAATAATATAGCGTAGAATATCCAAAATATGGTCTGGCAAGCCTTACGTAGAAAAGGGGTCACGGCGAGAGTCTCGCGTTATCTGTCATGGCGGACAGTATAAGGTTAGAGTAACCATGCCAATTTATTTTATCGTATAAGGGCTTAATAAATTCAAAATAAGCCAAACTTCTTTCACAGCATGATTATACTTATGTAGTTGATTTCTACACTGTTTGTTTTTCTGACTTAGTGATGATATTTTTTGCTCCATTACATGATATGGGATCAGTTCGTAGCCTCAACCACAACAAAATCAAGTTGAGGCTACGACATCGTAGCTAGGATAGTAGTATATGGGGTGAGATTAGCCTCAAGGGAAATTAGCATTACAGACCCCCCTGGGCCTGTTTAGCCTCAATGGAAATTTAACATTAACCACCCTGGGCCTGTTTAGCCTCAATGGAAATTTAACATGGGCAAAAAACCCTGGGCCTGTTTAGCCTCAAGGGAATTTAACATTGGAAAAAAAAGACGTTTGGGCCTGTTGAGCCTCAAGGGGAAATGGAATGGGATCCTATTTGTTTTAAAGAAAAAAAGGGTAGGCAATTGAAAGTCATTCTCTTTTCGAGACCTATGAGTGGCCCTGAAAAGGGCCTTTGGGTTTCTTCTTCTTCTTCTAACTCCTCCACTTCTTCCACCAAGTCCTCACTTTTTCCATTATTCCTTTCTTCTTCTTTTTCTCCTCTGGCATCCAGTCTGGATGGCCCAAGACTCTAAACTTTTCCTGGACTTTGATCCAATTCTGATTGAGCCTTTCAAAATCAGCCTGTTTCTTTTTGTTTTCCTGATCTTTTCTTTCTTTATTCCATCTCTCTTTAATCTTCTTTACCTCTACCTCCATCACTTTTCTCATCAACTCCTCTGCTTTCCTCAGTCTTTCCTGACCTCTCTCCACAAAAGAGCACTCTGTCCCATGTGACATATTTTCAAGAAAGCACCTGACTTTGTTTGCATTGTCAAGTGCTTCCTTTAGGCTTCCCACTCTGACATGGGTGGGATTTATCATACCTCTCAATCTCTTTTCCTCCTCTTCTATCATTTCTGCTATCACTTCTTTTGTTACGTTTAGGCATTTAGCGTAGTCCAGATACTCTGTTATCTTCCATTCTTTTTCTAGTCTCTCCACTACATAGATACCATCCATTATCCAATTGTATATATGTACCAAGTTGTTGAACAACTCACTTGCAACCACCATCTTCGTTTTTATTATTCCGTAGAATGGTTCGAACATCAAACCTTAGTTAAAGTACGAACGTGAAGGAAAACATCCCCCTAAGACATAAAATTGATATTACCTAGATCATGACCAAACAACGCGCGGACGTGAAGGAAAACATCCCCTACGTTCTCATTTCATATAATATACTATCCACATAAGTGAAGCAACATTTAACAAACCCCAAATCTACTATTTACACACGCAAATCATTAAAACTAAATCCATAATCTACTATCCACACAATCGTACGTGATCAGTTACAAAACCCAAACTATACTCTCCACATACGCTAAGAAACAATAAACAAACCCATAATCTACTATTCACACAAACGTACGTCAGCGCTTACAAACACAAACACAAACACACACACACTCACATCACAAAAGAGTCAGTGTTTATATTCACACTACTCTACCACCACACATTGGCAAATCGATTGTTATTTCTTTTCTAGTGTATTGGGGTAGCCCTGAAAAGGGCTGTTGGTTTTTAACTCCAGATGCACCTATCTAATGCTGGCACCTTCCTGGCCTGGCGCCACACACACATCTTCTTCCCCAGTCTCTTTTCACTCGTTTTGGGGGAAGAGCAGAGGCGGGATATGTGGCTTCAGAATCCCAATTTTCTGTCTCTGGAATTCTGAAATTTCCTCTCTCCTTTTCCTCCTCTTCTTTTTTTCTTCTTTCCTCCTCCTCTCTCATCCTTCCCTCCTCGACAATCGCCTCCGCGGCCAGTTTATTCAACAGGCGCCTGGCATATTCCAGGTGCATCTGGAGTTCTAGAAGCTTTACAATTCTGGTGTTCAGTCTGGTGGTGTTGATCAATCAACAAGGGTAGCTAGACTGCCGAGCGACTTTCAATTTATACTGACAGCGCGGACGTGATGGAAAACATCCCCTTAAAAACAAAATTGATCTTACCTAGATCATGACCAAAACAACGCGCGGACCTAAAAGAAACACTCACTTTTTTATACTACCCATTACTATTCTAAAAAAATTTCATTAATCACTTCAATATACTATTCACATACGCAAAGCAATCCAATCAAACCCCCAAATCTACTCTCCCCACACGTCAAACAGCAAAAAAACAAAAAAACAAAACATGATCTTAATTTACTATCCACACCAACGTACGTGAGCACTTACAAAAACACACAATCCTATACACAAACACATACCCTCACACTATAAAAAAAGAGTTAGTGTTTATATTCACACTACTCTACCCACACATACTGGCAAATCGATTGTTATTTCTTTTCTAGAGTATTGGGGTAGCCCTGAAAAGGGGCTGTTTTTTTGTTTGTTTGCTATGGCAATCTTTTAGTTTCTAAGAATGCGACGTCCTCTGACAATAGACTTTCTGACGATAGGTCTGCTTCTTCGGAAAGAGAAGAAGAACTCTTTGGTGTCGATACGACAATCGACAAAGCCTCTGTCAGGTTCAGGTTCCTGCTGCTGCTGCTGCTGTTGCTGCTGTTGTTGTTGCTGTTGCTGCTGTCTCTGAAGTCTGTACTTCTCTGTCCATTCTTCTTTCTCCCTGTTCACTTCTTCTCTGAAGAGCTCTTCTATCAGGTCTTCAGTGACTTTTAACATTCTCACATTCTCTATCTCTTCTGGCTTCGGTATCAGACTGTGTCTGACCCTATGCAAATTCACGTAGGCTTCGTTTAGCTTAGCTAGTTTGGAGCACATCTTCGTAGGAGGATGAGTCGACAATGGACGGTTTGACTGGAAACTGCCCCGGTTCTTAAAGTCAAAGCGCGGACGTGAAGGAAAACATCCCTCTACGGTTTTCGAGCCGCAACGTTCAATGAGTGTCATGAGAGGGATAGTAAGAAGTCAAAGAGCATGAATCAACATTCTTATAGCCAAACAAAAGACAAAGGCATTTTGTCAAAACACAACATTTTTTTATTCAAAAATCACTTAACACTAACAAACAACTCTAACATTTTTTAACAATAATCCAACCATATAACATCAAACATTTTTTTTTTAATTCACACTCTACTTTAAACAGGGCTGACAACGTTGTGAATGAAATTGTGATTTCCATTGTTGGAAGTCATTAGGCCATTGATGGACACTACGTTTCCTAGCTTGAGACAAAAGATAAGCATAATGGTCACAAAACCATCGATCTACTTTCACATCGTTTCTTGAAGAAGAACGAGGATCAAAATGAGTCACTAAATGTTCTAAGGAATAGCCCAGGCTGCGATGATGCAGAAAATACACACAATATTGTCCACACACCAAGGAATCTGTGCCTTGTAATTTCACATTATTGAATCGGGTGGTCTGAGCATTTCTTCTCATAAAGTCGATGATATCGTCTTCCAAAGGAGGCAATCCGTACGAATCGAAATATTCCACACATCCTTCTTGAGGAAAGTAGACGGCTACCCAGTGGGTTCCTGGGAGATGACTGTCGTTCGTGTTGATGACATAAGCTAGATGGTCTTGAGGTTTGCGATGAGGGAGTTCATCTTTAGCACAGACGACAGGATTCCAAGAAGCCGTATACGAACTGTGGTTCAAAAGGTAATAAAGTTCCCAGGTATCCATGTTCTGTGTGTTTTTATTTCTTCACAGGTAATGATAAGTCATCAATTCGATCCTGACCTTTTGCTTGAAAATGTCTGACAAGTAAAAGGCGTTTGGCTCCGACTTCTTATTCTGGTCAAAGAGAGATTCGATGCGACGGCGCTCCAGAGGCGTTAATGGAGGAGCAGAATGTTTATCCAAGCCTTTATACCACTCGTTCAACACGAATTCTATCTCGATGACACCCCAAGCTTTGTCCAGATATTCGTCCAATTTTTCTTCTTGGCTCAACATCAGACATTTGTCGTGTTGAATTTGACTGGGATGATCGTTGTGGCATCCATAGCACTCTTCCTTGATCAATTCTTTCATTACATCTGTCAGGAATGTAGCAAAACAGGAGACTAAATGGGCTTCTTGTTCTGGCCATCTTGACTTCATCATGATCACTTCTTCGTCTTGGGATTCTTCTTCTTCTTCTTTCACAGTCTCCTCACATTCCATCTCCAAAGTTTCTCCACTAGGTAAAGAGGGATAACAGTCTTCCATGGCTTCTAATAATCTAGAATGACTTCTCTCAAACTGTTGATTTCTATCGTATTATCGAATTCTGCATACAGGATGACGTTCACCGTTTCATCAGGGACTCGGTTTCCAAACTGAATTTCCACACGAATCTGGTCTGATTTTATAGGGTGGAAATGTCCTTCGTCGCTGCCTTGGTCTGGAGTGAAATCGAAAGCCCATAAAGTGTAGACTCCTGCATAATCCTCGTACGTAACGCCGTGACTGGTAATGGTTCCTAACTGTCCGGTGGCTTCGTAGAGGGACAAGTACGATCTCAAGTAATTCTTCTTGTCAAAGTTAGGCTCGAAAGGTCTGGTACACAAGGTCTTGCCATCGCGACTGACTTCAATCTCGGACACGCCAAAGTGTCGAAAGTAGAAAGGATTTTCAGCGAAGACTCCGTTGAAGGCTGAATTCAAGACCATACCAAGGATTAAACGTTTGGGTAGCTGTCCTTGGAACAGATGATCTTCGATCATGGATCGCTGTCCCCTAGGAATGGTGAAGGTTTTCACTTCTACGCGTCGGATCGGATACTTGGCGGTCGTTCTGCTCAACGTCTGACTGATGTCGTTTCCCACTTTAGGTAACACTTCCACGCGTCGTACGTAGAGCCTGGCTTCCTCGATGACAGTTTTGCAAGCAGTAGTACCTATCAAATGGAATGCGGTACTGCTACGATTCAGTCTCAGCCGAACATCCACCCCGTTCAGCAAATATTTCTCTTGCAACCACATGTCCAAATGGAAACGATCCATCAGTTCTAAACTATCTCCACTTTTGATTCTGTCTCTTCGTTCTACAAATCCCGCATTGTGTTCTTTCGTTGTATTAATTTCGAATTCTTCAAACTGGCCTGCATCGTCAGCTTCCCATACCACACAGGCATTGAGATGAGTGTTCTTGGCGTCTATTCCGTACGTCAAGAGATTTTCCAGGTACGCTCGATAAGGGTAAGTATCCATGCTGCTACTGACTAGTTTGTTATTCAAGTACAAGTCCACTCCACTGAACAAGGAATGCATGAAATTGTTGACGGGAGCTATTACCTCATCACCATCTAGGGACGTATTATCCTCATCGACAACTTTGACTTTCAGGTACAAGTAACTGCTATTCAGATAGATGTAATCTTCGGGCTGTCCTTTGATTTCAAACTCGATGGGAGCTGAGGCTGTCAAAGAGGAGACGGGGTGAAATTCCACCCATTGGGATTCTTGCATGGTCATCATGGTGGGGGGTATGGCAAACAAATCCAGTTCTGCCTTGTCCTTGCTGAATGCCTGACTCGTTAGCGTGCAAGGCATTTATAGGTGTTTTTCGTCGGCCCAAAAGGTCTTTGCCCGTTTGCAGCAAGGCATTTTTGCCTGCCCTCATGAAGGCTTCTTTGGGATTTTGTTTGTCGATGATGACATTATAGAGAAATTCTTTGCCTTGTGTCAGTGCCGCATCTTTCAAGGCGTGCAATCCGCGTGTCACCATCGGTTTCAACACCGGGGCCACCGAACGAAAGGCCGATTTTAACATATCTCCTAAACCGTGTCCTCGCTGTCGAGCAACCCCTCGGTACACTGGTTACATGACCTACGAATCGTGAGAGAACCGTTTTCGAAAATGGAGTTTCACCGTGACTTTTCCTTTGGTGAATGGAATATTTTGTCCCAGATCTCCTTTTATAGCAATGTTGACCGTGTCCAAATACGACTTGCTGACAGGCAAATAGTGAGGATGTACAAATTCGCGGTGAACGTGGTAAGTGTTTCCACCTTCCTCGTCAGCGGCCGTGGCAGAGTCCACTTTGAAAGGAATGACAGGCAGTAACGGTACGGAGGTGTGTCCCACCACGTTATACTCCACCACATCGGAGTACACAAACATCAAATTCAGTCCTTGGTTCAGTTCTACCGGGGCACGAAATAACTTGCTAGAAGAATCGTTGTCGGAAATGACTGGCAATTCGTTTTTCTTGATCATGGCCATCCTCATGTCCATGTCCCCGCCCAACATGTCAAACAATTCAGGACAAAATAAGAAAGACAACATTTTGTGCCCCTCAGGAAATTTCACCAGGAAGCGACGAGCTGCTTTGTGGTACTCCAGGGTGACACTTTTTCTGACACTCTCCAAAGCTTTCAGAAACACGACATTAAACCTGGAGCTTATGGTGCTGACCAAATTTTGACCACTAAAATAATAGCCTGGGGGAATGATCAAACGATAGGTCGTCCTTTGAGTTTCTGGGTTATATATTTTGTTATGATATTTGACGTGAGTATTCAAGTACTGTTGCATTTGCTCGTCATGAACTTCCACGGAAAAAAAATTTTGATTGGGAAGGACATTGAGGACTTGAGTCGGGTGAATGATTTCTACCAAAGCCACTTCCCAATGGGCTTCGTGATCTAATGGGATGGCCTGAGGTAATTTGGCCGTGTAACAGCACAACGTGTTGTGGGGAAACAACTCCATGGAAGTGTCACTGGGTAAGGTTAAGTAAAATTGGTTTTGGTGACTCATAATTCCAGAGTTCTGTGGCTGTCCGAGGGGTTACTGGACATCAGAGGCGTGTCTCCGCCCGAAATGGTGTTGTTGTTGTTCGAGTGGTGACTGACACTGGCACTGGACACAAGGTTCCCGTGGTTCCCGTTGGAAGAGAATTTCAGGGAGGGATTGGGAAGCAGGTAACCGATGCAACTGCTCAATAAAATGGTCCACAATTGTTTGTCTCCTTGTTGCAAACTCAAATTGGTGATGGCTGCTCCGATGACACAATACACCACGAAGATTTGGCAGAAAAAGACGATTTGCGTTTTAGGCACACGTTGTCCGCACCACACCCACAAAGGTTGTTTTTGTAAATCTTGCACAGAAGAACTAGGTGAAGGAGTGGTCGACGTAGCTGCATCTGTGTGAAAGGGCATGATGGTCACTTCTTTTTATAGTCAATGACTTGCGAAGCGTCGATCCAAAAATCAAAACTGGGTGGATATCCTTTCCAACGTACTTTGACTTCTTTGACACGTCGTTTGCCCACTTGACGGGTTCTGCGTTCGAGAATGCTTTCGATGTCGTACACGTCGTCTTCTTTTTTGGTGACACGTTGTAACTCGGGCAAATAAAACGTTCCTTTGAGCACTTCTCCGTTCATGTCTTCCAATTTATAGACGGCAGGATGACGGCCTTGCACTCGTCCAGTAACACGAAACAATTCGGTCGTCCAGTTAGGTAAGTAACCTTTGTCGAAAGTGCGTTTGGTTTTGCCAATGCGCACCCAATCTCCTACGGCCAACTCTCCACTTTTCTTGGGGACAGCCCTCGTCGGGGACGTACCAAACAGGCGCTCAAACACCAGCACTTCGTTGTCGGGAGTCATTTCTTGCGGAGCACGTCCGATGTTTCGATGGTAAGATTGGTTGTACGCTTGCACCAGGTGCAGTAAGATGTCGATGTACTTCAGAGTGTGGTGATGCGTAAAATATTTCCACATGCGTTCTTTCAAAGTGCGTTGAAAACGTTCCACGATGCTGGCTTTGGTTTCGGGATTCTCGGTGGTAAAAAAATGAATGTCACGTTTCTTTAATTGGTTCAGAAATTCGGTACCTTTGTCCGTTTGCCATCGAAGAGGGTGACGACCGCTTTGTTTCAACACTCGTTGCAGGGCTCGCACTAACTCGCTGCTCGATTTGGAAGTCAAGGGCACGACCAGGCAAATTTGGAAAAGACGTCGATGACACAAAACAAATATTTGTAGCCACGATTGTAGCTGGCCAAATGAGAGACATCGGCTAAATCGGCTTGCCATTGATGATCGATGCCTTCCACTCGGGTGCGACTTCTGGCAAACTTGCGTCGAATGGGTTTGTGTAAAGTGTAGGTAGCTTGTTCTTGTAACCATCGTTGCACTTGAGGTAAACGGAGACTTTTCAGTCGCGTTTTGGCAGCACGATACAATTTTTGAACTCCTGCGTAACCTGCAGGATGGGAGGGATCGTAATAAATGCTGGCTAAGACTTTTTCCATTTTTTTGTGTTTTTGTGTTAATAAGTCACCCACTCTTCGGTGATGCTACTTTGGGTGGGTCGAAAGGGTGGTTTAGAAACGGATTTACGTGTCCGATGGGCTACGGGAGTAGAAATCAAAGGTGGGGGTGGTGGCAATGGAATGGCTTTGGTCTTCTTTTCTTTTTTCACTTCTGGTTTCCCTTCTTTCTTTTTCACTTCTGTCGAAGGAGGAGTGGACATCATCTTTTTAACCCAAGCTTTCATTTCTTCTCGTTGGGGTGTGGGGGACGGGGTCAACAAGGATGCTGCAATCTTACTTGAAATGGGAGCTGCTGACGGTGTTTGAAACATTTCTCGCATCTCTTCTTCCTCAGGTCTTCGTGGGGTAGCATCTCTGGTGTCCCCTGGGGATGGTAGTAGTTATGGTGGTGGTGGTGGCGATGGTAGTGATGATGGTGCTGGACTTTTCATCAAGGTCTTAAAATCTTTCAGAGGGGGTAGAGCTGTTTCGTCTAAAGCTTTCTGGTGAAAGAGTTGTAGTCGTTGCAAGAGTTGACCATACTTTTGCGATTTTTCTGTTTCGGACAAATCTTGGTGATCCATCAAGG
The DNA here is from genome assembly GCA_028554795.2 of Sinohyriopsis cumingii. Lineage (NCBI taxonomy): Eukaryota > Metazoa > Mollusca > Bivalvia > Unionida > Unionidae > Sinohyriopsis > Sinohyriopsis cumingii. Next base: position 21,959,900 of record CM068841.1, on the reverse strand, counting down.
ACTGCAATTCGTGTTGTAACTGGGACATCTCGCTCAAATTGGGATTGGAAGGTAAATGCGGGATGCGTTGTTCTTGCCACCGATGGTATTCCATCCATCGTTTGTAAGGCACTAAAGATAGTTTTCGTCCTTCCATGGGATGTCAGGGGTCGATTCTGAGATCTTGGGACTTCCGAGGGCCTTTTTATCTTGCTCCCACCAGTCCTCCCAACATGGTTCCCAAGACTCCTTTCAGTAAGGGACCTAACAAGAGGGGTAAAATGCCTCCACGTTGGACCAACATCTTCTTCTTTTGACGAATGGGAATTTTCTTTTGAACCATTTGGCGAAGAACGTGACGATGTTTGCCTAAGCATTGTTTCTGGTGTTTGGACAAAGGGATCGTGCCTTTCAAGACCTTCAAACAACATTCGCACACGGTATCGATGACCTCTTTGGAGGCTGATTGAATGGGTTTTTTTCGTAGGGGTGGAGAAGCTTTGGACAGGACAGATAACATGTCCCCATGTTTGACTAAACGAGGAGGCAGTCCTTTCCTTTTCTTTCCTTGGGGTTGTTTAGAAGAGGGGTGTTTTCTGGAGGGTGACATCTTCAGGAGCACAAAAACACTGATACCCTACTTGGTCACAGGCCTTTTTTATACTGGAACGCGTCGCCACTGATTGTCTTTATGTCGTATCAATTTCAGGACAGGCATGACACGTCGTGCAGGGGTACGCAACGGACTAAATCGAGCCAGTTCTTGCTTGGACGAATCCAGTAAACTTTGTAACATGCCCGATCATTCTTGGACTTTGATTTTGGGAGAAGGTACTTTGTGAGCAGCAGCCACTGCCACTAAATTGGAGGGTCCTGCCACTGGGGAAGTTCTTCTTGGGGTCATCAACGGAGAAGTTCTTGGTGTGATCAACGTCTTCCAGTACTCTTCATTTCTTGGTGTCATCAACGGAGAAGTGGATGAACGTGAGGCTGCCGGAGACGCAGTCACCGCCGTGGCAGGTCGTGGTTTGCGAGTGTAAGGTTGCGTCCTGGCCGAAGTGCCTCTCTTGCGACTAGTTTTCTTCTGTGGGCTTTTCTTTTTCTGGGGACTTTTTCTCTGTTTCTTTTTCTGGGGGCTTCTTTCCTTTTTCCGGGGTGGTGTCTGGTAAGAGGAGGGTCCCGCCACTGGAGAAGTTCTCCTTGGGGATCTGGTCTTTTTCTTCTTCTTGGGGCTTCGATTGACTTTTTTCTTGGGGAGAAGTTTGGGGGCATTATGATCCCATCTTAAGAGAGAGCGAATGATGACCCCTCCTAGAGTACCGCTCCCTCCAGGTTTCAAAATGATTTGGTTTTTGGTTTGAGTGTCGATGCGGGGATCGGCCAGTTGGGTCAAAGCGACTTTGTTTCGATCAAAAAAGCGTTTGGTTTGATGAGGAATCTGAATGATTCCTTGGAGTAATTGACGTGCCGTCACCGTGAACCATCGTAAGACTTCTTTGAGACTAGCTTCTAAGACACGAGCTCGTGTTTGTGGATTTTTTTCTCGACTGATGCCATACAAGGCACGAATCAATATGACGGGAAGATGCGACTGAAGGGACGTCATGTTCAAAATGTGTGTGAGACAGACGAAAAGGGTCTGAGGTTTTTATAGATTTTTTTATGTGGAGTGAAATTAAGTCGAGGACGGAGACGTCTACAGGCCAGGCCCTCCGTCTTGGCCCCAGTGGTGAAACAAGTGGGTACGAAATCGCAAATCCTCGGGGTTCGTAGGTTTCAAATCGACGAGTAAATAGGCGTGTGGCGTTTGAGTGGCATCGTCGTACGCCTGAGTCAGCCAAGGCGTTCCTAACTTTTTGGCTAAGACTTGCACTTGCGATTTATCTCGAGGGCTTTTAAACAAGACCACGTAATGCGCATTGAGACTGATGGTGCGATGGGCTTTACTTTGTTGAAACAAATTTTGGGTGATGTAAACGACAGTGGCATTACGGTGATGCCCTTTGCGCGTGAACCACATTTTAATTTCTTCTTCGTCTTCTCCTAACATGTCGTCAAAAATGAGTTTGACGGGAGTCAGAGACGATGCCGTCGTCTTCTTTAGGAATGCCTTCCACAAACACGATGGAATCGCCTTGACTTTCTCGCAAGAGGCTGCACGCCGATTGCCACTCTTTGTAACACCACACGATCCGCTGAGGTGGTCGATCGATCAAATGATGTTTATGTTCGATCAAACGTTTGACGAATTCGGTTTTGCCTGAACCGCTAGGTCCAGCAATGAGCATGTTAAAAGGATGACGAAGATACAAAGCCTCCCAACTGGCACGATCTAAGTGTTCGTCGATGACTTTGACAGTAGAGGAAGAGGGAGCAGAGACAGCAGAAGTAGCCATAGTGTCAGGAATGTTACTTGTGACACGAAAACAAACAAGACGAGAGTTTATATACTTTTTTTCAGAACACGTTTATTGAATGTTTTAAACATGAATACGAAAGACAAAAATACATAAAAGCCAAAGGCTTAAGTACAACGATAAAAGGTACATGATAACCATCAACGTGGAATAGAAACAAGTGTCTGTACAACATGTTTTGGGTAATGTTCTGACCAGTTCTATAGGGGGTAAGGTCACACAAGTGTCCTCCCGAAAGGGTCTTTCAGGCCTGTCCACGACAGTCCTGTCCTGGGTGACGGGTTCTTCTGGCACCGTCACTAACACAGGTTGAAAAGTAACTTTTTTCTTTGGACGTTGAAAGGAAGGATCACAACTCTCGAGCATACTGGGCCACTTCTTGGGTCCAAGCCTAAAAATCCCATTTTTTCCAGGCACGGACATCTGTCCAATGGGGGTGTAAGTCACAAGCTACACACACATCGTCATACACGTCTTGGGTAGCTAAAAGTTGACGAATCTTTTTTTTCCCGTAGAGGTCGAGAAGTATCCAGATGAAAACGTAAGGCTTTGAGCAAAAGGAGTCTCTCGTGAACATTTAAAGGCACCACTTTCATGTTGAATGGGGTGGTAAATACTGTTCATAAAGAGTCCACAAGGAATCGGCTGGTAAACGAAATCCCAGAAAACAAGTCACTAAGACACACACCACTTGTCGACCCAAATTGAATGGATACAGTTCTCGTAATAATCGATGGTAATGATCCACGGTTTGAATATGGTCATTGAGTTCCTTCCACGGAATCTGTTGGATTACATGTGATAAAAACCTCGGCAAGACAGCCTGTTTTTATATTCTCTTTTTTTCGGATGCAATACACGTACTTTCTAGCCAGACATCTTCGTTCTCCAGTAGGAAATTTAAATGCTCCAAACTGTAACCTAAACTTCAAACTTCGTTTAGGAGTTTCCTCTTCCGTTAAGTAGATTCCACGTAAAATATGTTTGTAATCCTTTAACTTGTCTTCCTCAATGCGTTGCACTAGGTGAATCTCGAAGTAACCAAAATTATGAACATGTCGATCATTGGCGACCTAAAAATTTTGAACAATGTCTGACCACTGAAACAATTTCTGACGAATCAGTTCTTTTATACCATTCAGGTACCAGTGGTTAAAGATCTGGTGACGTAATAGATACAACTGTTCTTTACGTTTGACTTGTATTTTGACCAGCTCTCGGTAAATGCGTTCTCTCAACTCCACAGGCAAAGCACGAATGTTCTCTTGTAAAGTATCCATAAAAAAGTCATACTAAATCCTCTTTTGTCTGACAGAAGAAATGTACCGTTTGCACAGACATGGTTTTACTTCAGTGCCAAATTTAAATCGTTTAGTCACTAATTTACACATTACAATTCGTTCAGAAGTTTCCTCTTTCACTATGTTGACATTGTGTAAAAGATGTCGGTAATTCGTTAACTCTTCCTCTGGAATTCGATGCAGTACGTTTACATTGTAGTAGATAGAATCGTCAATAACAAACCAGTCCTTTTTAAAACCAGGGGGTTGTTGATCAATGTCTGTCCAATGGAACACTTTCAACTGAATCAGTCCTTTTATAGCATTCAGGTACCAGTGATTAAACATCTGGAGACGTAACGGATGCAATTGTTCTTTACGTTTGACTTGTATTTTGACCAGCTCTCGGTAAATGCGTTCTCTCAACTCCACAGGCAAAGCACGAATGTTCTCGTGTAAAGTATCCATCAACAGATTATGGTAAGTTACTTCAATGTCTCGGTCCCACTAAGGGTAAGTAATGACAATTCGGTGACCATCGAGCATGTTCTACGTAGGCCGAATCTTGCGGTTCCCAGTGGTGAAGTGACACACCGCAACTGAAGCACTTGACTTTATCTCCTTCGCCCAAGTAGAAAAATCCGGCTCTGGCTAATTCTTCGGGGGTCGGTCCTCCCAGATACTTAGGCCATTTTCCTTTGAACGATTGAAGACGATTTTCAAAGTCGCAGTATTCCGACAAACGCACAGGAAACGAATATTCGTCTTTCACAGGTTCGTTTCGATGAGGGTTGGGTGACATGGGCAGGAGTTTACTCAGGGCTGGATGACATCCGTAGGGGGGTAGACGTGAAGGTGAACATTCCCCTTTAAAACGAAACCCAGTAAAATGTCCAAGAGGACGAGGGCATCGCTTTCGCATCCCTCAGGTTTGACACGCACAGCATCACTTTCCATGATAGGGGTAGTGAGAACAAAGTTCCCACGATCCTTTACGGCATCGCTAAGGTCACAACGTACAGCATTGTACCCATCGCAAGGCTCACAATCGCATTCCACTTCAGAAGTCCCACACTTGAATTGTGCCTTTCTGAACTTGTTCTGTGTTTCTCTGAAAGTATTCATCTTGTTCGCTTGGTCTTGGTAGTCACAATGAACTATCGATCTTGCCTAGGGTTCCTTTTTATATACAGACCAATACCGACGTGTCCATACAGCAAGGTGAAATGATTGGGAAGTCGCACTCGCTTCTGGTACACGATTTGATAGACTTTTTCCAAGGGTCGACTGACGATGTGGTGAGTGGGTAAACGTACAATCTTGTTCGGTTGATAGGTGGTCACTTTAAAGTGTTGATCTTTTCCAGACTGCAAGGCTTCTTTCAGTATCCCAAAGTTCACCACTCGACTGGTACGATAATTCAGAGTCAATCCTTTCACTTTACACTTCGTGTGCACTTCTCCTTGTTTGTCCCGGTATTCGTATCCGTAATTTTTGGGGCCGCCACTGACGAAACTTAAAATCTTGTCATCGGGATGTTCGTCTGTCCAGGCTCCTAAACGGTCTCCTTCGATGTCAGGGTGCTGTTGACTAGGGTGATGGATGTAAATGCAACTGTCCGTGTCAAAGTACAGCTCGCGTTCCCCTAACAGTTCTAAAGCTTCGTACAATTTTAGGCGAGCATGGGCTTTCACGTAAGCCGCAATGATGACATTTCCAAAAGGATCGTCTTCTACAAAGTCCAGATCTTCTTCGTAATTGACCAAGATCAAATCCTCCCGAATGACGTCCACGTGTTTCATGTATTTGGTTTTGTCGTGAATCATCTGGAAGTAGGGGGAAGGTTCTGTCAAATATTCCGTCTTGGGTAAACACGGTCGTTGTGCCATTTTTCCCCACAAGCAATTTAACATCATTTTGGCAAACGATCGCCTGCCTTCGTTTTTCTCGATGTGGTCTAAAGTAATGCCTTCTTGTTCATAGTATTTCTCTTTCAATTTTATTTGGTTTTCGGGAGTGTGACACCAGGAAGGATAGCCGCTGGCTTCTTGCTTCAGTTTCAAAAAGGCATCCACGTAGTCGGCGAAAATGCCTTTCTGCGTGGGGTCACCCTTGTGGTATTGTTGTGTCTTGGGAAAGTGGCAAATTTCGTAAACTTCTAACAGTTGGTATCCCATGTCCAGAGCTTTGAACAATTCTACGCTGACCCAGGTTCCCGTCAAAGCCCGTTCTTCCTGGGTGTGCTGACAAGGTTGGTCTTGGTTGCACGTTTCTGCACAAGTACGGCACAAAGGAAACATCAGTTTGCCTTGGCAGTGGTGAGGAAGCACGGGATGGTACAAGTCCGTGGGAGGCAAGACTTTGCACTTGATCAGACCTTCGTATTGTCGAATGTTTTTCAGGTCGATGTGTTTCGTCAGCAATTGCGGGTGCCCTGCAGGAAAGTGACAATATTTGCACACGTAAGGATACAGCGAACACACGTCCAAGTATTTGATTTCTTCTCCTTTCTCTTCGTCGGCTTGGTACAGCAAACAGGTGGCACTGGTTCTACCTCCGTAAAAACTATCCCTTGGGTTCAGGGGGTCTATGAACTGGTAACTTTCCACGAGGTGTTTAAACTCGGGATCGGTTTTCAAACGGTGATCGTATTCGTGTTCCCACATTTCCACCACTTGGTATCCTTGCTGTTCTAACTTTAGGCGTCGCTGACAAGTGTCCTGGTACAAGTCTTCCATGGTTCGTTGTAAAAACTGATTTTTAGTGTCGCGGTCAGGGCAACAGACGGGACATCCGTGAAATAAGCAACCGTTAAACTCGTACACGATCTTGCGGTTTTCTAATTCCCAACCATCGACCGAATGCGTTCCGATGGTCTTTTCACCTCCTCCGTTGCGGGCATGCTGAATCCATTTGTCTTCCTTGTCGCACAAGTAATGTAACCAGCGTAGGGCTTTGACCGAGTATTGACGTTTGACATAGTGGGTCATTTGAGGACTGATGACAGCCACGGTCTTTTGAGGCATGAATCGTTGCCGGTACACTAAGGAACACGCTTTGGCAATGGTGCAAGCTTCTTTCAAAGGATCGATCCCTCCGTGTTCCATGAACAGTTCTCGAAATTTTCCACAGCAACGCCGTAAAATGTCCACGTCGGAACGACAATACTTTAGCATTTCTTCCTGAAAGTCGAAAGGGTCCGAGGCGTGAGCCTGGTACCAAGCGTAGAAAGCTTCTCGTTGTTCGGTACGCATGTTGTCGGGGTCGTAATAGTGAGCCTCAGGTAAATGGGGTAGAACGGCGTGTTGATTGGCTTCCGTATTGAAAAAGTGTGGAAAGTACCCTTTAGCCATTTCTGTCATTCCAAACGTTTTAGGCATTCGACTCAAAGGCATGGCCAAGTAACTCATCGAATCTTTAAACTGTACTTGTCCCACTTGCATGAAAATGATTTTGGCTCCGTTCAAAGTGACTTTAGGACGTTCGGTGCCTTGTTCCGTATAGTATCTCAAAAGAAACTGTCCATCGTATCCGGAGAAATTGTGAGCCATCACTGTGGCATGACGATGACAATCTCCGTAACGTTCGATGTCCTCTTGGCTCCACGTCTTGTCGATGGGGTCTAAGACCCATTGGGCAAAATCGGCTAGCGTGTTCGGTCCTCGAAAGATTTTTTCACGTCCTCCAGGAATCTTGCTGAAGTGAGGGCAATGACTGAAGATAGGTTCTTGAATGCACTTCTCGCACGCTCGATGAGCCACGCAGAAATTAGGAATGTGAATGCCAGTCTCTTGCATGCATTCGAAATCGAAAAAGATGAAATTGCCTTTTTTCTTGTGACCGTCCTCTTTCTCTGGTGGGGGTTGGTATTTTTGCACGTAGCATTCGTGTTCCAAGTCCACGATGTGGTGACAAATGTGACATTTTTTCTTTCCTGAACATACGTGTGCCTCGGCACTGTTGGTACGTATGCCTTGTCCACACGTAGGGCACAATCTCAGCAGTTGACAAGTGCATTTCTTCTGTGAACCTTGCGTCTTCCGATGTTGTTGGTAACAGGCAGGGCTGACAAACGTACGCAGACAAGCAGGACAATGTACTCTTTCTTGTCCTTCGCTCAGACAGGGTGGAGAGGCCAAACATCCTGAGCATTTCCATCCGCAATGTTTGTGTTGCTCTCGATTGTTATAGCCATAGTCGCATTTCTCACAGTAATAACTGTATCCCAGGAATTCGGGGATGGCGGTAATGGTATCAATGTGATCATCGTGATAATAGACATGAATGTATTTTCCATCCTTAAAGTCTTTTCCTCGAAACAACAGAGGTCCGCGCACTTCTTGAGGGTGCACTTTCAAGGTGTAGAGTGGTGCTAGGGCATCTTGCAATTTTTGCATCTCAGGAATGCCACAGGGTGTGTCTTTGGACAGTCCGGCTTGTTGTAACAGGAGTTCTGCTTCGTTTCGTTGTTTGGTTCGGCCCGATTGTCGAATAGTTTTCCAGGCTCTTTTCCATTCTACCGTGTCGTTCTTGTTGGCATAGGTTCGTCCCACCACGATGGCTCGGGCTAAACACATCTGGTCTTGAGAATTGTGAATTTGGACGAGACTCTTTTTGGTGCTGCGAAGGTCGTTCACCAGTAACACCTTATTGCGTTGTCCGGTCCCTTGAGGAGGAGAGACGTGGGTCATGTCCAATGTGGCTTTTCCATCGGTGATGTCAAACTGGTCATTAGATTGTTGCACGTGTTGAATCTTGTCCATGACTTTGGAAGCAGTTAGTTCTGCGGGTCTGCTAAACTCGATCCAAACAGGGGATTTCAAACCGTCATGTTGTATGGAAAGTCTCAAGCGATCGTCTTCTTTGGGCTGACATTGTCGCTTGAGTGCGGTGAGCAAAGAATCCCACACGCCAGTGATGAACCCTTCTGCTTTCTCTAACGGTACTTCAGCCTTGAAATCTTTAAACTTCACTGAGTATTTGTAAGCCGTGGTTCTAAATTTTCTAGAGGAGCGCTTTTCCGTCTCTCGAATGGAATAGTACTTTTCAGGGTTGACTAAGGGTGGTGAACTTTGTTTAGAGGGTTCGGATTCTGGTTCACTCATGTCCTCTTCAAAATCACTGACATGAATTTGTGCCAAGACTTCAGCCCTGGTACGAGGCGATAGATCACGTTTCTGCCTCTTACTTTCTTCTTCTTTCTTCTCGAATGAATAGGATCGTTTCATCTTGAGTGCAAAACGTCAAACGACTCAAGTTTAAACACCATAGACTAATTTATAGTCATAGCAGACCAGCGTATATAAAAGGGTGTGTGTCTTGTCCTTTCACTATTCATTTCACTCTCAAACCGAGCACAACGATGGAAGAGACTAGCCAAATCGAACGTTTCATCAGAGCTTTGCGAGGGGTCATTAGAAAATTCTCTTCAGACCAGCCAACGGACTACTCTCCTTCCTTTCAAGATACTTGCTATATCTGTCAAAAGAAAGGGCATTGGTCTTCAGAGTGTCCAGACCGTCAAAAAAGAACAAAAACAGGGGCTAGAAAAGACAAAAGTCAAGATACCTGTTATTATTGTCAAGAAAAAGGACATTGGTCTCCAGATTGCCCAAAAAAGAAACAAGAGGAGTCAGAAGAAAAGAGGGATTCTTCAGAAGAAGAGAGGGATTCTTCAGAGGAAGAAAGCAGCCAGGTGAAGAAAAAGAAACAGGAGAAGAAAAGAAGGGAAGAAAGTGAGGAGGAAGAGGAGGAAAAGCCTGTGACGGTGAAGAAATTTAAAAAAACAGAGAGAGTAAAGAATGAGACAGAAGAAGTCTATGAACTTTTTAAAGTGTTCTATTGTGAATTGTGAATTGGATTGTAACTATGGATAAAAGAATAAATTAATTATATAAGGTAAGTGTCTTTGGGTTTTGATTTTAAAATAAGAATGTACACTCACACACTCATACACAGACACGTACTATAGGGATAAAATGTTTTTTTTTTGAGTTATTGGCAATTGAAAGTGTATCTCTTTTCGAGAGACGTGGGTGGCCCTGAAAAGGGTCTTTTTTTGGTGAAGGGGTGAGTTTAAGCAATCAACTTTAACTGCCTTAAGCCTTTGCCACGGCCAAGGCCTACTTCTGGACTGCGTAATGTTGATGATGATGATGATTTGGTTGAAATCACTAAGGGTGGTACGACAGGCTTAGTCACAGGGTTGACGTGTTTAGCTCGGGAAGGTCGTATTCTCTTCGGTCGTGATAAAGAAGTCTGATACATTTGTTTCAGACTTCTTAAGTTGGCTAAAATGTCTAACAGTACCGTGACCGTTTGATTTTCACCCTCTTGTTTCTTTACTGCTTCTTCTTCTTCTTCTTGTTTTTTTTTTTTACCTCTTCTTCTTGCTGCTGTTGCTGTAGGAGAAAAGCTTGTTCCGCTTCCTTTTGTCGTTGTATAAATTTCTCCAAATCTTCTTTCTGTCTCTGTCTAAAATTCTCCACTTGCGGTAATGAAGAAGGTGACGAAGGTTCTGGAATAAATTCTTGCGAGGTAAGAAAATCCACAAAATCCCAATTTACCTCTTCTGAAAGTAAGTCCGGGTTCCCTTGGGCGGTCTCCACTGCTGGTGCAACCCAATGGATCGTTTTCTGAGTTTCCGTCATGTTGAATCACTGTCGCATAGATTGACTGCACACAGGCGCTAGCGAATCTATATAGACCACGTGACGTCACAGACTGCTCTCTTCCGATTGGATGCGGGCTGACTGAATTTTGTAACGCGTGTTTGGTTTGGTGAATGAACTCAATCCGTTTCAATCCTTCCTCTACCTATAAATAAGCGCAGTTCACTGCATTGATTCACCTGTTCTCGTCGCCTCAAGATGTGGACCACAGTCGAATCATCCACCCTTGTGTCTTCAATGATGTTTAGGACGGACATGCTAATGTATGTCCGATCCAAGTGGACCGTTGTCCACAGGACAGACACCAGTCTGTGGATACGTAGGATCTAGTAGAAAGACAAGGATGCCTCAAAAGAGTGCTGATTTACGGTCCTACAGTGAGGCGCAGCCTAAGGACAAGAAGAAGACCAATGCGGTGCCCCTTATGTTAATGGATACATTAACATAAACCCAAAGGCCCTTTTCAGGGCCACTCATAGGTATCGAAAAGAGAATGACTTTCGATTGCCTACCCATTTTTTCTTTAAAAAAATAGGGTCCCATTCCATTTCCCCTTGAGGCTCAACAGGCCCAAACGTCTTTTTTTTTCCAATGTTAAATTCCCTTGAGGCTAAACAGGCCCATGATTTTTTGCCCATGTTAAATTTCCATTGAGGCTAAACAGGCCCAGGGGGGTCTGTAATGCTAATTTCCCTTGAGGCTAATCTCACCCCATATACTACTTAGGATCATACTTAGAGTACCACGATCAGAGCACACCTCTCCGCTGCTCTGTACCCTATACTGGCTATCCATTCGATCCAGAATCAACACAAAATTTGTTCTCTGTGCTACGTTTCACTGTCGGACTCTAGTCCAACATACCTATCCGACCTCACCCATGTGTACACACCAGCAAGATACTTACGCTCCTCTTCTGACAATCGTATACTCATTATTCCCACTATGAAAACAAAGTCATATGGACAGCGTTCTTTTGCATACCAGGGCCCAGCAACGTGGAATAGCCCATTTCATACCGAATTTAACGGAGTTGCTGCGTAATTATCCGAATAACCTCCCGAGTTACTTTATACTCCATTGTTGTTTAGAAATATTTCAGAAATAAAATTAATTAAATGATTGAAATTTATATTTAAATTATCTATAGACTTTCAAAAACAAATCTTATAAACTCATTTGAAACGTATTTTATTATAGCGACGTTTCGGATGCACAGAAATAGTTTGAACAACTTGCTCTTTGATTGTCAGGATTAAATTTACTTCGACACCGTTTCCTAACTTACATGTACATGTCCAGATGTAAACAGCGCAAAGCTACTCTCTCGTATGGGTTTAAAATCCGCCCTAGTTTCCAGAAAATAAAACAGGATGGTTCCAATATTACATTTCGTCAATATCTGCAGCAGCATCGCTGTTGAATATGCATTTTTCAACTCGATAAACGATGTTGAAGTAGTTACGGAACTTGATCCTGATGCTGAAGCGTTAGCCACATTTTGCCCACCACCTATTACGGTCAGCTGACCACCCGCCACGTGATCAAAATTCCGAGCAAATTACGAAGTTCACCGAAGTCTGCATGAAATGGGCTATGAATTGCCCACTGAACTTAGACACAAAGACACAGTGATCACATTCAAGAGGGTTCTCAAAACTCACTTATTTCGACTGCAAGAACAAACTTAAAGACCTAATAATGTTTCCAACCTGAAATATTCTCAGCATGTTTTTTTATTTTTTGATGTTCTTCTAATTTCATGGTGTTTGATTTTGTAATAATATTATTATATGTTTTTTATCTTATAGGTGTTGTCTAATTTTGTAAAGCGCTTAGAGCTTCTAAAGATTAGGCGCTATACAAAGTCCTCATTATTATTATTATTATTATTATTATTATTATACAATTCAGTTTTGCATCGTAAACGTTTGCTTTCTTGAGCAAGGTCCTTAACCAAACGTTGGTCACGGTACTCCTGCTGTTTGGAATTCTTCAGTTTTATAGTAGAATCTTTGACAGATCGTTAATTTCCTTATATACAATTTGGCGGAGCAGGGTATACAGATGAGTATCTTCTTTATGTTACATGTTGTTATTAACACGCCAGGGATTGCTGATGACTGTCTTCTTTATATTTCATGTTGTTATTGATTTACCAGGGGGTACGGACAGAGGCGTAGCTGGGGGGGGGGGGGGGTAGGGGGGTACATATGTCCCCGGGCGCCAAGGTACAGGGGCGCCAAAATGAGGCTTACAACGTTACATTATAATAAGTAAACAAGGGTAATATTCAAAAATGTGATTAAACGGGGAGGGGGCTGGGGCGCCAATTTTATAGTTCGTCCCCGGGCGCAAAATATCATAGCTACGCCTCTGGGTACGGATGACCCTGTCTTTTTTATTTTAATATAAACGTATATGGAACAAAATATTTTCTGCAAAAACAGTCTTAAATATATCAAATCTTGAGACAGGGACTGTGTTTTCAGCAGGAAGTTTAATGCTGACAACTTTTAACTTACTGGTTAAAATTAGATTTGAATGGATTAAAAATTTCTTATACAATGTTACTCTGTCTGATTGTAAAAAATACGCAGACACATCGCTTGTCTATCTAGAACCCCGATCAATTCAACCCAAAATCACTTTTATATATATATATATATATATATATATATATATATATATATATATATATATATATATATATATATAGGGAGGTAGTAACCTGTCACTAATTGCCTATTTGCCGAAAATATAACAGCTGCAATGGCTAGGGTGTCCGCAGAATTATTTTCGGCGGGGTGGGGCAAACATGAAGTGGTCAGCTTTTAAGTTTTACAGGTTACGTTCCCGCCCCCCCCCCCCCTTGCCTATGTGTGGGCGTTAATGAGATTAAGAATTCAGAAATTCTTAAAATTTGTAAATATTGAAGATCATTGACTCCTTTATAAAATACAGAATGAAACAAGGATGTTTGTATTTTGTCCCAGGAGGGCTCAGTTACTGAAAGTTATATCGCTTAGGTTATAAGTGTTTACAATTTCCAAAGATCTCATAAATTGTCACTGACTTTATCACTATATTCACACTATTATTGCAATTAGTAAAATTTATGAAAAATTGTAGTTTTCATAAATTTTTAAGAGTTCCAAGGCTGATCCATTTCGATCGTTTTTCGTCTTATCTCGCTGTGATGTTTTACCCCAACCCCTTGTATTATACATGTATTTATAAGTCTGTAAGTGGAGCCAGGTAAGCTTTGTTTTTCCAAGTGCCTAAGTTGGCTAATCCTCTTACGTAACCCAGTCTTTGTTTGAGCTCTTGAGTGGAAATCTGGCGGGAATCTTTCTACATGGGAACACGTGACGTAGACAACTTCAAAGAGCCGGAAGCCGACAATGGTAGGCTGGACAGTACATGGGGACACACAGACTGACATTTTTATGATTGACAGTTCGATCAAATGACCAGAGTCCGTCGCCATCCAATCGGGATGCGTTGTAGGTGGGACTTGATTCGAGAAGCTGGAATAAGACTTGTACAAGCCTGAAATTCGTCAGTTGGTGTTTAAGAGTCGCAGTGACACACACTCCGTTAGCCATTCGTAAAAATTGGCGGAATTTAGGAAATTCATGAAATAGCTTCGATCAGGAAGCTTTCGGGGGACGAAAGAATTTCAGAGAATTTCGGGGGACGAAAGAATCTCAGAGAATTTCGGGGGACGAGAGAAGTTCAGAGAATTTCGGGTGACGGTGAGAGATACCGAGTGAATTTCGGGTGACCTCAAGGGATACCGTCAAGGGTTCCGGATACTAGAAGAGGAACCGGAAGTCAAGATAACGGCAAGGAACAAGGATAATAGAAGAGGAAGCGGAAGTGGAGATCACGAAAGGAGAGAAAGACAAGGGAACGAAGAGATTTAGATGAGTAGCACTCAAGAAGGGAAAAATCTCCTCACACTGTGAACTCAAATGATGATCAAAGGAATCATTGGGTGAAAGAGAGACATTGATTACTTTAAATTCTTTTAAATTTCATTTATTAAATTGTTATTGTTTAAATTTCATCTTTGTATTTCTTTTAATTTAACTGTCGGCATTGCTGACTGGGGGCTCGTAGCCATAAATATATTTAGTCAATAAATAATATAGTGTCCAGAATTAACCTTCTGAATAAGGACCAGGGGAACTTCTCATAATTCGTTAAAGTCTATAAGAAGAACCCCACCCCTAGACAACCACTACACCCCCACAGTGGGCGCTTCGTCCGGGATATGAATTAGACATATATATTATTTTGGGACTTAAAGTTATTGGTAGAAGTATTAGTGAACAGTGTGAGATATTTTCCATTCTTTGTATCTGAAATTTTGTGATTTTCTCATCTTGTATTTTTATTGTCATATGTGCAGGCTTTGTAGATCTTCCATTCATAGCAGTACGTGTGAAGCAGATATCGAACAAATATCTTACCTGAACGAAACTAGTTGTTGTCGACAGGTAAGTATTTAAACTGGTATTACAAATATCTGTATACTGTTTGAATTTTGAGACAAGGTATCACTTTACATTAGTATAATGGCTACCGAACGACAAATGATAAAGGAATACCGCGCCATGGGGTCGGAAGATCTTGGATACGAGGGAGATCGCCTGGCAACCTTTATAGAAGAAAGGATCAAGGAATGGAAGGCCGAAAAAGCAGCGGAAAGAGAAGCCCAGAGAGAACTAGCCAAGATAGCAGCGGACCAAGAGTTAGCCAAGATCGCAGCGGATCAAGCCAAGATAGCCGCGGACGGAGAAGCAGCGGACCGAGACGCCCAGAAAGAGCTGGAGCTAGCCAGACTCGCTCACACTCTGGAGATGGAAAAGGTCAGAGTTGAAGGTAGGACCAACGGACGGGACGACGCCAGTACAAGCTCTGGAACAACCGGCCGACCTTTCATCGACCACCGGATAGTCCAGATCAACATGTCACGCTTCAATGATAGGGAGGAGGCTATTGACGATTTTCTCGTCCAGTTTGAGAAACTCGCACGCGCTCATCAGGTCCCTGAACAGCACTGGGCCATTAATGTCTCAGCCTTTTTGCAAGGTGCAGCTCGGGAAGTCTACCACGGCTTAACTGCAGAAGAGGCTGATGACTACACTGCCCTCAAGAAGGCGCTTCTCTGCCATTATCGGCTGACCGCCGAGACTTACCGGAAACTTTTCCGGGACTCGGTGAAAAAGGTAACAGAGACCCACTCTCAATTCCACAACCGTGTTCGAGGTTTATTTGAGAAGTGGATGAAAATGGCCGAAGTCGAACGCACGTACGAAGGGCTACGCGAGGTAATACTCAAGGAACATGTCCTGGGTACTTACCGTCGCGAGTTGACAGTTTTCTTAGCAGAAAGAGAACACCGGACGCTCGAAGAGATCGCTAACATGGCGGAGCGATACGAGCAGGCGCACTCGAAGAGTGGAGGTTCCGGGGTTGCTGACCGACCCCGACCCTCTGAGTCGCGTCGTATGGGGGAGGTTGAGCCGGCTGTCCGTAACCGTCAGGGCGACGGGAAGGTCGGAGGGGCACCTACAGGTAGGGCTGCCGCCTATCGACCTGGACAGGCCTCACCCACGAAACCAGGACTTGCAAGTCGGCGAGGGCCGCCGACATGTTTTAATTGCAAGCGCCTGGGGCATTTTGCCAGGGACTGTCCCAAGGGCAGGCAGACCCAGGTGAATGTCGTAGCTAAGAAGGAATGTGTGCCGGAAGCGAGTCGCAACCCAGCCAACCTTGCGGCCGCAACTGTCAATGGTGAAGGCGCCACCATCTTGTATGACACTGGGTGCAGCGTCCCCGCGCTTGTCGACAAGAAATATGTCAAGCCGGAGGACTATACAGGGGAGGTAATAGAAGTTCAGTACGCGAACTGCGCGCGTGACTCATTACCAGTAGCTGTCATTGACCTCGATTCACCATACGTGAAGGGGAAAATTGAAGCTGCTTGCTTGGAGGGGCTATCACATGACGTCATATTGGGTTGCCGTTATGTGTTACCCCAGCCGAACCCCGAAACCTGCACACCTATGCCAGTGAGTGCTGTTGAAACCAGGGCCATGAGTCGACAGCCGAAACAAAAGCCAATCCAAGTTACATCGACACCGGTTAGTAATGTTATTCCAGCGGAGTTAAGGAAGCTGCAACAGGAGGACGCAACTCTGGCGCAGTTGCACAAACACGCAGAAGCGGGAACAGAAAGGGAAACTCCGAACGGCGCGGTGAAGTTTGTCTACAAGAAGGGAATCTTGTATCGCCACGCCAGGAAACACAATGAACACTTCAAGCAAGTCGTCGTGCCAAAGGAAAAGCGTTGCGAAGTACTGAAACTTGCACACGAGAGTCTCATGGGTGGACACATGGGAATTGCTAAGACGCGTGACCGTCTTGTAAAAGAGTTTTACTGGCCAGGGGTCCAGGGAGACGTAAAACGGTTCTGTCTCTCCTGTGACAAATGCCAGAGAATGGCACCGAAAACGGATCAGCGACCCATCCCTTTGGCGAGTACGCCCCTTATCGATGAACCATTTAGACGTGTTGCCATGGATTTAATCGGACCGATAAAACCCGCGTCTGCGCACGGAAATCGATATATTTTAACGGTTGTCGATTATGCTACACGCTATCCGGAGGCCGTTGCGTTGCGTAACATTGACACGGAAACCGTCGCGGAAGCTCTGTTTGCGATCTGGTCAAGAGTCGGAGTGCCCGACGAGATCTTGACCGATCAAGGAACACAATTTATGAGTCGTGTGATGGCGGAGGTGAATCGTCTCATGTCGATTAAACACCTCACGACTACACCGTATCACCCCCAATGTAACGGATTGGTCGAACGGTTTAATGGGACCTTGAAAAACACGCTCAAGAAATTGTGCGAAGGCCGCCCCAAGGATTGGGACCGGTATATTCCGGCCATGCTTTTTGCATACCGGGAAGTACCGCAAGCGAGTTTGGGGTTCTCTCCCTTTGAACTCTTGTACGGGAGAACCGTACGCGGCCCAATCGCCGTACTGAGACAGCTGTGGACAGACGACCACGCTGTAGAGGAAGTACGCACTACCTACCAGTACGTCGCGGACTTGCGCAACAAACTGGAAGAGGTTTGTTCTCTCGCGCAAGAAAATCTCAAACGAGCTAGGGCGCAACAGGCGAAAAATTACAATAAGCGCGCAAAACCACGTCAGTTTGAGGTAGGGGACAAAGTGTTGTTGTTGTTGCCCCAGGAACACAACAAGTTGCAAGTTTCCTGGAGGGGTCCATACGTCGTCACCAAGAAGGTCGGAGGTCAAACCTACCGGATACAGCTACCGACGAAAGAGAAATTGTACCATGCCAATTTGCTCAAGAGGTACCGGGAAAGGGAGACCGCCAGCGATTTTGTTGTCGCAGCGATAGTCACCGAGGATATCGAAGGCGATACGGAAGGTGCTAACACTGTCCCGAGCTGTCCATTAACGAGGGCCGAGACTCCGTCGGACGTGGAGTGTGACCCCATGTTAACTGAAGGGCAGCGGAACGAGATAGAGACCTTGCTGGCCGGATATTCCGACGTGCTAACAGAAAAACCCGGGAGGACGACGCTTGTCGAGTTCGGGTTAAAGATGGTGGACGACCGACCAGTTCAGCGTAAACCCTACCCCTTGCCCCACGCGAAACGACAAGTTGTAAGGGAAGAAATCGAGCAGATGATTGCTCTGGGAGTAATCGAACCTGCCGACTCTCCGTACAGCTCACCAGTAGTCTTAGTGCAGAAGAAGGACGGCACCCATCGGTTCTGCGTCGACTACCGGAAGCTGAATCAGGTGACAGAATTTCAAGTTGAAATGCTACCTGACCCCGAACATATCTTCGCTTCGGTCTCGAAAGCGAAATATTTTTCCAAACTGGATTTGTCCAAGGGGTATTGGCAAATTCCGGTAAGGAAAGAAGACCGACCGAAGCTTGCTTTTGCTACTCCCGACGGGACATACCAATGGTTGGTGATGCCGTTCGGGGTACAAAACGCGCCCAGCGTCTTTACCAGAATGATGCGGAAGTTGTTGGAGCCCTTGCGCGATAGGGGTGTCCACAACTTCATGGATGACCTCTTGTTAGCTACAGAGACATGGGGTGAACACCTCGCTCTGTTAGCTGACGTTTTGGAGCGGCTACGTCAGGAGGGCTTGACAGCCCGCCCTTCCAAATGTCACCTTGGTTTCAGGACATTAGACTATTTAGGACATACCCTGAGCCAAGGCACGCTGTCTCCAGAGAAGTCGAAGGTGGAGCAGTTGAGAAACGCCGCACGCCCCACCACGAAAACGGAAGTGAGGTCATTCCTGGGACTGGCCGGATATTACCGGAGGTATGTCGCTAATTTCAGCGCGATTGCGGGCCCGTTGTCTGACCTAACCAAGAAACGGACCCCGAGTAAGTTCGTTTGGACAGATGCGTGTGAGCACGCATTCCAAACGCTAAAGGATAGACTTACATCCGACGCAGTTGTTCGTCTACCGGACTTGGATAAAGAATTCGTTCTGCGCACCGATGCATGCGACACGGGACTGGGAGCAGTACTGCTCCAGGAGCATGACAAGACGCTTTTTCCTGTCGCATACGGCAGCCGGAAGTTGTCTGCTGCCGAGAAGAATTACTCAGTATCGGAGAGGGAATGTCTCGGAATCGTGTTCGGCATATCACGGTTCGAGCGATACCTATATGGACGTAAGTTCATATTGGAGACCGACCACCAACCACTCGCCTATCTGGCGCAGGCAAAGTTGTCCAATGGTCGATTGATGCGATGGTCGCTGTTTTTACAGCAGTACCAGATGCAGATCAGATACGTGAAAGGATCTGAAAACGTAGGCGCAGATTTCATGAGTAGAAGCGCCGAAATGATATAGATCATTTGTTATATTTTCGTGTTCATACTCAGTTTAGCATTTAGTTCATTTTGCTGATTTTGTTCTTTATATCGTGTAACACTTTTGCTTTTTTAGTTTGAGTGAATAAAATCCTGATTTTATTCTCAAGCGTGGGGGGATGTGATGTTTTACCCCAACCCCTTGTATTATACATGTATTTATAAGTCTGTAAGTGGAGCCAGGTAAGCTTTGTTTTTCCAAGTGCCTAAGTTGGCTAATCCTCTTACGTAACCCAGTCTTTGTTTGAGCTCTTGAGTGGAAATCTGGCGGGAATCTTTCTACATGGGAACACGTGACGTAGACAACTTCAAAGAGCCGGAAGCCGACAATGGTAGGCTGGACAGTACATGGGGACACACAGACTGACATTTTTATGATTGACAGTTCGATCAAATGACCAGAGTCCGTCGCCATCCAATCGGGATGCGTTGTAGGTGGGACTTGATTCGAGAAGCTGGAATAAGACTTGTACAAGCCTGAAATTCGTCAGTTGGTGTTTAAGAGTCGCAGTGACACACACTCCGTTAGCCATTCGTAAAAATTGGCGGAATTTAGGAAATTCATGAAATAGCTTCGATCAGGAAGCTTTCGGGGGACGAAAGAATTTCAGAGAATTTCGGGGGACGAAAGAATCTCAGAGAATTTCGGGGGACGAGAGAAGTTCAGAGAATTTCGGGTGACGGTGAGAGATACCGAGTGAATTTCGGGTGACCTCAAGGGATACCGTCAAGGGTTCCGGATACTAGAAGAGGAACCGGAAGTCAAGATAACGGCAAGGAACAAGGATAATAGAAGAGGAAGCGGAAGTGGAGATCACGAAAGGAGAGAAAGACAAGGGAACGAAGAGATTTAGATGAGTAGCACTCAAGAAGGGAAAAATCTCCTCACACTGTGAACTCAAATGATGATCAAAGGAATCATTGGGTGAAAGAGAGACATTGATTACTTTAAATTCTTTTAAATTTCATTTATTAAATTGTTATTGTTTAAATTTCATCTTTGTATTTCTTTTAATTTAACTGTCGGCATTGCTGACTGGGGGCTCGTAGCCATAAATATATTTAGTCAATAAATAATATAGTGTCCAGAATTAACCTTCTGAATAAGGACCAGGGGAACTTCTCATAATTCGTTAAAGTCTATAAGAAGAACCCCACCCCTAGACAACCACTACACCCCCACACTCGCGCAGAGTTCATAGTGACATTATACACGTTTTGAGTTACAAAGTGATACAAAAGCAGTCTCTTGTATAAAAAAATTTAAAGCTGATGGACTCCTGACAAGATATCAGGGAAAAAGGCAAAATCTATCCGAAGCTTGGTTCGCTTCAACGAAAAGCCTTTTAGATTCAGATTTTGGACTAAAATTGTCTCCATCTAAACACATGGAATAACACTGTATATGAAGTGTCGAATTTTGAATTGCAGTGAACTTTAAAGTTGAATGCATTGAGCATTAAAATTGTATCGCATTTAAGCCACAAAAGTCTTTGTGAAGTATCACTTCGACCTTTCTTCATTTATGTTTCCCCTAAGTCAGTGTAGACATCAAAGGGCAGCATTCCAACTCACTGAAATTGACTGGGGTATCTTAACACGTCCTTAGAAAGTAAACATTTGAACTACCAACCCTAACCGCTTGGTAGGAACCTATGTCCACTTATCATTTTTTCAAAGGGAAATTTTTACGCACCGTCGTTCACAGATTCCGAGCTGTCTAAAGCTGATGAAAGGAATTATTTCTTTGGGAAAAATTAGGGACCGCTGCCTACGATTGGTCAGAATAAATTAAGGCGTACCCCTTAGAAGCAGTCAGACTTTAAAGTGACGACCTTAGTCGAAATTCTTTAGTCTGAAATCTCATGAAAGACGAAAGAGTCTCGACTCCGTGAAAAGCCTAAAGAGAATAGTGTCTTCCTCGTTAAACAAGAACCAGGTGGCCGTCTTGTAAAAAGAATGACAGGGTTTAGTGCTATGACGCACACGTTCTGAAAGAGAATAACAATAAGGTACGCAATTTTAGTTTCACGTACTATTCTATTATTTGATTGTTTGTTTTATGCAAATGTGTTTGCTATGACTAGATTTCCATATTATGTATCGTTTATTCAATTCATGGAAATGTGTTGATGCTAGAGTTGTTATGCAATTTATTTTATTCAATTCATGGAAGGTGTTGATGCTATAATTATTATGCAATTTACCTTTTAATTTTACAGTTATTAGCTGATTGGCAGAATTGATTGCATGCGATCCAAAAGATCATATGTGTAGGATTTCATAGGGCTTTATGAAAATAACTTCCTTTGTTTGTTAGGACGATACAGATCATCGTGAGTTGACGATACGTGCCTAATTATATCTGATTTTGTAATGTTTTAATAATCTTTTAGATTAAGGATTGCTGTAAGTTACAGTTTGTGAATTTCATGCAATAGTAATCGAACATGAAACAGGATATGTAAAATAATACAGTAATATTCGATAGACGCTCACGTGGTAATTCAAGACCTGCCGCTGGAAGCGAGTTCAATGTCCTACCGTACTAAGTCAGAATTTACGCAGAGTGTGGATAGCCAACATGCTCTGAGTAACGCGAGGAAATTTTATATACGTCTTAGAGAGTGGAGTATACATAAATTTAGGGGTAATTGTGTCCTTTAAGGAACAGCTTTCTGGGAGTGAGACGGGACAGTCTGAAGACAGAATGACGAGGAAAAGAAGGACGAGGTCAGAATAAAAGGACCAGGAAGTCCACGAAGGGGCAAGGTATAGAGCTTAGGAAGGATGAACTAGGAGACGTTGATATACGGTCAAAAAGAGTGGAAGGTGATGGAAATCAATCGTGGACATTGCGCTCTTTTCACCTCTCGTTATGCTGATGAAATAAATCCAAACTGGACACACCTGTTAAATTCTATTGATATAATCTAACTTGAATTGGAATTGCCGCTATTGATTTGTTCTGATTAAAGTTGTTATTTTCTTGTCAAATTGGGCTCGTATTGCTTTATTTCTTCCCAGTATTCTCGCTCAGTTCTCAGTTGAAATTCTATTCTTCTTTCACTCCCGCTGGGCTATAATATCGAGGGAGGTCATCCTCTAGATAACGTCAGCCTTATACAATTAACCACCCCTCTTACTAAGAGGGCGACGTTACATTGTCTCCATCTACACACAGATGCAACCAGGAAAAGAGGAAACGGATATCATCAAATGTATCGACTGCAGCACATTTGCGTATTATTGTCAGACGTGTTGTAATGATATCCACAATACAGTTTTGCTTCGTATTTCCAGATATGGAAGGTAAACAAAGTCCATCAGACTGTTTTGTTTCATATTCCCCAGATATGGAAGGTAAACTGGGTCCATCAGTTTTATTTCATACTCTCCAGATATGGAAGGTAAAGAAAGACCATCAGACAATTTTGTTTCATATTCCCCTGATATGGAAGGTAAACAGATATCATGTTGCAGACTCATATTACTTATAATGTAAGATAGAAGCTATTGGACACACGGTACTAATTGTATGGAAAAATGGGAACCAGCCTGGAAATGGGTGAACATAAAATAGAGTATATACGGGTTTGGCTGGCCAGGATTGGTTAATAATGTAAGTTATGTTGTAGGAAAAAGAATCTTTAGAGAGCTTATCCTAGTTGTAAGTGAAAAATATAGAGACATTGTTTTATTGATGGAATTTCAGTCCCTTAACTGTTTTATTTGGAACTCATTACTAAAATTAGCACCTGACTCTTTGGTTTTGAATTGAAAGCACATGTTTCAAACACATGCAGGTCCAGAAAAAAGCCACAGCTCGTATCCTTTTCTCTACACAGAAGCTGACATCCAGTTTGATGGGAAATGTATTAATATTTTAGCAGTTTATTGTTCCGTTTCATTCTTTGTTTAAATACAGCTGCACATTTCTGTCTCAGTCTGTTCAATAACTGTTTCATTTACTCATAGCACACGGCCAATGCAGAATTATTTAAACCTTTGAAAGCGAAGTCCACCCCCCTCTCATCAATGATGATCTAGGGCTGTTGGAAGAAACGAATTTATAGTTAAATATGTATTCCACTCGTCTGATCAAGTTTCGGAACGCAATTACAAACATGTTATATATATATATATATATATATATATATATATATATATATATATATATATATATATTAGATTTAAAGTTTGATACGGTGAATGAAACAAACGGAGAAACGTGAACTGTAGTAAAAGATTAAGATATTTGAAACTACTTCAGTCTCACATACATTTATATATGAATGAGAATCTGATAGGTCTATAGCGGTCTTTGGTAAATCCATTATAGTTACAAAGAAGTTTGAGATCGTAAGATAAGAAGCGAAAACCACGTGAAACATTCACTAAAGAAAACAGTTTTGGAATACCATCTTGTACGAGTATAGAGTACAGACTAATAAAGGAATATACAAATGAGGCGCTGGTCTTGTTTGAGTGAATTAAGTAATAAATATTTTATCAGCTGAACGATTTCTGAAGACACTTACACGACTTATACTTTATCATTGGAATCCAGGAGTGTGGTGCTGTGGGAACGTGTGGGAATGGCGTTCCCTTACCCTTACGGTCCCTTTACCTTACCTGGCCTTGCAATTCAAACAATGTCTAAGGTATTGATTTTATCATGGAAACGTGATCTATCCATTGAAATTATCTGTCCATTTAGTTCTTGTAGAGAAGTATATATTTACATCTTTGTTTGAATATAACGAAAAAGAATATCTTTTCATCCACCCCTTGATTAACTCAAACTTCTCCCATTCCATGTGAAAACATTAGATTCTTGACATATTTACCCAACAATCAGTGTTCGAACAATTTCAGTTGGAGTTTATTTTGCTTTGGGAATGTATCATCAGTCATCTTTAAGAACTTGAACCAGTACTTAAGAATTTTTACTATACCTTACTAACTGGCATTCTACCTAACTCATTATAGACAAAAACATTTACGCTATATTTTGTAAAACTAACAATATATTTACAAAATGACTTATGTGCAGCATTGTAAAAACACCAATTTTCTGACCTATAATTCAAAATTGGCGCTATTTTGATATCAAATATTTAAAATATTTTTTTGCAGACAGTTTATCAAAACGGTTTTGTAACTATACAGTTCCTTTGCCACCTGTGCTGCATGCGGGTTGTTTTTTTTTTTTTTTTACACATATAACATGAGCTTTTTTAACAGAATACACAACCAAGATTTTTTATAATACGATACCGTCTCCATCAGGCAGTCGTCATCTCTAGCAACAACAATATCGATGTCATATATATATATATATATATATATATATATATATATATATATATATATATATATATATATATATATGCTAGATTTTGAAAGACAAGTGTCGGGTTCGTTACGTATACGTACTCGTTCACCAGGCTGATCGTTGACCAATGCCGTTAATTGACCCACCCACTACAATAACCGGATACGACAAATAAATACCATCGGGACTCGCAGGCAGTTACTACGCGTATTGGTATATACACGTCTGCCATATGTTCATCTACGTATGTTTTTATTTTCATTGTAGCAGAAGTAACATCAATATAGACATGATGGACGCAACTGGCACGCCTGAATATCTGATTTCTCCATTTTCAGTGTTCGCATCCAGATTTTTTGCGACAGTGCCTCGCAATCTGACAGCGACAGCCTAGTTTGTACCTGTAAAACCGAATAAAATAGTGCGGTAGACAACTCTGTCGTCTAGGTCCACCGCCTCGGTTTAAAAAAATCAACAACTTCAGTGTCGGTTCAAGCTCATACGAGTCAAACTATAAAAGTTGTTTTGGTGTCACCACGTATGTAACCCAATGCGTTACAGGTCCTGTTGATGAATCCAGGCTGATGAACCCGAAAAACTAAGAAATTGTACATCTGCTTCAGTGTTCTTTCCATCTGTAAACATTAATTTTTATTTTCGATTTTCTAATTATCAAGATTTGCAATACACGGGATCGTTTAAATCATGATAGTCGCGTCTTCTTGAACGCATTTATGACACGTACAATAATATTTATTATACGAAATTGATGATGATGTTTACAATAATTAAGTTTAGATGATTGCGTACGAATTGGCCGTACTAATAAAATATAGTGCTCTCATTTGAGAAACCTCAAAGGGAAGCTGCGCTTTTAAGCGATATCTCTCATGAACATCTGCTGAATGTATAGATCCAATGCATTTTTTTCCCCATTTGTTTGCATCCTTATCTCTGAAAACATGAACATAAAGAGAACATGGTATACCACAATTATATTGGGGACGAAGAATTTAATATCCTGGTAGAGGGGCCTGACGCTTTTTGGTTAATTTCCGTTTATTAATAGCTAGAAAAAATATCTTGCAATAACTTATAGCAATATAACACCATATTGAATCCAAGATTTAAAGAAAAGAAGAAAAAAACCCAAGCAATAATCTTAAGCTAAAACAAAATAAAACATCTCAGCTCAAAACAAAAATTGCAACAAATCCTCTCAAAAAAGACAAACAACAGACGTTAAGTACCTTTGCTATGTCATGTCAACTGTTGTATACTGTCATGTTTACCCCGACCCAGAGTAGCCCAGTTTGAAACATGTATAATCAAGGTAATTCTGACGGGTCATTGTTTGATGTCGGACATTGCCGAAGGCTAGCACTAATCCGTTACGTAAGGTTGTTGTGGCTAGAATAGAAGAACCGGACATCGGAGTTGCAAAGTCACAGACAGCCAATTATCACCTAGGTGTCGAAATGTTTCCAAGATCAAAAGAAATTGCCTGAAGAACTGGGAGTGTCCTAACTTCTTTCCCCTGCAACAGACAGACAGGTTGAACTGGCCGCTAAGACGATTGGACGGGGCACAGCGCCACCCAATCAGAATCGAGATGGGGGGAGACCTTGATTTGGGTAGAATGATATCCCTGAGTTTTCCGGCAAAAGTTAGTTCGCTGAGAGAAATTACCCAGAGAAGAGGTTAGCGTAACTCCGAATAGCCATTCGTTATTGGCGGGAAAATCTTAGGTGCAGCAGAACGGAGTGAGTGATACTCAACATATACACAAATAGTGGCAAGTGTTTTGCTCTTGTATATGTTTACATAGTTGTTATATAGGATATCCAATATATTAGTATAATTTGTTTTGAGCATTGACCGGCTCGAAAACATTACATTCCCAGTAAGAATAACCGAAATAGGATTAATAGTAGAGTGCGACCCACCCTCGGCTGCACACAAACCAAACATAATGGAAATGGATCGAGAGGGACAGGATGGACCAGGCGGATCCAAAATCAAGAAATATTTCCAGACCATCATAGAGGACAGTAGAATGATAGTCAACCACCCGGCCGGGTGCCAGACTATAGACTTCGATGGGGCGGAGAGTACACCAAGACAAAGCGAGGTACTCACGGCATTACACACCGCTGGGATTGATATAGGAAAGATAGAGGCTTTGCAGAACGGGGGACTAAATAAGTATGTGATATACCCCAAAAAGAACGAACCACTACTGGAAGGAGATGAGATAACCATAATGGGAATGGTGGCAAAAATATACAGAACAGTGCCCTTCATTAGAAATATTGAACCAAGAGCGACTGAGGTCCACGTTATGGGACTGCCGTTGGAAGTGAGTACCAACGAGTTGATTGAAAAACTACAGAAGAAAATGGGAGTCAAGATCATTACCCATAAAATGGCAACCATTTGGGGGTTTGGCCCAATCAAGTCAGGAAACAGATTGATTTATGTGAGCAAAGCAGACGCAAAAAAAATACCAATCTTTTTCTATGTATTAGGATTCCGATTGAAAACTTGGTACAGGGGGTCAGAACACGACAGAGCGTGCCCCTTATGCCACTATACAGGGCATGGCCCTAGAGATTGTCCTGGGGCACAGGAAGCAAGAAGACCGCAAGGAGAAGCAGCGAGTCAAGAGACCCAGCAAGGGAAACAACCCCAACAACAACCACCAAAACAACAACAACACCAAGATGAGATAATGAACCTCATAAGAGCGGTTAGAGAGAGGGAGGAAACCATCAATACACTCCCAGATTTGGACATTACAAAAATTGAGGCCCATAAAACCCTGGATTGGGAGGGATACTTAAGCCCCAACAAAACCGGTAAATCGGAAATGCAAGCTGAGGAAGGAATACCCATAAGGAATAGGTTTGAAACTCTGGAGGTAGAGCCTACTCAGCAAGAGGACACCACACCACAACTAACCTCAACACCGATGCCGAAGAGAGGGAGGCGAAAAAGAAAACCGGACACAATTTCACCCCAGGAAAGATCCAGCTCAAAAAGGAAACAAAATAAAGAAGAGAGAAAACAGGTAGAAACGGAGTCAGAGGAGGAAAAAACGGACCTAGACAGTGAAGATGAAGAAAAGGAGACAATGAAATCGGAAGGAAATGAGACGGAGGATAGGGGAGAAAAGACAAAAGATATGGAAACGGACACGGACACGGATACAGGAAAACAAGAATCAACTCAATCAACTCAAATGACTAACACGAACAGCTCAATACAACATACAAGCAACAGTACGGCCGAGAGTGGAAGCACTATGGTCACAATACAGGGGGGTGGGGAAACCAGTGCCCCCTCCAGTGAATTTTCACAATAACATAAATAAATCACAATTGATAAATAACCAACAAGAAATGGAAAGCAACGCCCTGGTATATGACAGGAATGGAGGGAAAAAACTTGCAGATCCTGTCAATTAATGTAAATGGTATAAGTAAAGAAAAAATATTAAAATTTCCAGAAGATCTTAAATATGATGTGCTATTAATACAGGAAACTCATAACGGTTTTAAAGGTAACATGAAAGCACTAATAGAGGGCAGACTAAATGGAGTTTTGATAACTAATGATTATGTACACACTGATATAAGAGGGGGGGGGGGGGCAATTTTATTTAAAAACAAAAAGGGACTAGTATGGGATAGAATGGAAGTAGGAAATTTTTTCAAGGGAAGGATGATACATGTTGTAATTGATGAAATACATATAATTAATATTTATATGCCAGCAAATGGGGAACAAAAGAAAATATTTTTAGAACATTTGAATACATATATAGCGAAATTTGCTACAGAAAACATTATTATAGGGGGTGATTTTAACTGGGTAGGTGATAATATAGATAGGGAAGGGAACTTAGCACCTAACGATATCAGAATAAAACCGGATATGGATTACTTTATTAAAAAATATAAATTGATAGACGTGTATAGAATACAGAATTTATTAAGAAAACAATACACGTATGAATATAAAACAAACAAAGGGAGCCGCATAGACAAATTTTATTGCAATAATTATGATAAAGATGTGTATAAAGAAACTAATATTATTGATTTTAAAATATCAGATCATAAACTCATTAATATGACTATAATAATTAAATCTAGAGAAACATGGGGAAAAGGTAGATGGATGTTAAATAACTCAATTTTAAAGGATGAAGAATTTATACAAATAATTAAAAATGAAATAAATAAACTTAAAAATAGAGAAAATGCAGATATAATTATAGAGTGGGAGAAACTAAAAAGAAAAATTAAAGAAATAGCGATTGAGTACTGTAGCATAAAAAGTAGGAAACTAAAAATGGAAAGGGAAGCGATTAGATATCAAATGCAAAAACTGAATAACACCCATAACACTGAAACTAGAATAAAAAACAGATTGGAAGAAATAAATAAACTAGAAAACAGGGGTAGGGAAATTAGAGCAGGGAAATACACGGGGATTTACAAAAAGGCGGAAGGATTATATAAAAGGGAGGAAAAAAGAATGGGGGGAGATAAAACTATGAATAAAATTAAAATTAATACAACAACAACAACAATTACGGGAAAAGAAGAAGTAATGGAACAAATTAAAAACTATTATACTAAACTCTATGAATCCCAGCAAATAGCAGATAATGAAATTGATAAATACTTAAGCCAAATACCTTGTGATAAAATCAAACCCGAATTTAAAAAACTATGTGATGAGTTTATCTCGCAAGAGGAAATTTTAGAGAGTATAAACTCAATGAACAAGGGGAAATCACCAGGAGGAGATGGACTCTCTGCAGAATTTTACATGACATTCTGCGGAGAGTTGTTGCCCATTCTTGAAGCGTTATATAACAACATTTATTTACGGAATAAAGGAATGACAGAAACAATGAAGGAGGGGATCATTATTTTAATATATAAGGGGAAGGGGGATAGGGAAGATTTGAAAAACTGGAGGCCCATCTTCCTCCTCAATACAGACTATAAGATATTGAGTAGAATACTAGGTAATAGAATAAAAAAGGGGATAGGGGATATTATAAACATAAATCAAACCTGTGGGCCAAAAAATAGAGACATACAACATAATATTCTAAACATAAGCACAATAATAGACTATCTACAAAATAGGAAACAAAAAGCTGCTATGGTACTTTTTGACCAAGAAAAAGCCTTTGATAGAATAGAGCATAATTATATACAAGAAGTCCTAGAAAAATTTGGATTCGGAGAGCCTTTCCGAAATTGGACAAAGATACTATATGATAACATAACGTCTAAAGTACAAAATAACGGAGCCATGACAGAAAAATTCGACATAAAAAGATCAGTGCGGCAAGGGTGCCCACTATCTATGCTATTATATGTAATAGCGATTGAAATGCTGAGCATTAGTATAAAACTAAACAAACAAATTAAAGGTATAAAAGTTCCAAATATTACAGATGAAGTGAAAATGCTACAACATGCAGACGATTGCACCAACTTTATAGATGATCCAAAATCCTTTGAACATCTAATAAAGGAATATGAGAAATTTGGACAAGCATCCGGATCAAAAATAAATCATGACAAAACAGAAATATTAGAGATAGGCAACTGGCGGGGCATGCATTCAAGCATACCTGCCCATTTATTCAAAGATACCGTTAAAGCACTCGGAGTGTGCTTTGGCAAAAACGAAGAGAAAGAAAACTGTAAAAAAATGGAAAGGGAGATTAAACGGAATATTGATATCTGGGCACTTACGCCGCTATGCTTAATGGAACGAGCACAAGTGGCCAGAACCTATATGTACAGTAACCTTAATTATATAATGAAATCAACCAACATAAATAATGTAATATTGAATAATATAGACAAACCGATAATGAATTATATATGGGATTTTAAATTACACTACGTAATAAAAGAAGTTTTGTATAAAACGAGAGAATTGGGGGGACTAGGAATACCAAGCCCATTAATTTTAAAAACGACTAATATACTAAATAGATTCAAAAGACTGAGCGACAATCCAAAATTACCATGGGAAGGGATATATATATATTGGTTTGGGTTCGTATTAAGAAATAGGGAGGGGATATACAAAAATAATAATGTCATGAAATTACTAGAAGCACCGAGAAAATATAGAAGTATAAAAGAGTTATTAATGAAGTATAGAGATAAAAAAGAATTTTGGGACTTAGACGAAAAACTTTCATGCGATTGGATTAGAAATGACTTGACCAAAAATATAATACCTAAAGTAGAAAAAGAAAACTTATATGTGAACTGGAAGAAAGCATGGGGGCACTGGTCTAGATTAGGGTCCCTGAAAATACAAAGCCTCACCTTCAAATACATGCATGATGCGTGGTTGACAGGAGAGGTGGCAGCGAGACGGCGTATGGTCAGAGTACCGCCAAAATGTCCGCTGTGCAAAATAGGGCCTTATAGCAAAAGACATATTATTTTACAGTGTAGAGAAACTTTAAATGAAAGAACAATAATAATAAATGAAATAAATAAAAATAGCTCTTTTAAGCCGCAGAGTCTACTATACCTAGACGGCGATTTTAACAAAGAAATACTATACAAAATTTCTAGCTTTATAGTAAACACAATTAAAATATGTGGACCTATTAAATTTTAACATAGAGTAGATTTCAAGAGGGAAAGTACAGATGATGAGGCCATGGGGCTATGTCACATGGCGCTACGCGAAGTGAACAGGCCCATGGCAGAATCTGGAAAGGAACCCCTCTTGGGAAAAATAAATTTTAAAAATAAAATTCTATCTATTCTATCACTAACCCATTTAAAAAAAGATTTTTTTTTTTTTTTTTTTTTTTTTTTCACCTATCTCTCAAATATTAATTTGAAACACATTTAGATACAATTATAAATACAAGATAGACCGCTCCATGGGGGAGCAGCATAATAATTAAAAAAAATGTGAACCCTCCATGGAGCTCAGTCTAATCTTATTAAGAAAGGTGATACAGCAAATACATAAGAATCATTAAGATTCAAAAATTAAGGGGAAATCACCTTTCTCCAAAAATTCAAAAAGTACAAACAAGATCTTCCGTGATATATGAACACGGAATATAGTAGGAAAACTTATACACTACAAGAATTTGATTAACAAGCTATCCCAACAGAAATACATTATAGCATACATAACAAATAGCACAAACATATAACATACATGGGATGTAGGAGACCCTAGCAAAGTCACAGAGAAAAAGAAAAAGAGGAAGTTAAACCGAGAGGATAATCTAAATCACTCTCGGAGATACTCCTCTATAGATACACTAAGGAACGAATAAATACCCGAATTCCTAAATTCATTTTCCAAAAAAGATGGAATAATACATTACAACACATCTGGGAGAATACAAAAACACATAAACAAGTTATGTAATTAGGAAAGGGGGGGGGGCATCTGTCTGGTGCCCCCAAAAAAAAGGAAAATCTTAGAGCGGGAAATTCTAAGTACAGAAAGCTTCAAAAGGAAGCTTTGAGGGACAGACCAGTTAAAGTTTGGTCCCGTTGTCTCGGATAGAGAGACGGAGGAAAGGAGGGAAGGAGAAGAAGGTGGAGTTGAAGTCTAGGAGCGAATTGGAGGAGGAGATAATAGAGAGGGAAAGGAGAAGAAAGGAGAAGTTGAAGTCTGGAGCGAAGCTGGAGGAGATAGTAGAGAGGAAACAGAGACAAAGAAGGAGTTAGAGGAACGGAAAGAAGGAAGAATCAGCGGGAAGAAATAGATGAGTAGATGCAAGGACAGGGGGAAAATCGAACTCACACTGTAAATCACGGGATGAATTAGGCTGTCACTTGGTCGAGGGAAAGACGAGTGATTGGAAGTTATCGTTTTAAATTATCACATTTATTAAATTGTTATTGATTGAATTTCATCTTCGTGTTCTCTATAATTTAACTGTCGGCATTGCTGACTGGGGGCTCAGAGCTGTAAATCTACGTCACCACTAATTTAACTTTCTAACCTAACGAGCCAGGGTGGAACTTTCAATTTAATTTAATTAAATTGTATTGGGAGAACCCCACCCCAATACGACAGAACGTCACATATACGCTGTAATCTAAAAGCTGTCGGACTAAAGTGGATTCGTTAGGCTTGCACCCCGTAAAAGACACTGCGCTTCCATTATAGTGCTTGTTGATAAAATGTGAGGTGTTGGAACTGAGGCCTACAATTTACAACCTACACTGCTGATATATTATGCAAAGAAACTGTGAGTGCGATACCGACACCCAAGCAATATATTTTTGAGAGACGGCCAATAAACATAAAACACACATGCTCAAGAAACGAGAAAATATTTTGTGGACTTGAGAATTTACTTAAAACTCAAACAAAAAGCAACAGCTCTACTGAAAATCGTAGAATGATTCGCAGTCTTAGAAAGGAATACATATAACCAACACATTAATACATGCTAGTCAAGAACCAATATTGACATTTTAAAATTGCGTGTTGAGTCCGATCATGAACGATACCACCTTGTGATATGCATTTTCGTTTGCGTTTTGAAACACCGCACACGGGCCAGCTTATCTTGCACGAACATCACTGTATCTGGCGAATCCGATAACTGTCGTAGAAATATCAACATTGCTTAAGCATGCTTTTATTCCTTTTCATCAAATGATATAACGTACGCTACAGAACAACGCCATCTTGAGATTGTTGGCAAATTAGTCTTTGGTATCGATTTCGTAATTGGTTTTAGCGGCAACGTTTTGCAGAAGAAAACTTCACAAGAGAGAAAAAATCTGAGAAATATCATGCATTTGCAATTCTATTCGGTCTTTCTGATTAGGCTCCTTAGTCGAGTACGATTAATACCAAAAGTTTATTTTCTTCCTTCGAACTACGTTCAAAGAACGTCTATGTCAAACACGGGATCGAATACTTCTTCAAATGTTTTAATTGTTTATTCATTATCGATTTCGTCTAATACCTCTTCACTCGCGTCCTTATCTGTAATCCGATTCTCACTAACACGCATTGAATCAGACAGGCGTTGTTGAGCGGCTTGATTGATGATTTTACTGACTGTGGGCTGGAATTGTCCACAGGGGTTCGTTACAAAGAAAATTAGGAGTATCCGTCCATGAATCAAGGGAGGAGAGTTTAACCTGTAACAATATAACACAAGGGAAGACACCCGTCCTCACCCCTTGGCAGTTCCAACCCTGCTAGTTTATTCTAATTCGGTCTGCTAATTTCCATCTTAAGCCAATCGTAATCAAGAATAGTTCAATTTTCAATCGGGAAAAAGTCTGGAGAAATTATATTTTTTCCCGACTGTGAAATGTCTTTGAATTTCGCAAATATTGATGAAAGTCAGGAAAAACCAGGGAATTTTCTGCCACCACTTGACGCCCGAAACAATCACGTAATTGAGTCATAACTAAACTATCTAGTTCTAACCAAAATATTCGGAGGGTGCAGTATGGATAATTTGGGTGCTTGCAATAAACATCTTTGCTAAGTCAATCCAAACGTTCGGTGGGTTAGATTCGTCTAGTAGACTTTTATTTTCACAGTCAGCTCTATATCTGTATCTATCCTTACATGGAAGGTATGAAAACCAAGCTAGCATCATAAGAGGCCAACATAGTGGTGGCAAAGCGTAGCCACTTACCGGATATCCTAGCAAACTTAAACGTTGTTAAATCGAGTCATACATGCATGAAATCGATATGAAAATTACTTATTTTCTCAGAAATTGCCAGTATTAACTTCGTTATGTCTTTAATCTGCTGAAAGACATAATAAAACTACGGCGTTGATGAAATGTGACCTGGTATTTGCATTGCTAGTCGCACGAGTACACAAATTTCACAACCCACATTTTCAAATGTTGTAGAGAAAAAAAAATTAAATGAAAGTTGTATACTGGTTGTAATAAAAATACAAAAATGACAGAACACAAAATTCTCCATATTTATTCCGAGAACAACTTCCGGAGTTTTGTTGTATCACGTGATTACCACTTTGACATGTGCTCCCTGCTTGATGAATCAGAATGGCCAGATTGCTGTGACAGCGACAAACTTCTAGCCGTTATCAAAATAAATAGGTTGAGAATTATATGTTCTCTCTGGTTTTTACAAAAGGTATCTGACTTTCGTTTAGTATAATTGAATATCTGTACAACCACATTAAAAAGGAGTGTGTTGTTGATCTCAGGTGACTATTGGACTTCAGATGGCGTCGTTTGAGATTTGTGAAGCCATGTGACTAGCAAATGGTGAGTACCGGGTCAGGTTTCATATATGTTATAGTTTCGTCTAGTCTGACAGCGGATTAAAGACATAATGCTTATAATACTTGCCATTTTTGAGAAAAAGAATCATTTTCCTATCGATTTCATGCAGATATCAGTTCATATAACATAAGTTTGAATTTGCTAGGCCTGCTGGTAAGCGACTACTTTATGCAGCTACCGCACGGTGACGGAAAATTCCAAATTTTTTATGTGCAATTGCAATGACTCCACACCCCAACATAAATGTCCAAATGTGGAAAATGGGGTGGGAATATTCGGAGAAAATCCGAATTAGAAAAACGGACTGCTATTCGTTTTAAGCCAACCTTTTTGTCCAGACTGTCGAATCTCGGAGTTGAAATGAGAAACTGTCGTCCCTTATGTTATATATTAAAAACCGATACGAGCCCTTGTATCAATACATGTTTTGGGACTAGTTTAAATTAAAAGAAGACAATTTGATTTTACAGAAAATTCAGTCCTTGATATATATATATATATATATATATATATATATATATATATATATATATATATATATATATATATATATATGTGTGTGTGTGTGTGTGTGTGTGTGTGTGTGTGTGAGGGAGAGAATTCTTTGGAATTAAAGGTTTGAAAGGAAACAAAACTAATTTATGTTCATTATGTTGTTCCCCCTAGCAACATAATGCAGGTCAGCAAAGTAATGTTGGAATTTTTATTCTGTAAAATGAAATGACTTTACATGCTAATTTACAGGAATATAATCAAATTTGTTTCGTGTGATATATTTCATGGTTTTGTACATGATCATCTTTTCTGACTTAGATGTTTCAGAGAGTCTTGAAAGGGAAACATCTTTAGAGTTAGAAAATGCATGTTTATAATCCAAAATGCTCTTTAATTCCATTCAGTAATGGTCATATGTGAACCTTGAAAAAATTTATATCAATTTGGACAAATCCTGGAAATTACCTAGAAATTTATCTTTAGAAAAGGGTGGGAACCTTGAATTATCCACAGACTTTCAAAAACAAATGGGATGAAGTTATACGAAACGCATTTTATTTTAGTGACGTTTCAGATGCATAGAAACAGTTTGAACAACTTGCTCTTTGATTGTCAGGATTAGATTTGTTTACTTCTACACCGTTTCCTTATTTACATGTACATGTCCAGATGGAAACAGCTCAAAGCTACTCTCTCGTATGGCTTTGAAATCCTCCCTGGTTTCCAGAAAATAAGACAGGATGGTTCCAATATTAAATTTCGTCAGTATCTGCGCAATCGTCGCTGTTGAGTATGCATTTTTCAACTCGATAAACGATGTTGAAGCAGTTAGAGAAGTTGATGCTGATGGGCATAGAATACAATTAATTTTACT
This sequence comes from Sinohyriopsis cumingii, assembly GCA_028554795.2. Lineage (NCBI taxonomy): Eukaryota > Metazoa > Mollusca > Bivalvia > Unionida > Unionidae > Sinohyriopsis > Sinohyriopsis cumingii. Next base: position 21,923,569 of record CM068841.1, on the reverse strand, counting down.
ATATATTCTCTACATTTGTGTCTCAGTACTGACCTTTCCACCATTTGACAATCAATATAAATTATATGTTAATCTAAACTATCTTCAAAGATGACTTCACGGTGAAGTTCTTGTCAAAGGTTCACCTGCATTTTTTTTAGAGGCCGCACTGTTAACAGAGCAGCATGTAAATATAACACATTTCACTTCCGGATCATCACCAAGGCCTTATTACTCACTGTGCACTGTCGCAGAAATATACAAAGAAGACCACACCCTGAGCTCATATTCTCAAGAATAAACAATTACCTTTAAATCCCTACCAAAAAGTCAAACTATTCTATCACCACCGAAATGAGAGAGGAAAAATTGTTCTAAAAATAGACCAGAACTACATTCGTGGGTACTGAACCGGAACTATTGTGACCTGATTCCTGATGCTGCTGCGTCCGCCATATTTTGCCAGCTATCGAGTGGCTATTACGAGCAGCTGACCACCCGCCACGTGATCAAAATTCCGAGCAAATTACGAAGTTCGGCATAGTCTACATGAAATGTCCTATTAGGTTGTTCAAATCTGAACACGGTTCCTACATGATCGAGCTAAGGGGAGCACATAACTTTAATGAACTGATAAATAAGTAATTTTCCACTGCCAGTCCATGTTTGCGTAACTACCTTTCACTCAAATACACTGGTAATGGCTTCTCTCTGGTACTTAGTCATACTCTCGATGTCAAACTTACAAAGTATCCTTTTTAAGTCAACTGCCTCCCCCATCTGTGGCCGATGAACAGTTCGAGTTACATACTAAGGGAGGCAACTCATGAAATCCAACAGATGTCGCGTGGACAAAGCACCTGTTCGATCCGCTTAAGTGTAAATAGGGTTATCATATCCGAACCATAGCTAGCGAAGATGACTCTTTTCAAGCAATTGTCACTCTAGAGTTTGTCAGCTGTTCAGGCAGTTGGAGAGGTCACATTGAGTCAAATTATGCTATACAGATACAATTATAGCCTACATAATAATTGTAGGACTGGGATGATTAATCTTCCATCTTGTTCTTTTCAACCTCTACACACACACACACACACACACACATACACACACACACACACACACACATGCTCTCTCTTCGCCACACATCCATGTCCAGAGTCTAATCATCACATAAGCAAAACCTCTCCTACTTGATTAGTGACTTACCTGTTATTTGACCCCAATACCTAGCTACTTACCTAGCTACTTACACACATGTACCTCACCCATTCCACCGTAACCTCTCAAAATCCCTCCTCTTCATTAATTGAGGTTTAAGTGCACAACTTTGATGAACTTTAAGATTTTGCCTTTTTCCAATTAGAACAAAACCAGTCTTCAAAATTACAAAAAGTCAGAAGAAGAAAAAAATCGTTCTTACAACAGAACACAATTTTTACCACTATATTTATCAAGCCGAAACTCGACACTCTGGCTTTTCAGACGCATTCTTGTTTCTGACACAAGCCAAAAATTATGTGTTTATTGGACAATGTAGCAAAATAAAATTGGTCTTCAAAAACTGATGTTCGAAAATTTGCCGAACTTTATACCAAATATGCTTCAAATTAAACAAGGTATCATTAATAAATAATCTGGCTAAAAACAGATCTTGACTGTCCTTCGCATAGGATGGTGGAGATCAGATTTCCTTTTATCAGATTGCAGTGTTAACTGAGAATCCTAAAATTTAGAATAACCAAAATTTATAAATTTGTTAATCCCAACCCCTTGGTTCTCTTGAGCTTCACAATGGATTTTTTACCAACCTAATGCACAACACACAACGGGTTGGCGGTATTACGGTTAATGCTAGCAAATTTGTCACCCCAAGTAAACAAAGAACCCATTTTGGCCGGTTTGTTGGTGAGGGTTGTTTTGCAGACATGCTGACGGTAACTAACGTATCTGTATTTTGGTGTGAGTCTTAAATTTCTGTTAAAGACCATACAAAGTCTACGTATTACATTTCCCGCCAAAGAGACCCAACGTCTTACACCGTTACATTTTCATCATGTAAAGCATATTAAAAAATATGTTAACACCACTTATTGATTCTATAAACCATCAAGATGGCGTCCTAATGTTATATTTTGTTTTGTTCATTATTGTTCAAGAGACGTTCTGTACTACTTAAATTCCATATCAGACTATAGAACGATGTCCAAGGAGAAAATAAGATCAAAATATTTTAAGCGTTTTGCTTTATAAGTGCTTTTTACTAAGTTTCCATCAGTCCCCCCTCACCACTATCAATACACAGAAAGCTTAAAGGGGACATCGATAAAAATATATACTTGTCGTGTAAACTGCCTTTTTGCTTTCTTTGAGCAGGTACGCTATTCTCCTTTGCAAAAAAATTGTAAAACAACATCCCAGATCCCCCTTAAAAAACCCTATAAACATCCCAGCACCCCCCCTTCCCAAAAAATAATAAGTGTTTTATGTGTTATTGTTTCCCTTGAAGGTATGTTTGCTTCTTACCTTTAAAAAAGAATTTGGATCAAACATTTACTTAGAGTTGAAAAAATTATTGGGGTATTTTTCCTAGTGTATTCTAAGGGTTGTTCATCCGATCTAGGCTCCGATTTCGTAGTCGAATTCCACTCTCTTTTATTTTATAGTGACATTTGCCAAGGGTCTCATACGTATCGTATTTGCTATGTGTATATTTGCTATATTGTGTGTTAGGACAGCAGGTGTAATGAATTTTTTGTTTTTCTTTTCTTTCAATTTTGTTTTTAAAAGGATAGGGGTTTTGTTGTTGGGACTTTACAAATTGTCCTTTGTTTTAGAATTTCGCAATTTTGATTGTATATACCAGAGTTAACACGAGGATCGGTGCCTTAAAAGGTCTCAAAAACAAAAAGAAAGCCGAGTGTTTTTATGCGTTTGTTATATGGTGTGTCGACCCTAGTTTCTTCTCGTAATAGATTGGGATTGGCAAGGCCGTGCCCTATTTAAGGAGCCGAATTTTCTTTTATTGTGCATTCCTTAATTTGCGGACTTAGCCTATGTTTGCCGTTTTGGGAAGTAGCAGAAAAATTGTCCCGAAAGGGCCTAAAACGAGAAAGGATTTAAAAACAACTGGGTTAGTTTCCCTATGGTTAGATTGGATCCCCTGTAATTGGTTAGTTTTATGTCCTAATCGCCTTGTATGTGTATTCTCCGTCCATGTCCTACATACTGATTTTTCTGAGGCTCCGCTGCTGGCCTGTTCACTTCGCGTAGCGCCAAGTGACAAAGCCCTGCTGCGGCTGTGTCTCATACTTTGGGGGGAAAAAAAGAAAAGAAAAAAAAAAACAAAATTTTATTGTTAGTTTGTTAAATTGCTTGTTGGGTCTCCAATTTTTTTATTGTTGGTAGGCTTTGTTGATTATTATTTTATTTTAAATTTAATTTATTTGAGGCATCGGAGGAGATTATTATAAAATTTTGATCTTTTTGTTTCCACTGAGGTGAGATATGAAGTCAGTGATCCAGCATGTGTACTGAGGGTACTCTCCCCTACGCGGGAGGAACCCCCCCCCCCCGTTTTTCTATCACCTAGTCTGTTAATTGTTGTAATATTTCCATAAGGTGAGAGATGAAGTCAGGGATTCAGGCCGTGCACTGACGGTACTCTCCTCTACGCGAGAGGTAAACCGAATCCCCGCCCCTATTCCCCACCCTCCGCCCCGGTTCTACTATTACCTAGTCTGTAAATTTTTGTTTGTATTTTCCCACGAGTTGAGAGATATGGTCGGGGCTCAACGCCCGTGCACTGAGAGTAAACACCACTACGTGGGCGGTAAATCGAAGCCCCCTTCCTATCCCCCGTCCCGATGTCCTGCTCCTCCGGTCAACTTCCAATCATGACTACCTGAGCACAGGCCATCGTTGTCGCTGTTATATAATTAGTTATTTTAATAACCGTTTTTTCTATCGAATCTCCCGTCTAAATATAGTATGTTACGCCTCCGATACCTATATTTTTTGCACATATCAATTATTAGCTTAAGCCTTTCGGGTTTCCTTTTCTCACATTGCACCATTGTGTGATATTTTGTTAAGTCCGCTTGTTTTTACAATGGGCATTTGGGTATGATTCTTATCATTCGCATCCTTTATGCAACATCGCCCGTAAATCATGCGTTATGCATGTATTTAAACATTAGGCTTTGTATTTTTTAAGGAATTTATTTTAGCCCAGTGCCACCATGCTTTATCCCAATTAATTTCAATGTGTTCTTGCTCTATTTTGCACCTTATGTTTTTAGTTATATCTTCTCTTATCCATTCGTATGTTTTATTGTTGCTTTGTTCCCATTGTTCTTTTTTAGCCTTATATTTCACTAATATATCTTTTATGTATCTGAATGTTCTAGGGGTTTCTAACTGTTTTGTTAATTTATTTATTATTCTAGTATATATCCTCTCTATTTCTCTTAGTGAAACCAAAACAATATATATATATATATATATATATATATATATATATATATATATATATATATATATATAATGTTTCTTCCTTCCCATTGTATTTTAGGTTCCGAATTAATTATTTTCATTCTATTTAAGATATTTGCGCACTTCATTAATACTGGGGCTAGGCAAAGCCAATCCTCCCTTTCTTTTTGCCCTGTAAAGTGTTTCCTTTTTCTGTAATGGATTTTATATCCCCAGTCCCCATATGTAATTGATTACGTCACTATCTATCTTAACAAAACAAAACAATCTAATAAAAGAGAACGTTCGACTAAAATCACAAACGGATCCAGAAATATTGAGAGGAGGGCTAAACAGGTAGGTACTTGTGAGTGGGATGGAACCTCAAGTTCGGACCTAAAGAGCGAAGCATCTGCATTTTAAGCGTACACGGGGCATAGTTATAACCATCTATTTAAAAAAAAAAAAATAAAAAAAATAAAAAAAAAAAAAAACCCGCCTCTACACTCATTAGTTGGGCATCGCAACGCCGACTCTACCCCTGCCCTCGCATCCACCCTGAACATGTCAGTCCATAAAACATAGGAGACGATTCAAAGTGATTCAAGAGAGAGAGAGAGAGAACCATACTTGTCATACATCACTACATCTTTGCACGTTTCACAGTATTACGGGGTCATTCCAGAAACTATCATCACTTTCGAATAATGACCCTTGTATCTCCATTTTACTACTACTACTAATTTAAATGAAATCTGTACAAATGTAAATAAAATGACTAGGAGTGTGATTGAACATTTCTTTTTTTTTATCAAGGCCAAAGCGTGAACTCTTATTTTTTTCTGTGCGCGCGTTCTGGAGCTTATCTCCTCCAACATCCTTTATAACAAGACCACAATCCTTTTGTTTCTCGTGCAGATGAGGGGTATTCATCAATAATAATAATAATAATTTATTTACCGTTATTTCCACTCGTAATACAAACGACTACAACTATCCCTTTTTTCACAAACGTTATCGTATTCAAATAGTGCAAGTTAAAATACTCGTCTGATATATAACTGGCAGTCGTGTATTGATAATCTATAGTTGACGCGGTTCATCGCCCGCATCGATCTTGCTGACTAATTCGAGCTTTCTCGAACTGACCTGGCACGTTTTCAAATTTTATCCAATCAATGTACGCGTTAGAAATATTGCTACACTGTAATTTAAAAATAACCAATCGCGTTGTTTGCTACGATAGCGAGACATGCGGAGATGGGTTGGTATATAAACTTTGTACCTGCATTATGAGATCATTCTGCTCGCTCACATCGGACCCATCGACGTCTCAGTGAGGCAGCGAATTCCTCCATTTTTTATTTTTCTTAACACTTAACACTTTCAGAATGGTAAGTCTTTTTTATGCATGGCTTTTTATTTTCTTCCATACAGTTAGGCGAATTATATGACCATGCGAACAGAAAAGTAATATTTAATTTTTTTGTCTTTTAATTGAAGTTTTTCGTATTAGTCTCGTATATCGATCCAGATTCAGGATATTGACGATGTAAAACCGGTCTATTCCAGCCATGTCAGTATGTAATTTAATCTTGCATTTTTATGAGACTTTATCCCAACATATTTTAGATGCAATAATGGAACATCAGTTTCAACTCGACGATTCTGGCATTAGAAGCCGGTAATTCGGCGCTTATCGGTGCAAATAAAGCAAGACACTTCAATGAGCAGCACAAGGTTCGTCAAGTGCATACAAATACTATAACGTTGAAAGTTGTATTTAATGCTGATTTGCACTATTATCAGGAAATTTAAACCATGTTTCGTAAAAAACTTAAACAACAAAAATCATCGCAAAATCCACAGAATAATAGAATAGTATATAAGTGATAAATATCATTTCAGCGTGAGTGCATCTCCATCCACGTTGGCCAAGCTGGAGTTCAAATTGGCAACGCCTGCTGGGAATTGTACTGTCTGGAACATGGAATACAGCCTGATGGCCAAATGCCCAGTGATAAAACAATTGGAGGGGGTGACGATTCATTCAACACTTTTTTCAGCGAGACTGGTGCTGGAAAACACGTCCCTCGGGCCGTTTTCGTCGACTTGGAGCCAACCGTTGTCGGTGAGTAATTTACACTGCAAATGACCTCATACCAAGATGGCCTATGCAGCATGTGTTCCTTCAGCTCCGCCTACAGTTGTGAGGCGCAGGAAGGGATATTCAATTTTGATGGCCAATGTTGATATTGCACTTAAAGGAGTGACAAAATTGAGTTCATATGATTATGAATGCCATAGACAGATTACTCGTTTTGTTTTAAAGTCGAGTATTATTCTAGGAACAATCTAATTTAGGATTGTCAGTCTGATGTAGAAATTTAATTTTTTGTCATGCACGAGGTCAATCGTATATTGTCGGTCTTTTCCCTTACGCCCAGAAAGAAACGTGACGGAAATGGCCGAGCGATGTTCACATCGGCATGAAAGTGACGCAGTCACGTGATAAGTCTTCCGGAACAAATGGGGATTACCAATTAATTCTTACAATTAACTACTGGGAAAAAAAAATGTTGCAACTTATAAACTTCACAAGCTACAATACCAACAATTTAGTGTTTTGGGTAGCGTGACTTTAATTTTTTTATGGTTTCAATGTTTTTCATATGGCATTTTTAAAAAACAAAAATATAAACTTTCTTATTCCCAAGTTCTGATTGATGATAATTATGCACATTAATTCGGTTAGATTTTTATATTTTTTTTTAAAAATGTTGACATTTAATTTCATAAAAATAAATGTTGTTCTAAATTAAAATCCCAAGATTTTAAAACTTTAATCCCCCTGCCTCCTCCCCAGTGATACATGTACATACAACACAACAAATAACTTGCCCCACTGCAAATATTACTAATTTCTTTTACAACGACTTTAATTAAAGTTTTATGTTGTCTAGGTTTAGGAACACCATATGATCCTAATATTATCCGATTCTCGATTGGCTTAGAGGTGAAACATTTGGTAGTTAATCTGATATAGGTGATATTTTATGGGCATACCATATATCATTTAATGCATTTTCATTGTATTTTATGGGCATACCATATATCATTTAATGCATTTTCATTGTATTTTATGGGCATACCAAATATCATTTAAAGCATTTTCATTGTATTTTATGGGCATACCAAATATCATTTAAAGCATTTTCATTGTATTTTATGGGCATACCAAATATCATTTAATGCATTTTCATTGTATTTTATGGGCATACCAAATATCATTTAAAGCATTTTCATTGTATTATATGGGCATACCATATATCATTTAATGCATTTTCATTGTATTTTATGGGCATACCAAAGCATTTTGATGTTGCAACAGAGCAGTTCTTTGGGCTTTTTAAATGGCAGTTTATATGGAATATTCTTGTACTTCTAATTGGTTTGGTTTGTTCAACTCACTTTTTCATTACATGATAGACTGTACTTGGCTGTCTGCAGTTTTGGTGGAGAAAGATGCTGGGGAAGAGACTAGCAAACATGATTTGAACCAACATGAACTATAATTAAATTTGACAACCTTTTATCTTGCATGGCTTGTTAATTTTGATTTGGAAGGGTTTAAAGTCATAAAAGGTTGGGGGGAGGGGCAGCACATTGGGTCTTTTGACGTTTATATACATCCTGCCCTTTTCAATTTTGCTCTATATGGCATTGTAACCATTTTAGACATGTATATAAGCATGTTTTTCACTGCTGACCCTAGCTCTTTTTCTCCCATGGTAAAAAAGAAATTGTATTAATTTTATTAAAAATCTGACCTGCCTACCCTAATTTTGAAACCATTTCAACTGGAAATGCACATTTTTTTTGTTTGGCCAAATATATGTGCAGTTTTAATTTTTATCAGCACCATTCTTAGTATTCTCCATGCAATTTTGTATGGGTGTGTTTACTTTTATCAGCTCACATGATGTGGCCTGTGATATGATGAAATGTACATATTTAAGTCTCGAGTCCCATGCACACAATCATAAAAATATTATCTACTCCCTGATGGGATGGTTCAGGTTATATCAACACGAGTTTTGTACCAAATGACGTGATACCTAGTTGGTCCTAAATGAAAATGCTGCCAGTTGTTCATCCAATTATAGCTTGGGGTTTTATATAGGACTGATGATTGATGTCTACTTTGTTGTAAATGAAATCTTTTTGTTTGTGTTCAACAGCATCATGAGTAATAACCATAAGCAGATTGGATTTGCACATTGAAATGTAGCTACAGTGATAGAACTTGCTGTGTGCATTGATGATTATACAAAATTTTGTCACAAAGCACAATAATTTTGTCACAAAGCACAATACTAGTCATTTGATACATGCTGTAAAAGACTGGTCTGTGTAAAGGTAAATGTACCTTTGCTGTGTGCATTGATGATCATACATAATTTTGTCACAAAGCACAACACTATTCAGTTGGTACATGCTGTAAAAGACTGGTCTATGTAAATGTAATCTGCCATGTTCCTCCCGAGTTCTGAAAGAGTCCATGTCAGATACTGTATCTAATGAGTCCGTTGTGCTCTCTATTCAAACTGTTGACATGTACTTAGTGTGCAGAAAAATTACTTTTAAATGATGCTAACCTGAAATTTCACAGAGTTACAGACATACATAAATAATATTGCCAATCTGACACCACAGCAGCTAGAACAGTCCTGAAACAATAAAATCAGATGGTTTCAACTCTCTCAAGTTCATTTTGGCCAGTAGCTCATCAGTCACATAAGGAGACTCGTGTTTATGTATAAAATGCAATGGAATTGATGTCAAAAGATCGTATTATAATGGAGCAGTTCTATAAATATGTTTTTGTTTTGTATTTTTCAGATGAGGTCAGAACAGGTACCTACAGACAGCTATTCCACCCTGAGCAGTTGATAACTGGCAAGGAAGATGCAGCTAATAATTACGCTCGTGGTCACTACACTATTGGTAAAGAAATTGTTGATTTGGTCCTGGACAGAATCCGAAAGCTTGCTGACCAGTGTACAGGTCTTCAGGGTTTCCTCATCTTCCACAGCTTTGGTGGAGGTACTGGTTCAGGATTCACCTCACTGTTGATGGAACGTCTCAGTGTTGATTATGGCAAGAAGTCCAAGCTAGAATTTGCCATTTACCCTGCTCCACAAGTTGCCACCGCAGTTGTCGAACCATATAACTCTATTTTGACCACGCACACTACTCTGGAGCATTCAGACTGTGCTTTCATGGTTGATAATGAGGCTATATACGACATCTGCAGAAGGAATTTGGATATTGAGAGACCAACATACACAAACCTGAACCGTTTGATTGGTCAGATTGTTAGCTCTATCACTGCATCCCTCCGCTTCGATGGTGCTCTGAATGTGGATCTAACGGAGTTCCAGACCAACTTGGTACCCTACCCGCGTATCCACTTCCCTTTGGCTACATATGCACCCGTCATCTCAGCTGAGAAGGCCTACCACGAGCAGTTGTCTGTTGCAGAGATCACCAATGCTTGTTTTGAGCCAGCCAACCAGATGGTTAAATGTGATCCACGTCATGGCAAGTATATGGCATGCTGTATGCTGTACAGAGGTGATGTTGTGCCCAAGGATGTAAATGCTGCCATTGCAACCATCAAGACCAAGAGAACCATCCAGTTTGTTGACTGGTGCCCAACTGGTTTCAAGGTTGGCATAAACTACCAGCCACCAACTGTTGTTCCAGGTGGCGACTTGGCTAAGGTTCAACGTGCAGTATGCATGTTAAGCAATACCACCGCCATTGCTGAGGCCTGGGCTCGTCTTGACCACAAGTTTGATCTGATGTATGCCAAGAGAGCCTTTGTTCACTGGTATGTAGGAGAGGGTATGGAGGAGGGTGAATTTTCAGAAGCTCGTGAGGATCTTGCTGCCCTTGAGAAGGATTATGAGGAGGTTGGAGTTGATTCTGTTGAGGGTGAGGGAGAGGAGGAAGGAGAAGAGTATTAAATGCTTCTGTACTAATGTGGAAAGATTGAATAATAGGACAATAATATAGTGTTTATTCAACAGGGGCTTGACTACTGCCAATAAATCTTAACTGCCAGTTTAAAATTAAACAATTCAGAAATCTGTGATTTAACTTGTAAACATTTTGGACAATCAATCAATCACCGATTTTTTCTGTGATAACTAACCTGTTGAAAGGTTTTTAAAATTGAAACAAGAATAAAGCAAAAATTAGTGTACAAATTGCGTTATTGTTTTTCTTGTATTTGTTGTTGTTGCTAATGTTAGAAATTGTCAAAGTAAAGGCATCTTAAAAAGTGTAAAAGTTAAATTGGAAAGACATATTTCTAATTATTTTAGCTGCATATGTCATTGGGCAGAAGAGTTTATTCATGCTGCTCCCAAATGGGTGGCCATAATGACATGGTGTCTTAGCTGAAATACTGGTGATGTCCAGTATGGTCCATCAGCTGTCCAGTCTTAAGTCTTATCATTACTTGTTTCAAGTGGACATAACATTTTCATTGCAAGACTTTGCGTGATCCTAACTCATTATATTAATGACCTGACAGCTAATTATGGTGGCCATTTTTAAAATGGGTTCAAATTTGGCCATAGGATTTCCACAACATGCTACCAAATCCAGTACTTGTATTGCCAAAACAGGTGGCTAAAACTTCACTGGATTTTCACCAAAAGATTTAATCGCGTTTGGTTGGTACTACCTGAAAGTAATGCAGATCTGATGTACAGTAAGGCCATCATAATAGTCTTGTTCTGGTTTCCTCTAAACTGCATCTGGTTTTTCACATTGGAATGTCTAGTTGATTTTAAATGGAAAAGGTGCTGATCCACTGTGAACATTGAAGTTGTTCATGAATGGATAGTTGTAATTTTATTAAAAAATGATACCTAATTGGTCTTGAATGAAAATGGGATGATCAACTCACCTATATGAATTTCTCATTAAGGAATTGCAACATTGGCATGATTTTTACTAAAACCCTATGTAGTGGACACAGAGTTAACCTGATGATGACAACATGACTTGGACAAAATGTTATAAATCTTGTAAAAGCCACATCCTGAATAAAGGCAGTGCTGACCTGACCTTTTGTTCTACTTGTAAAACTATTTTCATGCAAAATATAACTGTTCCTGTACTGCAGTGATGCTGATGCTATAACCCAAATGGCTGCCTTTGTCCAGTCCTACATAGCACGTTTTTGTTTTAGTGTTGTCTTACTATCCAAATAATGGCCTTGTATAGCCTGTTCAGATGTCGGTTGACATCGGAATGAGTAGTCAAAATTTCAGGAATATCTCGCACACTTGGCTGCTTATATCGACACACTTCCCCTAATTTGTGTAATTAATATACTTACTGTGCTGTCTTTATCCTGGCAGAATGAAACTGACAATAGCAAATGGATGAATTTTAATGTTCTGTTGATATACATTTGAATATGTTGCATGAGTGATTGGGATTTTTTACATAGCTTTAACAATTTTTCAGTCATAACCACTAGGCCACCGGATCGGTCAATATTCACCTTTGACAAGTCGGTGGAATCAAATTATAATAAATGACACCTGTTACTGCAATGAACATATGATCTGTAAGACTATTACTATAAAGAGCAAAACATTGGTTGCCGTAACGATTACCAGCAAGACAATGTAGTGTTGATAAACTGAGATAAGATCATTTCTATTGCACCTTGGTCATGTGACATGACAATAGATTTTACAATGTATAGAATGGATGAGAACTGAGAGGTGAGAGAGCTGGAAGTTTGTTTGCACATATGCAATGCTAAAGGTCATGGTTAGACTTCAACATAATGCAATGCAATACTAAAGGTTAGATTTGAACATAATGGGGGAACCACTGGAAAGTATTAATATAAAGTTTGGTTCGTTAATTAGGGTTTGACACCATTTATCAACGCATCATAGGCTATATATGGTGGCCAGTGAATTTGGTGGAATAAGAACCAGGAATCGACAGGCGAACTTTTTTTTAAAACAAACCTACATTGGCTGATCTAAGACCCAAACCCATGCAGAGCTGAGATGTTAATGATTTGCAAAGGCGAACTTGGACCCATACCTCCCACTAATATAAGAATAAGGGAAGACTCGTCAAGTTCTTAATTTTCAAATTTTTCTGACCCACCTGACTCTACTTTAAGAAGGCACATATAAAGGATGCTGTTATGGTGACTTTTGGGCATGAATAGTGTAACGTCAAAACTAGGAGGTGGGGGGGGGGCATTGCAGGGGCTTGTAGTGTAGTTACACCAGTGCCCAGCATACTTAGCTTTATACATACAAGTGTACCAGTACATTGGTAATTTCCGGCAGTAGGGAATGTACAAAAATTCTCCGGTAATCTTATGATATTAAATGCAGGTTTTTTCATGACAAAATAACTGCAAGAATTGATATTTTGTATGACAAAAATGGATAAATTTGCCACAAATTGATTTCGAATATTATTTTTAAAAAGCCTTCAATTACATTTTTGACACTTGTCACATATGCCAACAGAGCAGCCAAATGGAATGTCGTGAAAGAAATTCAGACCATGTCCAACTTTTGGAAAAATTTGAAAATAAAAAGTACAATTGTTTTTAGTTATTTACCAGTTCATGCTAATGTGTTAAGGGCACGTTTTCCTTTGTAAGACCGCAAGTATCATACGATTTTCAGGAGAGCAGTTGTTTTCTGTTTGAATAACGTGTCTAGTCCACCAAATATTATCTCGTTTCATGAACTGATGTGTTTTGTTTACTGGCCCTAACTGATAGTCTGATAATGATCATGCCCGGATGTTAGCATTCTACAGTTTCCCAGCTGGTTACGATTAGTGTGGTTAGTGGACTGAGGGCTTTGTCAACACTTCTTGTTGTTATCAACAAGCTTACTAATCTCAGCACTACGTTTGTTCCAGGGTGTCAGTGATAACTATGCTGAATCATCAGACCTTAGTTACAGATGGCAATGTGTACAACAATTTACATGCATAGAGCAAATTCATTCACAATAAGATGTTCCATTTTATTTTCGGGTTGGAGTTGGCTGGGTTGGCCTTAAGTCGATTTGGCCCGATCAGGCCCCGCGCGTTGATAATTTTTAAAACTACAGGGAGAAGTAATTTTAAAGGGATGGAGTTGTGTGTGTGATTTGGATTTTTAACATAGCTTTAACAATTTGTCAGTCATCATGCCGCAGACATTTAGCATGATGTCCCACCCAGTCACATTATCCTGAGACCAGGCTGACCAGTCCTAACACTAAATTCTTAATGCTGAGTGCCAATTGAGACGGCTGTTAGTACCATTTTTGCAAGTCTTTGGTATGACTCTGCCGGGGATCGAACCCACGACCTCCCGCATCCGAGGCAGATGCTCTAACCACTAGGCCACCAGAGCGTCAAAGCTATGGAAGAATATTTGTTTAAAATGTTGTTTAAAAGTTTTTTCCAAATGTCCTGCTCACAGGGGGCCCCATGTTTGCTACAGCTGTTCCTGTGAGTTGGAGGGGGCGGGTCTGCGATTTTTTTCTCAAGACGAAATATTTTATTATTACTTTTCGTCTCAAGATAATTTTGTGCCAAATAATATGGATATAATGTGGTGTTATTTTGCTGTGAATCGGAGCAAGATATTTTTCCAACTGTTTGAAATCAGGCCCCGGCGCGAAAAAATTAAGCTATTTGTCCTTTATATAATTGCGATATACCAAGATACGTAATGTGGCATGTTCAGAAATACCGGGTATACTGCAGTACAAAATTGTTCATGGTACCCAGCTCTACTACAGATGAAGCATTTCAGTTTGTGTTTCTGAGCGTAGTCATTAGAAATATTATGAATGAAGTTGTTTACATCCTAATTCAACACCGCTCCGGTGGTTTAGTGGTTAGAGCGTCCGCCTCGGAGGTTCGAAACCCTGGCTGAGTCATACCAAAGGTTTGTAAAAATGGTACTAACAGATGCCTCGTTAGGTGCTCAGGATTAAGTGGTTAGTGTTAGGAATGCTCGGTCTGGTGTTGGGATAATGTGACTGGGTGGGACATGATGCTACATATCTGCGACATGATGCCTCAGTGCTAGACATGGCTATAAACTGCCACAATGCAGTCATCGTAGTGATATGACTGAGAAATTGTTAAAGCTACGTTAAAAATCCAAATCACACACACAGTGAGACTGATCCATGGGGCAAACGGTTTGTTCAAGGTTTGTTTACCCGTGTCATATGAGAGCAGTGTTTGGAGGACGGTCTCATTCGAAGTGTTAAATGACTTGGTCTTTACCGGTACACAACAGTTTTGACAGAAAACAGAAGTCACTTTCCTTATTGATCTCCGTAAGTGTATATGAGGAAAAGATCTTCTATAACAGCTATGCATTAACACTGAATTGTGTAAACAGTCAGGACTACGAAATAACTGTCACGTCCTAGAAGCTTAAACTAAATAAGAAAGGAAAGGCATAACCTAACACGTATTCTCTAGTGCAAAATATAAATTTATTTCCCTAAAATGCGAAGACCAAAGTGAGAGATTAAAAATAACTTGAAGAATGGTATGAATTCCTAGAATTTCCAAATGTACTATCAATTGCACAGTAATCCGGAAACGCACCAAACATATTTCAAACGAAAATTCTAATGTCTTATCACCATTTCTAATATCTTAAAATTTAGCTTAAACCCAGTGAAAGCTGATTGTCACAAATATCACTGAAAGTTTCCAATGATATTAATAAATATCAAAGTCCTAGAATATTTTCATTAATCCAGTAAGTTACAGTCTGTTTAGAATAAACGATTCACCTATATAATTTCAACGAAGAAAACAAAAATCTGCAGACCGCTCCGGTGGCATAAGTGGTTAGATCGTCCGCTTTTGATGTGGGAGGTCACGGGTTCGAACCCTGGTCGAGTCATACCAAAGATTTATAAAATGGTCGGCCAGGTGTCTGGATAATGTGACTGGGTGGGACATGGTGGTAAATGTTTGCAGCATGACGCGCCAGTAAACACTGACACACTACAGACATCATAGTGATATGACTGATTTTTTTATATAAAAAGCTACATTAAAAATCACATGCACACACATCTAGATCCCCTCATACTCTCACAAGACTTAAATATATCTATAATAAGAACGATATGCTTTAATTGTTTATATATGTACCTAATGCTTAGCAAATAAATCTGAATTGAAAGAAAAGATTACCAAACGTTTAAATTATTTTATATTACGGTATATCTTAACAGCCAGTATATCTACAGATCATATGAACCTATAGATCACGTGATGCTTTCCTGGCCCTCCCCCCCCCCCCCCGCCACTTTTTCAACACTCGTGGCCTATTTAGACCTGACGTGACATGACATTCGACCTTGATTTATGAATGGAATAGTACACGTGTAGTACATGTACTCTCCACACGCGACATGACCTCACCTTTAGTATTGACATCACTTTTATGGGGCTTCAACACATGGCAAAACACTGAACTCCACACTCACCCATCAACCCTTTTCTACCCAGGAATATATTATATGAGCTGGGCCCAAGGCAGCAAGCGATGAGCGTGGGGCCCCAAGCAAAAAAGTGCATTGTTTGATAGCGCGGGTCCCAAGGCGTTTGCCTCGTTCGCCATGTCCTAGGGCCGGACCTGCTCCTAGGAGATGATGTGACCTGTAATAGCTAGACGAAGGCTTGCCGTTAGTGATATTTGCATATCTGTTAATCGTTTACGTGGAGTACAGACAAAGGAACGGGATATGATCAATAAAACATCGCACTGCTGACACGGTTCAGTTCCAAAGATACTGAACCACGTTACGTCGTTTATGCATAATATCAGCAATACAGCATATTGATCTGCACATCATCATTTGTCTTGACTAGAATCCGGAAATATTTTCTCCATAGTTTAGTTTAAAGGCTGTTGTATGTATGCATATATGTACGTACGTACGTGTGTATGTATATCAAAAGAGAGGGAAGACATGCTGTCAACTCAGTACGAAAAAAGTGTAAATCCTTACATCGCATGTCTATAAAGAATATGTGCAAATAGGAGATGCAACCTTACAAATGGATTAATACATGCGGATATATAGTATCTGTGTGTGTATGTATGTATGTATGTATGTATGTGTGTGTGTATGTATGTATGACTGACTGAAGGGGCGTATTAACCATTAAGCAGACTAAGCACGTGCTTAGGGCACCTGGGCCAAATGGGGCACCACAAAGTTGAGAAAAGGGTGGGGAAAAAAAACGGATGAAGATTTGTAAAATAAATTGATAAAACTAGTGCAAATTGATCATAATGTTCTGTTTCTTGATCAGACAGGTCAACAACTAAAATGGACTGGGTCAGCGTGGAAAGGAGGGAGGCACCAAGATTTGTCAGTGCTTAGGGCACCAGTGAGCCTTAATCCACCCCTGACTGACTGACTGACTTTATTTCCTCTTCAACAGAGATTACATCAGATTAATCAAATTCGATTCAGACTATTATTTTGTACGAGGATGAGTTCATAAATGTAAATCAGTCTCACCACATGTGACAATCTCATTCAAATGGTTCTGATCACTCTTTTCATGGCTAGTAGGTATTTGGAGATTTCAGCTTGAGCCTATCTTTGATCTGCCATCAATAAATGTGTTACCCGTCATGCACACACCTTTCTTAACTTAAATGATTCTTCAATATATTAAAACAGCGGACGAACTATTGCCCCTGATAATATATATTGCGCCATGCATCGAACATCTTCGTTAATTGTCTCCGTCACTGCAGCACCTTCCGCTCACCAATCGAAAGCAACCGTCTTTCAGAGCGTGAGTCATCTTGCATGGATTCGCTTCTTTATAATGACGAAACCGCTTTAAAATTGTAGAATACGACAGAATTAAATTCGTAAACTGTATCCAAGTCGGCCTTGATATCAGTCAAAGAGTACTCTAAAAAGAAATCCAAATATCTAAAATGGAGTGGCAAGTGTCACAGAAAGGAAAAAAGCAAAGCAAAAAAAAACCCAAAAAAAAAACCATGCACTTCGGTGGTGCCCTGCTAAATTCTACCACCAGATGTGTAACGCATTTGCTAGCGAAGTACGGTACAAAGGATCTATGTTTTATTGATTTTATCATAATTCCTTTCCTGTTAATGTGCCTGCATGTTCGGAAGGGCAGGGAGATGAAACAAACCATAATTCAGTTGTTTGCTTCAAGGAAATGGCTCTTACTGGTCCATCAGCACATTTAAGTCCATTACTGGTCATCAGCACATTTAAGTCCATTACTGGTCGATCAGCACATTTAAGTAGCCAGATGTATATTTTATACATTCGGCAGAATTGCAGCGGACATTTTATAGGATCGACAGTAGTATATTGGGGCTGTTTGCGGATAATGGGAAAATACATCACAGACCCCCCTTGTGCACGATTACGGACTTTTTTTTGGGTGGGGGGCACAAGAGAGATGCCACCCCCCCCTCAATAAAATATAAAAAGTATTTTACGTTTGTGTGTTTCCCCCTCAGATATGTTGTATGTTATATTTATAAAGAATTTTGTATCAAAAATTTTAATTTGAGTTTTTGATAGGGTATTTATTTTTCCCTAGTGTTATCTAAAGGATTGTTCGTCCGAGCCTGGTTTTATTCACCTTGCTCGAAGTCCCTTCACTTGTAATTTTTGTGACCTTTGCTGGAGGTCTCCTAAGTCTTAGTGTTTGCTGTGTGTATTAGTGCTATATTGTGTGTATGCTATATTTTCTGTATGTTTGAGACAGTAAGTATAAATCAATTTTTTTGTTCTTTTTCTTTTCCCCAGTTGTCTTATTTCATTTCTTTGGATTTAAAATCTATTACAATATATTTTATTTTCCGTAAATTTATTTTCAATTTAGAATTTTGGCGATCGGAATGGTGTGATATATTAGGTTATGAAAAAAAATTCTATTGTTTTATTCGAGTGGTAATATGTGTCGTTCCTCTCAATACGTCTAAAGAAGGGTTAGGCCTCCTTTGATTATTTAAACTATTTCTTTAGAGAATTCCAAAAATTGTTTAATCACTACAAGATTGTAGGTTGGTCAACCATACAGTGCGGGAGCTGTATGGTTGGAGAAAGAGAGTAGAGTCAGTGGGGTTGTACTGTTGTATTTGTGTTTGGTCTGTTTATGTTCTGTATGGGGTGTTTTTCCAAGACTCTTTCATAGGCCTATCCACTTCGCCTAGAGCCCTGACATAGCCCCATGATGTCATCGCCTTGTACTTTCCCCATATAGATTCTCTGTAGTTTCGTATTTCAGGTAATAATATTTTAGAATTTTTCAATGTGTAGCGTCATAGGATTCTTTAGAAAGTTCAAATGGTATTTGAAAGTTACAATAAGTGGGGATTCATATATAAACCTTGTTATAATTTAGTAAATTTTTAAAATTATCTATATAGGTTTAATTTTGGAAAAAAAGAAAGAAAAAGGTAATAATTTAATAAACAAAATTTAAAGTTTCAAAAACTTTAAACTCTGTTAAACTTCATGCATAATTTTTAAAATTTTCAAATTTTTCCCGATTAATAGAATTTTTACAATTTAAATTTTATGTAATTTATATTGGGTTGGGGTTCCTATTTAATTTATATTAAATTTAGAATTTAAAACCAGTTGAAATTTTAAAATTTGGAATTGGATCCTAAGGTTTGGTGGGACTCGTGTCTGGGTGGGGGGATGAGTTGGATGCTGTGGACTGCGCACTGACACTATCACACCCCTAGTGGGTAGCCAACCGAAGCTCTCCCTCCCATCCCCCTCCCCATTTTGCTCCTCCTCTCCTCCGGATTCCAATTTCTTGACAAGTTATTTCATAATTATCACTATTATTTGCCCACGGGCCCTCACTGTTCCAACAATGTAATCTGTAATTTTATAAAGTGTGTTTTTTGTCAAATTTCCCATTTAAAAATAAAATGTTATTTTTTTTTATATTTGTCTTTTTTTAATACATATTTCCCCTATTAACTTTAGTCTATCATCCTTTCTTTTTTTCACATTGTGTCATAGTATGATATTTACTGAAAGGGGCGTTCTTACATAGTTGACATTTTGGCGATACTCTGATCATGTGCCGTCTCACTGCCACCTCTCCTGTCAACCATGCATTTTGCACGTATTTGAAGAAGAGGCTTTGAATTTTAAGTGATCCTAATTTGTTCCAGTGCCCCCAGGCCCTGTCCCAATTTACTCCTAAATTTTCTTGTTCTACTTTACTCCTAATTTTTTTCGTTGTATCTTCTCTTATCCATTGGTATGTATCGTTTTCATCCTTTTCCCATAACTGTTTTATCGCGATATTTAATTAGCAATTCTTTAACAAGCCTGAACTTCCTAGGTATTTCTAAATTTTAAATTTTTTATTATTATTTTGATCTATTTCCCTCCCATTCCTCTTAGTATAACCGTACCAATATATATATATATATATATATATATATATATATATATATATATATATATATATATATATATATATATATATCCCTTCACATGGTAGGTTGAGTTCAGATTTTAATCTTTAAATCTATTTGAAATATTGGCATATTTAATTAAAATGGGATTAGGTAATGCTAATACCCCCCCCCCCCTTCTCTCGCTGTATATAAAGTTTCTTTATTTATGTAGCGGGTTTGATAATCCCATATATAATTAATAATGTCATTATCTATTTTATTTAATGTGGCATTTTCTATTTCTGTAGATTTTAAAATTTAGTTTATGTTAGAATACATGTATGTTTTGGCCACCTGGGCCCGTTCCATTATACATAATGGTGTTAGTGCCCATATATTCACATTTTCTTCTATTTTCTTTTTCATGTTTTTACAGTTTTCCTGATTATCTCTTCACTATTACGGACAAGCCTTTTCAGCACACCCTGGGAACGTTTACGGACAAGATTTATATGGGGCTGTGTACGGACAAGGGAAAGTTGGGTTGAATAGTTATAGGTTACTGCATTTGTATGGGAAACTATGAACGAGTTTTTTGGATGGAATACTGCACGATCTTGGGAGTGCAGTATATCCTTCCGACAAAACGAGTTCATATTTTCCCATACAAACGCAGTAACCTTTTTATTATAGGCTCATTTTTTAAAATTCTACCTAAGGCTTAATTATATAAACAAAATACACTACAAGAAACAACGTAACTGAATGCATGCCGTATTCCAAACTAAATATACAATCGCATATTTATCATTACACAACAACTTTATTACTGCGGACATAACTCCGCCCAGATAAATTTGAACTTAGTAGCGCGCTCGACATAACTTTCGAAAGAAAAAGGCGTGTCTAGTTAAAACTGAAATTTGGAGTCATAATGTGAATGAATGTGCATTGCAACAACTTTTCCATTTGATCTGGAATGAATAGACTTTGGTATTTTTCTCGATTCTAGGAAATTTCGTGATTATGGACTGGATTTGTATGTGTCAATTCCACATGAAATATATTGGATTGACGAAGCTAGAGAGAAGCGTTTTGACATCTGCAAATGTGTTTCTGTTTCTGTCATTGAATGTTTGAAATCATAATGTGGGAAAAATATGAAGTCTTTCAATTGCAATTGTCAAAAAGACGCTATGGAATTTAATGCTTATTTCATTTTGAGTTCAGTAAGGAGGATGTAATTGCACTTATCATCGAAATTACAGTACAATTTCGAAATGTGTAATCCAGATTGAGAACCTATGACATGGCTCGTGTAATTCGGATTTGCATAACTTAGAAAGTACATTTTGAGGAAATTCAGGACGCAAAACTGTAAGTATATTTTTTTTGCCATTCTTATCACCAGCTAAAGAAGACAGTATATGACTTGTCACTTGTATTTTATTTGTAAGGACCTAATCTTCCGTCTTTTATATAATGTAGCTAGCCTAAATCCGTAACATGCAGAATGTGCCAAAACAGCTGGGTTTTTTTTTTGCAGTCCACGAAACATGTTTTAGTTCGTTCAGAAAAAAATTTAAACAACCACAACATAAAGAGCCTCTTACGCGAGTGTATATGATTTGTTTACAAATCAGAAGTGCGTCTGCGTCATTGTTTGTTTACAATAGAAAGTAGTTCCTTTATTCACGTGAATGCTATATGTATATTCTTGCGCGCGTTCAGTATCGGAGAATATTGAACGATTCTGACAATGTAAAGTTAACGGGGAAAAAATGAGCATACAATAAGAATGGAATAGGTAATGTGACGTCACGGTACTGAAGATTGGTAACAATGTAGCAAGTGGCTGACCTCAATCGAACCAAACAGCGGGAAAAGACATCGAACGTATATAACACATATAACGCACAACATACAGACATAAATGATGAACATTAATCTATCACACAAACAACTATACAACCGACAAAAAAAAAAAAAAAAAAAAAAGGGCAAGAAAGCAAATCGTTTGGAGGCATATGAGTGGCCCTGAAAAGAGCCTTTGGTTTTCTTGTTTTAATCTCTTCTTTTCCTTCACCAACGTCTTATTTTCTGTCCCACGTTCTTCTTTTTCTTCTCTTTCTCGTTCTCCCGTTTCTCCTCCTCCTCTTTTATTTCCTTTTTTCGTGTTCTTCTTTTCCCATTTTCTCTTTCCACGCTCTCATCCTTATTCTGCCTTCTTCGTCCTCCTTGTCCTCCTTTACTTTTTTTCACCAGTCTTCTCAAGTTTTCCTTGGTTTTCTTTACAGTGTTAGTTTCCATCTTTGCCCTGTGGATGCTATAAACACCATACTCCAACTTTATCATAAAATCCTCTACTACTCCCAGGTCATCGATTGCCATTTGCAATATGTATTTTCATGGCGTCTATTTACTTTGAAGCCGTCTTCTTGGTTTATTCTGTTCAGAATTGCGCGAATGCTGACTGACTATTTGGATTAACGTCGTTTGCGCCCGTCAGGTGTCGACCAAGGCAGTATATGACGCCAGTAGCGATTGGTCGCCACTATGACGTCACCCCGGGACACCAAACTTTGGACGGGTGGAAATTGTTCCGCATCTCCGCCAATGTACGATGTCCGAGAGAGGCAGGAGAGGCAAGGAACTCGGCAAGCCAGCCATGGATGTTGTGTACTCCCAGAAAAACCAGCTCGTACTTATTTCAAATCTAGTCCAGTTGTATAAATGGACAATAAAATGCCAATAATGT
This sequence comes from Sinohyriopsis cumingii, assembly GCA_028554795.2. Classification (NCBI taxonomy): domain Eukaryota; kingdom Metazoa; phylum Mollusca; class Bivalvia; order Unionida; family Unionidae; genus Sinohyriopsis; species Sinohyriopsis cumingii. Next base: position 21,900,833 of record CM068841.1, on the reverse strand, counting down.
GTAAGTCACCTGTACAATTGTTCAAATCAACTAAGTCAGAAATTTTAAAAATGATTCATTCTGAAGTTGGAATTTAGTGCACAGAGTGCACATTCGATATACTAATTAAATACCAATCGGTAAAGTCGAAGTGACCTATAAGTAGTTTTGTATCACGCATAAGTGAAAATAAAAGAATAAAAAATTTGATGGCGGTAATGAAACAGGTCAAATTAGGATATTACAATAAAGATATTATCAAAAACGGTTTTCAGCCAAATGAAAACCGTGTACATTAAGGCAATGTTAGCAATCTTTTTATTCCTCGGTCTTTTCAATGACAGCTATTGTGGTGCAGGCGTCTATCGGATAATTGGTTAGTTGCTCCGGTATAAAAGGGCTTTCACATCTTGTTTCTCTGGTGGAGTTCCTGGATTTACGTCTCCTATTCTAATATGTCGACCTAGTCGTACGCCGTTAAACTCATGTGGTGCCACGTCTTTCGTCGGTACAGCTAATATTGGTCTTCACCGGCTAGCAGACATGGTTCTGGTGGTACGTCTTACGTTGGCTGCCCTCCATTTATGTGGCCTGGCACGTGTAGACTGCTTCCTCCGGTCTCTCTGTGTCAGTTTTGGTGAATTCCATATCAGTGGCGTTTGGTGAAAGGTCGTACTCAAGCAGAATTGTATTACTCAGTTTGGCAATTATTTAGTGCTGTGGACACATTCGTTGTTCTGTGTTCCTGCTGCACGTTTTTTCTTCTTCTGCTTTTCAAGCCCAGTCACTTCCCCTGGTATGCCGGCCCTGCTTCCTGTCCACTGCCTGATTCCGTCCATCCCCAAGATGTAATTTACCGGTGAAGTATTTTGTCAATTCTCGTTGCCGTCCCGGGAAAACAACTTAGTCCTTGTATGGCTGGTGACTCATCATTAGCATCAGTCTTCGTGGTAGATTCATAGCCGCCACGTGGACGGCTCCGAAGTAGAGCTGTGCGATGTTCATCGGTCGACGTCCTGAACTGGAATGGAATGTATGGAATGGAATGACGTTTGGCGCAAATGACTGGCGCTTGACTTTATAGTTGTGAAGGAAAACATCTCTTACACTCACAACACATATTATATACTATCCACACATACCTACTCCAACTCATACAAATCCCAAATAATCTATCCACACACGGGAAGAGGAAAAAAATAATATATACTACCCAGCAAACCCCAATATCTACTATCCACACACTGGAAGAGAAAACTAAAATACAAATATACTATCCACACAAACTTACACTAACTCAAAAACCACAATATCTACTATCCACACACGGGAAAGGACAACAAACCTAAAGTATGCTATCCACACAACGTACTCGGACTCATACAAACCCCAAAATATGCTATCAAAAACCACAAAATATACTATCCACACAAACGTACGTCGAAACAGAAACACACACCCACACACACACACCCCCCACCTCCACCTCCACACACACGCATTAGGAAAGGAGTGAGTGTTTATCATCACACTACTCCACATAAACACCAATTGGCAACTTGAATATTAACTTTTCTAGCGTATTGGGGTAGCCCTAAAATGGGCTGTTCTTTTAGAACTTCAGATGCACCCCGTCAGTGGTGAAATCTCCTAGGCCGGGCATCACAGATACAACGGCGGCTCTAATCTTGCTCCCAGTTTATAGTTGTGGTTGGGATCGCGGGGGGCGGGGTTGACTGGCTTCACTCTACCAGTCTTCACACTGAGGGAGAGTGAAGACCTCCCTCCGTCTCCTATTCCAGACCCGTGGATGCTGCATCCTAACCTCCTGCGGACGCTGAAGATCCCGCTCTTGCCTCTCCAATTCTTGGTCCCAGTTCTCCCTTTGTGGGGCCACGGGTCTCTATGCTGGTTGTGGCTGTGGTGCATGTCTCTGTGGATGTGTCCTCTCCATCGGCTTGACTTCACAGCGTCTTAGAATCAGGTGAGGCATGATAATTTATCTATTTGCCTACTCCTTTTCTTTCTTTTCTTCTCCTCTTCTTGTTCAAGATTGGCACTTTCATGGATTGCCTCCATAGTCAACTCATCCAGGAAGCGCCTGGGATACTCCAGGTGAATCTAAAGCTCCAATAATTTGCTGATTCTACTCATGCTGAATGTTGACGAGTCAACGATGGGTAACCAGACTGACGAACGCTTTTGCTTTATATTTGTTAATCGCGGACGTGAAGGAAAACGTTCCCTGTCACCAAACCTTACACAGTTTGTTTGTTTGTTTAATTGAATTATAGAGGTGTTCGTCTGCAATAGACATGTACCTCTGGTTTATTTGCACACGGTGCAATAATTAATTACTCCTGAGGGGAGGAATGGTGCCACACCCCTCAGGCATTTATGTACTCACAGAGTACTAATTGATTGGGCCGTTAGTTCGTAGACAGTAGTGGCGTGCCCAAACGATACTAAATGTAAAGCCTAAGATATGAGTAGGAATAGTGCAAACCCACACTCATGTATTCAGTTTGCTTTTAGTTGCCCCAGGTGTCAACCCAAGCAGTATGTAACGTCAGCAGCCATTGGCCAGCTACTACGTCACATTTAGGACACCTGGGCTTGTGGCAAGCGGAAATCGTTCCACATCTTGCCACTTTTGTACGAAATCCGAGCGTGGTAAAGGAGGACGAGGTGCTCAGCAAGCCAGCCATGGATGTTGTGTACTTCCCGAAACGCCAGCCCGTACTTATTTCAAATCGAGTCCAGTTATACTAATGGGCAATAAAAATACCAATAATGTGTAAGCCACCTCTGCAATTAGTCAAATTTTTTGAGTTGTATCAATTTTGAATACATTTTGATCGAACAAGTTAAAAAATTTTGCGTACGTAGTGTACTTTTAAATTTCTAAAAATAAACCAATCAGTTAAGTCAAAGTGACTTGTGAAAGTTAGAATCACGCATAAGTAAATAATCAGTGTAAGAAAATTTTTTCGGCGGTACCCAATAAGGTCGAATCTGGTTTAAATAAAGTATTATCAAATACGGCTTTCTACCAAATGAAAGCCGTGTATCATTTAGGCAATGTTAGCATTCTTTGTTCTTCCTTCCTTCTTCATAGACTGCTATTGTTGACAGGTTTCAGGATTCCGGTATTGCAAAGCCATGCGGTCAAGTAGGTTTATCACCTCAAATCCTTATGGTATCCTTTGGGCAGCCACACTAAAGGACCACTCCATAGACTTCCATTGGACTCCAGCGCTCCATACTTTTCGCCCCCAGCTTTATGTAATCTTCACGGTAACACTGACTTGGTTCTGGTGGTTCGCTCTTCATAGCTTGCCCTCCATTAGAGGGCTGCACTGCGTACAACTTTACCTCCGTCACTCTTGTCAGGCCTAGGTGAATTTCCAGTACTGCAATTATTTCTTCAGTGTCACGTCTCAAATCAGCAAGGTTGTTCTAGTGAAGGGAGTAATTAAGCAGTAGAGTATTTTTCTGTACTATTTCCAGTGCTGTGGGTGCATTCTTTGTTCTGCACTCCTAACGCACGTGTTTCTTGCTTTTTCCCGCTCTTTCTTCACCGCTGCTGGTTTGACGTCCTGCTCTGTCGCTGTCCACTGCCTGAATGATGATGATGATGAATATCTTAAGGTGATTTGATAGATGTTTGCATCATTCCTTGGGTAGGAGTAGTTAAATTACCGACAATGGGAGTCACTTGCAACTGGGTGTGTATATTCTGATGTTGTAAGTCGTTGCGATGGTGCAGGCTTCTTTCGTAGGATCGATCCATCCGTGTTCCATGAATAATTCTCGAAATTTTCCACAGCAACCCCTTAAAATGTCCACGTTGGAACGACAATACTTTAAAATGTCTTCCCGAAAGTCGAAGGGGATCGAGGCGTGAGTCTGATACCAAGCGTAGAAAGCTTCTCGTTGTTCAGTACGCATGTTGTCGGGGTCGTAGTACTGAGCCTCAGGCAAATGGTGTATAATATCATATTGATTGGCTCCGGTATTGTAAAAGGGTGGAAAATAGCTTTTGGCCATTTGTCATTCCAAACGTTTTAGGCATTCGGCTCAAAGGTATGGTCAAGTAACTCATCGAACCTTTAAAATGTCCATGTCGGACTTGCATGGAAATTATTTTGGCTCTGTTCAAAGTCCGTTCGGTACTTTGTTCCGTATAGTATCTGAGAAGAAACTGCCCATCATATCTCGAAAAATTGTGAGCTATTACCGTGGTATGGCGATAACAATCTCCGTAACGTTCGATGTCCTCTTGGCTCCACGTCTCGTCGATGGGTCTAAGATCCATCGGTCGAAATCGGTTAGTGTGTTGCGTCCCCGAAAGATGTTAACATGTTCTCCAGGAATCTTACTGCAGTGAGGGCAGTGACTAAAGATAGGCTCTTGGATGCACTTACCGCACGCTCGATGAGCCACATAGAAATTAGGAATGTGAATGCCGGTCTCTTGCATGGATTCTAAATAGAAAAAGATGAAATTCCCTTTTATCTGGTCAATATCTTTCTCTTGATGCTGGGAATGGTATTTCTGAATGTAGCGTTCGTGTTCCAAGTGCGCGATTTGGTGACAAATGTGACATCGTTTCTTTCCTGAAGATACGTGTGCCCTGACATTATTGGTACGTATGCCTTATCCACAAGCAAGACACAATATCAGCAGTTGACAAGCACTTTTCTTCTGTAAACCTTGCATCTTCAAATGTTGTTGGTAACAGGCAGGGCTGACAAATGTTCGCTGACAAGCAGTGCAGTGCACTCGTTGTTGTCCTTCGTGCAGACAGGGTTTAGAGGCCAAACATTCTGAGCATTTCGATCCATAATGCTTGTGTTTCTCTCGATTGTTATAACAATAGTCACATTTCTTACAGTAATAATTGTATCCAAGAAATGGGACAATACTGGTGATGGCATCGAACTGTTTATCGTGATAAAAGACGTGAATGTATTTTCCGTCTTTGAAATTTTTTGCCTCGAAACAAGAAAGGTCCGCGAACTTCTTGAGAGTGTACTTTCAAGGTGTAGCATGGGGCCAAGACTTCTTGCAATGTTTGCATTTCAGGAATGCCACAGGGTGTGTCTTTGGATAGGCCCGCTTGCTGTAACAAGAGTTCTGCTTCTCTTGGTTGTTTGCCTCTGTTCAATTTTTGAATAGTTTGCCAAGCTCTTTTCCATTGTACCAGATCGTTCCTGTCGGCATACGTTCGTCCCATCACGATAGCATGGGCTAAACACATCTGGTCTTGAGGGTTGTTAATTTGGACGAGACACTTTTTGGTGGTGCGAAGGTCGTCAAGCAAAACCCTCTTTTTGCATCCGGTCCCTTGGGGAAGAAAAACGTGGGTCATGAACAGTGTCGCTTTTCCATCGTTGATGTGAAACTTGTTGTTGGATTATTGCACGTATTGAATCTTATCGATGACTTTGGAAGGTGTCAATTCTGATGGACTGCTAAGTTCGATCCAAACATGGGACTTCAAACTATCGTGATGAATGGAAAGTCTCAAGCGATCATATTCTTTGGCTTGATATCACTATTAGTGGTATCACATGCGTAGTAACAGGGTTGGGTTGTTTGGCTGAGGAAGGTCTTTTTTTCTTGGGTCGTATTAAAGAAGCCTGATACATTTGTTTCAGACTCCTTAACTAAAATGTTTAAGAGTACCGTCACTGTTTGACTTTCATTGTTCTCCTTCTCTCCTAGACATTGTTTCTTCTCTGCTGATTCTTCTTCTTATTGTCGTTTCCTTCTTCTTGCCTCTTCTTCTCGCTGTTGCTGTTGAAGGAGGAAAGCTTGTTCTGATTCTTTCTTCTGTTGCAAAAATTTCCGATAATCAGTTTAGAATTAAGAGGTGCCACCCCTTAATTTAGTCACTAATGTCGCTCGTAATTCCGTTGTTATTCGGAAGTGGCTTATAAAGTAGTGATGTGATATATTCGACAAATTCCGTTAAGTGGATCTGAGAAGAAACAGCGTGTATTAGATAATTATAAGACTTGGGTGAATATTGGTGATTAGCTGGAGTGCTGATAAACTTTGAAGGTGAACATGGGCTGAAGACAAACCCTGGTGTTTTGGATTTACATACTGAATGGTAAGCATACTATACGGACTTGTAAAAAAAATAATGTACGCCAGTTATGCCTTTAAAGAAAAAATACTCGTAAATGCTAAGCCAAGTACTGCGTCATAGAAAAAGCAAAATGAGAATATTATATCACATAACGATCCTTTACCGCAGTGCTGTCCAACCCGCGGCCCGACGGCTGATTTAAAATGGCCCGCCAGAGGTCAAACAGCTATATAGTCGCTGCTTTTCAGCTTTCTGCTGCGGCCATCGGCTTCAAGAAAAACATTTTTCAGTGACCTATGGTGTCATAAAGGTTGGACAGCACTGCCTTACCGTATCCGACATCGCGTGGCGTTGGCTTCCTATGTTCACAAAGGAGACATCAAATCATGTTCCAGCATTCGACTGAAATCGGTTGACCCACGGACGTCGCCGATCAACACCAGATTAATTTGTACAAATGTGAAAAATGGCAGGGTTTCTCAGTTCGAGGGATAAATTACATGGTTGATAATGTGATGAAACGTCGATATTATTTGTTTTTAATGGAACCCAACGATGTTAGGACTAGTATCTTTCCAGATTCAGTATTATTCTGATACTTTGGCATATACGACGTTTTGCAGGAAACTGCGGCATAGAAGCTTTAATATTAATTGTTAAAATTTTGGTTGTCACTTAAAGAACACTGCTTTATACATTTTCATAAATTTACTTTGTATTGTTTTTTTATTTGATACAAATAATCAAAAATCGTGAGTTTTAAGGGTGTGTTGAATGTAGAATGGACTGAAAATCAGTTTTAAACAAAATTCAAGCTTCGACGTACATAGAGTTTGCTCCGTCTAAATTCAGAGCTTGACTACGTGTAATATGGTGACAAGTCGCTTTAAAGTGTAGTCGGGTAATAAGTAGCAGGCAGGCATTGAGAGAGTATTTAATTATAATTTTTCATTAGTTTCTGTCGTAAGAGAATAATATCTCCTGCTGTCACTAATGGGATGAAATAGTTTTAATGCACATTAATGTATTCTAGGAGTAAAGCAGTTTTAATCCTCTGTCTAAGAGATATCTTTAAAATGTCTTGTTCTTCGTGGTATGCCGGGTTTGGTAAGAAAAATCGCAAAAACAAACTCCATAAAGCCAGAATAAAACTAGGTATCCTTCAACTCAAGTCACTCGACAGACAGTATGCACTTAAAAGAAGTGGAAGTGGATTTTAGAGTGAAACAATAAAGAAAGTTTTTTTCCTTTAAGAAAAGAAATGTCCATCTTACATGAGCCATAGATTTTTGAATATCAGTGACTATTACTAGTTTGTCACCTGGGGTAGTAAATTTAATTGTTACACCATATATTAGTTGTGTGGTTTCGACGACATTGTTTTATGGCACCATAAATGACTGGAATATATTACCTGTCACACTTTGCATGAAAACACAACACAAAGCTTAGACTACTTTGCTGGCTTGATTACATTTGACTAAAACACAGGAAACACACTCCGTTTTCTCATACTAATGCAATCATATGGCACACAGGCTTACGACTGAGAGAGGAGCCTGGAGCTGACCCTATGAAACCTGTAAATGTCACATCATTGTAGTGACGGAAGTTTAGTATTATATATTATCATGTTGCCTATTTTTAATAAAGCCATATCAAAGGTACATATTATAAAATAGGCTGTTAATTCATACCGTTTAAAACAAAGCAAATCAAGATAACATAGTTCAATGATATTTTATTACAATGAATGAAGTTTTTTTTTTATTCAGCATTATTCTTACCTCTGAAATCAGCTGTTTATAACGATTTAACATAAACTTTACTTTGAACACTGAAATAAGTTTTCACACTGAATTTTAATTTCTCAGCTTGGTTGAACATAAAGTTTTAGTTTGTACCCTGCCCCCAAAATCTGGAACCCTCAGGGCCCCACTGGAAATCTTTTCTTTTTTTTTGTAAATTCTCGTGGGCATCCTTGTGGGCTCATGTAACTTTAAGTCTTTAAGTTATTGTATTACACCTGTTTTTATGTATTTATGTATGTATTGTGCCAATATATATATATATATATATATATATATATATATATATATATATATATATATATAGTTACGGCTGTAGGTCTTAAAATTTGTATCAGAAATAATGCAAAACCATGTAGTATAGTAACATAAACTAATTTTTTACCTTCAATAACAAGTTAAAATTCAAATAAGTTTAAAACCATATAATGTTTCAAACTTATTCCGATAGTCTTGAATGTCTTGATTTATGACAATTAAATAATTTAGAATGTCCTTGAATTATTCTTCAGTAGTTGCAAAGGACTGTTTTAGTCCAAAAAGTCAATGAGCACTTTGTAATTCCAGTGAGTAAGTTAAATAAATAATTCCTCTCAACTTATATCTGAACACAACTACAAATTATTCCAGAGAATGATCATAAAGCAGGAATGATGCTTTTGTTTACAATGTCTCTATTTATATACAAACTGTTACCTTACCTATGATGCAACAGATTGTTCTGGAAAACAGATCCTTTCTAATGAAAAATTCACTAATTCGTAATAAAGGTCAGGGATATATATATATATATATATATATATATATATATATATATATATATATATATATATATAAGTGTTGTTTGCCGATCGTCTCTAAATAAATGTATTATTATTATTATTATTATTATTATTTGAATTTTGGGTCATCTCACTGTTTTACTGAGTAATAGTTGACTCGGAAATGCTCTAATCCCCCTCCCCCAGATATATATATATATATATATATATATATATATATATATATATATATATATATATATATATATATATATATAACGTGTGTGTGTTATTTGCCGATCGCCTGTAAATAAATGTATTATTATTATTATTATTATTTGATTGTTGGTTCATCTCAGTGTGTTACTGAGTAATAAGTATACGTTGAAATGTTTCAATTGTTTTTTCTCTTTCTCGTATATATATATATATATATATATATATATATATATATATATATATATATATATATATATATTGTAGTTACTCTCTTTAATGCTTGCAGCGCATTTTAGCATGCATGTAAATTGAGCAATTTTTTTTTTCTGGCTTAGTAGGTTATGCCAAGCTTACGGAATAAGCACTGTGCGGTCGAAGAAGGAAATACATATCATTCGATAGGATTTTCCTTATAAAAATATATAATATGAGGAATTCATGTCCGTTAGGGTGGTTACTCCAGTTCAGGTAATTCTTTAGCCACCGCAATGCGTTCGTTTACTTCCTAGTCAGTCAACGGTAATTTCCTGTTTATATCACGAAGAAAACATCTGACGTATCTACATTACTTTCATGTAAGAAATAGGACAGAAAGTTCTGTAACCATTCATCAAACAGTACGACATTTTTTAATGCACGACTCAAACTTTGTTTTGACAGTTTTATGCGTTAAACCTTGTTTGAAATGATACTAAATTGTGCAGATCAAATGATATCACAATCGTGACTTACGTGTCATTCAGCTTAGTGTTGGTTTTGCAGCACCGAATGGCCAATGCAACGTGTGTGTATGGATATATGTGATCTGTTTGTGCGTTTATTAGTAAATTGATATGCGTGATGAATCTAATGTGGATATTCATACTCGGTATGCACACTCGTATTCGTGGTCATTATACTCAACCGCTACTGGAATAACAAGCAGTGTGTATTCCTGTTAAGTACAAGTCATACAGGTCACATGGGCTTGTGGTAATGACCATTTCAGCAATGGGTGTCATTTTTGAGAGTCTGGATACACATTCCCTTAAATGCTAATTATTTAGTTCATTTTGCTGCTTATGGATATGAATTTTTACATGATAATTATGGAATTCATGGCTGCCTATATGTCCATTTAGAGTTTTATGATAGGTATATTCTATTTTTAGACGTGGCTGGCATAACAGCTGTGCTCCAAACACACAGAGAATTACAATAAATATTTTGTAGAAATGTCAGTTTTTGTTTCCTTTGTTACTTTATTGTTTATCTCAGAATATAGTAATTTGAAATGAAATTATGATCCTGAAAGTGTTCTTATTATCAGCTGCTGAGTTACAGGCACTTTTTGATAATAGCACTTCAGGAGTACATATTTCTTTTGTCATTTTAGCTGCAACATAGTATTCACATTTTTGCAAATTTTCCACACCAGGAACATTTTCAGATGTCCATCCATATGAGAATCACCAGTAATTTGCAAGATTTTTTTTAATGCTTTCTGAAACATTAGTCTCGTACAAGTAAATCCACTAGAAAGTACCTTTCCAAGGTTTGTGATTCTGTAAAATCCTTCACAGTTCCAATATCCTTGAGAGCATTGCCCATTTGAGATATGGCTATGTTGTCTGCATCATCAGTATGGCTGGTCATCATCACTATTCCATATATTGCAACTCATGTTATCTACATGCTCACTAAATAGCTCTTAGCACCATTTTCCCACTGTTTAGAGCAACTGTCCTGGGCTACTTGGTCATGTGATTGAAACCAGTGCACATACAAAGATGTTGAGGTCATTTTTCCAGGTTAACAGACACTTGACTTGTACTGTGTGTGCGTGTGATTGGATTTTTAACATAGCTTTAACAATTTTTCAGTCATATCACTACGATGTCTGCAGTGTGACAGTTTATAGTGATGTCTAGCACTGGGGCATCATGCATCAGACATGTAGCATGATGTCCCACCCAGTCACATTATCCTGACACCAGGCCGACCAGTCCTAACACTAACCTCTTAATGCAGAGCTTGCAAGGCAGCTGTTAGTACCATTTTTGTAAGTCTTTGGTATGACTCGGCCGGGGATCGAACCCATGACCTCCCGCATCCGAGGCGGATGCTCTAACCACTAGGCCACTGGAGCGGTGACTTGTACTACTTGGTCATGAGATATTGAAACACCCAGTGGATATAAAGAATGGTGTGATTTTTTTCTTCTTCAGGGTAGTAAGAAAGTTCAACATGTTGGAATGGGCCTTTGTTGTTATGTATATTTGATTTAATTATACCTGATTGAATATATATTTATTTCAATTTAATTGTTTTCAGTTTTAATTTTTTTATTACATGCTATTGTAATATAAATTTATTCACCAGAGATGATACTTTTTTCAGAAAATAATTTGACCTTGACTGTTAGTTTATAAACACCAGGTGTTGATCTAAATCCTGACCTTGATTCAAAATTTGTAGCAACCACGTAAACAAGTTCTATTTTTATTTCAAAATGATTGGTTGTTGTTGAGGTCATGATGGGACTATGTGTTTAAACAATTTTTACATTTTTTTATATTTCTTAGAGTAAATGATTGGTTTTCATCAGGGCCGCACTGGGTGGACGTGATCTTTAACAAGTACCTAATTTCTATGAGCTTCCAGAACATGATCACGTGACCTACTGTTTATGTTTAAGAAGACGATATAACCTTTGTTTTGGGGAATTATTCTCAGTAGAAGTTGGGCTTTTACACTGGAAGTTGTATGTTGTGCATTTTGGAGTTATTTCAAATTACTTGGATTGGAGTTATTTCAAATTATTTGGATTCAAAAGGATTAATTCTTTTTTCCTGGAAAATACATGTGCTCATGTGAGATTCTTAATCAAAGACAGTTCTTATAAGAAATTTATTTAGATTTCTAAAACTGGAGCAATAATTCTTGTTTCTACAAGGAACTGTAGACTTCAACACCACAGGTTACAGCATTCGTAATTGTCTTCCATCTTGGATTCTCGGTCGAGATTTGAACTTGAAATCAGAAGAACATTTTGTAATTAGAACTTCAAAAATTTTATTCCTGGATTATTTTTGGATTTGATTCTTAAAACCATAAGTTCATAATTTTTTCATTTTTACAGAATTTTCCAGGGAAATAAATTGTATTTTTCAAAGCTTGTTGTTTTCACTCTTTCTTGTGTTACTGTTTATTCGAGCCTAAACACGTGAAATGAGAATTGTCTTTTAGATGAAGTAATGAACAAAATGCAGTTTAAATGTTAATCTGCCTCTAAAATCACAAAAATGCATTTTTTAACATTGTTAAATTAAATGTGCTGTGGAACAAATCAGATGTATCCATACTCCTATGGAGAAATAGTTGTACAGTTTTTCAAATATATCGTCACATTAGACTTCCCCCTTTGGGACTCATCCAGTATAACAGTACATTTGAAAAACTGTACAATTATTTCCTCATACAGCCTGAAAAGTAACAGTTACATAACAGGTCCTAGGAAATACATGCAGCAGAACCATTGTTAAAGTACATGAACATTTTTAGATGAGGTGTGATCCAGTGTAAACCCGATGGAATGTCATGTACTATTATGTCACAAGGAAACTACTACATATTAGAGGGAAAAATGTAATACTTCATGCACCGGTAATGATTAGACCTGAAAGTCCATAATTCTCAATAATTTTCATCTGGAGGTTTTCTGGTGATAGCTAAGGTGCAGATGACAAAAAAATAATCAAGAATGAACAGACTCTGGTAAAAACTACATAAGTATACAATTTTAGAACAAGTAATATTTTATCTTAGATCAACAGAGGCACAACACTTTAAATGTGCACTAGTCTATACAGACTGCTGTGTGATAGATATTGTTTCGAGTTGTCACCCTAAAATTAGTATTATAACAGAATGATGTGCTAACCATTGACATTTATATTTGTAACAGAACTTGTGCCTACATGATGTTTAATGATCAAGGTTAATTTTAGGCGGTGCCCATGTGCCAGTGACTCTTACTTTAAATCCTTGATGCAAGAAAAAAATCTCACTGAGGTAAACTTGCCCTTAAGGTATATTAAAAGATGTAAGAAAATAATTATAAAAGATTGTTGTGATTGATTTTAGACTGCCTGAATTGAACACATCCCAAGCTTACAAAACAGGGTAAGGGTTATCAGGGATCCTGAAATCCACATAAAAATACCGGGTATGTATACTTTTAGTTTTGGATGCATCAACAGGTCTGTCAGGTATCTGAGCTTCAAATTATGCATTAAATTCTTAGAAGATGCACCTTTTCTCCATATAATGCATCCCCATTTCTTTATTTTCATCTGTTTTTTATTTTTTTTGTCAACTATGGCCATACTCTGGAATAGCTAATGGCTAAACTTAGGTAAACCCTCATCTGTCCAGTATGACTAATTAACCATTTTCTGATGTGATGACATCAAAGAAACACATGTTCTATTGACTGTTGTTGTTGTTGTTGTTGTGGGGTTTAATGCCATTTTTCAGCACAAGATAGGCTATACATGGCAGCCAGTATTAATGGTGGAGGAAGAACCTGGGAAAACCCCAGAAAGAACCACCGACCCACGAGATGCTACTGGCAAGCTTTCTCACGTACCCACATAGGCCGAACCCGAGACTCGAACCCACACAGACAGAGGTGAGATGGCAGTGATCCGTAATGGTGAGCACTTTAACCACTCAGCCACTCGTGGCCCCTTCTATTGACTGTTTATGTATGTACCTGCAACTGTTAAGCAAATAATAATGCCTATTGTTTAACGGTGTTTAAATTGGTGACGACACATATATAATGCATAAAAGTAATAAAGCTTTCACAGAATTTAAATTGGACTATACTGTCCAATTTTTAATATGCAGTAATTATAATGATACTGCTGCTTGTAATAATAACTACTAATTGATGAATTTGTGTGATTTAGACTTGGGCACTACAGTGTCTTTTGGCATTTTTTAAAAGAGTGCAAAAAAGTACTTTGATTCATAAAAACGAGTTGGCAAAATCTGTTTTCATTTTTTAGGAAATGGACTTGTGATGAAAATGACACTAACGCTAATAAAAGGTAAAGCGATAGACATAGTAAGAAACTTAAGTGAAGACAAAAAGAAAACTCGAACTTGGAATGTATATTTAATGCTCTCTGACTCTACTATGGTGAAGGACACTGACAAAATTGGTGGCCTAACTGTGAACATATATACTTAGAGACCAGAGTGGGAGAAGCAGTTCTAATGGTTGAATAAGATGGTACATTAAAAAAGTTTGTGAATAGTGAAAAGCCGCTGGAAAGTAAAATCATTTCACTTGAAATGAAATACTAATACAGATATCAGCCTTAAGCCATATTGATTTTAACCCAGATCATTTAATTGGTTTTGAGGGTTGCTGTGCTATGCAGAAATCCTGTATGGTGTTGAGAAAATTCAAATTTGTTGTGAAAAATGATGACTGCAAAGCAACACTGTTCTGTACAATGAAATGGAGTATAAGTTAATTTGAATAATGGTGGAGTCCTGTAATGGAAGACACAGATAACAAGAATGCTGCCCATACATTTGCTAAGTCAACAAACTGTTAAAAGTAAAGAAACTGACTCGTATGACAAATTATTCTTCAGATGGTAGAGTGCAGTATGACACTGGTTGTTTTTTTTTGACAATTACATGTACTTGAAGAGTCTCTCTACCATGTTATTGTAAGGTTGAAAATTTAATCCAGGTACACTTATTGCCGAAGAAGCATAAACTGATCATATTCATTGACTGACAGAAATGTCCTGCTGATTTTAATTAGCTTGGTCACCAATCAAGAGCGCATAGTAGATACTCTTAGATAAAAAATTGTTAGATTTGTCTTTTGTTTTCTGACACGAGACCAGGTAATTATTTGAACCATGAAAATGGCTTGGGAAAAAGGGGGATTTTTGTCTGGCAGCAATGCCAGTAACTTTTGCTGTCAACCAATAGTATTGTATGTGATATATTTTCGAGGCCATATTTATAATGTACTGGACTCAGTTTCTGAAAGAAAACAACTTCTACAAATCCACAGTATGGTATTGTACTATCATTACAAAATAAAAGCAACAAAAGGATGTTGGAAATTACAAAAAACAAGCAACATAGTTTTGGGACTTATAAAAAAAACAACAGGGTGCTGGGAATTCTGCAAAAACAACAATAGCGTGTTGGGAATCATGAAAGAAAGTAGATGATGAATGTAAATAGAAAACTTAAATAATAGCACAATCTGAAAAAAGATTTCTGCAGACACCAAAAATACAAGAGAAAATATCAGAATATCACAGAAAACATATTGGTCCTATTGATCTATC
Organism: Sinohyriopsis cumingii; assembly: GCA_028554795.2. NCBI lineage: Eukaryota > Metazoa > Mollusca > Bivalvia > Unionida > Unionidae > Sinohyriopsis > Sinohyriopsis cumingii. Next base: position 21,885,598 of record CM068841.1, on the reverse strand, counting down.
TACATATGTATGTATGTTTGTATGTATGTATGTATGTATGTAGGCACTTCATTGGTTATTGTTGTCTTCATTTTATCAAATCTGAATGACCATGCACTTTTCTTGCCTGACACTGACGGTTTAAAAACTTACAGGGTGAAAATTGATGCTTTTGAAAATGTCCTAAACAAAACCCTGCCTGCCTTAAATTAAAAAATCAAATTTTGTTTTGTTAACTTTTCGGTTTTCATGAGTATAATATTTTTACAAAGACACAAGAATTACAAGACTTCACAACAGTCATTTATTTGTTACTAAATTAACTTTTTAAACATTGTATGCCACCTGTGTTTAATAGCTTGTTGTAGAATATGTTTTGGATGAATGTGCAGGGCAGTCATGTATACTGCATTCATGGTTCCTATTAATGGATATCCCAATGTATTATACACTGACATTCTGAATTTTACCAGAGTACAGGTTTCCTTTCACCAACATATATGCTCAGATAACCCACTCATCATCCCAACTGACAAATGCATCATATCTCTGCCACAAATGCCACTTAATTGTGTTCATTAATTGACATCAGATATGACCCTCCCCATGCCCCAACCCCAAACAAACAACCAGTGTATATTCAAACATTCTTTTTTCTTTCCTTGTCACCATTAATGTGTCAATCAGGACATTGGTATTGCTTAGTCATTTTAGCTTATATTACCATACAAATTACATCTATTCCTAGTCTAACTACCAATGGCCTCTGGTATTGAAAAGGACCACTGCCAACAATTTGCAAAAGTACATGTTAACTGAACCTCAGAACAGAAAATAACTGGCTGACACTGGATGCTGACAACCAAAAAGTATATTTTATAGTGGTACTGGACATAAAGCTTCAGATGGTACTGCATATATTTGCTTATAAGTCGAATCCTACTGCAAACCACATAGACCCAATTCTGAAATCACAGATCTGGGTCTGTGCAGTTTTTTAGGAGTAATCCTTTGAACAAACGACAAAGACCCCAGTCTAAAGGCGCATTATGCTACTGTAGATCAGGATCTTTGTTTGCAATTTGGTTTGACTTATAAGTGGGTATGTTAGGTCAATTGGCTGAGACTGTTGAATGCTGTGTACAAGCTCACAAATTTTAAGTGAGATGTTGAGTTCAGCTGTATAAGGTTGTGTTGATAATGTTAAAAAACTAGCAAAATCACAGAGACTGTTGACAAAACATTAAAAAGAACTTGGAAAGCTGTCTAAAACTAATAAATATAATCATAACAATTAAATGTATACATTGCAGAATTATGGAAGGCCTGATTAATAAGGAACCTTATTAGGCATCATGTTCATTGTCTTAAATTTTAAAGTCTTTTTAAAGTATATTATCTCCATTTATATTCATCCACTCACCAAAATTGTCTAATTTTATCAAACTTTAGTCTTATTTGATCGAATGAATAAGGGGTCATTTCAGCTATATTATGTGGAACGTGTGTCACCTTTGAACAAAAAAATATATGTAGTCTTGGCCTTAATTAATAGTTCAGGGTTGTTGGTTTGCTGGTCATCACTTAAAATAATAAGTGTATAAATACAACAACAGTTGAGTGGCATAAAACACTGTTCTTGTATGAAAGTTTACAATAAATAATTTTTTAAAATGTCTACTTGGAAACAAAACTAGTGAAGCCAGGAAGGATAGTACTTGTACCAAAACAACAATCTGGAACTAAAAATGACACTGTTTAGTGCATTTAATAATAAGTATGCAGTGTATCAATGATTTCTTATTTTCTACAGCTTATTATATTTACTTGGAATGTGTTTATATGAAATTTAACAAATACCTAGCCTATACAACAGCCACCCATGTTTTCAACAGTAGAGTCATGCACATAGACTTGGCCACTGAATGGCTTAAAGTGATGCCATGGAGATTTCTTACGCTGTGTCATGTGCACATTCTTGCTCAATGCAAAAAAACTGTATAACGTTTCACTTAAATCTCTTATTTTTTTCCAGCATACATGTGTGCATATTTTTGTACATACAGTTGATTTATTCATATATTCTCGTCATGTGCAACTTCATCCTTGGTATGGTCTGGATAAGTAATTTTCTCACCCTATGATATAAATACATGGATAAAATCAGGTCATGGGCCCGATTCAGCCTGTATGTTGCACATGCTTGATGATTGGAATGGTCTGTTTCATTCGATTTGAAGTCTGTCAGTTCTGCACAGATTTCATAATTCATGCAGACTTCGAGTTGAAAAAGATTTTTAGACTGTACACTATGGAAAATCTGTTTATTTAATTATACATTCCCTAAAGACCTGGCGTTGCACCTTGGAATGCTTATGATGCATATGCTCTATTTATCAGTTAGAGAACATAACTGTATGGAACAACACCTTTGTCTAGCACATTTTGGGGGTGTTATACATATGTACTGCACAGGCAGCGTGGGTTTGAAGGTGTCACAACTTAAGTCCATCTGTTGAGAGTAGACACATAGAATATATAACCAATAGGATAGAATGATCCAGTAACAAATCAAAGAATCCAGAAATAATGATATGATGTCAGTTTCTTAATTGAAGTACATGTTTCAACTAATGTTTATAGTTTAAGAAGGAAATATTCTAATATTTTATGCATTTAGAAATTGCACACATTTCATCCCTCCAGACATTCTGACCGGTTCAACTTTACCACTGTGTAAATAGATCTTTTTGTTTTATATTTTGTTACAGAAAACATCTTCCATTAGCTGCTCTTCAACTGTCGATGCCTGCTCCTTGATTTAAAATTGTTGCAATACCCATGTGTGGTCTCATATGAATGGCCTTGGATTAGGTATTCTTTTCAGGATGGGTTGCGTCTGTGGCAAGGAAACCATCGAAATTGAAAATAGGCGCTACATTGTGAGGTCCAGACTTGCAGAAGGGTAAGGTCATGTTGGAATGGCAAAGCTTTGCAGAAGTGGGTGGTTCAGTGAGTAGTTAAGGCATTTGACTTGTGGCCAGAAGTCTATAACATTGTTTCTCACCGTTAGATAGTTTGGATCAATATGGTGTGTTGTAGGATCACTTGTAACCTTCAGAGTGTTGCTGTGCCAAAACAACATTTAAATAAAAAGCAATTTGAAGAACTTGAACTGTATTCAATGTAACACACACACACTTGCCTTAACTAATGATCTCATTTTGGTCAAAATTTGCACAACAATAACACACAGTACATGCCTAATTCCTGGAATGTCTCATGGGAAACTGGCTGTGGAAACTCGCTTAAAATAATATTTCCTTGGAATTTAGCACTGTGCATGACTAGTGTCTCATCACTTTTGAACTCTAATTTCAATCAGTCTCTGAAACAAAACTTAAATGTTATGTCAGTTAATAATCAAAGCCTTGCAGTCTAGAAAACAGTTATTGATGTAAATGCCATCCTTGCATGAAGCAGAATCTTGTATATTGTGTTTTAAGTTTGGAAAATGCCCATTTTGAATTACTTGAAATTAGTCATGACAGTGTTCATGTATTCTTGTAATTTGTTCTCAGTACACCTCTAAAGTGGAGAGCTCCAACATGTACATATGGGAGCTTACTCAACCAATATAAATATGCTCATGATGGGGACATAATGAAATCATTGATTTGTGCTTATTGTCATTATCTTAAACTGTATGAAATTTACCTACTGGTAAATATTAATTTCTTAAGTTCACAGTACAGGTATTAATACCAAATTCTGCAACTTAATCAGTTATATTGTTTTGCCTAATGTTTTGGCTTGTCACCAGATGGCAAGACATGTAACTTTTGGAGTGCTTGCAGTGTTGTTATGTTGAATGTAAAGATTTTGTGCTAAATTGTTTGCATTTACTTCCATTTTTTTGGACACTTTCACTTGAAGATTCCTGGGTTACTTCATAATGAGAAGTACCTTTCACCAAGATCAGAAGTAGATCACATTGATTTTAGGATATTTCTAGCAGTTTGGGTTATGACCCCTTAATCAAGGTGATGGTGGGTCCAGAGGTGGTAGTTGGGGAGAATATGTAAGACAAAAAAATGTAGACATTTGTCATGGCAAGCTATGGAAGTATCGTTCAGCTTTAAAGCAGAACAACTTGAGATTAGCTACTCAATGGCAAACTATGGAAGTAGTTATAGTTCGGCTTTAAAGCAGAACAACTTGAGATTAGTTAATCAATGGTAAACAATAATATGTAATTCTGCTTGAGTTTGAAATAGTTGTTTACCAGGACAATTTCACCTTTAACCTCGATATAAAGGGAAACCTGTATATAAAGAAAACAATTTTGTTAGCCCTTGAATGTCCATATTAATCAAGTTTTTCTGTATGCAAATTAATGAAAACATACTAATATTATGTTCCTCAAGGTTCATAGTTTCTTTTAGAGCTCCATCATTGATAAATAAGAAGTGTGAACTATAACATCGAAAATTTTCATATCATATATTTCTAATAGATTTTACTCAAAATGATTTTAAGGTCTCTCAATTTACTCTTCTAGAAAGTGGGGCTATTTCATTAATCTTAGTTTATTATTTATGGAAACATGTTAAAGGACATTATGTTTTAATGTCTCTTGGTTTTGATCTTGGCATATTGGCACACAAAGATACATACATAACTATCACTTCTTTAATGATGATGTCACTGCAGTGGTTGGATGAAGTGGTAGGGATACTTGTTAAATGGGTTTTTAAAAGTCAAATTAGAGCCAGTTCAGTGGCATGCCATGCCCAATCACCATGCATTTGTTTCCATTTTCCTCCCTGTCCAAACTGTGACTCTCAGGTTGTAACTCAAATTTTTAATACATTTTTATAAATATTATGTGCCTTCCTCCTACAAACACAAGTACAGTTTGTTTTTAAAAACATCAGATATGTTACTATTATTGCAATGTTTGCATAATTGACCTTTGACCCCCTCCAGGGTATCTCAGGTGAGAAACCCACTAATCATACCCGTCTTGCAGATGGCCACCACATGGTCAACATATATACAAGTTTATTGAACCTACACAGAATGGTCAAGGAGGAAAGTAGTTAGAGACAAACATGTGGAGGGTATAACAGCATCCCTTGCTAATGTGTGGGGATAAGATGCAGTGTTCTGCAGAACCATGTGCAAATATTGAGCGGAAATGATGCCTTTGTGCAATTAAATAAATATGGTATAAGGGAAATTTCTGTTTTTTATTTTCTTTACTTTTCTTGTTCCTTGTTCACATTTAGGGAGGAAAACTGTGCAAATGCATCGGAAGTACAATACTTTTCAAATTATAGAAAATAATTCACGAAAATGTAACAGTCCAGACATTGTTTCATATGTAGTATATATTAGGTTTCTCTTGCAGAGGCTTCAGTGTGATTGACCTACTGGAAGATGTTGTGTCACACAAGCTTCTGGCACAGAAAAGAATCACGTGCCATGGTGATGAAGATGAGAGGGTTGCTATGCGGGAAGTGGAGATCATGAGGTCATTTCAGGATCCACATATTGTGCCATTAGTTGGACATACAATGATAAAAGTTGGCAGCCATACAAGGCCATATGAAGTCCTGAGTGAAGTTTTAATTGTCATGCCATATTATAGGGTACAAGATAATAATGTTTTGTTTGTGTTGCATGCAGAAGGAAGAGAGACATTGAGATTATTTTTTATTCCTTGGCCATATCCATGGAGGAGGCACAGGCTGTTACTTATGTCTGTCCATCACATCACATTCCATTGAGTCACATCCAGTCACAAATTTTCATTTCTGCGCTATACCTCTTGATGGATTAAATGGATTGAAACCAGATTTGGTATGAGACTTAAAGGGGACAAACATGCAAAACTGAAATTCATGCAAACTTCGTATATAATTTGCTATATGTATAAGGTTCATTTTCTGAAAATTTGTACCTTTTATTCTTACTCATTACGAAGAAATTTATGAAAAACCGATCATCTCTCCTGATCCGTCTTGAATAGAACAACGCGCTACCCTCCCCCTGTAAAAATAGTGGGTGTGACATCATTTGAGACACTGTGTACAAACTGGCATTGTTGATAATGAATTATGGAGAACTCGTCCTAGGTGTTAGGAGAAGTCGCCCCATGGTGGTCGGAGAAGTCGCCCCACTGTGCCTGGAGAAGTCGCCCAAAGGATCATGTATACTAATTCTGAGATGTCGCCACTTGGTTGTTTAGGCTTTATTTATTGTTGTTTGTCCTCAACTTAATAACTTATTAATTCTTTAAAATTTGCAACTTTTCAACTTTTCCATTTGATCAACTCCGCTTCTGTACTAACGAAAAAGAACTGGTATCTATCCCTTTTGCTCTGCTCTTCAAATCATTAAATGCATTTTAACTGCAAAAATAGAGCGGGTGTAAGCATGATGTGACATCTGCAGTTTTATACATGAAAGAGTTCCAACCTAATAACTAAAGTCATCCTGAGACAACTTTATGCATGGACCTCTATAACCCAAACTCGGCTGAATTCTTGCTGAACATCAGTTATCCAAAGGGTTATAGTATTATCTCTCTAACTGTACAATTTAATCTGATTTTTCATTGAGATTTGCTAACCATTGATGAATGATACTTGAACTCAATAAAAAGCATCATTAACGCCTACTCAGGAAATCCGGTAGCTATTGAGTTCAACACAGAATTCGGACGGCTTCTGAAAGCTCATATGTACTACGCCCATCATTTAGTTTATTTCTTCTTTTTTGTCAGTGTTCGTAATTTTATTATTTCTCAATAAAACAAACTATTTAAAGTTTAAAAAAGAAGTTTAAAAAATATTTCACTATTAAATTGCCAATGCACAATAAACATGATTATGTTATTTTATTATATATAACAATACCATGATCACGCGTACTAACGGGATTTTGTTACTTTAAATGCATATTTGAACTACTCAACTTACTTGGGACATAATGAGAAGATCATCTTAAAAAAAAAAAATTTAAATGTCACATTTAAATCTTGGACTAAACTGAATAACATTTCACATGGTCTGAATGAGCTTGAAGTTTGGAGAATCAGCGATTTGTACCGAATCAGCCCGGTCCGAGTTTGAGAGTAATTACCACATTAATGAATAATGTTAGTATAATAGATTTATCAATCAAAAAGTTAACAGTAACATTTGTTTAAAAAATTTTATCGTGGTGTTCCAGTGTGTGTAGTTATAAGAAATCTAACGAGTTTATACAGACTTTCAATTATAAGTGATTTATTTTTCTGTTATCAGCATTACACAAACAAGGTGAATGCAGAATGGGAAGGAGGGGTTTATTATACAATGAGTGGAAAACAGTCTGAACGTAAGTGTGGAAGAAAATGCATATTCATCTGATGCGGTTACATACAAAATCAAACGTGCATAATAAATTGATGTTGGAAACATTGAATGAAAAAGCGTAAACATTTCTTTAATGTTATTTTATTTGGTAGATAATTTCTTACTACTTTTCAAAGATCGAGATAAAAAAAGAGTAAAATAATTGAGGAATGTTCCAGAACTGCTATTTTTCACACAGTTTAGAGCTGCGCATTGAACCATCTTGTTTCTACTTGACACTTCGCTGCACAAATTGAATACAACTCTTATACATTAATTGTCTCAAATGACGTCACATCCTTTGTGTATGGAAGGGAGGTAACAAATTCTGGGCTGGTTCTTTCCGTTTGATCTCGGAATACAGGACAATATTTTGTATGAAATGTTTGTGCAAATACAATAGATGCAAAGAAAAAATAGTCGGGATAGATTATATACACAAACTACTAAATATCCTTCTGTTTACAATAAAATTGTGCAGGTTGGGGTTTTTGTCCCCTTTAACATTTCAAAGGCCTAGGTCAGCTTAGAATTGCACCATTTTTCAACAGATTTGCAAGAGTTATGGTCCGTGTTTGATTTGGAAGTTTGTCCTTCAACTTTATCATAAAGGTGGGGACATTTGAATGCTGCATCTGTGAAAATCCTTGTTTAGTTTTTGCATTTTCCTTTTATGTAAAAGTACCTGTAATGATGTTGTAAGGCCAGCAGGTCATTGTTTTTCATTAAATCCCATCCAGTAACAAAAACAGTTTGAAACAAATCAGTTTGCATGATTTTACATGCCTGTTATGTGTCTCACTTAGTGCATACAATTCTTTTCAATAAAAAAAATTATGAAGCTGAAAAAAGGTTATGCATGTCATTAATGGACCAGAACTATTGAATGAAGTATTGATTAAAGTCTGTTTTAGGTGTATTGATAGAACCAAGTCGGTTCATTTATAGTGTTTATTACATACTGTAAATAATTGCTTATAAGTGGAGTCAAACTGCAGACAAAGATCCAGATCAACTGTATCATAATGCACCTGCAGATATCATGGTTTATATTGTTTGTTCTACTGATTACTCCTAGCAAACTGCACAGACCCAGATCTGCTGGTGCATTATGTGGCAGTAGATCTGGGTATGTGCAGAGTTGAACTCATTTTATGAGTATATTCAGTACCCATTCAATCTGTCTTGGTTGATCTTGTGTTCGAAAAGGATGCTGAGTTTTTGTTTTTCTGTACTATACACCATGATTGGAAATAATTAGGTGTTTCTCTGATGTCTCTGTATCATTATTCTCAGATGCATCATATTTGAACCTCCATAAATTCAACTGTTTCTTACTTCATTCATACTGTGTAGATATAGGTATTTGAAAGACTAAAAAGTGGTTTTGTAATAATGATTATACTGCATGTTAATTTTATTTTGAGTCTGGAGAAAGAACCTGTTGGATATAGCATATGAAACATCTTGGCCTGAGTGCTTCTGCTCTGCACTATATCAACTTGTTCTTTCTGCAGACACTTAAACAAACATGTATGTTGTTCTGTGTAAGCACAATTGTTATATACCCAGATCTCACAGTAATATAATGTGTCAGGAGATAAGGGGCTTGGCTTTTTGTTGTTGTTAATGGATCTCACAATCCAGTGTAATTGGCATTTAGAGTACTATGGACTTTCCTGCATAACTTAAGATCTCAGCCCCCTCTGTGCCAATTCCAAATATCTGTTGTAGTTTAAATATATTAGTTGCTTAGACAAGAAAACCAGCTAAGATAAATAGTAATTACTTTAGTGTCTTTGCTGCACTGCATTATTTTCACAAAACATTGCTTAAAGCAAAAATTGAAGCAAAAACAAAGCTTGAATCAAGCATGTTTTGATGGCGGCATCTGATGTGAAACTAGTTTCTGAGTGTGAATTTTCTATGAGCATGGTTTCACCAAAATAAAGTAGCACATGAAAGACACTGAATTAATAGCTGTTTATTTCAGCTAGTTTTCTTGATGCGTGAGTGACTTTGATTGATTAGCTGTTGTGACAGGCTGTCACATAAAATCACCCCTTAAAAATGTTAGAGGTATCCCAAAGGCTTGTAACATACATTTTTTCAAGTTCTACATTTTAAGATGGAAATTCCATCTTCTGAATGTTCCCACAGGGTGATCTTCCAAATCTTGCAAATCCGTTGATTTTTTTGTGTGTGGGTGTGTGTGAATTAAAGTGGTTGGAAAGCATTTAGTAGGGGGAAAAAATATCAGTGCTTAGGTGTACTAAATTTTAAACTTATTATTTACTGTTGAGCAAGCAAACAAAAGTTTTCATGCAGTAACTCAATGCCCCTAAGATGTGTTCTGCTGAAGCATGAAGTTCATACTCACTCCATATTTTAGTGCCCTCTATGGAAAACCAGCTGACTCAGACCATATATTCCAATACTATTCAATTAATATATTTGCCTTTGAAAGTTTTGCAATTATTTTTTAGCATATTTTCTAATTTGACAACTCTCTATCATGTAAATGGAATCATGGATTTTTTTCATTTAAATAAAAACAAGTTTCTCCATGATGCATAAATAAGAATATATATTCATATGACTTTTTTCAACATTTTTTCTGAAATATATGTATTTGCTCATATAGCTTTTCTCTTTTTAACAATTCAGAGAAATATGTCTGTACATTGTGTATGCTTAATTATGCTATTTTGTATCTCTTAATAACATTTCATTTATGATAAATCTTCTTTTGTGTTTTCAGAAAGGATCCATACAAGATCGAATTGATATTTTAAAGAAGAAATCAGATAAGATGAGTGAACACCAACTGTGGAAAATTTTCCAGGGAATTTGTCATGGAGTCAGAGTTATGCACTCCTATAACCCACCATATGCACACAGGTACATATAATACTTTTGTTTCACACAGGTACATAGCACACTTTTGTTTCACACAAGTACATAGCACACTTTTGTTTCACACAGGTACATAGCACGCATTTGTTTCACACAGGTACACGCTTTTTTTTCCAACAAATATATTGTCACGGAATTGTGTATGATTTATATCAATATGTATATGTGATCAAAAATGTACTTGGGTTTCGTTGCTGCGTACAGCGTCACCCGAGGGTGGTATATTTTTTCGGCTCTAGTTATTTAGAAATACTGAGCGCAACACAATTCAGTGGCATGCTACATGTGCAAATTGCCTGCAGTGAAAACCTAAGTATCTAGCTGCGCATATCTGTCACAGCTTGTATACATATAGAGCAAATTCTCTATAAACAAATTACATTACAATGAGTCTTGTCAGGAAGCTTACCTCTTTACGGGAGCAAATCTCCAGCTGTAGAGCTGCCTTATATATGGTTTGGTGATGTGGAGTCACAGAACTCTGTGTGGTTTCTTGTGACGTGTACGCTGTATCTGGTGACATTGGTTCGGAAGAGAGTACTGGTGTTCTCAATGCGAGGGACCAGGGCTTCGCAACCATCAGGTCTGTGTTGAATGTGAGGGCTCTCGAGGAATCCTTTAACAGACTGAGAGGGGCGGACCATGCATGGGCACTTCTTTGACCATTGACTAGAGCGAGTGGAACCGGAGATGCATCTTGGATTTCAAATATATATATATATATATATATATATATTATATGTTCCATGTCATTGTTATTTCCACTATTGCTGTCTGAGCAAAATTACATGATTTCCCATTTTAATATCATTATATAATCGATAGATTCATAATTTCATGCATTCCCATTTCAATATCATTATATGAGCGATAGATTCATAATTTCATGCATTCCCATTTCAGCATCGTTATATGAGTGATAGATTCATAAATTTATACATAACCCTATATCCCTTGGTGCTTAATAAGACCTTGTTTATATTGGGGTGTAGATCATACACTTTTATTTGTTGATCGGTGGTAGGACGAAATTCACGTTTGTTTAAAATTCCATTCGTTAAATTCATGTTTGAGTTTTCTCGTTGAGTTACTTGTTGTTGATAGTTCCATGTTAGGAACTTTATAATTTTCCTTATCTTTTTGTTTATAATGGTGTCAAATTTGTTAATATTTAGTTTGCTTTTATAAATAAACATCTTATTAACGCAATTGCTTTGGGTGTCTTCCCTAATCCAGTCCCAACCCGGCTTCATCCTGTGACATACATACCATGCTTTTGTTTCACACGGGTACATAGCACGCTTTTGTTTCACACAGGTACATAGCATGCTTTTGTTTCACACAGGTACATAGCATGCTTTTGTTTCACATAGGTACATGCTCTTGTTTCACACAGGTATATAGCACACTTTTGTTTCATACATGTACATAGCATGCTTTTGTTTTACACAGGTGCATAGCCTGCTTTTGTTTAACACAAGAACATGACATGTTTTTGTTCTACATGGGTACATGGCACGCTTTTTTTTCTCCATAGGTACATATTACGCATTTGTTTCACACAAGTACATCACATGCTATTGTTTTACACAGGTAAATAACATGCTTTTGTTCTACATGGGTACATAGCATGCTTTTGTTTCACATGGGTACATCAGCATGCTTTTGTTTCACACAGGTACATAGCATGCTTTTGTTCAACATGGATGCATCATCATGTTTTTGTTTCACACAGGTACATCAGCATGCTTGTTTTGCATGGGAACATCAGCATGCTCTTGTTTTACACAGGTACATTGCATACTTTTGTTTCACATGGGTACATCAGCATGCTTTTGTTTCACATGGGTACATCAGCATGCTCGTGTTTTACACAGGTACATTGCATACTTATGTTTCACATGGGTACATCAGCATGATTTTGTTTCACTCAGGTATGCTTCATGCTTTTGTTTTACACAGTTACCATAGCATGCTTCTATTTCACACAGGTACATCAGCATGCTTCTATTTCACACAGGTACATCATCATGCTTCTATTTCACACAGGTACATCAAATAGCTTTTGTTTCACACAGGTACATCAGCATGCTTTTGTTTCACATGAGTACATCAACATGCTCTTGTTTCACACAGTTACAAGAGCATACTTGTTTCACACAGGTACATCAGCATGCATTTGTTTCACACAGTTACAATAGCATGCTTGTTTCACACAATTACATCAGCATGCATTTGTTTCACACAGTTACAATAGCATGCTTGTTTCACATGAGTACATCAGCATTCGTTTGTTTTACACAATATCATCAGAATGCTTTTGTTTCACATAGTTACAATTGCATGCTTGTTTCACATGAGTACATCAGCATGCATTTGTTTCACACAGGTACAGTTGCATGGTTTTGTTTCACACAGTTACAATTGCATGCTTTTGTTTCACACAGTTACATCAGCATGCATTTGTTTCACACAGGTAGATCAGAATGCTTTTGTTTCACACAGGTACATCAGCAAACGTTTGTTTCTCCTTCAGATATATTTCTTAGTCATGTTACATTAAAAATATTAGCTTGCTACCTTGTGAATCGAGCCCTATTAAAAGACAAATATTGTATTTTTCTAACTCATGTAGACAAAGGACAATAACTCTTGCCTTATCTTGCCATCACCAGGTGCTGCTAGTTTTTAGCATCACTGCTGTACTGATAACATCATACATTCTACCTATGACAATCCAAGTCATGTTAGTGTTCAAATTGGACCATCCAAATTTCATTTTGCATTTATTTGGAACAATCATTCTTCTGCAGGTTGTGTACATTATGTTTACAGTTTATGCCAAATTTGAATGACTTTGTCACCTATAGGACACATGGTACTAATGATATGTAAAAATGGGAACCAGCCTGGAAATGGGTGAACATCAAATAGAGTATATATGGGTTTGGCTGACCAGGATTAGTTAATAATGTAGGCTATGTTTTAGGAAAAAGAATCTTTTGAGAGCTTTTCCTAGTTGCAAGTGAAAAAAATAGAGACATTGTTTTATTGATGGAATTTTAGTCCTTTAACAGCCTTGAGTTTGGAATACATATTACAAAAGTTAGCACCTGTCTCTCTGGTGTGGAATTGAAAGCACATGTTTCAAACACATGCAGGTCCAGAAAATACTGCAGCTCATATCCTTTCCTCAACACAGAAGCTGACATCCAGGTTTCATCTATACTGATAAATATAGGTTTGATCATGGGCACTCAAAGATTTTAAGTGAAATTTTAATATCATGGTGTTTGTATAGGTTTACTATGGAAACTAAATTAGTACTGTGAGTCCTATAGACAGCCACACAGTGACTCCACACATGCAAATGCAATTAACTTTACTATAAATGCAATCATATGGTTCTTTTTGTGGGTAACAAGCAAAATTAATACCTTTTGTAAACCAAAGAGTGACTTTCAGTGGGATATTAAACATGTATTTTGATATATCAACTGTTGCTAAGAAGGTGGGAGGCAGAACAGTGTGTAGATTTGACTTTGTTAGGTGGAGTGTTTTGCACTTTGGTTTATATTGAAGCAATACATGTATAAAATTTATACAATTTACAGTTTATAGAGTAATTATAGTAAGCAATATATTTCTTAGTTGTGTTTTGAAACATAATGCTTGAGATATGATCACTTAGGTCTCTTCCACCATGCTTAATGGCGATGACCTCTCATGACTTTTCATGCCACTAATTTCTTTCAGTGAATGTTTTGAAAGTTCATATTTTGCATATTTGTGGTCTTGTGTCTACCTTAATTTAGTTTTAAATTATATGTCTGGGAGGAATGTTAGGTAATTTTTGTCATTTGAATATCTTTTTCTGTAATAATACATGTACATATAGATGGTCACCTTGACCTTTTACTCATTAATTACATAATATGACCAGGATGGTAATACATTTTAGCATTAATTTGAAGAGTGATAAATGGTGATATTGAAAAAGATGATTCTTATTAGACAGTTTTATTATAATATTATTTTTAATGATTTTCTTAAATAAAGATCAAATATTTAAACGTTGCCTGAAATGCACCATTGGTCTTTAGGTGAACATGAACTTGCAATATAATTTAATATTCACTAATGTAATCTTTGACAAGCAGAACTATGCACATTGCTTACTTATGTATTGAACTACTATTCCTAGGGCTGTCAAGAAAATCAAGGGTGAATATAGGACACACGGTACTAATGATATTGGAAAATGGGAACCAGCCTAGAAATGGGTGAACATAAAATAGAGTATATATGGGTTTGGCTGACCAGGATTGGTTAATAATATAAGTTATGTTTGGAGATAAAGAATGTTTTGAGAGTTTGTCTTAGTTGTAAGTGAAAAAAACAATAGAGACATTGTTTTATTGATGGAATTTTAGTCCTTTAACAGCCTTGAGTTTGGAACACTCATTACTAAAATTAGCACCTGACTCTTTGGTGCAGTATTCAAACCACATGTTTCAAACACATGCAGGTCCAGAAAATGCTGTGGCTAAAATCCTTTCCTCAACACAGAAGCTGACATCCAGGTTTCATCTGTACTGATAAATATAGGTTTGATCATGAGCACTCAAACATTGTAAGTTATTGAATTTTTAATATCATGGTGCTTGTATAGGTTTACTATGGTAACTGAATTAGTAACGCAAGTCCTTTATGGACTTCGTCTTTTTAAGACCAGGTTACACTACGCTATCATTGACCTTGTGTTGCTGTCTATTTTCACTTACTCCCTCAGTAATGAAGATGGTTGTAAGTGAGTTAACATTAAGCTGCATTGTTAATTTATGCTTTGTTTTTCTCTTCTTGTGTCACTGGGAATGACATTCAAATGCATACAATGCAAAAAGTTCAAAGCAAAGGAAGACAACCATGTCTCTTGTATTGTATGTACTAAATATACATTGTCAGTGCCATGCAGCATATATATTACATGGTCAGAGGAAGTTGGGCTATAGTAGTCCAGAAGGCAGCTAAAGGGAAGGAAAGACAGAATAAGTCGAGGAAAGATAGCATTGATGATCACAGTATACATTCCAAGTCAACCTCCATTGCGAGTCTTGTGAGGAATGCTGGACCAACCTCCATTTGTCATTTGCTACCATCAGCCACAGTAACATCAGCAGCTGGGGAGGAGGGTCATGTAGAAAAGGGTACAACCATCTGCCTTCAGACAGATGCATTATCTTGTCCAGGAGACAATGATTCAATTATTAACATCAGGCCAACGATCGCATCTATTATCCTCGCTTACTTCTGCGCCTTTTTCCAACTCACTGGGGGAGTGGCCCCTCCCATTTTATTCAGCCCAGTGGGTGTAAGTCCCCAGTATGTTGGAGCATGGCCTTCGGGCCTGAAGGCAAGACATTTGGTTTGTACTGGATCCATTGTAACCGATGCATAATACAACCACTTCATCACTGGCCATCTAGCTGTCACAGGCTGTCCAGCCATTCCATCATGGGGATCTTTTTGTTGAATAGGTCCAGCTAACTAGGATTTTCAGGAATATAGTGACAGCTCTGCCCATCTAGCCATACCATTGGTGACATACCCTTACTATGAAAGAGATTTCTGTGAGAACGCTGTCCATCCTGCCAGGCCTTTGGAGCAGCCAGTACCAGTGATTGCCCGACTGTCTTGTATACTGCTAGGCTGACCATATGCCAGGCAAACCAGCTGTCAGTTTGGCAGTGCCAGACCTTTTATGCTCATAGCATATCTACAGGGACGAGCTAGTGACATTTTCAGAGGGGACAGAATTGAGTCATCACACAGTGAGTGTGAGAAAGCTCCTTCAAACCAGCCATACTCAGATCTGACCATGGAAGGGGCTGGATGTAGCTTTAAGGCCACAGTTGAGTAAACCTGAGCATAGCTCAGAGACATCCTGCCATAGTTGAGTAAACCTGAGCATAGCTCAGAGACATCCTGCCATAGTTGAGTAAACCTGAGCATAGCTCAGTGATATCCTGCAGAAACATATGATAAGTTTTATTCTGCTCCAAGGCAAAAACAATCTTCTTTCACTGTCAGATCATCTGTGCTTTATATTGAACTGGGAAGAGGGTTATTTCTGTATTTCATTGGGAAAAGCACTTAGATTTCATTTCCTTTGGATGATGTAACCAATAAAATTTTAAAAGTGCTGTTAAACCAAGAAAAACAAAACAGTGATTTTGAAAGAGCTGTTGCCTCAAATTGTTGGATACACCCACATTTGTGTCTACAAAATTCCACTATTTGTTGAACCCTGCTCAGAAAAATTGTAGAAAATGGCCATTTGTGAAGTTTACATCGCTAAGAGTTCTAGTTATTTCTTCCACCACCACACCATTACCAGCACTACCACCACCACACCATTACCAGCACTACCACCACCACACCATTGCCAGCACTACCACCACCACACCATTGCCAGCACTACCACCACCACACCATTGCCAGCACTACCACCACCACACCATTACCAGCACTACCACTGCTACTTACACATTTAGTGACAACACTTGTAGGTCCATATAATCAGAGCTTGTGTCCTATCTCCTTCCAAGTTTGTAAGCACATATTTTGACCTTCATTTTTTCCATGCAGGGACCTGAAGCCAGCCAATGTAATGCTGGCTGACGATGATACACCAGTTCTGATGGATTTGGGGTCTGCAGCCAAAGCCAGGGTCCATATCCAGAGTTGGGCAGATGCTCATCGCTTGCAGGTATGAACAAGTATTTATTGAAACAAAGTAGCTGCAAATAGCAACATGGATGGCTTGAAAACCATCATAGGTCACTTGGACTTAATTTTCACTGATGACTGTATTGTTTGGCATGAAGCATTTGCATACCATGTCATGTTACTCTGCAAGCATTTGCATACCAAGTCATGTTACTCTGCAAGCATTTGCATACCACGTCATGTTACTATGCAAGCATTTGCATACCAAGTCATGTTACTCTGCAGGCATTTGCATACCAAGTCATGTTACTCTGCAAGCATTTGCATACCAAGTCATGTTACTCTGCAAGCAATAGTTTGAAAATGACCTAAATGCAGTCTGTAACCACATTGTTGCAGCCATATGGATGGATAGACAGATGGATTCCTGGACAGACATCATCAGTCTATAAACTGGAATTGCTCTTTATTTCAGCCCAAATGGCAAGCATACTAAATGGGTTATAGTAGATCCTTCTATCTTTCATTATTCACATAAAATTGGTATGTTATTGCATAATGTTCAAAGGGGCCCCAGGTGGCTGAGTGTCTAAAAGTGCTAGCTTTTACTGATCATTGATATCTCACCTCTGTCTACTTGGCTTTGAGTCTTGAGCTTTGCCAGTATGGCAATGTGTGAAAAATACCAGTAGCTTCCCATGGGTTTGAGGTTCTTACCGGGGTTTTCCTGGGTTCTTCCTTACCGGTTATACTGGCTGCCATGTATAGCCTATGTTCCACTGAGAAATGATGTTAAACAACAAAAACAATAATGTATAGGTTTCCAATGGCAACTAACAGATTGAAATTATTATATAATTTCATAAATTTCATTTGAAATGAACACAAACGAAAGATTCTTTGTTCATGAGGGAAAAATACTGATATTATTTGACAAAATAGATTCTCAGTCATTATACCTTTGCCATGAATGACATCATTGGTGATGTCATTGCACAGTTATTTATTTCTGATTTTGTATGCTACAATGCTTTATATGCCCCAGAAAAACAAAACTGCCCAAGGCCAGCAGCCCTGTTGGTAATGTAGTTTGTCTAGTGTTGATAAATCTTTGCACCAACCAAAGTCAGAAGTTAGTAATTGTTTTATTAGCTCATCAAAACTTATGATGCGGCCTTTTATCTGTCTGGCATCCATTGAAAATTTAAATGTTCAGCTTTTTCTCAAAAACCTGCCAGACAAGTTTTAACAAACTTGGCATAGATAGAGCATTCTGTCATAGAGACCTTCCATGTTTTTACAAATGAGGCTGATCCACCAGCACTAAAAATAGACAAACCTTTAAATGATTTCTCCAGAGCTCAGAGTATGGTAAAATTTGTTTCAGTCCACCATCAAATATGGCTGCCATATGAAAAAAGAAAAACCGGCCATCAGCCATCAACAGTATCTGTTTTAAGCTTCTCAGAAACCCCAGACCAGTTTCATCCAGACTTGGCATTATGTAATAAAGGTTTTTCAGATTTGTACAAATGATGCTAATCTGCCATCAAATATAACCACCACTACTAAAAATAGAAAGACCTGGAAATTACTTCTCTAATTCCACTGAACAGATTTTTATCAGATATGGCATAAGACCTTTCAGTTTTGTACATACGAAGCCCATCTGCCATCATACAAAGCCCATCTGCCATCATACGAAGCCCATCTGCCATCATATGAAGCCCATCTGCCATCATACGAAGCCCATCTGCCATCATATAAAGCCCATCTGCCATCATACGAAGCACATCTGCCATCATACGAAGCACATCTGCCATCAGACATGATAGCCATTACTAAACATATAAAACCTATATATATCTTTTTCTCCAAAGAGACTGAATAGAATCTGACAAAACATGCTTGAAAGCATCTTGGCTTGTAGAACTTTAAAATGTTATACAAATAATGCTGATTCACTTTGGCTGGCGTTACTGAAGATAGAGAAAACATTAAATAACCTTTCTCGGTAACTGCAGAATTTGACCAGTTTAACTGAAATCGTTTTTGTATTAGTTGCTGTCAAATGTTTACAAATGATTTTATGTCATCATTATATGTGGCACTGTTACTAAAATGCCGAATCTTTTAAAGAAATTCTCAAAAACCACTTAAGAAAATGTGACTAAATATTACAGAAAGCATTCTGGCATGAAATGCTTCAAAGAGTTTATAAATGATACTAATCAGCCAAAAAATATGGGTGCTGTTACCAAAATTGGATAATATTTTTAAACAAGTACTGAACAGAATTTGATCAGATTTGTCAGTGTTCAGCTTGAATTTCTTTTGGTTTGATACAAATGATGCTTTTCTGCCATCAGATTCGGCTGCTGTTACAAAAAGTAGTGAAATATTTAGTACCATTTTTGTAGTTCTTTGGCATGACTTGGCCCGAGAATCGAACCCACGACTTCCCGCATCTGAGGCGGAAACTCTATAAAAACAGTGCAAAACAAATGCTGGAAAAAATATGCTTATTAATATTAGAGAAAAGCACTAACACTAGTTTTAATAATCAAAATACAACAAAAGGAGAATACAGAAATGATCTAGACAAATTTGTCTTTTTTTCTGATAATTTTGGTTCTGTAACTCATTCGTAAAAAAACTAAAACATAAGATGAAAAGTGATGTGTTCAAACAAACATACTGAAAGAAAGCTGGATAGTCTCAAATGACATGCTGCCACTAATTAGCATTACTCTGGCATTATTGCATCCTATGAATATAAAACAATGAATAATTGACGTCAGGTGAGCATTTAGAATCGTATTGCACGCTCTTGTAAAGTTGATATAACATTTAAGGGCATCATCCACCATTTTAACAATCAATGGAAAACTGAATTGGAAGTTATTTAATAAGAGGCGTTATAATGTGTGATACATGTAGAATAAATAACATAGTTATACTAACCATAATAATATGGGTATACTGACCATCATAATATGGGTATACTAACCATACACTCGTCAAAGTAAAAAAAAAATTGTCATGCCAAAACTTTGCATTTGTCTGATAGTGATGCGATTTTTTATCATTATTTCATCAGACAATGTCCCATTACAAAAATTAAACAAATGTAATAACATATTGAATATAAAGTTGAACATATTTTAAAGCTAATGACAGTTTGTCAGTTCAGATATTTACAACATCGACAACTTGAGCCTATTTATAGTGGACAAAAGACTACACTTTGCGTGTTCATTTTGCGACTGTATACTGTCTAAATCATACAACAAGCATTAATATGATAAAAATCTGTTAAAAAAATTCATCTTAGCATGTTCTTCTGGCATACCAATGTGTACGAAATTAATTATAAGTTTAGTTTTGGAACAAATGTTTTACAAATTCAATGCTTGTTGCAGTTGGTTTAAAAACATTACCTATATATAAATTTCGTAGGAAAATAAAGCTGGGAATATGCCGATTTTGATGATATATCATGAATTTATTAAATTGCCAAAACTTTGGTCAAATCTGCGTAAAGTTTGAGGGATTATTTTTTTATGTAGGAATAACATAGAAACCTGCTACAGGCACGGACTGAATTGTTTACCTCTCCTCTGAATGGATTGAAATTTCACGAATATTCATGAAGTTTTAATGACCCACATTTTGTAACAAAGAAGAGAGGTGTTGTGTGATCGTGGCATGATCAGCGCTTATTTCCAATGATGCATGAAATCGGTTACTTTCGGTGATAATAAAGTAGTTTTTCCATTAATATAGCATCAAATATAAAAAGAAAACATGCCCATTACAGATAATTTTATTAGCTTTTACAATATATAAAATGTGTTGCAATCATATGACATGTATTGATGCGGCAATTAAAATTCTACACTTGGTCAACAGTTTCATCAGTTTTACAGGTAAACTGTCATTTTGTAACAAAGAAGAGAGGTGTCGTTTGACTGCACATGATCAGCGCTTATATCCAATGATGCGTGAAATCGGTTACTTTCAGTGATAATAAAGTAGTTTTTCCAATAATATAGCATCAAATATTAAAAGAAAACAAGCCCAATATAGATTTTATATATATATATATATATATATATATATATATATATATATATATATATATATATATATATATATATATATATATATATATATATAAAGGGCAATAACTCTTGCCCATTACCTCCCATTGCCACCAATGGGTGGCACAAGTTTAAGTCTTTGCTTGTGAACTGACAAGATATTCACTTCTCCCAAAACCAAGTGGAGATTTGTTCTATTTTAATTCTATCCATTGAGAATTTTGTTATTGACAGATGTTTTAGGATGATTCTATAGGTGGTTTACATTATTTTCAGAATTGTGTTCATAATTATGTGACTTCTTTCACCTATGCAGATTTTCTGACTTGATGGCTCTCCATATCCACACTGTAATAGAACATATTTTAATTCATACTGATGCACACTATTTATTCATCACTCCTAGTATAGTGGGTGTCTCTCACATTAACAGTTAACTATAAGATTTGTTTAACTTTGGCTTTATTTAATACACTATTCAGCACAAGTTCTAATGAGCTTTATACCAATGTATTTGAAAGAAAAATGATAACAAACTAAAACAATTTTGGAATCATAATTCTGAAGATTTTTATGCTAGACGAATATATGGATTTCCTTTTTTCTCTCCCTCTCTCTTACTTTGTTGTTTCCGAATGAACCATGACTACTAAGTATGCTAAATGCATAAATGCAGCCAGCGAGAAAACTCATGACTCATGTGTTTTACTGCTGTCTGTACATGTGACACCAATAATGTCTATATCTGTTTGGAACCTATCCTGCAGATATGTTATGCCATTTACTCACGTCTTTTCCCCCCCGATGGTACTATAACAGTCAGTAGACAAAGGTTACACTTCATCTATGCCTTCATGAATGTTCCACCCAGATATCAGTCTTGATCCCATCCATTACGGCCCCCACACAGAGGGTCGGGATAAACCTGATGATAGTTCATACTCAGATCCCACCATTGAGAGGACTGACTACAGCTTTAAAGTGGTCAAAGGAATTTATGAGTGTTTCCAAACTCGAACTGTCTGTTTAATACCCATTTTGTACACTGCGATTCAGGGCAAGGCCTCATTTGGTTATGACAATGGGCAATTCAGCCCATTCTTCTGTATTTCCCTGCATTTGGGAAATTGCCCCACAGTCAAATTAAATGCAGAGTCTATCTGGCAAGATCAGTGGCACAGGCAATTCCAAAGCCTTCTGTTTTTCTGAAAGTAAACTTCTTTCCATTCTCACTGGTATAGGACCCATTTTGATGCCACTTTCACAGATCTTCCAGTCTTAGACAAGTACTATGCTGTATCAATCTTTGTTCGCATCTGTGGTGGAGAAAGACATTCTGCGTACCTTTTTGACTCTTATTCGCAATATAGTGGCCAATTGTATGGCCTTGGTGTTTTTATGGTGATTTTTTTTCCAACTTGCAGTCAAGGGTTGCAGTGCACATTCCGCCCTGACCCTATGAACCTCTCTTTGAATTGCCTTTGCTATTCAGTGGCAAAATAGAGGAATTGTGGAAACAGTCCAAGAACTTCTCCTCCATTTTTTTGTGCAGCTTATATTGCTTTATACATCATCCCTGACATGAGGACCAGAGAAAAGGAGATACGTGATTGATTCCTGCTAACTCCAAAAGCCAATTGTGATCCCAATCCTATACATGAAGACAATCTGCTTTTCAGTTTTGGAGACAGTTGTGTCAAGGAAATTGGAAACAAAGTTTCTCTACCCCCACACCTCTGCTCTCTCACTGTTGACTCGTGTCCCCAACCACCCACAGACAACTATCTGGTATTCACCTGACTCTTGGTTGCATTGAATTGGTCTCTTTTTGCCAAGCAAATCCAGATTGTTTCAGACGAACTTTGGTTCTCACCCCACCCTTTTCATTCTGTCCATTACTGATGGAAGTACCATCAGACTTGGTAAGGGACACACTTTTATAGTAAGAGATTCATATGCTCGTTGAGAAGTAGTAGGTTGAGATTCTTTACTATCCACATTTCCAGGTTAGCATGGCCGATGCCATTCAGGATGGAGATGGCAAGATCAGTCCACCTCTTCATCCATCCGAATGAATTTGCCATCTGTCTTAATCTGTCTGATGCATATTTTCACATTTCAGTCCATCCATCCTTACAGAAATTCCTGTGATTTACATACAGAGGAAATTGGTATTAGTTTTGTGCTCTCTCATGGATTAATCTTAAATCCTCAGGCCTTCATGAAACTACTCCATTTTAATGTATTCCCTGTTTCATACTACTTATCTATTCCCATGATGTCATATGTGGATGACATCCTCCAGAAACATATGAGCAGATCCATTCTAGAAAATGATAGAATGGTCTCAAATACCATTTACATCATCTAGATTTCTGATCAATGGTAAAGTCTCATTTTTATCCATCCCTTAAGATTATCCATCTGTGTATGGATTTTGCCACCCACTTCAGACTGGTATGTCTTCTCCACCTTCAGGTGGTCTACATTGTTCTCGCAGAATCCATTTCCAACACAAAATTGATCACAGCCAGGGTATTTCTGCAACCCCTTAGATTGTTCTATGCAGCAGTGGATCTTATCTCACTGGGTTGCCTCTAAAAGCACACTTTGGAGATGAACTTGCTATCTCAAAGGCATCCTTCGTCCATGCTACTTGATTACAGGATCAGTGTAACAAGTGAGATAGTATCATTCCTGACCCAGTGATGCAGCTATGTTTGGCTCATGACAACAATACTTTTTTAACAACTGCACGCAGATGGGACCATGTGTACAAATGAAAGCAACTATGCTTGAATAATCTATCTGCCACCAGACTAAAACACTGCCAGTGACTAGTGAGGTCCAGACTAAAACACTGTCATTGACTTGTGAGGTCCAGACTAAAACACTGTCAATGACTAGAGAGGTCCAGACTAAAACACTGTCAATGGCAAGTGAGGTCCATAGGACAAAAGTCTCCACATGATTCTCTTGAAGATGAATGCTTTTATCAAAGCCTTTAATTTTGGAGTGACCATCAGTGCAAGGTACAGCTCATCATGTCAGATAACTTGCCAGTGGTGACATATCTCAAACAGGACAGTACCAAATCACTCCTGCTCTACATTCTAGTCACACTGTCAGTGCACAGAAGACAATATCAAGATCCAGATCAGACATATTTCTGGCAGACTCAGTCTTGACTGATGATTCTCTGTCAATGAGGGAACAGATTCTTCATGCAGAAAGGTCCCTCTATCCATTGGTCTTTCATCAGAATTGCCAGCTATGGGGGCATCTGAGAGTGATCATTTTACAACTAGGTGGAATTACAACTGTCAACCATCATTGCCCCAGTCTTGGATCCTGAGGTTTGGTTTGTTGATGGTTTTTCTCTCAGTTGGAAGTGTTTGTGGCTCTTTGGTCTCCACCGACAACAATCTTAGATCCAAAGATTATACTGATATTGAGGGGCCAGAAGTACAATAATGATTCTGATTGCTCCTCTCCACTGGGACAAATTCTGGATTAACAATCATCTCAATCTAGTGATATATCTGTCCAGAATGATCCTGAATTTTCTCAAACACTTTCAAACCATGTGTTCCATCCTAACCTGGACCATCTTTTCCTTCATGCTTGGTTCTTGTCCAGAGAACCGTACAGCATATACAATTAATCTATTCTATCTTGGAATGAATTGCAGTGAGCAAGAAGGCCCTCCACTTTAAAGACTTGTGTAGGAAAGTGGTGTTTTTCAGGGACTTTTTGCAAAGCCAGAACATCATCCCTTTGAGTACCACTGTCCCCATAAGTAATAAGTAGCTGACATTTTCTGTGGTTGTTCAAAGAGAAAAGATTGGTTCCAGGTACTATTAAGGGCACATTCCATCATTATGTTAGGGAGTCGTCTTGTCTGATTGATGTCCAACTTCGACTTTATATGGCCTAAATTGCTAACATTGTTCTGACTTTGCTGAGTTCCAACAAAATCAGTCAGGACCTCATTAAAGCTCCTTTCATTCAAAACCTGTTTCATGATAAAGCGTACTTTGGCCTTCAGAGTCTGTGAACTACATGCCCTCTCTGATGACTGAATCTAACTTCAGTTTTGATCAGATGGCTTGGTGGTTCTTATGACGCAACCCAGTTTCATCACCAGCTACTGATTGCTGTTATTGGGTGTTCAAAATGTCATTATAGGCCTCTCTCCTGTATTGACACAGTCCAAGAGGCTTTCAAACAGGACCTGGTACATTTTCTCAGACTTATCTGAAACAGTTTAAGCCAGTTTGTGGAGCTCAAAGATGCCTCTTTCTCCCAGTTAAATCTGGGCAAGAGGACATAACCCCTCAAGCCCACCCACCATGGATGAAGTGAATAAGGACGGCATAATCGGAGATATCACTAGAACACTGTCACTTCCTCAGTCGTTCATGAGATAAGAGTAATCAATGGGAGCCTTGCCTTGACCATCTTATCTCTGTCAAAGATATCACTGAGGCAGTCGGTTGGCATGCACAGTAAACCTTTGAGTTTTATCTACTAGACTTATCTCAACAGAGATAAACTCTGGATCTGGTAGATTCAGTCACACAAGTGGCTACCAGATGCAGGTGACACCAGCACAACCTCTGGACAAACACCCAATGCAAGTCTTCACTGGATTCACCTGGAAATTTTATGTGGTTAGAAGATCTTATTTTTTTTCTTTTTTTGTAAGTCATGTGACCTTTTGTTGTGCAGCTCACAGTTAGGAGAGTGGGGTAACCTTCATATGGGGAATCCAATATTCTCCCGTCAAAGGTTACCTGGATGCTTAACATTCCCTCCATCTATTCCTATTTCCTAACGTTAATGTGATTGGGGAACATATTTGAAGGAGAAAGCAAATTTATAAAAATATTATGTTTCTTATAAAATACCTATCCAATCACATTACTTTAATACCCTCCAATCCCCCTGCAAGGCGAGCATCCTGTTACATGATGCTCTGCTCAGCTAAAACTGGTGCTATCTATAGGTGGAAAGGATAGGCAATGGGCAAGAGTTATTGCCCTTTTTATATATTATTGACAGAAAGATCAATTTTGCCTTTCAGTAGGGCTGGATTCAGGAGGTAGTAGGGCTTATATTCATAATGCTGATGTGATCAGGTAAGTATTTTAGGAGAAACATAATTTTCTAAAAAATTTGCTTTCTTCAAGTTATTCTATTTTACACATAAACATGAGTTTGCTTTATTTCTAGAAGACAAAAATAAAATTCTCCATTCCATTATCTCTCTTTTTATAAAGAATACTCAGAAAAATGATGGGTTGAAACTACTTTATTGATGAGTATTGATGAAAGATCTGTTTTAATCGAAAAATATATTATTCAAGCTAGTCAATATGTACAGATCACACTTTAAAGGCAGCTTGATTTATAAGATAACCAGTCAGATTTTGTCTCGTCTTGTAATTGCAAGAGATATACCATATTTTCTGGCCTATAATTCAATGTGGAGTATAAGTCAAATTCACAAATTTTGTAAATTTTCCATCCTTCGTGCAAAGTCAATTCAAAGCATAAGACAATGCCATGTCAATAACTTGGCTTTGTTTTTTATACTAGTAACTTTCGGTTTCATGAATATTAATGGTATCACTGTATGATTCCATATTACCGGCAATTGTGAAATTGCATCATCGATGCTAACATGTTTGTGATTTTACTCATACATACATGCACTGCTTTATTCCGTTATCAATTGACACAGCTGAATAAACTGTCCATGCTTGTTATAATTATGGTATCCATTGCAACAAGAGTCACATGGCTGTGCATGCTGTGTACATGTTAATTAAATGTCTAAAGCTTTAACCTGATTATTCCAGTTGAAACCAGTCTTGAGTACAAGATTCAGCAGCTGAGATAAACTCATTGAGACTAACAATAGGGAAATGAGACTATCCATAGGGAAATCAGAAATGTGAAGAAAATGAAGAGACAGAAAACAGAAAAGTTAAAAATGAAAAAGAAAAAGAAAATATTTGTTAATATACTTTAACATACTGTGTATATATATATATATATATATATATATATATATATATATATATATATATACTATCTTTTAAGTGTTTGTTCTGTTTTGACTTGGATATAATTAACATTTTATTGCAAATCTATTCAATGATGTATGCCTCTATTATCTTTATTGGCGAATTCGAATAACAAGTAATGCATATGATCGCTTGTCCTATAACAAATTCTGTATGGACAACGGCTTTAATAGCACATTGACAGATTTTCATTTCCCTAAAGAGAGCCTCACGGATTTGACCTATTCTGTGGATTCTTGCCCTTAGTCTGGTTTCAACTGGAATAACCAAAGCGCTAAGCATGTTTAATTACCGTCTAAATAACACTGTATAGCCATGTGGTTGTTGTGACAATGTAGATCAAAATTAAAACAAGAATGAATTGTTGATTTAGCAGTGTTATATTGATAATGGAATATAGTAGGGTCATAATACATGAGGATTATCACAATCATCAGGTAACTCAAAATACAGTCTTTTTTTTCTCTTTGCAAAAGCTGCAAATAAAAACTGCCCTGAATAAATATGGTCTTGTACACAGACAATTCTTTTTCATCTCTCTCTCTCGCGTGCACATACACACACAGGCAGTCGTGCTCACGTGCATTAACTAAAACGTGATTTCAAGTTCATTTTTTTAAATTGCAATTTGTTAATGAGATTATTGCAGCTGTAAAAATACAAGTTGCTCTTAATTTTTTGACAATGTGGACTTGGTATCGTTGCGTACAACTTACCAATAAATAATACCTTTATCTAATACATGTTCAAACCATCTTAATCATTTTGCTAGCCCTACATTTAAGACCTTGACACTGATATTTATGTTTTGAATTTTGTGCTCACTAAAACACAATAACACGTGATACGTCTTACATGTCGGGCTATCCTTTTGCCAATATTACACAACATAACAGCTACATATGCTCTAAATGCAGACAAGCTTTCACACTGAGAGATAATCCTCTCTCTCTCTCTCATTCACTAATAACAATAATTTTTTTTCTCCGTACTTTTATTTTTATTGTAATTAGATTTTTGAGTTGAGAGCAGAATGAGACAGAAAATGTATGTTTACTTTGTACGTTTGTACCGTTAGGTTGTTGAGTAACGTGTGTTCTGTAGAATTTGTTCAGGTACGATCCTTTTATTTTTCATACATGGTCAGAACCACAAAATGATAATTATTTATTTTACATATAATTTTTTTCACACTGAAATGAATAATTAATTTTTCAAAAAATTACATGAAATATGGTAGTTTAGTTTAAACTATATTTATTTGAAAAACTTTGTCAAATACAATTATAAACATATGATTTAGGGGATTCATTAGAAAGCATAATCTACGGTATTTTATATATAATCATAGAACGCTTGAGTTAATATGGATTACATCCCTTTGTAGGATCAGTTAGATTAAGGAAAAAGCTATACCGATAATTGCTTGCGTGTGTCCAGCAGTATACTGGAAAATCAAATATCAATGGACCAGTTGCTGAAATGTGATCAGGAAGAATGGAGTATGGTTAAAAAGGATGAATAAAACAAAATTATTTCATATCATTGTTTTTTAGAAACAAACAATATGCTTTGAACTAGTACAGTACACTATAGAGTATAGACTGTAAGTGTGCTATGCAGCTTTTTGAATTTTTTTACCGGTAATTGTTTTCTTTTATTTCATGTTTGAGAAATAAGAAAATACATGCAGAACTTAAACTAAATAATGATAAAACTTATAAATGTAAACACAGTCATTAGTTTAAAACAATTTATTGACATAGTAATTTAACAAGAATTTGTACTTTTAAGTGACCGGTTTTCGATTATGCTTGTTATAGAGCACTTTTAATAGCATACCGGGTACTGTAATCCAATTATAAGTTGATGCAGTTTCAATGACATAATCCAGATATAAGTTGATTTGGAGTATGAGACAAAGACCCGGCTTTTAAGTAAAAAGTATCGATTTATAGGCCAGAAAATATGGTATATCAGCAGTGCCATCATTATGCCATTCACAGGCAAGAACACATTTTCAATGGAACCTTTTTTATGCAAGTGCATTATTACCATTTTAATACAAGTGCATGACTACCATTTGGGTACAAATGCATTATTGCCATTTTTATACATGTGCATGATTACCTTTTTACACAAGTGCATAATTATTTTTTTATACATGTGCATGAGTACCTTTTTACATGCCAATAGCTTCTCGTGGGTCGGTGGTTCTTTCTGGGATTTTCCCCGGGTTCTTCCAACACCATTAATGCTGGCTGCCATGTATAGCCTATCGTGTGCTGAAAAATGACGTTACACCCCACATCAACAACAATAACCTTTTTATACAAGTGCATAATTATCATTTATATACATGTGCCTGATTATCTTTTTTATACAAGTGCAGGATTACCTTTTTTATACAAGTGCATCATTACCTTTTTTATACATATGCATGAGTACCTTTTTACACAAGTGCATAATTATTATTTTTATACAAATGCATGATTGCCTTTTTATACATGTGCTTGATTACCTTTTTTATACAAGTGCATGATTACCTTTTTGTACATGTGCATGATTACCTTTTTATACATGTGCATGAGTACCTTTTTTACACAAGTGCATAATTATTATTTGTATACATGTGCATGAGTACCTTTTTTACACAGTGCATAATTATTATTTTTATACAAGTGCATGATTACATTATTTATACAAGTGCATGATTACCTTTTTATACAAGTGCATGGTTACCTTTTTATACAAGTACATGATTACATTATTTATACAAGTGCATGATTACTTTTTCAGGATGAAGCTGCAGAGCGCTGCTCTATGCTGTACAGAGCTCCAGAGTTATTTAATGTAGAGATGGGAGACACTGTAGATGAGCGGTCAGATATATGGGTAGGAATTTACTGTAATAAAAATAGTACTAATGAGCTGCTTGTGTGGCTTACTAGAACAAATCTCAACACTCTTTTATCATTGCCTCCCTCATGCCCCATTTATTTGACTATTACCCAGGGGTGATAGCCCAAAATTTGTTACATATATTATTTTTTTTCTTGTAAATACATGTTCCGAGTTTGGTAAATAATTAAAAAATGCAGTGTAATTGTAAACTTTTAGCTCTATTGGTCTATTTGTCTATGACCAAATAGAGCTAAAAATTACAGTTACAATGACTTTTTTTTATGGGATGACCTGTTGTCCATCTTCCATTATCAGTTTTGTTATTGCTATACCTAATCTACATGGAGGATTGCCATGGAACTCTAGAAATTGCCATGGAACTCTAGAAATGTCAAAAGTCATTACAGAGTCTAGTGGGTCATAAATGAAAATGGTGCCACTCTGATATCGAATAATGGTTGACACAGTAGCCATCTTGAATAACTTGTTATCACTACTCCTGGTGACAGGATGGTCATATCATCATAGGATTGTCACAAACAGACTTCCTGTGATCTCTAGTTGGTTGTTTATAAAAATGATGCCAATGTGACATCCAATACGGCCACCATGACAGCACGCTTAAAATATTTATTATCAGAACTCTTCCTGAATGGAAAGTCTTATCGACATGGGTTGTTCACTAGAAAACTTATTCTGATATCTAGTTTTTCCTAAATGAAAATGGTGCTGTTTGGACAGTGGCCATCTTGAAAACATTGTTATCACTACTCCTGTTGAATGAATGGTCATATCAATATGGGTTTTCACTAAAATATTTCTTTTGATGTCCTGTTCATCTGAAATGAAAATAGTGCCAATCTGACATCCAGTATGGCCACCATAGCAGCCATCTTGAAATTTTGTTATTGCTACTCCTGAATGGATGGTCATATTGACCTGGCGGTGTTCATTAAAATACTTCCAATGATGTCTAGTTCGTCCTAACATTCAAAATGGCCACCACAGCAGCCTTGCTGAAAATCTTGTTATTGTTACTCTTGCTGAATGGGATTTCATATCAGGATGTGGTTTTCACTTTGTGACTTCTTGTGGTGTCTAGTTGTTCATGATAAAAGTTGTGCTGATTTGATATCCAGTACGGTCAGAGTGGCCATATTGCGAAATGTATTGTTGCTACTCCTAGATACAGAGTCATATCAACATTGGGTTTTCACCAGAAGACTTCTTCTGATGTCTTGTTTGTATTGAATGAAAATGGTGCCAATTCTGACATCCAGTATGGGCAACATGACAGCCATTTTGAAAATGTTGTTATTGCTGCTCTATCTAAATGGAAAATCATATCATCATGGAGTTTTCACAGAAAACTGATAAAGATTTTTAGATGGTCATGAATGAAATGGGTACAGATCTTACCTCAAATATGACAGTCACAATGAACGTATTGAAAATTGTGTCACTAATTTTTCCTGAATTGATGGTTATATTGATATCGCGTTTTCACCAAAGACTTCTAATTGTGTCTAGTTTGCCCTAAATGAAAATGGTGCCAATCTTACATCTAGTATGGCTGCCAAATTGGCTAATTTGAAAATCTTGTTGCTCAAGAATATCAGAGATGGTTCCAGCACTCATCATTAAAAAAGAAGAAATGGTCTTGAATTCCTGTGAATTCAGTTTGGACATTAGAGCATCACCCTTTGAGACTCATGTTTACATTTTACTTTAGACCCCATCCCCAGGGTTAGGACCTGAAATCATCACATATAATAACCACAAGGACGACCTATGTACCACGTTAAACCCCACAACAACAACAACATCTGTTGATTCTAGGGTCTGGCACTCAGAGGTCACAGTCATGGTAAGTCCAATAAGAAAATAATGGTTTCCAGACAGTGGCTTTAGTTTAAACCCACTTACCTTGATCAAAGGTTCAGATCATTGAGATCAACTAGCCAATGATCTCCAGAGTCAACAATGCCCTACTATTTTGAGATCAATTAGCCAATGATCTCCAGAGTCAACAATGCCCTACTATTTTGAGATCAATTTGCCAATGATCTCCAGAGTCAACAATGCCCTACTATTTTGAGATCAATTTGCCAATGATCTCCAGAGTCAACAGTGCGCTATTATTTTGAGATCAATTTTAGCCAATGATCTCCATAGTCAACAATGCCCTACTATTTTGAGATCAATTAGCCAATGATCTCCAGAGTCAGCAATGCCCTACTATATTCAGCACAGAAGAATGTTCAACTTGGGATGGGCTTATAATGTGCAGTTCATGGTGCTTGTTATTTTTTTGATTTCTGCATCATGTACTGCATCATAAATAAATCTGAACTCCATGCCTCAGTTTTTCCTCAATGATCTGACAGATCAAGGAGTTAAGTCTGTGCTTTAGTTGTCCCCCAACAACCTCAGCAAATCAAGGAGATGATAATTGACAATCTTATTTTCATTCCAAATGAGAACCTTTTTGATCCTGATAGTGTTTGTTTTAGCTGAGAATGAGAATGTTTGTGGTCTAAATGTTCGTTAAGTAGAAAAGAAATTAAGAGAAGTGACTCACAAATCTTGTCCTGCATGAACAAATGTCCTTTCCCATATGTTTTCACTATACACTATACATATTTTGCAATTCCTCTAATTGTTCATTATTTTTGTTACACACGTACTTTCAGTGATGATTGCAGAGTGAGTGGCATGAAACAATTAAGAGACACTAGATCCAAAAACTTTTGAGTAATTAAGCATTCTAATTTTATGGATTTACTACGAAGGTCAAATTTTGGGGTCAAAAGGCAGGTCATAATATATATATATATATATAACTCAATTTGCAGGTTCTACAAACAGGGCTATGTTAACATTTTCTGTTTTTTTAAATAATAATTTTCTTCTTTTTTTGCAGTCACTAGGTTGCGTGCTGTATGCAATGGCTTTCCAGGAATCTCCTTTTGAACAAGTTTATCAAAGGGGAGATAGCATTCCTTTGGCAGTTACCAGTGGCAATGTTCGATTTCCTGAAAATTCAGGGTAAGTTATTGACAGTTATTATAATAAGAAATGAATCATTACTGTATATGCTTACATATAAGTCGAGTCAAACTATGAACAGCATTGACCCTAACCTGACAGTGTGCCGGTAGGTCTGCCATAAGTGAGTATATATATACCGCAATGGCTATAATTTTTCAAAACCTCATGCATGCGTAATATTAGAAGTATATTTTGAAGTTTAATTTATTGCACAGAGATACTTCTCTTTTTAAACTATTACAAATCGTTGTACTTTATAATCAGCTGAAAATTTTACTTAATATTTGTTCTTTAATTTTTTATGTACTCGTGTATAAATTGGATCCTGCTGCAAACTGAATAAATCCAGACCTGCCATCACATAATGTGCCAGCAGATCTGGGTACTTGCAGTTTGTTCTGATTAATAAGTAGAACAAGCAATGTAGACCCTAATCTTACAGTGCATTATACAATAGCAGATCAGGGTCTATGTTGGACCTTCTTGCAGACATGTATACATAGTATTTGCAGGGCTGGCATTGCATTTTTTTACTAATTGCATTTTATCTTTTCAGTGTAAAAAATATCTACATGCAAAATCCTCTAATTTATTTTACCAGTTAGGGGCCATCCATTTAGTACATACGCATGGAGGGGGTGGGGGTGGGTTAAACCAAATGCATATGCTTGCGCATGGGGGTTCAGCTGATAATGTATGTACGTATGTTAAACCTCGATAATATTTTGTCTAATACGTAACCAGTTTGACTGGTTCAGTCGGCATTTGAATTTTAGTGGACACTAAACAGACTTTTTAAAGTTACGGAGCTTATTTCTTTGATGCAGCCAGAGATTCAGTGTTGGTGGACTTTATTTTATTAAACACATTAATATTAATCATTGATCGTTTCTGCGTAAATTAAATATACGCCATTCTATATAATTTGGGGGGGTGTTAGCATCAAGCGCATGTAAGGGTGTGTGTAAAAAGTATGCCTGAGTACAGGGAGGGGTGGGAGGGGTCAAGCTTTGCCAGATTTTTGCATACTTACTAAATGGATGGCCCCTTCTATCATTCTGTTCTTTAGGCCAGAAATTTTGGTTTTAATGGGCACAAAACCAGATGCAATATACTGGTAATGCTGATGACTGAAATTATTTTAAAGCTATGTTAAGAATCCAAAGCACACACTCACACTGCTAATGACAAGAAAAAAAATCTTATAATTGGTATGTCAAACAGTATCTCAGCTCATTGTTTAGGTGTCACAGTTACTAGTGATCTGAAATGCAGCATGCTCATTCAAGAAATATCCACCAGGGCAAATTGTAAATTTAGACCTATTAAGATCTACAGAACTTATCAGATTGTTGTGAACCACATCCGTCTTTCTATATTAAAGTTCAAGGTCACAGCTGAATATTTTAATTTTTATGCTGTACTTGCCTTTCTGGTGTATAACTTCAGAACTGTTTGAGATTAAGGGATAAATTGTGGTATAACTATACATATTTGCAGTTGTGTCACATAACCACAAAGCAGGGTATATTTTTGAGGTCGTTGTCTTGGTCCAGATATATTAAATTTTCAGTTAGGGCTGTTGCATTAAAACATACATGGAACCCAGGGAAGGCACATTTAAAGTGGGGTACTCACCCATAGATGCAATTTAGAAATTTCTTATCATTTTAATATGAACTCTCTGAAATCAAAGTACCCTGGCATATATTTATAAAAAAAATGCCTTCCCTGGGTACCATGTTTGTTTAAATGGAACAGCCCTTACATCTTCGCCTTCCTTTCCATGCAGTAATTCAAGCTGAAAGCATGAAACCTGTTGTATCTTTTTATCATCACTTGAAGGTATGTCATGTGTGTAATTGCTTGTCCATTCTTTAGGATCAAAGTCACTGGCCAGTATTTCAGTCACATTTGCCCTTCTGCTTTCCAGCCTAAGAGCTTTTTAACACAAGTAAATGGAAACTTGATAAACTTGTACATTGTCACTAGATGATGTGTTTCATTTGACATTTGGGATTCTATTCTTAATGTCAAAGTCACTTGTCAGTTTTTTAGGTTTCTTTTGTTTCTACTGTATATCTTAAAAGCTGTTTGGTATATATAAAAAAAAAGGAATCATGGTAGACCAAACCTTCTGTTTCAGGGCATCTCATGTATAACAGTCAAGGTTGAATCTTTAAGATGAATGTCACTGATAATATTTTCAACCCTTTTCCTGCACTTTTACTCGAATGCTTCATGAGATAGGGCTACAAAACTTACTTTCCATGTCTGCCAGTAACTTTATAGATCTGTCTGTAAGATTTCATTATTGTGAAGTTTTTTGACCTCAGTATGCAATGGACAAAGTTTTACAGAAAGTATTTTAGGTGAGTTGTATGCAGCCCACATGGGCCTCCTGTTTATTGATTAACTAACTTTTTATTATTTGCAAACTGGAGATTATTCATAATTTTATTTGACTACTTTTTTTGTAATCTTTAGAGATGATGTCTTTTCTCCCTCTTTATTTTCAGGTTTTCTGATTCAGTGCAAGAGGTTGTGTCAGAGTGCATGGTTGTGAATCACACAAACAGGCCATATATAGACCACATTCTTTCCAAAGTTGAACTAACGTTCAGTAGATCTCACAATGCCCACAATGCCTAATGGGCATGCCAACAGTGTAATGCCCACAATGCTTAATGGACATGCTGATAGTGTTAATGGCCCACAGTATTCGATGGACATGCTAACATGGTATTGACCACATAACTTA
Source organism: Sinohyriopsis cumingii (assembly GCA_028554795.2). Lineage (NCBI taxonomy): Eukaryota > Metazoa > Mollusca > Bivalvia > Unionida > Unionidae > Sinohyriopsis > Sinohyriopsis cumingii. The sequence continues at coordinate 21,849,660 of CM068841.1, read as the reverse complement.
ATGGACATTGTTAATAGCATTAATGGAGCACAGTGATAGTCATGCATTACTAACATGGTATTACCCACAGTGCCAAATGGGCATGCTGATAATGTTAATAGCCCATGGTGTTTGGTGGGCATACAAACACAGTAATATGTACAGTACTTCATGGACATGCCGATCATGTTGATGGTCCAGATTGTATGATGAGTATACTAACTTGGTAATGCCTACAGTATTGAATGAGCATGCTAACGCAATGGTGTCCACAGTACTTAGTGGGCATACTAATAGTATTAATTGCCCACAGTAATGAATGGGCATACTAATAGTGTTAAATGCCCACAGTACTGAATGGGCATACTAATACAATAGTGCCCACAGCACTTAATGGGCATACTAACACAATAGTGCACACAATACAGAATGGGCATACTAATAGTATTAATTGCCCACAGCACTTAATGGGCATATGAACACAATCATGCCCACATTACTTAATGGGCATACTAACACAATAGTGCCCAAAGTACTAAATGGGCATACTTATAGTGTTAAATAGCCACAGTATTAGATAGGCAGAGTTACACAATAATGCCCACATTACTGAATGAGCATACAAACAATGCAGTGACCACAAGACTGAATCAATATACTAACAGTGTATTACCATACTTGAATAGCATGCATGTAGTGGTAATGGCCCACAACACTTTGTGAGTATGCTAACACAGTAATGCCCATAGTACTTAATGGCCATAGGTATATAGTAATGCCCATTGTTCTTAATGGGCATGTTAACACAGTAATTCCCATAGTACTTAATGGGCATAGATATACAGTAATGCCCATGGTGCTTAATGGGCATGTTAACACAGTAATCCCCATAGTACTTAATGGTAGTGTGTACAGTACGAAATGGAATACTAACATCATAATGTGTACAGTGCCAAAGGGGAATACTAACATGGTAATGCGCACAGTACCAAATGGGAATACTAACATGGTAATGTGTACATTAATGAATGGGTATACTAACATGGTAATATGTACAGTAATGTTGTTGTTGTTGTTGTTGTGGGGTTTAACGCCATTTTTCAGCACACGATAGGCTATACATGTGTACAGTAATGAATGGGCATACTAACATGTTAATGTGTACAGTACCAATTGGGCATACTAATATGGTAATGTGTACATTATCAAATAGGCATACTAACATGGTTATGTACACAGTACCAAAGAGGCATACTAACATGATAATGTATACAGTACCAAATGGGAATACTAACATGGTAATGTGTACAGTACCAAATGGGCATATTACCATGGTAATGTGTACAGCACCAAATGGGCATATTAACGTAGTAATGTGTACAGTACCAAATGGGCATACTGATTGTGTTAATGTCCTGCATTGTTAGAGGGGTAAGCTAACAGTTACAGTGTATATACCCACAGTGCTTAATGGAAGTTATTCAATAATAAATCCTGTGTGGCTTCATAGTTGTAACAGTATTCTGCATGTGCAATCATCCAGCAAGAGTTCTTTTCAACTTTGGGAGCCATTTTAAAAGACTTGATCATTCATAGAGATCAATATCCATCAACAATCAAAGACAACAACATCCATTTCTTTTCCTTCAGAATATTTAACCAAGTTGAGATTTGTTTATATCATATTTTACTTTTTTTCTTCATGGTTTATAGTGTAAATGTAATGATATTTTTCATTCCAACATTCCAGTAACATATTTGTTTTTACATAATTACAGGGAATTCAAATGTATTTTATAAGTGGCTAAATAATGTCAGTTAAAAATGTATCCTCATTACAAGTACAGTCTAATAGTATCTGTTATTGTAGCCTGTCTCATCATTAATGCAACACATCTTGTCCATGTTCAAATTCACTGTAATATTTATTACTGTAAAATATAATAATTTAATGTACATTTTGTCAAATTTGTTTATTAGCAGCGAGCATGATATGTACAACTGTTGCTGTAAAAATGATGACATTTTGAAAAGTTGTCAAAAAAAGAATTTTTCGTTATAAATTGTTGCCTAAACATCATACAAAATTTGTGTAGATGATTGTTTATTCAGATAATCAATAATGCTGTAAAGGTATAATTTTATTCTAAGTGACTTGATGAGCAGTACTAGTTGAACGATATCCTCCTGTGCCAAGAAAAGCAAGCAACCAATAAATAGCACTGTTTAAATGAATTCATATGAGCAGAACTGTTTGGATTATCTCCCCATTACTACCACCTCATTTGTTAGGAACATTTTGTCATCTAGCCAGTTACTGATGATCGAGAGGAGTAGTTCACAACTCCAGGTCATGATGTAAATCAGTTTTGCAAGAATGTTTTGGAGGGTTATGAAGGGTCACCAGGATTTTATATTTGAGGGTGGCAAAACTTGTCAAATTGTGGAAATGGGTTATGAGATTCAGAAAAAAAATGTTTTTGGGTCACAGCCAAATAATGATGAGAACCAACGATGTAGATATACAAGATATACGTCCATACTGATGGACCTGGTGTCTGGAATAATAATGCTATTTAAGATGCTGCAACTGTGTTTTCTCCAGGATGCGTGAATCCCTACTAAATTTAAGGAATCCCCTCTTGTATTTTTGTGCTTTTTAAAATGCTAGTTCTTTCTCTCAAAAGTAAAGGAAAGCAAGGGAAGTTACTCATGATATGGGCCATGGAGAAGCACAGGTTTGGATGACAGAGTTCTTCCCCTTGCACAAATGATAAAAACCAGTACAAAATTTCTCTAGAATACAAACTTCTTAACATTTTAATAGATGTTTTAACAGATTTTCAACATATACCTTAGGGATTAATATGAATCATTTGTCATTTACAGTTGAAAATGAGGTTTTAATGGAGTTATTATTAGAGAAAATGTACAGTTGCTGACAAGCATAAACTATGTGCAATGTAATTAAGGATTAGTTTATTTATATAATCACAGATATTTGTTTGCTAGTGATTGTGTTCCTAATAATATTCATTTTGCAACATTATGATCATATATCTGGTTAAAAAAAACTTGTCTGAGTTCATAAGTGTTTTGGTGGAGAATTATTTTGAAAAAGGTTTCCACATTTGAAGTTGTAAATATTTGTGTGCAAGTTTTGTAAGTTTTGGGAACTAGAGTTAAACAGCTGAAACTATTGCCTGTAACATTTGACATTTTTATATCATCATATATTGTGTATTATTTCATGGTATATGGTATTTAAAATTTATATTCTTTATTTCAAGCTTTTAATTAATAAAAAATACCCCATTATCTTTTTTCTTCTGAAACATTTTCAAATTTAGTTACAAAAAGTAGAAAAAAGAAACATGGCCTAAGAAAACAAAACCTGTGAATTGTAATTTCAGTTTATGTGAATAACATGTGACTGCAAATCACAAATTAAAATTTCATCTGTAAACTCAACTAGTATATACAGTATATGCAAATGAGAGGTGTTAATCAAAAACAAATGGATACAGCTGTCAAAAAATACCAGCAATGCAAGGTTAATTCAAATGTGAGCATTGTTTCCATCAAGAATTCCAGTCAATAAAACCTTTTCACAAAAGGGTGTTATGTTCACAGATAATGTCCAGTCGATCACCAGTTTAGCATTTTTAGACAAAATATTTAACCCATGAAGTTTTGGATACAAGCACATGTTCAGAAAGTTAATCATATGTGAATAGAAAGTATTTGATTTTGGGAACAAATATTCCAACTGGTGAGAAAAAAATATCAGTTGTGCACAATCATGGTAACTTGTGTTTCCATTAACATGCCAGACCCCTGGATCTTCTGTTTATCATGCATGATGTATTTGGAGAATTTTGCAACAAATGAATAAATTCCAGTTATGACAGGTTGTGTACCCTAACTGTTCACTTAATTACATGTTAACCTGTGACATAAAACCTTTGAGTATAAATGCTATTGAACTATTTTGTCGTTAGCAAGACATTTTAGCATAATTCATACTCCCAAAAATTTGTGTGTGGTAAAATGGTTGGACAAGGGGAACAACTCTGCTAACATGACATTTTGCAAAATGGATTTAGATTATTTTTAACATGCCATCAAACCTTAAAATCTGCATGAGAATAGTATTTTCATAACACTTTTTGATATTTTATTTTAAGTTTCTTCGAAGATGAACAAAAAATAACATGGATACTAGTTAAATAGGTTAATAATTTATTCTAGGACAGATTTTTGTTGTTGTTGTTGTTGTGGGGTTTAACGCCATTTTTCAGCACAATAGGCTATACATGGCGGCCAGTATTAATGGTGGAGGAAGAACCCAGAAAACCCCGGAAAGAACCACCGACCCACGAGAAGCTTCTAGGACAGAAATAAAAAAGTAAAAGAAATAAAAAAGATTGGTATGAGCAAGTATAAAAGAAAGTTTGAACATAAAATTTCAGTGGAAGTATTGCAAACATTTGGGATTCTGCCATGGGTTTTGAACTTGTGGCCTCTTGTTTGGCAGCCAGGACACAGAAGGACAAATGTGGGTGTTTATATATAAGATGCAATACTTTGTCTTCTTTGTTTGCTGTTGACTAGAGTTCACCATTTTCAGGTGTGCATGTTTATGTCAGCATGTCTTTTACCATTTTCATGTTTACATATGTGTGTGTGTGTTATTTCACCATATCAAATTATGTTAATTCTGTGGTATTTACTATTGCTTGTAATATCTTTGAATACAGCACATGCAGAGAAAAGTGTTGTACATTAATGCTGTAATTCCTTATAAATTCCAATACACATGCATTTTTTATAATTCTCTTGCATATTGAGTTTGTGTAATCTTGCTATTATACACATATTTCAGACCTCATAATGTGTTGACCAATTTTAGTAAGGAATAATTGTGCAATAAAGGTGAATTGTTTGCTTTTTAGTAATTTTAATGTGACCTTCACATTAAAATCATGTTATATGTAACTTACTGTACATACATGTACTCAGTTTTACGACCAATCCAACTGCAGACTGCAAAGACACTGTATATACATGTACTCAGTTTTAAGACCAATCCAACTGCAGACTGCAAAGACACTGTATATACATGTATTCAGTTTTAAGACCAATCCAACTACAGACTGCAAAGACACTGTATATACATGTACTCAGTTTTAAGACCAATCCAACTTCAGACTGCAAAGACACTGTATATACATGTACTCAGTTTTAAGACCAATCCAACTACAGACTGCAAAGACACTGTATATACATGTACTCAGTTTTAAAACCAATCCAACTGCAGACTGCAAAGACACTGTATACACATGTACTCAGTTTTAAGACCAATCCAACTGCAGACTGCAAAGACACTGTATATACATGTACTCAGTTTTAAGACCAATCCAACTGCAGACTGCAAAGACACTATACACATGTACTCAGTTTTAAGACCAATCAAACTACAGGCTGCAAAGACACTGTATATACTTTTACTCAGTTTTAAGACCAATCCAACTACGGACTGCAAAGACACTGTATATACTTTTACTCAGTTTTAAGACCAATCTAACTACGGACTGCAAAGACACTGTATATACGTGTACTCAGTTTTAAGACCAATCCAACTACAGACTGCAAAGACACTGTATATACGTGTACTCAGTTTTAAGACCAATCCAACTACAGACTGCAAAGACACTGTATATACATGTACTCAGTTTTAAGACCAATCCAACTGCAGATTGCAAAGACACTATACACATGTACTCAGTTTTAAAACCAATCCAACTGCAGACTGCAAAGACACTGTATACACATATACTCAGTTTTAAGACCAATCCAACTACAGACTGCAAAGACACTATACACATGTACTCAGTTTTGAAACCAATCCAACTGCAGACTGCAAAGACACTGTATACACATGTACTCAGTTTTAAGACCAATCCAACTGCAGACTGCAAAGACACTGTATACACATGTACTCAGTTTTAAGGCCAATCCAACTGCAGACTGCAAAGACACTGTATACACATGTACTCAGTTTTAAGACCAATCCAACTGCAGACTGCAAAGACACTGTATACACATGTACTCAGTTTTAAGACCAATACAAATGCAGACTGCAAAGACACTGTATACACATGTACTCAGTTTTAAGACCAATCCAAATGCAGACTGCAAAGACTCAGAGCTGCCATAGCATAATCCGTCAACAGATTCAGGCATCTGCAGTTTCATAGGAGCAGTAGAACAAACCAAATAGACCCTTATCTGCAAGTACAATATGTAAAAGTAGATCAGGGTCTATAATGTTAGCAGTTGGATTCAACTTGAAAATGAGTATATATATATATATATATATATATATATATATATATATATATATATCACATTCTATGGTCTTAAACTATTAACAGAAAGAAGTGAAACCAACAAGTTTAGTAAAATCAATAAATAATTTATTTTGCTTTTGTAAGTTACAAAGATGAAATTTAAGAGACACTTAAGTACTGTGACTTAAATCCCACATACTCCTAAATGTCGTATCACAAGTCCAAAAGTATAGCATCTTCCGCAATAGTTCCAGTAGTCTTGAATGTCCTGATGTACCACTGTGATACAAACCAGAATTTTTTTGAATCAGTTCTCAATAATCCCAAAGTTGTCTTTTAGTCCAAAAAGTCAATTGGCACTTTGTAATTTGAATAACAAATAATTCTTCACGAATTATATCTGAACACGACTGTAAACTCTGGTAATAGAATCCCAAAACTAACATGAAACCAAAATGAATAATTGTTTACCAAGTCTCTTTACATAGTTTACTTGATCTATGTTGCAACATAGTGTTCTGAAAAAACAATCATTTCCATGGAAAATTCCACTAACCTTTGAATTCTGATTTTGGTAAACAGCTTGTTCACCACTTATAATTATGGCAAAAGTCAGGTATGCAGACTATCAACAACTTTCATTTACATTCATGACAAAAGTTAGGTATGTAAAAACTGTATCCACAATATCCTCAGTCTTAATTTTGACAAGAGCCAGATACACAATTTAAATTAAACATACATAACACATCATATTGGATGTACTGCATTATTACAATTGCAACACTTTTGGTCTTTTAAGTTTCTGAAAATTGGAGGAAAAAGTATTGCTACATCACTCTCCTCCTGTCTGTGAGGAAACATCTGAGGTATCACAGTTCAAATACAACCTTGTTCTATCTGTGGGATAACATCTGATGTATCCCAGTGCAATTACTCGTCTGTCCTGCCTGTGAGACAACATCAGAGGTATCTCAGTTGAAATACAAGCCTGTTCTATCTGTGGGATAACATATGATGTATCCCAGTGCAATTACTCGTCTATCCTGCCTGTGAGACAACATCAGAGGTATCTCAGTTGAAATATAACCCTGTTCTATTTGTGGGATAACATACGATGTATCCCAGTGCAAGTACTCATCTATCCTGCCTGTGAGACAACATCGGAGGTGTTGCAGTGGAAGTACACCTCATGCCAGTGAGAAAACATGAGGTATCTCAGTGTAAGTACATACTTCTGCTTGTGATATGTTATTTTTTAGGCACCCTAGTTTAAGTATACAACCTCATGCTTATGGCATCCCAGTATAAATATGACTTTATCCTGCTTGCAAGATAATATTTGAGGCATCACAGCATATGAACATGTACATACCACTCCAGTGGCCTGGTGGTTAGATGGTCCATATTGGAAGGGGGAGGTCGTGGGTTTGAACCCTGGCAGAGACCTACTAAAGACTTACAAAAATGGTACTAACAGCTGTCTCGCTTGGCACTCAGCATTAAGGGGTTAGTGTTAGGACTGGTTGACCTAGTGTCAGGATAATGTGACTGGGTGGACATCATGCTACGTGTCTGTGGCATGATGCCCCAGTGCTAGACATCACTATAAACTGCCACACTGCAGACATCGTAGCAATAGGACTGGAAAATTGTTAAAGCTACATTAAAAAAATCCTAATCCTAATCCAGTACCCCTCCTGCCTGTGCAGCAACATCAGAGACATCCAATTATATGTACATTTACGCACCCCTCCTGACTGAGATGATATCCGAGGAACTCTAATGTAAGTATCTCCTGCCTGTGAGACATCTCAATTTAAGTACATCTCCTGTCTGTGAGATATCATTTGCCTGTGTGATATCATCTGATGTTTTCCAGCATAGTACACCCCTCCTACCTTTGAGATAAGTATCCCAGTATAAATACAACCCTATCCTGCTTGGAAGATAACATTTGAGGCTACCCAATAAATGTACATGTATACCCTCTTCCTGCCTCTGAGATAATATTGAAGTACTATGTTGTAAGTACATGTACACTTCCTACCTGTGAGATAATGTGTGAAGCACCATGTTGTAAGTACATGTACACTTCCTACCTGTGAGATAACGTCTGAAGCACCATGATGTAAGTACATGTACAGTGCCTACCTGTGAGATAATGTCTGAAGCACCATGGTGTAAGTACATGTACACTTCCTACCTGTGAGATAATATCTGAAGCACCATGTTGTAAGTACATGTACACTTCCTACCTGTGAGATAATGTGTGAAGCACCATGTTGTAAGTACATGTACACTTCTTACCTGTGAGATAACGTCTGAAGCACCATGGTGCAAGTAGTACATGTACACTGCCTGCCTGTGAGAGAATGTCTGAAGCACCATGGTGTAAGTACATGTACACTTCCTACCTGTGAGAGAATGCCTGAAGCACCATGGTGTAAGTACATGTACACATTCTTCCTGCCTGTGAGAGAATGTCTGAAGCACAATGGTGTAAGTACATGTACATACTCTTCCTACCTGTAAGATAATGTCTGAAGCACCATGTTGTAAGTACATGTACACTTCCTACCTGTGAGATAATGTCTGAAGCACCATGTTATAAGTACATGTACACACTCTTCCTACCTGTGAGATGATGTCTGAAGCATCACCATGTATGCACACGTACACAATTCCTGTCTTTGATATAACATGAGGCATTACAGAAAAAATGCAACCCACTCCTGCTTGTAAGATAATATGAAGCATTATAGTGTATGTACATGTACATATCCCTCCTGCCAGTGGGATAACATCTGATACACTCTGATATAAGTACATCCCATTCTGCCTGTGAGATAACATATGCATGCAACATCCCAACTTAAGAACACCTGCCCCCTCTTCTGCCTGTGAGATCATGTCTGGGACTTCTCGGCATAAGGACACCCTGCCCCCCAGCCATATTTTATGCAGGGCAATTAGTGTTATTCATGTTCATTCATCTGTACATGATAATTTTGAGTAGGTTAGTTTTGTTTGTTACAGTCCTTACCTGAACTAGAAGTTCCTTCTCATCGCATAAAAACTCCATTTTCACTTAATAAATATTAGTGGACCTGGTTGACTTAAACCGAATTGGGATAGGCTTGAAATTAAAAAGACAAAGCTTAATAAATATTAGTGGACCTGGTAGACTTAAACCGAATTGGGATAGGCTTGAAATTAAAAACACAAAGCTTAATAAATATTAGTGGACCTGGTTGACTTAAACCGAATTGGGATAGGCTTGAAATTAAAAAGACAAAGTTTAATAAATATTAGTGGACCTGGTTGACTTAAACCGAATTGGGATAGGCTTGAAATTAAAAAGACAAAGCTTAGGTTTGATTTTCAACCATCTTAATCAAAATTTGATCAGATTTTGGGCCCTGTTTTAATATTGCAAGTTGAACCAAGTTTTTTTCAAATGCTCTGTATGTGTTTCCATTCATTGGTCGCATATTTAATTTCTTTCTCTTGTTAAGAGCCTTACTGAAGAAATCATGGCATTAATTGGTCAAATGACAAATATCTGAACTTTTGAATGGTTAGCATGAATAGGTTAGTGTTAGGACTGGTCGGCCTGGTGTCAGGATAATGTGACTGGGTGGGACATAATGACATATGTCTGCGGCATGATGCCCAAGTGCTAGGCATCGTAGCAATATGACTGAAATTTGTTAAAGCTACATTAAAAATCAAAATCACGAGCGCACACACACACACACACGCACATGAATAGGCAGATTTTTAGTACCCTGTATATATGTGTACCTGCTATCATGAAACTTGGTGGGATGTGCCTTGTCTTTAAAATAATCAAATATACTCATCTTTCATGATTCACTGGCTCGTTACATTTCACATTTTTACAGTTCATGCATGGATCATGAAACTTGATCAGATATGTGTGACTTTGTCCTTGGCAGCACATCAGACTGCGATATTTTCACATATTATTTAAATGTAACTTGAATAATTTAAGTCGAGGGCCAGATACAGTCTGGGTCATAGGATGCACGTGCCTGAACTAGAGTGTATGAATCTAGGTCGAGGGCCAGATACAGTCTGGGTCATAGGTTGCATGTGCCTTAACTAGATTGTATGCATCTTTTAATACCACACCCATATAACAAAGGTCACTGTGATCTACGTTTCACATTTTACTGGCTTTGGTTAAATGTTCGCATTTATAAACTTATGCATTTAACAAATGGCAACATAGGTTTCATGCATGCTGTCCTGTCAAAGGTCATTATGACTGTGAGGGTTGTTATAGTTGGGATGGGGTGCTCCCATTATTTTATTTAAACTATTATAGAAGTCCCACCCAGGCTTGTTTTGGTTGGAAGTTAAATTACAAAAAGATAGATGTAAAGCTCCGAGCCCCCATTCAGCAATGCTGACGGTTAGATGGTTAAATAAACAAAAGGTTGAAGTTCAGTGAATAACAATTTAATAACAATAATCAGATGATTCAAATTCCCAATTACACTTCTTCTGCTTGACCCTTTAAAAGCCTATGCATCACTTGATTAGCAGTGTGAGATCGCTTTCAACCTGTCCTTGTATTCTATTCATCTGTGGTATTCTTCTCTCTCCTATTTCTCCCAATTTCTTCTCTTCCTCCCCGACTTTCTCCATAATCCTTCTCCTCCTCGACTGCTCTATACTCTTTCTCCTCCTCCACTTCCTCCTCCGGACTACTTTCCTCCTCCTCCACCTTCTCTCCAACGACTAGACTTCCGTCGACTGCGACTGTTTCAGGTAGTCTCACATCTGTCTCTATCTCTCGAAGACTCGGGGCTCAATCGAACCCGAAGTTCTGTGTCCCCAAAAATGCTTCCTGTGAAAACACTATGACGGTACAATATTTTTCCTTAGCCCTCTCATCTCACACTACACACAGCATCAGATAACGGCTATTAAATTTCTTCGGTCACACATTCAATCACATCGAGATACCCATACGTTCTTGAATGGTAAAACAAATGCCATTCTACAACACGGTATCAATTACTTCTTATACATGTATCAATAGATTCTATCACATCAGTACATATTCCTAATCCTGTTATGCTAAACAACACCAAAATAATCAGACGCATTTCTTTACCTTACACTCATACAATGACACAAATATTCAAATATCCATGCTCTGATATATTCATACGTCCATGGTAACTAATCTTACATACTTAAACCATTTTCCGAATTCACAATTCAAGCATGTGTAAATTCTAACATGACGTATTAATGTATGCACTGGTTTACTACGAAGTAACCTAATAGCGAATTACAAAATTAATTCTTGCCACAAGCTAACAATATAAATAATTCCGCCTCGCATCTAATAATTCTCTACGTAGGCTTAAGCCCATTTCTCAAATACGCATGTAAATGAACACTACAAATGGTAATTATACATACTAAATGATCCTAGTAATTAAGTATACATAATACAAATAATTACAATTAGGATGCCGTAATATTCTGCAAAAATCGAACAAATAACTTACTGACCTTTCGCAACTATCTCTTGCTTTAGAATCTACCTTTGTTAAGTTTTACGAGTGGCTCTCTCAAAGTAACCCTATTGCTCAGCAATCTTCCCAGGCGAAACTAACTTCGTTTTCGAGTTATGAAAGTTACAATTCGGCCTGCATTGTAATCATACCCACTTTCTCAATTCTGATTGGGTATTGTTGTGAACCGATCCAATCAAACTTAGCGGAGAATGTCCCTCTTGCTGTCTGTCAACGTGGGTACGGAAAAGAATGCGCCTCATTCACCCTGCGGTCTTTCCTCTGGGGTGTGATACGGCAAGCCCTTGTCAAATGCTACGAGCGGTCGCCTTCGCCAACTCAAGTTTCCCGTCTGTGGCGGGTCACGTTAACATTGAGTTTAACAGTAGCCTGTGGAAATCGTTAGACATCAAACACATAGCCGCAGTAATATTTCCAAGACAGTAGATATAGCTTATACATGACTTTATAGCTGGGGCTTAGCAAACGTGACAATGAACCATATTTTATACAACATAACTGACTTGGATAAAATTTTTTGTTTTTCATTCATCAGGCACTGTTCATTCTAGAATCAAGAAATTGATAAAGATGTGCCTCTGTATTATAACCGACCTTTACAACATAAAAAGTTCACCATATCATATTGATGTTTTAGTTGCTTTTGTTAAAAAATTTGCATTTAGCACATGACCAAATATGTTGTTTGGCAACGTACATGCATGCTATCCTACACAGAATCATGAAACTTGGTAAGTGGATGAATCTTTACATGTTATATATTTGTATTGCATATATATATATATATATATATATATATATATATATATATATATATATATATATATATATATATACATATGTGGCCTGTTTCATACTTAAGTGACATTGCTGATAGATGTATTCAAATTTAATTTATCAGGTGATTTTTATATTTCATTCGTTGACTAATAAGATGCATCTTTGTTAGAACTACACCCTTACAACAGAAGTTCACTGCATAGTACATACACCCTTACAACAGAAGTTCACTGCATAGTACATACACCCTTACAACAGAAGTTCACTGCATAGTACATACACACTGACAACAGAAGTTTATTGCACACTGCATACACCCTGACAACAGATTTTTACTGAACATTGCATGCACCCTTACAACAGAAAAAGTTCGCTGTACATTCCATACACCCTAATAACCAAACAAGGGCACTGCACATTGCATACACCCCTACAATAGAAGTTCACTACACATTGCATACACCCTTGCAACCTAAGTTCACTGCTCATTGCATACACACTTACAACCAAAAAATGTTCACCTCACATTGCATACACCCTTACAACAGAAGTTCACTGCATATTGCATACACCCTTACAACAGAAGTTCACTGCATATTGCATACACCCTTACAACAGAAGAACTTCACTGCATATTGCATACACATTTACAACAGAAGTTCACTGCATATTGCATACACCCTTACAACAGAAGTTCACTGCATATTACATACACCCTTACAACAGAAGTTCACTGCATATTGCATACACCCTTACAACAGAAGAACTTCACTGCACATTGCATACACCCTTACAACCGAAGAAGTTCGTTGCACATTGCATGCACCCTTACAACCAAACAAGCTCACTGCACATTGTATACACCCTTACAACCAGAAAAGTTCACTGCATATTGCATATACCCTTACAACCGAACAAGTTTGATGCACATTGAATAAACCCAAATCTTACCCTCCCCCTCAAAAAAGAAGACCCACCCAACAACAACGTAAGTTATAAATGAATTTACGGTAATTAATATTTTTACGGGTAACTAGAGACTACTACAAGCTTTGAATTGGTGAGCTATGTAATCGTTGATTCCATTCTGGTTTACTTCCGCGAGACTTCACATTACACCATCGCACCTCAATGTTTTTAGGGTGCTCCATCTTCTAAATTGATGACAGATTTAGTGGCGTCACTAGGGTTGGTGTCACCCAGTGCGGTAACTCATGGTGTCACCCCCATGGACCTCCTTCCTGCAAAAAAATTCAAAGATTTATAGACAGTCATTTTTGTGTCACCCCCTCTGATGGTGTCACCGGTGCGGTCCGCACCCCACCATAGTGACGCCACTAGAATGGATTTAAGACTGGACTCGCCATTGAGGACTGCATCTTTCTAAAATTAAGAAAACTTTCTAAAATTAAGAAAACTTTACCCGGATGCGGCAAGATATGGTTTGAAATTTGTAAGAAACGATGCGGAAAAATAATTCTGAGTTAAATTTTTCTGTCGACATTAAATTTATAAAATGTATGACTTTATGGGAGAGAAACAGGATGTTCTATAATAAAATTTTCGAATCGTATGAAAATTGTACGGTATATGAGACGCCATTTTATGAATTTGTAATGGAATATTTACACTTACTCATTGATTGCATCACATCTAAATTAAACTTCTGCTGTAAGTTATAACCGGTATTTTAACGTTTCTGAAGCAGATCTATTGCCTGAAATCTGGTTTGTCAGACGTTGGACTAAAGCATGGGAAACTCAAACAAGGTAAAATGCATGTGCACGAAGAATGTTTTAGACGCTTTGCGAATAATGATTTTTGTATTTATCGTAAACGTAAATGTGACATAAATTTTTTAACATTGCGTACGAATTATTTTAGGATATGTGCCCCTCAAAATCACAGACTCACTGGTAGATTGAATGTGAAGAGTTGATACAAGAAATTAAAATTATTTTCGACGGTGTTTCAGTATTATAATTAAAGATGTGCTTATTTATACAAATGCCCTCTGTAGAAATTACTAAAAAAAAAACGAAAACAAATAAACGTGATATGAATTGTTTAGAAATTATACTGTCAATAACTACCACCACATAAGGTTTGGGTGTTAGTCTTATTTATTTATTTATTTATCTATTTATTTATGACAATAAACAGGCAAAATTAATCTATAGCTAATTCGTATTAATGCATATCTATGGCTCATTCGTATTAATGCATATCCAGACTTACTAAATTGAAGTGTAATTTTGTAGCTACCATAGAATTTAAATATGTTTAGAAAACATCTAGGGCTTGATACGTACAAGTGTACAATACTTATGTGGTTCTGTCACTGAACACCGAGGTACAGTTATTTTTAAGTCAGTTTTACAGTAAAAACTTAGTATTGCTATAATTCCATGCAGAAAAATATCTTTGATCTAATTTGCAAATACCATCATGCGTTGCAATCCTAACTTCTGTTTTAAGAAGTATGAGTCGTGCTGAAAAGTTTGATTGTCATGAACAAAGTACTAACTGCGACCCCTCCCCCCCCCGCAACCAAACAAAACTCAAACAGTAATATCACATATCCAGTAATTGTCGACTTCTAATGCTGGCTTTTGTGAATCTACATGCTACGAATTTTGGTTTAGACGTTATTGTAAATACAATAGTAATTAAGGCATACATTAATACTTGGCAGCATGTATGAAGCACTACGCGATGTTCGTACGAAAGCTGAGTAGGTCTGACATTAGTCAGGGAATAGCTAAGTGTGTATGTTGAAAATGCCACAGAAAATTGCCAGGCCAAGTCAAAATTAATTGCTGCTTGAAAGCCGCCTATATACGACTATACATGTTTGTTCGATTTCGCGAATTTGATAGTTTGCACATATCTTGCATTTATCTTCTCTCAAAGTTCACCTAAAATATCATGTAAAAGTAAGTTAACAACACTTTTAATATAGATAAAGTTTACAGCTGACTTCCTGAGATAAAATTAGTTCAATGTAGTATACATCAAAACATATTAACTTTGAAACCATAAAATCATGTATTTATTATTGCAGTTTACAACTATACATTAAAGAAACAGACACACTCACTTCTCTGATAATATTTTTTTTAAATACATTTTTTGGGGGTGGGGAAGGAGCCAATATATGTTAAACCAGACTTTTATGTGTGGCCATGAATAGAAGGAATACTAATACATGATCATATATTATTACAAAGGCATGCTCAGAAAAAGCGCCACGTTACAGAGGGAAACTGAATCCCACTGGCAGCAACAGACAAGCTGAATAAGTGTCCTCATCTCTTTTAAAACGCAGAGATCGCTGCCTGAAATTAACCTTTATGATTTGCTTAAAATTTGGCTTATATGAAACACGTCATTCATAGTTTTTCTATAGTGATGGTAAAATATTGGAAAATACTGCCAACAACATACGCGTGCAGGTAGAGACACATTGTGAAAACGTTGTTATTGAAGAGTCGCTACATACATTTATCGGAATTACTTTAAAATAGTTATGAATACATACCCCAACGATAATTTTTAACGACCTATTATTTTTTAAAACAGTATAATTTTTTAACGACCTATTATTTTTTAAAACATTATAATATTTTAACGACCTATTATCTTTTAAAACACTATATGTCATTATTATGTGCTGTATTTGTCAGATTCGAAAAATCATTCTTTTTGGTTAATGAAGTTTGTTACCTCTCCCATGTTCATCTTCTCATATCCTGTATAGTAAGATACTATCAAGACAAAAGTCTTTAAAAAAACAACAACACCGAAAGCAACAAAACAAACAAAACATTTAGCGAAACTGAACCTATCAACTTTTGGAAGTCGGTGTGGTCAAGTTCAAAACGACTGTATATATCACAGTGTAAGGTATGGGAATAATTTTTGGCGTTGAGTGTGATCACGTTGGGAATAACTATGCCACTTCCAAGAGTTAATCACTAGGATCTGTCGTAACAATGTAGTTCTTTCAGTATCTCTACTATGGCTAACGATAGGCTGAACATGATATATGTGTATTTAATTGCTTATATTGTGATTGATTTACCTATCTTTGTAATGGGGTTTAACGTCGATACCCATAATTATGAATTATTCTCTGGACCCAGAGGAAGTTACTTTGGATTTTCGGTAGCTCTTTTAAGGAATGACAAAGGACACTGGTAAGTTGAAAAAATATTGCATTCAAGATTTCAAACTACAAAGTCTTAAACGCAGTCACGCACAATTTCAAGTCACACGGAAATAAATTTAATTTTCCAAAGTGTACTAGAGCATAAACAGTCTGTAGGTCTGGTAAAAATTGTCTATCTGAAAGAAAAAATATGGTAAACAACCATGTGAAACTGGTGTGAGAAAAAACTAAAGCAGTTGTGGAATACACCAGTTTTGCTTTCTTTAGTACAAATGATACATAAGACGATTATACAAAAGTGACAAGAACAAATTAACCCCCAAAATAAGTACGCTTATGTTTTGTTCTTGTCTCGTATGACACAATATATATATATATATATATATATATATATATATATATATATATATATATATATATATATATATATATATGTGTGTGTGTGTGTGTGTGTGTGTGTGTGTGTGCTTCAAGCTGACAGCCGGTCATACAAGTGTACAAATTTGCAATTTCATCGGTTTACAAAAATGTGCTGTTTTTGCTTGCAGGTTATTAGCTGGTGCACCCAGATCACAGGATCAGTACCAGCCTGAGGTGGAAACTCCTGGTGCCCTTTACAAGTGTCCCATAGGGGTAATAAATGGAACATATTGCCAGCAAGTCATGGTGGATAATACGGGTAACTTAAGGAACCAGGGTAGAGTTCTTGTCTTTCTTTTCTCAAAATATCAGTTAGGAGGCATTTTCCAATACGGAAAAGTAAAAATAAAAAAAGACCTTCCCCTCTGTATCTATCTGTCCCATGGTAGTAGACGAACGCAAATTCTGTCTTATAGTAAGGAATTCCAGTATCATACCTCCCGAAATCTAATTGCTAATTGATCATAACGTCTAAGGCATTCAGTTTTTAATTTCCTTCAGTTTTTCAATACTGCTAGGTTCATTTGTCATTATAAAACCTAACCAAGTACTCTAGAAAAGTTAGATTTTTGAGCATCTTTTAAAATTTTCTCTTCGTTTTAAATATTAGAAACATATGTCTTAAGTATATTTTAATTTCTAAAACAAAATCTTATATCAAGTTGACAATTAATCCAAACGTTTAGATTAAAATTGTCAGAAGGACGGATTTGAATAGTTTAGCTGTAATTTATGATATAATTTCAACACTGTACCCCCTCTATTTCTTATTCCAAAAAAGCGTTCACGGGCACCAATGTTTGACAATTAACACGGTTTTTTTTATGAACCTTATAAAAAAGGTGTCAACATATTAAATACTGGAAAGAAATTATGAAGGGTCATCGCACACACAATATTCTCACATAAATAATGATGAACCCGTTGACGGTAATACAGTAATTCTCCACATCCTAATGCATTACGTAATCAGTTTAATTCTTTACACCTTTCGCAGCAGTGTTATACAGTTACACGTGTGCTCGTTCTTTAAAAGTTATAAAAGTACTGCAGAAAAATTAAAAATAAATTCCAAACAAAAATAAGTTTGAAAGTAAAAATAATGATAAAAAATGAAAGCGTAAATAAGTTTTGATTTAGAAGTTTATATACAAAGGCGTCCAAAAGCTATAAAAAGAGGTACAAAATGAACATAGCCTATAGTTATAACACTAGTGCACATGAGTCATATGTACTCGAGTGCCAATAATTACGGTGACATTTTAAACTGTACGCATTGAACCTTAGGTTGTGTGAGGAGTGATTTTATCATCGATTTTACGAGACACGAGGCAGTCGTACTTTAATGGATATAGTTTGCATGTTGATCCGAGTCGTATTATCATAAAGCTTTTTACAGTCTGATATCTTTAGATTATACTTCATTCGTCTGAAGTCAAAGGTCGGTCTTTAAGGTGCAGTAATGAAGTTTTGGACCTTGATGTCCGGCACTGACCACAACAAATACTTAAATAATGTCCAAAACTATATTAGAATACACGTTTCTTCAAAATACATGCGTATAATTAATTGTACGGTACAAAGATCTTTTGCATTTATATATGTATTATTTGTTTCAATACGTAAGAGGCCGAGTCTATCGCCGCATTGAATATATCGGTCTTCATGGTAGATACAGCCAAATGCAGTCATTCAAAATGTTATTTTTATAATACTGTATATTTTTATAATCTACTAAGCTTTCGTTAATCTAATCAAAGACTAGAATAGTTCATGCAATATTCAGTCGTCCATCATTTTTCTGTTTGTAGTTGTTCTGTTTTCTCTACTCTCCTAATTTAAGAAAAGTCGTGAAATAAGGCAAACAGTTTTCATCCTAAAGTCTAGTTGGTTCTACATGAAAATGGTGTCCCTCGGATATCCAAAATGGCCACCACGTCGGCCCCTTAGAAATGTTGTTATACCTACTACTCCTGATGGGATAGTCATATCGACATGGGGTTTTCACTGAAACACTTTTATGATATGTAGTTGATCCTAAACGGAAATAGTGTTGACTTGATTTCCATCAATGGTGTTGATTTGATTTCCAATTTGACCATCAGTGACACTCTTTTAAAAAGACGTTTTCTCTGCTTAACCTGAACGGATGGTGTTATTGACATAAGGTTGCCACTACAAATTTTTTTGTTTTGTAAAGATCACCCTAATTGAAAAAGGTGGTGATATAAGTTTCAACAAGGGCTCCTCACGCCATGGCAGCTATCTTGAAAGCCTTGCTGTTCATACTCCTTCCGAATGGAAGGTCATAGTGATGTAAGGTTTCCACTAAAACCCTTCTTATGATAAGTAGTTAAAACGAAATGAAAATCGTGCCCATATCAATTCTATTATGTCCGCCTGATTGAATATTTTCTTATCACTGCTACTCCAGAAAGGAAATTGATTTTGATATGGGATTGTTAGTAAAACACTTCATACAGCATGTAGATCGTCCTAAATGAAAATGGTGCTGATCTGACCTCCAATATGTCCACCATGGAAACCATCTTGGAAATCTTGTTATCGTCGCTCGGATAGCTTATTGACATTGTGTTTGCACTAAAACACTTTTTTACTATATAAAATTTGTCGTAATTAACAATGGTAATTATCTGACTTTAAAGATGGCTTCCACCAATATACAACCTTTTATCGCTGCATCCGAGATTGGATGTTATTAAAATGACATTACACGTTGTTAAAATGACATTAGATGTTATTAAAAATTAAAATGTCATTTGATGTTTTTAAAATGCCTCTTACCTTACATAGTTGTAAATGAAAATGACGTCGAGCTAAACGTGAAAATGGCAACCATTGCGGCCATCAACTCTCCTTCTTACGATATATAGTTAGTTCTGCTCAGATCTCCAATGGGGGCCTCCTTTAGGAAAAGGCGTCTAGACATGACGTTTTCTCTGAAACCCTTCTGATTTCACGTTATCGCTCCCAAAGAAAGTGGCACTGAATATTGGTCCTCGATGAACAGGTGACAATCTGTCCTCCATCACAGTCGAATTGATGACCATCTTGAAAATATTGGTATTGCCACTCATTCACCTATCAATCCATCATATCCACTGTAATTACTGTCTTAATTTTTGAGGGAACGTGCGGGTCGGCATGTACACAGATGGACGGACACAAGTGTTCCTTCACGACAAGTCAAATCAGTGGCTGGGAGTTTCGTTAGACGTATCACCACGTGACCAGGAAATATTGGTGAGTAGTTTGGTTTGCTACATCAGATTTCAGTTATCTTAAACTCTATCCAAATACGTTTTTTGCACATATTGTTTGGGCCATAAATGTTTTACTTGTAATTTAATAGAAAATTGCCAGTTGTAAAATTTGTTCTGCACCAAACTACACGTTTCAAAAAGGTATCATTTTATTAGAATGTAAACCGACGTCGTTGATTAGAGAGCAGTTTTTCAGATTTGTCTATTTTAGCAGCAAGTCTACTCCATCTTGTGACCCCGAGGTCAGTCTCGTTTCGACTTGTCATTAAAGTCGCTTTTGTTATGAACTCTCGCGAGAGATAATAAGTTGACAAAGCAGCACTAGATCTTCTGGCTTAAGGCCTAAAAGCCTGATACATCCCTTCCCATTTTGCAAAGTCCTTGTAAAATGATGAAGATACAAGAAATCGGGTTTCAGCAAGAAAGCTGCTCAAGTCAACTTGTTCTGGCAATGGCTTATCGAAAGCATTGAGAACACCATATGGGGAGTAGTTCGCTAGAATATAGTATCCTTGAATTGAAGTTGCGGACCCTTCAAAATGGCTGAAAGACTAATCAAGCCATTATATACAGATACATATGAATATTAATACAAACTCAGTCACGAATCTTAATTGCAGGGTAACTAGTGTTTTGCAGATGCACACTCAGGCCCTGCCCTAGGGCAAGGTGGACGAGGCAAACACCTTGGGCCCCGCGTATTCATGAAATGCAGTTTTTCGCTTGGGACCCCGCGCTCATCGCTTGCTGCCTTGGGCCCCGCACATCCTAGGACCGGGCCCGTGCACGCTCTACTTTTGAAACAAAGCAAACGGTCCTAAGGGCCGGCGTTGATTTTAGGTGTACGATGGTTGTTCACAGAGACATACTGGCCTTGAAAATTGCACATTAGCGAATTCTCTGCTCATTTATCATTATAATGAGATTGAAAGATGATATGTGCCACAAATAATGTGATTTCCAATGCTTGGTTCTGTCATTTTATCACTTAAAGTATACGTAAACATGTTTGAAATAATAATTGCACTGTACTATGAATATATTTTTCGTGCCGTCTTCGTTTACAAGACCTAAATGAAATCCAACACGAGCTAGACGCGTTAACAAATAATGTACCTGGTCCCAGTTTCACTCATCTTCGCTAGCCAAAGTTCCGATATGTTAATCCTATCAAAACTTAGACGGATCGAGCAGATATTACTGTGCTTCGGGTCTGTGAATTTTATTGGATGCGGCGTGAATCAACCGCGTTCAATCAAAATTAAGTTGTTCAAATTTGAACACTGTTACTACATGATCGAGACAATGGGAGCATACAACTTGAATGGACTGATAAATAAGTAATTTTCCACTGTCGGTCAGTGTTTGTACAAATACCTTTGACTCAAATACGCTAGCAATGGCTTCTTTCTGGTACGTAGTCATACTTTTGATGTTAAAATTACAAAGTGTTCTTTTGAAGTCAGTTGTATCCAACATTTTCGGTCGATGTACAATGCACCGCTATTACATGCTATTGGTTAGTTGGCATTACATACTAAGGAAGGTAATTCATGAAATCCAATAGATGTCGCTTGGACAAAGCACTAAAGTATCTGCTCGATCCGCCAAGTTGTACATAGGGTCAACATATCAGAACCATGGCTAGCGAAGATGAGTTTCACTAAACATTTTAATTTTTTTTTAATCTGCTTTTTTGAGTGATCAGTAACAATGATTCTTTTCACAGAACATTCAGCTGGAATCTTAGACTAAAATACAATATTAGAGTTTTAGATAATCCTCAATGAGGTCCGAGTAAAGTCTGAGGACTGCGAATGAAAATAAAAGAACAGAAGGAACAACGTAATTTGATTAAGTAGCAATGCTTGATAGAAATATTTTTAGAACGCTTCTGTATGACACAATTATAAGCGATCCAGATGTCAGACAAGCCTTAGGCAATTTATTTGAAAAGTTTCGATGTAGTTTAATTTGCAGATGATGTCGATAGCAAAGATGTATGATTCAAACCGAATAGAGCCGTTGATTAAATTATAGAAGGCTATAAGCAGAGCTACTATGGTCTTACAGTAATGATATTTATTGATATAAACAGCAACACTTGTGACACCATTTCATTTAGAAGGCACAGCTCAGTGATAGTTCGGTCATAACTAAGTGCAATCAAACTATTTTGCATTAAAACTTTGGCTTCAACTTAAGAATGTTGAATACGTTTTGTCTGTCATGTTGATCAAAACTTTTGATAACGAAAAGAACAAAGATTGGAGCGAATGGAAATAAAGGGTGAGAAAATCTGGTGACTTATTAGTTCATTCAACTAAAGTATGGCAATAACTTCTTGCTTTAGGTTTATCACTCACTTCCTGTGAACTTATTGCGGGCATAATAAAAATATATCTATGCTCGCATATAATTGTTGATTATACGTCATATGAAACTAACGTTTTGTTTTCTCCTGTGGTAAAGGTGTGTGCACATCGCTGGAAGGATGCCAAATTTGTATCAGAACTTAACTTTACCTATTCTCATGGAATATGTTACAAACTCCACTCGGATCTCCATCAGAGAGCGAATATTATTCCCCCTTTGGTCAATACTCGACAGCTTTTTCATGAAGATAAAGGATATCCCGTCTGGGCTTTTTCTTCTGTTGGCCAGTCTGCTCAGTTCTCAAAGGTAAAATGTTTGATTCCTCACGTTTGATTCTGTCCAACAAATCTCTAAAAATCAAAACGTATCATTAATCTTTCCATATCTGACACACAGTAAAATATGTAAATACAACCTGAAATAAAGTCCTGTAAAATACAGTTATGTGATGTTGGCTGTATATTATAATAATAAAACTGGCAAAGAACTTATTGAGTGATCGTTTGTAAGTTGCCCTTAAAATGTTTAAAGAGGAACTTAATGAAATATAGCATATTACATGATTTTATTTTCTTTGCAAATAAGCTATACAATTCTTTTGTAGTATCTTTTATAAATGCATAAAAACATTAGAGGCAAAGCCTAGAAGGAACTTGTCTTATCTTTTGAATATTTTTCTTTAGTCAGCATTGTTGGTTGCTTTGGTAATTTTCAGTTTTACCTGACAGATATAGCTGAATAATGTTTTTTTCAATCCCATGGTCAGGAAAAATTCAAACAATCCACGTGTTTCCATAATTCGTTCTTAAAATATTCAGAACTTGTTAATGCAAGATTTAGAATTTTACATTCATTTTAGCGTGGGGACTTTAAAGTTCTGGGAGCTCCAGGCATCAATAATTGGCACGGTAAGACTCCTAATTACCTTTAAATATTCCGTAAATGTTCTTTTAATATATTTTGAATACTAACTATTGGTTTGTTTGTTAAAAAGAATACAAAATCATTTTACCTTACAGAAATAGTATTTTAATCCGCAAACTATATTACTTCTTTTGCTTTACGCAAGAAGGACCAAAGCCATTTTGCCTCAAGTTCTAATTAGTAATTGGTCTAAATTATTCTATTTGTTAGATGATGTAAATTTAAGATGGTTAACACAACAATAACAATATAAATTTAGCTTGGCATTGTAAGTCCTTCATCTGCATGTCATATGTAATTTCGACATCTTATTTTTAATAACCGATGCGAAAAATCTGAAAATTTTACAAGGTCTATATCTTGGGTATTCGAGTTACAGGTGGATTTGTTGTTCAACCGAGCGGCCAAGAGCAGCGTTTCGTTGTGCAGCCAGAAACCAACATGGAGGACAATTGGTTGTTAGGTACTGTTCCCATTTCTCCCACAATGCTACCACTACTCTTCATCCTCTTACTACTATTATTACTAATGACACAGCAAATTACATTAATCGTAACAACACATCGCCGGACTTGTGCGTAGTTGACCTACATTGAAAAACACATACATCAAGCTAACAATTTAAATGAATTGATGAATGTGCCAAATAAGCGTGAAGATGATGGTTTCTTTTTACGTGAGCTTAGATATGCTTTCTTCAGAGGATATATATATATATATATATATATATATATATATATATATATATATATATATATATATATATATATATATGACCTAACCGAGAAATTATATCTTGTGACAAATTTATAGGATCTAATGATGCATACTGGGTTTGAACCACATAATATCTATAAATTAGTATCAGTTTTGCAAGAAATAAGCTGCATTCCATTCCGGAAAGATCGTTATTTTCAAATTACAAAAATGTCGAAATATCTACTTTATAAGGATTACCGGAAGGGAAAATTGTTCGCGTTGCATCATTGCAATAGAGTCTCAACCAGTTGTGAGTTTCATATAAAAAGGCAGCGATATATAAGACTAAAACACTTCTAAATAACCAATGCTTCAAAAGAGAGTAACATGGAATGTAATTGTTTGCAGGCTATTCTGTGGCGGTTGGGTGCTTATTGCGTTCAAGCGAAGAATATGTCGTTGTTGGAGCCCCTAGAGCCAACATGTTCGGAGCGGTAAGTAAAGCCTCGGTATAGCTGAGGAGTTATCAGTAATATATTAAATTAGATGTAAGAACGTGTGGAATATGTCCCAGTGAGGAAATTGGACATATATATATATATATATATATATATATATATATATATATATATATATATATATATATATATATATATATATGCAATAAACTGACAACGAACAGAGCGAAACTAGTATCTAACAAGCCTGGGCCTTTCGACTCTTTAATGAGTCTTTTTCAAAGGCAAATACAAACTATAGACTAGACAAACAAATAGAACAGAAAAAGGGTTATGTTTGCAAAATTTTATATGGTTGTTTCTACAGGAATTAAACCTTTAACTTTATTATGTTTCAACTAGTTTATTTCAACTTGTTGCTGATACTGGAAAATAGTTTTATTGACCTAGAAATTGACGAGACATAACGACATCTGTTATTGTATGTAAATTTATATAAACGCAAATTATATCCCGGATATTTCATTGTTATAGTAGTCATTATAGGCTATTAATCTTTCTTTTTCTAGTCTTCTTGGTTTAAACCGCTTGGTTTCAACGTTCTAATGCGGCGTATCCAGTAAGATTCTTTTTCTTTCCTGGTTTGGGAACTCCAGATGGGGTTTTGAGCAATTGCAATAAGTGTTATACCACTGAAAGTGTGGTCAGGGGGGTATAGTAGTAGAGAGCGGACTTCTGTTCAGCTTCTTTGTCATCCAATCAGATCTATGAAGGATGATCCTTTTGTGTAGCTTTTCAGTTTCTGCGACATACTGAAGGCTACATATCTTACATGTGATGAGATAAATTGCTTCTCTGTTTTGCACGTTTTGTTTGTACCATGTATGTTACATTTTTCTCTAGTTACTGTGCTAGAAAATGTCCTGGTCTCGATCATATGTTGACAGGTTTTGCACCTTTTATCGTCACAGGGGCCAGCTTAACTAGGGTCTTGGCGTTAGCTTCGCCCTGACTAGGATGTCCTTGAGGTTTTTGGTCTCCTGTAGACTACTACAGGTTTGTTAGGGAGGATTAACTTTAGTGCGTTCGACGATTCCACGATGGGCCAGTGTCTCCCGATGATTTTACCTACTTTGGAGTTGTCTAGATGGTAGATCAGGATAAATGGTATCCTATCAACGTTTTCCTTCTTTCCATATTTTAGTAGGTCATTGCGGTTTGTTTGTTTAGCTCTTTGGATTGCCTCCGTAAACATTTCGTTGTCATAGCCTCCGTAAATTAAGTGTTTAGATAGCTCTTCAGACCTATTTAGGAATGTTTGATGGTCGGAGCAAATTCTGCGTATCCTCAGTTCCTGTCTATATGGGAGGTTCCTAATGAAGTGTTTAGGATGAAATCTGCTTGGGAGGAGATACTGTTGTTTGTCGGTTGGTTTCGAGTAGATGTCTGTATGGAGTTTGTTTTCTATCAGTCTGGTTGTTGTGTCCAGGAAAACGTGGTTTGAATTGGAGACTTCAGCATTGAATTTTATTGAGGGATGGAAGTTGTTTGCCTTTGATATGAAATCATCCAGACTTTCTCTTCCATGTAGCCACTTCATTTCTATATCATCGATAAAGACCTTATAGTGGCATAGTTGTTAGAGCATCCACCTCGGATGCGAGAGATTGTGGGTTCAATCCCCGGGCGAGTCATACCAAAGACTTATAAAAATGGTACTAACAGCTGCCTCGCTTGGCGCTCATCATTAAGAGGTTAGTGTTAGGACATAATCGTTTTCTATTTTATTTGTTTGTCTTGTCTATGTTTTGTATTTGCCTTTAAAAAAGACTAATTAAAGAGTCGAAAGCGCCCATGTGTGTGTGTGTGTGTGTGTGTGTGTGTGTGTGTTGATTGGCCAAATGCAGCTCAGAAAGTTAGTATTTTTAATTAACTTTTGTGGCCTCCTCTACCACTGAGTTACTTCTAGGACTTCGTATTTATTTTCATCAAATGAGCTTTGGAATGCAATATGTTGCCTTCATTCACTCAGCTTTCCAATTTCGTTTCTTACTTTCATCCATCGAAGTTTCCTAGGTCGTATCATTCCTTTGTCCAATTTCAATTCCATTTCCATAGTTTTCCTTCGTTCATCAAGCTTTCGCATGCTTTGTCTTCCTTTCTGTACCTAGATTTCCACTGTCCTAACTTGCTTTCATTTCCAAGCTTTTATATGTACGTACCATGGTTTCATCCACGGAACTTTCCTGTGCTGCACGTTTCATTCCTTGACGAGCTTTCAAAAGCTGTACTTTCGTTTCATTAGCTGAGCATCATATTCCATCGCGACCTTTTATTCGTCCACCAAGTGTTTTAATGCCGTGCCTTTCTTTAGTGCGCAGGGCTTTCCATGCTACGTTGCTTTCATCCACAAAACATTCCTTTGCTGTACCCGTCTTTTGCACGGCGAGCTTCCCAATGCATGTGTTTGTTTTGTAACTGAATTGTCTTTGTCGTGATTACATTTCATTCAATGTCGTACTTTGCTTTCTTCCACGAAATTCCCCCTGCCGTGCCCATCTTTTGCCCATCGAACTTTCTAATACCGTACCTTTATTGCATCCACCGAACTTTCTCATGCACAACCTTGCTCTCTACCACCAAGCTTTCAAATGGAGCACCAATATTTCGCGTCAACTGAGAATTGCATCCACTGGTTTATGTATCCAACGAGCTTTCCAATTCTGTGCATTTTGTTTCACCAACCAAGCTTTACAGTGCCATATTATGCTATATATCACTGAGCCTTCCTATGTCATTCCTTTCCTTTGTTTATTGTGTTTTTCGTATTTTGTCTGTCAAGCTTTCCAGTGCTGTACGTTTTTTATTCATCGAGTTTTCCGTTATCGCGCTTTTCTTCTTATTGCTCCTTATATGTTCTAAGTCTTTTTATAGTTTTCAGTATTTTATACGTTGCAATATATTTTATTTCGGTTTTTAATTTTGTGATTGCTTATGTGTTATGAATCAGTTTGCAATACGAAATTTTATTAGAATATTTGCGTGTGATTGTGTACATAGTGATATAGTTTTAACCCCATTTTTGCTATATAATACGAATCTCGAAATTTTCTCTTAATAGCTATTATACATTCAAGCCGTGGAATAACATTTTTAATTGCTCATGTTATTTATCTAAATTTAAATTTTAGAAAATTGTTTAAAAAAGCACCGAATGTATACCTCAGCCCTTGACCAAGGTAATTCTATGGAAAGACTCATTAAGGTAATTCACAAAGTTCCCAGATGTCTTAATGATAAGACATTTAACACATTTCTGGATAAAGTCATATTTTCTTTCCAAAGGTGCTGGTGTTTAATATAGATGGATTTCAAACAATAGCAAGTCTTTTCGGAGACCAGGTGAGTTTAAAACGATATATTAGTCGCTCTGATAAGAAATATTTTTTTGCCACGTACACAGTTGTTCTTATCTCAACCATGTTATTTATGTTGCCCCATAATTCATTGCAAGTTTCAATTCTATATCTTTCATTTTATGAAAATATTGTTGCACAATGGTTTCAAAGATGGACTTATATATGCATAACAGTAGATAATAATTACCATTTAACAAAACGCTGGTCTAAAAAACGTCTTGCAATCAAATAAAGTATGAATAACCATATTCTAATAATCAAATAAATAAAATAAAACATACGCTAATACTGGATATATTTCATGGTGTGGTACCCAACTCATATTTTAATGAGTGGCGAATCCACAAGTTAAAATATATAGATTTTGGTACCAAAATAATGAAATATATCGAGTATTAACTTCCCCATACTTTCATAACCGGAACCTACAAATATACGTGACTAAATATAGTGGTAGGATTGGGTTAATATAATATGCCACATTAACTGACATTGTTGTCATTTTGTAAACTATTTGACCCTATCTGACGACGACAAAGAGAGTCCGATTCAGTATTGCACCACAACGGGTGTTTTGTCGATATTGTCAAGTAGGTAAGGGGAAATAACTTCGTCTAATTTCATTATCAAAGATTAACTTCCATGTCTGAAACGTAAGGCAGTTTCTATTTATTTGTTATACCTCACAAGGTAATCTTTTTTGTGAGTGCATGTAAAAAATTTCTAGACACACATAATGAAGGATATATTTGTCACATGTTTAAATATAAGAATATACTTTTCACATGTGAAAATATGGGAATAAAAATAGAAAACTATTTCGTCATTAAGTCTCTATTTTTCACACATGAGTATAAAATAAAGTGTTTATCCATATTTTTATAATCAAATAAATTATGAATACCCTTATCGAAGGGATTCAATTCTAACGACCACGGCTTCGATTACTCTTGTTCGTTCTTTTTAGGTTTTCTGTATTTGACTTTTCGCTGGCATTGTACTTGGCATGCACAAACTAAGCATATGTTCCATATTAAAAATTATTCTTCAGTTCGGTGGATACTTCGGGGCAGCCATATGCATAGTGGACGTGAATAATGATCATTTAGATGACATTATTGTAGGATCGCCCTTCTTCTCTGATACTGCGACAGAGCAAGGACGAGTAGATGTGTTTCTAAATAGAGGTCTGGTATGTAAGAACTCTTCTGGAAATGGAACTTTTTCTGTAGCATGACAATTATTGGATTATACACTTAGAGATAATTGTCTGTTATGTAAGAACTCTTCTGGAAATGGAACTTTTTCTGTAACATGACAATTATTGGATTATACACTTAGAGATAATTGTCTGGTATGAAAGAACTCTTCTGGAAATGGAACTTTGTCTGTAGCATGACACTTATAGAAAGATACACTTAGAGATAATTGTCTGGTATGTAAAAGTACTTCTGGAAATGGAACTTTTTTCTGTAACTTAACAATTATAGAACTATACACTTAGAGATTATTGTCTGGTATGTAAGAACTTTGTTAGTAACGTAACAATTATAGAATTATACACTTAGAGATATTTGTCTGGTATGTAAGAACTCTTCTGGAAATGGAACTTTTTCTGTAGCATGACAATTATAGAATTATACACTTAGAGATAATAGTCACGTTTTACCTCTTTTTTAAATATCCGGCGCTTTAAATTGAATCAATTACTAATTTCAATTCAAAAGTCTTACTTTAAAAGATAAAAGTTTTAAATAATTAATATAAAAATGACACATAAAGATTTCTGAAGAGGTTATGATATTTTGATCAAAGGTAAAGAAATGACCTCAGGTTTTTGTTTTAGTTTTCGATAGTTACACTTTATAAATGGTTCATACTGTATGCACCTATTTAGATTGAAAACGTTACACATTGCAAACATGCTAGCCTCTAAATTAATAAACAAGAAAATGGTTATGGACATCAATTGTTCTCAGATCAAAGAACGAGATACGAAACAGCTGAGATGAACTTTCCTTTCAGATACACACATAACACGATCATAGAAACGTATGGCTTTAGCAACACAATGTGTTCAGGAAACATGAGCTTATTGTTTAATATTATGCACGCGCTAAATTTTCATCGTCAGCTTAATAGTTTGGTAAAATATGCATTATTAAGAAGCAGATGTAATGGATATTTATTTACAAGCTGTACTGGGAAATATATCACTTTTTACATTTCAGTTTTCGTTTGAAAAGCAGCAAAACTGGCTCGCTGGTGATGGTATAGCATTTTCCAGACTGGGCCACGCCATAAGCAGTCTTTTAGATATCAATGGAGATGGCTTCAACGGTAATAAATTGGTCATTGATGTTGTATAAATACTGTAAACCGCTTTATCCAGCATATTCAAACCTTTTAGGATGATACAAATAATGCCTAGAACTGTTTTGTATTTTAAAAATTAAATATTCCACTACTTTTGATGAAAAGGTTTAACGTTTTATTGCCAATTTCATGCTTGGCATGTAATGATTCAGTAGTACACATGGATTCGTAGTAATCAGAGAACATGTTTAGACGAAGTTAAGAAACAATATATGAAGAATTTTCTTAATTGACATACAGTTGTATTTTTCTTCACACTTACATGCATCATTTACATATTATACGTATAAAAAAGAAACGTTATATATAAACAGGCTGAATTAAAGTTTAAGACCCATCTTTACTGCTTTTAATATTCAAAATAGGATACCACTGTGTAAATTAATGGTTAATGTTGAGGGCTAAAATTTAACAGATTTTATACACTTTACTATGGTCATTTATATTTACCATCTCTACATTGTTTTATTTGACTTTGCCTCAGTTTTATCACTCCGAAATACAGTTCATTTTTGTAGAAATTTAGTAGCAATGACGCAAGTAGCATCACCGTATGCAATACACCATTACAACAAAATAGCATATCTTTTCCTTAGATATTGCAGTTGGGGCTCCGACTGAAAATGAAAACCGAGGAGCGATCTATATTTACAATGGTTGTATATATGGTGTCTGGCCAAGATTCGGCCAGAAATTAAAAGCAGCTGATATAGATGTTGGACTCCGAAGCTTTGGGTCGTCTTTTTCCCGCCCAAGAAAGATTGAGAACACGGACCAAATAGGTAAAGGTCACTTGAAAAATGTGTTTTATAGGTCTATTTCTTCTTCTTATATCAGTGACAAATAAGTCTGATTAAAGTTTTCATGGACTGTGACTCGGACAATTTTTGTCCTTATTCTCGTCCTATTTAATGTACAGTATCCCAAGTCGTACAGTGTACGATGCTGAAGACAGGAAGTATCATATCCAATTTATTTAACAGTTGTCAAGGTATAATTAGACTTCTATTCATTTTAATAACATATTTAGGAAAAGGAATCATAAAAGCATTTCCAACCTTTGCTGAAGAGTCGAACCGAAACAGTTGTAAGAAAGTTTAAATTTTTTGTTAATCTATGGACGCACACTTGAAACGTGTATTTCCTTGATTATTCTATTAATTACTGAAGACTGTGCTGGCTATGATATAGGACAGCCGGTAAAATCACGAGACGAAGTCTTTAAAGAAGCGTCATGATTATGAAAGAAACGAAGCCATGCTAAATTAATCTGGCGATGTTGACAAAGCTTGTCACACAATTGTTTGTTCCGAAAAAAGTGAAAATAATGATGAAAGAATTTATAATTGTAAGTTTCAGAGACAAATTTGTGCTGGTTTTAGTTATCATCTAGCATACAATTTCAATGTGTGGAATATTTATGTTTGCTTTTAAAATAAAACTACAGAAATTTAAATTTCCACAGAGTTCGCTTCAGGAGCATATTTATCAGATAATGCAGTAATAGTCAGAACGAAGTCTGTCATGTCCATACGTGCACATGTCTATCACAATCCAGGGACCATCTCAAAGGCTAATCCTCACATAGACGTTATTGTGTGCTTCACGATCCAAATTCAAAACATGTCACCCTCGCTTCATAAAATTGGTAAGTATTGCTTTGCATGGAAGAAAACTTTTTTTAAAGACTAGAATGCCGGCTCTCCATGTTTATGGTTGAAACGATACTAATGACAAGGTTCTGTCTCTTTCTAATCCATCTACCTCTATATAATCCAAATAGTTTGTCACGTTTGGCTATAATATATATATATATATATATATATATATATATATATATATATATATATATATATATATATATATATATATATATATATATTGTACTTTGTTTTTATAAAGTTTGAACAGGGTGATATAATGATAACATCGAATTCTTCATAGAAGAATTTCAGATTCAAAAGCTGTCCATTTGGGGGCTAATTGGGGGCTAATTTACCCCCCGGTCTCCATCTGATAGCATTTAATCAGTAGACTGACAACATCAGCACTCAGAATATATAATTTCTGTTTTAATTAACAAAGTTTAACCTAAGTGCATACATACTTCAGGATTTGTATTTTCTGTGTGCGAAGTTCTTACAACAGTACATATAAAACATGACCATCTTAAAACTTTTAAATGCAAACTTTTGTAGAAGTGGAATACACCATGGAGATTGACGAGATTCCAACAAGTCCTAAGAGATCAGCCTTTATGACTGGAGATATTGTAGTAAACAGAACTCTGTGGGCATCCTGTTATCACAGCACATGCGACAACCCTCTCACTGTAAATAATAAGGTAAAGATATAGCCTTTTTTTAAAAAGTATCTTTAAAGTTATTTTTCATTTTCATCAATAGCTCTTTTTGTGGAAAAATTGGAAATACCTGTTATGTCCATGGATTGATTTTATAACCTAGATCTCGTATTTTCTGCCGAATCGTTTGAATGTAATCTAAAAGAGACATCATTTGCATAGTTTTTTCTTTCTGACTTTTTGAAAATTGTTACCAAGCACAATATTACCTAAATCTTTTTCGTTATTCGTGCGCTATCATGATGCCTCAGATAATCAAGAGACAAATTAGCTGCGATTTATTTGAATGTAAATCATTGGTCCACATATTGTATGTCTTGCTAGAGAATCTTTCCATGCACATTACAGTTTGAATAGGAATAAAATGTGTTCAGCTGAAACAAATGAGTACATGTTTAATTGCAGTATACAGATATATGGAGAGATGTGGTTTTGCAATTAACATACAGGCCCACACTCAACAACAAACTCTGCAGATCTTGCCCTACGGTTCAGCAGTTTGATGGACACAGACCCAATAGTCCACTACACACATTGTCAAGAAAGGTAACTGAATGCACTTATGCATATTTTACCAGCTATTTCATATTATTAATGAAGCAAGTGGAACGAATATGGGTTTTCAATGTGTCAGAGTTAAGAAGGTTTAAAACCGTCTATGAACACTAATTCAGGGACGCTTCCATGACCACCAAATTGTAATTAATTTAATGCATTTATAAATAAATTTTGTAAGATAATGTCAGTTGAAATGGTAATGTTCCTATAAAAAATGTTCCTGCTGTTTATTTTCTTTGGTAAAGAAAACAATGTTATGAATAAAGATAATGCCATACTACTATCTGCCAGATCAAAGTTTGATAACAATCTAACACGCTGTAATGCAACTTACAGGATTTTAATCTGTCTGTGTTTGTGTGTATGTATATATGAAGGGCAAATACATAAACACGGATTGCATATTTCTTATATTTAGATACAGTATGACAAGGACTGCGGTAGGGACAACCTATGTTCTCCAAATCTGATACTTTCTGTCAGTCAAGTTCACAGTAACTGGACAATGGAGATGATGACTGGTCAACCAATGGCCCTGGAGATTAAATTGAAGAACAAAGGCGAGAACGCCTATGATATAGTGCTGGAGATTCAAGAACCAAACACAGCGAAGTTTGTTGGCTTGCTGGCGAAAGAAATGAATAACAGAGGTAACGATCGACTATTGTATTTGATTTCCTGTTGTAAATTTGGATGAATTCATTTAAACAATAGCCTTTCCGTTATGGTTTTTGAAAAGTTGGAAAATACTTGAATAGCACGACTTTCTTCCATTAACGATACCACACAACACCCAGACCATCAAATGCTATTCGTTCACCGTTACTGTTAATGCTATTTGTTTGCAATAATATTTAAGTTAACAACGCACCGCTGTCAAACAATATTTTGTAAACTTGGTTCCTTCAAGTTTCATTGTCGCTATAACTTAGACCTTTTCCAGTATAATTTCTTCTGATTAATTTCTTTTTTAAACCCAAGTTAGTAGTTCACTGAAATTTTTTTCCTTTCCTGGGTTGTTTGTATAATAGTTCCACATTTTGAAATAATGTACTAATTGCATCCAGTTATCAAGTTACTAAATGTTTCATTAAAATACTGGCATTTTCAATCATGGCGACAATAATGAGACACTTTTTGTACCTTCACTTTCCGTAACGTATTTTATTGTTCACTAATTATTTTATTTTGTTTTGTTAAATGCATCATTTAATTAGGTATACAAGTCAATATATAATTAAAACACAATGAATAAATCAAATAATGAACTGAACAAATACATTAATTAATACATTAATCAATCTATCAATAAATACAGATTTGTTCATTAGTCCCGTGCATGCAAAATTTACAGTTGAACTGAAGTCTTACAAGACATAAACTGCGGTACCTATTTACTCATAATATCTTTGCGATAAAAATAACCTTGTTTTAAGCCCTCTCATTAAAAATGATGCCATTTGATATCTAACAAAGTGTTATTAGGACGAAAGTGAAGCGCACGGGAACAAAGGTTATCCAGATAATTACAAACACTTGTCACTAACAATCTCTGGGCTTCTTTCTCAAATTTAAAATAAATCAATTTTAGTAACAATATAATGCTTGTAAAGATCATATTTCACATGTAAACATCAAGAAAAAGTGTTGTTTATTTTCTTTCAAAAAATATCAAATAGCAAATATAAGACCATATTTGAAAGATGTTTTTCAAAATATTTTTTTTGTGGTTTGTGTACTTTTAATTTCCAAGAATAGAATAAAATGAATGTAAGAAACCTAAGGTATTTGTAATTATGATTCTATTCATAGCTTTTATAGAGCTTAGTGATTAGTTGTTTGATTATAGGGAATCGGCATTGGGCAGATACTTCTCAAATTCAACAGTTAGCCATTTACCAAGTGCAAGTCTGTTAATGGACTGTATTCAAGAGACGTTATGGTCACAAAGGTCACTTTCGTAAAATGGCAACTGGCAAATTTCTTAAATAATTAATTCTTTTACTGTATTAGTTTTTGGATCCTGTCTGTTGAATGTGGTATTAAATAAAGCTACAGCTTAAAATCATATACTGTTTGAATAGGCGAAGACGAAATATGAAAACCATTTAAGTATGAAATCAAAAGTCGCGAATGTTTGTCCTTAGTTTGATTACAGGAAAATTATTTGAGGAATTTGCGCAATTTAGAAAGAAGCAATTGAAAAAACTGTTACATTGAATTCTTTGGAAATCAGGAAATAAAGACTCCAAGTCAAAGGCACACATTGGGTTTAACATTGTATTTTATGTTTCGCTCGATCGTGAGGTTTACTTGTACTTGCTACTGTTAGTCCACTGGTGTTTAAAGGTATTAATAATGCGCATGCGCATAATTTGTATTTCTCGTTGTTGAATAATGAAAACATTGTGTACTGCAATTAGGTGATTGTCCGATAGTTATGACGGTTTGTCTAAATTTTCGATCGATATTTATTATAATTTCAGATTTCATGACTAAATAATAATTTGAAACTTTTTAAAAATAAATTACTATATTTGATCTAAATTACAATGATATTTTTGTGATTGCTACATTTTTGTACACGACTACTTTGCAGATAAGAGATAATGCAATTTAGTTAGTGTCGTGATTAAAGTGTGTCACCCTTTGTTTTCTTCTATTCTGATGGAGCTATTTGCTGTCGTGTTTGAGAGGAAATACTAAAAGCTTTCTGCAAAGATAAAGCGTATTCTAATTAATAATTGATTACGGAAGTGTTCGGAGTTCATCGTTTCATTACATTTGGTCTAATTTAGATAATGCCCACATATACTTAGCACTTTCACTTAGCATCCTAATGACGGAAGCATACTGTGACAGGCGGTGACCAAGGAGAGGTAAATATGGGAGAATTTTCCGCCGCAAAAGACTTTATTTTCTAGACATGAATTGTGAGAAGAAAACAAATCTTTGGACATAACTCAGAAACAAATGTAGTCGAAGACCATGCAAATACATATTTCCGAATATTTCCAGTTAAAATAAAATACACATATTGTTTTTCTTTCCTACAATAATAAAAAGGTATTCTTAAGCATTCAGTGATTAAAGTTACATCTCTGATGCTAATTACTAATGATTCATTTTCATTCTGGCGTTGAACAAGAATACATTTCTTGCTTGTTACAGATAACAGAGTGTCATGGACGTCATTGGTCTTGGGACAATATATTATAAGTTCTCATACAGACTGTTTATAAAACATAATAACAGTCACAACATAATATCGCCAATCGGTAGCCCCAAACTGACTGAAAGTAGAACTGCTCAAAGAAGTATCTGTATTCCTTTTTAATTAAAGAAGATAGATTTTCTCATGAATTGATGACGATTCACCTATAATCGAAGGTATAGAATAAAGAGAGCACGGAGAAATATGAATCGAAAGGTCTTTACTGTCCATTTCCTCACAGACAGATTCAACGCCCATTTAATTTATTCACGAAAGGTATCTGCTACTGACGATGAGCATGACAAATTCTTTATTGCAATCAGGTCACAAAATTACTCTCTGGTTTTGAAAAGAATTCGCTTACTGACCAGATTTTCCAAAAAGAATGTCAAAATCTTTATTATATTCATGTCCTATACGCAACAGATAAGGTGAACTATTAGTATCCGATTTCGCATGCGTGTACATCAACCATGGACGATATATTAATTTTAAAACTAATTACCTCAGATTGACAGCATTATCACAGTCAGTACTCAAACTTAATTGGAAAGACAGAAAATAAATCACAATATATGGAACACAAATTAATCTGCGAAAAACTAGATAATTTAGAATGATGATTTTAAGATGAAAGTGGAAAGAACAATAAATTGAATAAAAATGATTAAAAGTTACCAAAAAATTAATAAAATAATAAGCATTAAAAAATTCTTAAAACTCGAGCTCTCAGATCTTAATAATGTTTTTAACTTTGGTACACTTGGTCCGATACAAAAGTGTTTGAGTTGTAGCTGCTTTTTTCTTCTCTGAGGTAGCTACTTCTAAAGAGGTAATAAAATTTATCATCCTCAGAGTTTTGCATGCAATGTCTGTGCACTCTTTCCTATCTAGGCAACGTTTACCCAGCTTCCTTTTTATTTACGTAAACAATGATTATATTTTCAAAACATTTATTATATTATCGTTATATTTTTACAGTCATTTTACGAATAATGCTACAATTTTAATTTCATTTAAAAAGTTATATCAGCTTTTGTCGAGTTAGGAATGGACGAATCCCATGTCTGTATAAACTGATCGCGAAGCCTTTCCTTAACATTATATCAACTTACTGGCAACATTTTGACTAACTAAAAGAAATCGAAACACAGTTTCCATTAAGATGTTATGAATGCTCGCTATCAATTTACTTCTGCGTAGACCATTATTTTAATTCTGCAGTAGCCTGAGATACATGATGTAAGATATTTTTTTTTGTTTACCATTAATGAGATTTAGCCAATAAGAAACCAGTCTCCTTTTCTTTGTAATCGTCAAGGGGTTCATCATATATCATATACGGGGTGTGGGGGTGATTTAAAACTTGGAACTATTATCGTCTCAAACATTTTAAGCTGACAGCCTACAGGCAAATTACAAGTTAGCATTCTTTTCTTAGCAAGGTACATAGCTATCCTGGCTTGACTAATTTGATTCTTAATTCCCCATAAATATTTCGAATTTGCCATTAGGATCAGGCCTAAAGATTTATAACGTCTGACTACTTCAATTTCAGAAAATCATAATTTGATTTTCACATTTTGCTTATTTATATATTTCCCAAAAATAACTTTCGTTTTGCTTGCGTTAATGATAAATTTATATATTTTTGCAGTAATTAAACAATATGTCAAAATTATTTTTCATACCTCTGA
Source organism: Sinohyriopsis cumingii (assembly GCA_028554795.2). Taxonomy (NCBI): domain Eukaryota; kingdom Metazoa; phylum Mollusca; class Bivalvia; order Unionida; family Unionidae; genus Sinohyriopsis; species Sinohyriopsis cumingii. The sequence continues at coordinate 21,811,011 of CM068841.1, read as the reverse complement.
AAAAGAAAACGGCATTGTCTGCATAGTGTTAAAGAAGTAGTTCTAATCATCTTACAGTAAATCAGCTGTAATACAGGTACAATTTTTGAACTCACAAAGTAATTTTCGATGTTATTTAGATACAGGACAAATGATACGGGAGAAAAAAATTCGCTTTCACTAGCTCCATGTTTAACTTGTAATTAGCTCTAATTTCTTTCCATTATTGAAGATAAAAGACTTCAATCCACATACATGTTCATTATCACCTGGAGTAGTTTTTCATTTATGACAGTGTTAATTAATTGTTTCAGTTAACATCTCTTCCTACACTGTCAAAGCCTGATAAAAGTCCACAAAAGTGCAAAACAGTGTTTTATGTCTTTGATTTGAAAGTTCCATTAAGAAGCATAAGACACAATAATATCAAATGTGGAGTATCCTTTAGAAAGCCTGCCTGTGCCTCATATAGTAAATTGTTTTCTTTAAGGAAGAGCGAAACACTTGTTAAGAAGATCAGTACATTCCTTGCCTCAGTAGTGTAATAGACTTGTAATTTGCAGGATCTGGTTTATCTCCTTTATTTGTATATATCAGTTTGAACAACCATGTAGTCCATGTCTCTTGAACGACTAATGTATTTGAAATCATTTAAAAAATGTTTCCAAAAACAAGATGGAAAACTTCTCTTGTACATTTAAAATATCGATTTAAGACGGAATCTTCACCGGAAGTCTTATTAAATTTTAATTTGCTCAGTACGGACATCTCATGGCACACTCACTAATCTAATATCCAATCTAAATATTGAATGTTGAACTAACGGTATTGGTTCAACGTGTTGCGTCATTCAAACATTTGGACAGAAGCTCAGTCGGTCATCTATGTGATTTATTCTATACAACTCGTATAATTTCAGATCTTCATAACTTCTACGTCTTCCTATAGCTTTAAAAACAAATTCGTTACTTACTGAAAAGTCCTCTGTTAATGACAGTAATTATTTTCGCTAAGATACACGTTTATATGAAGAAATAAGTATACTAATTAGTGGCCTGAGTATTCTACGTGTTTGCTGAGAGGTCACTTCCAGTTGAATAAAGAATTATTGCGCTTTTTCATTTTGTAAACGGTAAACATCAGGGAATACTTCATTACTTATCAGAAAAATCTATTTTTTCGAATCATTTCTCTCGTTATTTTAAAAAAGATCACATATCTAAATGTTACTCCGATTCCTACTAAGTATGTAAACCAACAACAATGACCATATATTGTCTTTTCATAAGATGCCAAAGACAGAATAAAAAACCTTGGATGTACAGAAGAAGCCAAGTCGGATGATCAGAAGAAAAAGCTGTTTAAATGCTTGATAAGAAAGCCGTATCCTCTTCCCACCTACGGAGAAGCAACATATACAATACTCTCCGACCTTGGGGACATGCTCTATGATGATCAGATGACTATTAGTATCAGGGCGCGCAACTTAAACGGGCACAAAGTCTTTGATTCCACAAACGTTCCTTTGTTGGTGAACAGAGATTTAAATCTCAGAATTGAAGGGTATGTCTTTTATCTTTTCCTTTTGTTTTGGGTTTAAAATCATGATCAAATTGATCTTGGCTTTCTTTAAGTGCATACTGCCAATATTTTATTAAATGCAGTTGTAATTTGAGGAATAATATTTCTCTTAGCGGAACAAACATTCAACAGAATGCGATGAAATCGAAACGGATTAGTTCCTGTGTAAATGTCCGTCACCAAATTACAAATCTTTTATCATAAAACATAAACATTAAATATATTAACAACGATTAAGCGAAGTTTATTGCAAGTTACGTATGCATTTTGTATTTTATCCAATAAAACTTTAACTTCCAATATAAATTGCCATTCCTTTGAAGTTTTATGCATTCTTTAGTCCACATTACCTATTTTCAAAATGATCAAGGTCACGATTGCTAGCATGCATAGTTAGAAACACCAATAGAATATATTGATATGTTAACTGTGAGCAGGTATATTCACTGGCATAGCTTAAAATATATTGTATGAAACTCGATCCGTTTTAGCGGAAACTTAAATCAACGGCAGCATTCACAACTGTCAATGTCATATGTTATATTTGCTTTAAAAATAGATGTTCTTTGTTTATCTGAATTGCTGGTACAATATAAATTGTAGCTAAACAGCGTACGGCTTTACAATTAGTATCGCCGGTTATGTAACAATTTTTTGTCGAACCTTTATAATTGTTCCTCGCATTTGAAATATGTATATAAAGAAACTTACACCAAATTCTGGTAGACTATTTTGTCAAGGAATAAAATCCCTTTGGTTTCAATAAAAAAGAGTGAGGTATTTATAGCATCCTCATCCTCATTATTATTATTATTATTATTATTATTATTATTATTATTATTATATAATTTTTTTTACAGTGTATCGAAACCAGAGCAGATTTTTTTTGATTATGATAGAAACTTCACTGGCAAAGTGTCTAATATAGAACATATCTACTCTTTCACAAACATGGGGTCAAACTTGTTGCAGGAAGCATTTGTCAGTGTATGTTTACCGAAGGGCGCCATATTTTGTTCAGCCTTCTGTAGAAACCAAACTGCACAGGTAAAATTAAATTTTATTTGATTTACTGACACAAATATTGGGAATAGAACTTATAATAGCACAATTATATCGTCCAATTACCCAATGTAGCACTCAAAGGGCGTAAAACGTTAAAGGCCAGTAGTTTGACTTTAGCTGTCGTCTAGTAAAGATGCTTGTATTATAATCTTATTTGCTGGCTGGACATTGAAACTATCTGGATAATTTGGTGTTTAGATCTGAATAAAGATTTTACTTATTCAGATAGTTTGTAAAACTCTCAAACTCTTTTCAGAGTAAGACAACCTTCTTTGTTTAGAACATAATTGTTTTAGGGTGTTTTTCAATCCATTTCACAAACTCTATAACCCAAAAATATCGCTATTTGAGAGAGAATTATAAACACAATCATATAAAATGAGAAACTTTCGGAGAAAAGTAAAATTACGATCGGTTAAAAAAAAACCTATTAATACGGAATTTAATTTCGACTTTTATCTTCAGCATTCTATTAATTTGTAAACCTTTCTGAAACAATTCTGTGTAATTACTATGTTTCTTTTCAAAGAAGTAAAATGGTTCTATTTCTTAAGGACGTTTACCTAAATTAGTTTTACAGATTAAAAAAAATGTACCATCAATCACTCCGTCTTCAAAGATTGCTATATAGGCAATTTATTTACAGTTTTAATTTAATGCAGTAATAATGAAACTTCTTATAACGCATGGGAAATAAATAACCTCAGAATATTAGGAGGAACGTCATCTCCTAATTAACTATTACAGTGTCATTTCTCACGGACTCTCTCTCTCTCTCTCAACATACATATATATATATATATATATATATATATATATATATATATATATATATATATATATATATATATATAAGCTGTCACATTCTTTCACAGGTCGAACACTTTAATAATGATGGAATTTCTGCGTCTGAGTGCATCTCAAGACATGTGAACAATACAAGGACTGAAGGGTTTGGAGATAGCAACAGGATGGGCTTTTCTATCGTACGTTGTCCTTAATGGAGTAAACAAATTTACAATGTAAACGTTTCTTAGCTTGACACACACACACACACACACACACACATACACACATATACTCTCAGAAAATGAAGATCATCACGTGACACAAAAGGTCGAGTCATGAGCCGAGTTTTCAAATTTTGAGATTAAGACGTGAACTAGCAATCAAGATTGAATTACTATGATAATGATATTTTGTGTTACATGCCTATTAATATTCAGATAATTTAATAAAAATCACTATTCTTGGCTGAGAAACAACATAATTTGCTTAACATTTTAACTTTTTAGATATAAACTTTATCCTAAACCATGAACCAAATTACTTATTGATCAGTTGATATGTGGATAAATCTCGCAGTTTACGAATGAAGCGTTTGAAACAATAGTCACCCAATTTTCACTACGATCACTGCTAGTAACACGAATTCTTGGACACAATGGGGCAGCAGACTCATATATGGCTATATATTGGTCTGGCATAAAGTTTTGCATCATGGAATATTTAACGGCTGAATGTGTCTGGAAGTTTCTCACCAAGACTACTCTGCAAGCGGTGAGGGAGGCTCTGATTTGGACTAACTTGATTATACGGATTCGTTATAGAGAATGTGACACATTTCTGTTTGCATATCAAGTGATATCATGACATGCTTGGTTAGTTGTAACCAAGAAACGAGTAGTTTCAACCTCTGTTCAGAGGATGGTGAAACGGACAGAGAAAACAAGAGTATCTTTTTTATTACTTTGATATATGGCGATATTCTGACTCTTTCTTGAGTAAAAAAAATATAGGTTTATAAAACAAACCATTACGATGCCTTCACTGGTTAGAATTAAAATTTATTTTCTGGTAGACCCGAATGATATTCTAAGTTCATTCATATTTCTCTGCTTCAGTCCGTATAACAATTCATGATGAAGCAGGCAACCATGGATATATCTTTGCGTTCTCAGTGACTCTGGAATACAGAAAGGACATCGACATCTATGTTTAAATAAATTGTTCGAAGGACTGACTAATATATATGATGCGAATAATCTTTAAAATTTGTTCCATGTTGACGTTACCTCACATGAAGTAGAGCAAGTTACAATAATCTTTTGTCCGTACGATATTTGTCAGGGGTGAAAGACCGAAATTAACTGTTGCCTTGTTCTTGATGACTGTTTACTTTGCGTGCCATTTTTATAAACATGTTCTGTCTTATTTGCTACTTATTCTAGAATCAAAACTACTGTATGTAATGTGTTTTATTTTCAGAACTGTAATTCCAGCTATGAATATGAGTACGTGTGCCATATGGGGATATTACGGGTATCAGATACGTGTTATGTCTCACTGAAACTTGATATTAAAGATATCATGACAAACTCTAAGGTAATAGTCTATGTTCTCCGTCATTTCCTGTATACACGGCGGCTTTGATGCTATATAAAGCTTGGTCGTTAGTACTACAAAAAAGAGATATGTATTATTATTTACATATCCATTATATTTTTAAATGTTAATTTATTCATTTTCATTTGAGCTGCAAAAGAAGAGAAAAATATTGCCTCGCAAAATTGCCCAGTGTGCGGTCTATGGCATTCAGTGCACGGTGCTAATACTGTTGAAGGTGTAAGAATATAAATGTTTAGAATATATTTGACTATCTCATAGGAGACTTTGGTTAAAGACAAGTCGAGTTCAGTCTTGCATTTTATCAAGTAGTCTCGAAGGTCCTGCAGGAATATTAATTGAACACAACGTCTCTTGTCAATAAACGTTGGGATCTTAGAAGTTGTAGAAAAGATGCTTTAAAAAGTTTTATGTCTTTGAATTACGTCACAAATTTTGTTTAAAATTTGCAGATGAAGACTTGGCGACCATTGGAGCTTGTTTCTCATATAGCTGTAACGGCCCCAATGGCGAATAGGAGACGCATATATGAGGTATATATTCTTTACCTAGTTTAAGTTATATTGAATTTTTTTTTCAGAAATAATATAAGTGAATCTTTTTTATGCTTCGTTATTCTTCCTGGTTTCACTGTTAAAAGTTCTTTTTATTGCATTTTTTCTACATTAAGTCAAAAGCATGTATTAAATAGGTTATGACTAGCATGGATAGCGGGGACTTTTATACATTTTTATATTTGCTAGTGATCCTTTTATGATGAATATTATGAATTTCATTGACGAAAATGTTTTCTGACTAGAAACATATGGAATTACTAATACATTTGCAGGTCAAAAGCATAGCATTTCCCCTGCGAAGAAATGGAACTCATTTACTCCCCTGGATTTTTGCAACGGCTGCCCTTTGTGCTGGCGTAATCCTGGCTCTTATCTCCTTATTGTTGTACAAGGTATGTTATAGGTTGTGTGTTCTATTCTATCATGATTGTTGAACGCTTCTGAACTTATTCCACTATTAAAATCAGTCTTGTAACGTAATAGAGAGACAGTATTGTGAAATGTTAATAATAACACTGTGCATATTGCGGAAAATGAAAACTAAAATCCCGTGAATCGAAATTTTATTCTCGAACGAAATTTCAGAAGTCCAACGATAGAGTACATTGTGTTTATAAGAAACCAAAAAGAAAAGATAACACATTTGAAATCTATTATGTAAGATTGTGTGGTTATCTTTCTATATAATACGGCATTTGCTGACTTTAAACTGTATTTTATGTCATACGTATCTCAGAAGAACTGGTGAGGATGCTTACTGTGTCTCTTTGTTTTACACAAGTGTTCATCTTACAAGGAGTGTTGAGCTTGAAGTATCTTGTAAACGCGGACAATCGTTATCGATAGTAGGGTCAGGAAAAAATGAAACCGGTCTAATTATCTAATATCTAATTGGCACCTTCCCTGAGCCTGTTAGATAAATTTCTCTTTATCCGAAAGATTTGAATTAGGGTATACAGATTTTCATAAAGCAGTTAAGAGATCTTGAGCAGTATATTCATTTTTACAGAATGTTATTTTATAAAATTAGTATCGCATCGTGAGTAATATGTTTTTGGTAAGATGACATGATCCCATTGAATCACGAGGGGTTGGTGCAGTCCGTTTGTTGTCACTTGACTGGACATAATACAATTTCATTTTTTCAACATTTTATTCTTGACACGAATGTGAAAGCAGCCATATTGATAGGTTATCACTGGGCAAACCCCTGAATATTTATTAAAAGAGGTTTTGAAGTATAGTTAAAATATATGCCTACTGTTGCAACAACTCAAAATAAAGAAGTTTGGAGGAGTTGGCACACGGATAGTATAAGGTCAAGACGCGATTGGCCGCTGCTCTGGGTTAACCTGTCGTTGCATTACATGGAATTGTTGTGCAGGCCTTAGCCATCGTATCAATTCACTTACACTCATCACGTGGTTAGGATTATTAGACGGGGCAACCCTTGTTGTCTTTTGTTCCTAATATATGGGCAACCTGCTGTAATAGATGTATGGGCAACCTGCTGTAATGGATGTATGGACAACCAGCTGTAATAGATGTATGGACAACCAGCTGTAATGGCTCTATGGACAACCAGCTGTAATAAATATATTAAGAACCAATTGTAATAGGTGCTTTTAAAAATGACGATAACAAAGGACATTTTTTTGGTTACAAGTAGGATATGGGGACAAAGTCCTCAGATTTAGACCCAATTACGCAGTAGTTCAATATAGAGAACATAGCGGCTGTTCTAAATGTTAGGTAGTGGGCTATTAATAGTTTTGTTTTGAGGGGTTGATCTTGTGGAAATAAAAACGGATGGTTTTCAAAACGCCAATATACGGCATGGTTAAATAAATGTTAGATTGCATTGCATCTGCATTTCCTACATTCGATGACTGCTATGCTACCATGCTGAGATACCCAATATTATCCAGACATACGCAACTTGATTAATCTTTAAAAAAGGTTACTACTACGTTTTCGAAACGAATTCCGAATCGTGCATGACGATATTATTCTCTGACGAACAAGTGCCCTCAAATGTTATCTCTTCAATTCGAAACTAAGTGGTGAAGTAATTGCTATTTTAATATTTTTAACATTGCTCAAGCTGGTCAGAAACTGCCCACTTAAATTAGGTGGCAACCCACAAGTTAGTTAAAATACGTGTTGTACAGCATGCTTAAGTCCTCAGTGTATTGTTGCTGTTGTAGTAGGATATAGCGCCATTTTTCAGCACACAATAGGCTATACATGGCGGCCAGTATTAATGGTGGAGGAAGAACCCGGGAAAACCCCGGAAAGAACCACCGACCCACGTGAAGCTACTGGCAAGCTTTCTCAAATACCCATATTGGCTGAATCCGAGACTCGAACCCACACAGTCAGAGGTGAGACGACAGTGATCCGTAACGGATAACGCTTTAGCCCACTCGGCCACTCCGGGCCCCTTCAGTGTATTGCAGAAACTGAACATTTTATAACTCTCCAGCATAACACCCAAATCACGAATTCGAACTATACTTATCATGGTAGCAATTTTCTCTGCCGAATCTATTAAAGAAAATAGTAACCTAGTGAACCAAAAACGACAGTTATCATCAAAACAGACTGATTTTCGTATAGGACAATAACGTTTCGACAGATATATGTTATCATCTGGCCATGAGTCCTTATGAGAGATATCACTCGAGTTAGGAAAATATGACTCTCATCAATACAGGGTTGTTCCCGGCATCTGACAGCAAGTAGTCCAGACATTTATCCAATCTAATGAGTCGTCATATAAATCACTCTTTTGAAAACATTTATTTGACAGTTTGCAAACGATGCTTTTATAAATGTATGAACCGACAACCATTCAAAGAGCGAATAACAGACATGCCCTTTACATGCACAGTTTCAAAGAGACTTGTGGTATTTAAACATTTTGACTCCAAACTATGCAGAATCTAATAATTACTATACGTTTTCTTTTTATATAGTTCTGCATTAACGATTTTTTAATACGCGTTTTGACCAACTACGTAGGGCAAATACCAATCGAACCTGATATTAATATAATATTCAAGACGTCCGGGACATGAGAAGACATTGCAATATCCACATGGCAGCGTTCGCATCTATGATAAATCTAACTTTTCTTGAAAATGCTTAGATTAATCTTATATATTTCGTGCCATTAAATTATGTAGCCAGTCAGGGTTATCAAACGGATACTATGTGCAGCCTTCATTTCTTATTGTCCTATAACAATCTCTTCCGTACTTTCAATTAGTCATCAATGAGCGTATGAAAAATATCATGAATTCTGTAGTACAAAATATGAAAATGTAGTCTGTGAAAGACTTTGATATGTTACCTTGTTCAAGTAACCTTTGTGTGTCCCTTGTGTAATATTTATTTTAGTTTGGATTTTTCGATCGACCATCCAAGCCAACTATTCAGAGATTAGAATCAGTCCCCGGTAGCTCTCGGTCATCAAATATCTCTCCTACGGAAATATCGATTGGTGAAACAACAGAGACATCTGGCATAGAAGAGATGGACACGGACGAAGAGTTTTCAGGGGAGATCAGTACAGCCAGAACCTCTGAAATTACACTATCCGAGGATACTAGGAGTGATAGCCTCTTTTACTTAACACCAATAACGTAATGTCTTTTGTGCATGTTTGTTAAAGAACGCTATACGTGAAGTTTGAAAGCTAAATCCTCTTTTACGGAAGTACATGAGAAACATCTAGCAGTGATCGCCACAGTTATTCTCCATCAAGCTTCTAGGAAGAATATCTACACAACATTAATGACTACGTTTCAGCACGAAGAATCTATAAAGAAAGAGTTCTCATGGCAAACCATGTAAATGAAAGTATATTGACTGCCAAGAAGACAAAGTAATTGGTTAGAGGAACCCGTTGAATCTGCAAAGCATGTTCAGAACACTAATGATAAATCTGTGTTTAGTGAATTTGTAGCACTAAGACGTTAAAGTGATTCTCCTAAAGCATGCGAATATAGTATTAGCAGTATCTAACTAAACATTGTCCAAACATAGGACCAGCAAAATAATGGTTAGTATTGATTTGTTAATAGTTTCTCTACCTGTAGATACTAGTTTCTGTAGTAGTATTTTCACACATTTATATAACATTATTTCAGACTTTTCTAGCCATGACAATAAATAAACAACAGAAGGGTTTCCGTCATGTCCTGCATGGCAAATGATTTGTCTAGATGTTTATTATATTATGATCATTTGCCAATTACAAGACACATTTCCGAGAAATCTTTGTTCTTTACAATTTAGCTGTAGTTTTATTTTGCGGATATCGTAACATTCATTTAATTTTATAATATTTTCTTAAACATATATGTTTTTGTTGTTATAATCTGCGCAGGTGATTATCATGCGAAGTTTGCGAAAATAAATACATGTAGTGAAAAGGGGCAGGTTTAATGTAATCTATTTGTTTGCAAACATTTCGATTTATTTAGTTTCGTCCTTCGTAAAACTACTTCTAATACTGTACAAAGATAAATACATGACCACTTTGGCCAGAGTCTTTACTTTTGAATATATACTTTGTTTGACAGTGTCCTGGAGCAGCAGAGAGGGTGAACAGACCACTTAAGGGAGTGGTCACCCTTGTGTTTGAACCCAAAAAAATAGTGACCCTTCATAGAGGTCAATTACCACGTCTACGATTATTGTTTGTCCCAAATAGAATTGTAGACGAGCCCTCTCTGCTGCTATCAGTCTTGGGAATCATCATCTGAATCATGGGAATCTTCATCTGAATCATGGGAATTTGTTCTATGTTTCAAGTAATATTCAAGTTCTGATGGTGGTTTTTCTATTTTTGGATTTATGTTCTTTCTGTGTTTATAATATATCATCAAACTTCTGTATCGATCTCCACCGCAATTTTTACAAATCTGATATAATCCTCTAACGCCGTTGTTACATCCAACACAACTTCGTGGACCAGCATGAAGGTTTTTCTTTATAAGATAATTATGTTTCTTGCAATATTCTCCACGGCACCTTTTGTTGCATTTATCTGTTGTTCCTTGACGCAGCCACGCACAGTTGTTCATTATCTGTTTAATTAAATTTAATTTTATCATCACCCCTGTTACCCAAATATTTTATCAAGACCCACACGATATCTTGTTCTTGGATCATGTAAATTTATTGTTATAAATCCATGTGGAGTAGCTTGCGCTCGTGAGAAGAAATTTTTGAATTTAATTATATCCATGTCACCACCACACCAAGTTTGATGAATATTTCGCAACGTGTGTGTGTCTACGCCATTAAACACAACTAAAATGTTGCAGTTGTCTCTGATCACCTTCGGAATTTGTGTATATCGTTGGGTAACATAGATCACGTCTGTATTTTTATGTCTACCTCGGGAAAATATTCTGGCTGGATTTGATTGTTTATCTAGCATCACATCGTCGTATACAACTAAATTATTAATAAATCCGTCTATGGAATCTACGGATGGTGCTTCATCAATATCGGTTATAAACTCTATAACATCATTATCTTCATCCAGTAATCGTGCGTTTTCATTGAAATCTTTAAGTACATCATAACATCGTTGATCATCAACGGATGGTGCTACTAAATATAATTTATCCCATTTCAACCATCTCATTATCAGATTAAGTAATAATTGCGTCTTACCCGATCCAGATGGTCCTATGATAATCATTCTGATGGAGTTCGGTAGCGCAGGATGATGCTTAACAGGTTCTCGCTGCCGAGTTGCTGAGAAATCAATTATATCCATATATATTATAACATGAATTTATATTGTTTACGCTGTAGAGTTAAAACTCCAACTACTGATTTAGCTACAGTTATAACAAAAAATAAAAAAATAGCGTACGGTGGAAAATGTTCTGTGTGCGGTAGAAAGAAATTTTCGTTTTTACCTAATAAGCGCGGTGGTGATATTGCTAATTTGATGTCAAAGTTTCCAGGTACTCCATGGGCTAAATACAGTGGGGAAAAACATCTACCAGGATATAATTATTGCGGTCCTGGTACTCGACTCGATATCAGGCTCGATGATCAAGATCAACCAAAACCAGGCGAGGAACCAATAAATGCTATTGATCGAGCTTGTCATGCTCATGATGTAGCTTATAAAAGTCAAAATCTACAAGATAGGCATATTGCAGATGTAAAATTAATTCATTCATTAAATTCTATAAAAAATAAAAATATTAGAGAATCATTAGCTAATTGGTTAGTAAGATCCTCGATGAAAGGTAAATTAGCGATTGGGGCTGGTAATTAATAATGGAATCAATTTATTATTCACCGAGAGGATACTGGAGAGGCAAAGCAGCAATTGGTAAACTCGCTGATGCAGCGGCGGTTAAACATTCTACTGCTAAAACGTGGTTATCTAAACAAGCAATATGGCAAATTTATCTACCACGTCCTAAACAAATTCAGTACGCGTATTTCGATGTCAGTGTTCCTAATGAAGTTCATCAAGCTGATATTCTGTTTTTACCGCATGATACTGTACGTGGAAAAACGTACAAGTACGCGCTAACCGTAGTTGATGTTGCAAGTAGATATAAAGAAGCAGAGCCGCTATCAGTGAAAACATCATCTGAAGTAGCCGATGCGTTTGAACGAATTTATCAACGAGGTGGTGGACCACGAGGTGGTCTACGATGGCCACAGCTACTACAGGTTGATCCTGGTAAGGAATTTCTTGGTCCAGTATCATCGCTGATGAAACAACATAATACCAAAATACGACGAGGTCATACTGCAATTCACCGTGATCAAGCAATTGTTGAACGATTTAATCGAACACTTGCTGAGCGGTTATTTGGATATCAATACGCGAGGGAATTTATTCAGGATAAAAGATCTCGCGAATGGGTGGCAAGATTACCAGGCGTGATAGCTGCATTAAATAATGAGATCACACGAACAACCAACATGAAACCCATTAGCGCGGTCACAAAAAAAAATATACCAACACAACGAAAAGATGTTGGAAAACAAAAAATATTAGGTGATGTCACAGTCAGATATTTATATGAGCCTGGTGAACTTGAAGGTGGTAAAGCGAGAGCGACTGATCCTATTTGGAGTGTTACCACACACAAAATATCTACCGTGACAAGATCCACTGGAAGAAATGTAGGCGTTTCCAGACCTGCAATCTACAGATTAGATTCGGCCGCTCCTCAACGTGGATTTACACGTGAACAACTACAAATAATTCCCGCGGATACACAACTACCACCAAAATCACTCCGGTGATTTCGATCACTTAACTAGCGCCTCTACGTCGATTACACTCAAGACAGGTTAACATGGTATTTTCTCGTGTATGACCGCGACTATTATCTTTTCTATCTACGGTAAATTGTCTTGAATCATTACTCGAATACCGCCATAACATTATACAATTACAACTGGTGCAATGATTATTCTGCTGCTGTTTTAACTCAATAACAAATTCAACATCAAGATCAAAGTCACGTTTATTTTTTTTATCAGATTGTTTGTATCCGATTAATTTTTTTCTTATTATATCATCATCGATGATGTTAAATTTATCAACGATTTCAGGAATTATAATTCTACGTAATTGAGATATATTTCTGACCCTCGATACCGCCAAATAAACTAAATTTGACCACTCGATGCGATCGTCTACAATCCAAACTCGTGTATCAGAAATAGTTAATCCCTGAGACGAGTGGATTGTCATAGCGTATCCCAACACCCATGGAGATTTGTCAGCGTGTATTGCATCTTCAACCACACTGATATCAACGGCGACAATATCATTTAATACGAGATTTTGATTCTCAGTCTGTCCTGGAATATCAACATTAATATTCTGTTTTCGTGTATCTGATGGTCTATAACACAATGGTACGGGTAATTCTGAATATTTTTCTTTATGTAGTTGAAATAACTGCTGTTGTAAAGCGTCTCTGATTATTTTTCTACTTGCTACGATCAAATCGGTGGGTCTCCATAATTTCAAAAAATCACTCATTGATGTCTCTGAGATCACTCCACGTATTATTTCACACTGAATTTTGTTTGATTGTAATCTGATTAATTTTTTAAACTCCTTCAAATTTGCATCAAGAGCTCTATGATCATCATCTATTTCTTCGTAATAATCAACGAAATTTTTTAACCAATCATGTGGAGATGGTCCAACAAAGGGCGGCGGTTGACCATGATCGCCACACATTATTATGGCGGTATTTTTCGTCAACAACCAATCAAGAAACATTTTTAATGTATCCAATGACACCGTGCATATCTCATCCCAAATAATTATTTTAGGTATATATTTTTCTCCAATCCGTTCAGGAGTCCATGTATCTCCGCGCCACCGAAAGAAACTATGATACGTACACGATTGTACTTGCCGCTGTTTCATCTCACGTGCAAGTCTATGTGTGGGTGTCAGCACGATTATATCTGAATTTCTAAAAACATTAATCGTTCGAGTTGTTTTGCCGCATCCACCAGGTCCATTGAGATATACTGTCTTATATCTGGTTATTGGATCACTCAACGATGGTGCTTTCGACATTTCTGATATTTTATTACTCTCGCGATAAAAATCTCTCATTGGAACATCTGCTGATTCTACATAATTGTGTAATAGTTCCTTTTTTATTCTCCACGAACCCCATCGTTCATCATCACTTGTAAATTTCATAACAGATTCTAAATATTTACTTGAAATATAAAACGAATCTGTTGCGACTCTGACTGCGGTCTCAGGAAATCTATTAATCATCGATAATAAATTTATAGAAACATAAGCCAACATGGAAGATCTTAGATGAGTCTATTGCGGGGAGACGTCATTTATGTAACTAACGATCGTACCTAATTTTGTTCCGTCGGATAAATAAACACTTTCTCGATTTACAAATATATTTTTCGCCGTTGTGTCAGCGATTATAAAATCGTACTCGGCATCATCTAGAATTAATCGTGCGTGATGTCTTTTATAATCATATGCACCACCTTGAGTAAAATTTCCTATAATTTTTCTACCGAGATCTTTTGCGGTTTTGAGTTTATTAGGAATATCATCTTCGGAAACATCCTTAAACTCGCTAATAACTTCAGAATCTGACATGGGCAACCAAACTTTGGTCTGTGCATGATATGATATAATTGCCTCACTGACCACCAACGATGTCAGTATCATACAATCTAGCATATATCGCAACAAAACTATAGGTGCCCAACGTTTTTCACAAAAATGTCTACCAAACCAAACATAACAAATCTTGTGAAGATTTTCGTTAAACTCGAATGATTCAATACAGGCGAATCCAGTCAGATCAAAATCAGGTAATGGTCCATTAATTGCCACTCGCGTCATCTCGTTTGTAGGGTGACCAAATCTTTCAAAGTACGTAGAACAATCTCCGTATCCCAGAAAACTTCCTGGATAACATGCAACCATATCAACCGAAATAACATCATTGTAATTATATTTGGTATTCCATAATCCGCCATGTCCATATTCGACGCAACTTGCGCGTACGTCCTCGAGTAAATCAAATCGTGTTGGTTTCCATGAATTTCTCTCTCTGGCGAAATGAGCCGCAACAGATGGAACGGTAAAACAATTAGTTAGTAATTTGTCAGTATTTTCCGCGTGCTTGCACTGAAAAAACGTCGCAAGATTTTTCATCTCGTCATGGAGGGATTCTGTTCGATATATTTCACCGTTCGGTTTGACAAACTGATCAAATTCACCCTCCTCATTACTTTTAAATAACCATACCGATACAGGATCGGTTTTACTTATTTCTTTAATAAAATCAAACATACTATCTGCCCCAGAATTATCTGCCCCAGAATTATCTGTGGGGTAAAATCTAACAGTTCGATCACGTGGAAATATTGTTACCGCGTTAGTCCATGCGTGCGCGTTATGATCGATAATATTTATTGGAGCTCCCTTCGATTTATATTTCGACTGGTACAGTACTTCTCCCGTTATTGTCGCCACAGTTATTGGAAATTTTAATATTTTTCCTAACTCAGCAACATCTTTTATTGTAGCACCGGTATCCTTAACTGAATCAGCCCACGAGTTTATTTTTTCACGCCTTAAATCAGTTAATCCATTTCCACGCATCACGTTTGTAAAGTGTTCTATTACTCGCTCGGCTACACAATTTAACCTTGAAAATTTCATCGGCGCTAGTTTATCAACGTTGGGTTTTTTATTTATCTCATAAATTCCATAAATAACCGCTGTTACAGGATACGCTCGTTCATAATACGGTTTGTCAATACCCGTCAGTAGACCCGGTCTGGAATTTTTACTTAATATGATAGTTTTATTATTACCAAGGACAGGATCATATTTGTCACGGATAATCCAACTACCTGTTTCTGTTAATACAATAAATTTTACACTGAAGAAATATTTTTGATTGCCCTCGTATTCAGCGATGTAGTTGATGATAGTTGCCGCTCGCTTGTCGTTCATTGTGGCGTCCGTGACTTTGTCGACACTGACTTTGTCAAGGCGTATGATCTTGAACGTTGACCATGTATGAGATGCACCATCCGTGTAAAATTCTTTCTTGGCGTCGTGAATTTTCGAGATCAAACTTTTATTTTTCGGATCAACCAAATCTCGCACTGGCAAGTCAGAAGATAATCTGTCAAGGTTGAATTTATATTTAACAGGCCTAGTTTGGGATAATCTCTCAAACTCGTTCATATAATTAAAACAAATATTTAAATAAAGAAAATTATATATATATATACAATGTCTCAATGCAGATGGTTGATGATCGGCTCGGTAAATCGATGCAACAAATCTTGTAGAAAGGAATTTTGTTGGATGCACTCACAAAACATACGACGAGGAAGTCTAGGACCAATACCATGTCTGAGGTGTGGTATTGGAGTGCGAGGAAAAACAGAATTATGTGGAAAGTGCGGCGGAAAACGGTTCAGAGAACTTAAAAGATATTATGACAAAAAAAATAATAGCGGTGAAAACGCTATAAAATCCGTGAGGGATTATATATCAAGATTTCAGACAAACAATGATTTAAACGTATAATATTATTATAATGGAGCAAAATATATTTGTCCCACATCCTGTCATAACAAACTATGAATCAAATATTAATGGTATCATCAGACACTGTAGGTTAAAAAAACCAGTTGGTAATGTTACTAATACTGGCTATCTTAGATTTACAGTTGGAAAGAAAAGATATCATTGTCATCGTTTCATCTACGAATGTTTCTTCGGAGTGATCAAAGACGGATTTGTTATTGATCATATTGACGGGGACACTCAAAATAACTCCCTACACAACCTTCGAGTTGTCACTCGAAGCGTGAACTCTGCATGTGGTAATACAGGAAGATGTAAGACAATCGGAAAGAGGGCGGTAATTTCCACAAACACAGAAACTGGCGAAAAAGTTATATTTCGTTCAATGTATTCAGCTGCTAAATATTTTGATATTGACTCGCGTGTGGTAAAATACGTCGCAGAAAATATAACCAGATCTACTTTATCGAAAAAATATAAGCAGAAAATCATCTTTCAGTATCAATAATTATCATCACCACATTATTAACTATCATCACCACATTGAATTAATTTTTTTAATTTATGTCACAGTAGGTCCTCCATACACTACTGAATTTTTGATTATATAAAAGGGAGATTACTTTGTAATATATAGTTTTCTTCGTAGATTTTGATTTTTTATGATCGTAATTAGTCAGTTTAACTAATTACATCGTAATTAATTACTCGTAGAAGTATTATTTATGGTTTTTAAATATTTCCCATCATACAACATTACGAGAGATCATGACAATGTTATTGATCCGCAGGAAGCTGTGTGTAGAACAGAAACCGTTGTCATGGTAATCGATCTGCAGGTGTGTTCATGCCACCGTTATTATTGATTCGCAGTCTGCTTAGGAAAAATGCTGCTATAAATACAGAAACTGTTATTATTCAGAAACTGTTGTTATTCAGAAACTGTTATTATTCAGAAACCGCTGTTTAGTGTAAATATTGGTTCCTTAGCTATATATTAACTTCCAAAACATATGTTCGTAACAAGGTTTGATAGCTCAGTCAGTATGGTATTGGACTGTGACGCTCGCGGTCCAGGATCAAACCCCCATGGCTGACAATTTGTCGGTGGTGTACGCATAATTGCGATTTTTATAATAGTGGGGGGAACCGCAACCCCCCCCCCCCCCGCTCAGCAAAATTCCCACCCACAATATTGACTTGCGGGTGATACATATTTTCGTATCACCCACTGGATTAATTATTGTGGGTGGGTTTTTGCTGAGCATGTATGTTTGTACTGTCCTTAGTTAGTTATATGTTTGTGCCGTCCAATGCATAATCTGAGCTCGCTAATACACTCGATAGGGGCTCTTCATTCATTGTATATAACCATTTCATTGTATATATCCATTTCATTGTATATAACCATTTCCTTAGTTAGTTATATGTTTGTACCGTCCAATTCATAATCTGAGCTCGCTAATACACTCGATAGGGGCTCTTCATTCATTGTATATAACCATTTCATTGTATATAACCATTTCATTGTATATATCCATTTCATTGTATATAACCATTTCATTGTATATAACCATTTCATTGTATATATCCATTTCATTGTATATAACCATTTCATTGTATATGTTGTGCTGTCCCTGAAACATCCCGACGAACTCGCTAATACACTCGATAGGGGTTCTGGGATATTTTTTTTTATTTTAAAGATTTATATATTATATAATGAACCATGAAAATATCAATGATGTAATTGTTGCTATTAAAAATTGAAAAAAGATGGAATTAATATATCTGATGAACTTAATCCTGAAAAAATAGTTTCTGACTTTGAGATTTTACAAGAACGTAAAACCCAGGGGACACACACACTATCATCTGAATACAGGCTCATGAAACGGATTCAGGCGGCAATGTTTCAGTCGCTAGCTACCGTAGAAGATGATCATGTGAAGGAGTTCGTTCCTCTCTCTGCCGCCGTAGAAAGAATTAAATCGTTATTATCCCACGAGTATGAGGCAAAGAAAACGATTAGTACTCGCATAAGACTATTAAGAAAAATTATGTCAGAGAGTAACTTCGTTACTGGTGAAACGATCCAGAGTAACTTCGTTGCTGGTGAAACGATCCAGAGTAACTTCGTTACTGGTGATAATGAAAATGAAAGTTTTGGTAACTGGGGTCCATGTCAACGCTGACCACGTGTATTGGTAGTCAAAATCAAGAAAATTCTAACCTTGTCAAATTGTTCCTAATAAATTTTATTTATTATAAATTAATTTTATTTATTAATAATATTATTTTTACTGAGGATTTTTTTTTATACTAAAATCAAGAAAAATGCACGAATTACTTGATTCTGACGGGGTAGTTGGTAGTCAAAATCAAAGAAAAATGCACGAATTACTTGATTTCTGACGGGGTAGTTGGTAGTCAAAATCAGGAAAATTGAGCAATTTCGTTGTATTTTAGTAAAAAAAAATAAAAATCTCAGTAAAAATAATATTAATAATAAATAAAATTAATTTATAATAAATAAAATTTATTAGGAACAATTTGACAAAGTTAGAATTTCTTATTTCTGACGGGGTAGTTGGTAGTCAAAATCAAGTAATTCGTACATTTTTATGTTTCTGAGGGGGTAGTTGGTAGTCAAAATCAAGTAATTCGTACATTTTTATGTTTCTGAGGGGGTAGTTGGTAGTCAAAATCAAGTAATTCGTACAATTTCAGTAAAAAAATAATAAAAATCGGGAAAATTAATAAATCTTATTTTTTTTTGTGATAGAAATTTTAATTTTTACTTTCATCGACCAGCTTTTTTAGTTGCCTAGGCCGATTAATTTGTACCAAACACAAATTTGTGCCAGTAATAATAAAATATTTTTTTATTTATTTTTTTTAAGTTGATCGAATTTGAGTCTGATCTCTGTTACAAATGTTCTTCTAACTGTTAAGAAATCCTCGTGTGTAAAAACCCTCCATTACATGAAGATCTACGATAAAAGTCCTTAGGACAGAAATCCTTAAGATTTCACATACAGATTTATTACAAGTTCTTCTTCACGTATGTCAATTAAGCGATTAAGGTGGTCTGTGAGTTTAAAATTTATTCGTGTTAACATAATATTGTGACACCGTAGATACACAGGATTAGTTGGTTCTTGCACGATTAAACTTCCAGGGGGAACTTGTGGTGTGAACGTGTACAGGATGTATCCTTGTTGAGCCTGATTTGATCTTCCGAGATCTATTTGATAGCTGCCATCGATTACGTCACAAACCAGATTGACCGCGACCGTCGGTGTTATATTAACGATCCCCGGAGATACGTGTCTTCCGCCGCCGTGTGGATCATTATCATATCTAAGAGCTGTTGCTAATGGTGCTAGGTTTTTCCATGCATCGAGTATTTTAGGAAAAAACTCATCAATGATATCATTGACAGATTTTCTTAATTTATCCGGATTATAATTAGGAAACTTAAACGTTACAATGTCAGCTTCGGGTATTTTGTACTTAGCTGCGAAAAATCTTCTATGATCGCCCGATGATTCAAAAACCAGGTTTATGATTCTATTATGAAAATATTCAATAGTATCAGCTATATGATTTAAAATTTCCACTCGTTCAATAATTTCTTCACGCGTATATGTCACATCGGACAAATATTCATGAAAAAGGATACGTAAATCAACCAGTTGTTCTTCGTGATCTAAATTTATGATATTAATGACATTATTGATATCTGCATCGTAAAATGAATTACCACCAGCAACGTTGTGTAAGAGCCAATAATATTCACCAGTTAGCTCGATACGAAATTGATCCCGTTTATCCCATACCCGTTTTTCTATATTCCACCAGAAACGGGTATAATTCATTTTAATATTATGACGAAAACTTTTCGATGATGTAAAATCATCCCGAGTTGGTTCTGGTGGTACTTCATACACCGGGGGAACATCCGGCCAACCTAGTACGGATCTGATTGAAGATTTATAAATATCAACTACGTAATCAGGCGAGTTTATTTCAACCGTCGAGGACAGGGTGGGTTCATGAACATTAATTGATATTTTTGCTTCTTTTCCCGTTATTGATTTTATTCTACGCGCAAATTCCTCACTGATCTCTTCAATCTCGTAACTGCCAGTTGGTATTCCAACAACAACCCAGTCAGGTGTTCCATCGGGTTTGTTCTTGTTAGCAAATACGAGCGAATTATTTGCTGGTGTACCATTAAATGATTTTGATCTGATATTTGGCCAGCTGTAATATACTCGTAATTGTGCTAGTGCTATTTCTTTTACTGGAATTGCAGTAGGAAAATTAACACTAAATTCAGGATTAATTGAACTTACCGAGATCATCGTTATCTTTGGCGGAGTTGTGTTGGTCACGATCTGCTGGAGTAATTCTGTCATTATTGATACTTGTATCTTTAATACCTTCGTCGTATATTTTGGTTATCATTGAAAACTCGAAATCAGATATAATTCCATCACTGAGACTCGCTGATAACAACGAGGATAATTTCGAGTATGCTACCGTCGCTGTATGTAATTTTATTTTGTAATCGGATAATTTTTCGTTCGTACAAGTACATATTTTTTTTGTGATGATATTAAGCACACCTGCAATAGTTGTTGCTGCTGAAATACAAATAGTTACAGCTACTGGTGCCATCGTTGTCAACGCTGATAATATTACACCGGTTCCAGCAACAACAGCGGATACTGAATAAACAATCACATCAACGATAACCAATCGTCGTCGATATTTTTTTACTTTTACTGTATATTGATCAACTTGATCTTTTAGCGCCGCCTGCCATTCACGTGCTTGATTGTACCTGTATTGTGCACCGTCCATATATATTTTTATGCAGTAACCAATTGAGGTGTTTCAGCTACAAATTCCAAACACCACCAGAAGGATGTTGCGGTTAATTTCTTATCATCTGCTTCCAGAATAAATATTTCTTCGGTTCCGATATTTAATATAACAGATACAACCCCGGAAAACCTGTCGGTGGAATGACGCCATGGAAACGTTGTAAATATTTCAAATTTTGCAGCACTAAACACAGACAACCTGTACACGCCAGTGACTGTTGCGGTATATTTGATAGTATTATTTTGCTGGGACCATGTTGCAAATCCCGATGATACCGTGCATACGATGTTTGTAATATGCCCGGGAGTTATTTCAGCTGGAATTTTAATCAAATTGGTTTTATTGACAATCTCAGGAATTCCCGCTACGATGTCTTGCTGTGTTTGTTTGATCGTGTCTAGGTCAGTTTTGATATCAGAAAGTTTCATGTTGATGACTGGAGGAGTGCCAAAGAACTTATCAATGGAATCATCGGTTTTTTGAAAATTTCTTCGAAGCCTTAAAAAACCGGTTACGTGAACATCATATTCGGCCCGTAACGTGGATAAGTTACCTTCTACGGTGCCATAGTTGACGTCGACGTATTTTTTTGTTGCTGCGTCTTCGTCAGATGTTGGATCTCTTAAAACTACTATTTTGTTCCCGTTCATGCTGAGTTCACCCATCATTGTGTCACCGGTGTTTCTCACGCGATTAGCAACACTTTTTGCAATTTCATCTCTGATGGTTTTAAGTGACATACTTGAATCTCTGATTCTACCACCGTCAGTAAACACGGGAATATTATCCGTAATTGCACCGAGTACTCGCCGGACTATATCATTCCATTTGATATTGCTGGTTTTTAGTTTACCATATCGATCCTGAAAAATAACAACTTCATCTGGGTCAACTCCAGCCAGGTTCATGATATCAGCGAGGTCATCCTTAGTTGCATACTTTGACAGATCAACGTCGCCGAGTTTTTTCTTAACGCGTGAATAAGATCTTCCGTAAATATCAACCATTATAATAAGACCCGTTGTTTAAAATGCTTTGCGCGCAACAAATCGGTTGCTTGTATAATCGTGCACGACTTTATGTGGCGGCCTGGATGATTTTGATATAGCGTCGAGTACATTAATTACTTCACGGCCGCATATTGGCGGATCTGTCATTGTTTGTGTGGGTAGCGTTGAATACCAAACTTTATAACCAGAGGTTGTTGCGTGGAGTGGTGCGACATACTTGATAAATTCAACAGGTGGAGCTAACCCGTACGAATCAAAATAAACAATTCCACGCGGGTCAACCGCGTATGATACCCAATGAGTACCAGGTCCAGAACGTTCATCGAGATTAATAATACCTGTTTCTAGTTTGTTTGGTTGTTTCGGTAATTGATCTCGCATAAAAACACCTCTAAAGGCAGATATTTTTAATTTTTTAGCGGCATTAAGTAAATCAAAATTTGATGCTGGAACGTCTAACGAAATGACCCTGGAAGCCTTAGGCCTCTCCCCCAACTAGATCCTGGCAATCTTAAGCCGCGCCCCTTCTTTTTGTATCCTTGCCCTGTTGCTTTCTTTAGTGCCATTCCAGCGGCTGTTCCAACAGCACCTAACGCGGCCGCTTTTGCTACGGCTGGAGCAGCTGCAGCTATTAATGCCGGAATGGCCGCAAGTAGTGGAAATATACCACCCGTTTTAACCATGTCTTTGATGGCGCTCGGGGAGAGATGGAATTGAACTCCAGTTTTTGATTCTAGGGCTTTATTGAAATGTTTAATCTGATTATTTGTCAACGATAATTTGTTTGGACCACCACTAATATGATCTCGTTTTAGTGATATTTTAGTTCCGCATTTGTTGGCGGTTTTTGATTGAAGCTTTTTTACCTGACCGGGGGTCAGAGTAACATTAACATGACTGTACGACATTTTTATATAAAATATATTTTTCTAAATAACACAATTAAATATTTTCCACCGGTGCATCAACAACTCTCATTCGACCACTACCACCTTCAAGTAACATGGTTTTGTCGCTAAGTATGACCGCGATCGCTCTGTAATCAACACCACCGGTATTTAATGTTGCTTTGAGATGTATATCAACGACAGATTGTTTTGATAGATCAAGATGTTCTAATGAAAAATAATAAATCGGGTACAAGTTTTTAAAATCTAGTTGTGATATTTGCAACCCAGTATCAACATTTTGATCACGTCCCATAAATGACATCAAACGATGATATGCACGTCCTATGTGATTTAGTGCATAATTTAGTTGTATATTCTCCGTTGGTTCTTGTTGTCCGTTTATCCGTAAAGAAATATCTGTGAGACCTAGTTGGTCAAATATCATATGAGAGTGAGTTTGTGAGTTTAAACGATTAGTTCTCTGAAAAGCAATAAAAATATGTCGTGGTGCAGAAACACCCTGTTGTGATGCTATATGCCATGTAAACTGACCGTTAACGTTAGTTTGCATGCTATCCGTGCTTGTTGTTAACCATGACAACAAGGATTTACCACCTGCATCCATGAAAGAAATCAAGTTTTGTTCTTCTGCGATCGTTGGAATCATTACCGGCATCCACAGTGAAAGTTTCGATAATATTACTTTACCAGCATCACCAGCGGGTCTCCACAGAGCATCATTATCATCGTTCTTTCTTACAAGAACAACCGTGTGTCTAGCTCCAAAAATAACCTTTTTAACATTCCTGCAAAATCCAAAAATATGCAATAGTGGAATTGTACATGAGAAACCTCTATTGCCTCCTAGCAACATATTTCTACGTGCTGCAAATCCCAAGTTGAAATTTTCGCCAGAACCATGAACCACCGGCCACACATCAGCATCATTGTTTTCGGCAAAATTTCTTGGTCGTCTTATATTGTACGGATTACTTTCAGGGTTATCGGAGTTATCTTTCACAAACATCATTGTGGGACCTGCTGATCTTGTATAATCATCAGAATATCTTGCTAATCCTATTATTGTTGTAGCAACGTCGACATCATTCTGAATTGATTCAATATTTTTTCCATCAATCATATATGTGGCGCCACTAAATAATGCCATGATCCCGTTGTTGACAAAACCAATTTTTACTGGATCTAAGTAATTAGTATCATCCGTTTTTATAATTGTACCTTCTACCTCAAGAAAGGCATCAGCGGGTAAAAAGTATCTACTTGTGTCATGAACTTGTAGTTCAATTCTTCCACGTTGATCTGGTTGTTTTGCGTCATAGGAATAAAATTGATAATCACGTACAGATTCATCCTTAAGGACGGGTGCTTCCATGTCAAATGCTGTGTCGGATACGCGCTTGAACATTTTATTATAATTATTTTTCGTCTAACACGTTGATTACCGCCTTCGGGAAATTCCACCTCGGAAAGTTCCAGCTCCGGATATCAAACTTGAGATATTATTTCCAGATTCACCGAGTCCTTGATCTGCTAACGCCGCTAGTTTTTGATTTGCAGCATGATTTATTATTTTACTTACGTCTGCGGGCATCACCTCAGTACTTGCCAGTTTCACCGGTGGTTGTTGTTTTCGTCGCAATAATCGTGCTAATCTTTCTTTGATCGCCGAGAACGCCTTACCAGCAACATTGACAATTGCTCCAGGAGCTTTATCACGAACAATATCAATAGCCTTCATCGATAATTGTTTTGCAACAGGTGCTACTTTTGGAGCTATCCTCGTGAATAATCCCCTAATGACATCACCAAGTCCATCTCCGTAAATAAGACTATAGATTGGTAATCGTGAGTTTACCGCTCTGACCTGTGTGGGTTTACGATGATTATCATGCACAATCATCTTATTTTATTTACCATTTATCTAACAACTAGTCATCAACGAGCTCATCAATAAGTTCTCGGTAAACGCCAATATCCATGATACCACCTTGAAATAGTCGCCGACAAATATCAGCTGCTTCATTGGTTATTTCTGGTGAATTATTTCCAGCTCGTTTTCCTCCTATGAGAACTTCTAACCGTGACACGTCATTGATGATATTATCAGGACATAAACCAGATCCTGTTTTAGGTTCATCTTGAGGTGTTTTAAATACTGGTGGTTGCATTACCGGAGTAAGTACTTCAGTGGTGGGCGGGGGTGATCCAGGTGGTGAATCTGTCGGTGTAAATGTCATTTTCGGTGCAGAAATTTTACGTAAAGGTGAAGGAATTTTCTTCGAGGAGGGTGATTTAAGTGACTCTTTAGCCTTTTTAATTTCCGACTTCAACCTTTGCTGCGGCGAAGAAGATTGCTGTTGTTCTATTTGTTGCAGAGGTGGAGGAAGCTGATACTGGGAGGACTCTCCTTGTCCTAGTTGTTCCCGTCTCCCTCTAAGTCTATTTACTTCTTCATTAAGTCTTTCAAATTCTGGACCTCTAGCTTGTTTTTTATCGTAATATACGCGATATATCCATTTAATGAAATTATCATCACTTGTATTTTCATGAGAGGGTTTTAAAAAATTAGATTTATCAGATATATTATCTAATATCATCTCAGGTAATTTCTCTATTTCAGTATTTCTAATTTCCTCAACAACTCCTTCGTTAAATCTTGCAATTAATTTTAAGCTTTCTCCTGCTGATTTGGATTTAGATGCAAGTTTTTCTCTCACATCGGCGACTTCAGTACGAAGTTCTCCAATACCTTCAAGTATTTCCTCACCAACAGGTGGAGGTTGAGCTGCAGCTATGTCAGTTGGAAGGTCTCGTAAAATCTTCTTTGCCTGTTTAGTTCTTCTTGCTATTTTTTCAGTCTGCGCCGCAGTTTGTTTTGATACCGGAAGAAGATCTTCTTTGATGACAGTTGTAACTTGTTCAGTAGCTGCAGTGACGGGTTTAAATAGTTTTTTAGTTCCTTCTTCAAACTCAAATCGTGCTTCTTGCCGCGCTTGTAGATTTTTTCTGAATGAGTCTCTGACAGGAAGAAATTTTTTAATTGCTTCTAATCGTTCTCGAGCTGTTCTTGCAGTATGAGATTCTGGATGTATCATTTTATTATAACATAATAATTTAATTAATATCAGCAGAAGAGGAGCAGCAGAGAGGGGTGATGATAAAATTAAATTGAATTAAATAGATATCATTAATATAATGAACAACTGTGCGTGGCTGCGTCAAGGAACAACAGATAAATGCAACAAAAGGTGCCGTGGAGAATATTGCAAGAAACATAATTATCTTATAAAGAAAAACCTTCATGCTGGTCCACGAAGTTGTGTTGGATGTAACAACGGCGTTAGAGGATTATATCAGATTTGTAAAAATTGCGGTGGAGATCGATACAGAAGTTTGATGATATATTATAAACACAGAAAGAACATAAATCCAAAAATAGAAAAACCACCATCAGAACTTGAATATTACTTGAAACATAGAACAAATTCCCATGATTCAGATGAAGATTCCCATGATTCAGATGATGATTCCCAAGACTGATAGCAGCAGAGAGGGCTCGTCTACAATTCTGTTTGGGACAAACAATAATCGTAGACGTGGTAATTGACCTCTATGAAGGGTTACTATTTTTTTGGGTTCAAACACAAGGGTGACCACTCCCTTAAGTGGTCTGTTCACCCTCTCTGCTGCTCCTGGAATATGAACTTAAAATGTACAGTAAAATAACATTTATTTCTGGAGCTTTTTATTATTATTATTTTCTTAAATGTACTGTAAAACCTATTTGCCCTTCGTTAGCTCAGTTGATGAATAAATCATAGATTAATATGTGACGCAAGGTTTTAAAGTTACTTAGGATCTGAAGTTAATGTTTAATGACACTTTTAGTCTTAGCTTTTTTGGAGGGGTATTGACTGACATAAGCCCAAGTGCAGCATTGTCAATGTTGTTTGAAAATGTCGTCTATACAAAAGGCAGCCATAGACCTCAACAGGGATGCGAGGGATTGGTATGAACATATAAAAAAATTATTTTCACTAATTCTGACTAAAAGTCGTTTTGCCTTTTATATATTATCTTTCATTTCTCTGCACTTTGGAGCCGTGTCCTTGTTGCAATCCTGAACTGACCCTCCTCATATAACATCAGAGTTAGCAATAATGGTAGAGAACTAACATACTTTGCTATTTAATTTATAAGGTGTTGGGCTTTTGAGATACTAGTAAGTTCTATCAACCATAATAAAATATTTATTTAACAAGTACCTAAATCGAAAGAACACAGAACATGTTTATCGTCAACCGAAGTTAATATTGTTAGTTTGTTGTAGTATTCTTTGTTGAGGATTGCAAATTGTACAATTCTTATGTAAGTCTAACTGAGAGATCGATCTAAGCCAATTTTCATAGACCAGGAAGCACGTGACAAAATCTACAGTATATGGAGAATGCAATATAAGATATACTAAAACAATTAGGAAATTAAAGTGTCAAACATTAAAAATAAGTTACAATAGAGTATTTCTCATTCTGTGTAGAAAATACAGAAAAGGTGGATTTAAAAATATCGTACCCAAATACAAAATATGATGTTTCATACTATTTGTGTTATATTTTTAGGTAGACGTTACACAATATTAATGGTTCACGGAGACCTAACGCAATTTCTGCTCAAATATGTTTGCTAATAACATGTTCTCTGCCACTTTTTATTATTCGCTCACATTACTGATCGTGGTGGAGAACATCCGTACATGCTGCATTACGAATTTTCATAGGGGAACAACTGCTGCTGGACTGATAGGCGAGAGAGAGAGAGAGAGAGAGAGAGAGAGAGAGATTTCTATAAAATGGTGATTTTAAAGATAAGATACTATAGTTCAAAATACCTGCATGGTGAATGATAAACGATTGGATACGTTACTGTAAAGTTCTTTCCCGTCACGACCAGTAATATAAAAAAATAAAAACAGAACATATGGAGAGCAACTTGTTGTCCTGCTCGGATATGTACCCCTAATAACTTAGGACTTGGTTACAACTGTTTTGTGTAAAGTTTGCAAATATTCGAAGCCATTACGTACTACTATTTCCTTAATGCAAGTACATCAACGCTTTCTCTCTAATGTCTGCTTTTTATAACAGAAGAGCCGCGTTATCTGAATTCATTCTCCGTCGAATTATCAGTTCTTGGAGATCCTCTTAAACTAGCAAGTGTGAGCAACCTTTAAATCACATTAGGATTGTTTGGACGAAATATATATTGTTATGAACAAGGATTAATGTACACATATACTCATAAATTGCAATTATTGTTACGTATTTCATACCATAACTGACACACGTAGCAATATGAGTAGAAATATAATCAACCAATGAATAATATGTTTTTAAATTCCAACAAAAATAGAATAATAATAATAATACTAATAATGAGGACTTTGTATAGCGCCTAATATTTAGAAGCTCTAAGCGCTTTACAGCATTAGACAACACCTATAAGATAAAAACACATACAATATTATTACAAAATCAAATACCATGAAATTAGAAAAACATTAAAAAATAAAAAACATGCTGAGAATATTTCAGGTAGGAAACTTTATCAGGTCTTTAAGTTTGTTCTTGCAGTGAAATAAGTGAGTTTTGAGAGCCCTCTTGAATGTGATCACTGTGTCTTTCTCTCTAAGTTCAGTGGGCAATTCATTCCACGTTGCTGGGCCCTGGTATGCAAAAGAACGCTGTCCATATAACTTTGTTTTCATAGTGGGAATAATGAGTATACGATTGTCAGAAGAGGAGCGTAAGTATCTTGCTGGTGTGTACACATGGGTGAGATCGGATAGGTATGTTGGACTAGAGTCCGACAGTGAAACGTAGCACAGACAACAAATTTTGTTTGATTCTGGATCGAATGGATAGCCGGTGTAGGGCACAGAGCAGCGGGGAGGTGTGCTCTGATCGTGGTACTCTAAGTATGATCCAAGCAGATGTGTTTTGAACTTTTTGAAGTTTCTGGAGTAGATATTGAGATGAACCAGACAGAATTAAGGTACAATTGTCCAGTCTTGAAAGTACTAATGAACACACAAGTGTTTTAGTGGCATCAACTGAAAGATATTTGCGAATTGAGCTGATGTGTCTCAGCTCAAGATATGCAATCTTGCATATGTTCATGACATGTTGGTGCAATGTGATAGTACTGTCCAGTAACACCTTGGTTTCGTACACCTCGATGACAACAAATAAGCTCCATCTCTGACCGTTTCTCTTGTAAAAATCTTGATCTTTGAGTTAGGGACTTGACGTTTGTATAACAAGACGTGGAGCTGGGTAAAGTTTCATAAAAGTTTCTGTAAGGGTTAAACATTTTTAGCCAGGTCAAATAAATTGGGCACTGGCTTGCATTATAACTAAGAACGATATTGAACTTGAGGCAGGGTATATGTATGTGAATACAATATAAAGTTTTATTTAAACATCGGCATTGGTTCAAACTTATACCCATTCATGTGTAGATTTATATTTTGCATTGTAATGGCCATGATCCTTACTCAGGTGATACGTATCGGTAGTTAAAATTTCATAACAATATCTGGAGTGGTCTATAAGAGATACTAGTGACAAAAATTTACGTTAACTTTGAAGCAAGCAGTTGGTCGTGGCTATTGTATGTCTATATATGATTGTCTAAATTTTAATAAAAATACATTCATCAGTTCAAAGGTAATGCCCTACACAAGGATACAAGTCACATACTTTACTTTTTACCTTGCCGTGTCAGGTGACCTTGAGGTAAGGGTACGGCTATGATACGCGTCAAAATTCCATGGCATAATATACACTTAGACAAAGACTAATAAAAGTTTATTTAACCGTTACAAAGCAAATATTAACGGACAAGCGGTAAATAGGACAGCGCAAGAATATAATACGCACACAATAAGACGGGCGTGTAAAAAACAGAGAGCTGGATTATGCATCAGTATATGAAATACTTGTATTATCAACATGGGTTACAATTTCAATCTCTTGATAATATCAAAACCACGCATGTACTATCAGTAAAAGTAACATTTGATTTTCTAAATCCAGAATGTTTTGGATAACGCTGATGCTATTCTAAAGGCGAATGTCACCTGCAATCTAAAGAGCTTCAAGAAAGCAACATTTTAAAACATACATACATATATAATATATATATATATATATATATATATATATATATATATATATATATATATATATATATATACATACATTATAAGATGCACATTGTTTTAAAATACATTTACAACTTTACAAAATTTTAAAATAACGATGAAGAAAAAATATTCCCACCAACAACAAAATTAAGAAACTAATGCTAATAAAACGCGGAGATGTACAGTATATTTCCAATTATTAAGGTTTTCCCAGATTTAGTCAATGCAACAGTTCTATATAAATAAAGTGATGTTCAAACAAACGTATGTCTTGAAACATTTAAACATGTGTTGGTAAAACACTTTACTCAATTGTGAAGAAAGAAAAAAAACGAAATTACATACCTACAAGTGTACGGACGACATACACATGTGTGCCAAAGCAATACTGTATAATGCTTACCCCAAGTCAGGTTCGACAAAACTGAGATATCATAGACGGAAGTATTGGAGGTTAACTTTCATAATGCAATATAGTTTTGAGAACGGATATACTACACAATGAAGTAAGCAGGTACTACAAAATCTCTCTCTCTCTCTGTCTCTCTAACACACACCGAAGGCCTTTATTTTGTACATATACGATACTTGGTCTATAAATTGGAATAAAGAGCCAAGAATTTATCAACCCCAGGACTAACTAGCATTGACGTTGTTGTCTGCAATACATGCAGAGCATAAGCAAATCGAAAACAAAACAGAAAAACAAAATTTTAACAAAAACAAAACACCAAGAAAAAAAAAATCAGCAAACTTTATATAACATGAAATAATTATTTAGCAGACATATGTTGCACAAGTTTATCTTTGGAGTTCAATAACTTGCAGGTTTTGCTGAAATCAGAAAGCGGCATGACATTAATCTTACTATACATAACCGTTTTCAAATTATGTCCGATTCAGATTAAAACATGGCAATGTGATTAGGTCATTCGTGATCACATGATCTAAGGTCCTCTCTCTTACAATTATTATGTACACAAATCAATAGAGACAAAATATATTCTATATACTACAAAAACAACGTTAATATATAGTGCATGTAGAGCACTGGTGCTAAAACATATATGAAAGATTAGAATTTAGGATGAAGCCATATAAAATTTACTACTAAGACGGAAATCTTCCAGTTTTGTTAATGAAATTTTAAATATGAACTAAGATATATTCATTTTCATGCTGAGATATATTCATTTTCATTTAATTTTCCCGTGTACTTAAGATACGGTCGATATAGAAAGAAACAATCGAATAGGTCGATAAGCTTGCTCTGGCAAATTTATGCGTGGGCCACTCGATAAAAATGCTTTGGATTTTCTAAACAAAGTCCACATGAATATTTTGGAATATTTCAAAAGTTGACTCGAATAAGATTGGAGTTAACAGAACAACATGGATACCTCATTTGGAAGGGAAGAATATTAATTCCTCCCGTACCGTAGTATAAGATCGGTGCACAGACAGTCATTTGTTTTATTCTACATGTAAAGGAGGTAATGCTTAGGGATTTTCTCAACGGAAAAGGGAGAGCAGTCGAGGGATGCATAGCGCTAGGGAAAAAGAATGTGCGAAAAAGAGTCAATAGTGATAGTATTTCGCTAACATCTTCGCCATTTATTAAATAGTTCCAACAGGACATGGAGATACAAGTTGCAGGAAGCATTTGTCAACAATATTATTTTTTATTTCATATAATAAGCAGAGTTTTTGAAGCTTTCTTCGGTTTCCCAGACTATTTCAACCAGTTTCAAAATCTTCTTTACGTTCAGGCATTGGCATCAAGCTGTACTTGTGTTAGTTTTTGAACATAATTATTTGTTAGTCAAATGTGAGTTTTAAAATTTGGTTTAGGGCTTCCAGTTGTTTATTTGGTGATTGAACTATATATTTAATATGACCAGTCCACTTAAAATTAAAAATAACTTCGATATGACTATGAAACTCAACACAAATTATGTCAACACTATTATAACTGTGTTGAGGTAATCCATTAATTTGTCTTAGTTACAAAGCATGCTACTCGGGTATGTGGGTTAAAAGTTAAAAGTCATTTGTGAGACCATTCATTAGGACGACCTCAATTACCGTTAATTTTGTCAGTGTGTGCAGTAGAATGACCAGTGCTGACCGTGCAACTTAGCGAAATATCGTGAAATAACATATATGCAATATTTGAAATCGCATTAAATTCAAATTTTAACAAATTAGTTTTAAACGTTTTTTAAAAATAAAAGCAGGATTAGGATTTTAGTCCCATAACTGACAAGCCATATCGGCAGTTTAAGAAATATATATACGTATATAATGGATTTTAAATATCTCCTGGAAAATTACAAAGTATTACAAAATCTTAAGAGCAAAGAGTGATGCGAAAGGTAATACAGTTTAAGGCTGAATAGATGGGTTCTACAGTACAAGATTATATAAAATAGAAATGGATGACATTAATTCAATTCCCATTCATAAGAATCTATGAACGGAGTTGCTTACATTTTATTTTGGTTTTATACCACGAGTCTCTACGTGACTACAGTTCGAAGGCTGGCATTCACAATCCAAAGTTTGCATTTGCGACGAATATCTGTTTTGGGAAATATCATTTAGAGCATAGAAATTCTCAAACCTCATGCTAAAGGATTCAAAGTGTACGATACTTCCGTTGAAGTTTCTTTCAAATATCATGTATATCAGTCTAAGACTGTGACATTTTGAAGTTTTATTTTCATTTTACACTTGTCAATTAGGATTTATATTTTATTCGAGAAATGTGGTGTGTTACATCCAAAAACTGCTTGCACCTGACAATAATACTTCGTTCTTTGATTTAGTGGATTATGTTACGCATCTTTATTTTCTTTCTCAGTCACCTCCTTCTTTTGTTCATCCTTGTTTTCCTGGCTAGCAACTTCATCACTTTTGACTAGTATCTTAGCGTCATCACTTTTCCTTTTTTCCATCTCCTCCTTTTTCTTCCGTTTAAAGAATCCGCACTGAAGTTGTGAAAATATTCAATTAATGGTTATGCCAACGTTTGACTCCAGACTTAGTTTAAACACTGGACATAATTATTCTCCTTCAGAGTTGTTAAATCGACTTGATCGTCTGAATTGGAACTTATTTTAAATAAAAGGGTAAGGAAGACAAACTAATATAATCATGAATAACTTTGCATAGTTAAGTTTTTATTTCTATTAACCATAGTGGATATAAATTTATTTGATCGGTTTTTTTTTAGAAACACGTGAAAATGCAAACCCATTTTCAAAATATATTCATTCAGTGACCAGATAACTACATAACTTTCACGAAACGAAATGAAAAGTAGTCATCGTAGTAGGTTTTTGAGCAACTGTGTTGAAGAATGAATTATTCCGTCAGGTCTACGATTAAGACGTGAAATATACATCCGAAACTGGACTGAAGAATTCAGAAAATCAACTGGCAACCTTTTTGGATAAGGTTTCGCTGAATGTATGCGACATAATTGCAGACGAAGCAGCGAGATCACTTAACATAAGAAAGTAGTTGGAAAGTGTTAGGAACGAATTGAAGAAGAAATTGACAGATATAATCTTTTTGACTTTGATCAAGAAGTATGTGAACTATACTGTTTTCGAAAAATAATAAACCTTTGAAGCAAAACAAAAACTTAACAAATTAGTAGACAGTAAACAACAAGTTCAACGAGATAATAATACTGAAGAACAGTATGCAATGCATAAAAAACAGCATTCAAACAACAAAACATGAAAACAACAGAGAATTATACAGTATGAAAAGACGTTGTCAAACCCAAAACAAACTATTGCAAGGATACGTAATAAACGCAAAACCCACCCCAAAACATCAATGAACCAAATAGTGGACATAAAAAGAATTTCGTAAATTAAAAAAAGAATGCTAATGATTCACAACAGAAACGGTAATACTTGACTCCCCAGGGCAGACGTAAAGATGGGTTAGCCAGCATCAGTGTATGTAACAAACACGTTGCGAAACTGATAAAGATTGTATAAAAACTAATAGAAACGATATCATAGGATCAACAAGTAGAATCATGAGATTCAAAAGTACGAGAGAATGGAAACCAGAAAAAGGGACGCAAATAAAATTCAGAGACATAAAGAAACCGTGTTAAACCTCTCAAAAAGAAACCTAACTTATACTGGTAATATACTTTTAGGTATAGGACTATAGTTATGTCCAAAATCAAAATATCATGATAGAATCAAATTAGATGAAACCTGTAATTATAGGAGCTTGTTTGTAATCATAATGCATCCAACAAATATGAGTGTGAATCAAATTGTTTTAATTCGTAAATATGTTATTTCAACACAATCAAATCATCTTTAACACCACTCTGTGGATGTGACTCCCATTTAGATTTTTACATCGAAGTTTTCAAGCAAGAAATAGTACATGATATTAACCAAAAACGATAGACAGTAATAATTCTAAGGAAAACATGGAGTCTTTACATAATCTAATTAATTATGAGAGTATGTTGATTAAAAAGGCTGATAAATCAAACACTATTACCAGTATGAACCAGGAAGACCACTATTAAAGAAGTTTAAGATCACGTAAATGATGAAAAATGCTATATAATTAACGAAAACCCATCATTAGAAATTAAGCTGAAAACTTCTACATGCATTGATGAAATTACTAAGAATAATAAATCCGTATTTGAAGAATTTTGATACATTCCTCCTCAAGATACGTACACCTCAGTTCTACATATTGACTAAAACTCATTAAAATCCTGACCATTCTTTATCTTTGATTATCATGGGCGACCAATTATGTCAGGCTGTAATTTATATAAATTAATACAGAGACCTTTCCAAATTTATAGATAGAGTGTTTCAACCTTGAATGAACTTACTTCCTTGATACATTAGATATACTACTGATTTAACTAAAAAGTTAAGTCTGTTTCACAATTCATCTTCTTGTATCTTTAGATGTAACATCACTGGATACAAACATACCGCAGGCAGATGGTATTGAGGCATGTAACTATTTTCTTGACAACAATCATAAAAATAACCAGCTATGGAGTGAATATATTTATAAATACACACATTTTGTAATTTGGATTTAACGTAGATTTCAATTTTTTCAGCCATATCGCTACGATGTCTGCAGTGTGGAAGTTGAAAGGAATGTCTAAAACTGGGGCATCATGCCGCAGACATGTAGCATGATGTCCCACCCAGTCACATTATCCTGACACCAGGAAGACCGGTCCTAACACTAACCTCTTAATACTAAGCGCCTTTGCGAGGCAATTGTTAGTACCATTCTTTTTCTTCTATAAGTCTTCGGTTTAACTTGGTCGGGGTTCAAACCAACAACCTCCCGCATCCGAGGCGAACACACTATAGTTCTTTTTAATTAAGTATAACGCAAATATACGTAAGTTGCATTTAGAAAATATAGAAAATTAAAAGACAGATCTATAGATTGGGGGGATGTTTCCATGCACATATAGTGTGCTTGATTGAATGGTTGATTAATTTGTACATATTTATGGAAATAAATATACTTTTCACAAATGCAGGGTTGTGTTTGTGTTTGTGGTTTAATTGATCGATATATTAATCAGTTAGTTTGATTGTTTGATTGATTGAATGAATAGTTTATTAGTTTGTATAGCTTTAGATAAATATCTTACCTTCCACAGAATAAGGATTAGAATCACGATAAGCAGAATGCCGCATAACACACTGACAAATATAATCCACCATGCTATTGGTTCGGGATGAGGGCTCATTGGTATAACCCGTGTCCGAATCTGAAATTTACACAAGACGGTGTCTTGAAGAATGTGATATTTAGTCTATTTTGAATATTGAATTGGTTATAAATAGTTTAGATCTCAAAATACTGTATGATTACAGGAATTGGAAAGCTAATAGACCCGGAAGTCTGAATTAGGTAATATAATAGTGCCGCACATCTGATTCTAGTTAACATAGCTTACACGTCTGGACTTGTAGTTTATAGCAGTTTGTTAGCTTGGGAATATTTCATTGGATCTGATGAATCTGATGAACGAGTAAAATAAGAATTTTAATTAAATTAAAAATAATAGTTAAAGACCCATGCATTTCCAGAAATCTGGCTGTTGTATATATTAGTATCTTGTCCATAGCGTCATCGTGATTGGAGCTGGCTGTTGTATATATTAGTATCTTGTCCATAGCGTCATCGTGATTGGAGCTGGCTGTTGTATATATTAGTATCTTGTCCATAGCGTCATCGTGATTGGAGCTGGCTGTTGTATATATTAGTATCTTGTCCATAGCGTCATCGTGATTGGAGCTGGCTGTTGTATATATTAGTATCTTGTCCATAGCGTCATCGTGACTGGAGCTGGCTGTTGTATATATTAGTATCTTGTCCATAGCGTCATTGTGATTGGAGCTGGCTGTTGTATATATTAGTATCTTGTCCATAGCGTCATCGTGATTGGAGCTGGCTGTTGTATATATTAGTATCTTGTCCATAGCGTCATCTTGATTGGAGCTGGCTGTTGTATATATTAGTATCTTGTCCATAGCGTCATTGTGATTGGAGCTGGCTGTTGTATATATTAGTATCTTGTCCATAGCGTCATCGTGATTGGAGCTGGCTGTTGTATATATTAGTATCTTGTCCATACGTCATCGTGATTGGAGCTGGCTGTTGTATATATTAGTATCTTGCCCATAGCGTCATCGTGATTGGAGCTGGTTGTTGTATATATTAGTATCTTGTCCATAGCGTCATCGTGATTGGAGCTGGTTGTTGTATATATTAGTATCTGGCCCATAGCGTCATCGTGATTGGAGCTGTCTGTTGTATAAATTAGTATCTTGTCCATAGCGTCATTGTGATTGGAGCTGTCTGTTGTATAAATTAGTATCTTGTCCATAGCGTCATTGTGATTGGAGCTGGCTGTTGTATATATTAGTATCTGGCCCATAGCGTCATCGTGATTGGAGCTGGCTGTTGTATATATTAGTATCTTGTTCATAGCGTCATCGTGATTGGAGCTGGCTGTTGTATATATTAGTATCTTGTCCATAGCGTCATCGTGATTGGAGCTGGCTGTTGTATAAATTAGTATCTTGTCCATACGTCATTGTGATTGGAGCTGGCTGTTGTATAAATTAGTATCTTGTCCATAGCCTCACTGTGATTGGAGCTGCCTTTTATGACTTTTCTTGAAGACTTTTATCGTCCTTTGATCGCAATCTGAAGTATAGCTCGTGATAACAGTATTGGTTTTTGAATCGCTACTTCAATGCTTTAATTTCGTATAGTTTAACGATTTTTTGACGCAATTGTTAATAAACAGATTAGTAGTAAAATACTACTACAACAACTAATATTATTATTACACTTTATTCCGGCAACATGGGTCACTGGCCCGAATCCCATTCATAACTGAGAGAGAGAGAGAGAGAGAGAGAGAGAGAGAGAGAGAGAGCAATTTGGATTTTTAACGTAGCTTTAAAAACATGTCTGTCACATCACTACGATGTCTGCAGTGTAACAGTGATGTCTAGCACTGGGGCATCTGGGACATGTATCATGATGTCGCACCCAGTCACATTGTCGTAACACCTGGCTGACCAGTTCCAACACTAACCTCTTAATGCTGAACGCCTAGCGAGGCAGCTGTTAGTACCATTCTTATAAATCTTTGGTATAATTTGCAGGTCATGTAGAAAAAAGTTAAAAAGTAAGAGAATACATTATACAACTATGTCTAACACCAATTAAACACACGCTTCTTAATGAACTCGAGATTCTTACGAAAGTTCAAACATCTACATATGTTTACTTGTAAGAATTTCAGCATTTTTATGCTGAAGTTAAACACATTTAGTTGACGCTATAAAGATTTTGTATCAGCTCTTTCAAAAAGCATACTCAAGATTTATGAATGTACAAGAAAATCGCTCTTTTCTCTGTGTAAAATATTTTCAACAAAGTGTGTTTAAAAGATGTGTACAGTATTGTGACCTTGTGTTAATACCCATTATTCTTCACCTAGTATATGTACTGTGATTTCATTTTGTTACCTCTTTCTGCAGTTAACTCACTAAAGCCTTTTCCTTAAGGCTTTGGTAAGTTCGCAAGTTTTGGGCAGATTTATTAAACCTAAGCTTTCCTGTGGTTTACACTGGCATTTTTTGAGGCATTTTCACTTTCTTAATCAAATCACTTGTTTTTGTAGATAACAACTCTTTCATATCAGATCTGTCTGCAGAATGTCTACTGCCCTCTAAAAGCTCAACTTATCAATCACTTAAAAATGTATTGAATAAATACTAATCGGAACTTCTTGCAGCTATCGGAGGTGGACACTTTTTTATCTTTACAGACGAATACGAATATTGTGAGTGATAAGTAAAGTTTTACTAATATTCTGAACAGTGGTTAGAGACAGACATATTATAAGCCTTTACTAAGATTCTGAACAGTGGTTAGAAGACAAACATATTATAGGCCTTTACTAGGATTCTGTACAGTGGTTAGAAGACAAACATATTATGGGCCTTTACTAAGATTCTGTACAGTGGTTAGAAGACAAACATATTATGGGCCTTTACTAAGATTCTGTACAGTGGTTAGAAGACAAACATATTATGGGCCTTTACTAAGATTCTGAACAGTGGTTAGAAGACAAACATATTATGGGCCTTTACTAAGATTCTGTACAGTGGTTAGAAGACAAACCTATTATGGGCCTTTACTAAGATTCTGAACAGTGGTTAGAGACAGGCATATTATGGTCCTCTACTAAGATTCTGAACAGTGGTTAGAGACAGACATATTATGGTCCTCTACTAAGATTCTGTACAGTGGTTAGAAGACAAACATATTATAGGCCTTTACTAAGATTCTGTACAGTGGTTAGAAGACAAACATATTATGGGCCTTTATTAAGATTCTGAACAGTGGTTAGAGACAGACATATTATGGTCCTCTACTAAGATTCTGAACAGTGGTTAGAGACAGACATATTATGGTCCTCTACTAAGATTCTGTACAGTGGTTAGAAGACAAACATATTATGGTCCTCTACTAAGATTCTGTACAGTGGTTAGAATACAAACCTATTATAGGCCTTTACTAAGATTCTGTACAGTGGTTAGAAGACAAACATATTATAGACCTTTACTAAGATTCTGAACAGTGGTTAGAGACAGATATTTTATGGTCCTCTACTAAGATTCTGTACAGTGGTTAGAAGATAAGCATATTATAGGCCTTTACTAAGATTATGTACAGTGGTTAGAAGACAAACCTATTATAGGCCTTTACTAAGATTCTGTACAGTGGTTAGAAGACAAACATATTATAGGCCTTTACTAAGATTCTGTACAGTGGTTAGAAGACAAACATATTATAAGCCTTTACTAAGATTCTGTACAGTGGTTAGAAAACAAACATATTATGGGCCTTTACTAATATTCTGAACAGTGGTTAGAGACAGACATATTATGGTCCTCTACTAAGATTCTGTACAGTGGTTAGGAGACAAACATATTATAGGCCTTTACTAAGATTCTGTACAGTGGTTAGAAGACAAACCTATTATAGGCCTTTACTAAGATTCTGTACAGTGGTTAGAGACAGACATATTATGGTCCTCTACTAAGATTCTGAACAGTGGTTAGAGACAGACATATTATGGTCCTCTACTAAGATTCTGTACAGTGGTTAGAAGACAAACATATTATAGGCCTTTACTAAGATTCTGTACAGTGGTTAGAAGACAAACATATTATGGGCCTTTACTAAGATTCTGAACAGTGGTTAGAGACAGACATAGTATGGTCCTCTACTAAGATTCTGTACAGTGGTTAGAAGACAAACATATTATAGGCCTTTACTAAGATTTTGAATGAAAGGGTTAATCAGAGGTTAACCTAAATCCATATACTAAGTGAATAACAATAGGAACTGAAAAGAAACCACATTACGGTAGATACATACATTCTCATCTTCTATTTGCTGAGTACTGTTTCTTAATGCTAAATCGAAGTCGGACAAGCAACACAGTATGTATCAGGAAAGTCTTACATAGAGGTTACCTTCACCGTAAATGGCCAAACCCTCGTTGCAGTGTACAAGTTAACCTATCTCGGCTGCACACTGTCAAATGCAGTCCACATCGATGATGAAACCAACGCCAGAATTGCTAAAGCAAGTGTTGCCTTTGACAGACTATATGCAAGAGTGTCCGAGCGCACGTACATGTAATCTGTCTACAAAGAAAAAGTACGGCTTAAAAAGCCATTGTATGGTTGACCATGCTGTATGCTTGCGAAACCGGAACATTATACAGACTCCATGCCATGTAGCTGAACTATTTTGATATTGTCTTCCCGAGGAAACAGATGAGGATAAGATGGCAAAATAGGGTCCAATAAAAAGATGTCCTTACAATGACCGCCATTCCAAGCATGCACATATTTCTTATTAAATCACAGTTGAGATGGCCAGTCCAATCCATCAGGACGAGCAACTGCCTAAGAAGATCTACAGCGAACTGAAGGAGGGAAAGCGAAATCAAATTGGTCAGAAGAAACGCTGTAAAGACTCCCTCAAGTCATCTTTGAAACACTTCAACATTGACCCTGAGTACTGACACAGAGGACCAGTCTACATGACGGAGTCTGATCCATACTGGAGGTACATACTATGAACGAAGGAAATTTGGAGGGCACTGGAAAAGCGCGAGCAGCGTAAATATGAGAAATGCAGCACGTGATCAAGCAAGCCCAAGTGTTATCTCTCAAGTGTGTCACATACAGTTCAAATTTTGCCTCATCAGGCATTCCCATATCTAGAGAAGTCAAACCAGTTTGTGATGTCATATTTATCTTTGAATATGAAGGAGCACAAACAAATAAAACAAATCATCTCTATAACAATTTAAAACAAGTACCAAATAACGTAATTGAATACTCACACAAAGGTACACTGTAACAAATCTTTATCTCAGAAATTATTTAGCTAGGAAAATATATCAGTAAAAACATTGACGGTTAAACCTACCTCAGTCGCATGTTGCAAAGTATTCAACACCATGTTTGTAGAGTTTTCAATGTTCACAGTAGCTGTCGAGGCGATCTCTAAGCTCTTACCTTGCTATAAAGGACAATGAAGAGTTCCGTTTATATTGCTTTTCTCCCCATAAAATAATGAGGGTATAATAATAATAATAATACTAATAATAATAATAACAATAATAATAAGTAGAACCTGCGCATCCGTTTGAATTTTAACACTAAAGAGATTCAACATCACGGAATAAAGTTTATGAAGTTCTTCTCCAGAATCGCTAATTAAAACAAAGGTTGTGGCCTACATTCACAATAAAATCTACAAGATAAGAAATTGATAACCATTAAAAGATTTAATTGAACATCATTTATCTATATAAAGGTAGATCTTTTACATCAATATATAGAATGAATTTAGTTTGCTAGTAAAATAAAATCCTAAAAGAAAAGTAAAAAAAATCTTCATACGTATTCTCTCATAGCCGGAACGTGCAAAAATTTCAAACAAAAATGTCCACATTATTTATTTTAAATCGGTTGCCCAACAAATTCTTCCAACTTTTGCAAAGGTGTTTTCAGCGGCTGAGATGATGGCATATTATGGTCTTTTATGGTGGTGCAAACCGAGAGAACAAGAATAAGGATACCAATCTTGAATGACAGACAACCATCTCTTGCACATGAATGCGATCGCTATCATATCCAGAATACCAGACCTGCAAAACAAGCTCGGTAGTTCCGCATTATCAAGACAAGTAATTTTCACATGTATTAATTGTCATAGAACCATTGTTTGCGCTTTTCACTATTCAGATAAAATGAAAAACATCCATTGAATTTATTTCCTATACTAAAGGCATATTTACAACAAAGATGAGTTTGGCTAGTACACACTTACAGATAGAACGTTTGGTAGTTTGATGTTCATGTCAAGCGTAAGGCTAACCACAACGCTCGTTCTCGGTGGAATATTTTTGATGGTACACTTATACACAGGACAGTTGTCACTGGAGCAATTCTGTATTTAAAAAAAATATGGTGATAAGAGTCACTGTATAATGTAGATCGGGATTGGTAAAAATTAGAATGTACTGTTCATGGTTGTAAAAATGAGGCGTTTTGCAGATGCCGTGTTATGACACTTAACTTCAGGGAATGTTGATACAGTTTATGTATTCCATCACAAAATAACTATAAGAGTAGTGAATGATCAATTCTCGCAAATATATTCCACCATTCAGCCCCATTCACATTATAAAAGTGGATCTTCTAAAGACAACTTGAGCAAAATGAGCCGTGAACAGGAATATGTAATGATGATTTAAGTTTCGTAGGAATCCACTGAAGGCTGGAAGAGTAACGGCATTCACACTTCATTCTGTTGCAGGACAAGTACAACAAAAGTGATACGTGATTTGTCAATATGCGCATCCTAAATGAAGACCCTTGTACACAGGTTCGTGGTTATCAAATAAGTTCTGCAAAATTAATTGCATGCAGACCATTCAGTCACACGTCTCATTCAGCTAGAAGTAAAAAAAGACAATGACTTTGATAAAAAACAAACTGATTGGACTATATGCGTAGCTTCAGGCGATAACCGTAATATGAGCCAAATTTGATAGCAACACATCAAAATCTACGGTACTATTTACGCTAACAAGATCAAACTGCATGAAGCTGCAAGACTAAATAGGGAAATAATTTTTAACAAATAATGCCAGAGCAAAGATATTCTTTGATATACGCATCCTCATACGATGTCAGTATTATTTACAATATTTCATGGTAATCCATCAGTACATGCGGGATTAATTGTTCTAATGATAAGGTGACGCACACTTGATTAAGGTTCATAACAGAATGAAAAATATTTAATTACGTGAGCAAACTGATTTTGTTGACATGCACATCATCAAGCGATGACCATAATATTTACCCACTTTCATGTCAATATCTCAAAAACTGCAGCACTAGTTGTGCTATCGACATTTTGTAATGGGCAGAAGGACTTTACCTTCAATCGGCAGCTAGAATCATATCGAAGAAATATGCAAAAGTTATCTTAGTAGAGATAGGATGGAAAATAAAAGAAATAATCTGAAGCCCATGTTTGTGACAACGATCCAAATGTATTTATAAAGCAAACCAGTATAGGTTATTCATGTCATTTAGCATCAGTAAAAATCTGAACTGGCATACAAGCTGTTTTATGCTGTTCTTTAACAGTTAAAAACATTCTTTTCTGGTTTCATCGGCGGTAATGGTGCAAGATTCTGCGATTAAGTTGTGTGAAAGTCAGCGAAGCTGATAAAATACACAACCTGCATTTATTAATCAAATTAAAATTAAAAGGCAAATCAAATGGCAATTGTATGGTAGCGTGCTTATCAATAAACTTTTTCTGGTTTAAAATGTTAAGTTCTGACAAAAAATACAACTTTTCCTATTCTACAGTTCTTAAACTAACATTTGAAGATAAATGGGATTGATAGTGTCTTGATTTATATTAGCATGTAGTACCTTATGACCTCTCTAGGAAAAGATGTCTACAACGTCACATGTTTACATGCTGATCTCCACCAGAGGTACAATCTGGTCAGTCTCGCTAGAGATGCAGTATCTATCCATTACAATATATACAATCATAGGAGGATGTCGTTATAAAAAGATACAGACTATTGGAGGTTGTTTAGCTAATATTAAGTATATCTCTAATGGTGGGACACGCATGCGTGAAAAGGATGATCTTATCTACGAGCGCAGATGTCATGCCAATAGAAGAGTTGCGCAATTCAGTCATCTGCAGCAAGGAAAATTGGCAATGAAATTTTGTTGCCTCGTGCTAGTTCAACTCTTATATTTATTGTCCGATACCAGATTGCTTGACAGGAATTAAAATGAATCTCCTCGAACTCCTTCCTCAACAACTTAGCCCTAACGCCAGGTCTCCAGATAGCTTGCAAACGAAAGTGAAAAATCTTAAAAACCTTTTAGAAATCACCAGCCAAATTGGTAAGTTGAAAAGAATGACATACATTGTTTCTATTTAGTTATGATATGTTAGTAATCTCCATA
Source organism: Sinohyriopsis cumingii (assembly GCA_028554795.2). Taxonomy (NCBI): domain Eukaryota; kingdom Metazoa; phylum Mollusca; class Bivalvia; order Unionida; family Unionidae; genus Sinohyriopsis; species Sinohyriopsis cumingii. The sequence continues at coordinate 21,766,136 of CM068841.1, read as the reverse complement.
ACGAAATACGTGTACTCTCAATAATGGCCCAGTAGCGATAGTTAGGGACCGACATTTAATGTTCAGAAGTCGATAATGTTTCCTTTCTTAATCTTAATCTTAAGATAAAAATTTTCCAACAAACATTACGGATTTCGAATGTTTACAAATCAGAGCATGTAAACGTTTTTCAAGCTATTTGAGGGTCACAGTTTTTCATCAAAAATATAGAATCCTAGGAAAAGTAAGTGGTTGGTCCCTTACATTGCTGATTTGTTGCTTCAGCAACATCAGCATGATGATGATGGTTATGAGAATTTCAATAATGGTGATAGTAGTGAAATGACATGTAATTATATTATGATGATTGCTGTCGAGTCGTCCTTCTTTACTTTGGGAACATCGAGGTCAGGTTAACTAATGTTGATGTGTACCTCTGGGGATACACGGATGTAACGCGATGACGTGAAGGCATCTTTCCCTAAAGAGGCCATTCATGAGTAATACAAGTGCCATTCAAAGAAAACAATACTATTTTGGAAGAAAAATAAATTGTAAGTTGTCATTAATGATATAAAAACCTTCTCATTAACATTTCGCGTCGATTATTGGTGCCAGCGTCTGAAGTATACTTACTGAACTTTTTACTTCTATGTTGCCATGGATTTGATCCTTAACTGTTGTAATGCTGAATGTCTTATTCATTTCCATACAACTCACTGAACAACCTGGCGCAGAGTTGACCTGTGAATACATAAAACCTGTAAATTAATTGTTTCGTCCTTTGATTTGCAATCAAGCAGGGATAGCATTATTAAAAAAGTAAAAAATTCCGGGATCCGAGCAATTATTTAATCTATGAAACAAAACATAAAATATCCATATAATGTCAAACATTTTGGGTTTTCAGAAAATATTTTTTTTTATTTGTAATAAAACTAATCATTAGAAATATATTTGCTCTTACAAATAGTTATTCGATATGTTCTATAGCTATTATATATGCCATTAATTACATGATTTATATGGTATTAGAAAATAGTGATTTTTTAAAAAAGGAAATTTTATATATTATTAAAATTTGTTTTCAGATTTTAAAATTAAAATAGGTTTTTTATATTGCATTAGAAATAATTATTATTCATGTTATTGAAACATTCAATCTTTATATGTTTACAAATATTTGGTCTATATATCATTAAACGTATTATTTGAAATATTCAAGATTACATTTCAAAAAGTGACAAAGATGATTATTCTATAGTATATTTTCAAAAAGGTCTAATAGATTAGTATTCTATATTATATTTTGAAAAGAGTAAAATACCGTAATTTTATGTTATAGTTCAAAAGTTACGAAAGATGATATTTACGATATTTTAAAACTATCAATGACATTTGTTGCTTTAAAGCCCAAATGACGCCATTACGTGCAAAACGTTGCATGTGCCAAATTATCTAAACAATACTGAATCTTGAAAGATGTTGTTCGTAAACATCGTCGGTTGCCATTAATACCCGATAATATCGACGTTTCATCATATCATGAGCCATATAATTTCTCCCTCTAACTGAGAAATCCTGCCATTATTCATGTAAGTACGAATTAATCCCATGTTGATGTGCAACATCTGTTTGTATTCCGATTTCAGGCAAAATCATGAAAATACTATTTGGTGACACCACCGTTGTGAACATAAGAAGTCAGTACCACATTATGTTGGATTGTCTTTAGCCCAGTTTCTCCCTTCAAAGTATTCCAGAGCTCCGTGCAGCATGGTGCTGATCACCAGAATTCACCCCAATCTTATTTTTATCTAATGCACGCTTTTTGTTTTCAGTTCCGCTTACAAATGCTGGCCTTCATCTCTTCATTCCCTTTCGAATTCATTTTGTCCACCATATGCAGAAGTTGCTGTTATTAGATTAGTCACTTAACGGAAGTTGGAAGAATGGTAAAATTTACGATAAACGGCGGCATTGGGGCTTTAATGTTCATAAAATGGGGATTAATAAGAATGGGAAAATAATTGTTTTGGTGGCAAATATTAATAACGTTTTGGTAAATTTAAATCATGATGACTGCACAAATAATAAGGTGAGTGACATTTTAATAAATTCTTTAAATACTGTTGATAAATATTTGTTATTGGATAAACAAATATTTATGTTTTCAGTTTATAAACATAGTTTTGTCATGTGGACTTGCAAAATCTTCCTCACAATATTAGGAAGGAAACAAGAAAAACGTTTTTCATTTCATCATTAAAAGAAGCCTGTAAAAGAGCAATTTATTCAAACAAATGTTAGGTCTTATTTCCACCACATAATCCTGTAGAAGTTTTAGAAACCTGTTCAAATGGTATACATAAAGAATAACTGAAAATGAATATCCAAATCAAGCTTTATAATTGATCTGACCTAATATGTGTAACAAAAATACCCTTGAATGAAACTAGCATTTGAAGAAATATAAGAAAATTACCTTTGTCATACAATTGTATTACTGATATGAAACCAATAATATATGAAAGAAATAGTTCAGTTAAGTGAGACATATAATAAAAGCAAGAAAATTGATGAAATGGACAGCTTGACATAATTAATAGAATGACATATTTTTCATAACACGATACAAAAAATACTATCACAAATTAGAAACCTGCCTAATCTTGAAATTGTTTGCATTTCATTCATTCATTCATTGGCGACTCCGTCTCGAAAGACCATGCGAATAGCGCCCTTGGGGTGTTGCCTGTCTCTGTTGGCAACGTCTGCTGTGGCTGTGCAGGCCTATACGTGAGTGACAGTCCCTACTGCAGTTGGTGCAGACATACTGGGAAGTCTGCATTACTGTGGTTGCTGTTGCGTTCTTCTTTCTCTTACGTTTCTCTGCCACCAGCTGGCCTCTCCTCGCATCAGCGACTGATATGCCATTGTTTACCATCAGTCTCCAGGTGCCTCGGTCCTCAGCCAGCTCTTCCCAGCCATCGGGAGAAATGTTGCATGCCTTCATGTCCCTCTTGCACACATCTTTGAAACGGAGTGAGGGGCGTCCGACTCTTCTCATGCCAGTGGCCAGCTGTCCATATAAGATGTCCTTTGGCAGCCTTCCATCCTCCATGCGTCGGACATGACCCAGCCATCGAAGGCGGCGTTTAATTAGCAGGGAGTACATGCTGGGGGTACTTGCACGCTGCAGGATCTCGCTGTGTGGAACACGGTCTTGCCAGCTGATTTTCAGGATGCGTTTTAGGCACCGTATATGGAAGGAGTTGAGCCGGCGTTCTTGCCTCATGTAGGTACTCCATGTCTCACTTCCATATAGAAGGGTGCTGAGAACGCAGGCCTGGTAGACTCGGACCTTGGTGTGCTCTGTCAGCGCGTTGTTTTCCCAAACCCTCTTTGTTAATCGAGCCATGATGGTGTTTGCCTTTCCAAGCCTTCTGTCCAGCTCCATATCAATCGAGAGAGTGTTGCTGATGGTTGACCCTAGGTAGGTAAAGTTGTTGACTGCTTCCAGGGTGACACCGTTGATTTTGATTGAAGGGGCAATGGTGGTATCTTGCACGCTGACATTTGTTTTTTCCAAGCTGATTGTGAGACCAAAGTGCGTGCAGGCAACAGCAAAACGGTCTCCCAGTCTCTGGAGGGCTTCCTCGGTGTGGGCCACAAGAGCTGCGTCATCTGCAAAAAGCATCTCCCTGATGAGCACAGCTCTCACTTTGGTCTTTGAGCGCAGTCGTGCCAGGTTGAACAGGCTCCCATCAGACCTGGTGTGTAGATATATGCCATCCGTGGACGTGTCGAAGGCGTAGGACAGGAGCAGGGAGAAGAAGATCCCAAAAAGTGTTGGTGCCAGCACGCAGCCCTGCTTCACACCACTGTTAATTGGGAAGGAAGTTGAGGATGATCCATCATACAGGACTGTTCCCTTCATATCTGCATGGAAAGAGATTATCATGCTGAGGAGTTTTGGGGGTCAACCGATCTTACTCAGAAGTTCAAAAAGGCCCTTCCTGCTGACCAAGTCAAAGGCCTTGGTGAGGTCGATGAACATCATGTAGAGTGGTTGACCTTGCTCTCTGCTCTTCTCTTGGAGTTGTCGTAGGGAGAAGATCATGTCTGTCGTCGACCTGCCTGCTCTGAAGCCACACTGTGATTCCGGGTACACACGGTCTGCCAGCAACTGCAGCCTGTTGAGTATGATGCGGGCGTACACTTTACCAACAATACTCAAGAGCGAGATCCCTCTGTAATTATTACAGTCACTGCGGTCGCCCTTGTTTTTGTAAAGGGTCACAATTGTGGCATCACGCATGTCTTGGGGAACTACTCCTTCCTCCCAGCAGCGGCAAAGTAGCTCGTGCAGTGGTTTAATCAATGCTGGTTTTCCACGTTTGATAGCTTCGGGCGGGATGCTGTCACTACCTGGTGCTTTGTCGTTTGGAAGGCAGTCGATTGCTTTGCTGAGCTCCTCTAAGGTTGGCACTTTGTCGAGCTCTTCCATGGTGGGCAGATTCTTTATGCTGCTGAGGGCTGCATCAGTGACTGACGTTTCTCTGGAGTATAGTTCTGAGTAGTGCTCCACCCATCTGGCCATCTGTTGCCCACGGTCTGTGATCTTCTCTCCCGTCAGGGATTTCAGGGGAGCGACCCCTTTCACTGTAGGGCCTAGAGCCTTCTTGATGCCACTGTACATGCCTTGGATGTGTCCGGACTCGGCACTGCGCTGGATCCCTTCACACAGTTGTTGCCAGTACTCGTTCGCACACTGTCTAGCAATGCGTTGGGTGTTACTTCGGGCACTTCTGAGAGCAGCAAGCGTCGGTTCATTAGGGCATTTTTTGTAAGCTATGAAGGCTTTTCGTTTCTCCTCGATTTGTGGTTCCATCCTTGATAGGTGTGCATTGAACCAGTCCTGGCTGGGTCGTTCCTTCTTGCCAAACGTTGACATAGCTGTACTATAGATGGCATCCTTCATGGCGTTCCACTTGGCTGTAGCGTCATACTCAGGCAGGTCCTGGAGAGCCTTGTTCAGGGCAGACACATACTCCTCCACCTTGGCAGGGACTGACATCTGTGCAGTGTTTATGCGAGGACATCCTTTTGGTTTTGTGCGGTGTAGCACGTGTGGCTGTAGTCGCACTCTGCTGCTCACAAGGGCATGGTCGGAGTCACAGTCTGCACTGTGGTAGGTTCTGGTGGAGAGGACGCTGTTAAGGGCAGAGCGCCTGGTGATGACCAAGTCGAGTTGGTGCCAGTGATGAGATCTGGGGTGTTTCCATGACACTTTGTGTTGTGGCTTACACTGGAAGAAGGTGTTTGTGATGCACAGGCCATGGTAGGTGCATAGCTCCAGCAGTCTCTGGCCGTTTTCGTTGGTCTTTCCAGTGCCATGATATCCGAGGCAGGTAGGCCAGGACTCATGGTCCGCACCTACTCTGGCATTAAAGTCGCCGAGGAGGAATAGTGGTTCATTTTTGGGGCATCCTTTGATCTGTTCGTCCAGCTGCTCATAGAACTGATCCTTCACGTCTTCTGATGACGTGAGGGTTGGGGCGTAGACACTGATGATGTTGACAGGACCTGAAGTAGTGGTGAGGCGGATGGACAAGAGACGCTCAGTGCCCCCTGTTGGAGGTTCAACCGAGGCCAGGAGATTGTTTTTGATGGCAAAGCCCACTCCGTGCTGACGGGGCTCCTCAGGTTCTCGACCCTTCCAGAAGAAGGTGTAGTTTTCCTCTCTGAGGGAGCCACTAGAGGCGAGCCTGGTTTCCTGGAGGGCAGCTATGCTGATATTTAGTCTGGTGAGTTCTCTATCGATGATGGCCGTCTTTCTGGTGTCGTCCACTTCTCTGAGGTCATCGGAGATGCCTGTACACATGGTGCGCACATTCCAGCTTGCAAATCGAAGAGCTGGAGTCTTCTTTATTGGTTTCTTGTTTCTTTTGTCTGGTGTGGAATTACCGTCTTCTTGTCATGCTGAACAACACACTGAGCTCCAGACACCCACTGGAGCAGGCAGACGATGGCGGGTCAACACCTTATTGACCGGGGGCTGCCCGGCTTGAGGCGGGCGATAGTTGGCCAGTGGGACACGATAATCCCTCCCACCGTCAAAGCTGACCCGTGGCGCCCCTTCCCTACGCCAATCGGGTGGGACTTATAACCCGTAAACTGTCAGCTTCCGTGTTGTTTCCTCACTCAGTAGCGAGACTGGAGTGTCCTCTCCAGGGCGCAAGCCTGGGCGTGGAATATGGAGATCCTGGGCTGCCCAGACGTCAGGATCCCCCTCTCGTCCTTGCTGGTGGGGTCCAAAGGAATGCTGAGCATGACATTTGGCACCAGTTTGGATGCAGGAGCTGCCGGAAGGAGGTCGTAGTCGACCCCCAGCCGCCTTAGGGGCTCCACTCCTGATTTTCTGTCTGGGTTTACTCCCGTAGCCTTTCCTTCTCCCGAAGATATCCACAAGGCAGTGGAGCCATAATCCAATGGATGGGACTTGGTTGGTTTTGAATCAGAGTTTCCTTCTCCTAGATGAACTGCCTGACAAGGCTAACGAGCTTCATCTGCCCGGGTTTGGGGTCAGAGTTTCCCTTCTCTTAGACTGGTTGCCTGCCAAGGCTAATGAGCCCAGTCTGCCCACCCAGTTATACCGCCGGGTACTCGGTCGCGCCACACAGCAGGCTCTGTTAAAACAGGGGGCACCGCGTGAAGGTGCTGCTGTGGACACAATAGTGTAGGAGAGGCCATATGCAAGTAACCTCCTGCCCCGCAGAGCGAGACAGTGGTCCTGCGGCGATCACTACACCTGGGAAGGAGAGGCTATGAGAGACGCTTCACTTTCCTTTGGCAAGCGGGACGTCAGGCCCAGGCCACGCACCCCCCATTGTTTGCATTAGTCGCATACTATTTGCACAGAAATTACCGATGCAATTAGTAATTTAATTACTTTATATAGTCTCAGCATTATGTTTGCATCAATTAAAAATCCTCGAAAAGTAACGATACATGTATTTATTTTGAAAGGGATATATCCAGTACATGTAAAAGGTCATCTAAAAGTTTTAAAATTATAATTCGTGTATTGATGACTTATTGAATACAACTTTATCTTTATCTAAATGAATAATATAAACCAGATAACATTAAAATCAGTATTAAAACTAACAGACAAACACATCGTATCATGTCCAAAATATAGCTTGAATTGTAAAAACTATCAGGAAAAATTACTAAAAGGTTTAGGAGACCTAAGTTTTTTCTAACACTCAAGATAAGAACAATTGCATCATTGTTGTATTGATAAAATTTGATAGAATTATATTTAGGTGATAAAATAATAGTAATAATTGGTTGCATTTGTAATTTAAATGGTTAATATGTTTAAAATAATTTAACGGGCAATTCGACAAGATCGCAATTTGGGTTATTAGTAAATTTAAAGATTTTATCTTTCGCATCAATAATGTTAATGCATCAAAGTCCGAACAAAAATACATGTAGATGTGGCAAAACAATATTTAGATAGAGCCGTAACATTCTGGTAATAAACTTTGTTGATAATGAAATTCAAAGAGCTCAAATAAAAACTGATAATAATGTTCAAACCCCAAAAAATAAAAATGACGATGAAGTTAACAAGCTGATGGTCAGATTAAAACATTAGACAAGATGTTTTTTTTTAAAAGCCAGGCGATATTATAACTGTCAACATCATTTTAAACATGCAAGACAGAAACTCAGGAAATACTGGTTATGATGACACAATAATGTGAGCAACGCTTGCACTAAATTAAATAAGGGGCAAAACATAATATATACATTTTATGATGAGAAAAATAGAGCATCATTGTCATTCAATGCTATACTTATGGGTGATTAAAATATAAAATTGTATAGGTGGTTTGGTTGTGTGGGTTTGGGGCATATTTCAATACATGATAGGTTTTACATGTCGGCCAGTACATTTGGTGGCGAAAGAACATGGAAAAATATCGGGAAGAGCTACCGGCACACGGAAAGTTAGTGGCAAGCTTTCTCACATACCCTACGTTGACCAATCCTTGATTTGAACCAACATGAACGGAAGTGAGACGTCGGTGGTCTACGAAGGCGCGCGCTTTAGATCACTCGGGTACAAGAGACCACATAAATTTACAGTGAATGGGAAATATTTAGACATGATATTGGGTCAAGCGTCAACTTAATCAAGACACTTATGTTAAAAAATTGGTGATCTAAAGAGAGTTTATAGATGGGCAATAATGTCTCATTACAGCTTAAGAATCCTGCTGGTGATTCTGGTTGTGCTAGTAACTAATGCGTTGATGATCAATTAAGAAATAGTCCAGTTGCAACCATATCTGAAAATAATATGTTATTTGAAATTGTTGAAGACTTGCAAAACATGTACAATAATTAATAATCATGAATATCAGTTATTATTAACAACATAGAAACATTAACTCCTGCTACGATATAAAATATAAGGGAAAGATTTTATAAATATATCTTCCTTCATATATATAAGATAGGATACGTGTACAAACTGTGAATTAGCTATAACGAAAACCTCAGTTTATTTTGTTACTAACACGATCAGGTTCCAGAATATTTTTACATGGATCATAAAAGGTCTAACACGCGAACAAAATGTTATTCTTTAGAAATAACGTTATGACATAAATATAGAGTATTCTAAGGCTGGCTTTTGTGAAGATTTTTTAAACCCAAATTAAAAATAAATATCCTGATGGAAGGCAATCAGTTATTGCATGGTACATGGAAACTAGTTTTGGAAGTATTGTTTCCTTTAACCGCTCCAGTGGCCCAGTGGTTAGAGCGTCCACCTCGGATGCGGGAGGTCATGGGTTCGATAACCGGCCCAGTCATACCAAAGACTTACAACAACAAAATGGTACTAACAGCTGCCTCGCATGGCGCTCAGCATTAAAAGGTTAGTGTTAGGACTGGCCGGCCTGGTATCAGGATAATGTGACTGGGTGGGACATCATGCATCATGCTACATGTCTGCGGCATGATGCCCCAGTGCTAGACATCACTATAAGCTGCCACATTGCAGACATTCTCTACAGAGAATGAAAATATTAACACATTTTTATAAATATGAATAAAGAACATTATCACAGAGACTAGAGATTCTTTAATTTGTACTCAATATATACTGGATATGTGTGTGTACGTATGTACGCGCAGAAAAACTAATCAATTAGACTTGAAGCAAACCAGTCAAATGTATTAGATAGACGTTTGTTAACTAAAAAAAAATTTAAAAGAAAGATGAAAGTAAAGATTTGGAGCCATAGTCTACATAAGAATTTTCAAACGTAGCTTTAATTATTGACATAAGGTAACATAATTCATTTGCTCTGTCAATTGCCACTGGTAGTCTTTGACCTAATTTGACTGGGGAAAGATTTGGTGGAAGAGGTTTCACACTTCCAGGATCAAGGCAAAGACGCTATCAAAAAGGGAACGCTCCCTTTTTAAGCAAGAACAATAAAATTAGCCCCTATTAATAATTTTCAAATTAATGAAAAAAATATAAAAATAATAAGATGAACAATCTTAAAGACTGTTTGAGCAAGGATGAATAACCTTGTAAACTGAAACCGAATGAAATCATTATTATTAATCTTGTTTTTAATTTGAAAAATGTGGGAGCATAACATTATATATATTTGCAAAGAAACATACAGATATTGGCAGACATGTTTTGAAAATTTTGGGCAAATGTGTTTAAGGCATTATGGTTAAGGTATTTGGGACTACAATTAGCACAAATTCGTAGAGTATCAGGGTTTAGCTAAAAAGCATGGATGGAACGATATACTGAATTGAATATAAAAGTTTGAAAACAAAACAAAAATTAGTTTGAGAAGGATCTTTTCAAATTAATGAATGATAGTGCGTTTCGAAAGTACCTGGAAAATTTAAGAGAAAAAATGACTTAGATTAGATAAAATGAGAAAAGTTGTTGCCGTAGAATAAATTATTCAATTCAGACCAAAGAGTTACTCATCGTACCAAAACCAAATTACTCCATAATAGACCATACAGCATAATCAACATGAGTACCTTACCTTATAGTTATAAATAAATACTAATTCTGACAAAATGTAACTAAAAGCAACCAAGCAATGCCGAAAATAAACAATGAAAACCTGCATGGACATAAAACAGTTGCTATTACATGTATGAGAACCAGTCAGCAAGTTTCTTAAAAAGTGCGTACACAGACAGAATAGACATCTACGCAGAAAGACAGGTACATATATGGTGATTTTAATTTACTAGTTCAAAGGTATGCTGCTTACATCAGGGTTTCCCAGTAATCGGAGGTAGAAGTTTCCATTCATCGCCACGTAGGGATATTTCAGGTACATAACGGCCGCTGGCAAGGGACTTGGACCTTGATTAAGCAAATCAAAGATATGCTTCACCTCGTAGGTATCTCGTCCAGCACGCATCGATACAGAATTTGGCCTTGAGAGTCTGCGTGAAGAGAAAAGAGAAAGTGAATTTAATGAGCCACACCTAATCATAAAATGATAAGCATATATTTTGAGGAAGTCATATAAAAAGACAAATCAACGTTCACATGAGTAGCAGCGACAATAATATGATTAATTCTAATTAGATACAATTTTCGTGTCCTATTATAGGATTTATACCCACGAATGCACAGAGAAATATGCGCATGAATGGGTCACCAAGAAATTTTCACTTTTTATACACCTATTTGTTTATATGCAAGATTCTGCTATTTGGTGTTTCCACAATAATTTAGAAGCAACCGAGTTCCATGATCAATGGAAAAGAAATGTTTTGTGTCCAACATACATATGCTAGTGTGTCTGATATGTTTATAGAGAAAATCTAGTTTGCTTACTCTTTATTGAGGGTAGGTGCATCACTTTTTTTAAGTATACGTTAGGAAGCCAGTCATCTTACCCATTAAAAGCCGTAACCACCTTCCTTTTGCCTTCCAAATCAACCATGCCGCTGTTGTCTTTCCATTCCTTCTCATTGCTTTGCGTTGTGGCGTTGAAATAAAACTGAAAGCGAGTCTCGGTGTAGACGGATGGCACAAAAACAACCTGAAACTTCACACCACCATCTTGTCGCATCGGGTTGCCATAGCTACAGACAAGAACTGTTTCGTTCTTTGTTGATCGGACTCTGAGTGCACCTCCTGCCCTTGCCTTTGATTCATCAATCTGAAAACTGCATTGGATATCTGTATCTCCTTCGATCTTTTCTACATTTTTGTATTTGAAGGATTTAGGGAAGATTATAGTTAAGCCGGTGCCATAGGCTGGATCACCTGTCTTTGTAATTGATACATTCAACTTTAGAAATTCCAATTCATCGATGAACAATTCAGAAACATTTGCTAGATCCTCTTTCACTGACAAATGCAAGTCTGTATTGCAATCATTGTTGGGACAATCCTTCTGGAATTCAATCTGAAAAAATAAATGTAAGATGAGAACACAAAACATGCACCAATACTTTAAATTATTTCCAGTTATGTGAATACAACCGAGAATATCACCCATTGTCACAAATACTTTTCTCCGCTACATATTCGATCTGTAATATTTCATCATGTATATTAGCTACGTATCACATATCTGACGTTGAATATTCCTAATTCTGTAACTCATTGTCTTGTTTGGTGACCATTCCAACGAAAGGCCGACAGAAAAATATATGTGGGTGTGTGCGTTTGTGTGTCTGTGTATGTGCATCATCTTGGTTCAACATGTCATAAGAACTATTTTTAAAAAATAAATCTTTGTTGCCTTTTTGACCAGGAAAGGGTGTTTATGCCCCATCTATTTCTACTGAGGTCCTTGCCCAAGCAAGCCTGCTCAGTATCTACACCATCTTGATGCAATCACAGTTGCGATGGGCAGGCCATGCAGCTCGCATGCCAGACCACCGGCTTCCGAAACAACTCTTTGATGGTGAGCTTGAACAAGGTAAACGAACAAAGGAAATAAAACGATATAATGACAGGCTGAAGACGTCATTGAAGAACTTTGGCATTAGCTATGAAAGTATGAGCAGACTGCCCAGGACAGCTTCGTCTGGGGCTCGTCCATCACTAAAATTGCTGCAGCTTGCAAGGCCAACATGACAGCCGCGGCAGAACAACGGAGGGAAGCCAAGAAACCCCGAGCCACGAAACCCACCATCAGCGTTGCTACCATCTCATGTCCTCAATGCCACAAAACATTCAGGACGCACATCGGCCTCATCGGCCACATACGCTCCCATAGACCATTTGTTCCCGCTATAACACTAGATGACTAAACCGGTCCTCATCGACTTGTTAGACGAACTATATATACAACCATGCCTTTTTGCGCGTTAAATTTAACACACTCGGCAGACTTGGGGAAAATCATACAAATTAAATAAACAAAGTAGTTTTGCGACAATATGGGACCGGTGAACGTTTCAACCATAAGACAGATATTTTCATCTCATACGCCAGCCTGCCATACGGATTTACAATTAGAGAGTTAGATGTTGCATCAATAGAAATCACCTGAATATCCCCAAAGCCACATGCCGTGCAGGATTTTGTATAACTGTGTTCTTGTTTCAGCTTTTACTCACGTTTTTATCAATTTTGCTCTCATTAAGGAGTAGATAAAATACTAACAGAAACGGCCACTCCAATTATTTGATACGTTTTCACATGTGGATATATCCGCCCTCCCCCCACGCACCTAGGTATGTATGTATGTATGTATGTATGTGTATATATATATATATATATATATATATATATATATATATATATATATATATATATATATATATATATACAAAATTTGTATAAAATTGATAATAGCGATAAGATAAAATAGTTTTCCGGCCTTTCGAGGTAAACAAGCTTTTCGACAGGTGAATAAATATTTTATATCCAGAAAGCAAATAGTGAACATACAGGCCAAGATAACATCTGTACATTTATATGACAGAGAGAATCTGCACGCACGAGGTACATAAGGGATCAAAAAACAATCCTAAAATGGGTAAACTGGATGTATATTATCTCTGAATTATTTGTATATATCGCAATTTACAAAATGGTACGACCTTCAAATAAATCTGCTAGGTGGTCCGTGAGTTTTAAGTTCAAGGAACCTTAAATTTGCACTCACTGCTAACTTATCTGGAGAAGATTTAGTCTCCTTCCCCCAAATAACAAACAGATAAAGTTAATCCCATTTCAGCTGTATACATTTTTGTTCTAAATTTTGTTTCATTGAGAAAATATTCCAAATGTTATCAACCATTTTAAAGAAAAAATGTAGGGTCCCTGGTGGCCAAGTGGCCTAAAGACTTTACAGAACACTGACATCCCACGTCACGCGAGTTCGAGTCTCGGCTTGGTTAATGTGGGCATGTGATAAGGCTTGACAGTAGCTTCCCAAGGTTTGGTCGTTCATTCCGGTGTTTTCTAAGGTCATTCCTCCACAAAATATATTGCAAAAATGACGTTAAAATCCACAAAGCAAACCAGGAAAAATATGTTGTCTCATTCAGAACATTCTGCAGCAAATATGCTGGATTGATATGAAGAACAGAGTCCGTGATATTTTCGTAGAGTCGTTTTACCTCTAAGGTATCATATAATGTATTATAAGTGCTTTTCCATATGAAAAGAACCCCTAAACTTCTTTTAATCTTTAGCGTGTTGTGATATTAAACTTGTTGGCTATCACAAATATCATTATGGTCAAATGCAGCGAAGAATTCCTTTTTGAAAGTTTTTTGATGGACGTCTTGAGCGCTTCTGACATGTGAAATATAATAGTAGTGCTTGCATGAACATAAAAATTGTACACGATTGCTCATCGGATAACAAATTATAGAACTAACTGAAAAAGATTTTATAAATGTAATTTCAACCTATATTTGTGATTATATTATTTAACATAGTGTTAAGGATTTAGCGCTACCCTATCACTCTGATATGTCTCTTTTCTAAATGTTGTACCAGGGCGTGACGAGCGACTATTTTGACGTGACGTTTTGACGCTAATAAAAGTGATCGTGATCTCATTAAAAATTGTTTGACCACAAGTTCAGCATTTCAGGACCTTGTTAGTCTAATTTCTTCTATCGCTTTTGACCTAGCCTTGGTTATGCAATACATGCCCATATTGATGCTCTTTGAAATCTCATCCAGACCATAATGAATATAATAATAAATGTTTCTGCGAATATTTTTCAGGAAAAATAGAGGCACGGAGTGGCGTTATAAATACAGCGGAATACAACAGAGTAGTGGAGGGACGATTTGATAATATCAGTTCCTTTTAATTTTTCCTGTTTAACTACATAGTGACGCTTTTTAAAACTGTGCTAAATAAAAATTGAGCGGCATATCAAAACGGGTTGATTTATGATTTATTCAACGATATCATCGTGATATCCAGCGTATAGCATAGTTTTCTCGAGTCCTAAACACCTGTATGATGTAATATTCATCCAAACTTACATTCAACGATACTACGGTGTTAGGTAAGGTGCTATATTGTGACGAATACGATATATCAGAGATGGATGTGAAGGCTGTGTGGTATGAAACTTTCCATTAAAATTATCTGTACGAGCTGTACCTCTTTTGTGATTGTCTTGATGGAGTCTTTCGCTTGAGAACCATCAAAAAGATTTAATACGGGCTGCAATGTTCGTTGCGGAAGTTTAAATAATTCAAAATTGACAAGTTCATATTCTGTGTGGAACCGGATTTTAGTTACAAGGTCAGATGTAGACTGAAAAAATAAAAGGTAAACGCATTTATAAGACAAAGCATAACTGAAAGGAAACATTTGCTAAAAACCTGTAAACATATAAAGTTTATCAATACTGCAAAGGAATGGTCACAATGGAGTTAAACACATGGGTACAAAAATATTAAACGTTAGGTATAGAAACTCATGAAATGTTCTAAGCTATCAAATTAGACACAATCTCTTAGATCAAATTTTACAAACGGAGAATAGCTTGTGCCTAAGTACACAAATATAATTTAAGACAATGATATAATGCAAAAAGCACTGTTCTGTTTTGTAATGTGAATGCCAGTGACTAAGATAGAAATGGTATGATTATACACATCCAAAACATTTTCCGCTGGTACTCGTCTGGCAAGTCAATATCTTAGGCCGATAGCTAGTAAAATCTCTGTCTCCCGATTGGTTAGTCAATTACATCATCCGAGCAATACTGACCTTACTTTCATAAACCGACTTGTCTGCAAACTTACCCCTAAACTTCCGCTTATAAGAAGCAGTAGGACTACGTTAGGGAAAAATAACATAATTTCTGTACTCAGCTCTCTCTATATATATTATGAACTTTGCGAGAGTGGCATGTGTCAGGTGAAGTTCTTTCGATTTGTAACAAGTACAGTGGAGAGAATATTTTCATATATCAATGTTACATTAAAGTATTGTGGCTGAAATTTCTTTGGGTATTGAGCTTGTTGAAATAGTATAAGATCTAAGCATAAATCTAACCAAAATGATGGCTTTCAAACTCTGCCTGAATTGTTACAAAGTACACAATATATAACACTTATTAAAATAGATGAACCAATTTCGCCAGACTAGACAATATCAGCCACTGAAAGTGCAATGAATCAGTTACCAAATACATAAAATGTAAAAAAGTTATTGGCTCCTATTTTGACAATTTATCTCAGAATTCCGGGAAGTGTAATGATCAAGCAGAGCTAGCAGTTTTTAGGAAGTTGCTATATGAAGTAAAGCCAAGCTTCATACTATATACTACATATTACACCCATCAATCATACACCAAAATAAATGGAATTAGAAGTGCTTTTAACAGTACTAAGATATACTGTTTTTAAACATAAATAGCTAGTATAGCCAGTGAGGAAAACCGGGACAATTCTTTATCTTTACAAATCTAACCCTATGCAAAACGCGAAGAGCGTCATTCAAATATGAAAGGCAGTTGATACTTTTCCGCGTTCTCACAACTACCAGAAGAGTGATATAACAATCGGCAGGGATAAAATGGCTACTTGGAGAATGGCACTGAGAGTTCAAAAACACAATACTTGTTGATAACATGATGACAATTTTACACCTCTCCTGTAACTGCATATACTAATCACAGGACTGTACGGCCAAATTTGGGCAGTTAAGGCATACCAGTGTTTATCTTCCTTTCGTTTAGTAATTAGATATATTCTGTAGGTAAGTACATGCTATAAGGACAGTCCATATACAATGATGCTAGTCTTAGGGGTTTTAAGGGTTTGCGGACAGGTAAATACTGCAATGTGTGAAATGTAATCTACGTATGTCTCCAGCAGACAATGTACACAAAATGCCCAAAAATTAAAAATCAGACTAAGGTCTTTTATAGTTGTATTTTTAACTCTTAATATTTTTTAGAATTTAATCCTTTAATTGGTGCTGTATTTCAAATATGGTGCTGACATACTGTCAGTTCATTTACCTACCTACTTAGTAACCTTTGCACCCACCCACATCCCTACCAACCTGTTTACTGCAACAGCACGTAAAAACATTGAACGCTAAAAAAGAATATTTGTTCTAGGTTATCATTGAACGCTTCAAAAGAACATTTGTTCTAGGATATAAAAGTAGAGGTACTATAATGAGCTCATACAATCAATCCAGAGTTTCATTTTTGTTTTACTACAGAAATGCTAAAAAAAAATATTTTAAAACGCCATGTGCTTGAACACGTCATCATTGTCAACCCCTAGAAGTAAAATTATACTGCATGAAAAGTCAGGGGCTTCATATAACCTAGTAGTGACATCAAGCAGTATACATCTTGTGCGTGCATCAATAAGTTCCCGCATAACCATTATAGTTTAGGTTTCACACTAAAACCGTATTCTTTAAGTAAATTACGTTTCTTCGGGAATACTTACCCGATCCCATTAACGTTAGGATCTAAGCCCGCTACCTTTTGAATGCAGCCGTACTAAAATTGTCTTTTCCTGTCGATTTCACATAGACAAACGGCAATAGTTCTTGCCCAATACCTTTCCTTGCCAGCACCAGGTGTCGCCAGTTTTAAGCTAAGCTATTCTCTTGCATACACATATAATTACCTCCCGAACATACCAAGCCTATTTCTTAGGAAATTATCAGCAACTACTACTGAATGGCTGGAATTCTTGTGGTGCACATAATTTTAAATGTTATCCATAATTTTAAATGAATTTGTCAATTACGCACGCAGACTTTTAAGACTCACTATAACAAAATGGCGACCACGCTTTCGTTTATAAAAATGTGAATGTCAATCACAACTTAGCACACCTGTGTTTGTTGATCCTTTACCATGTTAGTAACGACTGTGATAGTATCATATTATGTGTAATGTGAATGTGCTATTTAAATTGATTTGTGTTAACTTTTGTTTTATTTATGTGTCGTTTCAGTCTTACTCTTAGTAGGTCAGGATCTGAGAGTTAACCTGTTGAGAGTGACATATCACAATATATAACGTATATTTATTAATTGGGAAAAGTTTACCGTTGAATAAACATTCCCACTTTTACTTTCTCGGTCATAAAAAATTTCTAAACAGACTAGAACGTGTATAGGTTTAGGAAGGATTAATCAATATAATTGTAATTATTAGCATAAATACTAAACCCATATTAGTACGGCTTAAAATGTGCGTGGGCAATGACTGTTGGTTTTAGGTGTGTGCTAGTAACAGATGCATCCAAGCATCATGTTATATTAATAAAGGATAAATAGAATGCAATAAATGAACTGTTACCACACATTTTGAATAAAGTCTCCGAGGCATAAATAAAGTAGAGACCTCATTTGGCAAAAATGATGTAGAAATTAATTGTTCAGATGCATCCACCCACCAAGCTTCATCATTCTAGACAGGATAGTATGCATATAACATGTCAAATAAACGCACATGGTCATAAGGTAAATGAACGAAAAAGTTTGACCTAACCAGTAAACTAGGAAACAAACGTCACATTGGCCCTTGTCAGTATAGGTGTAACTTGAGTACTAAGAGAGATGTATGCAACATCTAATTTAATGATGAAAGCATGAGAAGTAAAAGCATCATATTGAAACAAAGTCAGTAAAATGTGAAATAAGGGTCACAGTCATCTTTTTTTAAGACGAGAGTGTAGTACTCATCAAGACGCATCCTTTAGCCAAGTTTCATGATACATGGTATACGAGTATAATAAAATTATAAAACATCAATGTGTTCATGAAATAAATGCATGAACTTAACTAAATTGTTAAATACAGGTCACAATCACATTCTTCTGTTGTAAGTGTAATTCTGTATGAACAGTGCTTGAGATGTAACCAGAGTCAGTAAAGCATGGATAACGGGTTACAGTGACCTACTTTTTAACATAAGATGTTTACTCACCAAGACATGTCTCCTCTCCAAATTTTCTTAATCGTGGTAGAACAGTATATATAAGAACTAAGCACCAGTTATTTTTTCAATCCGATTAAAATCAGACCCAGTTGTAGATATGACAGACACGGATAAAAGTGAATGCTTTGGAATTTCCTGTCAGCGTTGTTTCGTAGACTATCTGATAAAAAATTCGGACATCTCGTTAGGGAGAGTTATCGTTAGTAACGTATGTCACTTCAGCAATTTGAAAGCTTTGACAAATGAACAGGACCTCTAATCGGTGATAATCAGATCTCCATGCATAACTGTGGAGATCTGATTTAAATCAGATACTCGTTTAACGATGAGCTGAATGTTAAAACGTGCCAGAAGATAGTACAAAAAATATATGTAGGTCAAAGTGACATTCGTTTGTGGTAAGGATGTTGTACTAATGAAGATGGATACAATCGTCAATTTTGATGATGTTCTCACGAATAGTGTTATGCATATTTATATTACGCGTGTTAATTTTTTTTACTATAGATTGTGCGAGTCATTTTTAAACACATTTTACAGTTTCCAGATAGTGGGATGAACTTTTAACTGGAGTAAACATGTTTATGTGGTCTTTATGACTACGGAAATAACAGAAGAAGTCTTTTTGACAAATTTGATGTAATTTGAGTTCAGGTCAGGTTTATTTTTTCTTGGAAAACCAGGCTGAAATCATTCCTAATTGGTTAGCTGTTAAAGAACGCGACCTTGTTGACAACGATAGACTCGGAATGAATATTGCACTCTAGACCGGTTTCTGTAATTAGGCCTTAATTTTTTATATAAGGGATGTTTTACTGAAAATTATTTATTCCTTGCAAAAAGTCCAGTCTTAACGGAGTCATGTAGTAGTGTTCAATTAATGTGAGAGGATTTAATTTATTTTAATATATTCATTGGAATGACAAAGTGCTAAGAGTTTAGTAACTATTTTATAACTAATATGAATTAATTTCAAGACATTTTTGATTATATCATTTTGATACATCAAGCCAAACGGTACATCAGCACAATAAATTGAACTTCATTTGGAATGCCACTGGAACGCATTCGGAATGATCAGTACATTTGGATCTGTGATAGAACGTTCAGACTAAGTTTTGGAATGTTATTGTTAATTTTTCTCTTTATATTTTAGGAAATGAAAATTATATTTTGAACTTTGCAAGACTTGTTCGATTTTGGTCTTTTCTTTTATTTAATTTCAGACCATAGCCCTGTAACAATTGAGCTTGACCAATAAAATTTAAGACACCAAATTTAATGAAAGTCGAAGAAACATGAAAAATAGTTCATTGTGACCTATCTTTGTGACAGGAAACAATGCATCTCTCTCTCTCTCTCTCTCTCTCTCTCTCTCTCTCTCTCTCTCTCTCTCTCTCTCTCTATATATATATATATATATATATATATATATATATATATATATATATATGTTTAGTCATAGTGATCATCTTTTGTGGAAAGAGCGTGGTTCCACTAGAGATACATATAATTATGTAGTTGGATGATTCAACAATGCACATAACTTGAGAAATGACCTTGATGCACAAAATGTTTACCCATGTGAATAAAGCGTGAAATATATATGTGAGAGCGATCTACGGACTTCGTAGAGGTGAGTTGAAACGCATATAGGTCTTAGTGATGCTTTAGCAATATCTGAAGTCAATTTACAGCTCGTTAAAACTGCACATTACAGAAAAAATAGATTACCTTTACCAACACCTTTACTTCAGGTGTGCGGGCTGTTGTTCCCTGTTCAATAGAAAGGCTGAAGGTAGCTTCCAAAGTCTCCTTGTTGTTTTGTAAGAATGAAAATCTTTGTTGCTCTTTCAAAGTGTCTACACGAGCTGTTACATTCAGTACTAAAGAAACAAACAATACTTATGTACGGATATTATTCTTCAGGTCACCATAACCATAAATATCTACAGTTATACCCAAAGGTCTAGAGTATCATGTTACTCAGCGCAGGTGTTGTAAATCATAGTTTCGTTGAAAAGAACGTTTTTAACATATCCGGGAATATTCCGTGGAAATAAAGTAGTTACATTTAAAAATTGATTCAATAGTATGATAAAAATTTGATATCAGAGTTTCGAGAACGATTCTCAATAACGGTTATATTGTAAAAAAAGGAAAAAAAAGCCTGTTCTTTAGGATATGGCGGAATAAATCACGAGTCAACTAAATTTTCTAAAACAATGCCGGTACATTTACACTGCGTTATTTCACGTTTTAGACAAGAGGCAAAACCCAATAGTGAAACGATAGTGCCAAAAAAAAAAAAGAACCGAAATTGTATGCTGACACAGTTCTACGTCAGGACATCTTTCATCAAAGCCATGCATATAATCGTACAAGTATATTCCTAAGCAAACTCTTCTGTGAGCGAAGCATATATTGAATGATTAGCCCGCTACGAGTTATTTCACTTTCCAGTTAGCTACAGCCCAGATTGCCCCATTGAGCAGAGTTCACCACTTAACACTGTTCTCAACGAACGCGGCCCTGGTGCAGCTAAATAATTGCCAAAAACAATGGTAAAACACTTATGCCTAATGATGAAGTATATCGGTCACATTTACCAGTTTTCGTAGAATAGTATTAATAAATATAATATTCCTAACTTTTCGCAAATGTATATGAAACATACCTATTTTCTGGATAACTGTTGACCCTGAAAATTTAAACTTAATTTCAAATTCAAAATATGGATATGACTTGTTTGAGTTCACGGTATAATTTTTCAGACTTGGAAGGTTAAGGACTGTGGTAATTTTGTTAGAATCCAGCTGAATTTCTCCGTTAAGTTGGATGACGGGCCGGCTTTGTAGTAGGACCACGTGACCGGAAAGAAAGGCTCCAACTGCAACATCTGAAGATAGAATCGAACAAAGAACAATGATTTGACTTACTTTATTGATCGCATAATAAGTTTTGAATCCACTATTTTATCAAACAAACTTGTACATTAAAGCATGCTTAACCAAGTATAATCGTACGCACGGACCATCAGATCACACAACCAAGCATGATCGTACGCATGGACTATCAGATCACACAACCAAGCATGATCGTACGCATGGACTATCAGATCACTATCAGATCACACAACCAAGCATGATCGCACGCATGGACTATAGGATCACACAACCAAGCATGCTCGTACGCATGGGCTATCGGATCACACAACCAAGCATGATCGTAAGCATGGACCATCGGATCACACAATCAAGCATAATCGTACGCATGGACTATCAGATCACTATCAGATCACATAACCAAGCATGATCGTACGCATGGACTATCGGATCACACAACCAAGCATGATCGCACGCATGGACTATCGGATCACACTACCAAAGGATAATCGTACGCAAGGGCTATCGGATCACACAACCAAGCATGATCGTACGCATGGACTATCGGATCACACAACCAAGCATAATCGTACGCATGGACTATCGGATCACTATCAGGTCACACAACCAAGCATGATCGTACGCATGGACTATCAGATCACACAACCAAGCATAATCGTACGCATGGACTATCAGATCACACAACCAAGCATGATCGTACGCATGGACCATCAAGATTACTATCGGATCACACAACCAATCATAATCGTACGCATGGACTATCGAATCACACAACCAAGCATGATCGTACGCATGGACTATCAGATCACACAACCAAGCATGATCGTACGCATGGATTATCAACATCTCACAGTTTCTACCTATCGGTCTCCCTATGCAAGGGATGAAACATGACACTAAATAAATAAATATGCACGCTTACCTGTGACACTTGAAGATCAGATATTAATACGTACACGATCAGTTGAGTGGTTTTCGTTATCGACATTACCACGAGAAGACAGTTAACAAAAAGTACTCGTATTCATGTAGCTGTCACTGGCCAAGATTTACAATCAAGATTGGTTCCAGTCAAATTTGTACGAAATAGGTCAGGGGACCGGTTGTTCAAACTCGAAAGACCCTGTTGCCATGATGCAAGTGGTTGCATCCTCATTTAAGGAAAAGCATGACCAATTAGACGTTCCTGTCAAATTGATGAAGGCTGGCTAAGCCGTTCTGAAGAAATAGTCGATAATAGGGTTTGCACCTGGTTTCCTATGAAGTCACATTACTATTAGGATGGTCATCTCGGACAGAACTGTCCACGAGCATATCCATTGGAACAGTCCTCCCAAACTTGATGCCACGTGTCTCTGTCTTTCTGAGAAACTGAAAATAGGTTGGAAACATGGTCAAAATTCAAGCCACGCTGTTGCTAGGGAATCCATTCTAGATATACCTCTCAGTATTTGAATTGACACCTCTTCTCACAAGACAAGAAATGATAATTTTAGGAACTGAAGTTGTATAAGCTATGTTTAAAACCTCACCATTCTCTTTGTCGTCATTGGTGTCAATTGCCCTTGAAAAGGAGATCCCAAAACCCATAAGCCCAGACTTTACCGCCTTTCCACTAATTCTCTGCGTAAATTTGCTCCATAATCCACCGGTGTATCCGTTGTAGATGTAGACAGCACCCACACCCTGATCCTCGTAAGGAGCGCCGATTGCAATATCTCTCAAAAAGATTATTTTAGATTAGTTAGATTAGATTATGTAGGTAGGTAGATTGATATATTATTTCATCGATACATACATACATACATACATACATACATACCTACATACATACATTGTATATATTATTCTAATTTCCTGCAAATTAGGCCTGATAAATGAATATAGTGACAAAATGGATACCAATGATACCCAGTATACTCAGGATACCCAAGATTCTGATAGTGATTTACCGTGCGCTTCTCAATTAGAACGCTGTATTCTTGCAGAAATAAGAGAAAAATATGGCAAATTGGACAAACAGTTATCCAAGCGAGAGTTATCGAGTAGTCTTGACGTAACTTCCCTTCGTCATATTCTTAGTTCTTTGCATGATATTGGTAGGCTCAGCTATCCAAGTTATCCTTCTGGTCGACTGGTGGAGAGGACATCGCGTTCTGGTAGTGCTCCGGTGAAGGACAAAATAGCAGACGACATATATGCAATATTTCATTTTCTAGAGGGAGATGGTAACACTAGCGAAGTAAAGGCATGTATGTCCAGATATGGAAAAGGAAAGCAGAGTAGAACAGACAGTTTCAGTTGCTTAAAGAGTCTGCAAGAAACTAGTCAAGAAATTGTTCAGTCGAGTGACACGGATCCGTTAGAGGTAATATATCAATCAGTGATTGTGGAATTAATAGTCAACTGGAGAGAGTTGAAACCATCATTCCCATATTGCAATATGAAAAATTTATTGATCTGAAACAATTTGTGAAAGATGAACTACATGTCAATTGTGCAATTATTATGGAAGAAATGAAGAGAATGAGGAAGGACATCGTTCGTTTGGATGGGATGATACAAAGTAAGGATGAGAAAATTAAAAGACTCGAATCGAGCATTGACAAGGCAAGAGAGTCGGAATTGCGTTTGGAATCTGACCTACATGCAATGGCAGACGTAATAAAGAGCCAGGCAATGATAATCGAAAAGCTACAAGTTGTAAACGCGAAACAAATTGAGACAGTAAGTGCACAGATGCGTGGAATTCAGCTCCAACTTACAAACTTTATACAGCTGTCTTGCTCCTATGCAAATATGACCAGATCTTCTTGCCCATCTTCAAATACATCTGGTACACCAAATACAGCTCCGAATACAAGTGTAATTGATAGCCATCATCTAGAATCCCGAAATAGGATTATGTCAGATCAACAAGAATATAAAAGTACCGGCTTAGGCTACCAACATACAAGATTCGTACTGAAGGTTTGATGCAATCTCAAGTAGCACAAACCCCTAACACTACATCACCTGCTGTAACATGTGAAGCAGGTAAAGGAAGAACATTTGAAAAGAAAATTGTTGAGAAGGAAAATCACTCTAATCACACTAATCAGAATCAATTATCGGATGCTAGAAATTCTCCACTGACAAACAATGACATGAATGATGTGAATAATAATAATTCGAAACCAATCCAGGTACGAATCAGTACTATGCCATTCAGTGGAATGAAGAGGAGTTTGAAAACAAAATCTTTGTTGTTATCTCGAATTAAAGCAGACTATGGCCCAGAAGAGCTAAATCATGTAATACACAGACATGCATACAATCGAGGAGTAAAGATCACAAATATTAGGATTCTTAAAAAGTGGTCAAATAGGAATGGAGAAACTTATACCGTTTGTGTCACTATTCCGGAAAATCTGCTTACCAAATCTTTACAGCATGGATTTTGGCCGGAATTTGTATAGCCAGAGAATGGTATGAGAGATAAATGATCCCGTATCTCTAAATTGCATGTGGAAAAGCTTTTGTTTACTTATTGAATGACTACTCTAAACATAATGACTTGGAATGCGAAGGGCATTATGACAGGAACGCCTTATCTCTGTTCATTACTTCCTACGGTAGATATTGTATGCATACAAGAGCATTGGCTATATCCAGAGTAACTGCAATTTTTTCAAAGCATTGACAGGACAT
Source organism: Sinohyriopsis cumingii (assembly GCA_028554795.2). Classification (NCBI taxonomy): domain Eukaryota; kingdom Metazoa; phylum Mollusca; class Bivalvia; order Unionida; family Unionidae; genus Sinohyriopsis; species Sinohyriopsis cumingii. The sequence goes on along the minus strand of CM068841.1, from coordinate 21,741,066 downwards.
TTACTGCTTTTTCGAGACCGGATAACATAATTGATACATGTCCATAGGAAAGAAAGCGTCCCTCTGGATTTGGAGGAACTGCAATTTTCTATCGGAAATCATTACCGGTTCGTCCTATGAATAACATCGGGAACGACAGAGTTATTGCAGTTGAAATTAGCCTGCGCGCTATCAGATTGTTTTTGTTCTGTGTGTGGTTTCTTTCCACAAACGCCTCATTAGATGATCATAAAGAAATAATGGAAACTGTGGAATGCCTTTATGATGAATATAGTCAAAAAGGTTTAGTGATTATCTGCGGTGACTTTAATGCGGAGCTACACAAAAAAGTGATTTCAAAAAGTACAAATGGTAAAGGTTACATACTTCAATCCTTTCTTAAAAATAGGCATCTAATGTCAACATGTGATATTTTCCCTTCTGGAATACCAGGTTATACATATTGCTCATCAGACGGCAAATACTCGTCCTTGATTAACTACATTTTGATTCCCTCCTCCAAAATAGATTTAGTCCGTAGTGCCAATATTGAAGATGACCATCATCTCAAACTATCTGATCATTTACCTGCACGAGCAGAGTTGTTAGTTCCAGACGAACTCCTGGAATCAACATTTTCCAGATATCCAGTTACAATCAATTGGCGCAAAGCTTCTTCAGAACAGCAGGAGCGGTACAAAAGTGAAACCAACGAGCACTTAAACTCAGTGGAGCTATTTTTACACAACATTTTAGATGTACAAAACGCCCTAGTTACTGTTGCGACTGTTTTACACAATACAGCTGACAAACTTCTTCCAAAGAAAACCTTCCTGCCAAACTTAAAACCTTACTGGAAATTTATTAATGTGGCTGAACTACATAAAGAGATGAGAGGAAAACGAGCGTTATGCATAAAAGAAGAACGGCCACGTGGTACACAATTAAAAATTTATGCAGAATATAAAAATGCGAAAAGAAAATTCAGAAACCAATTAAACAAGGCAAAAGACTAATACGAACAGGAACAATTCAATGAGCTGGAAAAACTGCAGAACTGGATGTAGAGAAATTCTACAGAATAGTAAGACTTCATAAGAAGGGTCAGAGACAATATATTTCTGAACTAAAAGTGGAAGGACAAATAGTACGGGACTCTGATTTGATTCGTGACGCGTGGCGCCAGCATTTTAAAATTTTAGGTACTGAAATGCCAGATATTCATTTTAACGAATCATTTGCAGCTGAAATTAGAAACAAAATGAAGAATATTGTTGATTCAAATATTGATGACAGAGCAGATAAGGATATGTGTGAAACCATATTACTGAAAGACATTGAAGAGGCTGTACGAGAGCTGAAGAAAAATAAATCATGTGGACATGATAAAATATATGCAGATCATTTAATGTTTGCCTGTCAATCGATTAGTTCTATTTTGTGCAAAGTGTATAATAGCATAATTTCCTTGGAAACCTATCCTGACTATATCAAAACTGTAAATGTTATACCCATCTTTAAAGGTGGGAAAAAAGACAGACAAGATATGAATAACTATAGAGATATCTCAATGGTTCCAGTTTTTCAAAAATTATTTGAAAAAATATTGTTGAAAAGGCTAATTCTTTTTAGTGAAAGGATCAATTTCCCTCATCCTTTACAATAGGGATTTCGAAGCGAATGCAGTGACATCACTGCAGCCTTTATTATAAAAGAGGGAATAGCCCATTATTTAGAAGGTCAATCAAACGTTTATGCTGCATTCCTGGATAATGCGAAGGCCTATAATACGGTATGGCATGATGGCCTCTTTTATAAACTATTCTATCTCGGAGTTAAAGGAAAACTGTGGAGATTGATTAAAAATTCTTTTCGAGAACTTAAAGCCCTTGTTCTGCTCAACGGGCATCATTCGAAACCATACTCAGTCAATTAAGGGGTAGGACAAGGAAGAACGCTATCAGCATGGCTATTCTTAGTCATGATAAATGACCTAATATCCTTGCTGGAGTCAGCAAAATCTGGAATACAAGTTGGTACCTTAAGTATCCCTGTGTTTTACTAGCGGATGATACATCCTTGCTATCTTCGTCATTTAATGGTATGTGTGTTTTGCTTCTCAACCTCCATGACTATGCATCAAAGTGGAGACTCCGGTATAATGCTGATAAAAGCAATATTGTCATATTTTCGAAGAAAAAAATCATGCAAAAATATAAGTTCATGCTCGGAGATAAAAGGATTCCAATAGTCTCTTCTAGAACCTATGCTGGGGTTACTCTCTCCACAGATCTTTCTAATACTGCTGCAGTAAAAAATGCTTGTGATAAAGGAAGATCAGTATTTTATTCCGTTGTTGGGACTGGCATTGGAAAGGATGGAATGAATCCAGTTAACAGTACTAAAATATGGTACCAAATAATAGTACTACCTGCAATGACATATGGATGCGAAATATGGTCCAACTTGAGCTAGTCACAAGTATATGATCTAGAAGTATGTCAAAGAAAAGCTGCAAGAAGAATTATAGGGCTTGATCAGCGCTCTTCTACAGAAACAAACAATTAGCAGTCTTGGACTGTGGTCAGTTGAGGGACCTGTAGGTAAAATCAAATTAGGTTTCTTCAATAAAATCTGCAGAGCTAATGGTTCACTAGCATGGAAAATTATATTCAACAGAAGAATTCTTGACTTCCTGATGCACGAGAGCGAGAGCGTAGGTTTTGTTAAAGATATATGTCGTATTCTTTTCAAATACCAGCTTGGCGGTTTTTTTCACCTATACGTAAACAGCCTATATTCTGTCCCGAAACCAGTCTGAAGGAGGAATATTGAAACGTCAGGTCACTGCTGCGAAGAATCAATATGGATATCTAAACTTGAAATGAGACCTGAACTTTTACATTATGCAAGTGTCCATACTAGTCTTCAACCACTTGCTGTCTGGAAGCTTGGTAAATGTTTTCTTGATAAAACTTGGACTTTCGCTAACATTGCCTATTTAACTTTGTTTTCAATTTCAACAGAGAATGAATATAAATGTAAACTCTGCAAAAGATTAACTACAGACAGAGCCAAGCATATGTTACTATACTGCCAAGCCCTAAACGACGAACGTAATACTATGTTTGAGAAACTAATAGATGCAATGGACATTCTAGACTCGCACTGGCTTTTTGGTCAGGACAATGACTCATTACTTCATATCCTTTTGGGCAAGAGAGTGGACATCTTAGATTCTATGGATGATCAATCATGGTAGGCATTCATGTGTGTGGTGGCTGATGGAACATAGACACAATGTACAGAAGAACAAATGACCTTGACAACGATATGTGATACTATGCTTGTTCAGTAAATTAGGGAAATGGACCAATTTCATTTCGATCTTATAAATTATCTCTACATGTGTTCAAAGTGAGAGAGAACATGATAATCCATTTAAATCGTTACAGTCGAATGTAAATATTTCCAATTACTTTATTTTCCTCTCTTAATCTATGTTGCATATATATCTCGTTTGCAATGAGTTCTCTCAGTCATGTGTTTAGATATTGCGTTTATATATATATATATATATATATATATATATATATATATATATATATATATGTATACATATGTTTATATTTGTATATATGTGTATATGTGTGTATATGTGTATGTATATTTGTATATGTATATATATGTGTGTATGTATGTATATATGTATGAATATATGTATATATATATGTGTATGTGTGTATATATGTATATATGTGTGTATATGTGTGTATGTATTCATATATATGTATGTGCATATATATATATATATATATATATATATATATATATATATATATATATATATATATATAGTGTACTGTAAGTCCATTAATGTCAAGCTATGTTCCTATCTTTTCTGTATTAACGAAATATTAACTGAATGAAATCTCTTCTGAAGAGGAAATAAAGAAAGTCAGTCAGTCAGTCAGTCATACATAAATACATTTTTGCTTTGCATGCCTTAGGTAACATACATACATACATACATACATACATACATACATACACACACACACACACACACACACACGCACATACAAACATACAGACATACATACATACATACATACATACATACATACATACATACATACATGCCTTAGGTAAGATAAAAACGTCAAACTTGTAAAATTTAAGATTAATTGCTACATTAAGGGTAGACGATCACCTTAGACGTTTAAGTAGGGATAGTTTGCAAGCCAAATACAGAGAAAATTACTTTTATAAAGTCTGTTTTGATTGGCTAAGAATGAATGTTAAACTTAGCGCAGATTATTATTATCTCAGTACTCGTCGTATCTAACTCACATCTAAGCCAATAGGCTACCAACCAGTTTTGCCGTGCTTGGACTGTTCATTCTTAACCACGTGTGGAAGTGGAAAAGGAATTTAAGAAAATTAAAGCTAAAGGTAAAACTATGAAAAACATCGATACATCATTGGGATATCTTACCCGCATAGCCGTCCTTGTTAATGTCCCCAAGATTGGTAATTGCAGTTCCGAATCGGGCACGTGGCGCATCTGATCCGTTAAGAAGCGACATCTGCAGCTGGAACAGTCCCTGTTAAATTTGAATAAAATTATTCTAAAACTTTCTATTAGTCAATGGACTCAACAAATTGGGTGAATATAAATTGTTGGCAGAAGACAGCGAAAGTGGACGAATCCCTGGAGCAGTTGATAGATTTACGGCAAATTCTAACCACACTATTTTACCGTTTTAATCGAGTGAGTGCATTGCACTGCGCGACTGTTTTATCCGAGATCCCCCAAGATTGCTCAGCGACAACCCCACAGTTTACTCGATTGCTTCGGTTTTGCCTCGAAGGCGCTAGTGGGCCGGTTCCGTATCTAGGCACGAAGTCGTCGGAAGTTTCCCACATCTGCCAAAACGGTCTCAAATTTAGCCGTGTTAATGGTTTTGTCTCAGATGGCTACAAAATACAACTTAGTAATTGTGCTTAGAGTACTGTGTGCAACCACGAGAATTTCTGAATAGACGCGTATTATTTTTGTGTAACCATATTGAAATTATTTTTGCAGCGCTGGCCGCGGCACTGGTTATTACTGATATGCCTCAGAGAAAACAAATCATACTGATGTGGTGGCTATGATAGTTACTGTAGTTGTAATTCCAGGAATACCCAAACCAAATGTTGTTGCGGCGGGTAGTCCACAATAGCATATACATCGTTACTCATGAATTTATATTTTGAGAGTATATTAGTTCTCTGGACAATTTCATCCCCCAGCTATTGATCTTCTTCCATTTTGTTCGCTTCGGTAATTTTAAAAGTCCCTCACAGTTCATCTATTAATAATGTCACCGTGACAGGTTGGCTTGGTTCGATTGCAACCTGCAAATGAACTTCCATCCAAACTTCCATCCAAGCATTTTTCTTCTGTAGCACAACCGTCATACAATCGTAGAAAATATCTGCTCGGTTATTATTAATGCTTCCTGTGAGTGCGCGTTCCGGTGGCTTGGCACCACGTTCACCTGTAACTACATTATTAATTTGTGTATATAACAGTTTTCGTTGTCGTCCTAAAACTGTAACTTGAACAAACGCAACTTTGGTAAATATTAGTCGAGGTTTTTCTTTTCTTGTTCAAGTTAATGTTGGTGGTTTGACATCACTGACGTAACTGATGGAGAACACTATCACAGTGGATTTGTTGGTGAATTCCTATTCATCGTTGTAGAAAACATCCCTGAGTGAAAACACACCCAAAGGCATAATCAGCGAACAGGTGTGTTCGCGTGCTGATGCGATGATTGCATGCTGGCGTCGAGCAATTTATGATGTGACGTTTAAGTACATCAAAGCTATGTTCAAAAGACGAATATATGTTAGCCATTTACTAAGATTAAGCTGTCTTTTTTTTTTCTTCTTCTTTGGATAATTTTCGTTGCATTTGGCTCCATATAGTTAATAGCACCTGGATGACATTACACCCAAATATTGATTTATCGCATTATGATCATCGTTGACGTCGTCTTTGATAAAAACAACCTACACACCAGAGTCTCTGATTTCCTGGTTATCATTGATTTATACCAGGGTTTCGCGATGGCATCTCGCAAGCGACTACATCGTTGTCGTCCACGTCGGATGTTTTACATTATTCAGTTGGATCTTGAAAAATCGCTACATTGCCCGGGTCGTCATTGTTGACAAAACAGGTTGCTCAACTCGACGAAATCCACGTTCTGGGCAAACAACATTATATTTATATCGGCGCCCCATTCCCCCCCCTCCGTCAGGTCGCTACGCTCGCGCGTTTGTAAATGTGATCAGGCATCTTGTATAAACAATTTCCAATGACTTTGTTTCCGATAACAGGAAATCAAGAAACCCTTGTGGTATCGGTTAAAGCTCGAATGCACATAGCACTTCAATAGCGAGATGTCCTCATATCTGGCTATTTGCAACCGCAGTTTTGGGGCGACATAGCCCCTAAAGGATGGAATGTGAAGCCACCATGCAAATAATCAACAACTTAAAGTGATGGTACAAGTCCGTACGAGTCAAAATAAAAAATAATGTCTAGGCGTTTACGCGTTTACGCGTATTCGACCCAATGAATTCCAGATCCTCTTGACGAATACATATTGACGATGCCGGTTTCTCGTGGTAAACCAGAAAACAAGCTCATCCCACATGAGGACGGATCTGAAGCGCTTGATTGATGTTATCATTGCGAGTAAATCATAATTGGTCGCTGGACACGATCCCACAACTGAAGATCCCGTCCATTTAGAGTTCACCCCTGGTTAACGAATAAGTTTCATTTTTGTCACTTCTTACTTTGATAACTATAACACCAATGTTTGAATTTATATGGCCATCGTGAGTATATCAAATTGCGTTAGGATTATTAACACGGAGTCATTTTCGATCAGATTTGCTGGACAAGGTTTCGTGGTGGCTCCACTCTCATTTCTTATTGCGTTAATTTTTTCCCAAGCTACTGTAGGGTAAGAACAACCATAACTTCGTCGTATGACATCACTTTTCGGGTATACTTTTTAATTACATATTTTCTACTGGCGCGTCAATGGCCATTTGTTGGCCACCTGTGTCCACCAATAAGAGAAACTTGTCTGTAAACATTACAGCAATGCATCTATAACCGCCAATTGAGACGCAAGTAAAGCTTAACGCATGCAATTTCGGTGAATGCCAATTACGGACAGCATAAATAGCTCCAGGTGTTCCAACGAAAGGTAATAAATCGGGTATAATAACTCTTTCTGAGAAATCTGCAGACCCGTGTCTACGTTTTGGTTGTGGCTCATACGTAATAATAGTTTGTCATATTCACTTGCACCTTGATTGTCTTCGAAGTTGATTAAAGTGTCTTTCGAGGATTCCTGATGACTGTTTACCCCAAAGAAACATTAGATATTCGTTACTTGTCAAATATCACCGTACTAGTTGCTTGTCCACCGGTAACCTAAGCCACTGAATGGAACGCTACAAATACATGTCTTGGTGCACTGATATCTTGCCATGACATCGGCGGAACGGTGCTTTCTACTGAGTCTGCTGTAAGCGCGAGAAATTGAAACTTTGACAAGCCTTTAGGGTTCATAAATTACATCAAACGTACTTCTGCAGCCACCAAAGAGATTATTATCGGCATCCAGAACATCCATTTCAACAATACCAATTCGCCAGCGGCACCTCCATCACATCAATCGCATGGTTGCCGAGGTCCTTCTGGTTTAAAGCAATTGTATCATTTGCTCCGAAAATAGCCTTGCCAATATCTTTGCAAAACCCCAAAAATACGACTGAGATGAATCGCACGTGAAAATATCAATGAGTCTTCGTGAAACTGTGCTCACCGATGATCAAACACTGCACTGATATTTGGGTTAATGGCAGGTACATCGGGCGTTGACTCAACTATTGAAGCGTTTTAGAGGTTTAGAATGATATACTCTATATGATAAAATGTTCTTCTCAAGCTCTGAAACAATAGTAAACTGACTTCTCAATGACGCCCCAACCACACACCACACAGGAAACATTAATTTTATGAAGCAGCCGTGACATTCTAAAATATAAATGCAGCGTCGACATGGAAACATTTTATCATTGTGCTTTTTGTGCCGTAAACCATTTGAGATGATCTTTTGTTGACACGTAATGGTGCAAAGTCTCTGGACCATTCAGTAGAAACCAATTAACGCTAAGCCGCGTACACCAATCTTCGTTTTGATGGTGTCAGGATAATCAACTCTGTTGAAAGTTGCTGTTCTAAGCAAACAATTAACGGCGATATCACGGTCGAGTCGTTAAAACATCAGCAACTTGTATCGTTAATTTAGTATTGAAATAACTGTTCATCCATGTGCTGCTTGTATTTTCGAGGACTTACTTTATCATCGCGCGAATTGCATGCACCGCAATCGAGATTGCCATTGAAAACAACGGTTGTATTGTTTTTCACGTTTACTGCTTGACTTGGAATAACACTGGCGTTCGAATAAATTTGTATCTGAGGCAAGAGTTTTACAGGGAGACCCTAACCAGAACTTTCGCACATTGGGAGTCACCCTGTACCATCTCGGGTGTAAACACCAAACTTCTCGAGGATCGTTGCAAAACGTTTATCGATTTCATCACGGATGGTACCGGTGTCCTTGTTGTTCAATAATACAACGCAATTTTGGTAAAGTACCTGAGTGGGATTCTGACCCCGTCGTTGAAACCTTTTGGTTGTGAATACGAGCGGCATAGTGAACTCCTCAAAAATAACAATGTTAACCATAAACTCGGACGTGAGTGTTTTATGTATGCTAGTGGTATAACCACCGACTGCTGAAAAGTTGATATTAATTCTGGACGTATGTTCTATGAAATCTTCACAGCGTCTTTGACAGATTTATATGCGTGCGCGATGATTGCCTCGTAATCTTCGAAATCACCAACGTGCTTGTGAGGCTGAATCTGAATGTATACAGTGCAGGACTAGTTACGGCATAAATATGCACTGCAAGAGACCGCCAACTAGAAAGTCAGTAGTATTGTTTGAGAGCTATTCTGAAGCTCTTCGCTGATTTCGCGCACACAGCACTGTCACTCAGATGATTCCATCCTACAACTGATTTACCGAAGAAAGAATTTCAAAATTTTTCAATTCTGTATCGCTCAACTACAAAACATCTACTTTTATTCGTTACTAGTTGTTTTTTTTTACAATGTTTATACTTTCAAAATTTGGTAAAAATTAGGCTTGGACGCGAAGACCCGTTGATGAGAATACTGCTCCTGGTAAAAATTAGGCTTGGACGCGAAGACCCGTTGATGAGAATACTGCTCCTTTGCAAGAGTAACTGCCATACGACGACGGCTTTGTTCACCAGCAACCATACGTGCAATATCTAAAACGAATGGTCCATAAATGAATTGCAATACATATCTGCGCGGCTGTTGAACAACGGTCGGGGTTGGTCTGGAAAAAGTCATAATATTGATTTAAAGTATGCGTAATGGGATATTCTGCCGCAAAATTCACGTTTTCAAAGGCATATACCTTTGCATTTGTTACGTCCCTGTGCTATCAAACTTTCTATATACCCACTATCTTATCCATTGCGTTTTTCCTGTTGCTTTCTCATGCGCCCTTGTTTCATCTCCTCACATGCCTCACATGGTATATGGATAATGAGGCAAGGTAGATAATCCACGTGAGAAGATATAATTAAAAGGAGTCCATAAAGTGATTTCCCACATTTTCTTATGGTAATTCGAAATTGTAAATCAGGATTTCGAAAATGAACAGGCTTGTTCTTTCCAGATTCATTCTAAGAGTATTGCAATCCTGAATATAATTTCCATCAAATCGATCTCAACCCAAATTGGCATTAGTAACCTATCATTGTGTACTGCACCAGCTGAACGCGGCCAGACTTTGTAAGTTTGCACCCAGTGGCATCGAACGTCATAGTGTACTAGAATATATCAGATATGGTTTTGTTTCATTCGACTTGGAAATAACTTAAGAGAATTTCACCTATTGTCTGTTTCGATTCACTCCTACAGCGTTATACGTGAACCCGTATAGCCTCGAAGGTTGGCAATTTTGGGTGCCCTTGATTTATTATATTATTTCCAAGGCATTGTTCTAATTGATTTGCCCTTGGTGATCTTCGCTGTCGCCACTACCATCGCTATAATTATATTATAACTATATTCGCTTGGTATACTGAGATTTCCCTGTCTGTACCAGTTGCGCTGGTTGTGTTGGAAAACCAGTCAACGTTAATGACATAAATGTTTCTTGCACAATATCATACAACGACTTTGAACACTTTTGGTTGTATTCATCGCCGAGTTTTTTGCCGTGCGCACTGTAATGCTATCCTTAACAGGTCGATTTTTCATTTTGCTCCGGACAAAAGTTTAAAAAACCAATTTTTCAAGTAATATATGTTTTTTCAATAAATATATCTGATCATAATACCTAAGTAGAACTACTACTGTCTAGCAAGTAGAGCCTTCCCAGACTAAAACATTTTAGCTAAAAAGCTAAAAGTTATCTGCTCACCTAGATGGCGTTGAGATAGTGACCTCCCTTTGAGTCTTTATGTGATTTGGATATTTAATGTAGCTTTAACAATTTTTCAGTCATATCTCTACGATGTCTGCAGTGTGGCAGTTTATATTGATGTCTAGCACTGGGGCATCATTCCGCAAACATGTAGCATGATGTCGTACCCAGTCATATTATCCTGACACCAGGCCGACCAGTCCTAACAGTAACCTCTTAATGCTGAGTATCGAACCCACGACCTCCCTCATCCGAGGCGGACGGTCTAACCACTCAGCCACCGGAGCGGTGATCTCCATTTGATATAGAGAGAGTCTCCAAAACCCGTAAATGCTTAGTTACTACTGCAACGGAAGACACTTTTTCTATACGGATGCATCTGAAGGAAGTATTGGAGGTTGTATGTGTTTTATGATCGAGTAGCTATTATTGATGAAACATGTCTTTCTAGAAACAAATCGATTTCTTCAAATACATTACCCGATCATACTACCTTAGGAGAATAGGCAAGTGTGGAGGAATATGCATCCTCTTACCCTAAAGATACCATCTCCGGTCGCTTAAGGAATGTGAGACAACTTCTTGATAACCTGACTGTAGAATAGACTCCGTATGTCTGGGAAAGGCTTCAAAGTTTTCTCTCATGCAAATCCAGCGGAAATGAAACCGTGTCCTTATCAAGATGTCGAACAAACCGTGAAGGTAATCTGTTGCACCACTGTTATACGACTCACCAGATCGAGCTGGGCCTTTGAGGACGAAGATCTCTGAGATAAAAATGGACTCGGTTCTTCACATCAGAGCATGAATAATGACAGTTTCACTCATAATGCAATGTGTGTGTTGACTACAATAACTTTATGAGCTTAGGTGCGAAGCATATGCATTTGTTAATGGGTTAATTTACCACATTTGCGGAGCAAATAGCTCACTTTATCCAAGACGAAAGTCTTTGTGCTGATATGTTGCCCTTACCGTCTTTAAGGTGGCATGTCCGTCCCATCCGGCAGAGAAAAACTGGAGCTTTCATATGCCGGGATCTGTGATAAGGGCAGTGTGAAGATACTTCCTGTTTTGAGGTAGTGAGGCTTTCTTCGAGAGAAACGCTAGCGGAAACAATCACCATCTCTCTCTCTCTCTCTCTCTCTCTACCCCTTGTCCACGATTATTCGGGAAAAATGTGGTTTTTGACGGTCGTAGATTTGGTAGTACTGCTTCCTAGTGGCTTGTGCACTTGGGGTGTCCCTATCATCACTTTCTTGATTGCCTAAAAATTCATTCCGCTGTTGCTCAGACTGCGAGGAATAGAAATTGGTTTTCTTGGTGGCTTGTTTGCAAATTTTCGTTAATCTGACCATTAAAGAGGAGATTAGATGATAAAGGTTGCAAGCGTAGCTTGGCCATATGATGGTCATATGAAAGGTGGTGGTAGAGAGCACTGCATCCCTTGCTTGTCGTGTGGGATTCGGGGTGGTGAAATATACACTACGTTCCGCCTTTTGAAATATAATAGACCCCATATAGAGTCCACAGCCACGACGGTGTGCACCAGCTGATGTGTGTCGTTAGAAGACTTCCTATTCATGTGCACGGAGGATCGCTATGTCATCCCGATAGCTGCCATATCTCAATCAACAGCTGAGTCATCTAAATGGAACCTGGTATGTGAGATTTATACAACGGCTGAGTAGAGTTGGAGGGAAGGCGTCTTTTAAGACAGTTGACGTTTGGGACATTGATAAGATGAGCAGCCCAAAATGCGAGTAACACTGACAAACTCGAAGTATCATCTGATGCCGGAACGCAGAAAAGGCAGTTGTTGCGAAGGAAGGAGGAGTGGCAGTATTCGGGGAAGTCTTTAGTCGTAGCATGTAAGGCTAAGTCTTCTCACATCAAGTAATACTTTAACAAGACAAGAGTACTTCAGAGCAAGTTTAGCCGCTTTTGGATAAAAGTGGTTAATCCGGCATCTCTTGTGCTACATGCGAAGTAGTTTGAGACGAATATCCAGGATGGTGGCTCATTAACTCGCAGAACATTTAAGTTAGACACGGTAATTTCAAAGTTGTCTCTAAGTACAGACTCCCTTTGAGTGTCAAAGTCTTGAGATCAGATTGAACCGACAGCTCTTGGACACATAGGCTCTAAACTGGGCATGGTACGCAGGGAGTGCCAAGCGCATTATGCAGGGTTAGACTAATCTAAGAGAGTGCGTTGATGACCTGGGTTCGTTCTCGTAGCTGACAGTGTATGATGAATTGTTGTCCTGACCCATTACAATCAGAGATACATGTCCGGTCGTGACAGGATAATGATGATTGTCATGACGCTATCAAATTCATGAGAATGGAATGGGCTACGGGATATTAATCCACGTAACCGGTCCGTAATTCTGATATGAGCGATGGTAACTGGGACTGTTTGATTGTTTTCTATCTCGTCCCCAAGCAAGTGATTTTGTGTCGAACCATAGCGTGCAAACTGATGATAGACTCTTTTCTCAAGGTGCTCAGCTGTGCCCTCTCTTTTGGTAACCCAAGTATTTCACCTCATTGGCTTGTGTCCAGAATATACAATTCTAACATTTATTTAGATATTAACAACCTGAGTAATCTACAAACAGAGTAGTTGTTAGTATGGTCTTGCCCATGATTTGAATCTGTAAGACAAAATAGAGCAGAGAATATATACAGGTGTAGCACAGGAGCATGAACATTAGAGTGTATGTGCAGAGCTGCACACTATCACAATTACCTCAAAACAGGTCCACGTGGCTAAACATACAGATATATTATTGAAATTGCCTCATAAACATTTACGAAATTGGCGCACAATATCATTTCGAATAAATGTTACCTGTTCCGAAGGTCAAATGAGTGCTTATGCAATTAAAATCACCGAAGTGTCACTTTTAGTAACTATCAAAATTATCGCTATGACTCAGTTTTGCATATGGAATTTATCTGTACGTATCCAAAAGCGGCAGAGACCATAAAGCATATATAATTGAGTTTTCTATAGCACACAGTGCATGAAATTTAAAACTTAATCAAACGTCGCTGCTGATACTTACGAAGTGGATGCTACAATATAAATTGTATGACAATGTTACAAGTAGGAAAGGCCAAAGGAGACCTATACAGGTGAGATCAGTAGAGCATTAAATATACAACTAAGAAGTGGATGCTAAGACTAGATTAATATAGAAAACATACCCATGTTCGACCATGGTGGAAATTATACAACAGTATTAAAGGAGTTTTCTGTGCCACGCAACAGACCTGCACGTATTTAAATGCCGTTATATTAATATCAGTGGACGCAACTGCGATTTGCGGAGGTACGTACCAAGGGCGCCTAAGTGTATGAGGACGGGAATGGAAAACCAGAAACTTTGTCGTCGAAGAAAGACAGAAAAGTTGGAAATTTAGTAAATGTGTACACATCCCATCGAAGAGATAACTCCTCAAACTTGCTTCATGGTAAACAAATCTTACCAAGATGCTTGTAAGTGGTTTGTGAGTTCTTTCTGTAGACAGAGTGCTACTCGGCACAAGCGGAAGTATTAACTTAGTATTCACGGGATTTGGCGCTCACTTGTTATTATGTACTTTTGAGAGTGTGACGTATGAAAGGTGAAGTTTGCATTTGAAGCATGCATAATGGAGAGAATGTTGGCATACCTCTATGCTACCTTGATGTAATGTGACTGACATTTCTTTGGATATTGTACTTATGAAAATTGTACATGGTCTAAACATACTGCAAAAGGCTGCTCCCTTATGCTAAACAAATCAGCCTAAATTAGACTAAAGTACACTGTCTTTAGCACCTATTAAAATATGGAAAATGAATTTTGCCCAACTAGACAATACCAGCTTCTGAAAGTGCAATAGACGAACTACTACATATATAAAATGTAGCAGTTTTTGAAAGTTGCACATCTGAAGTAAGGCTAAGCTGTATACTCTATAACTCATATTACACCAATCAATCATGCACCAAAATAAAGGGAATTAAAGCTTCTTTGAACAATATATAATATATACAAGGTTTTGTTTTAAATAACCATTATAACCAGTTTGGAAACTCGGGAAAATTCTTTTTCTTTAAAATTCTAACCATATGAAAATACGAAACTGTAGAGCGCCACCTATTCCTGTATCAAGGGGAGATCACCCTAATTATAGCCACCTAAGAGGGCAGATAACTATTAGCTTTTAAGCTAAAACGTTTTATTCTGGGAGGGTTGGTTTTGCAGGCTGTAGTAGTTCTCCCAAGGCCTTGTGATCGGGTAACGTATTTGAAGAAGAATCATACAACATTTTATAATCATGATCATTGATAGTTCATCGTCAGATTTGACTTTCAATTTTTATGTGCGGCTGAACCTTTGCTCGACTAGTCTCTCAATCAGAAAAGATAAATACAATTTCCGCGAACGTGATTCTAACCAGGGATATTTCAATCAACATATTAACCGATTCGACCACGGTTACACATAACCTGAATAGCATAGGCGATATAACACGTGATGCACTCCTCCTATTTTGCCAAAATTAAAACAAGCCTATTTTAAAATTGTCATTCATCACCTGCTGTTTCTAGTGCAATGACTCTTTCTAGTGTAATTGTATCTTTCTGACGATTACAGTGTACATGTCTCGTTTTGTCATTGTTCAAGATGGCATACGTGGTAGCACACATTTAAGTCATTATCATAGATGGAATCTGGTATAGCAATTTCGACATCTCAAATTATTAAATAATCACGTCAACCAAAATAATTTGAACAGTTTTCATACCGGCAATGGTGAAATATTTCTTTTTTCATATATTTCAGATTAATGAGTCCACCACAACATTTGTCATATTCGATTGAAATTCCACAGTTAAACAATACTGCAACGGGTCTGCCGCAAAGCCATCACGCTAGGAATTGCACTCGCGTGTTAAAAAAACTCAGTAAAATTATGCGGAGTAGAATGTGCAAACCTGGAAAAGCATTAAAAATTTCAAACTTCCACATATCAAGTACCTGAAGACGTAGTCTGAATATACGAACTCTTTCCTGAGTTTCAGATGGATTGAAGGTGGCAATCCTTTGAGCGAATCTTATTCTTAGATGACCAATCTCCATATAAACCAGTTTATCACGAAATACCAACAATAGGTGATATCTGGTGTGATTGGCAAGAGCAATTCCGATAAACCGAAAAGAACCCCAGCTCACCGTACATAATGGCATGATATAAACCAACTGGATCCGACCTGATTCTGAACAAATATTTACCATTATGTTGTGGCTTGGAAAGTGCTAGATAATTGACTACCTAATGGAAGAGACTGCGTAAATGTCAATCACAACTGAAATTATTTACCCACATTTTGATCTTGCAGAAGCACAAAACGGCGTCTGTACTTCAGAATATCAAATATGTGTCCATTTCTTCATGAAACCTTCAAGTCCTAAGTCAAATGACTACTTAGAACAAGCAGTCAACCACTGATAATATGAACTGTATAATATCTACATTTCCGGGTTTGTTGAAGATTCTGTTACCGAATCGAACATCAATAACGCTTAGTCGCAATGATATAACCAGGATGTACGTAAAGTAAAGTAAATTAGCGGTCTAATATACGCTCTTCGTTATGCTTCGTCAATGCAGGATAATTTCTATAAGCAAGTCGAATATTTTGTCTTTATTTATCTAAAAAGGATATCCTCATTGTCTGCACATGCAAAATAGTTTCCTGAAAGTCGGGATAGTATCAATGATTTGTATACCCACAGTTACAGTGGTTAAGCATACAGTGTTACGCTTTTCTGTCCGTTTCTCAGTCTATCGGAGCTTTTTCAAGTTTGCGTTTGCTTATTTCCGACATTGTTGTGAGGAATCCTGTTCCATGAACATATTTCTAATTCGTAACTTGACTGGAATCAATTCTCATTTTACAAATGCACACAGAGGAAAAAAGTAAATAAAAGACTTACTAAAGATTAAAGGAGGCGGCATTTTTTTAAATAACTTATCATTTATAACTCTTAAAAAATAACATTGAATTCAAAGAATTAATGTAACAAAGAATAGTAACTGAATAAGTTTCATCATAAAGAAAACAATGCTGATTACACATCTTCCTTGATGTAAAGACAATTGAGAATAATCTATCTGAGTGACTTTCAAGTATAAACATATTGGATATAGAAACTGTTCTTAAACGAAGGAGGCCAGGGACCGTGTGTCATGACTAAGATGAAAGCATTAATGTAAAACCTGTCAACTTGAGCCCATGGCAAAAGAAGAAAACGAGAATGTCGAAGAATGAATTTCTTAGAGTCACAATGACTCATTCAATGTATAAACAAAATACATCAAATGATAATAAAATATATAAAGAAATGAAGATCTTTTTGAAAACCCAAACCATAATGAGCATTTTCTATTAATGTGATGTTGACCTCAAGATCAAACGGGTAAGCGGGCTCATCATAAAATGAATTGTGTTAAATTCGTAATGATTCACCCAAAGTATGAAGAACATTCATCAAGGGAATAAAGAAATATAAGCAATGACAAATCTTCAACTAAAACTAAAACTTCTACGATTGCTATATTGACCTGTATGTGTGTGTGAGAGAGAGAGAGAGAGAGAGAGAGAGAGAGAGAGAGTGTATGTTCAAGAATGCAAGTGAATATGGGCACGCGTGTATACAAGATTGCATGTCTCTTTAAAGGTACCTTACCGTTCTGACAATGAGAATGCTATGCTATGTCCAGTCGTAAGGTAAGGTGTTTACATGATGATTTCACCTCGAAGCAAAACTCCATATTTAGCTTTGCTGTATTTGATTTATTTAGTGCATAGCTTTAACATTGTATCAAGTAATTGTTTCAACTTTAAAATCACTACATCACTTCCACAGTTCTATGCCAACTTTAAAATCACTACATCACTTCTCCAGTTCTATGCCAGCTTTAAAATAACTACATCACATCCCCAGTTCTATGCTAACTTTAAAATCACTACATCACTTTCCCAGTTCTATGCCAACTTTAAAATCACTACATCACTTCCACAGTTCTATGCCAACTTTAAAATCACTACATCACTTCCACAGTTCTATGCCAACTTTAAAATCACTACATCACTTCCACAGTTCTATGCCAACTTTAAAATCACTACATCACTTCCCCAGTTCTATGCCAACTTTAAAATCATTACATCACTTCCCCAGTTCTCTGCCAAATCAACCAGCAAATCACCTCAATCTCGAGAAACTTGCAAGTATGATCTCCTTTATTGTTTTCTTTATCTTTTTCAAACTATTATTCTTTTTTCTCTCTCTCGATGCACAATGTTAGTAACACAGTTTTGTATAATCAGACTCTTATGTATGATTTTTACCATATTTTGTCTTCACAGAGAATATTCCCACAGGAGAAAGCTACCACATAATAAGATCCCTTATAATAATGGATAACTCCATAAAGCAGTACAGAATCCCCATCGGGGTGGGGTATTCAACAATCTTTCATTGTTTTGCGGTAAAGCCATGGAAATCAAAATTATAAATAGCTGTTGAAAACTGTTTTATAAGCAATTAAATGCAATTGTTGTACTGTCACTTATTAAGAATACTCCATTGGTTTTCATGATTTCACTCTTTGTGTGGACATTAAAAGAAACCCGGGACCAATGGAGGTTAATGACATTTCTTTACTTCATGTAAGTATTAGGAGCAGACAAAAACTTGATTAATTAGAAAGTATAGAGGATGAACTTTCAATGCATGCTTTAGGGAAACACAACTACATTCTAGCAGAGGCCCCGAGTAGACGAGTGGTCTAAAGCGATCACCGTTACGGATCACTGCCATCTCACCTCTGTCTGCGTGGGTTCGAGTCTCGGGTTCGGCCAATGTGGGTATGTGAGAAAGCTTGCCTGTAGCTTCTCGTGGGTTGGTGGTTCTTTCCGGGTTTCCCCGAGTTCTTCCTCCACCAGTTATACTGGTCGCTATGTATAGCCTATCTTGTGCTGAAAAATGGCGTTAAATCCTACAACAACTACAACAACAACATTATAGCATCCATAAAGTTTGCTTGAATCTCGATAGTTTTAAAGAACCTTTCAGAAAAGATAGAAACTGTCAAGGACCAATCTTTCTACTTAGGTGTGTCGCAAAAACCTTCGAAAGAAGCATTTTAAAGAAGTGTATCATTATTTTCATAAAAACCGTCTTTTTATCATTATTAATCCAGTATTAATCAGGATACCTTCCTGGTCACTTTTCAATTGTTCAACTAATTGAAATGTAATCATAGTATATTCATTATAATGAACTCAAACGTTTTGTATTGTATTTTGTATTTATCAAAGCTTTTGATCGGGTCTAGCACAGAGGCTTTTTATTTAAATTAAACGGTGTTTTAGGTAATCTATTAAATGGGGTGAAGGTTATCTGAGTAATAGGAAACAAACAACCCCATTTGCACGATTCTTATTCAGGAGAAATGATTAAAATGCTGGTGTGCCACAATGATCCGTTTTTGGGCTACTCTTGTTTCTGATTTATGTAAACTATACTGTCGATCATATGAGCTCTTTCGCTTGTCTTTTTGCAGTTGACCCATCTGTGCATTATTCATCCCATTATTGTGCTGAAATATACTTTGTCATGAATAATGGTTTAATAGAACTGCATACCTGGTCCAAAGCAAAGGCTGTTAAAGTTTAATCCTAAAAAAAACCAGTAGCTATGTTTTTCGCGAACAGAAACGTAAAAAATAATCATGAAATTGTTTTAGATAAGATCGAAATAAAATATGTGGATTCTCATCGCCGTCTATGATTATTAATTTCATTAAATACCAAATGGACTTGTCGCATTAATAGCATTTTTAAATAGCATCATCTTGGATAGCAAACTTTTGAAAAGTAAACTAAAAACTTAGCAGGCAAATTGTATCGAAACATATAGAACTTATATCAGGCATATCTTGGAATATGCCAGTGTGGTCTGGGACGGATGCTTGTTGATTTTTTCAGAAAAAATTTAAAAAAAACTAAAGCTCAAAGGGGCAAGAATAGTTACATGACTTCCAAAATACACTAGCAAGCAATCTCTCTATTTTGAAACGGGGGAATGTCTGTAATCTAGAAGAAAAAGACAAACATTATTAACACTCTAAAACAGTAACACGAGCCAAGCTCCGGACTATATCATTGAATTACTCCGTGCCTTTGTGTCCGAACAAAGAAATTACACCTTCGAAGTTCAAATTTATAATGTCATTGGAAATTTCAGGCTACATTCTACCAAATCATCTTTGATACCCTCAACAGATCCTTGGGATACTCTTTCTGGCATGTCTTACAGTGCTTTGAAAAAGTGTTTTTGTCCGAATATCGTATTTAGCAAAATGTCAAGTTTTATGAATCGAACCCTACATATTATACGTACTAGATTACGACATAAATTAAGGTCACTAAAAGCTGATTTTTACCGTGTTCAACTTGTTGATACTCCTGTTTGTCCCAGTGGTCGGATAGAAACCACCTTGTATTTCTTCAAATTCTGTCACAAGCACGATATACAACAAACTGAGTTGATGAGAAAATTACTCTCAATGCCATATAAAACTAATAGCTTAGATTTACAGCTTTGGGGAATATATGGATGCAAATATATAACCGATACCGGACGATTTCCATCATTTATTCAAATCTTGATTACTGACATTCTTTCTCTCCCCCCTCTCTCTCTCCAATCATTTTTGATTATTATTATTATATTGTCATGTTGAATATGTTTTAATGCTTGTATTATGTAGTGAGTGGGCTAAGTTAAGTTGTACAAACTTGTGCCCAATCATATCATATCATATTGTAACAGTAAAATATGTTTCAATCCTAAGTATGAAGAAAATCTATCAAGGTTTTAGGAATATGGAATTTGGAAAATATAAGCAATGAGAAAAGGCTGTAGCGAAAAACATAAACGCCAATCTTCTATGAATGTGACCTTGACTCCAGTGTCATATAGCCAAGTACAAATAGTCTTAACTATATAATGGCTAATGCTAATTATGGTGGGAATCAATCACGACGTTTAGTAAATCTTAGCAATTGCAAGAAACGTTTAAAACCAAAATACGGAAATCAAATTATATATGACTGGTACCTTGACCCCAAAAGGGGCTTGATAGATTAATTAATTGTTTTAGCTACATAATGATTAGAATACCAAAATGTTAACAAAAGCCTTAACAAACTGTTGACGCAACCGCCGCTATCGGAAAAATACTGATATGTATATCTTCCAGCCGACGTAGCCTTGAATATATATATATATATATATATATATATATATATATATATATATATATATATATATATATATATATATATATATATATATATATATATATATATATATATATATATATAACCTTATTTTAAACCAGTTCCTTAGATCAATTAGACCTATACATACCGAAACGGAGGAGCCAAGATATACAAACACTCTTCCTTCATCCAGACCGGCAGCATTCTTGGACGCAAACATCGGTGCCCCTACCAAGAGATCATCGAAGGTGTCTTGGTTTACATCGGTCGATGCAAGAGCCGAGCCAAAATAACCTCCAAGCTGTGACTTTGGAAAGAAACAGAAATACAGCTTCAAAAAAGAGAACGTCTCAGGCTTCATGACTCTAAGTGATTAGACTGATTGAGATGCCGGATAATGGGGAAAAAGTACTTAAGAAAGTTGCATACACATTGCAGCTGTTATTAAAGCAATGTTTACTTGGATCAGTCCTTATTAATTCGCCAACCTTTGTATCAACTATCCAAGAGATACCTCTGCGTACTGCATTATTCAACGCCCAGTCAGTAGGACCACCGGAAAAGCGCACATAAATAGTTAATTTTATCGACGACCAGAATATTGGCGTCTTTTTCCTGACAGAAACATAGCTAAAAACATCAGGCGATGAGCCCAAGTGTGCGGATCTAACATCCACTGGTTACTCCATCAAGTCGTTCACCCGTAATTCTCGCGGAGAGGGAATTGCTGTCATCACAAAGAACTCCATGATCAAACGTCTTAACCACACCACAACATTCAATTTCGACCACACATCGTTTGAACTAGTCCAAACCACACTCTCACACTAGAGCAAAGGTCAGTCCATTTTTTTTCTGCCTATACCACCGTCCTCCTAGTAGAAAAAACAAGCTGGCTGACTCTCTCTTTTTGGAGCAGTTTCGAATCTCATTGACTATGGAAATTCGATAGGTGGCAACCTGATTATTCTTGGAGTTTCACTTTGACTGTCCCGGAAACCCAAATACATAAAAAGTCACAGATTCCATTAATGTTTCCAACCTCAAACAGTCATTTAACTAACCCACCCATAAACATGGTCACATTTTAGACTGGATTCTTCATAGACCTGATGATAACATTCTACGGTCCTCCCTGGTATCCCATGACCTTGCATCAGATCACCTCTGCATTATATGCCATCTTGACTTATCAGTCCCTAACCCTCCACCTTTATCTGCTACTAAGAGAAACCTCCGTATGATAAATACAACCAAACTAATGCACGATATCCAAGCTAACCTAACAACTTGCTTACCTCCTACCGCAGAACAACTCGATTACTGCCTACGTTCATTGCTTGACAAACATGCCCCAGCTACCAAGTGCAGAGTATCAATTCAAAAGTGTTCTACATGGTATAGCAGTGTCATAGACCAGCTTCGCACTGCTAAAAGAGACCGCCGTAAAGCTGAGAGGCTTTGGCTTTCCACCAGACTCTCTATTCATAAGCAAATCTACGTAGCCGCGATGAAGAATGTCACAAATATAGTCCATGCAGCGAAATCAGCCCACTATACTACTAAGATCATGGAACGTTCCAGCTGCAAAGAGCTCTTAGAGATCACTAACAAGCTAATGTCAAGAAACAAATCTACACCACTTCCAACTACCTTCTCTCCAGTCGACCTTCCGGACATGTTTGCAAATTTCTTCCGTGACAAAGTACAAACCATTAGAGATAAGCTTGACACCACA
This sequence comes from Sinohyriopsis cumingii, assembly GCA_028554795.2. Taxonomy (NCBI): domain Eukaryota; kingdom Metazoa; phylum Mollusca; class Bivalvia; order Unionida; family Unionidae; genus Sinohyriopsis; species Sinohyriopsis cumingii. The sequence goes on along the minus strand of CM068841.1, from coordinate 21,718,384 downwards.
GTTTCAATTGACTCGTCGTCACCATACAGCTGGGATACAGAATTTGAGCGGCAACCATTAGCAACATTTGAACCTGTCTCTATGGATTTCGTACGTACAATCGTGATGAAGAGTGCACCAAAGTCATGTGAACTTGATCCAATTCTAACATCACTGCTGCTTGAGTACTTAGATCCAGTATTGCCTTCACTAACTGATGTTATTAATACCTCTCTCTCATCCGGGGAATTCCCATCATTTTTCAAAACTGCCATTGTAAAGCCTCTGCTGAAGAAACCAACACTAGACCATAACGATTTAAATAACTACCGCCCAGTTTCTAATCTCCCATTCATATAAAAAAAATCTTAGAAAAGGTTGTTCTATCCCAGCTTGTATCTCATCTAAATTCAAACAGTCTTTTTAGCAATGTACAATATGCATATCGCCCTTGCCACAGTACTGAAACTACTCTTCTAAAAGTAGTTAATGACATTCTCTCTGCTTTGGATAGCGGAAAGATTACAGTCCTCACCCTCCTTGAGTTGTCTGCAGCATTTGACACAATAGACCATGATACATTACTTCACCGTCTCCAGCATGTATTTGACATTCATGATACAGCCTTACTGTGGTTCAAGTCCTACTTGGTCAACAGGACACAAATTGTATCTGCAAATGGAATACACTCCAACCCAGTTGATTTATGTTGTGGTGTTCCACAAGGGTCTGTTGTTGGAACTGTTTTCATCATTCTGTACACTCAGTCGCTCTCAAGTGTCATAGATCATCATGCAGTGTCTCACCAATTGTACGCTGATGACACCCAAATATACAAATCTAGCCACCCAACTGAAGTTGATGCTACCATCCAAGGTGTAGAGAGGTGCATTTCTGATGTGAAATCATGGATGACATGGAACAAGCTGCAGATGAATGATGATAAAACTGAAGCCATTCTGATCACAACACAAAGACTTTCTCATTCACATCCTTTACCTCAAACAATAGATATCAGCAACACCAACATTAAATTCACACAATCAGTACAAAACCTAGGTGTTACTCTGAACAGTACTCTCACATTGCACCAACATGTGATGAACATATGCAAGGTTGCATATCTTGAGCTGAGACGCATCAGCTCCATTCGCAAATATCTTTCAGTTGATGCCACTAAAGCACCTGTATGTTCATTAGTACTTTCAAGACTGGACTATTGTAACTCAGTTCTGTCTGGTTCATCTCAATATCTGCTCCAGAAACTTCAGAAAGTTCAAAACACAGCTGCTCGGATCATACTTAGAGTACCACGATCAGAGCACACCTCCCTGCTGCTCTGTACCCTACACTTCTATCCATTCGATCCAGAATCAAACACAAAATTTGTTCTCTGTGCTACGTTTCACTGTCGGACTCTAGTCCAACATACCTATCTGACCTTACCCATGTGTACACACCAGCAAGATACTTACGCTCCTCTTCTGACAATCGTATACTCATTATTTCCACTATGAAAACAAAGTCATATGGACAGCGTTCTTTTGCATACCAGGGTCCAGCAACGTGGAATGTATTGTCCACTGAACTTAGACACAAAGACACAGTGATCACATTCAAGAGGGCTCTCAAAACTCACTAATTTCGACTGCAAGAACAAACTTAAAGACCTAATAATGTTTCCTACCTTAAATATTCTCAGCATGTTATTTTTAATGTTTTCTAATTTCATGGTGTTTGTTTTTGTAATGATATCATTATATGTTTTGTTTATCTTATAGGTGTTGTCTAATGTTGCAAAACGCTTAGAGCTTCTCAAGATAAGGCACAATACAAAGTCCTCATTATTATTATTATTATTGTCAATAATTAACACACGCCATTAGATTACATGGCCTTCCGATCAGCTTAGCTAACACCACCTCAGAGTTGCATGAGTTATTTACTTTTTGAGAAGAGAAAGACTTGAAACTAATTTTATTTGCATTGACACTGAAAAATCAACGCTTACATTAATTATTAAAACGTACACATTACCATTTGGCCATTTTCGTCTCCATTCAGTGTCAGAAACGGCTGATTGACGTCGTAGTGTGTATTATTCATTTTGAAGAAGAGCACCTAGAATTCAGACAAAGTGAAAGGAATACAAAATACGGTTCTTTCAATAAAGGAAACACGTGTATTTCATTCATAAACGTTCAGATTTATTTTATTCGCAAATGTCAAATCTGAACAATTTTAACGAAACTAATTGTATGTAATTAAAGCACGCCAAACATGCAAGCGTCAACAAAACTGAGAGGAATGCCTTAGTTCTCTTGAATATTGTATTTAGACCTTTTCCTCGCCGGAGAAAAGCTTCGGAGGCTCATTTGATAGAGCGCTGGAGACGTAATCCAGGGGGTGGGGTGGATAGGGGTGGTTTAAAACGCTCGCTTTTAACGATCACTGCTATCTCACTTCGACCAATCTGGCTATGTAGGAAAATTTGCCAGTAGCTTCGCGTGAGTTGATGGTACTTACTGGGGTTTTCCTGGTTTCTTCCTTTCCCAGTTAGTGGCCCCCATGTATTGCCTTTAACTCGCTGCAAAATGGCGTTAAACCCTCAGCACGAACAACATAATCCAAGGGTCGTGTGTTGGATACCCGCTCAGGCCAGCCTGATTCGGATGCCTTGGTGTGTCCTTCGGAAAGACACTTAGCTCATATTTCTTATGCATGATATAGCCCAGCATGTGTCATTGTTGGCACTAAAGCCACCTCCACATGCCACCACACATCAAACGAAAAACGAAAAACATTTTCCTAATGTGATGTGGATAATTTCAGAACATATCTCGAAACTGATGATTAAAGGGATCACACAATACCTGGTATTTAAACACTGTGAAGAGACAATTATCATAAATTTATGGTATTTGTTTTTGAATGTATATTTACTATAACAGGAATGGCATAGAAATTAAACTAACCTTTCCTGTGAGATCAAGTCTTGGTCCACCGACCGCAAAGTAAACAGCTTTGTCTCCGAAGTATTTTCCACTTGAGATGGCATAACCTAAAATAGTATAAACTTGAGATAGAATGACCTAAAGTAGTTTAAACCTGAGATAGAATAACCTAAATTAGTTTAAACTCGAGATACACATCCTAAATTAGTATAACTTGAATTACAAGGCGTCTTTAGAAACACAATTTTCATACCAACATTACGAAATGTCAAACAATAATAACTATGATTAATAACAAAGCTACTTTGAAATTTATCTCTATCGACAATGTTAATTTTGCGACAATTTTACATTTTCTTCAAGTGTCACTCGTCCATCACTCTTGTCTATAATCGGAATATCGCCTGGCAATTTTCACGAAGTCTCGAAATAACCTTGAATGTATATGTAGGAATACTTATCAATATTTTGGGATCGGCGATTCACCGCTGGCGGAGTACACAAGATTTGCTGAAGCACTCAATACCAACAGTGTTTCGACTGTCACTTTGTCTTCTTATGCTTCCATATTGTATTATATGCTCAAAAGTACTTCCGAATAGAGTTCTCAATAGCGGCTAGTTACATCCAAGTTTTCTTACAGAGATTACGGAAAATGCCGAGGATATTACATTGTCGCGTCTACCGCAAAGTGGATTAGAGTAGTGTGGGATAACTATATTTTCAATAAACAAATCCAGTTATCTTTGTACTATTGCACATCTCAATCTTCAATTTTCAACTTCGAAAATATTAAATATTTGTAAAATAACAATTAGAAAACTAGTGCAATATATTGTGTCGTTTTCTATCAAAGATGTTCCTGTAAAAAGGACAAATAGCTCAGGTTATCAATCAGTTATTTCTCGACGTTTTATAATCACATTGATTAATCAATGAGTAATACACCTACTCCAAGGACTGAACAACTTCCAACATTGAAGATTAAAATTATTTATTAAAGACCAAAACTGGCTCAAAATTTGGACGTATTTGACAATACTGAACTACTTAAAGGATTCGAAAAATGGAGGAGTGTAAGCCATCATTTAAGTCCCTTTGTTTTGAAGTAAGTGAATTTGTGGTAACATATACGGTTTTTGTTGGCATTTTAAATTCATTGACAATTATAAAAGAGATGTTTCACTTTGCTGAACTTACATCGAAGACTTAGAATTCGTGGACTAGAAGCCCAATGGATGTGAGCCTTTGCTTTAAAAATAGTGTAAAGTCTATTTCATGTAAGTAGTGAAGGGGGACACTTTACGTACAATGGGAATTAGCATTAAAAACACCCTTGGGACACTTTACGTACAATGGAAATTTAACATGGAGAAAAATCGTGGGACACTTTACGTACAAGGGGAATTAACATGGGAATAAATCGTGGGACACTTTACGTACAAGGGAATTTAACATGGGAATAAATTGTGGGATACTATACGTACAAGGGGAATTTAACATGGGATTTTTTTTTTTAAAAAAAAGTTTTTTTAAAATTTAAATTTAAATTTAAATTTAAAAAAGGGGTAGGCAATTCAAAGACTATCTCTTTTCGAGAAATATGGCTGGCCCTGAAAAGGGCCTTTGGGTTTTTTCTTCTTCTTTTAACTTCTTAACTTCTTCCACCATCCTCTTATTTTGTCCATCATTCCTTTCTTCTTTTTCTTTTCTGTTTCCGGCAACCAGTCCGGGTGGCCCATGGCCCGGAACTTCTCTTGGATTTTCATCCAGTTTGTGTTCAGTTTTTCTAATTCATCCCTTTTTTTTCTATTTTCTTCTTCTTTTCTTTCCTTTAACCACTTTTCTTTGATCTTCTTGACCTCTTCGGTCAGCACATTCCTCATTAGTTCTTCAGCTTTCTTAAGTTTTTCTAACCCCCACTTCGCGAAACACCAATCTGTCCATTCTGCAATGTCTTCTAGAAAGCACCTTGCACTCGTCACATGATCTATCGCTTCTTTTAACTTACCCACTTTGACATACGGTGGGTTAATTAAACCTCTGATTCTCTTCTCCTCATCCTCTATCATTTCTTTTACAATATTTACGGATAAGTGGAGGCTGGTTACTTGTCTTGAGACGAAGTCTTTTGTCACTGCATACCTCCATTCCTGTTCAACCCTTTCTACTACACTCAATCCATCTACCATCCAATACCAACTTCCCATAAGATCGTTGTATAAAGCTGAAGCTGCTGGCATCTTCTTGTTTGCTTATTCCGTAGAATGGGTTCCAATGGCCAACACTGTTAGTTTTATACTCAAAGCGCGAACGTGAAGGAAAACATCCCCTAAAAAACATAAAATTCATCTTACCTAGATCATGACCCAACAACGCGCGTACGTGAAGGAAAACATCCCCCTACTTTCTCATTTCATATAATAAAACCCTAACTATACTCTCCACATTTGCTAAGAAACCCATAATCTACTATTCACACAAACATACCTGAGCTCTTACAAACACACAAACACACAAACTCATACCCTCACACTATCTTAAAAAAGAGTTAGTGTTTATATACACACTACTCTACCTACAGACATTGGCAAATCGATCGTTATTTCTTTTCTAGAGTATTGGGTAGCCCTGAAAAGGGCTGTTTTTTTTTAAACTCCAGATGCACCTATCTAATGGTTGCACCGTCCTGGCCTGGCGCCGCACACGCATCTTCTTCCCTAGTCTTCTTTCACCTTTCTTCTGGGGAGCGCAGAGGGAGGATGATTCGCTTCAGCACCCCAATCCTCTGTTTCAGGAATATTAAACGACATCATCTCTTCTCTTTTCTTTTCCTCCTCTTCCCTCTGTCTTCTCTCCTCTTCTTCCTTCTTTATTCTTGCTTCTTCTACTATAGCCTCCGCTGATAGTTCGTTTACTATCCGCCTGGCATATTCCAGGTGCATCTGGAGTTCTAACAGTTTCACTATTCTGCTAGTCATTCTTCTGGCTGTGTTGATCAATCAACAAGGGTAGCTGGACTGCCGAACGAGTTTCAATTTATACTGAAAGCGCGAACGTGAAGGAAAACATCCCCCTAAAAACATAAAATTCATCTTACCTAGATCATTAACCAGAACAACGCGCGGACCTAAAAGAAACACTCGCTCACTTTTTATGCTACCCATCACTTCAATAGACTATCCACATACGCAAAGCAATCCAATCTAACCCCAAATATACACCTCAAACAGCCCAAAAAACTAACATCATTTTAATCTACTATCCACACCAACCTACTTTATCACTTACAAACACAAACACAAACACACAAACACATACCCTCATATTTTTTAAATAAAGAGTTAGTGTTTATTTTCACACTACTCTACCTACACACATTGGCAAATTAATAGTTATTTCTTTTCTAGAGTATTGGGTAGCCCTGAAAAGGGCTGTTTTTTGTTTTGCTATGGCATTCTTTTTTCAGTTTCTAAGAATGCGATGTCCTCTGAGGATAGACTTTCTGGCAATAGGTCTGCTTCTTCGGAAAGAGAAGAAGAATTCTTTGGTGTCGATACGACAATCGACAAAGCCTCTGTCAGCTTCAGGTTGCTGCTGCTGTTGTTGCTGCTGTTTTTGAAGTCTGTACTTCTCTGTCCATTCTTCTTTCTCCCTGTTCATTTCTTCTCTGAAGAGCTCTTCTATCAGGTCTTCAGTGATTTTTAACATTCTCACATTCTCTATTTCTTCTGGTTTCGGTATCAGACTGTGTCTGACCCTATGCAAATTCACGTAGGCTTCGTTGAGCTTAGCTAGTTTGGAGCACATCTTCTTAGGAGGATGAGTCGACAATGGATGGCTAGACTGGGAACAACCCGGTTCTTAAAGTGAAAGCGCGGACGTGAAGGAAAACATCCCCCACACGGTTTTCGAGCCGCAACGTTCATGAGAGGGATAGTAAGAAATGAAAGAGCATCAATCCAACATTCTTCTAGCTAAACAAAAGACAAAGGCATTTTTTTTTCTAAACACAACATTTTTTATTCAAAAATCACTTAACACTAAACAACAACATTTTTAACAATAATCCAACACTATAACATCAAACAATTTTTTTTTCAAATCACAAACATTTTTTCTTCAAATTCAATCTACTTTAAACAAGGCTGACAACGTTGTGAATGAAATTGTGATTTCCACTGTTGGAAATCATTAGGCCATTGATGGACACTACGTTTCCTAGCTTGAGACAAAAGATAAGCATAATGGTCACAAAACCATCGATCTACTTTCACATCGTTTCTAGCAGAAGACCGAGGATCGAAATGAGTCACTAAATGTTCTAAGGAATAGCCCAGGCTGCGATGATGCAGAAAATACACACAGTACTGTCCACACACCAAGGAATCTGTGCCTTGTAATTTCACGTTATTGAATCGGGTGGTTTGAGCATTTCTTCTCATAAAGTCGATGATATCGTCTTCCAAGGGGGGCAATCCATACGAATCGAAATATTCCACACATCCTTCTTGAGGAAAGTAGACGGCTACCCAATGGGTTCCTGGGAGATGACTATCGTCCGTGTTGATCACGTAAGCTTGATGGTCTTTAGGTTTGCGATGAGGGAGTTCATCTTTAGCACAGACGACGGGATTCAAAGAAGCCGTATACGAACTGTGGTTCAAAAGGTAATAAAGTTCCCAGGTATCCATTGTTTTGTGTTTGTTTTCTTCTTCACAGGTAATAATAAGTCGTCAATTCGATCCTGACTTTTTGCTTGAAAATGTCTGACGAATAAACGGTTATTCGTTCTGTTTCCTCACTCTGATTCAGGAGAGCTTCGATACGATGGATCTCTTGAGTGGTTAATGGTGGACAAGAATGTTCACGCAAGTCTTTATACCACTGGTGCAACACGTCTTTGTTCGAGATGAGACTCCAAGCTTCGTCCAGATACTCGTCCAATTTTTCTTCTTGACTTAACATTAGGCATTTATCGTGTTGAATTTGACTGGGATGATCGTTTTGACATCCATAGCAATTTTTCTTGATCAATTCCGTCATTTTGTCGACCAAGTGTTTGGCAAAACAGCAGACTAAATGGGCTTCTTGTTCTGGCCATCTCGACTTCATTATGATATCTTCTTCGTCTTTGTCTTGAGATTCTTCTTTTTCCACGGTCTCCTTACATTCCATCTCCAAAGTTTCTCCACTAGGTAAAGAGGGATAACAGTCTTCCATGGCTTTCTAATAATCTAGAATGACTTCTCTCAAACTGTTGATTTCTATGGTATTATCGAATTCTGCATACAGGATGACGTTCACTGTCTGTTTCAGTTGTTCTGCAAACTGAAGTTCCACACGAATCTGGCCGGATTTTATAGGGTGGAAATGTCCCTCGTCGCTGCCTTGGTCTGGAGTGAAATCGAAAGCCCACAAAGCATAGCCTCCTGCATAATCCTCATACTCAATGCCGTGACTGGTGTTGGTTCCTAACTGACCGGTGGCTTCGTACAGGGACAAGTACGATCTCAAGTAATTCATCTTCTTGTCACTAAAGTCAGGTTCGAAAGGTCGGGTACACAAGGTCTTGCCATCACGACTGACTTCGACTTTCTTCACTAAAAAGTGTTGAAAGTTGAAAGGATTTTCTTTGAAGGCTCCGTTGAAGGCTGAATTCGTGACCATACCAAGGATCAAACGTTTGGGTAACTGTCCTTGGAACAGATGATCTTCGGTTATGGATTGTAGTCCAGCAGAAATGGTGAACGTTTTCACTTCCACACGTCGGATGGGATACTTGGCGGTTGTTCTGCTCAACGTTTGACTGATGTCGTTACCCACTTTGGGTAACACTTCCACGCGTCGTACGTAGAGTTTGGCCTCCTGGATTATGCTTTTAGGAGCCTTAGCAGGATCAGCAGCTATCAAATGGAAAGCGGCACTGCTGCGATTCAGTCTCAAGCGGACATTGACCCCGTTCAGCAAATATTTCTCTTGCAACCACATGTCCAAATGCAAACGATCCATCAGTTCTAAACTCTTCTTCTCTAAGATTTTGCTTTCTCTTGCCTCAAAGCCGGAATTGCTTCCATCTGTTTTTTCGAACTTGCCCGCTTCGTCAGCTACCCACAGCACGCAGGCATTGAGATGACTATCCTTGGCATCTATTCCGTACGTCAAGAGATTTTCCAAGTAGGCACGGTAAGGGTATGTATCCATGCTGCTGCTGACTAGTTTGTTATTCAAGTACAAATCCACTGAGCTGAACAAGGAATGCATGAAATTGTTGACGGGAGCTATTTCGTCAGCGTCATCTACTCCACTATCATCTTTTTCTAGAACTTGGACTTTCAAGTACAAGTAACTGCTATTCAGATCGATGTAATCTTCGGGCTGCCCCTTGATTTCAAATTCGATGGGAGCGGAATCGGTCAGTGAGGAGATGGGATTAAATTCCACCCACTGGGATTCTTGCATGGTCATCATGGTGGGGGGCATGGCAAACAGATCCAGTTCCGTCTTGGAACAGGCGCAAGACTCTCGGTGCATCATTTTTTGTTGTTGCTGTGTCTCAATAATCGAAAACGTCTAAGTCTCGAACGGTTCTTCTTTTCTTGGCCTTTCTCGCTTGAAGTCTGGTGAAAGGGTGTTTTCTTCTTCGTCGTCTCTTTCTGCCTTGTCCTTGCTGAATGCTTGACTCGGTAGCATGCAGGGCATTTATAGGTGTGTCTCGTCGGCCCAAAATGTCTTTGCCCGTTTGAGCAAGACATTTTTACCTGCCCTCATGAAGGCTTCTTTAGGGTTTTGTTTGTCGATGATGACATTTTGGAGAAATTCTTTGCCTTGTGTCAGTGCCGCATCTTTCAAGGCGTGCAATCCGCGTGTCACCATCGGTTTCAACACCGGGGCCACCGAACGAAAGGCCGATTTTAACATGTCTCCTAAACCGTGTCCTCGCTGTCGTGCCACCCCTCGGTACACTGGATACATGACTTACTTACGAATCGTGAGAGAACCGTTTTCGAAAATGGAGTTTCACCGTGACTTTTCCTTTGGTGAATGGAATATTTTGCCCCAGATCTCCTTTTATAGTAATGTTGACCGTGTCCAAGTACGACTTGCTGACGGGTAAATAGTGAGGATGGACAAATTCGCGGTGAACGTGGTAAGTGTTTCCACCTTCCTCGTCAGCGTTTGTGGCAGAATCCACTTTGAAAGGAATGACACGCAGTAACGGCACGGAGGTGTGTCCCACCACGTTGTACTCCACTATATCGGAATACACAAAGATCAAATTCAGTCCTTGGTTCAGTTCTACCGGGAAACGAAAATACCTGGCAAAAATATCGTTGTCGGAAATGACTGGCAATTCGTTTTTCTTTATCATGACCATTCTCATCTCCGTGTCACCGCCCAATATGTCAAACAATTCAGGACAAAATAAGAAAGACATGAATTTTTTGGACCCCTCAGAAAATTTCATCAGAAAGCGACGAGCTATTTTGTGGTATTCCAGGATGACACTTTTTTGGACATTACTCAAAGCTTTATGGAACACGCCATTAAACCTGGAAGCTATGGCGCTGACCAAATGATGACCACTGAAATAATAGCCTGGGAGAATGGACAAGTTGTAGGTCCACGTTTTAAGTTTGTCATCATAGGTTCTATTGGTAGATGTGCCAATTTTATCCAACTCCACTTGCAATTGTTGGTCATGAACTTCCACCTTAAACCAATTTTGCTGGGCAATGACATTTTGGACTTGGGTCGGGTGAATCATTTCTACTAAAGCCACTTCCCAATGGGCTTCGTGATCTAAGGGGATGGCTTGAGGTAATTTGGCCGTGTAACAGCACAACGTGTTGTGGGGAAACACCTCCATGGAACTGTCACTGGGTAAGGTTAAGTAAAATTGGTTTTGGTGACTCATAATTCCAGAGTTCTGTGGCTGTCCGAGGGGTTAGTGGACGTCAGAGGCGTATCTCCGCCCAAAATGGGGTTCTGGTTGTGATTGTTGGAGTGGTGACTGGCACTGGCACTGGACACAACGTTCCCGTTCGAGGAGAATTTCAGGGAGGGATTGGGAAGTAGGTAACCGATGCAACTGCTCAATAAAATGGTCCACAATTGTTTGTCTCCTTGTTGCAAACTCAAATTGGCGATGGCTGCCCCGATGACACAATACACCACGAAGATTTGGCAGAAAAAGACGATTTGCGTTTTAGGCACACGTTCTCCACACCACACCCACAAGGGTTGTTTTTGTAAATCTTGCACAGAAGAACTAGGGGAAGAAGGACTGGTCGACGTAGCTGCGTCTGATGTGTGAAAGGGCATGATGGTCACTTCTTCTTTTTATAGTCGATGACTTGCGAAGCGTCGATCCAAGAATCGAAACTGGGTGGATATCCTTTCCAACGTACTTTGACTTCTTTGACACGTCGTTTGCCCACTTTACGGGTTCTGCGTTCGAGAATGCTTTCGATGTCGTACACGTCGTCTTCTTTTTTGGTGACACGTTGTAACTCGGGCAAATAAAACGTTCCTTTGAGTACTTCTCCGTTCATGTCTTCCAATTTATAGACGGCAGGATGACGGCCATGTACTCGTCCAGTGACGCGAAACAGTTCGGTCGTCCAGTTAGGTAAGTAACCTTTGTCGAAAGTGCGTTTGGTTTTGCCAATGCGCACCCAATCTCCTACGGTCAACTCTCCACTTTTCTTGGGGACAGCCCTCGTCGGGGACGTACCGAACAGGCGCTCGAACACCAGCACTTCGTTGTCGGGAGTCACGTCTTGCGGGGCACGTCCGATGCTTCGATGGTAAGATTGGTTGTACGCTTGCACCAGGTGCGGTAAGATGTCGATGTACTTCAGAGTGTGGTGATGCGTAAAATATTTCCACATGCGTTCTTTCAAAGTGCGTTGAAAACGTTCCACGATGCTGGCTTTGGTTTCGGGATTCTCGGTGGTAAAAAAATGAATGTCACGTTTCTTTAATTCTTTTTGGAAAGCTTGATTCAGAAATTCGGTGCCTTTGTCCGTTTGCCATCGAAGAGGGCGACGACCGCTTTGTTTCAACACCCGTTGCAGGGCTCGCACTAACTCGCTGCTGGATTTGGAAGTCAAGGGTACGACCCAGGCAAATTTGGAAAAGACGTCGATGACACAAAACAAATATTTGTAACCACGATTGTAGCTGGCCAAATGAGAGACATCGGCTAAATCGGCTTGCCATTGATGATCGATGCCTTCCACTCGGGTGCGACTTCTGGCAAACTTGCGTCGAATGGGTTTGTGTAAAGTGTAGGTAGCTTGTTCTTGTAACCATCGTTGCACTTGAGGTAAACGGAGACTTTTCAGTCGCGTTTTGGCAGCACGATACAATTTTTGAACTCCTGCGTAACCTGCAGGATGGGAGGGATCGTAGTAAATGCTAGCTAAGACTTTTTCCATTTTTTTGTGTGGATTGGTGTCTTAATAAGGCACCCACTCTTGGAAGAGGCTACTCTTTTTCTCTTGGGGTATTTTCTTGGATTGCAAGGCTTTGCGTGTGCGGCCAGCAATAGGTGTCGAAGAGGAGGAGGATGTCTGAGCAGGGGATATCGGTTCTTGTTTCACTTCTGTCTTCACTTCTGTCTTCACTTTCTTTTTCTCTTGTGAGGAAGAAGGGGTGGCCATCATCTTTTTAATCCATCCAATTCTGGAGGTAGGTGGTGTTGTTAACTTGCGTACTTTTTCTGGTGGAGTTTGAAACCCTTCTTCTTCTTCTTTTCCTTTTTCTGTCTTGGTCACGGGTACTGGTGGTACTGGTACTGGTGATGGTGCTGGACTTTTCATCAAGGTCTTAAAATCTTTCAAAGTGGGTAGAGCTGTTTCGTCTAAAGCTTTCTGGTGAAAGAGTTGCAGTCTTTGTAAGAGTTGACCGTACTTTTGCGATTTTTCTGTTTCGGACAAATCTTGGCGATCCAGCAAGGATTGCAATTCGTGTTGTAACTGGGACATCTCGCTCAAATTGGGATTGGGAGGTAAATACGGGGTGCGTTGTTCTTGCCACCGATGGTATTCCATCCATCGTTTGTAAGGCACTAAAGCTAGTTTTCGTCCTTCCATGGGGTTGTCAGGGGTGAATTCTGAGATCTTGGGACTTCCGAAGGCCTTTTTATCTTGCTCCCATCAGTCCTCCCAACATGGTTCCCAAGACTCCTTTCAGTATGGGGCCTAACAAGAGAGGTAAAATGCCTCCACGTTGGACCAACATCTTCTTTTTTTGACGAATGGGAATTTTCTTTTGAACCATTTTCCGAAGAACGTGACGATGTTTGCCTAAGCATTGTTTCTGGTGTTTGGACAAAGGGATCGTGCCTTTCAAAACGTTCAAACAACATTCGCACACGGTATCGATGACCTCTTTGGAGGCCGTTTGAATGAGTTTTTTTCGTAGGGGTGGAGAAGCTTTGGACAGGACAGATAACAGGTCCCCATGTTTGGCTAAACGTGGTGGTAGTCCTTTTCTTTTCTTTCCTTGGGGTTTTCTGGAGGGTGACATCTTTGAGTCTTTAGGAGCACCTAAAAACACTGATACCCTACTCGGTCACAGGCCTTTTTTATACTGGAACGCGTCGCCACTGATTGTCTTTACGTTTTATCAGTTTGAGGACAGGCATGACACGTCGTGCAGGGGTACGTAACGGACTAAATCGAGCCAGTTCTTGTTTGGACAAATCCAGTAAACTTTGTAACATGCCCGATCTTTCTTGAACTTTGATTTTGGGAGAAGGTACTTTGTGAGCAGCAGCCACTGCCGCTAAATGGGAAGGTCCTGCCACTGGGGAAGTTCTTTTGGGGGTCATCAACGGAGAAGTTCTTGGTGTAATCAACGTCTCCAAGTACTCTTCAGTTCCTGGTGACATCAACGGAGAAGTGGACAAACGTGAGGCTGCCGGAGACGCTGTGGCAGGTCGTGGCTTGCGAGTGTAAGGTTGCGTCCTGGCCGAAGTGCCTCTCTTGCGACTAGTTTTCTTCTTCTGTGGACTTTTCTTTTTCTGGGGACTTTTTCTCTGTTTCTTTTTCTTGGGGCTTCTTTTCTTTTTCCGGGGTGATGGTGGTGGTGTCTGGTAAGAGGAGGGTCCTGCCACTGGAGAAGTTATTCTTCTTGGGGACCTGGTCTTTTTCTTTTTCTTCTTGGGGCTTCGTTGGACTTTTGTCTTGGGGATAACTTTGGGGGCATTAGGATCCCATCTTAAGAGTGAGCGAATGATGACCCCTCCTAAAGTACCGCTCCCTCCAGGTTTCAAAATGATTTGTTTTTTGGTTTGAGTGTCGATGCGGGGATCGGCCAGTTGGACCAAAGCGACTTTGTTTCGATCGAAAAAGCGTTGGGTTTGATGAGGAATCTGAATGATTCCTTGGAGTAATTGACGTGCCGTCACCGTGAACCATCGTAAGACTTCTTTGAGACTAGCTTCTAAGACACGGGCTCGTGTTTGTGGATCTTTTTCTCGGCTGATGCCATACAAGGCACGAATCAATTTGACGGGAAGATGCGACTGAAGGGACGTCATGTTCACACTGTGTGAGACAGACGAAAAAGGGTCTGAGGTTTTTATAGATTTTTTCATGGGGAGTGAAATGAAGTCGAGGACGGAGACGTGTACAGGACAGGCCCTCCGTCTTGGCACCAGTGGTGAAACAAGTGGGTACGAAATCGCAAATCCTCGGGAGTCGTAGGTTTCAAATCGACGAGTAAATAGGCGTGTGGCGTTTGAGTGGCATCGTCGTACGCCTGAGTCAGCCAAGGCGTTCCTAACTGTTTGGCTAAGACTTGCACTTGCGATTTATCTCGAGGGCTTTTAAACAAGACCACGTAATGCGCATTGAGACTGATGGTGCGATGGGCTTTACTTTGTTGAAACAAATTTTGGGTGATGTAAACGACACTGGCATTACGGTGATGCCCTTTGCGCGTGAACCACAGTTTAATTTCTTCTTCGTCTTCTCCTAACATGTCGTCGAAAATGACCAAATGGGTTAGACGGGAGTCAGAGACGATGCCATCGTCTTCTTTAGGAATGCCTTCCACAAACACGATGGAATCGCCTTGACTTTCTCGCAAGAGGCTGTACGCCGATTGCCACTCTTTGTAACACCACACGATCCGTTGAGGGGGCCGATCGATCAAATGATGTTTATGTTCGATCAAACGTTTGACGAATTCGGTTTTGCCCGAACCGCTAGGTCCAGCAATGAGCATGTTAAAGGGATGGCGAAGATACAAAGCCTCCCAACTGGCACGATCTAAGTGTTCGTCGATGACTTTGACAGTAGAGGAAGAGGGAGCAGAGACAGCAGAGGTAGCCATGGTATGAGAAATGTCACTTGTGACACGAAAAAACAAACAAGACAAGAGTTTATATACTTTTTCAGAACACGTTTATTGAATGTTTTTTTTTCAAATATGAACACGAAAGACAAAAATACATACAACCCAAATAGTGATGTACAGGAATATAAAACACATCAAAGCGATCAAAGTGAAATATAAACAAGTGTCTGTACAACATGTTTTGGGTAACCAAGATGTCCTAGGGACAGTGTGTAATGTTCTTACAGTCTCTACATGAGGTATTGTCACACAAGTGTCCTCCCGGAATGACCTTTCAGGAATGTCCATGACAGTACTGTCCTGAAGCGAGTGGTTGTTCTCGGTGACAGGTTCTTCTGGCACCGTCACTAACACAGGTTGAAAAGTAACTTTTTTCCTTGAACAACTCTTGTGCATACTGGGCCACTTCTTGGGTCCAAGCCTCAAAACCCCCCTTTTTCCAATCACGAACATCTGTCCAATGAGGGTGTAAGTCACAAGCTACACACACATCGTCATACACGTCTTGGGTCGCTAAAAGTTGACGAATCTTTTTTTCCTGTTGAGGTCGAGAAGTATCCAGATGAAAACGCAAGGCTTTGAACAAAAGGAGTTTTTCGTGACCATTTAAGGCCATGGAGGTGGTAAGTACTGATCGTAAAGAGTCCACAAGGAATCGGCTGGTAAACGAAATCCCAGAAAACAAGTCACTAAGACACACACCACTTGTCGTCCAAAATTGAATGGATACAGTTCTTGTAATAATCGATGGTAATGATCCACGGTTTGAATATGGTCATTGAGTTCCTTCCACGGAATCTGTTGGATGACATGTGACATAAACCGTGGCATGGCAGCCTGTTTTTATATTCTCTTTTTTTCGGATGCAATAGACGTACTTTCTAGCCAGAGATCTTCGTTCTCCAGTAGGGAATCTAAATCTTGCATACTGTAACCGAAACGTCAGAGTTCGTTTAGGTGTTTCCTCTTCCTCTAAGTAGATTCCACGTAAAATATGTTGGTAATCCTTTAACTTGTCTTCCTCAATGCATTGCACTAGGTGAATCTCGAAGTAACCATAATCATGAACATGTCGATCATTAGCGACCTCAAAGTGTTGAACAATGTCTGACCATTGAAAGAATTTCTGACGAATCAGTTCTCTTATACCATTCAGGTACCAGTGGTTAAAGATCTGGTGACGTATCGGATGCAATTGTTCTTTACGTTTCACTTGTATTTTGACCAGCTCTCGGTAAATGCGTTCTCTCAACTCCACAGGCAAAGCACGAATGTTCTCTTGTAAAGTATCCATGAATAGGTCATACTAAATCCTCTTTGGTCTGACACAAGAAATGTACTCTTTGCACAAACATGGTTTCACTTCAGTGTCGAATTTAAATCGTTGAGTCACTAATCTACACATGACAATTCGTTCAGAAGTTTCCTCTTTCACCAAGTTGACATTGTGTTCAAAAAGTTTGTAATTCGTTAACTCTTCCTCTGGAATTCGATGCAGTACGTTTACAATGTAGTAACTACAATCGTCCATACCAAACCATTCCTTTTTATAACCAGAAGGTCGTTGATCAATGTCTGTCCAATGGAACACTTTCAATTGAATCAGTCCTTGTATAGCCTTCAGGTACCAGTGGTTCAAACACCGGTGACGTATCGGATGCAATTGTTCTTTACGTTTCACTTGTATTTTGACCAGCTCTCGGTAAATGCGTTCTCTCAACTCCACAGGCAAAGCACAAATGTTCTCTTGTAAAGTATCCATGAACAGATGATTATGGTAAGAAGTTACTTCAATGTCTCGGTCCCACTAAGGGTAAGTAATGACAATTCGGTGACCATCGAGCATGTTCAACGAAGGCCGAATCTTGCGGTTCCCAGTGGTGAAGTGACACACCGCAACTGAAGCACTTGACTTTATCTCCTTCGCCCAAGTAGAAAAATCCGGCTCTGGCTAATTCTTCGGGGGTCGGTCCTCCCAGATACTTTGGCCATTTTCCTTTGAACGATTGAAGACGATTTTCAAAGTCGCAGTATTCCGACAAACGCACAGGAAACGAATATTCGTTTTTCACAGGTTCGTTTCGATGAGGGTTGAGTGAAATGGGTAGGAGTTTGCTCAGGGCTGGATGACATCCGTAGGGAGGTAAACGTGAAGGTCGACATTCCCCTTTAAAACGAAACCCAGTAAAATGTCCAAGAGGACGAGCAGCATCGCTTTCGCATCCCACAGGTTTGACACGCACAGCATCACTTTCCATGACAGGGGTAGGGGCACTAAAGTTCCCATGATGCTTTACGGCATCGCTCAGGTCACAAGGTACAGCATCGGTCCCATCGCAAGGCTCACAATCGCACTCGTCTGCAAACTCCGTTACGCAATTACAATGGTAACCACATGGACAATCGCAGTTTCCTTCCGGACATTTTCCGTCGCAATGCATGGGTCTTATCCATCCAGTATTAGTCACACTAGAGGAAGATACAACTTTTTTACAATCCCCAAACTGGAACGATGTCTTTTTCAAAGTATTCATCTTGTTCGCTCGGTCTTGGTAGTCACAATGAACTATCGATCTTGACCATAGTCCCCTTTTTATACTAGTCGCAATGCAGTCTCCAGCTTGTAGATCTTTCCTTTTTTACGTTTTTTATGTCTTGTTTCGGAAGGTACCGTCTCTAAGGTACCGTCAACATTGTACCGTAGTGTAATGGGTGGAAAGGCCATAGAAAGGTAAGGGCAGTGAGGAGACCATCGAGTATGTTCCAGAATAGCTGAATCTTTATAGATACATAGATCCATTCGTAACTTCAGTCCGCAAGCGAAACACTGTACCTCGTATCCCAATCCTGACTCAGGTCCCAAGTAGACAAATCCTGTTCTAGCTAAAACATGCGAAGAAGGTAATCCTTCCCTATCCGTAGGCCATTTCTGAAACGTGTCCAATCGACGGGCACAATCACAATAGTCAGGTAAGAAGACTGGAAAATGGTAGGGTTTGAACTTGGAGTTCTCATCGGGTTTCTCACTCGATTCTTGCTGTGGCGAAGTCATCTTTCTGGTGGGGTAACTATCCTCTTACAACCAATGTTTTATACCAACGTGTCCATACGGTAAGGTGAAATGATTGGGAAGTCGAACTCGCTTCTGGTACACGATTTGATAGACTTTTTCCAGGGGCCGACTGACGATGTGGTGAGTGGGTAAACGTACAATTTTGTTCGGTTGGTAGGTGGTCACTTTAAAGTTTCCATCCTCTCCCGATTGCAAGGCTTCTTTCAATACCTCAAAGTTGACCACTCGACTGGTACGATAATTCAGAGTCAGTCCTTTCACTTTGCACGTCGTGTGCACTTCTCCTTGTTTGTCACGGTATTCGTAGCCGTAATTTTTGGGACCGCCACTGACGAAACTTAGAATCTTGTCGTCGGGATGTTCGTCTGTCCAGGCTCCTAAACGGTCTCCTTCGATGTTAGGGTGATGTTGAATCGGGTGATGGATGTAAATGCAACTGTCCGTGTCAAAGTACAGGACGCGTTCCCCTAACAGTTCTAAAGCTTCGTACAATTTTAAGCGAGCATGAGCTGTCACGTAAGCCGCAATGATGACATTTCCAAAAGGGTCGTCTTGTACAAAGTCCAGATCTTCTTCGTAATTGACCAAGATCAAATTCTCTCGAACGACGTCCACGTGTTTCATGTATTTGGTTTTGTCGTGAATCATCTGGAAGTAGCGGGAAGGTTCTGTCAAATATTCCGTCTTGGGTAAACACGGTCGTTGTGCCATTTTGCCCCACAAGCAATTTAACATCACTTTGGCAAACGATCGCCTGCCTTCGTTTTTCTCGATGTGGTCTAAAGTGATGCCTTCTTGTGCGTAGTATTTCTCTTTGAATTGTATTTGGTCTTCGGGAGTGTGACACCAGGAAGGATAGCCGCTGGCTTCTTGCTTCAGTTTCAAAAAGGCATCCACGTAGTCGGCGAAAATGCCTTTCTGCGTGGGGTCACCCTTGCGGTATTGTTGTGTCTTGGGAAAGTGGCAAATTTCGTACACTTCTAACAGTTGGTATCCCATGTCCATAGCTTTGAACAATTCTACGCTGACCCAGGTTCCCGTCAAGGCCCGTTCTTCCTGGCTGTGCTGACAAGCTTGGTCTTGGTTGCACGTTTCGGCACAAGTACGGCACAAGGGAAACATCAATTTGCCTTGACAATGGTGAGGTAAGACGGGATGGTATAGGTTCGTGGGAGGCAAAACTTTACACTTGATCAAGCCTTCGTATTGTCGAATGTTTTTCAGGTCGATGTGTTCCGTGAACAATTGCGGGTGCCCTACGGGAAAGCGACAATATTTGCACACGTAGGGATACAGCGAACACACGTCCAAGTATTTGATTTCTTCTCCTTTCTCTTCGTCGGCTTGGTACAGCAAACAGGTGGCATTGGTCCTTCCTCCGTACAAACTATCCCTCGGGTTCAGCGGGTCCACGAACTGGTAACTTTCCACGAGGCGTTTAAACTCGGGATCGGTTTTCAAGCGGTGATCGTATTCGTGTTCCCACATTTCCACCACTTGGTATCCTTCCTGTTCCAACTTTAGGCGTCGCTGACAAGTGTCCTGGTACAAGTCTTCCATGGTTCGTTGCAAAAACTGATTTTTAGTGCCACGGTCAGGGTAACAGACGGGACATCCGTGAAATAAGCAACCGTTAAACTCGTACACGATCTTGGGGTTTTCTAAGTCCCAGCCATCGACCGAATACGTTCCGATGGTCTTTTCGCCCCCTCCGTTGCGGGCATGCTGAATCCACTTGTCTTCCTTGTCGCACAAGTAATGTAACCAACGTAGGGCTTTGACCGAGTATTGACGTTTGACAAAGTGGGTCGTTTGAGGACTGATGACAGCCACGGTGTTTTCAGGCATGAATCGTTGTCGATACACTAAGGAACACGCTTTGGCAATGGTGCAAGCTTCTTTCAAAGGATCGACCCCTCCGTGTTCCATGAACAGTTCTCGAAATTTTCCACAGCAACGCCGTAAAATGTCCACGTCGGAACGACAATACTTTAGCATTTCTTCCTGAAAGTCGAAGGGGTCCGAGGCGTGAATCTGGTACCAAGCGTAGAAAGCTTCTCGTTGTTCGGTACGCATGTTGTCGGGGTCGTAATAGTGAGCCCCAGGCAAATGGGGTAGAACGGCATGTTGATTGGCTTCCGTATTGAAAAAGTGTGGAAAGTACCCTTTAGTCATTTCTGTCATTCCAAACGTTTTAGGCATTCGACTCAAAGGCATGGCCAAATAGCTCATCGAATCTTTAAACTGCACTTGTCCCACTTGCATGAAAATGATTTTGGCTCCGTTCAAAGTCACTTTAGGACGTTCGGTGCCTTGTTCCGTATAATATCTGAGAAGAAACTGTCCATCGTATCCGGAGAAATTGTGAGCCATCACTGTGGCATGGCGATGACAATCTCCGTAACGTTCGATGTCCTCTTGGCTCCACGTCTTGTCGACGGGGTCTAAGGCCCATTGGGCAAAATCGGCTAACGTGTTCGGTCCCCGAAAGATTTTTTCACGCCCTCCGGGTATCTTGCTGCAGTGAGGGCAATGACTGAAGATAGGTTCTTGAATGCACTTCTCGCACGCTCGATGAGCCACGCAGAAATTAGGAATGTGAATGCCAGTTTCTTGCATGCATTCGAAATCGAAAAAGATGAAATTGCCTTTCTTCTTGTGACCGTCCTCTTTCTCTGGTGGGGGTTGGTATTTTTGCACGTAACATTGGTGTTCCAAGTCCACGATGTGGTGACAAATGTGACATTTTTTCTTTCCTCGACATACGTGTGCCTTGGTATTATTGGTACGTATGACTTGTTCACACGTAGAGCACAATCTCAGCAGTTGACAAGCGCATTTCTTCTGTGAACCTTGCGTTTTCAGATGTTGTTGGTAACAGGTAGGGCTGACAAACGTGCGCAGACAAGTGGAACAAGGCACTGGTTCTTCGCTCAGACAGGGTGAAGAGGCCAAACATCCTGTGCATTTCGATCCACAATGCTTGTGTTGCTCTCGATTGTTATAACCATGGTCACATTTCTCACAGTAATAACCGTATTTCAGGAATCCAGTGATACTGGTAATGGTATCGAAATGTTCATCGTGATAATAGACATGAATGTATTTTCCGTCCTTAAAGTCTTGGCCTCGAAACAACAGAGGTCCGCGCACTTCTTGAGGGTGCACTTTCAAGGTGTAGCGTGGAGCTAGGGCATCTTGCAATTTTTGCATCTCAGGAATGCCACAGGGTGTGTCTTTGGACAGGCCAGCTTGTTGCAACAGGAGTTCTGCTTCGTTTAGTTGCTTGGCTCGATGGGAACGTTGAATAGTGTTCCAGGTTCTTTTCCATTCTACCGTGTCGTTCTTGTCGGCATAGGTTCGTCCCACCACGATGGCACGGGCTAAACACATCTGGTCATGAGAGTTGTTAATTCGGACGAGACTCTTTTTGGTGTTGCGAAGGTCGTCCACCAATAACATCTTTTTGCGTCCTGTCCCTTGAGGAGGAGAGACGTGGGTCATGTCCAGTGTGGCTTTACCATCGGTGATGTCAAACTGATCATTAGATTGTTGTACGTGTTGAATCTTGTCCATGACTTTGGAAGCAGTTAATTCTGCAGGGGTGCTAAACTCGATCCAAACAGGGGATTTCAAACCGTCGTGTTGTATGGAAAGTCTCAAACGATCGTCTTCTTTGGGTTGACATTGTCGCTTGAGTGCAGTGAGCAAAGAATCCCACACCTCAGTGATGAACACTTCTGCTTTCTCTAACGGTACTTCGGACTTGAAATCTTTAAACTTCACCGTGTATTTGTAAGCCGTGGTTCTAAATTTTCTAGAGGAGCGCTTTTCCGTCTCTCGAATGGAATAGTACTTTTCAGGGTTGACAAAGGGTAGTGAACTTGGTTTAGAGGGTTTGGATTCTGGTTCACTCATGTCCTCTTCAAAATCACTGGCATGAATTTGTGCCAAGATTTCAGCCCTGGTACGAGGCGATAGATCACGTTTCTGCCTCTTACTTTCTTCTTCTTTCTTCTCGAATGAATGGGATCGTTTCATCTTGAAAGCAAAAAGTCAAATGACTCAAGTTCAAACACCATAAACTACTTTATAGTCCTGGCAGACCAGCGTATATAAAAGGGTGTGTGTCTTGTCCTTTCACTATTCATTTCACTCTCAAGCCGAGCACAACGATGGAAGAGACTGACCAGATGGAACGTTTCGTCAGAGCTTTGCGAGGGGTCATTAGAAAATTCTCTTCAGACCAGCCTACGGACTACTCTCCTTCCTTTAGAGATAAAAGTCAAGATACTTGCTATATCTGTCAGAAGAAAGGGCATTGGTCTTCAGAGTGTCCAGACCGTCAAAAAAGAAAAAAAACAGGGACTAAAAGAGACAAAAGTGAAGATACCTGTTATTATTGTCAAGAAAAAGGACATTGGTCTCCAGATTGCCCAAAAAAGAAACAAGAGGAGTCAGAAGAAAAGAGGAATTCTTCAGAAGAAGAGAGGGATTCTTCAGAGGAAGAGAGGGATTCTTCTGAGGAAGAAAGAAGACAGGTGAAGAAAAAGAAACAGGAGAAAAAAAGAAGAAGGGAAGAAAGCGAGGAGGAAGAAGAGGAAAAGAGTGTGACGGTGAAGAAATTCAAAAAACCGAGAGACTAAACAAGGAGAAAAGAAGAAATCAATGAACTTATTATTAAAGTGTTGTGTTATAAATTGTGAATTGGATTGTAAAAAATGGAGAAAAGAATAAATGAATGATATAAGGTAAGTGTCTTTGAGTTGTGATTTTAAAATAAGAAGCTACACTCACGCACTCATACACAGACACGTACTATAAGGGTAACATGGGTGAGTTTTTTTGAGTTATTGGCAAATTGAAATTGTATTTCTTTTCGAGAAATGTGGGTGGCCCTGAAAAGGGCCTTTTTTCTTCATGGTGTAGGGGTGAGTTTAAGCAATCAATTTTAACTGCCTTAAGCCTTTGCCACGGCCAAGGCCTACTTCTGGACTGCGTAATGTTGATGATGATGATTGGGTTGAAATCACTAAGGGTGGTACGGTAGGCTTAGTCACAGGGTTGACATGTTTGGCTCGGGAAGGTCGTATTCTCTTCGGTCGTGATAAAGAAGTCTGATACATTTGTTTCAGACTTCTTAACTCCGCTAAAATGTCCAACAGTACCGTGACCGTTTGATTTTCACCCTCTTGTTTCTTTGCTGCTACTTCTTCTTGCTGTTGTTTTTTTCTTACCTCTTCTTCTTCTTCTTGTTGCTGTTGCTGTAGGAGAAAAGCCTGTTCCGCTTCCTTTTGTCGTTGTATAAATTTCTCCAATTCTTCTTTCTGTCTCTGTCTAAAATTCTCCACTTGCGGTAATGAAGAAAGTAACGAAGGTTCCGGAACAAATTCTTGCGAGGAGAGAAAATCCACAAAATCCCAATTCACCTCTTCTGAAAGTAAGTCCGAGTTCCCTTGGGCAGTCTCCCCTGCTGGTGCACCCCAATGGACCGTTTTCTGAGTTTCCGTCATGTTGAATCACTGTCGCATAGACTGACTGCACACAAGCGCTAGCGAATCTATATTGACTACGTGACGTCACAGACTGCTCTCTTCGGATTGGATGCGAGCTGACTGAATTCTGTAACGCGTGTTCGGATTGGTAAATGAACTCAATCCGTTTCAATCCTTCCTCCGCCTATAAATAAGCGCCGTTCAATGCATTGATTCACCTGTTCTCGTCGCTTCAAGATGTGGACTACAGTTGAGTCATCCACCCTTGTGTCTTCCATGATGTTTCGGACAGACTTGCTCATGTATGTCCGATCGAAGTGGACCGTTGTCCACAGGACAAACACCAGCCTGTGGATACGTAGGATCTACGTCGAAAGACAAGGATGCCTGAAAAGAGTGCTGATGTACGGACCAACAGTAAGACGCAGCCTAAGGACAAGAAGAAGACCAATGCGGTGCCATTTATGTTAATGAATACATTAACATAAAACCCAAAGGCCCTTTTCAGGGCCAGCCATATTTCTCGAAAAGAGATAGTCTTTGAATTGCCTACCCCTTTTTTAAATTTAAATTTAAATTTAAATTTTAAAAAAACTTTTTTTAAAAAAAAAAAATCCCATGTTAAATTCCCCTTGTACGTATAGTATCCCACAATTTATTCCCATGTTAAATTCCCTTGTACGTAAAGTGTCCCACGATTTATTCCCATGTTAATTCCCCTTGTACGTAAAGTGTCCCACGATTTTTCTCCATGTTAAATTTCCATTGTACGTAAAGTGTCCCAAGGGTGTTTTTAATGCTAATTCCCATTGTACGTAAAGTGTCCCCCTTCACTACTCATGTACATTGATTGTCCATAAAACATGTATATTCTATCTGAAGTACATTGGCTGACCATAAACCAAGTGTAGTCTATTCGAAGTAACTTTACTGACCATAAACCATGTATATTGTATTCGAAATTACTCTGATCATAAGACACACACACACACACACACATAGTCAATTTTTAGTGCATCTTGACTGAGCATACAACATGTATAATCTGTTGTTATGTACGTTTACTGACCACATAACATGTATACTCTAATTTTATGTACGTTGACTGACCACACAACATGTATAGTCTATTTTGATGTACACTGACTGCCCACATAACATGTATAGTCTATTGTGTATGTACACTGAATGCCCACATAACATGTATAGTCTATTGTGTATGTACACTGAATGCCCACATAACATGTATAGTCTATTGTGTATGTACACTGAATGCCCACATAACATGTATAGTCTATTGTGTATGTACACTGAATGCCCACATAACATGCATAGTCTATTGTTTATGTACACTGAATGCCCACATAACATGTATAGTCTGTTTGATGCATCCTGACTGTTAATAAAATTGAACGCGTGCGAAAAGTACAGACAAATCTTATAATGTTTCAAGATTATTTCAGTTCAATTATTAGGACATATGTATTGTAAATTTTATTATGAAAGCTTCATAATATGTCGCATTTTTATCATCATATTTGAATGTACCTAATACAAATAGGGGACGACTTTGACACAGCGACCAGAACACTGGTTCGCCTTTAGTTGTGTTGTTCAGGCGTGCAGGTAACCTTGATCGTTATTAAAGAAAACACAGTTATGCTTATTATTCACCTTAACCGAAATTGATAAACAATTGTTTTGATTACAAGCACCGAAATGTACTCATGGTTTTCCCCACGACTAGAACAGTAAATAACAGGAATTAGCCAGTCAATAATAATAACTAATTGCTTTCTCTGGGTGAATAAGAGAAACGACCAGCACTACAGTCCCGTATGCGTCATTTTCACCTCGGGTAGCAGCAAATGAAACTAATTGCTTTCTCTGGGTGAATAAGAGAAACGAACAGCACTACAGTCCCGTATGCATCATTTTCACCTCGGGTAGCAGCAAATGATACAACATCCTTGCTCCGTTAAGTTTATTTCTGTGAAGTCCCACTATTGTGTTAGCAATAATTATTTTCCAATTATCCATCGTCATTCAACCGTCTACACGCACCAGCAGATTTGCGCAAGTATCCCTAGGTATTGATAGCGCCACTGGTACCTGCCCACGGTCAAGATGTCCCTATCGGAACCAAATACTGTTTGTTTGAAAGGAAATTGTAAAATATTCTTATTTTTCCTGATGAATCAGATAGCAATAAATTAATAGAATGCAACAATACATTCTTAACTGTAAATGGTTTTGCTTCAAAACAAGCTGGCGTGCATATGGTATAGTTTACTTGAAAACTTAGAAGTAGATTTTGTAATATTGTTTCAAGAGAATACAGCAACAAGCGATCAAAGCAATATATTTGACATGAAACAATACTTAGTCTTAATGTTTGCCTATAATTTGTTTTAATATTCTTTCAACATCCTAAGAAGAGAATAACATTGCGATATCTGATATGTGTACAAGTATTACCTTTACCGTTATAGGAGAGATCGAATCTTGGTTTCGAATTAACTGAACATGAATTAACAAAAATAGGTTTTCAAAGTTTTAAGCTCCATTTTCTTTCGTTCTGAATACTCTTTAATGCCATTGTAACGTAACACCATGACGAGCGTCATCACCCCACCTTGTCGTTGCTGCCGTCTGTGTCAATCTCCAGTATATATATATAGCGATCGGTCTATCCTCTAGATGGCGCTCCTCAATATAAATACAGTTTTCCCATTATCAGAACGTGGCACGGTGGACGGCAACGTACATGTATGAGTATTGTACTAGCTGTTAGGCAAGATCTGCATGATACACCAATGCTTTACTCTGTCTGGTAAGTCGGTTATCATTATAAGATGCTTAGGGTCATCCACAGTCTTCCTTTCTCGCTTGGACCTGCGGCACCTGCAATATCACTAAATTATCCCCACCCCCTCCAACTTGGCTTTTTTCAAAACAAATCCTGATCCTGATCACATACATGCTTGGAACAGTATGTTAGATTGTGAATTACTGGACTTTCTAATATAAATTATTTTGAATGTTCACTGCAGTTAAATGCATAAATATTGTGTCATTGTTGAATGTCAATAGGCATCGTTAGCATTATGGCCAAAATAACCGAAGCGCCATTAATACGTTTGCTTAGTCTCATGATAGGTATGGTCACCTCCAAGTAGGAAAATCTAGTTCTAAACAAATGATGTGCTTACGTGTTTTAATTTCAAATCTGATTGCTTATTAGCTGTTTTACATTGATTTAGTAAGTAGAATAATGTTACTACTGATATTTTATGTGCGAATATATACATAACAGTAGAATATAAACTCTGTGTGTGTGTGTATGTGTGTGTGTGATTTGGATTTTTAACGTAGCTTAAAAACAATTCAGTCTTATCGCTACGATATCTGCAGTGTGGCAGTTTATAGTATTGTCTAGCACTGGGGCATCATGCCGCAGACATGTAGCATGATGTCCCACCCAGTCACATTATCCTAACGCCAGGACGACCACTCCTAAAACAAACCTCTTAATGCTGAGCGCCAAGTGAGGCAGCTGTTAGTACCATTATTGTAAGTCTTTGGTATGGCTCGCATTAGGATCGAACCCAAGACGTCCCTCATCCGAGGCGGACGCTCTAACCACTAGGCCACCGGAGCGGTCGAATATAAACGGGAAACCGTTCACATCGTGCTGTATAACGCCAGAGAAATCAACAACTCGAGTCTTTAATACACATTACTAGCCAATAAGCTTATGTATAAAATAAAAAGATAATTTGATTCCTCCGAGTAGATAACCTTTACAATTCATCGAGTGGGTGGAAAAGTCTGTATTTCACTAGTGACGAAAAGATATCGATGTTTTCACCCACTCAAGACATGTCATTATTTTCACCCACTCAATACATGTCATTGTTTCACCCACTCAAGACATGTCATTATTCACACGGAGGAAACAAATACTGAATATGACATGATTTATATAATTTCAACCTTACAGAAATCGTTATTACTGAACTAAATGTGTACAGGAAAGCTGATCTACATATCCTTTACTTTTGTCAGTTCCTTTCAAAGGAAACCGAAATTGCTCCCTACAGTTTTTGGGCGTCGTGGTTGCTGGACTGTCACACACATTCAAATTGACAGTTATATTGCCTTGGACGTAGGTTTATCTCTTTGCAACTGGTAGAAGGTCCACATACAGGGGTAGGGGCTATTATAAACCTTGAGAGTATGGTACTAGTTGACATGTCAGTGATATTGCGATTTCACACAAAGGTGGTTCTAAAATAATCATTAAGTCTATCTCTCTAACTGATACAGCTTTATTTCCACGCCGCTGTATGGTGATATCTCGGGAGCGATTATTGAGACATACCCAGGAGGAGCTTGAAAAGATGGGATGGAAAATAGTTCAGATAGGTCTGTCTGATTCGTCTCGTACGGTATATGTGTTGCATCATTCACTTTAGAAGAGGGCGCATTTTCACCTTTTGTTGCAAAGAAGGTTATGTTTTCTGGTGTATCAAGCTGGTCTTGCGTAACATCTGGTACAATACTTATACATGTACGTTGCCGTCCACATAATGGGAAAACTGTACTTGTATTGAGGAGCGCCATCTAGAGGATAGATCGATCTCTATGCATCTCAAAGTATCAAAGAAGACCGCTATTACACCAGAAGATGGTTGGGTAGGAAAGATTATTGCACACAGTTGTGACTCAAAACTTCCATACTGGTGTCGTTCATTATTCACTGGTATCTCCTCGCCCGTCTCATCAATGGTAGTTTTGGGAAAACGAAGACTTGTGAATTACAGAAAAATGCACATACTCCAGTAGGTTTAAGTTTTGGTAGCTGCTCACTCATCGCTGAAAACGCGAGTTCCATGCTGAAGATGTCTCTGGATAAGTTGGATGAAATCTGCAACATCCCTCTTGTCAACTGGGTAAAGGAGTAATTTGCTAGATGACCGCTCCACAGCTCAAAAAATCCCCACTCATACAGACCCTTGGTGAAATCCCCACAATGGTACTTTCTACCAAGATAACTTATCTAGCTCAACCATCCATCGGAGACCAGTGATTGCAGATTTGCGTATCAGTACTCTACCACAAGTCCACGGATATATGAGCCCCATTTTGCAGCGTCATTTTTGTAATCTATACCGGTGCGGATAGAATATTAGAGGCTTTAACGTTTTAAATAATACTTCTTGAATTTCATGGTATCCGACGCAGAAACACCTCATTGCCAAACAAAATGCTTATTAACGGAATAATCATGGTTCCTATCCAAGGATTTTCAAAATCCCCAATTATAATACTCGACTAATCTTCCTTAATGCGTGCATCAAAGACTCCTCCCCATTACGTCTTTTTTTCTCTGTCGTTCATTTAAGGAATTGCAATTGCAAGTATGCGCGTGCATGCAACACGTTCGTAAGTTTGTGCACCTGCATATTACTTGTGTATTAAAAATTCAAAATCTTGAAACCTTAACCCTAAGCGAGTAATTTCCAATCTCAAACCTCCCTATATAATGTCCCGCGAGAATCGACCCCCAAACCACCCCTAAACAACAAAAAACCCACAACAAAAACGTGCGTATAGACATGCGTTAAATTTCCCCAGAGTGATACTCAGCTATCACCTACGTAGTCGGCAATTTTACACGGATTCTTTAAATTTACTTATTACCTTCTTCAAAGCTATTATTTTTCGAACTGTCAGCCCCCTCAGTACCAAGCACCATTTTTTATATGGACTGTCCCACAAAGAAACCATTTTCTCGGGGGAAAATCTCCCATTTGAGTGAACGTTCTGTATTGGTAATCGCTAAATTTTCCGTAAGGTAAATTTAGAAATCACATCTATAGTGCCTTCTGTATCCACGTATGAAATTGATAGTCAGCTAATATGGGAAGTCTCTTTTTCTTGGCAACTTGTTTCTGTAGAGGACGTTCTATAATAAAAATGGATCTGCTACTATTATTGGCGGGGTGGGGTGGTAAGGGGTTAACAATTTTGGAGTTTTGGACTTTATGCTAGAGTAACATATATGTCAATACGTTGGTAAATTTAGCGACTAAATATCCCCTGAGGGAAGATTATCCATATGATAGCAATAGTCTACGATAAATCATTGTTAATACAAGAATGAGATTTATTCCGTACAAGAAAAATTATGTTGATTACATACATTAACTTCCACAGAAGTTTATTCAGTATTAGTAAGCCCTTTTTGTATTCGAAGTGTTTCGAATGTTTATTCGAAGTGTTTATTGTTTCGCGCGAAGCAATAATTCGAAGTCTATTTTAATGATTAAAATACTCGTATTTGTTCATTTTATACAAACTGTTGTGATTCACTTGAATCATTTCAACTTCTAATGTTACGAAATCAAAGTAAATAAAGTAATTATTTTGGAGTAACGGACTGATAAGCCTGAGATTTATTATGTTAAAGATAAACTACTTCCATTCGTTACATATATTTGAGGGTATGTTTATTTTATCGCATTAGGCATTAATACTTCATTATTATTATTATTATTATTATTATTATTGTTATTTCCTGCATGACCTTCAGGGTATCATATTTTCCAAGCTTATACACGTGATCAATATCATAACCGGATTAAATCTCTCCCGGTGGGGAAAGGAAGGTACGATAATGGTTGATTTGGCCCCCAAGTTTGGTGATAAATTAAAGTGTCTGTTAGTGCATTTGTTATGGTTTTTCCATATCCACTATATATCAGCTGAAACATATGTACACATGACATAAAGAAACTGTCAAATTAACTTAATTTAATTTTAGCTGGTTCCTAAATAGGACAGTGTTTAATAAAAACTTTAATTTTGACAGATTTGGGCCTCTTTGAAGACAGCGCATTCGGAATCACACTTGATCTTTTGAGAGAAGGTACTTTTTTTTATAACAATCTAGAAGATACCTTCTTGTAACAATCAAACACATAGGCAAACGTTATACATATTCCCGTTTACGAGCAGAAAAATGAAGGCAATATGAATCCAGTAAACAAAAAGGTATTATTCATTGGCATTATTGCTGATCTGTTTCAATTTCATTAATTATTCTAGCACTTAGATTTAAATTATCTTCTGTAATCGTGATTTAAAACCAACTACTCTGTCGCATACAGACACATTATAACACAAGCTATTGATTTCAGTAATTTTCAAAGAAATATTTATTGAAGAACAATTAGTTTACTTTTAGTGCAACGATGTGCATAAAATCAGTTGATTTTTAATAGAAGAACCAACACACACACACACACACACACACACACACACACACACACACACATAGCCATTTTTAGTACTACTGGATAGGACAGTAGCTGTTCAAGCCCGATATTAGACTTTTCATTTCCTTTTTTATTTTATTTTTTCTTTAACTTCTCTTTCAAATATAAATACGTTTCTGTCTATATTGCCGAATGTAATTCATTCATATTCTTTACTCACCATTTCTAAATTTCTGTCTTACGTTCCATTTGTACATATTTATGTATCCGACTCTCTTCTAACTCAGCAGCCGATGATGAATGAAACTGCTGATCCCTGAGTCAGGAAGGGGCAGCACATGTCTCGTGTCAATTGAATTTTAAAGATTATTTTCGGCATTTTTCGTAAGGTCCACGCTCAGCTGCAAATACTATTTAAGTCTTAATGGGCACATTACATTTAGGTCCCAATGCCCTAAATGCTGTTACAGTTACGAGGGGTTTGTGTTGCCCTGTACCATCACTATACGTAATCGGAGAACTATGGCTATCATGATGAGAGAGAGAGAGAGAGAGAGAGAGAGAGAGAGAGAGGGAGAGAGAGAGAGAGGTGAATGACCCAAGCTAGAAATATGTGTAGGTGACGGGCCTTTGGAGCACATCGTTAGTACTTTGTCTGCACGGCAGCATTCTTAATGCTGTTCTGATAATGCTGTTGGGAGTCATGTGTAGTATATGTCACATTCATCTTCCTTTGTGGAAATCAGAAATCTTGTTTCTATCTTTTTGCGTGACGCTCCAACATCCTGATCCATAGATGACAAAGAA
Source organism: Sinohyriopsis cumingii (assembly GCA_028554795.2). Classification (NCBI taxonomy): domain Eukaryota; kingdom Metazoa; phylum Mollusca; class Bivalvia; order Unionida; family Unionidae; genus Sinohyriopsis; species Sinohyriopsis cumingii. Next base: position 21,686,421 of record CM068841.1, on the reverse strand, counting down.
ACTGACGATGGCAATGTGAGTTTTTACTGGGGTTTTCAGGTCCCACTTTGGAGATTTCCAGGTGGTTTGCAGCCTACAGAACCCTTGCCTTAGTGTCTTCACTTGTGCCACCTTGCTTGATGTCTATAATGCCCAGGTATATGGAGTTCTTGGCATCCTCTACCATCTGGTTGTGGATGGTTATGGGATCTTCGGATGCGATGAGATGCATTGCCCATGAGTTCTGCAGGCTAACTTCGGGACCAACTTGTTTGGACGCTTCACACAATCTATTCGCTTTCTCCTGCATGTCACAGTTAAGAGACTAATGCATATCATGACTAAAGCATTACCACGTCATCAAAATTCAGATTCTTATAGTCCACTGAATTCCTCTGGGTCTCTCTGACTTTTTCATTATCCAATCTAAGTCATATGGAAAACGATGGAATAGGATGCAACCCCGACGTTTTAAGTCCATATACAATCACTTCAGCTAAGAAGCAACACGAGACGAGTGTTACTCTGTCATGGGCATGAATTAAAAGTACTAATCTACTGAAATTAATCATTTGTATTGAAGTTACCCATAACTCATAACTCCAACACACAACACGATTTTCACCAGAAATGTTTGGAATAATTAGTTATTAACTACCCAGCAATACGGAAAATCGATCAAAACACCACTCTCGTGCGTGCACGTACTATGTACCATATGAGGATTGCTAATGTTGCACGTGATGATCGAGGTTACTGATCTATGTATCAGTAATCACGTGTAAATGCTATGCACGAATGGCGCAACATCGTCAAAAGAGAGGTTCAAACACAGACACACCGATTTCATACACAGTTTGGATGAATATTTTATGTATATCGCCAACTTATCTTAAAATTAAAAAATAAATAATTTTCAACATGTAAATCTCAAGAAATAAACAATAAAAGTTGATTTAGTTGGTGAAACGACGACGACACACTGCATATTGCAGAATAATAAATAATGCAATGGCCTCTTCGTAGTTTGTGCATTATTCTAATAATTGTTCGAATAGTGCATTATGTTTTGTACGAATGCTGGTGATGGTTTCTCCATTACATGGTACATATGAGTAGCAATTCTTCCAGTGTTCTTGTGTTTGAACCATATAAGTATCGGGCAAAGATCTTAATAAAGCCATTAGAAAGACATGAGAGAAAACTGCTGTAGGTGTAAGTCCAAGAAGAACTTAGAAACCTAGTCAGTCAATAATATTAATCAACATTTGGAGGAAATTAAATTTGATTGCAAGTCAAGGGACAGCAAACATACTATACTACATCCATAACGCGAGGTCGTCATTCAGTGAGAGTTTGTTCTGGTTCGAGATAATAGTGAACATTAACGTCTTTCTTTCTTTTGAACCGTCAATATATCTGTCTTGATTCCATTGTTTCCCAAAATTAATATGTTCCATAAACTTTGCATTTTATACCAAAGTGCCCCTACAGTAGTCATCAATGTTCTTTTTTAATTTGCCTTTTATTAATATTATTTTGCCCATTTTATCTAAATCCAGTTTCAACATGCGATAAACCTTATTACAGGGGCAAAAGGAAGTGCTTAGTTATTAACGTTTTTTGTTCAAAGTTCTCACTCACCTATTAACTCAGATGTATCATTTGGCAACATCTTGTTTTCTGAATAGAAAGGATTGCTCTGTCTCAAATGAACAAATCCACCTGCAAAAGACAATTCATTGATTATGTTCACCTCAAACTGAAGCAATATCCTTCGCCAATGAGAAGCAGGAAACCTTTGTGCAGGTCCTGAGTTGGAGGAGATGTTGTTTAAGCTTGCTGTGGCTTATTTAAAAAAATACCATGAGTGTGTGCAAATCAGTGGAGTTCAAGGAAGTTTTAGATTCTACTGTAAACACAGTACTGTAGTGCTCTCTTTGAGCTGGCATAATCGTATGAAATATTTTATTCATAATATCAGTACAATGAATCTTTTATTAGTCGAATTACACAATGACAGTTTGTGTAAGAGATTTGCCTGTTGTCTGGCGGTTTGGAGTTCTATTTAATTGTTATTCCGATTATTTGAATTAGACCTTTTCAAAAAAGATAAATTAATTCAATTTGCCAGAAAATATGATCTTTCTGATATAAAGGATTCTTTAACGCAGCAAGAAATAAAAAATAATATGGTCAAGTACTTGGTAGAAAAGAACATTTTGGATAAAAGTGATTAGGTTTTGATCAGTAAGTCTGTATCAGACTCTGACAAAAACGTAAAGGAATTAGAATTAAAATACAAGATGGAATTGGAGTTGCGGATGTTGGACCGTCAGAAAGATAAAGAAGAAAAACAGATGCAGTTGCAGTTGCAATTGGAAAAAGAGAAAGAACAAATGAAATTGGAGACAGAGAAAGAATAAATGAAATTGGAGAAAGAACAAAACCAAAATGCTATTACAAAAAGATGAAAAACACATGCAGTTACAATTTGAAAAAGAGGAAATAGAGAGATAGGAAAGAGAGAAAGAAGCACAAATTGAGTTACCAGAAAAACAAATGCAATTACGAAAAGAACAAATGCAATGCAATTAGATAAGGAAGAAAGAGAGAAAGAGTGGGAATATCAATTTTAGAATATAAGAAATGGAGATGGCAATAGAAAACCACATTCCCACTTCAAATACAAGTTTAAGTTTCGATGTTGCAAAGAATATTAGGTTAGTGCTCCCTTTTAGATGAAAAGATGTAGACAAATATTTTCCGTATTTTGAAAACGTTGCGGAAAATCCAAAATGGCCAAGGGAGCATTGGACTCAGTTATTACAATCTGTACTTATTGGTAAAGTTAGTAATATTTACTGTTCACTCTCAGTTCACCAAAGTGGTGACTATCATACGGTTAAGGAATGCATCTTATGGGGTTATGAGTTAATCCCTGAAACCTATCGGCAAAAATTTAGAAACTGTAAACAAAAAAGCTGGACAAAATCAAGTCGAATTTACTAGAGAAAAAGAGTAGTTATTTGATAGATGGTGCTTAGCCAAGAAAGTTTAACAATATTATAAAAGTCTCAAATAACTTCTATTACTTGAAGAGTTCAAGAACTGTGTCCATAGTGACATTAAGACTAATCTTGACGAGCATAAGGTCGAGACCTTGGGAAATGCTGCACTTACTGCTGATGGATATTCTTTAACTCATACATTTTCTTTTGTAAATAAGAATTCCACTCAACAGTCTTCTGGCAGAAAAGTATTTCAGCCTAATACAAACCCTTCTAAATCTCAAACTGGCAAAACTTTTAAAAATCAAGCTTCAGATAAGCTTGACTCAAGATCATTGTTTCTTCCTACGTGTACCTATTGCAAGAAGAAATTACACGTTATTTTTGATCGCTACAAATTGAACAATAGGCATCAGAATAAAGACAGCCCTATTCCAAATGCTTTTATTTCTAACAAGTCAAGGTCACGGTCATGTATTGAAAGCAATACATTTGTTGGGTCAAAAAAATCCAGTGTGATTTTATTATGGAGAATTATGAAACATTCATATCGAAGGGTTCTATATCACTCGTAGGTTATTCGGCCAATCCTATCCTTATTAAAATTTTAAGGGACACAGGAGCTTCTTATAGTCTTTTATTGTCAGGTACTATGCCTTTTTTTCTGAGAAGTCTTCTTCTGATGAGGATGTTCTTATTCAGAGAGAAGAGTGCGGCTTTGTCAATATTCCTATCCTTTGTGTAAATTTGTCATCAGACTAAGTCTCAGGACCCGTTAAAGTCGGCACATTGTCTGTTTTACCCATTGAAGGCATTCATTTATTACTAGGCAACGACATAGTTGGAGACAAGGTTGTGGGTAATCGACTTGTGACTGACAAACATTGCTTGGATCAAAAAGTAGATCGAACAGAAAAATAATTCTCTGATTTATTCCCAGCTTGTGCAGTTACCAGAGCTATGACAAAGAAAGCTCTTAGGAATGATGTTGATAAGGAAGTATTCCTTTAGCTGACACATGTATTGGTCAGGCTTTTGATGAGGTCACTTTCACTCTTTGTTTGGATCAATCGGAAGGTATTGGTCACAGTGATCCTCTTTTAACTACTCATTTTCTTTTTTCTAATCAGGGTGATAAACGACAATCAGTTGTCGTCTAACAGGAAAAAGATCCCGAGATCTCCTGTTTGTTTCAAAGGGCAATTATTGAAACTGAAACCATGGAAGTTCATGTCTGTTATTTCATTAAAAATGGAATTCTTATGAGAAAATGGAGACCTCTCGAGGTACCTGCTAGTAACGAATGGTCAGTGAACTATCAAGTTGTAGTTCATAAACTTACAGACAGGATATACTTAGCATGGCCCATGAAACTCATTTGGCTGGTCATTTGAGGATTAATAAGACTTATCACAACATCATGACTCACTTCTATTAATCAAAAATCAAAAGTGATGTTTGTAAATACTGTAGATCTTGTCATACTTGTCAAACGGAATGAAAACCTGTTCAAAAGATACATAAGGCTCAAGTACAACCTATTCATGCTTTGAGGAGCCATTTAGTAGACTTATGGTAGATCGTGTTGGTCCCTTACCTAAGACCAAGTCAGGTAACCAATACCTGTTGGCCATTATGTGTGAGTCAACAAAGTTTCCAGAGGTATTTTCCTTTTAGGAATATTAAATCTAAAACCATAGTAAAACCTTTGATAAAGCTTTTACTCAGTTTGACCTTCCCAAATCTATCCATTCTGACCAGGAGTAAAATTTTAAGTTTGGAACGTTCCAGCCTTTTATGTTTGAATTTGGCATCCTGCAATTTTCAAGTCAAGAATGAATTTATGGTTTGACAGAACTACAATGGAGAGAACATTTGAGTCTGATAATAGAGTTCAGTCTCTCCTGCTCATTCTTCAAAATTTTCTTCAGTTTAGATATTACTTCCCTTACGAAGTTAAGAAGAAAATGACAGAGTTAAATTACAATATTAGTGCTCCTGGGATCTAGATAAATGATTGGAGTACCAGTATATTGAAAGAGATAGCCATGTTAAACACGCAATTAATTTAGTTCTACTTGTCCCACTCAGTGAAAATTTAAGTGAAGGAATATCATCGGATTATATTGATATTGGAGTGACAAATATTCGAAATTCAGAATTTATGAAACATCTGGACCAGAATCTTTCACATCTGCAAGAACAAGAAAGAAATAAGCTTAAACAGTTATTATTTGAATATGAACACTTATTTCCATATGTTCCTACAAGAACGAAAAAAACTTTCCATGACGTTGACATTGTAAATTTCAAAACCTGTGTAGCAGCAACCGTACAGGACTAACCCTATCAAACAGGAATACTTTAAAAAAGAAATTCAGTATTTGCTAGAGAATGATTTTTTATAGAGCCCAGTAAAAGTGATTGGAGTTCACCATGCATACTTGTTCCAAAACCAGAATAGTGTGACACAAACAGATTCGTTTCCATTACCAAGAAGCGATGACTGTATTGATAAGATCGCAAATGCTAAGTATGTCACAAATTTGACCTTCTGAAAGGATTTTTGCAAATTCCACTAACTGAAAGAGCAAAGTAAATTTTGGCATTCGTGACTCCCGATGGACGTTATCAAAATAAAGTAATGCAGTTTGGGATGAAAGGGTCGCCAAATACTTTTTAACGTCTCATGAATGACATTACCTCTGGTCTAGACAATTGTGATGCTTACATCGATGATGTCATGTATAACAATGTATTATGTTATGTGTACTGTGTGTAATTTATAAAAGTTCTTTTTAATCTCGTGTATTATTATTCTATGGCAAAAAGAAAGCCGTATGATATAAATAGTTCTTTTCCTTTATGGGGGCAAATGTTATGTATATTTGATTTAATTTATATTTGATTTAATTCAATTGTCTGTAAGTTTAAAAAAAATTGTTTTGTTAATTTCGTTACATGTCAATGTAATGTAATTTTGTTTACTAGGAATTGGATATTTTCCAGAAAATTCAGTTTGACCTGAATCTTTTCATAAATACATACTAATAGAAACACTGTTTCTATTTCTGACTTAGTTCGCGATCTTGATTCAGAAATCACTGAGACAAGTAAACAACTATTTATTTTTATTTTATTCTCGAATAAACTGATTGGCTTTTATCAAGGTCATACTAGGAGTAGTGATCTTTTTAAATATGTAAACAGCCTCTATTTCGCAACTCTGGGTTTTCCGAAATTGCGCAGTAGTCAGGTTGTATACCGATGTCTATAGAGATATTTCTCAATTGGGCTTTTTGTTCACACTGGAAAGTGTCTGTTGTGGAAGTTTGGAATTCTGTTTAATTTTTATTAAGATTATTTGGATTCTAAAGGATAGTTCTTTTTCATGGAAATATTGAAGCGCTCATATATAATACTTGGACAAGGGCATTTCTGTAAATTTTATTCGGAAATTCAAACACCGGCTTATTAATGACTGTGGAATAAAAAAGAACTGTAGACGATATTGCACCATAAAGGCTACAGTTTACGTCATCGCCACCATTTTGGATTTTTCGTCGGGACTAAATCTTGAATTCAATAGAACATTTCATTACAAGAACTTCTAAAATTGAATTCGTGGATTATTCTTGGAATATTTTTGGGATTTGATTCTTAAAACCGTAAATTCTTATTTTTTAAAATTTTTTTCAGTGTTTTTCCAGGGAAATAAATTATTTGTTAAATTTGTCAAAGCTTGTTGTTTTCATTCTTTCTTTTGTTACTGTTTATTAGAACCTAAACACGCAACATAAGCATGCCCATTTTGGAATTCGGGAGAAGTTAAGCTTTGATTCTGAGAATCTTCGTAGAATCGCAAAGAAGTCATAAATCATTCTGAACAATATGGTGATATATTTTGCCCCACTTTCTCATCGCCATTTGCAAATTAGAATTTGAAGGAGAATCAAAGAATGAAATAGCATATATCATATGCTTACTTCAAGAGTTTCTATAATGCGAAATTCATCGCTTGTTCTTCTCTCTGCCATTCCTGAAAGTTCAATCACTGGAGCATTAATCTCTTGAATTTTCAGCAGGAATGTAATGAGTTCAGTAACTTGTATACCAGTAACTTAAATTCTCAGCACGATTCTAATAACATCAATAGTTCGTCACTCAGATTTTTAGTTATAACATAATAACACAGCCATTCTCTTTCCGCCAGTGCTCTAAGGATATATAGCAGCCAATCTAAAAGAAGGAAAGCTCCGACTCTAAACCCGGGCAGATGGATCTCGTTAGCCTTGTCAGGCAGTTTGTCTAGGAGAAGGAAATTCTGATTCCAAACCTATCAAGTCGCAGCCATTGGATGATGGCTCCGCTGCCTTGTGGATATATTCGGGAGAAGGAAAGGATACGGAAGTAAACAAAGAAAGACAATCCGGAATGGAGCCCATAAGGCGGTTGGATTTCAACTACGGCTTCCTTCTGTTGCTCCTGCATCCAAACTGATGCCAAATGTCATGCTTATCATTCCTTTGGACTCCACCAGCAAGGACGAGAGGGGAATCCTGACGTCTGGGCAGCCCAGAATCTTTATACTCCACGCCCAGAGGTCATTCCAGTCTAGCTACTGAGTGAGGAAACATTATTAGTCCCACCCGATTGGCGTAGGGAAGGGGCGCCACGGGTTAGCTTCGACGATGAAAGGGATCATCGTGTCCCACTAGACGACTACCGCCCGCCTAAGGCCGGGAAGCCCCGGTCAGTAAGGTGTTGACCAACCGTTGTCTGCATGCTCCAGTGGGTGTCTGGAGCTCAGTGTGTTGCTCATCATGACAACAGACGGTAATTCCACAAGAGACAAATGAAACAAAAAATCAATAAAGAAGACTGAAGCTCTTCGATTCGCAAGCTGAAACGTGCGCACCATGTGCACATACATCTCTGACGACCTCAGGTAGATGTACGACACTAGGAAGACAGGCATCATCGATAGACTCACCAGCATAGCTGCCCTCAAGGATACCAGGCTCGCCTCTAGCGGTTCCCTCATAGAGGAAAACTACACCTTCTTCTGGAAGGGTTGAGAACATGAGGATCTCCGCCAGCACGGAGTGGTCTCTGTCATCAAAAGCAACATCTTGGCCTCGGTTGAACCTCCCACAAGGGCACTGAGCGTTTCTTGTCCATCCGCCTCATCAGCGCTGCATGTCCTGTCAACATCCTTAGTGTCTACGCCTCCACCCTCACATCTTCAGAAGAAACAAAGGATCAGTTCTATGGACGACTGGACGAACAGATCAAAGGATGCCCCAAAGACGAACAACTATTCCTTCTCGGCTACATTAATGCCAGAGTAGGTGCGGACCACGAGTCATGGCATACCTGTCTCGAACATCATGGCACTGGAAAGACCAACGAAAATGGTTAGAGACTGCTGAAGCTGTGCACCTACCATGACCTGTGCGTCACAAACATTTTTCTTCAAGTGTAAGCCACAACACAAAGTGTCATGGAAACACCCGAGGTCTCATCGCTGACACCAACTCGACTTGGTCATCACCAGGCGCTCTGTCCTTAACAGCGTCCTCTCCATCAGAACCTACCACAGTGCAGACTGCGACTCCGACCACGCCCTCGTGATCAGCAGGGTGCACTTATAGCCACACACACTACACGGCTCAAAACCAAAGGAAGCCCTCGCATAAACACTGCGCAAATGTCGGTCCCTTCCAATGTGGAGGAGAATGTGTCCGCCGTGGACCATGCTCTCCCGGACCTGTCACAGCACAATTCTACAACCAAGTGAAACGCCATGAAGGGTGCCGTATACAGCACAGCTGTGTCCACGTTTGGCAAGAATGAGCGGCCCAGCCAGAACTGGTTCAACTCACTTATCAAAGATGAAACCAGTTATAGAGGACAAACGAAAAGCCTTCATAGATTTAAAAAAACTTTCCTTATGAACGGACGCTTGCTATTCTCAGATGTGCTCGAACCAACACCCAACGCATCATTAGAAAGTGCACGAACGAGTACTGACAACAACTGTGTGAAGGAATCTAGCGCATTGCCGAGTCCGGATTCATCCAAGATATGTACAGCGGCATCAAGAAGGCTCTAGGCCTTACAGTGAAAGGGTTCGCCCACCCCTCCGAAATCTCTAATGGGAGAGAAGATCACTGACCATGAGCAGAAGATAACCAGATCGGTGGAACACTACTCAGAGCTATACTCCCGAGAAACGTCAGTCACCGATGCGGCCCTTAGCAGCATAAAGAAACTGCCCATCATGGAGGAGCTCGACAAAGTGCCCACCTTAGAGGAGATCAGCTCAGCAAAGCAATCGACTCCCTTCCAAACGGCAGAGCACCAGACAGTGACAGCATCCCGCCCGAAACTATCAAACGTCGGAAACCAACATTGCTTCAGCTGCTGAATGAGCTACTTTGCATCTGCTGCGAGGAAGGAACAGTCTCCAAAGACATGCTTGACGCCAGACTGTGACCCTTTACAAAAGTAAGGGCGACCTCAGTGACTGTAATAATTACAGAGGGATCTCGCTTCTGAGCATCGTTGGCAAAGTGTATGTCCGCATCATACTCTACACGCTTCAGCTGCTTGCGTACCGTGTGTACCCGGAATCCCAGTGCGACTTCATAGCAGGCAGGTCGACGACATACATGATCTTCTCCTTACTACAACTCCAAGAGAAGATTAGAGAGCAAGGTTAACCACTCTACATGATGTTCATCGACCTCACCAAGGCCTTTGACCTGGCCAGCAGGAAGGGCCTTTTTGAACTCCACAGTAAGATCGGTTGCCCCCGCCCATCCCAAAAGAACCCAAACACTTCCGCAGCATGATAACCTCTTTCCATGCCGATATGGCGGGAACAGTCCTGTATGATGGATCCTCCTCAGCTTCATTCCCACTCAACAACGGCGTGAAGCAGGGATGTGTGCTACCGCCAAGTCTTTTCGGGATCTTCTTCTCCCTGCTTCTGTCCTATGCCTTCGACTTGTCCACTGATGGCGTATATCTACACACCAGGTCAGACGGGAGGCTGTTCAACATGGCACTCCTTCGCTCGAAGACCAAAGTGAGGTCGGTGCTCATCAGGTGGATGCTTTTGGCAGATGATTCGGTTCTTGTGACCCACACCGAGGACGCCTTCCAGAGACTGGGAGACCGTTTCTCTGATATCTGCAAGTAGTTTGGACTCACCATCAGCCTGGAAAAGACAAACGTCAGTGTGCAAGATACCACTATTGCCCTTCCATGAAAATTGACGATGTCACCCTGGAAACAGTCAACAACTTTACTCACCTGGGGTCAACCATCAGCAACACTCTCTCACTTGATGTGGAGCTGGACAGAAGACTTGGAAATGAAAACGCATCATGGGACGACTAACGAAGAGGGTGTGGGAAAACAACGCGCTGACAGAGCACACCAAGATCCAAGTCTATCAGGCCTGCGTTCTCAGCTCCCTTATATATGGAAGTTAGATCTGGAGTACCTACATGAGCAAAGGGCACTGGCTCAACTCCTTCCATATATGGTGCCATAAACGCATCCTGAAAATCAGCTTTCAAGACCGCGTCCCACACATCGAGATCCTACAGCGTGGAAGTTTACCCAGCATGTACTCTCCGCTGAGCAAACGCCGCCTTCGATGGCTGAAACACGTCTAACGCATGGAGGATGGGAGGCTGCCAAAGGACATCCTATATGGACAGCTGGCAACTGGCACCATAAGAGTCGGCTGCCCTTCACTCCGTTTCAAGGAATTGTGCAAGAGGGACATGAAGGCATGCGACATTTCACTCAACGGCTTAGAAGCGCTGTCCAAGGACCGATGCACCTGGAGAATGACATTAAGCAAGGACATAGCAATTGCCAATGCGAGGAGAGACCATTTAGCGGGAGTGAAACGTGAGAGAAAGAAGAGCGCGGCATCAACCGCAGTAATTCAGACTTTCCAGCATGTGTGCACGAACTTTAATAAGGACTGTCACTCGCGCATAGGCCTGCACAGCCACAACAGACGTTGCCAACACCCCAGAGACAGATGACACTCCAAGGACGCTATTCGCATGGTCTCTCGAGACTGAGTCGTCAATGATTGAAACCAAAATGGTTTCGCTTTCTTGGAAGGCCAAAAAATAATCATCCACCCAAACAATATAAATATGAATAATTTTTTTATTATTCTTTCTGTAATTATTCTTGTTCATGTTCATTTATTTATACTTGCTGAATTATAATCATGTTTTTATTACCTGTCCAAGACTGTACTCCGGGTGTACCGATCAATACATCTGCGTAATCCTGCAAAAAATAATAATAATTATATGACAAGAAATCAGTAAAACCTTTAGGAAAAGTTAATTGATGATGAATAAACAAGATAATAATGAAGAATATCAAATGAACAGCAACGCAAAGCTAAAATACTGCGAAAAACATCATAAGATTAAAATTATATTTATCAGCACCCAGGGAAAATAATAGGAAAAAGCTTGTTTTTTGTTTGTTTGCATGGTTGTATGTTTCTTTGTCGTTGTAGTCTTACCGTTCCTACGTAATGAACTGCTATGCCAAGACTTCCAAATCCCCAAGTGTAGTAGATTACAGATCCACGTGAATCTGTTTTGTTTTCGAAGTTTTGTCCCTCAAGGGTCAAAAGCGGAAATTTTCCCCAACTGGTACCCTTCGATGCATCCGACTCATAACACATGCCATTTTGGAAGTAATGCCTCTCGTAAGTGTCTGTACCAACCAACTTCAGGTTCTGGTCATACCAGTGATGTGCGCACACAAACTGCAAAATATGTACGGTATATCGCTCTATCTGTCCATGTTTCCACTCTCTCTCTTTTTCTATGTTCCCTCCTCCTTCTCTCGCTATGCGTGCTTCTGTGCACGTATTTATGTGTATGTGTGTAATATATTCCCCAAAGTAATGTTTCGCATTATAGTATAGATAGTAATTAGTTTCTCGTATTTCTCTCCGTCTGTCTCTTATTACGGTACTAACGTGAATGTACACACACACACACACACACACACACACACACACACTGTGTGTACAAATCATGCGGCCCTTATAATGGGGATATATCTACTCCAGAAACTTCAAAAAGTTCAAAACACAGCTGCTCGGATCATACTTAGAGTACCACGATCAGAGCACACTTCCCCGCAGCTCTGTACCCTACACTGGCTATCCATTCGATCCAGAATCAAACACAAAATTTGTTCTCTGTGCTACGTTTCACTGTCGGACTCTAGTCCAAAATACCTATCCGACCTCCCCCATGTGTATATACCAGCAAGATACTTACGCTCCTGTTCTGTCAATCGTATACTCATTATTCTCACTATGAAAACAAAGTCATATGGACAGCGTTCTTTTTGCATACCAGGGCCCAGCAACGTGGAATGAATTGCCCACTGAACTTAGACACAAAGTCATAGTGATCACGTTCAAGAGGGCTCTCAAAACTCACTAATTTCGACTGCAAGAACAAACTTAAAGACCTAATAATGTTTCCTACCTGAAATATTCTCAGTATGTTTTTTATTTTTTAATGTTTTTCTACTTTCATGGTGTTTGTTTTTGTAATAATATTATTATATATTTTTTATCGTATAGGTGTTGTCTAATGTTGTAAAGCGCTTAGAGCTTCTAAAGATTAGGCGCTATACAAAGTCCTCATTATTATTATTATTATTATTATTATTATTATTATTATTATATTGCCCCGGTTACATATAATCAGTGCTAACCGGATTTTTAACATATATGTAATTCTAGCTGTGGTAGGACGGAAATACCGTTTACAGGCCATCTACCGCACGTACCTTTTACTAGCTGCAATCTAACTCTTCTGTAAATTAAGATTTGTTTTTTTTTTTTACAGTTGAGATTTACGCGATCAATCCATGCATTACAGAAGCCAGCCAGAACCAGTCTACCGGATATATGAACTGTTCTACTAGCCGTTACGATCGGTGCAGTGATGGGTGGCTGAGTAATGGGATTAGGGCTAACATGTGTACACAACAAGTTAACTGAATACCTTATCATTGTACTCAGATTTGTTTAGGCCGAAGGAATGGATTTTTTGACGTTATAAAGGTATCAACTGTGGCCCATGATATATTTCTGAAAACAGTTTCCAAACGTTAGTCCTTGGAGACAATTGAGTCACTTTAGTGTTCACATGCATCCAAAGCAAATTCAATGCTAACTTGAGTCATATCCATGAACATATGTTTGGATTGAAGGCAGGGAGGTTAAAAATCTCCCAAGAGACAGGGCATGCACACTAAATCGAGAAACTTATATTTCACTCCTAGCCCTCGATTTTTTTAATGGTACTAAGATTTATAGTTGCAGGTTTTGGTAAACTAGGTATCATGTAAATGTGTATAAAAAAATTCCTTTTCAACTGGCTGTCACATTCTTTTCTGAGTTAATACCTGAGCAGCAGGGAAGTTGTACAGACCAGTGCGTCCAGCCAAAATAAAGCTTCCTACGAGAACTTTCTCCGTAGAAGCCTCAGATTTAAAAAATAAAGCCTTCTACGGAAGCTAATTTTCATGCATTTCAGACCGAGTGCATCGGTTGGTCGCGCCGGTGCGTTAGTAAATATAGCATCCGAGACAGGAAAAATAAATGAAGGGAATTTTTTGTTGTTTTTTGTTGCAACGTTGGGCTGCTTTCTCATGAATAAATTTGATCGAGACCAATTCGATACCGACTGCGTGGATCGTGAAGATTTATCGTGATAAACCCATGCGGCGTTGCCTGAGCGCGGCTGAATAAATTTTTAAATTTGTTTATATCCATGTCACCGTTGCACCAGGTCTGATGGATATTTCTCAGCGTGTGCGTGTCTACGCCATTGAATACCGATAAAATATTGCAATTGTCCCTAATCACCTTTGGAATCTGCGTATATCTCTGTGTTACGTAAATAACATCGGTGTTTTTGTGTCTGCCACGCGAGAATATCCTAGCCGGGTTGGTCTGCTTGTCCAGCATAACATCGTCGAATACAACAAGATTATTAACATCGCCGTCCAAATTCTCCACGGATGGAGTTTCATTGATGTCCGTGATGAATTCGATTGTGCCTTCGTCGGTATTGTCGCTAAATTCCTTTAGCACTTGATAACATCGCTGATCGTCAACGGATGGTGCAACCAAGTACAATTTGTCCCATTTTAGCCATCGCATGATCAAATTTAGTAACAACTGCGTCTTACCAGATCCAGATGGTCCAATGATTATCATTCTAATCGAATTCGGTAATACCGCGTTATGTTTTATTTGCTCGCGTCGTTTCGTGGCGGAAAAATCAATTACATTCATGTTACTAAAATACATGGATCTATATTGTGTTAAGTGCCGCAAGCACACAGCTACGATAAATCCAACCGAAATCGTCACACGCAACAACAGGAACGCAATCGCAGGAGAATGTGAAGTTTGTAAGACGCGCAAGTTTAGATTTGTAAAAAAAAAATAGAAGAACCGGAGGAGATATCGCAGCCTCCTTGACAAATCTACCTGGGTTGCCCTGGGCAAAATATCCCGGAGAAAAGCATCTGCCAGGATACAATTATTGTGGACCCGGAACGAGACTCGATATCAGACTCGACGATAATAACCAACCATTTCAGGGTGAAGATCCGGTAAACGCCATCGATAGCGCTTGTTACTACCACGACCTCGCATATCGCAGCGGAGATTTACAACAAAGACATCTCGCTGATATCAAGCTAATTCACGCACTAAACGCGATTCCTGACAAAAGTTTCAAAGAGAAATTGGCATCCTGGTTGATAAAAGGCGCGATGAAAGGTAAATTAGTATTCGGTGCTGGTAAATAATATGGAACAAATATATTATTCTCCGCGAGGATTCTGGCGAGGAAAATCAGCGATTGCCAAACTCGCTAAAGCCGCTAAAGTAAAACAATCCACCGCTGAATCGTGGTTATCGAAACAGGCAATTTGGCAAATATACCTTCCTCCGCCTAAAAAAATACCGTACGCGAGTTTCACCGTCAGTGTCCCTAATGAGGTCCATCAGGCTGATCTTATGTTTCTTCCTTACGATACCGTCGACGGAGTCACATATAAATATGTCCTGACAGTCGTTGATATCGCTAGCAGGTATAAAGAAGCCGAGCCATTATCGAATAAAACAGCAACGGAGATCGCTAAGGCGTTTAGCGAAATTTATTCACGATCCCCGTTGACATGGCCGAATCTTCTTCAAGTTGATCCAGGTCGAGAATTTCTTGGCGCGGTTACTTCATTGATGAAAAAAAATAATGTGAAAATCCGACGCGGTATCGTAGGTGTTCATCACAATCAAGCTATCGTCGAAAGATTCAATAAAACGCTTGCAGAACGATTATTCGGATACCAATACGCGCGTGAATTTATTCAAGATAATCGATCTCACGATTGGGTATCAAGATTGCCTCATGTAATCAACGCGCTGAATAATGAGACGACTCGAACAATAGCAATGAAACCCGCAATTGCAATTACAAAATCGAATATACCCCTAAAGCGAGATTCCACAATTCAACCTGTACTAGGTAGCGTCACAGTCAGATATTTATATAAAGAAGGCGAGGCTGAAGGAGGCAGAAAAAGAGCAACCGACCCAACCTGGAGCGTTACAACACACAAAATATCCGCCGTAACAAGATCGTCAGGAAGACCAGCGATTTATATCCTAGATTCGTTAGCGCCTCAACGCGGATTTACCAAAGAAGAATTACAAATAGTACCAGAAGATACTCAACTACCGCCAGCGTCACTTATGTGATTTACTCGAATTCGTCCTAGCTGGGATAATTTTCTTACTCTCGACACGGCTAAATATACCAAATTTGACCAGGAAATTCTATCATCGACGATCCAAACTTGACCATCTACGGTTAATCCTTGTGACGAGTGTATTGTTTTGCGTAGCCTAATTTCCACGGTGATTTTTCTGCATTTATCGCGTCATTAACAAGACTAATATCAACGAAGATAATATCATTTAGGACCAAAATCTTTTCCTTTCCACATGGCAAAATAATATTAATATTTTGTCGTCGAGTATTAGCGGGCCTGTAGCATAACGGTACCTGCAGCGTTGGAAATTTCTCACAATGCAGCTTGAATAACATTTCCTGAATAATATCACGAACAATTTTTCTACTAGCAACGATCAGATGATCGGGACACCACAAATTTAGAAAATCGCTCATCGGAGTCTCGTCGATTATTTTCCTCATGACGTCACACTGAATCATGTTTGGTTGTAATCGAATCAATTTTTTAAACTCGGTCAACAAAATATCCGTCGATCTATAATCAGCGTCGATTTCCTCATAATAGTCAACGAAGTTTCTGAGCCATTCGTGAGGCGATTCGCCATCAATAGGATTAGGTTGGCCGTGATCCCCGCACATTATCACAGCGGTATTTTTCCCTTCCAACCAAGTCAAGATCGATTTTAATATATCTAAATTCACCGTGCAAATCTCATCAAATATAATGATCTTGTTGATATATTTGTCTCCCATACGAACCGAGTCCCATGATCCACCGCTGTATTTGAAATAACTGTGATACGTGCACGAATTAACGCCACGCTGCTTTATTTCTCGCGCTAATCTATGTGTCGGAGTCAATACAATCATATCGGAGTTCGTAAATAAATTTATTACTCTCGTTGTTTTACCGCTACCACCAGGACCATTTAGGTAGACGAATTTGCTGCGTGAAATTGGGTCAAATGCAGATGCGGCTGCCGATATTTCCAAAATCGAAGATTTTTCAAATTTACCTCGATGAAATTCATCGCGATCTTCAACATCAGCGTCTTCGCAATAATCTAGAATATCCTCGTTTTTTATTCTCCACGTCCCCCAGGAGCTACCATCGGTGATTAAATTTTTCAGCCTATCTTGGTATTTTTTATCGATATAAAACGAATCTGTTGCGACTCTTACCGCGATATCAGAAAATTTGTTTATCATCGATAGCAAATTTATACTAACATAAGCGAGCATCGATGATCGTAAATGCGTATATTGCGCTGATTCTCCGTCAAGGTAGCTAATCACGGTACCTAACTTTGCTCCATCAATCATAATATTCTCTCTATTACAAAATATTCCTCGTGATACCGTATCGGCTATTATAAAATCCATCTCTGCGTCGTTGATAAATAATCTAGCGTGCCTGTGCTTGTGATCAACGGATCCACCCTGAGTAAATTTGCCGATTATTTTTCTTCCGATATCTTTCGCGTTATCACAATCCGTCGGCAGCCACACATCGGTCTGTTTTCTGTAGGATATAATCGCCTCGCTCACCGTCAACGATACTAACATCGACGAATCTAGCATATATCTCAATAACACCGTAGGGACCCAACGGCGCTGAGATAAATGCCTGCCAAACCAAATGTAGCAGATTTTATGCAAATTTTCAGCAAACTCAAACGACGTGACGCAAGCGAATCCGGTCATGACAAAATCAGGCAACGGTCCGTTAATTGCTACTCTTGTCATCTCGCTGGTAGGATGGCCGAATTTAGCAAAATAATCTGCACAATCGCCATATCCAAGGAAACTTCCAGGATAACACGCGCTCATGTCAACGGAAATCATATCTTCGAAATCGTACTTGGTATTCCACAATCCGCCATGGCCGTACTCGATACAGCTAAGTTGAATATCAGCGAGGAATTCGTTCCTCGTAGGCTTCCACGAGTTTTTCTCTCTAGCGGCATGAGCGGCCACAGACGGAATTGTAAAGCAATTTGTTAATAATTGATCGGGATTCGACGAATATTTTACCGCAAGTTTTTTCATCGACTCGTGTAATATTTCATCCCGGTAAATGTCGCCACATGGCAAAATAAACTGATCATATCTTTCCTCGCTCGAGAATAACCATATCGATATTGGATCAGATGCGCTTAATTTTTTGATAAATCTAAACATGGCATCGGAATTATTATTCTCCGCAGAATTTTCCGTGGGATAAAATTTAACAATACGATCCCGCGGAAATATCATTACCGACTGCGACCACGCATGTGAATTATGATCGACAATCTCGATTGGTGCTCCTCGGGATCTATACGGCGATGAATATAATATTTCTCCCGATAACGTCTTCACGGTAATTGGAAATTTAAGTTTTTTACTCAACGCAGCTACATCGTCCACAGATGCACCATTAGCAACGGTCCTTGCCCACGCGTTAATTTTATCTAGCCTTAATTGTGTTAAACCAGATCCACGTCGAGCGTTTTTCATATGTTCGATTACGCGTTCAGCCACGCAATTTATCATCGGTGATTCTTTCATCGCGGGTAGATTTTTCACATCCGGATTATTATTTAGCCGATAAATTCTATAAACGACTGCACTAGATGGATATGCCCTAGCATAATAAGGACCATCGATTCCCAATAACAATCCGGGCTTAGAATTTTTATCGAGAATAACATTTTTCTTACCGCCACGCACTGGATCTCGTTTATCGCGAATAATCCAGGTATCATCGGGCATTTGTGCGATAAATTTTATCCCAAATATAAATCGCTCTTCGGAGTGTTCGATCTTTATATGCTCGATTATTTTCTTAGCTCGTTCCAGATTCATTGTAGCATCAATGGAATTTGTTTTCCAGGTCGACCAAGTGTGAATCGCTCAATCGTCGAAGAACTCTTTCTTGGCTCGATCAACTTCAGGAATAATATATTCTGCCTCATCAAGATCAAATGCGTCCATAATTATATTTTAGACATATGTTTAAATTATAATAATGCATTGCAAGTGGATACTAATCGGTTCAGCAAATAATTGTGACAAATCCTGCAGAGGCGATTATTGCGGCGCTCATATACATGCGATTCGACGTGGCAGTAAAGGACCACAGCGATGCTTAGTTTGTCAAGTTGGCACGCGAGGGAAAACTCGATTGTGTTTGGCTTGTGGAGGAAAGAATTATCGGGAATTGCGGCGATATTATGAAAAAAGATCCTCGTCGGTGATAACATGTGAAGAAGATTATATTAATCGATTCAAGGCAAATAACGATTTAGACATATAATTATTATATAATGAACTTGAAATCAGCGATTCCTGAAACAACAATGACACACGAGTTTAAATCTCATCCAACGATCGAGGGATACGAAGCGTCGTCCGATGGTATCGTCAGACATATTAAAACGAAGAATCATGTCGGTAGTGTTAATAGATTTGGATATCTCAAATTTACCGTCGGTAATAATAGCAAAAAACGGAGATGTACAAGTTATTTCTGCCACAGGTTCATATACGAGTGTTGTCATGGACCCATCAAGAATAATTTGGTAATCGACCATATCGACGGAGATAAGCTCAGCAACAAACTGTCCAATCTTCGCGCGGTAACTCAGAGTGAAAATTGCATATCCGGCAACACCGGCCGCGGATATCGACCAGCTAAGGCGGTTAAATCGATAAATCGAGAAACAAATGAAGAAATCATATTCACATCGATGAGGGCCGCTGCAAGATACTTTGGTATTCATATAGCCTCGGTGCGACGTGCAACAGAAAAAATAATCAACGCGACATTTTCCTACAAACTCGGCTCATGGATCGAATTTTATTATATTCCAATAATATCCGATTCGGAAAGTGAAATCGAAAATTTTTGAAATTGAAGATTACAAATATAATATAAATGAATGAGGAGAATATAAATAACATCATCGAAGCCATCGAGGATTTAAAAAAGAAAAATATAAATTTATCTTCAGATTTGGACACAGGTAAAATCCGGTCCGAATTTGAGACGATTATCCAAGGGAAACTCGAATATAGGTACACGCTACCATCCGAATATAAGTTTATAAAGAAAATCCAGATTGCCATGTACCAATCGCTTGCGTCTGTCAGCGATGATCAAATCGAGGATTTTGTTAAATTATCGACGCTGGTAGAAAAAGTTAGATCGAGTTTATCAGACGAGTACGAGTCAAGAAAAATTACTAGCTCGCGCATCAGGCAGCTAAAAAGGCTGGTCGATGAAAGTAAAATTAGCGTCAAAGATTCTTAAGATTCTTAAAAATCTTTGATTTTCATTCTTGCCACAAAAAAAAAAACAAAATTTCAAGAATCTTAAGAATCTTCGATTCCAATTCTAATTTTTATTATTTTTTTTATTCATTTTACTGAAATTGTACAATTTTCTTATTTCTGACTACCATTTACCCCATCAAATTTACGAAATTATATAAATTACTCAATTTGACGGGTATTTACCCCAGCAGATTCACGAAATTATATAAATTACTCGATTTGACGGGTATTTACCCCATCAAAAACATAAAATTACACAAATTTCTTAATTTCAAGAATCTCCGATTCTAATTTTTTTTTTTTTTTTTTATTATTTACTAAATTAATTTATTTACTGAAATTGTGCAATTTTCTTAATTTTGACGGGTATTTACCCCATCAAAAACATAAAATTATATAAATTACTCAATTTGACGGGTATTTACCCCAACTGATTTACGAAATTATATAAATTACTCAATTTGACGTGTATTTACCCCATCAAAATTAAGAAATTTACTAATTTTGAAAAATTTCCTGGTTTTTATTTATTTTTCTCTGGCGGGCAGATTTAAGAATCTTAAGAATCTTTAGAATCTTCGATTCCAATTCCAATTCTACGATCTCACCAGCAAGTTGATACTCAGTGTTTCCCCGCGTATATCAAGCAAATTTCCATTCTGGTCCGTCAGTTTGAAATTTATCTTCGACAATAATCGATTGTGGCATCGCAGGTAAAACGGATTTACTGGCTCTTTTATTATCAAAAAACCCGGAGATGCGCTAGGTGAAAACGAATATAAGATAAATCCCTGCTGTGCCTGCTCTGACACAGACGAATCTACGTTGTAGCTACCTTCGACGACATCCGCGTGAAGATAAATCGCGATAACTTCCGTTATGTTAACGATACCTGGCGAGATATGCCGCCCTTGCCCGGCAGGATCATTATTGTGTTTGAGAATTGATTCTGATTATATTTTTTTAGTCCACGCGGCATGTAATTTCGGAAATAAATCATCGATGGTATCAACGACGGATTTTCTCATTTCATCAACATCATAATCAGGAAATTTGAAATTTGGTAGCGTTTCCTCGGTTAATCCAATACTCTCATGAATTTTTGTTTTTCTCCTGAATTTCTGATCAACTCGAATTTGCTAATAGGAAGAACATAATCGGCAATTGATATATCGTCGATTATCGCCCGAATGAAGATACCATGATCATATTCAACATCATTCGCGAGTTGATTTAAAATCTTCACGCGTCCGATAATTTCGCTACATGAACCTGATTTATTTAAGATGCATTCATGAAAGGATTCCCGCAATAAATTTAATTGTAATTTATGTTCTTGAATAAATTCGTCGAGGGTTTTTCTTACCAAGATACCGTCTATGGGGAATATTGTCCTGTTAATGTTGGTAGCGTCGAAGATTTTCACACCGGGGGGAATTTTAGGAAGAGGCAACCACGAGAGAATTCTTTCGTCCCTAAAAGTAAAAGCGAACACCACCAGGTTAAATTTGTGGTTATTCATGAGGTTGATGGCGCTGTGGATCAGAGGCTTGTGTTTGATATCTCCGTACCATCCCTCATCAGTAGTAAAATCTGATTTTTTTGGTTCCGGTAGCTCTGGAGGAGCTTCTTCGTGCCAACCTGGAATAATAAAATCTGGTTTTTCTGGTTTTGCCAGAGGTGCGATTTCGGGCCAACCTAGAACTGTCCTAATCGATGACTGGTAAATATCAACGATATATGGCGATTTTACCTCGATTATCGACGACAACGTTGGATCGTGCGAGGATATTTTTATTCCTGGAGTAGCATCGCCGGTTATATTTGATATCCTACTGGTAAGTTCCTTATCTAGTTGCTCAATTTCGTAACTGCCTGTTGGTATGCCAACGACGATCCAATCGGGAGTTCCATCGGGACGGTTTTTATTGGCAAAAACAAGCGAATTATTCGATGATAATCTACCGAATGATTTCGACCTAACATTGGGCCAGCTATTATAGACGCGTAACTGTGACAGCGCAATTTCCTTGACGCTAATTGGTATTGGAAAATCGATACTAAATTCTGGCCTGGTTGAGCTTGCCGATATCAGTGTCGTTATCGGCGGTGTCGTGTTTGTCACGATTTGAGTTAGTTCCGACATTATTGATATTCATTTGTTCAATCTCAGAGTAGATATTTACCATCACAGAAAATTCGAGATCGGATATAACTCCGTCGTTGAGACTCTCAGAAAGCAACGACGATAATTTCGAATACGCCTCGTTGACCTGGGATAGTTTACTCGTGTATAGAGACAATTTTTCATTTGTGCATGAGGATATTTTTTTTGCGATAATGTTGAGAACACCAGCGATTGTCGTTGTCGACGAGATTATTATCGTTGCTGCGATCGGCGCGATTGTTGTCACCGCGGATAAGATTATTCCCGCACCGGCGACTATTGCACTTACCGCGTACACAGCAACATCGATGGTAACTAATCTACGCTGGTATTTCTTTATTTTTATCTGATACTCGTCAAGAAGTTTTTTTAGCGAATCCTGCCACGAACGCGCCTGATTGTATCGGTAATCCGATGCGGTCATTTATTAATTAATTTATCTAACCAATTGCGTGTGTTCCGGATAAATATTCGAAAATTGCAAAAAAATCGGTTGGTTTTATCTGGGTGGAACT
Organism: Sinohyriopsis cumingii; assembly: GCA_028554795.2. NCBI lineage: Eukaryota > Metazoa > Mollusca > Bivalvia > Unionida > Unionidae > Sinohyriopsis > Sinohyriopsis cumingii. Next base: position 21,663,587 of record CM068841.1, on the reverse strand, counting down.
TCATTCCATCCGGATAAAAACTCGTAAATTGAAAAATATGCAATTGGTCCTGTAGTGGTTCTATCTGGCGGTTCTAATGTAAATACTTCCCTGGTATTTTCCTCCATGGAAATAATAAAAAATCCAGGATAATATTCATGAAATGTATGAATTTCATGAAATTCGGTTGTTACCTTGAATTTTATCCTGGAGATAAAATATACTCGATATACTCCAGTAATTGGCACAACAAAACCATTAATATTTCTCTCGGGTTCCCATGTGTGATTTCGTGCCTGTATCACAAATGGCACATAACAATAAAGTTTTTCTACTTTTTCTACATCCTGTGGTATGACAATACGCGCTAATTTTTCAAGATTCACTGACGATATTTTTGTGTTAATATCGCTAATTTTTGTGGTTGCGTCGAGAAGTTTCGTGTTAAAATCTCGAATTTCTCCGTCGTACACCGATGTATCGACCTTTTGACGCGCCAAATCAGGCGTCGTGGAAATTTCCTCGTTAATTTTAGCAATATCCTCGTTGATTTTTCTCACATTCTCGCTGAGATCGTCGTGTGATGTTTTATCGACCTTTTGACGCGCCAAATCACGTATTATGGAAATTTCCTCGTTGATTTTAGTAATATCCTCGTTGATTTTTTTTGTTTTCTCGCTAAGATCGTCGTGTAATGTTTTATCGCCTTTCTGACCCATCGCGGTATTTATTTTGGTAATATCGGCGAGAATATTAGTAATATCTTCGCTGATTTTTCTTACTCTCTCGTTGAGATCATCGTGCGATGCTTGATCGGCTTTTTTCTTTGCTAGTTCGTTTGCGGTGGTGGAGATATTATCGACGGATGTTTTTATATCTTCGTCAATTTTTTTACTAAGTTTACCTAAGGTATCGTCAAGTTTTTTAAGATCGTTATTTAGCCTGCTAAGTCTCTTTGTCAATCTGTCCTGAAGATCGTCGTATAATGTTTTATCGGCCTTCAGAAGCAACGTTGCTGATAGCTCGTTGTCCTTTTTTTCCACATCCGCGATATTAGCCTTCAGGGGTAACTTCGCTATAATATCGGCGATATCAGCGATGGATTTTGATACCGAATCTGACAGGCTAGTAAATTGATTAATGCGATCGTTATATTCGTCTCGCTTGATTATATCTGTTATTTTCACGTTGCTGGTTTGTAATCTTCCTTCGCGGCTCTGAAAAACAGCAACTTCGCCAGGATCTAACTCTGACAGCGATAGAAGATTATTAATATCATCCCTGGTTGCGAATTTTGATAGATCGACGTCAGTCACTTCTGCTTCCTTCTTCCTGTAGATAAATCTACCGTAAATATCAACCATGATATTTATCTACGGTGTATTTAAATACGATCTTGTGATACGGATCGGATGATTTTGAAATTGCGTCGAGGACATCAATTGATTCAGGACCGCATATCGGTGGATCCATTAACGTCTGCGTCGGAAGTGTCGAGTACCAAATTGGAATATTTAACTTTGACACGTAATTGATAAATTCGTTTGGTGGCGCTAGTCCATACGAGTCAAAATAAACAACTTCACGAGGATTAATCGCGTAGGCGACCCAATGTGTGCCAGGGCCAGTATTTGAATCGAGATTTATTATTCCTGTCTCGGTGGGGTTTGGTTTTTCTGGTAGTTGATCCCGCATAAATACGCCTCTGAAAAATTTTATTTTTTTTATTTTTTTACTTCACTGAGTAAATCTAAATTTGAGGCTGGTAGGCTAAATTCAGACCGGATCCGTACGGGGGTCGTCTTAGGTAGAGGCCGGATCCGTACATGGGAGGTCGTCCCAATCTTAGGCCGTTTCCCTTTTTTTAACCGTATCGCCCTCCCATTACTTTATGCGCTAATTTAGCACCTGCGGCTCCAACCGCACCTAACCCTAACGCTTTTGCACCTGCTATTAACGCGGGAATAGCAGCTAGCAGAAGGAAAATTCCACCTGTTTTGACCATATCTCTGATGGCGCCTATACTAAGATTCACATGAACGCCGGAATTCGCTGATTTTGCTTTGGTGAATCGTTCACGTTGATTTTTAGTTAGCGACAGTTTGTTAGGACCGCCCTGAATTTGATCATTTTTCAGGGTTAATTTCGTACCGCATCGCTTTCCTGTTGCTGTTTGGAGTTTTTTCATCTGACCCGGGGTCAGAGTTACGCTGACGTGTTCGTATGGCATATTAATAATCGTTTAATCTAAATTTAGAAAATCTAGGTTTTTGTTACATTTTCTCGACAGGAGCGTCGATGACTCTCATTCTACCGCTGATGCCTTCCAAGATCATTGTTCTATCGCTGAGAATCACCGCGATTGCTTTATATAAATTATTTCCCGTGCGAATTCTGGCTTTGAAATGGATATCGACGACGGATTGTTTTACCAAATCGAGATGCTCCAGGGAAAAGTAATAGATAGGATAAAATTTATTAAAATCCAGCTGCGATATTTGCAATCCGGTATCGATATTTTCATCACGACCCATGAAACACAATAAGCGATGATAACGTGCGAGCTGTCGAATAATTTTCAAAATTAATTGATATTTCCTCTGATGGTTCTTGTTGGCCATTTACTCTTAGAGACACATTTGTTGCGTGGATACTATCAAATATCATGTGGCTGTACATTTGATGATACCTTCGCGTGTGCAAAAAAACGATAAAGATATGCCTAGGTGCAGAGGTACCTTGCTGCGATGCAATACGCCAGGTAAAATCACCATCAATATCGGTATTTGTGGAATCTGTTGTTGTTGTCAGCCATGACATGACAGATTTACCGCCTTGGTTCATAAATGACAATAATTTTTCTTCTTCGATTATTGATGGGGTTATCGCTGATATCCACAAGGTAAATTTGAGTAATTTTACCTGGCCGCCATTATTCGCGGCATCATTGGCATGTAGCAAATTAGTAGCGGGATCAATAGTACCTTCCCGCCAGATAGCATCATCGCTATTTCCTTTTCTGACAAATGTTACGGTGTGTTTTGCTCCGTAGATAATTTTCCTGAAATGTCTGCAAAATCCGAATATATGGGATAACGGAATAGCACAAGAGAATCTTCTTCGACCTCCTTCTAGCATAAGTTTTCGCGTGGCAAATCCGAGATTATAATTAGGATTAATATCAATAATCATATTTTCGACATCAGCGGGAGCATTACCAGCGTGATTATTCGGTCTTCTGATGGTATACTGGTTATGATCAGCGTTATTAGAATTATCTTTGGCGAACATCATGCTAGGGCCAGCTGATCTAGTAAAATCATCCGAGTATCTAGCTAGGCCTATTATCGTTGTTGTTAAGTCAACATCATTAGTAATTGACTCAATCTCTCTTCCGTCGATCATGTAAGTGGCACTCTTGAATAATGCCATAATGCCGTTGTTAACAAATCCGACTCTAAAATTTGCTCCATAGGCGGTATTATCCGTTTTAATAACTTCCACGGTAACTTCGATATACGCCTCAGATGGAAGAAAATATCTTGTCGTATCGTGAACTTGAATTTCCAAACGATTAGGTGTATTTGGTTCAACTGCGTCGTATGAAAAGTACTGGAAATCACGCACGGATGTGTCTCTACCTACAGGCTCGTCCATGTCGAACACTTCGTTTGACACTTGTGCGAACATTTATTATTAAGAATTATCGTCTAAAACGAAGACCGCTACCCGAAATAAAACTTGCATTTGCAACTTCCTGTACTAGATCATTTATTTTTTTATTTGCTGCGTCGTTTATAACTTTACTAACATCAGCGGGCATTTCGCTGGTGCTAGGTAATTTGACAGGCTGCTTTTTTTTGCGCATTAAATTTGATATTTTGCTTTTGACAACATTGAAGCCTTTAGTGGCCAAATTACCAATACCAGAAATGACAGTCTCGCCTATCTTTCCTATTGATTTTGATGTGAATTGCTTAGCTGCGGGTCCTATTTTAGGGACTACCCGCGTGACGAAACTTTTAACGATGTCGCCGAGTCCATTGCCGTGGATATATTTGTATACAGGCAATCGAGAGTTAACTATGCGGACCTGTCTAGGTCTGCGTTGATGTTTGTGAACAATCATGTTATTTCAATTATGTTGTTTTAATCGATGAGTTCGTCAACGAGTTCTTTGTAAATGTAGGAATCGATGACGCCGCCGCGGAATAATCGCTGACAAATATCTGAGGCCTCGTTGATTATTTCACGAGAGTTATTTCCGGCTCGTTTTCCTCCTATTAATATTTCGAGTCGAGATACATCGTTGACAACGGTATCAGGGCAAACGGTATATCCGCTTCCTGTTTTTGGTTCTGATGGTGTTGATGGCTCACTAAACCACTCCGACAATATATCTTCCTCTTCCTCCGGTTCTTCTTTTTCCTCTTTTTGTTTTATTTCTTCTTCTTTCTCTTTTTCTCTTTGTTCTATTTTTTTTATATATTCACGAAATTTAGAATCATATTTGTAGGGAGGCTTTTTGTTGGCAAAATATATCCAATCGATCCACTTTGCTTTTTCAAGAGATCTTCCACGAATTTTTGGTCTTAAATATTTATACTTTTCATCAAAATCCGCGGCGATATTGGCTAAATTATCCTCGTCCTTGAGTAATTCAATAGCATCATCGGTAAAAACACGTTTAATAATACGCTGAAGATTTTCATAATCGGACTTCGATGTTTCTTCCTGTGGTTGAATTTCTTCTTGTGATTTCTTCGAAGATTTTATATTTTCTTCTCTCCTTGAATCTGCGGCGCTTAGAAAACTAATATAAATAGGATTAGTTTTTTTCACCTGGGATAAATTAAATTTAGCTCGGTATATATTATTATACCAAATTTCTCGCGATTTAATTTCTTTCAATCCGTCTTCTGTTAAAAAACCCTTCCTGTTGTCAAAAGAATCTTCCGCAAACACACCAAGTGATCCAATGTCATTACCAAACAATTTGAATTGTTTTTCCATCGTAGTCCAACCACCATCAGTAAATTTTTCTTTTATTACATCTCGAGGTTCTCTCCCCTGAATATCCTCCTCTTCTTCTTCTTCTACTTGCTGTGGTTGTTCTTGAGGCAATTGTGCTTGTGCTTGTACTTGCTGCAATTGTTCTTGCCGCGCTTGTGCTTGTAATTGTGCTTGGCGAATTTGTTCAAGCTGACCTGGCACTGCTCGAGTATGTTCCTCAATATCTCTCGTCATGGGAACAATTCCACGTTTCCTGAGTTCCTTATCATCTTTTTTGTCACCATATGCGACTCGCTCAACTGTTTCGGTAACTGGACTTAACAATCTCGACGATAAATCGGTAAGATGATACTTCGCGTCTTCGTAATCGCGAACATTTTTCTTGAATAATTTTTTTGCCGGGATAAGTTTCTTTAGTGCCGCTAATTGCTCTCGCGCTAATCTAGCGGAATGAGGCTCTCCAACTGTGCTAGTTTTCGAACTCATATTATTTTCAAGTATATTATTTTAATGCAACGTAAAATTGGCCAAAGCAGCCCCACATTGCAACAAAAAAATTCCCTTCATTTATTTTTCCTGTCTCGGATGCTATATTTACTAACACACCGGCGCGACCAACCGATGCACTCGGTCTGAAATGCATGAAAATTAGCTTCCGTAGAAGGCTTTATTTTTTAAATCTGAGGCTTCTACGGAGAAAGTTCTCGTAGGAAGCTTTATTTTGGCTGGACGCACTGGTCTGTACAACTTCCCTGCTGCTATACCTGTTAAAGGTCAAGAACCATTACTGAGATTTATTTGGTCTGGTTAGTGGAAAACAGGAAATTAAATCGGCTTTCTTTGCCACATGTTCTAGACTGATAAGATGACAACACAGGCAAAAGTAATCGATCCTGACACACGCGCTTGTTAAGGATGGAACATGTACACATGTATTCTGTATGTGCAATTCTGCATATACTCGACCCATGTACACGTAAAGCAGTAAAGAAGGACGAGTGGTTTTCCTGAGGCATAGCTATATGATACGGCCTCCTTTGTGAAGATAGGGCAAATTAAATAGATCTATTGGGCCCGTATAAATACTGTCTTACCGCATTTCCTTTATTTATATCCATTGCCCCTCCAAGCCATTGTCCATTCTTTCCGGGAATGAAAGTCCTCTGTTTTCCAGCGACTGTTATATTCTCGGGTAAGGTATTAACTGAAATTTAACCAGGGATCAGTATTCATTCGTTATGTTCAATTAAACGCCTTTTATCAGAATGAAGACATTATAATATAAACACAGTATCATTATAATCATGACTAGTTAGTTAATACATGCAACTGCTGGTAAAAATAATGTATGCAGTAAACGAATCGTTGATTAATACAATTATACTAAAGTAATAAATCCACAACTTCTAGCAAAAGTAATTTTTTAATAATCCAATCCACTCATTAGGGACAAAATCAGTAAAAGAAAAATAGTAAAGTTTTCAAGCACACTAGGAAAAAAGAATGACGGAGCAAGGACTAAAATAAAAAATTTGTACACTTCATAAATAATTACACAAATCTACATTGTTATCGATTCATCTGTTTTCATAGCGATTATATATTATTTCTCGAATCGACCACGAAATTGGTATCTAGAGATGATGCCTTTTTGTTTACAAATTTAGTCAAAGTGATTAATGATGATTATAATGAAGTATACAATTAAATAAAATACACATGCACATAAACATCAATACCTGCATTCAAGTTTACATGGTGTGTGATACGAAGTAAGAATACAATGCGTTAATTTGTGACTTCTAAAATACGCCAGAATATGTTTGCTGAATCACGTGTCAATACGAACTCTTTTCAAAGAAGACAAATAAGTGTTATCACTATACAAGTAATATTCCACATGATTTACTTTATAGCATTATAAGGATTATAAATGAAATATGGCATGTGAAATGCATGTCTTAAAGAATGAAAAAAGAGAATATAACTTAAGTGGCATTCATGATATTATTAATTTCAATTAGTGCTATTTAAACATTTTATTTCCCAGATCTCTATCCTCCGTAGCTTTAATGGACTTTAGTAATTTAATAAATTTCGATACACTCGGACCTGTTCAGGAATAAGAATTTGAGTACTTCATTGCTAGCGGCTAAAGATATGAACGTTATAAACTGAATACATGCGATGAAAAGAAAATAACATACGCTGAATTGAAAGACTGATTACTCATTATAACTCAAAATCATACAGGATATCTGACGAAAACCTATTTGTTGTGTTTATAGAAATAATAAACCAATGATCAAAATGGAGAGAAGAAATCAACCTAATAAGAAATATCAAAGTTGATAAAGTAATGCCAAAATCATTGTGATGTAAATAGTGAAAGAAATGAGCCGTTGAGAATAAACAGCCTAATAGTAGCAAATTACCAATAAACATGATAAAGGTTCACTATACAAACAAGGAAATATTAAATTTCATGAAGAAAACATCTGATGGATCAAGTGGTATAAACATAATTAAAATCCAGCTGATGATGTAATTGAACGGGTATTTGACATGTTACATATACCATTTGATCACGGAATATACAATGGTATAAAAGAGGTTTTCAACAGAATGACTTTTCTAACCATACACAGTCCCAGAAGAGCTACATCATATACAGAGGTTTACATGAATAGATTTGACCTAAATAAGCATGCCTTAATGTTAAAAATATAAATGTAAGGTTTTCTAATAATGGAACAGAATCTATTATTAATACCCTCAAAATTCATGCACATGGGTCATAACAATCTAATTTAGAAAAATATTCAAACTTTACAATGAAGATAAAATGTATTTATACTGTTGCAGATGAATATATCCCTCAATGTGTCTGAAGAACAAAAACGAAATCTAAAAGGTTCATAAGAACGGTCAGAGCCAGTAAAAGAGAGGAATGTTCACATATGCATGTCGATTACAAGAGATGGGTAAAATGATCATTCTTATGGAATAAAATAATTGTGTACCTGTAAATTATATTCATCATATATGAGTAACAAACTTTTGAATATATACTTTAGCAAACGGGACTTTACGATTCTGAATCAAAATTAATTTTGATTCACTAACTTGAGACTTGTTCTAGAACTTAAGAACTTGTTCTCTTCTATCAAGAACTGTACTCACTCCCTTGTGATTGTTTCAGATGTGTTAGTTATTGTTGTTATTGTCGGGTTTAACGCCATTTTTCAGCACACGATAGGCTATACATGGCGGCCAGTATTAATGGTGGAGGAAGAACCCGGGAAAACCCCGGAAAGAACCACCGACCCACGAGAAGCTACTGGCAAGCTTTCTCACATACCCACATTGGCTGAATCCGAGACTCGAACAGGCGCAGACAGAGGTGAGATGGCAGTGATCCGTAACGGAGAGCGCTTTAGACCACTCGGCCACTCGGGGCCCCTCAGATGTGTTAGCCTGTTTTATATCTTGATTTTGTTTTAAAAAGAGACAGTAGTTGTTACAACTTGACCAAAAGGAAAACTGTATTGATTGCAAAATGTCTAGTACTCATTATGGATGAGTCTGTTTCCGTTTATTGTTTATTGTGTAGTACCTAGCCGAGTTTAAAGAGCTTTAGTGTCTGATTCTTCTCTTGTTTTTTGTTGCAAATGAATGTGCTTAAACGCTACTGAACTTACACTTAATGTAGATAGTCATAAGCTAACTGATAAAAACCCAGTAAAATCTCGTATTCCATATCTTATATAATGTTGTTTCAACCCTGTTTATAACTAATTTAGATTGGAATAATTGTACTAATCAAAGTTGTTACTCCTAGCATTATTGCATCTCAAATGGACGTTAATATTTTTCATGCTTTCGCATTTTAAATTTTTTTACATTATTTTACAATTTTATTTTGCGTCATTGCTTCTCAATCTTTATCAGTCAATTTTCGCATCTACTTCTTTGTCTGTTCCATTTGGATTATAAGCTTTTAATTGTTGTTTGCATTCTTTGTTTTCGCTCACTCATTCTTAATTCTATCTGATAAATACCCAATTGTTTTCAAGTTATTGATCCATTTTGAAGAGTGTAAAATGACAGTTTCAATGAAGGGCATTTGATGAATTTTATCATGGCAGAAAATAGGATAAGAAGAATCAGACAATAAATGTAATAATGTATGAAGCGTATGCTGACACGTGCTATGATGAAGCGTATGCTGACACGTGTTATGATGAGGCGTATGCTGACACGTGCTATGATGAGGCGTATGCTGACACGTGCTATGATGAGGCGTATGCTGACACGTGCTATGATGAGGCGTATGCTGACACGTGCTATGATGAGGCGTATGCTGACACGTGCTATGATGAGGCGTATGCTGACACGTGCTATGATGAGGCGTATGCTGACACGTGCTATGATGAGGCGTATGCTGACACGTGCTATGATGAGGCGTATGCTGACACGTGCTATGATGAGGCGTATACTGACACATGCTATGATGAGGGATTTAAAACTCCGTAACGGCCATTAATAAATACAAGGATGAATACAAAAATATATTAAGATTGTTTATTTATTTTTGTATTTTGTAATTAAAAGATTGGCTGACATAAAGATAGATGATACATACATATAACACATTTATACAATATTTCAGCTATAAAATAAACATGTAAAGAGTACATTACAAATATTTTCGTCAATTTGAAATGAATGGAAAGATGCTAAGAAAAGAGAGAAAACGGAGGGTAATAAAAGAAATATTTTTTTTACATTTAAATTTTAAAGATAACATATTAATACAAATGGAGGATACAGGACTTTATATCAATTCAATATGGAATATGCATTCATCGACATCTTCTTTCCTTAATTGACTGAGTATGGTTTCGAATGATGGCCATTGAGCAGAACAAGGGCTTTAACTTCTCGAAAAGAATTTCGAATCAATCTCCCAGTTTTCCGATAACTTCGAGAGATAATAGCTTTTAAAAGAGGTCATCGTGCCATTACGTATTAAAGGCCTTCACAATGTCCAGGAATGCAACATAAACGTTTGAGTGACATTCTAAATAATGGGCTATTCCCTCTTTTATAATAAAGGCTGCAGTGATGCCACTGCATTCGCCTCGAAATCCTTGCTGTAATTGGTGAGGGAAATTGATCATTTCACTAAAAAGAGTTAACCTCTTCAACAATATTTTTTCAAATACTTTTTGAAAAACGGGAACCACTGAGATATCTCTATAGTTATTCATATCTAGTGAGTCTTTTTACACGCCTTTGAAGTTAGGTATAACATTTACAGTTTTGAAGTAGTCAGGATACGTTGCCAAGAAGATGATGCGATTGTATAATTTGCACAAAATAGAACTAATCGATTGACAGGTACAATTTAAATGCTCTGCATATATTTTATCATGTCCACATGATTTATTTTTCTTCAGCTCGCGTACAGCCTCTTCAATGTCATTCTGTAATTTGGTTTTAAACATATCCTTATCTGTTCCGTCTTCAATATATGAATCCATAATATTCTTCATTTTGTTTCTAATTTCAGCTGCAAACGATTCGTTAAAATGAATAGCTGGTGTTTCAGTTCCTAAAGTTTAAAAATGCCTGCGCTATGTATCATGAATCAAATGAGGGTCCCGTCTTATTTCTCCTTCCACTTTTAGTTCAGAAATATCTTGTCTCTGTCCCGTCTTATGCAGTCTTACTATTCTGTAGAATTTCCGTACATTCGGTTCTGCAGCCTTTTCTAGCTCATCGAATTGTTCCTGTTCGTACTGGCCTTTTGTTGGTCTATGTGCCCAATTTGGTACTCCTCGCCAATAACATGTGTGATGGTTTTTGCATATTCCAGTGTTGGATCATGGTCTAGTTTTTGGTAGAACCTAGCGTCACTTAAAAAAATGTTTTCCAGCATCAGCAACAAGTTGAAATAAACTAGCTGAAACATAACAAATTTAAAGGTTTGATTCCTGTAGAAACAGACATGTAAAGTTTGGCCTGGTGGTTAGAGCGTCCGCCTCGGATGCGGGAGGTCGTGGGCTTGATCCCCGGCCAAATCATCCCAAACACTTATAAAAATGGTACGAACAGCTCCCTCGCTTGGCGCTCAGCATTAAGAGTTCAGTTTTAGGACTGGTTGGCCTGGTACCTGGTGTCACGATCATGGGTGAGATATCATGATGCATGCCAGAGGTATGATGCCCAATTGCTAAACATCAATTTAAACTGCCACACTGCAGATATCGTGGCGATATGACTTAAAGATTGTTAAAGTTATGTTAAAAATCCAAATCACACACACACACACACACACACACACACACACACACACACACACACAAAACACGCACACACAACGGTTTTTCTGTTTTATTTGATTGTCTTGTCTATGTTTTGTATTTGCCTTTGAAAAAGACTCATTAAGAGTTTAAATCGCTCAGGCCACTTAGATACTAGTTTTACACTGTTCATTGTTGGTTTATAGTATATATATATATATATATATATATATATATATATATATATATATATATATATATATATATATATATATATATATATATCATACTTGATCACAAACTTAAATTTGAAATGCTGAAATGTGAAAGTGGTTCAAGCATAGATGGAGTGAAATTAGAATCATTAAAAGATTATTTAGTTATTTGCGTAAGTCGTTTGCATGTATGTATGTATGTATGACTGACTGACTGACTGACTTTATTTCCTCTTAAAAAAGAGATTACATCAGATTAAACAAATTCATGAGAATACAAGATCATAAAATAGAACAGAAAATTGACAAAAATACAATAGTAATACTCGTGTCAGCTACCGTATTGACAAAACGAAATATCTCAATACCTGCAATTATGCAAATCTGCAGTCATTTGGCGGAGCAAGGTACTAATCTTTTAACAGCTGCTTGATGATGATAATATTTCGAAAAGTTAATACGTCTATAGTGTTATGTGCTTAACATTAAGTTCGAGATAGTAACGAAAATGAAATGAAAAACTTATAACAGTGTAATTCTATATGTAGTTTTTTTTCTTCATATGACACATGTATGTATGTATGTATGTATGTATGTATGTATGTATGTATGTATGTATGTATGGATTGATGGATGGATGGATGTTGTTGTTGTTGTGTGGGGATTAACGCCATTTTTCAGCACACGATAGGCTACACATGGCGGCCAGTATTAATGGTGGAGGAAGAACCTGGGAAAAGCCCGGAAAGAACCACCGACCCACGAGAAACTACTGGCAAGCGTTCTCACATAACCGCATTGTCCGAATCCAACTCGAATGTATGTATGTATGTATGTATGTATGTATGTATGTATGCGAGCGTGCGTGCGTGCGTGTGTGTGTGCGTGCGTGCGTGTATACATGCATGCGTGCGTGCGTGTGTATGTATGTATGTGTGCGCACGTCAGTGTTTATCAATGTACATACGTGTTGTAACTAGTAAGTGTATTATAGATGGTCATACTGTAGGTACGATAGATAGAAACAAGGAGAGACTTCGTAGTTAGATGGTTGACTAGGAAGCTAGGTAGTTGGTAGATAAGGTAGAGGTAAGATAGGTAAAAAATTGGAGAGATTTTTGGCGCAGATTTACCATCTACTACAATGGTCTGGCACGAGGTGGTGTTCATTTTGCATTTGTACAGGACGCCAGGACGATCAATACTTTGTAATTCCGTATCATTGTCTCGTGGGGCTCCAACAAATATCCTTTAGTAAGAGAAAAATGAAATATTTAATCAACACCAACAGGACGGGTTAAAAAACAGTTAATTTGAATCGTAATCTCCTCTCTCTCTCTCTCTCTCTCTCTTTCTCTTTCTCTCTGTCATATGTATGTATGTATCTTTATATATATACCTCATTAGTGACAATAACATTTTCCGATCATATACAATGTGACTCGATATCATTTCCTTTCCTTCAGCACAATATATATCCCAGTACCGTCACATGAAGCTCATGTGTTCACGAATTCAACTTGACATCACAAAAATATATTGCCGTATACGTTCACATAAGTAGACTCTTAATACCCTTGCCCAACCATAAAATGATTTCTTTCGTAATCATCAACTGTGAAAATGAAAATAATATATTTATCCATTTATCCATCTATCGATTATTTATCCATCTATTTATTCTCGTTCATTCTGATTGTTTTCCGATGTCTATCAGTATATCCATCCATCCATTCATCCATCCATCCATACAAACATACATGTAAAGTGCCAAGATATATTTCCTATGCATGGCTTATTTTAAGTAAATATGTGTAAACCCAGTGACACATACACACTAACCCCTGAATGAATCTGAACCCCTTGATCACAATCTCGCGCACTAGTGATACAACCACTAGTATCCTATACAACATACCATTTGTTAGACTGGTATCCTATACAACATACCATTTGTTGGACTGGTATCCTTTACAACATACCATTTGTACATTCACTGGTATCCTATACAACATACCTTTTGTTAGACTGGTATCCTTTACAACATACCATTTGTACATTCACTGGTATCCTTTACAACATACCATTTGTTAGACTGGTATCCTTTACAACATACCATTTGTACATTCACTGGTATCTTATACAACATACCATCTGTTAGACTGGTATCCTATACAACATACTATTTGTACATTCACTGGTATCCTATACAACATACCATTTGTTAGACTGGTATCCTTTACAACATAACATTTGTACATTCACTGGTATCTTATACAACATACCATTTGCTAGACTGGTATCCTTTACAACATTCCATTTGTACATTCACTGGTATCCTATACAACATACCATTTGTTAGACTGGTATCTTATACAACATACCATTTGCACATTCACTGGTATCCTATACAACATACCATTTGTTAGACTGGTATCCTTTACAACATACCATTTGTACATTCACTGGTATCCTATACAACATACCATTTGTTAGACTGGTATCTTATACAACATACCATTTGTACATTCACTGGTATCCTATACAACATACCATTTGTTAGACTGGTATCCTATACAACATACCATTTGTTAGACTGGTATCCTATACAACATACCATTTGTTAGACTGGTATCCTTTACAACATACCATTTGTACATTCACTGGTATCCTATACAACATACCATTTGTTAGACTGGTATCCTATACAACATACCATTTGTTAGACTGGTATCCTATACAACATACCATTTGTTAGACTGGTATCCTTTACAACATACCATTTGTACATTCACTGGTATCCTTTACAACATACCATTTGTTAGACTGGTATCCTTTACAACATACCATTTGTACATTCACTGGTATCCTATACAACATACCATTTGTTAGACTGGTATCCTATACAACATATCATTTGTACATTCACTGGTATCCTTTACAACATACCATTTGTTAGACTGGTATCCTTTACAACATACCATTTGTTAGACTGGTATCCTTTACAACATACCATTTGTACATTCACTGGTATCCTATAGAACATATCATTTGTTAGACTGGTATCCTATACAAAATACCATTTGTTAGACTGGTATCCTTTACAACATACCATTTGTTAGACTGGCATCCTTTACAACATACCATTTGTACATTCACAGGTATCCTTTGCAACATACCATTTGTTAGACTGGTATCCTTTACAACGTACCATTTGTACATTCACTGGTATCCTTTACAACATACCATTTGTTAGACTGGTATCCTATACAACATATCATTTGTTAGACTGGTATCCTATACAATATACCATTTGTTAGACTGGTATCCTATACAACATACCATTTGTACATTCACTGGTATCCTATACAACATACCATTTGTTAGGCTGGTATCCTATAGAACATACCATTTGTTAGACTGGTATCCTATAGAACATACCATTTGTTAGACTGGTATCCTGTACAACATACCATTTGTTAGCTCCATCATCAGAATGAATAGCAACTGTATATCCAAAGTAGCTGTCCCTAAGGTTACCTCCCGTAAACACTGGAGCGTCCTTTTCCATGATATTGAAAGCATTCGAGGTTGTTGTGAGACATATGGAATATATAAACACCACAATTAGAGGTCTCCACATTTCACAAAAGTGAAAACATTTTAAAAATTGCATTGCTTCTCTTTTTACCAACTTGGTCTTATCAACGCTAGTAATTTGTAAAATTATGTGTATTCCGTCCAGGGAGTTTTGCACTGGATATCTTTCCTAGCTGCCGTCCCCATGCGTCACCAGCCAGATCGTTGTAGGCCTTTCACATTCCAAACCACAACTGATTTTGCTGTAAAGAGAGTCAATCGAAAAGTGAAAGAGATTGAGAGAGAAATTGAAGTGTTTACCGGAAACCACTTACGTCCACGTCAGATCTTTGCAACAGGATATGTTATCGTACGCATGCCAGTCAAGTGAAACTGAAAACTGTTTGACATGCTGCGGCATTTAACTATAGAATACTAATGGAAAAATAGGTTTACCCTCTTGTCCCTACTCAAGGCCTATTTAACACGCAGTAGATTTTACTGTAGAAGAACATGAGGTTACATATATATATATATATATATATATATATATATATATATATATATATATATATATATATATATATATATATATATATATATATATATATATGCATACATGTCAAACTCACTGTCTCGGACTATGCTTAGTTACACCTAGTTTACAATTCACGATTATGGACGGTCGTAACATCCAACAGATACGGGAATAAACAAGACCTTCCTCGAAATTATCGAAATTATGCAATTTCTCATAATAGTAGTATATTGGGGAACTGGGGAACTCTAGGGACAATGGGACTTACCATTAAAAACAGAGTCCCGGCACTCTGGGGACAATGGGAAATTTATCATTGTGGGCCAGTCTAGGGACAATGGGACAATGGGAATTTAACATAGAGAATTTTTTTTAACATGGGTGGGACTATAGAGGAACAAAAGGTATTAGACCTCTCTAGGGAAATAAGGTATGGAACAGGTAAGGTGACTTCATAGGACTGAACATGGGTAGCAATGTAGCAAGCGTTTGATCTTAATCGGGACCAAAATAGCGTGGAAAAAAAACATAGAACGCTTGGCGGGAACGGGATTAGCTGGACAGAGACAGATATAACACAAATACAACAGACAAACCAACAAACATAGCAAACTATACAACCGACAAAAACATTTTAGGCAAAAAAGCAAATCTTTTTGAGACATATGAGTAGCCCTGAAAAAGGCCCTTGGGTATTATATTTACTCCAGTTCTTCAATCATTTGATATTCTTGTTTTCTGTCTATAGAATCCAGTCAGGATGACCCACTGATCTAAATTTCTCCTGCACCTTCATCCAGTTTTCGTTCGGTTTTTCAAACTCCTCTTTATTCTTTCTGTTTTCTTTGTCCTTTTTTTTTCTACAGACCACCTGTCTTTTATCTCCTTCACTTCTTCTTCCAGCACTTTTCTAATTATTTCTTTTCTTTTCTTTTGTTGATCCAGTCCCCACGTCACAAAGGTCCACGCTATCCAATGCAATATGTCTTCTAGAAAACACCTTACTTTCATCACATTATCAAGGGCCTCCTTCAATGTGCCCACTATCACATACGGAGGTTGAATGAAACCTCTTAACTTTGCTATTTCTTCCTCTATAATACATTGTATCAGGTCCATGGCTACTTTCAGACTTGTCACTTCACGTATCACAAAGGTTTTGGTAACTGGATACCTCCATTCATGTTCTATCCTTTCCACCATATAGGTGGCATCCACCATCCACTACCAACTGTCCTTCAATTTGTTAAACAACTCTATTGTCGTCTTATTTAATTCAATGTTGAATGGCGCAAACGACTAACGCTTTCACTTTATAAGGGTCAAGTACGGACGTGAAGGAAAACATCCCTTATACTCACTTCACATATTATCTACTATCCATACAGAAGGAAAGGTACAAAACTACATTATCAAAAAACCACAAATATACTATCAACACATAGGTGAGGAGCAAAAACAAACTAAAACATACTATCCATACGGAAAGGATAAAAAAACAAACCCAAAATATACTATCAATAACCACGATATCTACTATCCACACAGGGGAAGGAGAAAATAAAAACAACAAAATATTCTATCCACACGGGAAGGAGAAAGAACAAACCCAAAATGTACTATCAATAACCACAATATATACTATCCACACAGGAGAAAAAGAAAAAACAAACCTAAATATACTATCCACACACAATAACGAAACAAACTAACTATAATATACTTTCCACAATTTGAAGGAGATAAACAAACCCTTACTATACTATCTACAAAACCAAGATATACTATCCACACAAACGTATGCGCACTTATTCAAACACACACTAAACTATCCACACAAACGTACGCGAGCTAATACACACACACACACACGCACGCACGCACGCACACACACACACACACACAATAACATCAGAAAAGGAGTGAGTATTTATAATTACACTACTCCACGCTCACTCAAATTTGCAATTTGAATAGTGTCTTTCCAAAAGCATAGGGGTAGCCCTAAGAAGGGATGTGATTTTAAAACTTCAAATGCACCTAATTGTTACATCTCCCAGGTCTGGCACCACATACACATCACCGGCTCAAAAATGCTCTCAATTGATGCGTGCGGTTGGGAGCGCTGATGGACGTTGACAGGCATCACTGTCCCAGTCTTAACTTTGAATTGTAGTGAAAACTTCCCTCTCTCTTATCATATGCCACACGCGTCGATGATGTGGCCTCCTTATTTCCTCGCCCTAGTTTCAGTCTGGGAAACCACCGGTCATTGTACTGGTGGCAGAGGCTGTGGCTGTGGTACCGTCTGCGGAAGCGTCCTCACCTCTTCTTTTCCTTCTCTTCTTTCTTTTTTCTCTCCCCCTCCTTCTCTATCCTGGCCTCTTCGGCTAAGGCTTCCATAGCCAGCTCATCAAATAAACGTCTGGTATACTCCAGGTACATTTGGAGTTCAAGCAATTTGTTTATCCTGCTCATCTTCTTTTAGTTTCTCGTTGAAAATGGGTAGCGAGAATGTCGAGCGCTCCCCTTATATTTGTCAAGTACGGATGTGAAGGAAAACATCCCCCTGATACCAAACGTATAAGACCTATATCACCAAAACCCAAAAAACATGGAACTCGCGGACCTAAAAGAAACAATCACTAACTTTTTTACTTGCAAACCCTAACTACTATCAAAAACCCATTGACTATTTACCAAGCTACGGAAAGGAAGTGCTTATAAACATACTTCTAACAAAGTCAAACAAGCGAAGTGCTTATAGACACACTTCTATTTTGTTAAAACGCATTAACATACCATTGGCAAGTGAATTAGTATCTCTTTTCTAGAGTATTGGGTAGCCCCGAAAAGGGTTGTTTTTGTGGACGAGGTGCTATGGCAATCTTTTATTGTCTAAGATTGCGACCATGGTAACAGGCTTTCCCACAGGATAGGGTCTGCTTCTTCGGAAAGAGAAGGAGAACTCTTTCGTGTCTACATGGCAGTTGATAAAGCCTCTGTCTGGTTCCTGTTGTTGCTGTTGCTGCTGTTCTCTCTGCTCTCTGCTTTTAATGTCTGAACATCTCTGTCCATTCTTCCTTTCTGTCATGTCTTTAGTCATTTTCAGCATCCTGACATTCTCCATCTATGTAAATTAACGTAAGCTTCGTTCAGCTTGGCTAGTCTTGAGCATATCTTCTTTGGAGGATGAGCCAACAATGGATGGTTAGACTGACTCACTCACTATTTGGATTAACATCGTTTTCGCCGGTCATTACATGCACAAAGTTAAACGAATTAAAGCATGCAAAGCTGGCTGATTAATTGATATTAGGGGACGGAATTAGTGCCTCTTACCCCAGGCATTTATGTATTCAAAGAACACTAATTAATTTGGCCTGCAGGTCATGGGATTAATAAGTCCCTAAGGACCTTAAAATATGGCCGTCATGAGTGGGAATGAACCCAACACGCACTCATGATAAAAAGTTGGAATTCAGCTGCGTTTGAACGCACCAGGTGAACACTCAAAGATTAAATAACATCCGCTACAACTGGTCGCAGCGATGACGTCACATCGGGACACATGGTATTGTGATGGGTGGAAATTGTTCAATATGTTCGACAGTGTACGATGTCCGAGCGATGTAAGGAAGGTAAGGAACTCAGCAAGCCGGCCATGGATGACGTGTACTCCCAGAAAAACCAGCTCGTACTTATTTGAAATCTAGTCCAGTTATGTAAATGGACAATAAAATGCCAATAATGTGTGAGACACCTGTGCAATTTTTCAAATCAATAGTCAGAAATTTTGAAAAATTATTTATTCTAAAGTCATTCGTTATACTAATTAAATACCAATCAATAAAGTCGAAATGAGTTATGAATAGTTTATATCACGCATAAGAAAAATACGAGAATAAAATTTTGATGGCGGTAACGAAGCAAATCAAATTAGGTTTGTTGTTAAAATAGATACTATCAAATAGGTTCTCTAGTGAAAATGAGAATCAAGATTATTCGACCAGGGAACTTTGAAAGTAACTAGGCAATATATCTGGAGTTTCAGGGATGTCTCAGCTAGTCCGGATATGGTCTCCACTGGTACACAGTCTAGCATGTTCTTCATTTGTGGGCAAGACTATGTGGCCTCTTCAAACAAAGTCTGCCATCTTTTCCAAGCCATGATACTATTCAGTCACAGCCTTAATACTCTGCTAATAACGCCGTCCACCACATAAAGTCCTCAGCTCTTTTGTCTGTGTAGACCCGTCAAGGTAAGTAGACAGGTTTCCGTCAGTGGCTTGCACATGTATATTTGCCACGCTCCCTTTATTGCTATTTCAATGGCTCGTAATGGCCCATATGCAACACCCTTTGTCGCTCCTATCTCTTCCCCTTTCGTATGATGATCGGCGCTCCGGTAAATTCCTTAAATATCTCCTAGGGTGCTCCTGCACTATTACTGGCTGTCCCGGGCAAACAGGTAGTGAATGTTTGGCTGGTAGCTCATCATTATCCCCTATCTTAGCAGTAAATCTCATAGCCGCCACGCGGACGACAGGACATAGTGCTCCACGATGTTGCCTGGCTGTTTAGAGTCGGACAGCTAGGATAGTTTGATTTGAGGGTGAGGGATCATGAGAAGTCAAAGAGCATGGTTGGTATGAAAATGCGAAACAAACGACAGACGCCTTATTTCAAAACACAACATTTTTATTCAAAAAACGAACAACCAACAATGAATAATTAACAATAAAACAAACAAACATTTTTCAAATACCAAACTATTTTGGACATGGTTGACAACGTTGTGAAGTGAAGCTATACTTCCAGGAATGGAAGTCATTGGGCCATTGATGTACACTACGTTTCCTAGCTAAAGACAAAAGATAACCATAATGCTCACAAAACTATGGATCTACTTTGGCATCGTTTCTAGAAGAATGACTATCAAAATAAGTCACTAAATGTTCTAAAGAATATCAAAGATAGCGTTGATGAAGGAAATATACACACTATTGTCCACACACCATGGAATCTGTGCCTTGTAATTTCACATTATTGAATCGTGTCCTCTGGGCATTTCTTCTCATAAAGTCGATGATATCGTCTTACAAAGGTGGCAATTCATACGAATCAAAATACTCTCCACAACCTTCTTTAGGAACGTAGACGGTTAACCAGTGGGTTCCTGGGAGATGACTGTCGTCGTGTTAATGACATAAGCTCGATGGTCTTGAGGTTTACGATGAGGCAGTTCACCTTTAGCACACACGACAGGATTCCAAGAAGCAGTGTACTAACTGTGGTTAAAAAAGTAATAAAGTTCCCAGGTATCCATTTTTGTGTTGCTTTTTTTTCTTCTTCACAGTTAATGATAAGTGATCAATTCAATTCGAACGTCTTGTTTGAAAATCGCTGACAAGTAACCGTTTTTTCGCTTCGTCTCTACACTCTGAGTCACGAGAGCTTCGATGTGATGGAGCTCTAGAGTCATCAGTGGAGGAGAGAAATGATCACGCAAGTCTTTATACCACTGATGCAACACGGCTTCTTCCGAGATGCAACTCCAAGCTTCGTCCAGATACTCGACCAATTTTTCTTCTTGTCTTAGCGTCTTACATTTATCGTGTTGAATTTGACTGGGATGATCGTTTTGCCATCCATAACACTCTTTCTTGATCAATTCCGTATTGTTTCTGCCAGGTGCTTGTTTTGGCCATCTGGACTTCATCAACATGTTTTTTTTCGTCATTGTCTTTGGTGTCTGTTTTCGTGGATCCCTCCCATTCCATTTCCATAGATTCTCCACCATTCAAAGAGGGACATCAGCCTTCCATAGATTCTAATAATCTAGAATGACGCCTCTCAAACTGTTGATTTATATGGTATTGTCTAATTTGACATATAAGATGATGTTCACTGTCTCATAATTGGTTTGGTTTGCAAACTGAATTTGCACACGAATCTGACCAGATTTTATAGGGTGAAAATGTCCCTCATGGAGTTCAGGGCATTTATATGCGTTTCTCGTCGACCCAAAATGTCTTTGCCCGTTTTCAGCAAGATATTTTTGCCTGCTCTCAGGAAAGCTTCTTTTGGGCTTTGTTTGTCAATTATGACATTTTGGAGAAATTCTTTACCATGCGTCAATGCGGAATCTTTCAAAGCGTGAAATCATTGTGTCACCATCAGGTTCAACACGGGGCCACCGAACGAAAGGCTGATTGCAACATATCTTCTTAACCATGTCCTCGTTGTCGAGCGACGCCTCGGTACACTGGATACATGACTTACGAGTCGTTCAAGAATCGTTTTGGAAAATGGAGTTTCACCGTGACTTTCCCTTTGGTGAATGGAATATTTTGTCCCAGATCTCCTTTCACAGTAATGTTGACAGTGTCAAAATAGTATGTGCTGACGGGTAAATAGTGAGGATTTACAAATTGGCGGTGAACGTGATAGGTGTTTCCACCTTCCTCGTTAACGTTCATGGCAGAATCCTCTTTGAAAAGAATGACACATAGTAACGGTACGGAGGTGTGTCCCACCACGTTATACTCAACCACATCGGAGTACACATAGATTATCAATTTCAGTCCTTGGTTAAGTTCTGCCGGGGAACGAAAGTATTTTGCAAAATCCAGGTGGTTGGCAATGGCTGGTATGGTGATCTTCTTTCTAATCTTATCCGTGACAGTATAGAGGTCTCCCCCCCCCACAATGTCATACAATTCAGGAAGAAAATCGAATGTTCAGCATTTTTTAGTCACTTTCAAAGTTCATCAGTAGGGGACGAGCCACTTTATGGTACTCAATGGTCACAAGTTTTTCCACGTTGGCCATGACTTTGTCAAATGCTGCATTGAGAATTACAGCAACGGAGAACATGTTGACTGCTAAAATAATGGGCTGGGTTATTTTTAAACTGATAGATGTATAACGCAGGCTCAGTGTTGGGTACTGGTCGATTTACAGGGAATTTTGTTTAGTGCTAATCCTGGCTTGTGGCAGTGAGTCGTTCAAAACCTCGACCTCAAAAGTGTTTTTAGTCTCAATGATGTTTTTTATTTATGTAGGGTAAATCATTTCCACCAAAGCCACTTCTCAATGGCCTTCGTGATCTAATTGGTAAGCCTGAGGTAATTTGGCCGTGTAACAAAACAAAGTATTGTTGGGAAACACCTCCACAGAACTGTCAATAGGTAGCGTCAAGTAAAGACGGTCAATGTTGTTCATTCCAGAGTTATGCTGTCCGAGGGGACACTCGAAGTAAGAGGAGTGTCTCCGCCCAAAATGTTGGTCTTGTTGGAATGGTGACTGGCGTTGGGTACAAGACTCCCGTTGTTCCCATCCGAGGAGTATTTCAGGGAAGGATTGTGAAGAAGGCAACCGATGTTATTGCTCAGTAAATAGGTCCCCAATTGTTTGTCTCCTCGTCGCAAACTCAGATTGGTAATGGTCACCGATGACACAACACATTACAAAGATTTGGCAGAAAAAGACGATCTGCGTTTTAGGCACACGTTCTGCACACCACACCCACAACGGTTGATTTTGTAGATCTTGCAGAGAAGAACTTAGTGAAGGAGTGGTCACTGCGGTGGTAGCTGTAGCTGAGGTTGTGTGGAAGGGCATGATGATCACTTCTTTTTATAGTCGATGACATGCGAAGCGTCGATCCTATAACCAAAACTTGGAGGATATCATTCCAACGTACTTTGACACGTCATTTTCCCACTTTACGTTTTCTTCGTTTGAGAATGCATTCGCTGTTGTACACTTCGTAATCGTTTTTGATTACTCGTTGTAGCTCGGGCAAGTAAAACGTTCTTTCCAAGCAATGGTCCAGTGACTCGAAGCAATTTGGTGGTCCAGTTGGGTAAGTAACCTTTGTCGAAAATGCGTTTGGTTTTGCCAATGTCCACTCAATCTCCTACGGCAACACTCCACTTTTCTTGGGGACTGTCACCGTCGGGGACGTACCAAACAGGCGCTAGAAAACGGTCAATTCCTTGTCGGAAGTCACTTCCTGGGGAGCACATCTGATGCTTCAATAGTAAGATTGGTTGAACGCTTGGACCAAGTGCGGTAGAACGTCGATGTTCTTGAGAATTTGGTGATATTTTCACACGCGTTCGTTCAAGGTGCGGTAAAACCGTTTCACGATGCTGACCTTGGTTTCGGGATTCTCGGTCGTGGAAACATTAATGTCACGTTTCTTTAATTCTTTTTGGAAAGCTTGGTTCAGAAATTTGGTGCCTTTGTCAGTTTGCCATCGAGGAAGGTGCCGATTACTTTGTATCAACACCAGTTGGAGGACTCGCACTAGTTCTCTGCTCCATTTGGAAGTCAATGGCACGACCCAGGCAAAGTTAGAAACGACGTCGATGACACAAAAGTAATATTTGTAGTCACAATTGTAGGTAGCCAAATGAGCGACTTAGCTAAATCGGGTTGACATCGATGATCGATGATTTCGCTCGGGTGCGACTTCTGGAAACGTTTCGTCCTATGGGCTTTGTATAAAGTGTACACGGCTTGTTCTTGTAACCATCCTTGCACTTGAGGTAAACGGAGACTTTTCAGACAAGTTTAGGCAGCACGATACAATTTCTGAACTCCTCCATAACCTGCAGGATGAGACGGATCATGGTAAATGCTGGCGAATACCTTCTTCATTTATTAATAAGTCACCCACTCTTTGATGATACTACTTTGGATGGGGCGAGATGGTGGTTTGGAAACGGCTTTACGTGTCATATGTGTAGAAGTCGAAGGTAGTCGTGGTGGTGGAGGTGGTAATGGACTGACTTTGGTCTCCTTTTGTTCACTTCTGGTTTCCTTTTTTTATCTTTTTAACTTCTGTCGAAATAGGAGTGGATATCATCGTTTAACCCAAGCATTCAGTTCTTATCGTTGGGGTGTGGGGGATGGGGTCAACAAGGACGCTGAAAATCTTACTAGGAATGGGAGCTGACGACATTGTTAAACAATTCTCAATTATGACATTTTGGAGAAATTATTCTTCCTCAGGCATTCTTGGGGCTGCGTCTGTCTTGACCGCTGCTGGACGTGATGGTGGTGGACTTTTCATCAAGGCCTTAAAATCTTTCAGAGTGGGTAGAGCTGTTTCGTATAAAGCTTTCTGGTGAAAGAGTTGTGTGCGTTGCAAAAGTTGACCGTAACTTGTCGTTCGCGTTGGTGGAGTAGCTTTGGCCAGGACGGAAAACATGCCCTCATGTTTAACTAAACGTGGAGGCAGTCCTTTCCTTTTCTCTCCTTTGGGGTTAGAAGCGGGATAACTTCTGAAAGGTAGCGTCTTTGGGTCTTCAGGAACACAAAAACACAGATTCCCATTCTATGCCTCAGTTATTTGTAGTACTGGAACGCGGCACCACTGATTGTCTTTACGTCGTATGAACTTGATGACAGGCATCATTCCTCTTGAAGGGGTTCGCAACGGACTAAATCGGGACAGTTCTTGCTTGGACAAATCCAGTAAACTGTAACATGTCCGATCTCTCTTTGACTTTAATTTTGGGGGCAGGCACTTTGTGAGCTACTGCCACTGCAGCTAAAGAGGAGGAGGGTGTCACCGCTGGAGGAGAAGTTTTGAAGACGCGGGTAACCATTGTTTCATCAACTGAGGAAGAACGTTTGTCAAATTGGGTTTGAAGGGCATTCCCAACAACAGAGAAGCGGAACATCCTGAGGCTACTGGAGACGTGGTCACTGTCGCTGCAGGTCATGGTTTGCAAATGTAAGGTTGGGTCCTGGTCGAAATACGTCTGTTGTGGGTAGAAACGGTTTCCTGAGGGATTTTCTTTTTCTGGGGACTTTTCGTTTCCTTTCTGGGGTCTTTTCTTTTTCTAGAGCTGTGATTTGGTCTTGACACCGTTGATCGTTTTCTTCTTTGGGCTTCGTTTGGCTTTTTTGGGAGTGGTTTTTGTCTTATGGACGACTTTGAGGCATTAGGATCCCATTTTAAAAGGGAGCGAATGATGACACCTCCTAGAGAACCGCTACCTCCAGGTTTCAAAACGATTTGCTTTTTGGTCTGAGTGTCGATGTGGAGATCAGCCAGTAGCGTCAAGGCTACTATGTTTCTCTCTAAAAAGCGTTTGGTTTGATGAGGAATATGAATGATGCCTTGAAGTAATGGACTTTCAGTCACTGTAAACCATTGTAACCAGTCACTGTAAATCATCGTAAGACTTCTTTGAGACTGGCTTCTGAGACAAGAATACGTATTTGTGGATTTTTTCGCGAATAATGCCGTACAAGGCTCGAATCAATTTGACGGGAATATGAGACTGAAGAGATGTCATGTTGACGCTGTGTGGGACAGTTCCAAAATGTCCAAGTTTTTTATACAATTTTTTGTTAAGTCGACGACGAGAACGTTTGCGTGACAGACCCTCCGTCTTGACACCAGTGGTGAGACAGATGGGTACGAAATCGCAAATAATCGGGGGTGGGTGGATTTTCAATCCACGAGTAAATTGGCGTGTGGGGTTTGAGAGGCATCATCGTACGTATGAGGCAGCCACGGCGTTCCAAACTGCTTGGCTAAGACTTGCACTTGCGATTTATCTCTAGGGCGTTTAGAAAAGACCACGTAATGATCATTGAGACTGCTGGTGCGATGGGCTTTACTTTCTTGAAACAACGTTTGGTTTGCCTTCCACAAACACGATGGAATCGCCTTGACTTTGTCGCAAGAGGCTGTACGCCAATTGCCACACTTTGTAACACCACTCGACCCGTTGAGGTGAACGATCTATCAAATGATGTTTATTTTCGATCAAACGTTTGATAAATTCGGTTTTTCCTTTCAAGGAATTTGTTGTATCAAGAGTGATAAAGGTTGTGGCATGGTAGCCCGTCTTTATATTTGTGGGAGGTAATAAGTGTATTTTTTGCACAAAACTGTTCGTACACCAGTGGCAAAACCAAATTGTTTACTCACTAGTTCACACTATACATCAAACAGAATTTTCCTCTAGAGAGAAAATTTAATAGCTTAAAATATTTTGGTAATCAAAGTTGCAGTATTTAGGCAAACGCACAGGGAACAGATAATCGTCTTTCACAAAGTCACTTCGATGAATTAGGGTGAAATGCTCAGGAGTTTGTTCAGTTTTAGATGACATCCAATTCACGTAAATGATAACATTGACCATGTAAACCAGTAAAGAGCCAACGATAACGAGTGGCATCGGTTTCGCATTCCTCAGGTTTGACACGGACAGCATCCCTCTCCAATGTAGGTGTAGTAGTAGTAGTAGTAGTAGTTATAGCAACGTTTCCATGATGCTTTACTGCATCGCTGAAGTCACAGCGTACGATATCGCTCTCATAGCAAAGCACAACATCGCACTCCACTTTAGAATCCCCAAACTTCAATGATGTCTGTTTAAAAGGATTTATCTTTCTAGCATTGGTCTTTGTAGTTACAATGAACTATCGGTCTTGGACGTTGGCCCCTTTTATTCTAATGAAGTCTCGAGCTTGGCAATGTTGAGGTAAATCGGGATGGTACAAGTCTTTGAGAGGCAAGACTTTGCACTTGATCATTTATTTATTCGTATTGTCTAATATTGTCCAGGTCAATGTGTTCTGTCAGCAATTGCAGGTGCCCTGCAGGAAAGCGACTATATCTGCACACGTATGGATACAGTGAACACACGTCCCGGTATTTGATTTCTTCTCCTCTCTCCTCGTCGGTTTGGTATAGCAAACAGGTGGCATTTGTCCTTCCTCCATACAAACTGCCCCACGGGTTCGATGGGTCCACCAACTTGTAATTTTCCACCATGCGTTTAAACTCGGGATCGGTTTTCAAACGATGATCGTACTCGTGTTCCCATAATTCCACCACTTGGTATCCTTGCTGTTCTAACTTCAAGCGCCGCTGACAAGTGGTCTGGTACAAGGCTTCCATGATCCATTATTAAAAACTTATTTTTAATGACACGTTCAGGGTAACAGCGGTGACATCCGTGAAAAAAGCAACCGTTAAACTCGTACACGATCTTGGGGTTTTCTAAGTCCCAGCCATTCACCGAAAACGTTCCAATGGTCTTTTTGATTCCTCCGTTGTGGACATGTTGGATCCATTTGGCTTCCTTGTCGCACTAGTAATGTAGCCAATGTAGGGCTTTGACCGAGTATTGACGTTTGACAAAGTGGGTCGTTAGAGGGCTGATGACAGCCATTGTGTTTTCGGGTATGAATCGTTGGCGGTATACTAAGGAACATGCTTTGGCGATGGTGCAAGCTTCTTTCAGAGTAGCGATCCCATCGTGTCCCATGAATAATTCTCGAAATATTTCACAGCAACGCCGTAAAATGTCAACGTCGGAACGACAACGCTTTAACATTTCTTCCTGTAAGTCGAAGGGGTCCGAGGCGTGAGTCTGGTACCAAGCGTAGAAAGCTTCGGTATGCATGTTGTCAGTGTCATAGTAGTGAGCCTCAGGCAAATGGGATAGGCCGACGTGTTGATTGGGTTCAGTATTGCAATAGTGCGGAAAATAGCCTTTAACCATTTCTGTCATTCCAAACGTTTGAGGCATTTGTCCCTATGGCATTGCCAAGGAACTCACTGAATCTTTAAACTGTACTTGACCCACTTGCATGGAGATGATTTTCGCTCCGTTCAAAGTCACTTTAGGACGTTCAGTACATTGTTCCGTATAGTATCTAGGTAGAAATTGCCCATCGTATCCCGAGAAATTTTGAGCCATCGCCAAGGCATGGCGATAACTATCTCCATAACATTCGATGTCCTCTTGTCACCACGTCTCGTCGATGGTGTCTAAGGTCCATTGGGAGAAATTGGATAGCGTGTTCGGTCCC
This sequence comes from Sinohyriopsis cumingii, assembly GCA_028554795.2. Classification (NCBI taxonomy): domain Eukaryota; kingdom Metazoa; phylum Mollusca; class Bivalvia; order Unionida; family Unionidae; genus Sinohyriopsis; species Sinohyriopsis cumingii. Next base: position 21,635,103 of record CM068841.1, on the reverse strand, counting down.
CGAAATATTTTTCACGTCGTCCAGGAATCTGGCTGCAGTGAGGGCAATGACTAAAGATACGCTCTTGGATGCACTTTTCGCACGCCCGATGGGCCACACAGAAATTTGGAATGTGAACGTCAATCACTGGCATGCATCTGAAATCGAAAAAGATGAAATTGCTGTTCTTCTGATCATCTTGCACCTAGTGTTTGGAATCTATTTTTGCATGTAGCATTCGTGTCCCAAGTCCACGATTTGGTGGCAAATGTGACATCATTTCTTTCCTGAACATACGTGTGTCTTGGTATTATTGGTATGTATGCCTTGTCCACAAGTAGGGCACAATCTCAGTAGTTGACAAGCACTTTTCTGCTGTGAACCTTGCGTCTTCAAATGTTGTTGCTAACATGTAGGGCTGATAAAAGTGCGCTGACAAGCGGGACAATGCACTCGTGTTTGTCCTTCGTCCAGACTGGGTTGAGAGCCCAAACGTTCTAAGCATTTCGATCCATAATGTCTGTTGCTCTCAATTGCTATAGCCATAGCCATATTTCTCACAGTAATAACTGTATCCCAAGAATGCGGAGATATTGGTAATGGCATCGAAATGATAGACATGAATATATTTTCCGTCTTTGAAATCTTCGCCTCGAAACAAAAGAGATCCGCGCACTTCTTGAGGGTGGACTTTCAATGTGTAGCGTGGAGCTAGGATATCTTGCAATTTCTGGATTTCAGGAATACCACGAGATATGTCTTTGGATAACCCCGCTTGCTGTAACAGGAGTTCTGCTTCTCTTTGTTGTTGGGCTCGGTTTGATTTTCGAATATTCTCCCAGGCTCTTTTCCATTCTACCGTGTCGTGCGTGTTGGCATACGTTCGTCCCACCCCGATGGCCCTGGCTAAACACATTTTGTCTTGAGGATTGTTAATTCGGATGAGACTCATTTTGGTGTTACGAAGGTCGTCCACCAATAACATCTTTTTTGGTGAAGAGCTACGTGGGTCATGAATAGTGTCGCTTTTCCATCGGTGATGTGAAACGTACCGTTGGATTTTTGCACGTGTTAAATCTTGTCAATTCAACTGGGCTGCTAAACTCAATGCAAAAGGGAGACATCAAACTGTCGTGATGTATGGAAAGTCTCAAGCGATCGTCTTCTTTGCCTTGACATTGTCGTTTCAGAGTGGTTAATAAAGAATCCCACACCTCGGTGATGAAGCCCTCTGCTTTCCTCAGCGGTATGTTGGACTTGAAATCTTTAAACTTCACCTTGTAAGTGTAAACCGTCGTTCTAAATTTTCTAGAGGAGCGCCTTTGCGTCTCTCGCATGTGGTAGTAATTTTCAGAGTTTACTAATGGTGGTGAACTTTCGCGCTGTGTAGAATCCCTGCTCTGGATTCTGGATCACTCATGTCATCTTCAAAATCGCTGCCATGAATTTGTGCCAAGACTTCAGCTACTGTACGAGGAGATAAATCACGTTTCTGCTTCTTGCTTTCTTCTCCTTTCTCTACGACATGATGCGATCGTTTCATCCTGACTCGAAAAATCAAATGACTACATTTGAAACGCCATGGGTTACTTTATATTCATGTCAGACCAGCGTATATATAAAGGGTGTGTGTCTTCCCTTCCAATATTCATTTCACTCTGAAACCAAGCAGATCGATGGAACAGCCCACACAGATGAAACTTTGCGAGGTGTTATAAAAACATTTCTTCAGACAAACCGGCGGTCTACTCCCCCTCCTTTCGAGATAAAAGTCAAGATGCTTGCTATATCTGTAAGAAGAAATGGCATTGGACTACAGAGTGTCCATGCCGTCAAAAAAGCAAGACAGGTGTCAGAAAAGACAAAAGACATAACTCCATAACTCTGCTAAAATTTCTAAGAGTCCCGTTACTGTTTGGCTTTCAATATTCTCCTTCTCTCCTATACCTTGTTTTTTTTTCAGTTGCTTCTTTTTCTTGTGTTTTCTTTCTTGCCTCTTCTTCTCACTGTTGCTGTTGAAGGAGAAAAGCTTTTTCTGATTCTTTCTGCTGTTGTAAAGTTTTCTCCAATTCTTCTTTCTGTCTCTGTTTAAAATCATCGATGTGTAGTAAAGAATTGAGGTCAGCCCCTTGCTACACTGTTACCCATCTTCAGTCCTGTGACATCACCTTACCTGTTCCATTCCTAATTTCCCTAGACAGGCCCAATAATTGTGTTCCTCTATAGACCCATCCATGTTAAAATTCCCTATGTTCAATTCCCATTGTCACTTGACTGGCCCACATATTTAAATTTCCCATTGTCCCCAGAGTGCCGGGACCCTATTTTTAATGGTAAGTCGCATTGTCCCAAGAGTGCCCCACTATACTACTCAGATATATGAGATGATCACCTTCCAACGTATGTCGATATTATATTCCATAATTTTGATATTTTTTCTCGCTGTTTCATTTGGTTTATCTGGATTTTTTAATTCAGGCATGTTATTGTCACGGGGCAACGGTCATTGTGTCTCAAGCTTTTGAGATTCAGTTGAGTATTTCACTGTTGGTATATTCTATGAATACACCAGAATCTCTGAGTATACAGTCTTTGTTAAATTAGGAAACTTCCTCGCGACGAATGCGCCTGAGGTTTTAGCATAAATTTTGATGTTGATAGATTTCAACTATCCATGCCCGTTTTGAAATAAAACAAGTTCATCTGGATCAACATTGGCGAGATCTATCAACCGGGCGAAACCATCCTTGGTAACAACTTTTGATGCATCTATTTCTACTCCGACACCTGGCTAAAATGTTGCTGGTCGACAAACATGTTTTATATTTATTTAATGCATGATCAATTATGGCACTTGCAGATCAGTTGTTAGGACTTTTTGTATCTTGCAAGTAATGCCCACACACAGGAGGATTGATACTCGTCTGTGTTGGTATATATGGATAAAATGACTGGTGTTAGTTCGCTCGTGGGTTACCCTTGATTAGATGAGTGACATTAACGTATGTGCTCGCAAAAGTAAAAGAAATAAATAATTTCAAAATTAAAGTGGAAAGACACCACAGAATAAATCAGAAATGTCAACACCCTAAACCTATCATTAGGGTCCAAACACCACCTGACACAAACGGCAAAACCAAAACTGAAAACCCCTCAACCCCCAAATAATCACGAACAAATTTAAATCAGTCCTGAAGCTAAAAGGTCCAAACAAATGGATGGACAATCAATATCTAACCAAGCAACTCAACGACAGTGTGACACCCATTGCTATGGCATATAAACTAAAAAAATACAAAGGGCAAGAGACTAATACAGCGGTCTTAGAATTAGAAAACCCCACTGTCTAGCATGGTACGATTAGGCCCATACGGAATACAATAACTCTTGGAACCATACATTAACAGACCCAGGTTCTTCACCAACTGTCAGCATTGCGGGCACTATGCGTCCAATTCCAAAGTCAGCAAACTATGCAAACAATGCTGAGGGAACCATAAGGGACAGTGGCAAAGGGCCACACTAAAATATACACAAAGCAGGGATGAGCATATACCACAATCCCTCAAATGCCCCTATGCTATAAGGGAAGGCAAGATGTTGAAATAATGAACACAAAAATTTACCCTACGATGCAGCTAAAAATTGACACAAACAGGTGACAAAAACTTATAAACAGACAGAAAACTAAATGAAACAAATACAAAACTAAATCACGGAACAACGCAAAACAAAAGAAACCCCAAGACTAAGGTTTTAAAAACACCCAAATAAGACAAAGGCACTCAAACATCCCCATTTTAACAGATAGGACAAACCTAAAACTGAATAATAGAACCATAACAGAACCCCCAATTGAACAGATAGCTGAAGAAATACTAACAGACACTATAAACTGCTTTCACTCAAACAAACAAAATCTAGAACAAAATATGGAAAAAATCAAACAAATGCTAACTACAATGCGTTACCCACCCTTTTTTGTTCTTTCAAGAAACAAATTAAATGACCACGTACCATAACGAATAACATAAATAAACGTAAGTTAATAATATGGCAATGTAACTCAAGAGAAATAATAACTTACATTAACGAACTAAATATAAAACTACAAGATCAAGTTCCAATGCCCGATATCATTTGCATCCAAGAAAGCAAGATATCTGATAAAACTAGACAATTATCAAAAATACCAGGATACTTCTCGGGTTACTTTACAAATCGCAATAGGGGACAGGGAGGAGGTCTCGCCATTTTTATCTTAGACAACCTACCAAATATAATACCAGCTGATATAACACCAACACCAGGTACCAATGAGGCATTTGAAATTCAGTCCTTAATAGTTCAAACGGGAAGGGGTAATATTCAAATCTTTAATATATACGACCGGGGGGGGGGAACCTCTAATGTATCCAATCTGGCCACCTATAGACAAATCACTAAAGACAAATTAGCAGTGACCAGTTTCCAATCGTTATCACTATGTAGATGACAGTCCAACATAACCCCATCCAAAAACATCCACGATGGAAATACGACAGTGCTGATTGGGGAACATTTAGGGAACAACTAACAAAAATAAACACCAATAACTTAAAACATGAGGATATGAATACTTTCTACGAAAATATAATTAATGCTATACAAACATCAGCAACTAGCAGCATACCTAAAACTAGTGGCACAAAAAATAAACACACAGTACCCTGGTGGAGTCATTTATGCAGACAGGCACATTAGGAAAAACGACAGGCACTTACAAAATTTAAACGATCAGGCAATTCCATAGACTTTACAAGTTAGAAGGAAAAGGAAAGAAACTTATATAAAAAGACAATTAAACAGGCTAAAGAAAAAACTTGGCAAATTATTGTTCAAAGATCAATATTAGGACCAGCTCTAAACAAGTTTGGGATAAGATTAAACCAAATAGAGGAAAAGCAGTTAATACCACTCCAAAAATAGCAGGTGCACTCACAAATAAGAAAAAGGCAGACCAAATAGGCAAACATTTCTCAGCAATGAACAGCAACCTAAACCACAGTCCAGCCTTTCAGCAACACATGGATAAAGTGGAAAAAAAAAACATGTACACCTTTTTAAAGACTTATGCCATACAAAATCAAACTTAAATAGCGAAATAACACTATATAAATAGGAGAAAACACTGAAACATCCCCAGCTGAAGATCAAATGGACTATACCATGTATAAAAATTTGCCTGAAAACATTACGTATGCCATAATAAAGCTGCTTAACAAGATCTGGGATGAAGGCAAACTACCCGATAAATGGAAACATGTAATAGTAATCCCAATCACTAAACAAGTTAAAGACTCCAATGACATACATTCTTATAGACCAATCTCTCTGACTAATAATATTTGCAAAATTATGGAAACAATAATAACTTATCGATGTAAATAGTACTTGGAAAGTAACAATTTAATATCAGAAAATCCAATGCGGATTTAGAAAAAAGGTCCCTACGGACCAATTCATACGATTGGAATCAGTAATTAAACTGGCATTTAACTACAAACGAAATATAGACAGAAACCTAATTGCATTATTCATGGACTTAGGAAAAGGCATTCGAGCTTGTTTGGACAAAAAGCTTATTAGCCAAACTGAACCATTTCGGAATCACTGGACGATTATTTAACATCATCGAGAATTTTCTAACTGACCGCAAAATTATAACTAGAGTCGGGGACACTTACTCTGACAAATACTCACTCGAGAATGGTACCTCACAAGGGAGCGTACTCGGCCCCACACTCTTTAATATTATGATTAATGACTTGGATAAAAACATAACTTCAAACCTAGTCGAAATGTCACAATTTGCGGATGACAGTGGAATATGGACAGCAGGTAACCATACAAGTCATAAAGTCATCAGTGAAATCCCAGATAGTTTAAGCAATATAGAGAGATAGGCAGATAAATGGGGATTTAAACTATCCCATGAAAAACTATTGCAGTCCTCTTTACAATCAAAAGTAATTATAAATTCAAGTACCCCAAACTCACCATACAAAATAAAATAATGTCGTAAACGTAGAACGATTCCTGGGCATGTATTATGTTGAACATCTTAACTGGGGACACCACATAAACGACCTAGTAAATCGATGCAATATAGACATAAACCTATAAAGAAACCTAAAAGGAACCAAATGGGGGTCTAATCAAGAAACACTCTTAACACTCTACAGGTCATTAATAAGGTCAAATATATAATTTAGCTCAACATAGACACTTAATTTTTTTAAAAACCAGGTACAAAGAAAAGCGCTAGTCACATGCACCGGTGCTCTACCGTCTCTATCCATAGCTGAACTACAAATACTAACTGGAGAACTGCCCCTACACCTAAAAAGGCAAGAGTTAAACTTCAGATATGCAGCTGGAGTAACTATCCATCCTAACACCCACGCCACCCGTATAGCCATCAATAAATGCAACACCATTCAGTAATAAACGAGTATATGCCGTCCCTGCAGGAAAACTCATGCATCAAATGATATCTGTCTTATCAAAATAGATTTAACCTGAAAAGTAGCATAACACAACTAGTAGACAAGCCAACAAACTTAAATTTAGTGAATAAATACGATCAGATGTCTTTGACGCGTCTTAGCGACCCAAATATTTGGCAAAGATATCTTTCATAATCAAATAGACTTAGCCTGAAAATAAAATAACACCAAACAAATCTAACCTGACATCAAATAACAACTGACAAAAAGGCAACTAGGAACATAAGTGGGAAGGGAGAGGGAAAAATAAAAATATAAAAAGAGGAATTTGTTGTTTTTCCCCCTTTTTCTTCGGAAAAGGGGTGAGAAACAAAAAAATTCGTTTTATGTTTTAACAATTTTTTTTCTTACAGTTACCACTCTCTTATACAATTAATCTAACCCCTCCTTTTCCCCCCTTTCTATAAACTATACCTGAAAATCCAGCATGAACGTAACACCGTTAATACCTATGAGAATCTAACACTCTAGCCGAAGGTGACAGTAATATCTATAGCACGAAAAATTATAGCCCTCTAAAATTTAATGCATATAAAGTGGTCCAACACCCAAGACCATCAGGGCCCGCCGCACAAAGTGTCAAACCAATAAACGTTAGGAAAGAAAGACCTCAAATTAGCTTCTATAAGGTGGTCTGACACATCAGCGACCATCAGGCCCAGCAGCACAATGTTGAAAATAAAACAACGATAATTCAGACACGTAAGACCCTAAAAACCGAATCCAACATATAAGGTGGTCTCAAAAGTCCATGATTATTAGGACCAGCCACACAAGGTGGCAAACTTTACTAAAACAATGTCACCTAAGACAACCTCTAACTCCAAACAGCACAGATTTTTTTCAGAATTGTGTAGGACGACAATTTAGACCCGATACCATGAAGTCTAGGAGCACCTACCTGTGACCTTGGATCCGCCTTTCCACCCTCTCCTCTCTTGCTACGGCCGGACATAAAAAACAATGACCGTGCAGTGCACACCCTTAATGCCACTGAAAAATCAGTACCAGACATATGGGTGTATGATGGGTCCATTCCCACTCATACATACCTAAATGCAGCTAAGTAATGACGACTGAATAGGTTGAGTGTGTGCTGGGTCTATTCACACTCGCCTTCAATCCTCCATTCAGACAGTTAGGACCTTTTGTTAGGTCCACTGCCTGACTGCTTCAATTAAAAGGTGCTCCTTCAGCACATAAGTGCCTGGGGAAAGTGGCTCCAATTCCTTCCCCTAGGAGCAATTAAATAGCATACCATGTATGCATAAAGCAGACGTTCATGCTCGGAAGAGCCCAAACCTCTATAATCCAACATAGATAGATAGAAAAGGTAATTACTGATATGTCAAAGCGACATAAAAAAGATTGGTCATTATTAGGTAACATGGTTAAAGTTTTGAATCGGTGGTCTAAATGATCAAGTCAGTGTAATGGTTTTATCGAATTCGGATTCCAAACCAAAATGTAATCCCTAGGTAAAAGGCAAGGTTTTAGCCCCAAGAAGGGCTTTTATGTCAGGTTTATCGGCGGTTCTCGTAATCCCACGTTTCTGCCGCCGTGTGTTGTTCCTCATATGTCTCTTCGGGACATGCCTCATACCCGTATATTTGTGACAGCTTGGTTGCATAGTCCACAAGGATAGTAAGCGGGCATTCCTGGTATGCTTTTGAATAGTATTTCGAGGTGATACGCTGTGCAAACAACTGTTGCTGGATGGTCGGTTTCTTCTTCCTCCTAAGTGACCTCCACGCCACGTTTTTTTACACAACTAATATAGTGTTTTGCCTTTTTGGGTTCACTTAGGGTTTCCTGTATTCCTAACTGGTCATACCGTTGTTCAAACGTATTGTCCTCTCCATTGTCCTCATCAGAGTTTTCTTCTTCCACTACTGCTCCTTCTTCTTCTAAGTTCTGATCTTCATTTTCTGGCGGTGTCCCAGTTTCAGTAGTAGGATCATTTGTAAATATATCAGTCTGAGTTTCTGCTTCCTTCCTTTTCCCCTGCTGAGTATTGGTCTGGGTGTATGTTGGTGTTGTTGTTGTTGTTCTAATCAACATGGGGAGATCTGTATCTGATCTAGCTTTCTTGGTATACTGCTAGAATTACTAGCGGGCGTATCAGAGTGGTTCGCCGTCTTCACTTGTGCTGCCTTCCTCCTCTCCATACGTCTCCTCTACTATTATTCCGAACTAGACCATAGTTTCCCAGTTTCTCGATATTCAAGTCCTATCCCTCAGTATTGACATCCCATGTTAAAAGTAGAGTGGCTATTTTTGCTCCAGCTCTCAAATTCCAATTGGTAGCTTGTTCTTTTTCCCCAAGGGCCTTAATGGCCCAACAGCTGGTGCAGGAATAACTGCGATAGCAAGCAGCCATCTTGGCGCCACGCCTTGTGTTGCAGTGTCGAGTTCCATCACAACGTGCACTGTTCGCTTGATTCTACGTGACTATAATGAAATAGACCACGTCACTCCGCAACCCTCTAGAACTAAATTGAGAAAATCACCAAGCGCCTTTAGGTCACGAGGAATCCAGTATACAAGCTGTAAAATCAAACTAGTCTTTTTAATCGCATTGGACCTGGTACTCCAACATGAATTTCCGGACCCAGAAACTTCATTACGCAAAAGAATACAATGGTGTGTTGCGGACAAGATTGACCCTGGTGCTTACAGAATCCATACCAGGCGAGAATGGAAATATTCAGACTACTTACAAGAAAATGTAGATCGAATGAATCAAAATATTCCTTGGTAGGGCTAAAAGAGTGGAGATCAATATTGCCTTTAAAGTTTTAAATTTGGAATCAGAAAACCTTGTTTGATAATATCTTTATTTAATATCCTAATTCGACCTGTTTCGTTACCGCCATCAAAATTTTATTCTTCTATTTTCTCTTATGAGTGATACAAACTATTCATAAGTCATTCCGACTTTACCGATTGGTATTTAATTAGTATACCTAACGTACACTCTGTACACTAAATTCCAACTTTAGACTTAGTTGATTTGAACAATTGTACAGGTGTCTCACACATTATTGACATTTTATTGTCCATTTATACAACTGGACTAGATCTGAAATAAGTACGAGCTAGTTTATCTGGGAGTACACAACATTCACGGCCGGCTTGCCGAGTTCCTTGCCTCTCCTGCCTCGCTCGGACATTTGTAAATGGACGGAGATGTGTTCCTACCTTCTACAAAACACTAACGCAGCTATATACTTCACTGATGCACTCCGGACAATACTAGAAGCCCATCAAAAATTTACTACAATGAAACACTAGGAAAAAAATACTTGAAAAAATTTGAAGATGCTACGGGAGCCATCGTAGACATTAACACCCGGGGAGAAGAATTTTATGACTGCCCGATACCAATCTTGGCGGTGCTGATAAACGAGCCTCTGAAGCTCCATGAAATACAGTCCAAACCAATCAAATGGCACTATCAATGGAAACTCCTGGTCCTGGGAGACCTATGCGGTATTGATGGATACGCAGGACGAAGAAGGGAAAGCTTCAGTCCTCCAAAAAACATCCAGCCGTTCCTGTATCCATTCTCCGAGAAGTAACCTCTCAGGCCTAACAAAAATTGCCATTTTATTCAAGAGATTTCAATTTGGCTTGAAATCTCGACGATACTACTATGATAACCTAATATGATCATTTGAACACCGTTCTAAATTAAAACTACATTACCTAACTTGACATTCAAAAATTTCATATGGTCTCTTAGACCTAAATTTCTTTTGATTTAAATTATTAAATGCACACTAGGTGCTTTTGCAATTCATTAAGATTGGAAAATTTAAAACTTAAAACCAGGGACTCTAATTAACGATTGTGGCTAGCACAGAATTGGTAATAGGGAATACCCATTACACAAGTAAGTGGGTTGAATTTGATAATATTAATTTTGGCGTGTCAGGTACGTTCCGGCGACGTTTAGACCTCCCATCAGAGTCCCTCCCCTCCCTGTTTGCTCGGACAATAGAAGACAGTGTGTGGGCCGATTCCCACTCGTCTATAAATCAGGTGCCCCGATGGGTCTGTACGCACGGAACCGAGGTGACGTCATAAGACCAGTGTCCAATCCTATGAGACGTCTTATCCTGCAGTTTTACCGACACACATACATTTATGTACCTTGAGTGCGTGTTGGATCCAATCCCGCTCGAGATAACCTTTCATTCAGGTCGAAAGAAATCTATTGGCCCACGACCTGTCGGCTAATCAATCAGCACTCTATGAGTGCACCAATGCGTTGGAGAAAGTGACACTATTCATTCCCCCTCGAAACAATCGATCTGCCCCAAAAGGGGCACTAATTGTTCGTACATGCCCGTAAGGGTACATGCCCGTAAGGGCGAATACGACTTCAATCAAAACGACCGACCGATTGATTGATTGATTGATTGATTACATGGATTTTAGAGGCGTTCGCACGGAGTGTATGTGCCACTGGTTTATTCATGCACAGCAGGATGCTAATTGTTCCTGGGGAATGGATTAGGAGCCATATCCCGCAGGTGTTTATGCACTCAAGGAGTGCTGATAATTAAGCCGTTAGTTAGCGATACATATTGCCCCATGCTATCTTAATGGTTGGCTGTCATGGGTGGGAAGTGACCCAAAATAATATTTACGTGTAGATATTGGCAGTAAAAATTCTTGCATTAAACTGTAATTTTTGAACATCAGTTAGTTAAAAGTGTGTTTTAAAATTTTCTAAGTGCTTCCAATCGTCTGTTTGGTGATTGAACTATATATTTAATTTGACCCGGTCACTTAAATTTAAATGTAAAATTGGCTTCTATATGACTATAACATCCAGCAAATATCATTAAAACAGAGGGCATCTTGTAACACTCAATAAAAGTTATGCCAATATTATTAAAACAGAATGGAGGTAATCTTGTAACACTCAATAAAGGTTATACCAATATTATTAAAACAGAATTGAGTTAATCTTGCAAATATTAATAAAGCAGAGTGGAGGTAATCTTGTAACACTCAATAAAAGTTATGCAAATATTCATAAAGCAGAGTGGAGGTAATCTTGTAACATTCGAGAAAAGTTATGCCAATATTATTAAAACAGAGTGGAGGTAATCTTGTAACACTCAATAAAAGTTATGCCAATATTATTAAAACAGAGTGGAGGTAATCTTGTAACACTCAATAAAGGTTATGCCAATATTAGTAAAACAGAGTTGAAGTTAATTTGTATTAGTTGTTAGAAAAGCATGCCTCAAGTTTTGTGTGGGTTAAAGGTTACAAACCATTTGTGAGACCATTCGTTGAGATGATTTAAATCACAGATAATTTAGTTTATGCAGTAGCATAACCAGTGCTTACCAGTGCAACGTAGCAAACAATTATGAAATAATAAACATTCATCATATGATGCATTATTAAATTCATTTTTTATCAAACTATTTTTCTTTACATTTAAAAAAACTGCATGATTAAGATTTTTGGACCCGTAAATGAAAAAGGCTATATTGGCAGTTAAATAAAAATTAGTATAATGGATTTTAAATATCCCCTGGACAAATACATAGTAAAACAAATCTTACGAGTAAATCGAGATGTAAACATTCAAGCTGACCACGCTTGAGAACTTTTACCATGCGTATAGGTGGTGAATAGTAGACTTTCAGCTAATTATGCAATGTTGCTTTTTAATATTGAAATTCCTAATTTAGAAACAAAGAATTAAAAAGTACTTCTCAAGTGCTCTTTCAAATGTGATAATGCAGCTTTTCTCGTCATTCATCTATTTGAGATGATAATTAAAGGTAGATGCACGTTTTCGTTCTCGTTCCTACATTAGCGCACAGTACCCTACTCACGACTGATACAAGTTTCATTCGCACAAAATAGTTGCATGACAAACGAAAGCCTTGTTGACATTAGTCATATAAAATCCCAGCTTTTCACAATTTCGTGAATATTATTGCTAATACTGTCAAAAATATATGTTATCAAAACTTTTTACTTCTCTGGAACCAGTGGTTGCGTTCTTAAACATTGTAATGCAAGATTTTGTTAGATTGATCATCACACAGTTCAATGAACAATTTCCCTGACATATTACCTGTAAATATATATTAAGAAAGAAAGTAAATGTATCGTCTCACCTTTCGATGTGGTCGCTTCAGCTCTGTAAGACATGATTCGTCAACCCAAGTCAGCGTGATCTCTGTACATTTTAGTCGTTCCATTTCTCTTCTAACACGTGTCGAATCTTATAAAAAATACTCGTATGAAAACAACATTTAAATTTTTATATTGACCCTTGACACCAGAATTTATCCTACCCAAAGATACACATGTAAACTAGTGAATCTAGTTACAAGTTTCACGTTTATCCACTGACAACGTGATATAACGTTTACGAATAGTCTGTAGTTAAATACAGAGTGCCAAGAACATAAAGTTGTTAGGGCCAACTCACTAATTCAAAAATTTTCAAATGTAAGTCCCATGATAGTTTTCTATATCACATTTGAGGTGCGTTATGGTGTCACGGGATTACAAATCTGTACCGAGCACGATATAAAAGATGCCCCGATATATCCAATATGCAACAGGGGCCAAAGAAAACATATGTCTCATTTGCTTTTGATCTTGTTGAACGCGGGCATATAACGAACGTCCACATGGCGTATAAATGTGACAGCTGTGTCCCCCAGCAATTAATGCAAAGGAGTAACATGATGATTAGTGATTATGGACAGGCGAATGTGAGGTATCACAATTCTACAATAATTAATCTAGCATATACAGTTATATAACGAATTGGACAAAATATACCAGCAAAGCATGCGACACTGAAAGTAAACTTTAATTTCTCGCAGCAACAGTTAATATTAAATATATGTGAGTCTGCCAACTCGCATTCAAGAAAATGCGTTTATCTGCTGGTTTGAATTAATTAGTTTAAAGGAAAGTTGCTTACGCTAGGTGCTTCCAGTAATCGAAGGTAGTCTTTTTGTTTCATCGTTACGTAAGTGTATTTCAGGAGCATGACAGCGCCTATCCTGGAACTCGGATCTTGATTATGCAAATCAAAGATATGCTGCACCTCGTAGGTATCTCTTCCTGCACGCATTGTCACTGATTCTGGCCTCGAGAGTCTGGGTGAAGAGAAAGAGAAATTGAATACGAGTCACAATTAAGTGCCATAATAATTATACAGACACAAAAATGCACGTTTATACCGATCTGCCTAAATTAGTTATCTTAGTTTGGTTGCATAATTCATTAAATGATATTTATTTAATCTGGGAAAGTGATACAAAAAGGTAATGCTAATGTTTACATGTGTGGCAGTACTGTAGTCAATATTTATGAATCTGAGCAACACGTGACATAAAGTAATTATATTCATTTGTTGTGTCTAAAAGTACTGTTATACGTCATAAACTCCCATAGAAAAATGCTTATTTGCATAAATGGGTCACCGATTAATTGTGATCATTAGACATGTATATGTTTCTTTGCAAAATTCTGTTATTCAGTTGTTTTTTTTTTCAAACTCGTTCGAAGCAGCTGTCTTTGGTGGCGCAGTAAGAAATTCCGTCCCCCTCCCTGCAAACTAAATAATAATTAAAACAAATAAACAATAAGCTATTTGCTTACTTTCTATTTATCATAGGTGTGTCACTCTTAAACAATCTTTGGGAAACAAGTCCTCTTACCAATTAAAAGCCTGAACCAATTTCCTTTCTTCTTGCAGCTAAAGCATGGCAGTATTATCTGCCCATATCATCTCCTTGCTCTGCGAGGTTGGTGTTGAAATAAAACTGAAAATGAGTGTCAGTTTACACGAACGGCACGAGAACACCTATAAACATTACAGCAGCATCTTTTCGCATCAGTTTGCCATAACTACACACAAGCACTGTTTCGTTCTTTGCAGAGTAGTTCGTTGATCGTACCAGGATGCATCTCCTGCTCGTGTCTTCTATTCCTCAATATTAAAACTGCATTAGATATCTGTCCCTTCTTCGATCGTTTCAACATTGTTTTAATTTAAGGATTTGAGGAAGATTATAGTCAAGCCATTGCCACAGGCCGGACCTCCTGTCTTTGTAATGGACACATTAAGCTTTCGAAACTCCAATTCATTGATGAACAACTCAGATTCCTTATTTACATCCGCATTAACTGACAAATGCAAGTTTATTTTGCTATCATTGTTGGGACAATCCTTCTGAAATTCAGCCTCAAAGCATACATGTAATATGAAAACAAAAGCATACATGAATAATTGAAATTATTTCCAGCCATGTGAATACAACCAAAAACAATCTCCCCATTGACACAACTACCTTTTCCCACTGCATGTTCGACCTACATTGTTTCAGTACGTACATTACCTAAATATCTAGTTTCTGAAATTAACTATTCGATTAATTATCACTGTTGTTTTATATACTTATGTGTGAAATGTATAAACTTCTAAGAGAAACTAATTTCCTTAGTTTTTATTTATATATTTTCACATTTGAAATATATTCTTGCATTTTCAAATGTGAAAATATAGGATTTCCCATCATGCCATGCGACACTTGATTGAATGTGCATACAGAAATTATACCTGTAAGAACAAAAACGACTACTTTGTAAGCTACAAGAAATAAATAAAACTGCTTTATCTTTCAGAAATGGAAATAAAATTTTGCTGAAGACATTCGCGTCTGCACAAAATGATTTCCCTTTCACCATTCGTGTAAATAGCACGAGTTATACAGTATGATGAAATATATCTGATACTAAGCTGCGAAAAAAAATATATTCTAAATACTCTTAACTCTTTAGTTCATTGTTCTATTTGCCCCCACCCCCTTGTCACGGGTAAAAGCTATATTTCATCACTACATATTCAATCTGTTTTGTTCCATTAACTACATGTACCTACGTATTATGAATTTTACAATGAAATTAAAAAGTAAGCTGATACTTGTGTTCCTAACTGTTTGGTAACTGTTCTACTGCTGATCATTCCAGCTCTAAGGTCGAGTGAAAGTTGTAGGGTCTATAGTTTCAGCTTACCGCCCCCGCCCTCCGCAGCTTGTGCTCCTAGCGATTTTAAAACGTAAATGATATAACAGATGCAAAAAAACTTACTCAGTGCTGTCATTCATTTATAATTTCTTACTTGATTACCACAAATCGATTACCTTCTTCGCACTTCAAACCAAGTCGATATTGTTTTGTGCTGGTTCACTGGCAATAAAGGCTTTTCGTCTTTGGGTCATGTTCCAGTGTCTTATTCCACGATAGTACGGACATTTTATGCTCCTATAGTAAGCTTCTTTTGCGCCGGTTTCTCTGCTCTGTTAGCTTCTGTTAGCATCGGAAGATGATCTGCCAGTCACGATAAATTGGCCATAGTATGTAGGGCTCATAATGTTTAGGCAACCTTTTGTAGACCCCTCCCTGTACAGGGGAGAAGTGTTATCCTAAAAAGGGCTGCTCAGTCAACCCGGATGTTGTCAGACTTCTCTGCTGCCTTGGATACAGAGAACGACCACTTGTCAGATGGCCGCCTCCGTGCAGGTTTGTCATTACAACTAATAGTGGTCACCTCTACCTGTCACTTAGCCACTCCCCCATTGACGCAGGACATTTAAAACTTTCAGTACATGCAAGTATGGGTTGCACAACACAAACTGTGATGAAAACAACACAACCTGCGCGGAAGACATTTTAAAATGAAAAGTACATTGTACAGGAGCGATCCCACTTTCATGAACACGGTATCCTGTTTCCAGTGGCAAGAAGAATCGCCACGGCTGCATACCCCGTTGGCAGCAGTGGATGACCATGATTTCTAAAGTGCCTCTTCAGTGCCCTTTGCGCTCCACAGCACGTTGGTGGTCCGCCATCGTGGTCGACTATGATCACATCCGCCCAGTCAACCTGATCAGACTTCACTTGGAAGGGCAGGCAACTACCTCTAATTAACCATAGGATGGGCAATGGTTGGAGTGACGCCCCGGCGTGTAAGCACACCGGTGGGCCTGCACGCCACACCTATGGGGCTCAGTGCTGTTCCGAATCCCATACAGTTCAGTTATGGGTCACATGGCACGAAGAATCTCTACGGCTGCATACCCAGTTATGAGTCATATGATACACAGTTACCGAGTGTTGCCACGAGGAGACACTGCAGGAGAGAGAGAGAGAGAGAGAGAGAGAGAGAGAGAGGGAGAGGGAGAGAGAGAAATAGAGAGAGAGTGATTAATCATGGAATAATTCAATTTTTCTCCACATTATTATTAATTTTAATAATAAGTTTAATTCGGTTTTTAAGGAAATTTATCAAACAATTATCAAGCTTCCGCTGCTAGTTGCTTTGCTAAATTATTGGGCTGTTAAATACAATTAATCAACTATCCAATTATCAATCTTCGTCTGTAAATTACATGTTTGGGTAACATCGGGGTTATTGAAAATACTTAAAGACATGGATTCTTGTAATATAAATAGTACCATTCAAAGGCCGAATCTAAAATTATCAATTATCAATTGCCCAGTTATGAAACTTCAGCTGTTAAATTAATCACCGGGCTTGAATTAGGGTCGTTACGCACTACTCTGATTATTTGTTTGTTTCAGAAAATTATTAGACTCTAAGAAAATATCCGATTATTTGCCATGTGCATCTTCTTTAGTTTCTGTGACTTAAGTCTGTGTCCGTTCATATGTTAACCCAGCATTGCGAAACACTATGGTTCTAAGGTTGTCGGGTATGCTGTTTCTCTCGATTGTTTTCTGAATGCATGCAATTTGTCAGTGTGAATAAAACCAAGGCGAAAGAATCTGAACAAATTGAAAATAAAGCAAAGAGACGTTCCCGATCGGTCCTTAGTGAACTGCAGGGGACCAAAAATGCATTTAAGGTGTTATCGATAATTGGTAATAAGCTTTGAACCATATTGATTATTCTACCACAATAGCCAGTTTTGACTCCTAGCCGAAGGGTTGAGCATCCATTTCAGGTTCATAAGCGCAGGGCTGAGCCTCCGGCTGTGCCAGTCTTTATAGATTTCTGGTCAAAGCAGATGCGATTGTTTCAGATAATATTTAAGTGGATTTATTTATTTAAATTATCCACTGTAATCACTAAGTATCCAATAATATTTTTTATTAAATCACTATTGGGACTTCATTAATGACATTTTAGATTATCGAATTGTAATGTATCAAGACTGTTAGCACATCGCCACATTCCAGGATATTTGTACATCAGTACATTCAAGATTGGAATTCATTCGGAACACTATTGGATTTCATTCGAAATGCTCTTTAATTTTGGATTTGTGATAGAACATGTACGACTTTTTGGTATCTAACTCACAGTATAATAAGTTCTTATAAATTTTCACTGTGTAATCTATGGAAATAAAGTATTTTTTAATTGTACTAAACTTGTCGGTGTTCGTTCTTTTCTGTTGCATAATTTAAGACCAAAGATCGTAACAAAGTAAGAAGATGGGTCAGAAAGAACTATTAAAGTAGCGGCCTTTTTCCAGACCAGCGCTACCGTAGGCATATTCAATAACGACTTCGAGTAGCCCATGCACGAGGGTCTGGATGGAGTTTCGTGCGGTGCGAGTCATCCGATCTAGGTGTTCGCATTACCAAGCGTTTCCATTGAGATCTGTTATCGATGTGGAAAACAACGATCGTTACAACCTTTTGCAAATATTTCTTTAATAACAAATTTCGTGGCCTGGTCAAGTCACCTACGACACCGACAGTCGTACTCGAAGACATGTCATGTCACTAATCCTTTTCAGCTCCCCGCGGCTTGGCCTTGAAAGAGGCATCAGCCCTCTGGCAATGTTCGTCTCTGCGAGCTTTTCACAGTTAGTATTAATCCCGGTTTTGAGGGGCAGGGGTTGAGAGAACGAGAGAAGGAAGGAGAAGGGGGAGGTGCTGAGCATAAAACGGTATTTACATGTATTGTTGTGATGCGTCAGATTTTTCTTCCTTCGGTAGCTTTTGTGTTTTCGAACAGAATTCTCCAAAACTTTTTATCGGTTTCAAATCCCCTATTATTAAAAAAGGTATTTCCTGCATATTTTGAAACTATACAACAATGAAATACTTCCCTTACATTTGAAGGCTTACAGCAGTGACAATCAGCTTTTCAAAGCACCGTAGAAACAACATACAAGTATGACGTTCTGGATTATCTACATTTCTATACAGTTGATTCAAAACGTTACGGTAAGTAGGTTAGTGACTTGCATGAAATTGCATCGTATGCGGATTACTGTACTCTGCTGATATTTCATACGACTATGTATGTATGTATGTATACGCTTATATGTACCCATACCCAACGAGTGCACACACACCTAAGCGTGTGTGTGCATTCCTAGGAAGGAGATTTGAAGGGAGGATGCTTGTAAATTTGAGTGCATGTTTGTGTTTGATAATATTTATGTTTAGTTTACATGCATTGAAGATAGGTACACTATGAGGCAAAAAGAAAGAAACGGACTGGTTTGCTAGGTAGAAATAGATCTAAAGAGGGACAGACTGGGTGGCTAGGTACCTGGTTGGCAGGTTAGAAGATATGTAGTTAGAAATTTGGAGCCCATGGCATAGATTTACTACCTACTATGATAGACCGGCAGAACTTACTGTTGATATTGCACCTGTACTGGACGCGAGGATGATCAGTAAATGAGGGGCTCCAACAAAAATCCTTTGTTTGGGAAACCGATAGGAAGCATAACCAAAATAACGATGAATAAACTGTTTAATTTGATCTCTCTCTCTCTCACACACACACGCGCGCGCGCGCGCTTACACAAACGTGGCATCCAACATGGGACAGTACGCGAAATTCAAAAAGTGTTCTTTTTTCATCAACAATATCTCCAGTTGATGTTTCCGTCTGAGGTGAAAATAAAAAATCCTGGGATATTGATGGACATTACGGCATTGTATGTAATGCGTGTGCCAGCTCCGTAAGGCCCTGCAAGTGTGAATCCAAATATGGAAGATCAAGCACAGGGGCTCGTATCGTTGCTTACAATATCACTGTCAATCATGCATATAGTGTAACAATTTATACTATACGTATGACTGACAGTTACAATGTAAGCAACGATACGAGCCCCTGTGAGATCAAGGGGAGAAAACTCTGATGTTCTCGGTCAGTAAATGTGATGCTGACCTGTCCTGTCGCAGCTTTGCTTGTTTCCAGTTATTCCAGGAGTGGCAGCCGGTGTAGTGTTGAATTTTAACCCTTCTAAATGGTGACTGATACCATTCCGAATGATGCTGAGCCTGCTGCACATATGTGATTACCAAGCGCAGCTGAAACATTATACCATCCTGTGCTGAAGAAAAGTATTACACAGGAACCAGGGAAGTGTCTATTGTCTGTTATAGAGTTACCAGACCAGCTGCATGATTAGTCTATACAACACTGATTGTTTGATCCAGCACTAGTGCTCAAGCGATGTTATTACCACAAGAACATCGTTTAAATAGTATACACGGACTACAAGTGTTTGCATCTTCTGCATAGCAATATGCCTTTATTCACATTAGTGATTTGGAACGATGTAACAGATACATTTATTTTATTACCAAAATTATATACGCATATAACATCTAATTTAAGTAATTGGTAAGTATTTCATATGCAAGAGTGTGAGTAACAAAATAGACAGACACAAACTTATAAAAAAAAATACAATAGTCCATTGAGATGCACCCAGCTTTTCACCTTTTGACTTGACTTTTAATCAAGGGACTTCAGTACTTGTACATTAAGGTGTGGACCTGTGTAAAGTTTGATCAAAATGATTGTAGGGATTAAAGAGTTAAGTCCTGGATAAGAAAATAGGACACGAACTTACATTTTTCACTATTGTAACCTTGACCTCGAGGCAAGAAATATGAATATGCGAAACGCTCTAAAATCGAGACATGTAAGAAGCTAAAGTTTCTAATTTATAATTTATAATGTATTTATAAAGTATTTATATTTCTAAAGCTTTGCTCGTCCATTTAATCGAACTGTGTGTTTTAGGAGGAGAAGATAAACCAAGGCGCATATTTAGCCCATATCGTCAAAAACGTTAAATGCATAAATTTGACGTGGAGGAATTGTAAGCAAGGAAAGGATTCATCTAATCCATCCATACGGCATATACATCTTTTCCGAGCCTAATTCTTAAGTGAGTGCCGTTTGTCATGAATGATGAATTAGCTCGCGAGGAGACACCATTAGCTTTTGACCAGAACTGCAGGAACGAACAGGTCCTCGTGTACAGATCGTCAATTCACACAATCCAGACTGAACGCAGCCATGTTCAAATCAATGATAGGTTACATAAGCCTAATAATTCTGTAAATAGATCACGTGTATACACAGAATACCCGTTCATTGATATAAATATTACAAAAACAGCTGAATAAACGTCAATTCAATAAAAAAAAATATATTACTGCGACTACAATATCATTACTGTTCACAAATTCACACGAAACATACCTATTGCCCTAGTCACTACTGAACTAGGAAATTTAAAACTGACTTCAAATTCAAAACACGGATATGTCCTATTCCTGTCCATGGTACAGTTCTGTAAATTTTGAATCTGAAGAACGGTGATTTTGCCGAAGCCAAGCTCAATTTCTCCTTCCAGTTGGATCACAGGTCGACTCTGTAGTAGAACAACGTTACTGGTGAGAAAAGCCCCAACTGCAAAATCTGAAAATGGAACACAGAGAAATTTTTTGGGGGATTTTATTGTCGACTCGTTGTTTGGAAACCATCTAAACATGGTAAGCACAACCATATCATCCACGAAAATGCCTGTTTCGATCGTACAATTTTAAATCTACATTTTCCCCATACAAGAACATTTCGATAAAATTATAATAAATCAATAATTCATGCATGTATGGATTGGTTGCGCTTTAGTCCAAACATGCTACAAAAAAGAAAAGAGAGAATAAAAAAATGAGAACGCATGCCTTTAACAGTTGCAGATTAGGCGGACATCGGGCAGCGGCTAAATTTTATAACGATGATAATTTTGTTACATTTTGCTCAAAGCTGATTATGAAGGTGTTATTCAAACTTCATAAACCCTCTTGCAATAATGCACTTTGCTGCACACATTTTCTTTTGCAGCATAACAAAGTAAATGCTACAACCTTGTCTGATGAAAGCTGGCTGAGCCTTTCCGAAAGAAATAATCCATATTAAGTTTTATGCTTGGTTACCTATGAGGTCAGGCTGTTCTTTGGGTGACCATCGCCGATACGTCTGGGCAAGTGCCTGCCCATATGACCTGTCTAATAAAGCTTGAAAATACTTGGCTCGTTTCTTATGAGAAGTTAGCACTGTGTATACTCAAGATCCTTCGTTGCTTAGGAATCCACTCTATGCATTAATTTGATTGGTCATACACTAAAGAACCGGACATAAGTTTCAAAAAAGCAACGTACTAAAGAACAATAATGTAAAATATGAGCAGAAGTTGTAAAGACCATAGAAAACAGGTTGACAGATACCTGAGAACTCACGTATTACTGTAAACAGACTATAATAAGATTAAATACCCTTACGGTCGAGTGTGTTACAGTGAAACGAAAGACAAACATATATTATTAAGACATAAAAACATAAATTAATTACAGCTCGCGGATTTTTTTCAAAGTATATCCTTAGTATATGAAAGAGAAAACATATCTATATTGAAGCCTTTAAATACCATATTGTCTATCGTCAACAGAAGTAAGTCTAGCCTCTTGTCCACACACCACTTAGCTGTTGGTAATTGACTAAACGGATCCCATGTTATTGAACTGTTTGTTCGCAAAAGTTAAATTTCATTCAGAGATTAGAAAACTTATATAACACTTAAGGTACAACAATATCATAGAAATTAGGTATTAAAGAATAAAAACCAAAGTAAGTAATGCCCTGAAAGTTATATAATTTAACCTTCCTTTTAATAGGTTTTCAGAAAGTCGAAACGTTTGGGGTGTGCGCTCATGATTAAAGTACTTCCCCCGAGAAAGCTCTAAGGGTAAGGGACGATTTTAATAGATGAATGCCGTCAGCCAAATATTACATCATTCAACACTATTTCCTGAGGATTCATTTATTTTGAGGGAGATTATAGCTTCTCGTTCTTTAGTCCAAAATCACAGACTTGCCTGAACTTAAATTCATTGCACTGCCTTCTACGATGAAGGAAAGATGGTCTTTTCTATTTGAAGATGGAATCGCTTTTGAAATGGGGAAATTTGGGAATTGTAGAAAGAAAGAAAAAAAAAAAAACGTCGATCTGTACCTAAGAGTTAAAGTGAATCCGCAATGTCTTTAACCTAGGACAAATGTGCAAGATCAATCAGTTATGAGCTTAACATACCCATTTTTCTAAATTAATACTCTCTTCATAATAAAATGAAGGACATAGTTAATAATTGATATTATACCATACGATGAAGTCATGTTCAAAACTTACCATTCACTTGGTCAACGTTGGTGTCAATTGCCCTTGAAAAGGAGATTCCGAACCTCCTAAGCCCTGATTGTATAGACTTCCCGCTAATCCTCTGTGTGAATATACTCTATAATCCACCTCTGTATCCGTTGTAGATGTACACAGAACCCACATCGTCGTCTTCATATGGAGCGCCAACAGCGATATCTACCAAAATCAATAAATAAGGAAACCCTAAATAACGTTGCTGAATGTCACTCTCTATTTTCATGCAGGATCAGGAATCCATTAGAGCGATCAATTCGACAGTGAATCAGTATCGTAATTAAAGAAATTAATGCAGAATACCAAATAAGACTGGAAATGTAATTGGTAAGTCATGGCGACGAAATAATTATAAAAGTGTTCATATTTCATATGTTATTAATTTAATATTGAAGGTCTCTATTTACAGCGTCATATTAATTCGCACATTTATGATAAATTGGACATAAAGCCATGATTTACAAAAACCCGAAAGAAAGAAAGAACTGCACATACAGCTCGCAATGGTTCCAAGTTTAACAACTTAACAACTCTCTTGCTATTCTCTAAAATTATGCTAAGTATCTTAGTACGTTAGCTTCAAACCCGTAAAATCCAAGACTGCTTCTTACTTAAAGGGCATGGAGTTTCTCGTTAATCCTATTCGGTCTGTGTTGTACAGCGGCGGTTTTAGGGCTCTGCGTGCCCCGTTTGAAATAATGACAATAGGAAAATACTGGCTTCTTTATCAAAATCAATTTTAAAAATTAATCCGTTTTATTTAGAATCTGTTTTAAAGAAACTCCAAAATTTTCGGGGCCCCTCGCTTGCGAACCCAGCGGGATCGCTCCTTGCACACATCGTAAAGGACGCTACACTCTGTACTTTATGGCAATTCTGATCTTAAACACGGATTGTCTAACCGTTTTAATTGACTGAAGTGAATCTTACAAGTAGGCTCAGATTTCTTGGATTTTTCGGACTGGTTATTAAGAAAAGGGTAAATGCCACTGGTTTACGAAATGAACCATGTTTTCTTGCTCTGCCACATACAGCAATTCCTCATTTCGCCACACGAAAAGAAGTTCAAAGACTTAAACGGATGAAGAACATTAACACATCATTTAAATATCGTACCCGTATAGCCGTCCATGTTAATGTCTCCAAGACTGGTAATAGTTGTTCCAAATCTGGCACGTGGCGAGTCTGATCCCTTAAGAAGCGACTCTTGCAGCTGAAACTGTCCCTGTGAAATTCAGATAGAATAATTACATAGCTTTATGTTAGTAAGAAGAATTAAACTGGGCCTTTTCAATTCAAACGATTGCTGTAAGACAGAACAAAATTTGAAACCGAGTGCAAAGTCAATTTTTTGTTAAATTTAAACATAGTAATCCATTAGCGGTTCTTATTCGTACGTGATGATTCAGCTGATGATCAATATACTAGAACATACCTACACAAAATGTCTTATCTCTGTAATTACTGCCATATATATATATATATATATATATATATATATATATATATATATATATATATATATATATATATATATATATATATATGTGTGTGTGTGTGTGTGTGTACTATGGAAAAAGGCTTATCAATGAAAACGCGTTATTTTAAGCTAAGACATGAAATAACTGGAATCAGAGCAATACATGCCAAAACATTTGAGCCAAGATACACAAACACTCTTCCCTCGTCCAGACCGGACGCTTCCTTGGACGCAAACATCGGTGCGCCTACCAATAGATCATCGAAGGTGTCTTTGTTTACATCGGCCGATGCAAGAGCCGAGCCAAAGTAGCCTCCAAGTTGAGACTTTGAAAAGAAATAGACATGTAATCTCGTTGATCAAATCTTCTCATGAAACGTGATTTTTAGTGATTTGACTGCTCGAGAATTTTGATAAGGAAAATGATAGTTACGGTATTTACAAAGAACTGCAGCTATTTAAAATATGTTTTCTTGGATCATCGTGATTTTTTAATAGTTAATGCGGGTAATATTCGAAAAATAAAGTATTTAAGTGGATAAATGGAACTTGAATTCCCCACTCACCTCACCAAGTAAGCTGCTTCTTTTTTTATCTGCAATAAATGTATTCGCTTAACATGGCTGTAAGACTAACATCATTTAGATATCTAGCATTCCCCTTGACCCATGTGACAATGCGTAAACCAGTCCTATAATTTCTGACGCTACTGAATTTTAAGAGTTTTGTCTCAAGAGGAACACTTTAAAATAATGATATTTATATTGGCAATGATTAATAAAGCTCCATATAAACTATAACTAGATACAGGTTACCATTTGGCCATTTTCGTCTCCATTCAGTGTCAGAAACGGCTGATTCACGTCATAAGATGTACCATCAAATTTGAAGACGAGGACCTACAATCAAGTCAAAATCTTATGTTACGTGTTTAGGCTCTAATAAAGAGTAACAAAAGAAAAAGTGGAAACAACAAGCTTTAAAATATTTAACGAATAATTTATTTCCTTTGAAAAACACTGTAAACATGAATAAATACGAACTTACGGTTTTAAGAATCAGTTCCAAAAATAATCCAAAAAAAATTCACAAATTAAATTTTAAAAGTTCTAGTAATGAAATGTTCTAATGAATTCAAGTTTGAGTCCTGTCGAAAAATCCAAGATGGAAGGCGATGATGTATACTGTAGTCTTTATTATACATATGTGTCTACAGTTCTTTTTTGATCTGCAAACAATATTCCGGATTTTTAAATTCCGAATACAATTTTAATAAATTTCTTTGTCCAGGAATTTTGTATTAGCAGTCAAATATTTCCAGGAAATAGAAGTAATCTTTTTAGAAGTCCAAATAATTTGAATAAAAATTAAAATATAACTCCAAACTGGTCACAAACACACACTTTTCAGCGATAAAGACCAAATAATTTATTTCTCTATAGACATCGGTAGAAAACTTAGTATACTGTGCAATTTCGGAAAACCCAGAACTGCCAAATAGAGGCTGTTTACATATAAAACTACCTACTCTCAGTATGACTTTGATAAAAAACCAATCATTTTACTCCTATAATAAACTAAAAATAAAACGTTGGTTACTTGTTTCAGTGATTCCTGAATCAAGGATGGGAACTAAGTCAAAATTCGAAACAGCGTTTCTATTATTATGTATTTATGAAAAGATTCAGGTTAAACTGAATTTTCTTGTAAATATCAATTCCTAGTAAAAATATTACATTACATTGACATGTAATGAAATTAGTAATAAAAAAATTAAACCTTACAAACAGATAATTAAAACGAATAAAACAGCGTTTCTATTATTATGTATTTATGAAAAGATTCAGGTTAAACTCAATTTTCTGGTAAATATCAATTCCTAGTAAACAAAATTACATTACATTGACATGTAATGAAATAAATATAAAAAAAACTTACAAACAGATAATTAAATTAAATCGAATAAAAATTTAATCAAATATTCATGAAAAGAACGGATTTTTCTTGAATTTGGAAATGTTTAGTATCGATTGCACAACGGCGATGGGCGCTGGACAAAACGTCAACATTACAATGTCTAAATTGATAACGATTTTTTCCAATGTGAAGAAAATATTTCAAATACGATCATAAACAATGATCTTAGACTGCCATAGATATAAGTTCCTGAAAAGATTCCAATTTTAAAGGTCACGTAATAGTTTGCCTCTTACGATAATATCATGTTCGGTATACAGTAGATTGGAGCAATGTTTATACGCGAAGGAAAGAAGTTATTTAATTATCGTAAAAGAAGGTTCAAGTGTACAATCATACTTAGTGACCCCATGATTACACATTTTAACAAATAGTTATACCTTCTTAAATTATGAAATACAATGTATTGAGGTACAAGTTGAAAGAAAAATTCTTTTTTTTTAATTAAATATATGATGCTGATGTGCCATTAATGTTTTTCCTGAAAACAACGTCATTACCATGTCAAGCAACGTGATTTCTATGTCAAACAACGTCATTACTATGTCAAACAACGTAATTTCTATGTCAAAAAACGTCATTACCATGTCAAGCAACGTAATTTCTATGTCAAACAACGTCATTACTATGTCAAACAACGTCATTACTATGTCAAACAAGGTAACTTCTATGTCAAACAACGTAATTTCTATGTCAAACAACGTCATTACTATGTCAAACAACGCAATTTCTATGTCAAACAACGTCATTACTATGTCAAACAACGTAATTCCTATGTCAAACAACGTATATAATATGTCAAGCAAGATAATTAGCATTGCTTTTACAAAGGTTTGGATGTTTTATAAAATTGGCATATCCTGGATAATTTATTGTCTCTTATGAATAATAATAATAACAATAATAATAATAATAATAATAATAATAATAATAAGAAGAAGAAGAAGAATGATAATGATGATGATGATGATGATGTTGAAACGGGGCACTATAACCAAATGCGCATAGACTAAATTTATTGCAATATAATCAACAATAACTTCAAAAAGTAGTAATTATAGGTACGTAAATAAATAATGAACTGAAGGAACCAATATGTTTAATTGTGGACTTTAAGCAGATAATGATTCTATTTTTTTACAGTTTTGTTTTTCATGCCCTTGTGAATTCTTCTTGATATCTGCTGCTTGGTTTCAGTGTTCTAATGCGGCTTATCCAGTAAGATTCCTTTTTTCTTGCCCCTTGGTTTTGGAGTACTTGTTGTAGTTGTGGGCAAATGCAGTTAGTATGATGTCACTGAAATTATGGCTAGGGGAAGACAAGTGTTCTACTGGACGTCAATCCAGCTTTATTGAAATCTAAACAGATCTTTGAAGATCGATCCCTTTGTGCAGTGTTTCGGTTTGTCTGACGTAAGGAAGGAATTATATATTCCATGTGATCAGATAAATACATTCTCTGTTTGCATGTTTTGTATGGACCATGTATGTATGCATTTTGCCTCTGTTGTTAAGTCGTTGTTTTAGACGCGATTCATAGATATGAAGTGGCGAAAAGGAAGCTTTCTCACATATCTACATTGTCCGAGCCCGAGACTCGAACCCACGCAGACAGAGGTGAGATGGCAGTGATCCGTGACGAAGAGCGCTTTAGACCACTCGGCCACTCGGGGCCCCAAACAGATCTTTGAAGATCGATCCCATTGTGCAGTGTTTCGGTTTGTCTCACATAAGGAAGGCATTATATCTTGCATGTGATCAGATAAATACATTGTCTGTTTGCATGTTTTGTATGGACCATGTGTGTGTGCATTTTGCCTCTGTTGTCAAGTCGTTGTTTTAGACGCGATTCATAGATATGAAGTGGCGAAAAGGAAGAGAATATCTGGATGACTTTATACAAAAAAACATGAATTTGTCTGGACAACAACTAGTAAAGAACAAAACGAACACTGTAATCGTATCTTTTCTCATCCAACTGTCGTCCCAAGCATTGCTTTCGAAACAAATCGCATAGCAAGGTACTGCCGATACGCAGAATGTGCTAAGACAATGCAACATTTCAGAAAAGGTCTGAAGAGTTGCCATAGCTTTTTATGAACCGAGGCTATAAGAAAGACCTGATAACAGAGGCAATACAAAGGGGTAAACAAACAAACGGCAATAGTCTATTTAAATATAGAGAAAAGAAGAAAGAGGTTCACTGGTCACTATTTATCCTCACCTACCATATAGACAACTCCGAAGTAGGTCAAATTATCCGGAAACTCTCATCCTGACGCGTTATGTTACCCATACGAAGCGAACCAACAATAACCTACCGCAGACCGAAACACGTCCCGAAAAAATCCTAGTCAGAGCAAAGGCATAGCCAATCACGAGCCAAGACTATACTGGCGCAGCTTGCTACCTGCTTATGTAAGTGTATGTTGACCATATATGGACGAAACAAAACAGGAAATATAGAGTTCAATGTATCCTATTACCAGTATGTATTTAAGTTGCGAGATTATCTCTTAGTTTAGAAAGACATTAACGTAATGAGAGTTAAAGGTAGAAGCAAAAGTTAAAATAATAAGTCAAATAGCAAAATAGGTTTTGGTTCTTGTTTCTTATTTACAATAATGCATACATTATAATTAACTAAATAATTTCGTGTGAAGTCGGATAAACACAATCGTTTTCATGTGAAGCATCGGAACCATTGAAGTTGATTCGACATGTATTTATTTACATGAAATACACGACAATGTGTTGCAACACTGCAATGTATAACGACACATCTGCCTTTGTTGACCCCAAACACAAGATCACGCATTTGTTACTCATAAGCCGTGGTATATCCAACGTTACCTTATCTTTACAAAAGACATCATATATGAATGACGTCAGATATGAAGGTTTAAAAGTGCATGATTGTTAAGAATTTGCAGCATGAATAGATTGCAAGAGTGAAGCGTAAATGTTAGTAACATAAACCTTCTGTTGATAAGTGTACACTAGATATTTACTAGACATTTCACATATAGGTTCAGAATGTATTTTGATGATGACAACGATGACCCAATATTTCGTTTATAAAACTGTAGAGAGGCTATAATCATTAACGTATGGTAATTTATCTGAGATTATATTTACTAAGACATCAATGGCATATGCGTTCAATTGACATTTACTGTTCCTTGCAAACTTTGTAAGTAAGCTGTATTACATTTTAACGATTTGCTTGAGATTGGCCAAAATTTACAAACCTCGACGGCAAAGAGAAAACTCTCGCGTAAATACTCCAGTAATGCATGCGTGCAATCAAGTTAATAATATCTATAACTTTTAGTTTGATCTGTACGATTGTTTTGTGATAGTAGATTCTAGTCCCAATCCAATGTCAGTAAAATATCATAATTTTTAAGTCTAGAATTAAAATATTTGAGAATTAAATCCGACCGATATTTAGTCCCAATCAGAGTGCTGGAACATAAACGCAAGATAAAGCCAGATTCAAGGAATGTTTGATGAATCCCAGATTCCGATTATATAAAACTTCTTGGTTCTGTTTCGTCCTCATGAAAAATGTCCTAAACCAAAACCAATGTAAATTCAAATGGACAGAGGGTATGTTAATGGATTTCCTCAAAGGATGAATCGTTGTAACATAGTCTGGCTACTTATTCAGATTCAAAACATTCTATGAAAGTGGTGCCAGACCAGTGGGCATTGCCCTAAGCTACCTGTCTCTGCGGCTCTGTTTACAAGTAACGTTTCACTAAATACAGTGACAAAAATGAATTGTGTCGAGTTCTCATGTAAAAACAGAAATATCCGGTACCTTAAAGAAACCACTAAGTATTGTTATCTCCCTTTCATCGTTTATTTATCAACCTAAACGTTAAAGATTGACAAACCTAATGCATCTTGTGAAGGGGCAAATTTCTGGCGATCTAACAAGAATACAAAAGTTGAGGCCAGAGAACCATTAATTAGATTTATTGAGATAAGCGCGTATCATATCGCCATACTACCGTGTACGGTAATGTCCTTTAGAGGGAGAATTGTGTTCCTAATTAAGCATTTGTTTATACAGCAGCCAGACGGACTATTAGGGACACGGCCAACTTCATTTTCATGGTAAAGTTGTCACAATTGAGAAATCGCAGGAACTCTGTTACTCAAACTACCAGGTCAAGCTGCCCCCGACTTTGGCGCCTCTGAAAGAAGGCGGCAGAGATATTTGATTCTGATTGGTTACGTTAAATAAAGGGCGTGTTTCCCACACAAAATTTTCTAGGTTTTAATATCGCCCACATCGGAAATTTTAATCAGTCTAAGCTTTTCCTGCAAGAGGAAACCCAAGAGTAGGTCTCCGTGGGATTTGCAAGAAATTCCTCGTAAAAGACCTGTTGTCCAAAGGGAACTATTGTCTAAAGGAACCGACGAAATAATTTGCCGATTAGAGGGAGGAACGTTGAAAGAAAAGGTAGTGTGACAATTCCATGTAATTTGTTGATGCCATATATAATGCTTTGCTGAATTTGTTTACTTGTATTTGCATGAATCTTTTTTCTACATTCCTATAATAATTTGCTTGATGAACTCTATTGAGTTTAAGCACAGGAAGTCGTACATTAATCTTCTTTAGATAAGTTTGACGAATTGTTTGAATTTGTCGTCTTGTTTGCATAAGAATTAGGTTCTAAGGATTTAATGCATTACATTAGTTAACATGATTACGAGAATCCGTGTGAATTCGCTGAATTTAGAAGATTTCATGTATGATTAAGAGTAAGCGTTTATTGACTGAAATGATTTAGCAATTGATGTAATGTATCCCATTTATTCGCTGTGTAAATTGAGGCTGGCTCAGAACCCCATGCCATGCGTATGGTGTGTTAATGTGTAAGGTCAAGGCGTAACGAATTAGCCATCTGACTAACTAGGGTCAGTATAGGACAAGTGGAGTCGATTGATAGCCTTAGCATCTGTCTAACACTGATAGTAAAATCTGATAACGAGGGAGAATAGAGAAGAATCCCCTATATCATAAATAACAGGAAATTTAGGTTGTCTCTATTTATATTTATTTAAAAGGGAGAAAATAGTTCATGAGACGTATTATCTTGTGACGTATGATGTGACGTTACCCTGAGACGTATTATTCTGGAACGTATGATGTGATGTTACCCTGAGACGTATACTGAGAAGTATAGATAGAAGTGCAAAGAGACGTATAATCCTGTGACGCAGTCCTGCGACGTATTAATTTCTGAAACGTATTCTGAGAGTACCCTAGAGACGGATGGTTGAAAGTATCATCCTGAGATCCAAGGTTCTGAACAGCTACAGTGAAAGCAGAACAAACTGAGGACGAGCAGGTTATGCAATCGTTGTTCACTCGATCCTATGATGAACTAAATCTATCAGTAAAGAGATCTGCTGTTTTTTTAAAATCTATTTGCGTTTTTTCTTTGTAGTTCGGTGAAAGTTTAAATTTCTAATAGCAGAGTACATTCCTGATGTAACGAATTTTTCACAGTTGTTTTATGTAATTGATTAAATTGTTTGTTTACATGTACGGGGGCTCGTGTTGGTTTGTTCTATATACCTGCTCAGATCTCTATCAATTTCACCTATACGTTTCACCACTTATATTTATATTTACTCGAACCGGGCAATAACATCGAGGTTGGTCAACCCTTAGATAACGAAAACCAAAATTTAAGAGGGACACCCACCAGGAAAACAATCTATATCGGTGATTCTTTCACAAGGAGCAAGTTTCCACATTTTTGCACATGGTATTGTGCAAAGTCAATAGACCGCTTAATAACTTTTTTATCTGTACATGCGGGGACTCTGAACGTCAGGTCTGGATAGCTCTGAAAAGGTGAGGCTAAGCTTCTATTTCCACTATACTGAATTAATTTGACAATGTGGCAATCTATTTCCACTATACTGAATTAATTTGACAATGTGGCAAATGAGAATAACAGACTAAGACATTAAATGTAATAAATAAAATCATCGGGGTTAGTAATACTTCACTGACATCTGAGCTCACCAAACTCAAACTTATTTTTATTTTCAAACCATCACTGACAATTTCAGTTTGAACTTTCAACCATCCAGAAATAATGTCTCAAATTCCTTTTTTTTTTTTTTCGCTATTTGGTTTTAAATGGCATTATCAGCAATTGTGTTGGCCTGTTATATGCGAAGAAAATGGGAACTAACTATCCTTCCCAGGGAAACATTATGACAGCGCGGCCGAACAGGTATAGAACGATATCGATCCCAGGACCATTGGATGATGACTCCGACCACCTACCAATCACCAAAATTAATTTTCCGTCTCTGATCATTACACTGTTTATTTTAGCCATGTGATTTCGAACGAGCACATCAGACTATTGTAATTTATTAATTGCCCCACCACCACCGACCCACACCACCCACAGACACACAGACACACACCACACACAAACACACACATCCCACACGACACCCACACCCACACCCATCCACCCACCCACACATCCACACAATCACACACACAAATGAGCGTTAAATAACAACCGAGTCATTCCCATCCCTATAGTAAGTTTTTTTTTTATTATCGATAATTAAAAGTATGCCATGAAAACGCTTAAAATCAAGGAACATCCTCATCCAGGGGTTTTGCTGCCTGCCCCCCACCCCATAACCACTCTAAACCACTTGTCAACGTATCCCACCCACCGCCACCCGATATTTCTGGATTCACCCATATGCCCGATACCACAATAATACATCTAAACTGGAGTAACAATTATCAGACATTTTGCTTTTTTTAAATTGGAGTTTACATTTGCTATAACAGGAATGTCATAGATGGTAATCTGACCTTTCCTGAGAGATCAAGTCTTGGTCCACCTGCCGCAACGTAAACAGCTTTGTCACTGAAATATCTTCCACTTGAAATGGCATAACCTAAAATAGTATAAATTTGTAAATTTGAGAAAGCATAACCTAAAATTGTATAACTAGAATTTTAAGACCTCTTTTGAAACGCCAGTCTTTTATCAACGTTACAAAATATTAAATGTTAATGATAACTAACAATGTAAGTGATTAGAAATCTATTAATATCGACAATGTTTAGTGTGAATTAAGTTCACATTTCCATTCACTAGAATGCTACATGTCTGGCGTGATGCCCCAGTGCTCGACATCACAATAATGTGCCACACTGCAGACATCGTAGCGATTGAAAAATTGTTAAAGCTACGTTAAAAATTTAAATCACCCACAAACGTTCACCAGAACTGATAAAACACATCTGAGTGTGGTGTTGGATTTTTATATATACCATTTCTTTTAGATACCATCTTGGAGATTCCATGTGAGAGGCAGAAACACTTTGGAACTCTTTACAGTTTAACTCTCCTTTAAGGTCTTTATCTAACGGTGAATAATGTAAAATAATCATTTCTAAACACATATAATGATTTTGATGTGGTTCCTTA
The DNA here is from genome assembly GCA_028554795.2 of Sinohyriopsis cumingii. NCBI lineage: Eukaryota > Metazoa > Mollusca > Bivalvia > Unionida > Unionidae > Sinohyriopsis > Sinohyriopsis cumingii. The sequence continues at coordinate 21,601,065 of CM068841.1, read as the reverse complement.
AGCAGGAAGTTGAAATTTACTTGAATTATGTTTAGTGAGTCTCTTCTTAAGGTATACACTAATTGCTTCGTTTCATAAACTTGATTCTTAAGTCTTCACTTGGGACTATGCTATTTGCTACAATAATTGTATAGTCGAGAATACTCGAGAGAATGTATATGAACATGCTCTTATGTTCTGTACATATTAATTTATGGATGTAAGTTTATATTTGAAAGTTATTACTGTCCATTTACCGTCCAATTATTTATAGTTACATTTACCCCTTCCTCCCACTTAATCCGGCATGGTACTCAGAACAGTTTATTAACATATATCGCTAGTTTCGATAAACGAATCAGATCCCTGTTTCCATTAGGTTACAAGAGACGATTTTTTTTTGGGGGGGGGGGGTACTTATACACACTTCAATACTTCATTTCTACTTTAAAAATGGTGACTATTAGAAAACGAAAGTTCAGCAAACTTGTGGAATTAGTCATGAGTAAAACACCCATCCAAAGGAAAGATAAGCACTTGATTAGTTTCCATAAGGGATGAAACAAAGAAAACAATTAGACTCAATTTTCAATCGTTTTTGACGATAATAAACTACATAAAAGATTGTCAAAATGTAGAAATGCGAACCATTTTACTACAACCGGGGATACTTTAGCTTTTATGGCATATATGATTTGCTGGCGTTATAAAATCAACAAGAACTATAAAGAGATGTTCAAATGCATAGAAACATAACTCGAAGACTTACACTTCAGGGACTGGTAACATAATGGATATGGTAATTAATTTTGAACAAGTATGTAGTGCATCTATTCAGTACAGTTGGTATTCAGTGAGAATTGTCTCTCCTAGTTTAAGCCATTTATCCCATTTCTCACCAAAGCCAGACTTGATATGGGAGAAGCCTAATTATTGTGTGTGTGTGTGTGGGGGGGGGGAATCAAGTATAAGTTTAGTAATATTTTTTAAAAAATGTTTTCACTCACCTATTAACTCGGATGTGTCATTTGGCACCTGACTGTTCTGCGAATAGGTAGCATTGTTTCTTCTCAGATTAATAAATCCCCCTGCAAAGAAAATATGTCGTTCTTATTCACTACTGAAGTAGAATCCCTCGACTCAGCTCCAGAGTTTTTCAATCGTTCTGCACCTTGTCTACCATATAAATTATAAAGACTTTGCAAAAGCTCAATCCTGGCGTTGGAATCAACCGAGTTGAAGCTAGCGAGATTCCACTGTAAATACGACATTTCTTTCTTCAACTAGTCTGTTAAAATATTTGTTCATGATATCGTTCAATTGATTATTCCATAAGTCACCTTTCCCGATATAAGTATTGTGTTAGAGTTTCCAAGACGAGTATTTCCCAAATATTTCCGCTATTAGAAATATATTTGTCTGCATGAAACCACAGCAATTCTACTAGCTATAAGGCATGCGTGGTCTCCAGCATACAATCCTTTAGGCCAGAATTAATGACACAAGGTCTGTAATTAGACCCAACGTATGAGTACCATGATCCTTTAGGATTTGAGTGAGGCTTAGCTTTGGTTTTGAAAATCTTCTCACGAAAAAGAGATTTATTTTCTAATAATATAATGAATTATTTTGACACATATTATACTCACTGTTTAGAAATATAAAAGTTGACTAAGGATTGAGAAACAGGCTTATTTCAAACAGCGTCAATTAATCCTTTTGAATCACAATCAATACTATTTTGCAATAATTCTACTGAATATGGTACTACTAAATGTCTAGTGAATTTTTATTACCTGTCCAAGATTGCAATCCAGGTGAACCCATCAATAAATCTCCCTGTGCCTAGAATATAATAATAATAATAATAATAATAATAATCACCATCTTGACTATCATCTTTATCGTCATTTTCATCATTAACATCATTACTAAGAGACAAAATGAAGCTACCAGTAGATGGTGTACTATATTTCTATCAGTTTTACTAGTAAATGAGCCCGATGACATATCAAATGAGTAATCATCTTCGAGTTTATTATGGAGATATAATTTCATTTTTCATATATGAATTAGATATTAGAGGTTTATGATATATCCTTTATTGTTCGGTTTAAGATACGTTTGCTATGATGTATGTGTATTAATCAGTGTACAATATGCCAATTTAGGTGATAATTGGGCTCCCTTTGTTAAGTCATATAGTAATTAGACCTCTGAAGGAAAGCAAATATCATTAAGAATTAAACAATAAAAACAATTATCCAAACCAAATTATATAAAAAAGAAGGACTACGCTAAATTAAAATACCGCGAAAAAAATTTATAAGAGCATAAGTGTGCATTTATCAGCACCGCGAATAACCAGTTATATAGCATCTATATTTAGAATGAGACCTTGACAAGTCTAACGATTTAGGTCATTTTCATCGTTTGCTTGTGAACCAGACAGAAATAGTTTGCACTACTTGTAGTTTCGTTTGTTTCTTACCAAAGAGTCTAGGGTCAACGGGTGACCAAGTGGTCTACAGCTCTAGCCTTTACCAATCACTACAAGCACACCTCTGTCTGCATGGGTTCTAGTCTTGGGCTCGGCCAATGTTGGTGTGTGAGAAAACTTACCAGTAACCTCCCATGAATCGCTAGTTATTGCTCGGTCTTTCCTGTGTTCTTTCTTAACCAGTCATACTGGCGGCCATGTATAAGTTATTTTTGTGCTGCAAAAAGCAATTAAGCCTACAACCCAACAATAACAGCAACCAAGCAACCAAAGAGTAAGAAGAAAAACCATGCTTGGGGTCAACTGGTACATTGCTTCACGTGACATGTAGATGAAGAAGTATACTGCCAATTATAGACTGGTGATGTGCGCACTGGTGCTTTGTTTTTGTTGCTGGTGTTGGTAGTGATTTTAATGTCACTTTTAAAACATTATTTATTATATGGGGGAATAATGGGAGCGCAGTGCTTTTCACAAAGACGCAGAGAGGAATCCGACCCAGGTACGCACTGGGACTAACCTAGTTATAGAAGGAAAATCGCTTTTATTGAAAGCACATCATAGAAAAGTTCTACGGGCTTTTAAAAACCTTATCTTGACTTATAATAGGAAGCCAGCATAAAATTGATTAACTGTAGCGAGAAAGAAAATATGTTCTTTTGATGTCATGTCATTTATATATAACGAAAGCTGCGGCTTATTCCTATGTTGCAGAACGAGGGATTCAAGTGTGTACCACAAAGACCTTTTAAGACAAATAAAGAATATTTTATTATTCTAGTGTAAAATGACACATTTTATGTTTTCTTTTCCTTTTTTCAACACGGAAGAACTCATCAAGAATTTTTTAAGCTAAGGGTTGTAGGTTTGGTCATGCGGGGTTCGAATGTTGAAAAAAAAAATTTGTTTTATATTATGTCGTTTTCATGCATCTGTTTTGTGCACTTAAGTAGTACGTTGAATCCCTTGCCATTAAATTTGTCTGAGTATAAAATGCCATTTGTGACCTAATTACTAAAAGGGAATATCCGCTGATATATTACATGTTTTCTATCATTCCCTATCTGTTTATCTTTCCGTGTTCAGAATAATTTATAAAGTTGTCTCATTTCGTAACATTGACAAACACAGCAACGTATGTGATACGTACAAACAGTAATATATATCGATATTATGAGCCTGTACCCGAATTCTTTGTTTCAGTCTTCCTACCACTAACATCCTAATCTCAATCCCCGTCCCACCCGGCCACCACCGATAAAACATACACAGTAACACATCATAACAAAAACAATCAAAGGCACAATGATTGTACTATACATCATTTGTATTTAAAAGTTCATGGTCATAATGACCCTAATATCCCCGTATAAGTTTTGAAAACAAACTATGGGAGACCTTACTGCTAACCAAATTTTCTTTTGTTTCAACAATATTTTACTTGATATGTGTCGACCGTGCTTGAGCCAAACTAGTTATATAGTTCTCTCACAGAGACTGAAAGGATTACGCATTGTCCTATTTATAGGCTGCTAACATCTAAATAGGACTACTTACCCCCGCCCCCTCATTGTTTATGACTGATTTTATCAACATTGAAATTGACAAAAAAGTTTATAATTTGGTAACATTTAACAAAACAACATATTCAATACCGGAAAGCGTTTTTAATTAATTAGATAACCAACAAACAAGAACAAAATCTTTCGATAACGTTGTTTGTTCTGTTTTGGTTTAATTCAGTTTCATAAAAGAGAGCAGATCAACCTTTATCCTTAGTGCGTATCTGACGATAAGGAGGTAGGCCCATTCAGTGACTTTAATAGTTAATTCCTTAAAATTATTTCGAAAAGAAAAAGAAAACAACACTACACACACGGGGGTAAATGGAGAACAATCAACCATATCCTGCCACTTTGAGGTAGATGAAATCATCCAGTACGTCCAGTACTTTGATTTTTTGGTTGCCTGTCTTACCGTTCCTATATAATGAACTGCCATTCCAAGAGCCCCGAAGCCCCAGTTGTAGTAGTTTACTGGCCCCTGTGGACCAGTCTTTTTCCCGATGTTTTGTCCCTGTTGGGTCAAAAGTGGATATTTACTCCAGTAATTCAATCGGGACGCAACCGTCTCGTAACAAATGCCATTTTGTTAATGATGGTGTTGATACAGGAGGTCATACCAGCGATGGGCACACACAGCCTGGAAAATATTAACAGCATATTGTATCTAGCTATCCATCCATTCTTCTGTCAATTCGCCCACCAACCCAACCAAGCCTCTATTGAATTTTTGAACGACGATAAAGTTCTGCCCCTTATAAGGATAACATTGGCTCACCAGACAAAGAAAGGTAACTCGTATGGTCATGACTTTGCATGATCTGAGAAGAGTAAATCACTTTTATGAGAGCTTAACATTTAGGAAACAATCTTCGCCTAAATTTATCCTAAATTGTATTGATGAACAAATATTCATAACGATTTGATTTCGCAAAGTTGCTTCTCTATTGCATTCGAGAAACATGTTTGACCCTAAATTATGATGATTTTACCACACTTGATGACATATGAGTAGATAGAATTACTACACGTTAGAGGATATACAGAAGAACACACACGCACGTACGCACGGACTCACACATCGAGGAATAACAACTTTTGCTCCCTCTGATGTAAATTTGAAACTCTATATGGAACAGCTGACATATATATCCTTGTGAGAAGACATAAGCATTAAATGATAACATTTAATGCCCTTGAATAAATATTCTCTCACCACATTTCCTCCATTTACATCCAGTGCCCCTCCGAGCCATTGTCCACTCTTTCCGTGTGTGAAATTCCTCTTTTGTCCAGCAACATTTACGGTATCAGATGCGTTGGTGACTGGAAACAAAATCAGTCTTGATCAGTGAAGTAAGTATAAACGCATTCTCTAATGGCTATAGAGCAGCGCCTACACACATACACACATATATACATAAACACACACATATACATGCATACCCACATACATACATACATACATACATACAGACAGACAGACAGACAGACAGACAGATAGACATACACACATACAGATCAATCATCTGAAAGGATAAAGTTCTGTCCTTGAACCCACTACTACTACCCAAAATCACAAACCCAAGCTGCCCGTTCTTTCATGGGCCTACATGCTACAACGTGTTATGAAAAACATCGCTTCCGATTTGACAATTTCAGATCATGGATCTTCTACCTTCAACTCCCTCAAACCTCACCCCCCCCCATCCCTGACACATAGGACGGAAGTTAGATATTTATGGATGTATTTTGAAAATACAATACAGAAACGAAATAGTTTACTAGATACCCTAAACTGTATTGAGACTGGCATCTGAGAAATTGGAAAAATCTCCACTTATTTCTCATGCATTCACTGTAACACTGGGAGTAGGATAAGAATGGGAGTTGAAAACTTCGGTCCCAACTATTGTCCACGTTTCACATGCCCATGAACAAAAGATGATAATGTTGAATGTGTTGGTGTACCATAATGTACCATAATTATATATTCCAGAATCTTTCTGAGTAGTTATTAAAAGTCCTAAACTAGTGTTTTAGTCCAAAATGTTAATCACCACTTGTAATTCCAGGTAATAAATTTTATAAATAGTTCTTCACAAATTATAATTGAACACATCTATGCTATCTGATCAAAGACTTCCAAAGACTGACATGAAATAGGAATGAAGACTTTATTCACACAAAAAACTATTTATATAAATACCCACTTGATCTCTGTCGCAATAGTATTTTCTGAAAAACTAATGGAACATTCCACTAGTTTTATCAACAAGATCGCCTACAGAACATAATCAAACTCGTAAACAAGTTAATGCATTGAGCTCCAACTTTAGTAAATATTTTTCAAAACTAACAATATCCAGGTAGGCCAAAATTCTACCCTGAATCACAGACAAAGGTCAAGCACTGAATATAAATATACAGAACACATGTCATTACGAACACATCAAACTCCACTTGCGTTAGTAACGTGTAGGTACCACTGCTCATTGTGGCTTAAATATGGTGTCAAAATCAAGTCGCCTAATCAGCTTTCTCAACAATGTGGATCATCTGGTGAATATTTTCGCGCGGAGCGACGAAGACTTGCCAACACACCTCTCATGGATAAAGCCAACGCGCCAGTCACGGTGAAAACAGACGATCTTGTCAAGGATTGAAACAATTGCTAATTATAAAAAAGCTTATTGGCAAACAAGCAATATGACAATGTTTTCCCTTGTAATTAAGTATTCCGACTGTATATCAACTTTAGCAATCAGCGCGATAGCGTGGAATAAAGATCCCAAGTGGTATGAGAAAGGCATATATACTTACAGTATAAGGACTCACAGATGAGCTATGAACGGCTGTGGGACAAGTCCCCCTCCACCGAACCAAGGCCGTGGGGCACAAGCAAAGCCTACATACTTACGTTCCTATGAACTAATATAGAGGAGCCGCGTCAGACTGTGAGATATCTTAGTTAAACAATTGCAGTTTCATATTAAAATTATTCAACGGAAAACACGGGCTGAAATTACATGTGCGTGGTGATGAACAAAACAGTCCTTTTATTGAAGATACTATAGACGCTGAGGCTGCCGTGTATATTCGCAAAAAGAACCCAAGTCACCGAGTTAAGTTGCAAAAGGGCGTTTGGGGATTAAAAAATGTATCATGCAACCATCCCACTGGCGTACAAATCAGTCAATGACTTTGATAAACTTCTTTCAAACATACCTTTGATCATATCAACATTACGGGGAATCTGCACCTCCGTGTTTAATGTAGAGAATATTCTTGCTGTGTACTTGATTATGCCGCTTAAGCCCACAGAAAGACTATATTACCAAGATAACACTATGCTTAAAATCGCAAACCCATTGTTTCACAGACGTGCCTCTAAATTTTTGAACAGTGAATACGCTTAGACCTTTATTAATGAAATCGACAATACTTTCGCAACGATTCTCAAAATGTTGGAAATATACACCAGCGTTGGTTCAAGATGAACTCTTGACAGATGCATATTTCCCTGTACAAAATTTTCCGCGGGGTTAAGTTGTATTCCACTACCTGTATATGTTCCACCGAGGGCAGTGAAAAAGAACGAAAGCCAGACCTTTTAATGGGCAAACTAATCCATGATGTATCTCGCATCCGATCACACAGAACAGCGTCGAAAGAACAAAGGGCGCCTGTGCAAACTTAAGATTGGTAACACTGAATTTCACGTGCATGCTATTGATATCAGTAAGTTTCGTTTTGCAATAAAGCCATTCAACCGATTGGATTATCCCGTTTAACCTTGATCTGTTTACTGTTGAGCAGCATGGACTGCCCAGTGTCGCTGTATCATTATGAGTGGATGAACTATGCTCCACTAATTGTGTTCCAGTACAAGAATAACAAAGGTTCAAGCTTTGCACCAAACAGTTGCTTGATGGTAACGAAATTGGCCGCGGTGGAATTAGTGAGAAACCACAGCACACAATTATGTCAGAGTCTGGCAAAATTGTTTCGAAATTCACCCCGGTGCATTGGAAAATGAAGGTTCGGTATATCATCTACTTGGACTTTGACTGCCCGAACATTCCAGTGAGTTCAAACGACCAAGAAACCCTCGCAGTCCAATCCAATGTGAAGCAGAATGCTGAACAAAACCACATGAGGTTTTGTTATACTATTGCCATGAAATGGATTCCGCAACGGTCCTCCTCAACCGCGAACATCATTTACGAGTTTTCCATAGCCACCCACTTCTGAATCTTTGATAGAGATTCCAGCTCCACTGACGAGAAAGTCCGCGATAACTGTCGAATTGCTGACGCTTACAGAGGTGCTGCACACAGTGCATTATACCTGCAGCTGATACTTTATTTCAGCAAAACCAAACTTCTCATAATGTTCTATATTCTTCGCTGGTACGATGCAAGGAATCGCAACAGCATCAAACGCGGAAATAAATGATACCCACAACAATATGGAACCATTCAAGACGTTTCTGATAGAACAGCTGATATTTATTGACTCAGCTTAGTTTTCGTTTATAACTGGTGAGTCTGGTGTAAGACCAAATCATCTCAGCCTTACAGCGATATCTTTTAGCACGGCGAAGCTGGTCCCGAACACTTAGCCTGAACATACAAGTATTGTTTAATCTTGGTACATTCTACATTAATTATTTGGTGTTCGTAGGTTTATATAACAGTTTCGTCCATTCAAAAGGAACATTGTGATATGAGTAATCAGATGTTGTTAGGCAATATCCAGTGTCCTCTCGTTGTTTTCTGACGCAGCCATTTTGATTAAATTTGCCTATGGTGTAATCTGGCGTTATGATTGCTTGCACAGTTCTTAAGAAGACGAATATAAAGCCTTGCCCAACAGTGCCTTGCGCGGCAGATTCAGTCTGATTTCCTGGTGTTCAGCTAGAATTTTCCATTTCTATCTCTATTTGCACTTTCTAAATACCCACAATGGCTCAGAAATCCCATGCGTTTAGGATGCAAAATTGCGAGATGGTATAATAATGTGGAAATAATATTTGAAACACAAGTTATGATTGCACTTTTTATATGATAATGCATTATATGGTGTGATACTCAGTGTCATTACACTTTTGTTAGGGCTATGTACGTTCTGGGAAGCATCATCACCCATTTAGTTTAGTACTTGCACCTTCGGAGGTTGCGGTATGTACACCTTGTGCTACTGTAAGAACTTTGGTATGGTTATCTGATTTAACTGAACTTTCGTCGTGTAGTATCTTGTATCTTTAGCACTTTCTGTCTTTGGCCACAATATTCGGTGTACTTCTGTATGGTAAGCTTTCAGTACTTCTTCGCTTGTGTATCTCCTATTTGCCCCTTCTGCCCATGGGCATCGTCAGTGTTTTCGGCCGTGCACCTTATATATAATTTATGGTGCATATAATAAACCCATATCCCATTCTCAGGAGCAAACACCATGAATTGTATGTCATGTAATAAATATAATCTAATCTATATTGTCTTTAGAATAATTGTGTTAGAATAACTGATAGCCGTCATAATAAACCGATTTTTGTGTTGAAAATTTCTGGCTGTCTCTCTTCTCTTCTGACCGGACGTAGGAGATCCATTTGTAAGCGCCATTATTTGAGTCTACTTTAAGTAGACCCATATATACCCTTTAGATGTTGTTTCCGGAAAACGAGACTGATATGATTTGCAGTCTTGTTTTCCGGAAGCAACATCTTAAGGGTATACTGGAGTCTAAACAGCCAAACGGTCAGAGTACGATGGAATCTCTCATCAGTCTCAGTGACGATGTCATGACCCGCCCTCATAAACGCCGTGCTTGACTAGGCCCTGAAATACTGCAGTCATAAACTAATGGCCTGGATCAACTTGTAGTAGTCAACTGACCGGCGACTTTGTGTGCCTCTTATGTGGTCAAGGACTTGGTTTACTTGTAACGACTGTTGAGATCACACACGTATGCGCTTACTTTTATCTGCACTTCCTAACCTTGTCGTGAGACAGAAAGAGAGGTCGACCTAGTTAGGAATTGAAACATCACACAGAGGTCTTAGGAATTTTGCGCGGTACTTCTTGAACCATTCCAAGGGAACATCTTTCGAGACTTTTGCGTCTTCGGTCAGTTTTTTTTTATATTTGTCAAACTCTTTCAGTAACTTTGCAGGCTCTTTTTTCTTTCCGCAAGCTTAGTATCCGTCACGTTTTCTGAAAATTAGCAACTATCACTCCCATTTGTCGGCACAAATTACCCGTGCTTACTAGGTTACAAATATGAGTAGGCCATGTAGTCCACGTGGTGAGTCTCTGAGGTAATAAAAAATATCAGCTCAGTCTACGGGAGTCGCAGTGATGGAGCGTGAGTTGGCTTACAATCCGTGTTAACGTTGTCGTAATGATATGAAATGGTTATAATGTCTGTCCGGATAACACCTCAAGTTTTACAACTAGCTTTGCATCTCTGTTGGCTCCTGAGGCACCATTAGGTACAAACATCTCAACTTCAACTCACAGTAGACGGGATGCTCAAGAGATTTTTCAATTTTGCATTTAGAATTCACGTAGCTTAAAACTAACAGAACTGGGGAGAAAATAAAAATAAATTAAGACTCTACTGTCATAAACTAAGTAACAGACAAGCAAAACCAACAAGTTTTGAAAACTTAATAAATAATTCTCTTATCAAAGTTATAAATGGAGGTGTTAAAGGAACAATATTATGAAATGAATCTAAACTAATCCTCATAAAAATTCTGATGAATGAAAAGTTCCGTCTAAATTTTAAGACCGGAACATTAACATTTTCATTCCGACTAGCCGGCTTTGATGCGCACATACCTAAACCAAAGGTCAAATTCGCCAGAGAAAGGAAGACATCACTGGAAGCTAGCAAATTATCTAATTAATTACTATTAGTAAAATACTGTTATTTGTTTGTTTACATAGACTTCGCTATTATTTAATTAAATAGTTTATGCCAATTTTTTAAATCTGCTTTATAGTAATTATTTAATATTCTGTCAAAAGCCAATTAATATACGTTGCATGGCAGTCGATAGAACAAGCAACATAAGTATTATGGTGCACTGGTCGTCCTAGTGACAGGATCAATTTTGCCTTCTGAAATCATATTGTGTAGGATGAAGTTTCGATTGACTGAAATGCACAGACCAGCAAAACCGAAATTGGAGAATCTATGTATAAACCATCCTAGAAATTCCAGAGTATAAGATATAGTGACAGGCGGGTTACCCCTGTATTTAATCAAAGTCAACTCATACCACGCCAAATTGATTCCATACTTTCAGTGAGTAGGAAGAATCAGTTAACTGAATGAAAGTAATGCTTGGACGGAGATTCGAACACAGTATCACCTGAATTCTACCTCTAGACACCAATAATAATTATAATAAAGCTGAGTAATAAAAGCTATATATATAACGAAAACCTGGTTTATCTTTGGGAAGGACAGTGGAGTATACTTTGAAAATGTTTAAAAAATGTGCAAGCATCTTAGCATAAATAAGAATTTTAGGCATTATATGCATTCATTAGATGGTTGACAGATTTCTTTTATTTCAATAAAATCAAGTAAACATCTTCCTGCCGAACACATCACTATTACTTCATCTTAAACTAATACATGCGGAACTAGGTCAACATTCAGTTTATGCTTAGGTGAGTAAACATCCAGCTGTTGTATAATTATTAGGACTGTACGACTGTCTATCACCGTATTATAAAATCCTTGGTTTTATCCGGTTTTCTATTTAGACTGTATCTCGGTGGCGTTTGAGGGTCAATTTGGAAAGTATTCAAAATGTATTGCAAGGCATAATGAAATATTTATCATTTTTATTATATGCGTTCAAAACTTGTATATTTTAAACCCATTCAAAGAAACGGACTGATCTGATAATCTGAGCCGGCACCATCCCAGAACGGTATGATCACACAGTCCCTCTTGCTCTGCGTAGTATGGGTACTGCAATACACACCCCTTTACACGCTAGCTTACGCCAAGCGTACGTTTTTACCTCGAAACGTGAATTTTATAACCTTTGGCAAGTATTTCTTTAATGCCAAATCTCGTGGCTTGGTCAGGTCACCTGCGTCATCAACACTCCTCATCGTGGACAAACCAGGACTCCTGTGTCACAGACACTATTCCTTCTGAACTTTCTTAGGCCTGGACTTGTGGGTTGAGGGGTGGGTGTGTCATTCCTCAGGCAATTTTCGTCTCTGCTAGCTTTTCCTGACAAGTATTAATCTGCGATTCCGCAAGCTCTCCGCCACGAGCATCAATTTTTGTTTCCACGAGCTGTGGAGGGGATGCGAGATGGAGGGAGGAGGACTGAGCATAAAACGGTATTGGCATCTACTATTCTGCTACATCATATGTTTTCTTCCATCGATAGCTTTCCCGTTTGTAAATACAGTGTCTAAAATTTTCTTTAATTTAAGATCACCTTTTATGTCAAAGGAATTTCCTGCATTTTACAACGTATATAACTAAAAATACTTCCGTCACAGGCGAAATCTCGCAAAAGTGAGAAGTAGTTTGTGAACGCATGGTATGAACATCGTATGAGTGCGACCTTTTTGGATTATCTAAGTGTATACACATTGATTCACTATCTTACAACGATTTCTATAAAACTGATTCTCATATCCTATTACCAAACTGCTGTCTCTCATATCATATTACCAAACTGCTGAAGTTTTCCACGACTATGTATGTATGTGTGTGTGTGTGTGTGTATGCGCGCGCATGCACACACATATATGCGTGTGTGTGCATGGGAGGAAGGTGATAGGAATGATGATGGATGTATATTTATTTGCATGTTCATGTTTAATAATGTTTATGTATGTTTTACATGCATCGCAGGTTAGAACACTGTATGATACATTGAAAGAGACAGATTGGGTGGCTTGATAGTGATAGACAGACAGACAGATTGGGTGGCTAGGTAGTGATAGATAGAAAGACAGACAGACCGGGTGTCTAGGTAGTGATAGACAGAAAGAGATACTGAGTTGCTAGGTCGTAAGAGATAGAAAGAGAGACAGACTGAATGGCTAGGTAGTGATAGATAAAAAGACAGAGAGATTGGGTGGCTAGGTAGTGATAGGCAGAAAGACAGACAGATTTGGTGGCTAGGTAGTGAAAGATAGAAAGACAGACAGACCAGGTGTCTAGGTAGTGATATACGGAAAGAGATACTGAGTTGCTGGGTAGTCAGAGATTGAAAGAGAGACAGACTGAATGTCTAGGTAGTGATCGATAGAAACACAGACAGATTGGGCGGCTAGGTAGTGGTAGACAGAAAGACTGACAGGTAGTGATAGTTAGAAAGAGAGACCAGGTGTCTAGGTAGTGATAGACAAAAAGAGATACTGAGTTGCTTGGTAGTGAGAGATTGAAAGAGAGACAGACTGAATGGCTAGGTAGTGATAGAAAGACAGACAGATTGGGTGGCTAGGTAGTAAACGACAGAAAGACAGACAGACAGTCTAGGTTGTAATAGACAGACTGTCTAGGTAGTAATAGACAGAAAGACAGACCGACCGGATGTCTAGGTAGAAATAGACAGAAAGACAGATGAAAAGGGTGTCTAGGTAGTAATAAACAGAAAGACAGACATACCGGGTGTCTAGGTAGTGATAGACAGAAAGACACACAAAAAGGGTGTCTCGGTAGTAATCGACAGAAAGACAGACCGGGTGTCTAGGTAGTAATATACAGAAAGACAGACAGACCCGGTGTCTAGGTAGTGATAGACAGAAAGACACACAAAAAGGGTGTCTAGGTAGTAATAAACAGAAAGACAGACATACCAGGTGTCTAGGTAGTGATAGACAGAAAGACACACAAAAAGGGTGTCTCGGTAGTAACAGATAGAAAGACAGACAAACCAGGTGGTTAGGTAGTTATCGACAGAAAGATAGACAGACCGGATGTCTAGGTAGTAATAGACAGAAAAAGATACAAAGTTGCTAGGTAGTAAGAGATAGAGAGACATACTTGGTGGCCATCTGGTGATAGAAAGAGAGACAGACTGAGTGGCTAGATAGTTATGTGTAGAAAGACTGAATGGCTTGGTAGTGATAGATAGAAAGAAAGACAGTCTGGGTGGCTAAGTAATGCTAGATTGATAGGGATACCGACTTGGTGGCTATGTAGCTGGTTGTAAGATAGACGATAGGTAGTTAGAAAGTTGGAGAGAGTATTTACATATATTTACCATCTACTATGAGAGACTGGCAGAACTTATTGTTGATGTTGCATCTATACAAGACACCAGGACGATCAATAAATGACAGTGTCGCATCGCTGTCTCGAGGGGCTCCCACAAAAATCCTATATGATTGAAACATAATCGAAATGATGAGTGAACTGTTTAACTGAATTTGTAAGCTCTCTCTCTCTCTCTCTCTCTCTCTCCAAAGTTGCTCTACAGTAATATTATAATATTGTATGATGTTGTGTGTCATTTTCTGATCTGTTAATAATTATTTTGGTGCCGAACAATTTGCGGGACTATTACGTTGCATTAATTCTATCGTATGCACCCATCCATCAATTTATTTATTTACTTTAATTGTGTTCATCGATCCATCTATCCATCGAGAAACCCATTTCATTCTTCTATGCACAAATATATAAACACGCATGCACGCACGTAGACAATAAGTATGGTCAATGCAATTTGCAATGCAATTCTAATCATTAGGCATGATTTTAAAGGCACATTTAACTCAGTGACACGCATAGCAACACTTATATTCAGCCCATCCCCTTACAACAGTTTCGCGCACAAATGCACGAACACATGAACGTATTCGAACACGAAATTTGAACACGCACACAAGATCTCATTGTTTTGAGGTAACAGTACATTAAACTTTTCTTTTATCGTACATACCATTTGTCAGTCCCAGCATCCGAATGAATAGCAACTGTATATCCAAAATAGCTGTCCCTAAGGTTTCCTCCCGTAAACACTAGAGCGCCCTCTTCCATGATATTGAAAGCATCGGACATTGATGTAATGGACGTGAAATACATGATCACAAAGAATAATGGCATCCACATTTTAAACGAGTGAAAACATTGGTCAGTGAATACTTTGATGTAGTTTCATCACCTCTCTGTCTGCGAACTATTCATACCTAGCACTTGATAATTGTCAAATTAATTCTATTTCGTCCTGAGTTTTTCACATTGGATGTATCACGCACTCTGATTCCAACTTAGAACAACCTACACTTGCACAAAAATTCCGAACGAGAGTTGATTTGTCCAATCCTCCACTTGTCTCTTCACCGTAGAACTAGGTCCCTCTGTCACACTCCAACAACATAAAAATGATTTACAAATCGAGTCGATGGAAAATTATTCCGATTTTGAAAAAGTATTTTCCGGAGACAGTTGAAGTCTATTTCCGGGTATTTCCTGCTGGATGAGTCAGTTATGCGAGTAAAATAAAATCAGGAACTGTTGCACATGCAGACGACACTTGATAACGAATAATAATGACCTTATCTGTTCCAGCAGCCATCCACGTCATATAGTGATAGTCAGGCTAGCCATGCTGTGTATCATTTTTTATACATACAATCCATTACTACCGTTCATACGTACGTAGTAGGAGCAACTATTGGTTTGTAAATGAAGTATGACCGAATAAACTGGTGAGGGAAAATAAATAACGGGACGAGCACAGATCAGTCATATTAGTCATATAGTGACTTAGTGAACAGTATGGGATTGATATGAGTTAGTTAACGGAACTAAAATCTTCTGCTTGTCTTTCAGAAAACTTGTGTTCGCCCGTTCTTGTTGGGGAAGGTTGGAGTTGTTCGGTTATTTTTTTACAGGAATGATTTACCTGAAAGAAATTGCAGAGCACAAGGGAGATGTATCATCGGGAGAATCAAAATAAAAAATAAATAAAAAATATATGTACATTCTCCACAAATCTACCGCCGTTGAAAATCAAATGAAATGGAATGTTTTATTGATAAAAGATTGCAAACGTTTTTACATTTATAGTATTGGAGAAAGTGTATTACTTACGATATAATCATCATTCAATATGTCTGGATCTTCGGAACACGAATTCGAATACCTTATCCCAAGCGGATAACGCATTCCTCACAAGGCACAGTTCAATATCAAAACAAATCTTTGGATCACAAAGTGTATTACATTAGTGTATTCCTTAGTCAAAGTACTGAGAGAGAGAGAGAGAGAGAGAGAGAGAGAGAGAGAGAGAGAGATTAATCATGGAATAATAAAAATTTTCTCCAAATTATTATTAATTTCAATAATAAGTTTCATTCGGTTTTTAAGGAAATTTATCAAACAATTATCAACCTTCCGCTGCTATTTGCTTTGCTAAATTATTGGGCTGTTAAATACAATTAATCAACTATCCAATTATCAATCTTCGTCTGTAAATTACATGTTTGTCTAACATCGGGTTATTAAAAACTACTTGAAGACCTGGATTCGTGTGATATAAATGGTAGCATTCCCAGACTGAATCTAAAATTATCAATTATCAATTGCCCAATTATGAAATTCAGCTGTTAAATTAATCACCCTGCTTGAATTAAAGTCGTTACACACTACTCTGATTATTTGTTAGTTTCAGAAAATTATTAGACTCTAAGAAAATTTCCGATTATTTGGAAAACTTACTATTTTCACAAACGTTTGCCATGATTGTTCTGTGACGGAGTAAAATACCTTTTCCGTATTTAGAAGGGTTCTGTCACGTACTGGGAGTGAGTCAGAAATGTGTATTTGGTAACGGCTAATGTATATGGCTTGGAGTTACAATAAGTTGTAAAAGTACTATTCATACCAGACGAAATGCTATAGAAACCCAACTGTTTTGGTTCATGTATTATTTTTACTAGTAATACAAAGCCCATATTAGTTTTAAAATGGTCTGGTGCCATACATGACTGAAAGTCAAAAGGCAAAACAAAATACCTCGACACCAACATAGCGAACATGTACTATTAAATGCGCAACTGGATGCCGATGCATGTACGCATCTTCCAAGAAGAGAACATATCTCATCGCGAGTACATACACCACCACAAGAAATCTCAGCGATTGACGTAAACAAAGAAAGCTTCCTTGTATTTAGGGAATAACTGAAAAAGGAAGCCGCATGTTATCTATGGATGCACAGTAACCGCTCAGTAAGAGATATATCTATATGAAATGCTTCTAATTTCAATACGTTTATAATATTATATACATATGCCATTTGGCACAGATTTACAGTAAACTCAAACTGGTTTTCTTAAGTTTGCCTCTTTGATGAAGTCCTTGTAACTTTAAAAGTAGACTTGAGACTCCCGTGTTATATTCCTCTTACTTATTCAGTGTGATCATTTATGTCTTATTTGAAACGTTTGAACATTTAATCAAATGTATATGTCAAACATTTTCCCGTATGCCTTGTACATTATCGGCAGGTACCGTTACGTCAGTAGGGTAACCCAGCATTGCAAATAACCATGGTTCTACTGTTGTCGATTATGCTGTTTCTCTCGACACATTATTTTTACTAGTAATTCAAAGCCGGTATTGGTTTTAAAATGGTCAGTAGCCATGAACGACTGAATCCGAAAGAAGGCGAAACAAAAAATTTCGTCAGTAACAGGACGGACAGCTACTAACAAATCCGCAAATGGGCTACAGTTCTCTCATGGATCCACATGCAACCACATATTATGAAGCTCATCTTTTCCGATGTGGCGAGTTCAGATTTTGGATCCACCTTCCACTTACTCAAACTCATTCCCAACCCCGCCACATGCGACGGAAAACAGACACGTAGGCGTGTAATTAAAAAATACTTTACAATGTTATGAAATAGATTTCAAAACACTCCAGAGTGTATTGAAACAGGCATTTGACAAGTTCGAAAACGATCCATTTTATTTCTCAAACACTCCCATTAACAATGGAAGCCGCAATAGTTGCTAGAGAGCTGGACTCGTAATCCAATGGTCACCGGTTCAATATCTGACGAGGCCAGCTTTAGTCAGTTCCTTTGGTGTGTCCTTGCTACATGCACTTCGTTCCTATTTCCTCGACATGATATAAACAAGAACGAGGAGCCGCTAGAACCAACAAGAATAAAAAGAAGCCCTAATAGAAACATGTTATAAGAAAGTGAGAAATCTTGTTCTAATAATGAAGGCCAGTATTTTATAATGATATTAGAAACAGTGAAATATTGTATTTAAACTCCTTTATCTAACAAATATAAAGGCAACATTATCGTGTCTTACGAAAGAAAACACTATTCAGTCGATGTAGATATTCGTGTGTTTAGGGAATAACTGAGACAAAAGAGGAGCGTGTTATCTATTGATGATACATCTGGTTGAAGTGTTTCTGATCTAAATGCATGAATATTATTTGATAAATATGTCATTTGGTATATATTTAAAGGGTACTTAAACTTGATTCATAAAGTCTATCCAGTTTGATGAAGTCCTTACACTTGAGACTCCAGAAGTTCATGCATCTAAATTATTCAGTGTGATCATTTGTGCCACGGTATGCCATGTGCATCTTCGTTAGTTTCCGTGTCTTAAGTCCGTGTGACGTTTATATGGTAACCCAGCATTGCGAATCACTATGGTTCTATAGTTGTCGTGTATGCTGTTTCGTAAAAATAACACGAGTTATACAGTATGATGAAATATATCTGATACTAAGTTACGAAATGAAAATATCTTCTATATACTCTAAACTCTTTAGTTCATTGTTATGTTTGCCTGCAGTGCCTTGTCACGGGTAAAAGCTATATTTCATCACTACATATTTAATCTGTTTTGTTTCATTAACTACATATACCTACGTATTATAAATTGTACAATGAAATTAAAAAGTAAGCTGCTGCTTGTGTTCCTAACTGTTTGGTAACTGTTCTACTTCTGATTATTCCAGCTATACGGTCGAGTGAAAGCTGTAGGGTCAATAGTTTCAGCTTACCGAAATCCACCCCACCCCCCACCCCCGCAGCTTGTGTTCCTAGCGATTTTAAAACGAAAATGATACAGCAGTTGCAAAAAAAACGTACTAATTGCTTTCATTCATTTATATTTTCTAACTTGCTTACCACAAGTCGATTACCTTCTTCGCGTTTCAAACCTTACGAAATTTCAACACTAACATGGCGTCCATATATGCGAAGGCGATTATGTAGATGCAGACTACAAAGCGTGCACCCTCTGTGTATGTGGAGGCATTAAATCCATCCCTTCACTGGAAATGAACTATTCCTGCAGGTGGAGAATGACACTGTGCGGTTCGCTCGTTAACAGTAAATTCTGCTTTTAAAATGCAGAAAGATGACAATCTCGGGGATGAATTGAAGACTGTACACGAGTGTTCTTTGGATAAGAAATATTGGAATAAGTTAAATAAAGAAATATGTCAGATTCAGTTGCAGCTAGCGTCTTATTGTATTATTTTAACGAGTTTTATACATGTCATGTTAAATAATGTTTGTGATTTTATTATATAAAATTCATCAGAATTCGGCATCACCATATGACGTTAGTATGTTTTATCTTTAAGTACAGTGGTAGTACGGAAAGCCATTGCTGCCAAAAATTAGCATTGACATAATATAAGCAAATTTAAAATAAACACATAAAAGGTACAATGAAATCAGCATGCTTGTAAAAGAACAATATTAAAGCTCAGACAATATGATCAATATTCAAATAAAGCAATGGATTCACAAACGAAGCACAAATTTCAGCTGGAACAAAGCAAATTTGAATGAAACAAGCAAACTTCAAATGAAATAAATCGTATTCAAAGAATATGATCAACTCTCAAATCAAACAAACGAGTCACAAACAAAACAGACAAATAACTTCAGAAACAAACCACGTACCAATGAAACAAGTGAACGTCAGAAAAGTAAATGTGATTTCATTAAATAAACAGACACCAGCTGACGAAGCTAACACAAAATGACTCGCTTGTCGTAATGGCATGTCCCACTCCTATCTCCGTCACCGATCTCTAACAAGTCGATATTGTTTTGTGCTAGTTCACTGGCAATAAAGGCTTTTCGTCTTTGGGTCATGTTCCAGTGTCTTGTTTCATGATAGTACTGACATTTTATGCTCCTAAAGTAAGTTTCTTTTGCGCCGGTGTTTTTTGTTGTTGCTGTGCTAGGTGCTGCATTTCGACCGCATCGGAAGATGATCTGCCAGTCACGGTAAATTGGCAATAGTATGTAGGGCTCATAATGTTTAGGTAACCTTTTCTAGATCCCTCCCTGTACAGGGTAAGAAGTGTTATCCTAAAATGGGCTGCTCAGTCACCCCGGGTGATGCCAGACTTCTCTGCTGCCTTGGATACAGAGAACGACCACTTGTTTAATTTCCGCCACCGTGCAGGATTGCGATTACGAATGCCAGTGGTCACCTCTACCTGTCACTTAGCCACTCCCGCATTGCCGCAGGAAATTTAAAAGTTCCAGTACAGGCAAGTATGGGTTGCACAACACAAACTGTGATGAAAACAACACAACCTGTGAGGAATACATTTTAAAGTGAAAAATAAATTGTAAAGGTACGATCCCACACTCATGAACACGATAGCCTGTTCCCAGTAGCAAGAAGAATCGCTACGGCTGTATACTCCGTTGGCGGCAGTGGATGACTATGACTTCTAATGTGCCTCGCCGATGCCCTTGAGGTTGGTGGTCCACCATCGTGGTCGACTATGATCACATCCGCCCAGTCCACCAGAGCAGACTTCACTTGGAAGGGCAAGCAACTCCCTCTATTTAACCCATAGGTGGGGCACTGGTTGGAGTGACGCCCCGGCGTTTAAGCACACCGGTGGGCCTGCACGCCACACCTCTGGGGCTCACTGCTCTTCCGAGACCCCATACAGTTCAGTTATTGGTCAAATGATACACAGTTACCAAATGTTGCCACGAGGAGGCACTGCAGGAGTCTTGGCGATGGAGAAGCTATCTACTGGCTAGGGAGGTTTACGCCCTCGACTCCCTTTTTAGCTACTGGATGTTCGGGGTACGCCGGTGGTAGTAGCAGGAAAAAAGTGAAAACACTAATTGCAGCTACACTATTGTGCTAGCCGCATCATACACGCCCTGTGGCAGAGCTACAAACTGGGGCTGAACATCATGAAAGTCGAAAACGAAAAGTATATATTTTGTTATCAGATAAATTCAGCTGTAAAAATGATTTCCCGAATCCTCAAATTCCTGAGAGAGAGAGAGAGAGAGAGAGAGATTAATCATTTAACAAGTGAATGTTTCTCCACATTATTATTAATTTCAATAATAAGTTTCATTCGGTTGTTAAGGAAATTTATCAAACAATTATCAAGCTTCCGCTGCTATTTGCTTTGCTAAATTATTGGGCTGTTAAATCCAATTAATCAACTATCCAATTATCAATCTTCGTCTGTAAATTACATGTTTGGCTAACATCGGGGTTATTGAAAATACTTAAAGACATGGATTCTTGTAATATAAATGGTAGCATTCCCAGACTGAATCTAAAATTATCAATTATCAATTGTCTGATTATGAAACTGCAGCTGTTAAATTAATCACCGGGCTTGAATTGGGGTTCTTACACACTACTCTGATTATTTCTTTGTTTCAAAACATTATTAGACTGTATAAAAAAAATATCCGATTATTTGCCATGTGCATCTTTTTTAGTTTCTGTGACTTAAGTCCGTGTCCGTTCATATGTTAACCCAGCATTGCGAAACACTATGGTTCTATAGTTGTCGGGTATACTGTTTCTCTCGATTGTTTTCTGAGTGCATGCAATTTGTCAGTGTGAATAAAACCAAGGTCAAAGAATCTGAACAATTTGAAAATAAAGCAAAGAGACGTTCCCGTCAGGTCTTTAGCGAACTGCAGGGGACAAAAAATCCATTTAAGGTGTTATCGATAATTGGTAATAAGCTTTGAACCATATTGATTGTTCTACCCCAATGGCCAGTTTTGTCTCCTAGACGAAGGGTTGAACATCCATTTCAGGTTCAGAAGCGCAGGGCTGAGCCTCCGGCTGTGCCAGTCTTTATAGATTTCTGGTCAAAGCAGACGCGATTGTTTCAGATATTTAAGTGGATTTATTTATTTAAATTATCCACTGGAACCACTAAGTACAAAATGTTATTTTTTATTAAATCACTATTGTGACTTCACTTAATGACATTTTAGATTATAGAATTATGATGCATCAAGACTGTTAGCATATCGCCACATTCTAGGCTATTTCTAACTCCGTACATTTAAGATTGGAATTCATTTGGAACACTATTGGATTTCATTCGAAATGCTCTTTACTTTTGGATTTGTGATAGAACATTTACGACTTTTTTGTATCTAACTCACAATACAATAAGTTCTTTGTAAATTGTCACTGTGTACTATGGAAATAAAGTCTTTTTTAATTGTACTTAATTTGTCGGTGTTCGTTCCTTTCTGTTACTTAATTTAAGATCAAAAACCATAACAAAGTAAGAAGCTGTGTCAGAAAGAACTATTTAAAGTAGCGGCCTATTTCCAGACCAGCGCTACCGTAGGCATATTCATTAACAACATCGAGTAGCCCATGCACGAGGGTCTGGATTCGGAGCGAGTCATTCGATCTAGGTGTTCGCATTACCACGCATTTCCACTGAGATCTGTTATCGATGTGGAAAACAACGATTGTTGCAACCTTTTACAAATATTTCTTTAATAACAAATTTCGTGGCCTGGTCAAGTCACCTACGACACCGACAGTCGTACTCGTGGACAAGTCATGTCACTAATTATTTTGAGTTCATCACGGCTTGGCCTTGGAAGAGGCATCATCCCTCTGGCAATGTTCGTCTCTGCGAGCTTTTCACGGCTAGTATCAATTTCGGTGGAGAGGGGCAGGGGTTGAGAGAACGAGAGAAGGAGGGAGAATGGGGAGGTGCTGAACATAAAACGTTATTTACATCTACTGCTGTGATGCATCAGATTTTACTTCCTTCGGTAGCTTTCCCGTTTGCGAACAGAATTCTCCGAAACTTTTCTTCGGTTTCAAATTACCTATTATTAAAAAAGGTATTTTCTGCATCTATTCAACAACGAAATACTTCCATTACATGTGAAGGCTTGCAGCAGTGACAAGCAGCTTTTCAAAGCACCGTAGAAACAACATACAAGTATGACGTTCTGGATTATCTACATTTCTATACACTTGAGTCAAAACATTACGGTAAGTAGATTAGTGGCTTGCATGAAACTACTGTACTCTACTGATATTTCATACGACTATGTATGTATGTATGTATGTATGTATGTATGTATGCATGTATGTATGTATGTATATGCTTATATGTACCCATACCCAACGAGTGCACACACAGGTAAGCGTGTGTGTGCATTACTAGGAAGGAGATCTGAAGGGAGGATGCATGTATATTTGAGTACATGTTTGTGTTTAATAATAGTTATGTTTAGTTTACATGCATTGAAGATAGGTACACTATGAGACAAAAATAAAGAGACGGACTGGGTTGCTAGGTAGTAATAGATAGAATGAGGGACAGACTGGGTGGCTAGGTACCAGGTTGGCAGGTTAGAAGATAGGTAGTTAGAAAGTTGGAGCCCATGGCATAGTTTTACTACCTACTATTATACTATATGTATGACTGACAGTTACAATTTAAGCAATGATACTAGCCCCTGGGAGATCAAGAGGAGAAAACGCTGATGTTCTCGGCCAGTAAATGTGATGCTGACCTGTCCTGTCACAGCTTTGCTTGTTTCCAGTCATTCCAGGACTGGCAGTCGGCACTAGATTTTAGAACGTATTTATGTTTTCATACACAATGATGCTGTCGCCGCTGCACATCTGTGATTACCAAGCGCAGCTAAAACACTTTACCATCCTGGGTTGAAGAAAATTACTTCACAGATACCAGGGTAAGTGCCTATTGTCTGTTCTAGAGTTACCGGACCAACTACTTGATAAGTCTATACACCATCGTTTAAAAAGCGACAAGAACTACAAGTGTTTGCATCTTCTGCATAGCGATAAGTCTTTATTCACATTAGTGATTTGGGACGAAGTAGCAGATGCATATATATTATTACAAAATTATATACACATATAACATCTAATTTAAATAATTGGTAAGTATTTCATATCGTAATTCACACATGCAACAATATGAGTAAAAAATAGGTAGACACAAACTTATAAAAAAATACACAATACACAATAACCCATTGAGATACACCCAGCTTTTCATCTTTTCACTTGACTTTTAATCAATGGACTTCAGTACTTTTACATTAAGGTATGGACCTGTGTAAAGTTTGATCAAAATAATTTTAGGGATTAAAGAGTTAAGTCCTGGATTAGAAAACAGGACACGAACTTAATTATTCACTATTGTAACCTTGATCTCGAGGCATGAAATATGAATACACGAGACGCCCTAAAATCGAGACGTATAATAAGCTAAAGTTTCAATGAAATATCTTCTCAGTTTCACAATTTATACCCGTACATAGATGTAGGCCACTAATTTATATTTTCCATTGCCTTTACATTGACCATGAGACAATTACTGGTTAAAATTTCGTTAATATGTCATCATTGGTTTCAAGTTATACTACAGAAAATCGAGTCACGTAATTACATTTTCCACTGCAATTACATTGACCTTGAGGCTGGGGTCCTGACTATGATGCACAATACACCGTCCATGCCAAATATATGAGCGTCTAAAGTTCACAAAAATATGTTCAGTGGTTCAACGGGATCATTTACAAGGATAAATACCACATAATTACATCTTCCCTTGGAATGAACTTAACTAAGGGAATGGGGTTGCTATAGTAAGAGACACATCGTATTGTCAAAATATATACTTGGGCAATGTAGAATGAAAATCACTCCAACTGATATAAAGTTATGAGCCAGACAAGACGAACAAGGATGTACATGTACGCATGAACCGACGCAGAGACAATGCCATACCACAGAATACAAGATTTAAGACAAGCTTCTTCAAATTTTGATTATGTTTGCCATGTGATTTTCTGTAACCGGTATATTCTAGATTTCCATACACACCATTCTAGTGTTCTATGTCATCGGTTACGTAAAGAACCACGTGCAAACAACATTTCAAAGGATCTCCTACAAAATACACGTCATTACCCTTTACTGCTTTTATACATCGATTAGCGTCCGTTAGTTTAAATTACGACAATGAATAAAATATACTGAAAACAACGTGGAGAACAATATTCTGTTTGCAACTTTAGTCATTGCACAAGCAATGTATATATATGAAGTTACAGATAAACAAATGTAATACATGTATCACAAAAGGGGAAAAAAAATGTTGCTAAAACATTTGGTCACTCGACTAGAAAGAAATAATGAACGTACGGATTAGACAGACACAAGCACGGACGCCAATATGATCAATGTGCCGAAGTTTTTACCAAGTTGGGTTCGACAAACATCAAATATCGTATGCATATTTAATGGACCTCTTAAAAAATACAAGATGGCTTAGATTAGAAAAAACTACCTGATAAAGTAAATTTTAGCTCTGTAAAATCTCTGTCTCTCTTCGTCTCTGTCTCTGTCTCTCTCTCTCTCTCTCTCTCTCTCACACACACACACACAAAGCAACTTAAAAGATACCTTGATAAAGGAAACTTCAGCTGTGGAAAATCTCTCTCTCTCTCTCTCTCTCACACACACACACACACACACACTCAGTTATACAATGCAAGATAAAATGGATATATTTTAACTGAAAAGTGCTTGGCGGGGCTGATAAACGTTGATCCAAATTGAACGACAAATATGCGGAATATGTAACTTACACCCGTGAGAATACCATCTATATCGTAACTGCAAAAGGTATCCGAATGGTCATTATACTGTGATTACCTTTGAAGAAAATGTTTATTTCCAGTAATGTTACTGCTAATTAGTTGGAAATCAACACAAACTGTTATTAATTTGATATATTGTCAGGATCATTCTTCATCGGGAAATGAATGAAGGCAAAACAATATAGGACTACATCCTTAAACTGTTAGTGTTACAAAAACACAACCATTTTTTAAATTTTATTCTTATGTGGGGGTTTCCAGACATGACCGAAATGTTAGGCAAATTCAACAATATATGACCTTTACAATGACCATATTTATTTTACTATAATGGAATGAAAATCACGACGTTAGTTTATTTTCATTGAACGGAAACAGTAGTCTTACGCCTTATTCCAAAAACATTACGATGTGTATCCACGCCTAGCTTGTCAAGAGCTACCTGGTCGTTATTTGAAAGTGCGCGATTGGACTTGTTCCATTTCGTTAGTTTGTAGGCGATTTGTCAGTCGGTCAGTAGAGGGAGTGAGGTCCCTTAAAACATGGTAGGAGGGTAACCTTTAAACTTCTTTGTAATTTCGTACATGTCACTCTTCTACTCTGCATTTATTTAAAGTTCAATTTCCATATTATACTTGTCAATTCGGGTTTATATTTATAAGAATAATCGTGGTGAGATGCCTCCAACAAATATTTGCATATGCCAATCATATTTCATTCTTTCATAATGCTTCAAGCAAATGCTACGCAGCTTTGTTTTCGGCCCCAGTCTCTTCCTTTGCTCCATCCGTCTTGTCCTGCCCGGAAACTGCATCGCCTCGTACCAGTCTTTTACTGTCCTCACTCTTCCTTCTTTCCAGCTCTTTCCTCGTCTTCCGTTTAAAGAATCCACACTGTATATGCAAAAATATGAAAGAAAAGGGTATGCAACTTTTTTCTCTTTAATCAATAAACTTTATAACTTTGGACCTTGAGAATATTTGAAGATATTTTGGCCGTTAATATTATTTAATTTCATATACAAATATAGAGAAGCAAACCTTGTATAATTATGAATAGTGTTGTTTTCTTTTATCTTCATATCAAGTAAAGTCAAGAAGTCATTTTTCATTATTTATTTAGAAATTCATTATAACCATGGTCAAGATCTTATCTTTCAGTGACCGCTCCGGTGGCGGCCTAGTGGTTAGGGCATCAGCCTCGGATCTCGGTGGTCGCGGGTTCGAACCCCGGCCGAGTCATATCAAAGACGTATGAAAACGGTACTTGCAGCTGCCTCGCTTGGGGCTCAGCACTAACAGGTTAGTACTAGGAACTGGCCGGCCTGGTGTCACAATAATGTGATTGGGTGAGACATCATGCTACTTGTCTGCAGCGTGATTCCCCAGTGCTCGACATCACTATAAACTGCCACACTGCAAACATCGTAGCGATATGACAAAAATATTGTTTAAGCTACGTTAAAAATCGAAAGTACACACACACACACACATTATCTTTCAGTGACAATATAAAGTTTGTGTGGTCAAAACATGTCTGCTAGATATCCTTCTCTGAGTTATATTTAAAGCAAGCATATGATAGCTTTTTCCTGGAAAAGATAGATAATGAAAAGTCTGAATAAACAGACTGAGATCTGTGTAAGTGTGTGTGCGTAGATTAATCAATCGTCCTCGATCGATTTCTTGAGTAATTGAATAGTCGTTTCATATGTAAAACTTCACACAGAGAACTAACATACCTTCCACAAAATAAGGACTAAAACCACTATCAGCAGAAGGCCCCCTAGCACACTGACAAGGATAATCCACCATGCTATAGGTTTGGGAGGAGGACTCATTGGTATAATCCGTGTTTGAATCTGAAATGTAGACATGGCATTTCGACCACGTTATAGGAGTATGACTATTAAGGTAGTCATTTGTTTTCGACGTAAATATTTGAGTACTTGAGTCAACACTTAGAACATTCAAAGCTGCATAATTTTGTGAGAAACGGTAAACTCAAGAAGCCGGTTGTCTGACGTAGGCATAAGCATTCTCGTGGTGCCAAAAGACCGTAGCAGTTATAATATATATATATATATATATATATATATATATATATATATATATATATATATATATATATATATATATATATATATATATATATATATTCTTCTGCATTAAATAAGTTCATATTGATAATGTAGTTATCTTTCCCATGAGTTTTATTTAATACTTTATTTGGCATTTGATATGTTTAAATATACTAGACGGAGAATGGCACCACTGTTTTAGTACTTACGTCTTAGGTTTTTAACTACTATGTGATACTAATTTAAAAAAATTATAAAGAAGTCTTATTAATTATGAACTTATTAAATAAATATCCCATTTTATACCTGTATTATAGCAAAGAAAACTAAATACCAAATAACTGTGTCGAAACATTTCCTTATTTTGAATATTCTCCTGAGTAAAGTGTAACAAGTATCTTAGAAACATCTATCAAAGAAACATGCATGCATGCATACATACAGACATACAGACAAACTTGGTTAAACCTACCTCAGTCTCATGATTCAACGCATTAAACACTATGTTTGTTGCGTTCGCAATGCGTACAATGGCTGTTGAGACAATCTCAGAACTTTTACCATGCTGTAAATGAAAATAAAATATTTCAATATTGCTTTTCCTCCCCCTTCACCAGAATGCTCGCTCGCAGACATACATACATACATACATACATATATATATATATATATATATATATATATATATATATATATATATATATATAGAGAGAGAGAGAGAGAGAGAGAGAGAGAGAGAGAGTTAATTAGTTAAATAGATAGATATATTGATAGATAGAGAGATAGATTGTCTATGTACCTTTGTATTACGTGTATATCTGTACTCATTACAACTTTATATCTTTTTAAATTTTAATACTTAAACCATAAAACATCATAGATTATGCAGTTCATTTCCAGATTAGTTGACGGGAATAAATGTGTAGACTCTACGTTCACGATGAAACTTGCATATATAATAAAATCAATAATGATAATTAAAATTAATATTGAACGGGATGTTTTGGAGGTAAATCCACATAAACAAGGGTAACATATTGCAAATTTATCCAATCAGGGCGTCCGATAACGCACAAATGTGCGTTCCTGACGCAATAAAATTAACAATGACGCAGTAAAATCTCAGCCTAAGAGTCCCGTAGGACACAATAAAAATTGCTGGCCAAGTCGATTTCTAGCTTACAGAGAAGCCCGAGGTTTCTCAAAACAGACGTCTCAAGGATTTTCTTTGCAGTCTGTTGTGGTCAGGCTCATTAGTTATGCGTTCATTTCCGAGTGTAGCCGAATATGTATAGTGCGAAGGATTCAAATTAAATTAGAAGATAAAACCGACGATAATAAATATAACTACCATTATTTCCTTTCACGTCGAAATTCGGACAAAATGCCGTTGTGACTTGTGGAAGTTATGCGACGGAAAATGTAAGAGCAGATGGATCTTTGAAAACTTCAGAACATATCAGATCAGAAAAAAGTACAAATTAACACTGTTTTACAAAACTTTGAAAGAAGAATATAAGAGTAATGTAATACAGCACTCGGGATTGAACACATGAATGCATATTGCAAAATTTAGAATTAAATTTACGATGATCCAGTTCTGTAATTAAGACGCCTCGCCTGATATTTTTGTTTTAGGTTCGCGACGTATTACTGTCGAAATTATGACCTTGTGTAGCATCTTCCCATGTCGACTGACGGGATATCAATTTGGATTCAATAATATTTAAAGAATTACAAATAAGTAAAGCTGACAAGGTTTTGTGTCTCTTTTTGCTGGCATTATAATGGACATTATCCACTTTATGTTTTCCCAACATTTTTCTGAGAGGGAACTGCAACTTTTGTTGGTGGAACTCCTATTTTCACCTCTCTCTCTCTCTCTCTCTCTCTCTCTCTCTCACACACACACACACACACACGGAGAGAGAGAGACAGAACTTATTGTCGATATTATAAAGTGGGACCCCTTAAGATCTTGTAAGAACCCTATACAATTCAAATGTGGGAGTCCACGGGACTCCATAAAATATCAGTTTCACGGAAGCCCTGACAATAAAAGTTAGAGAAACTCATGACATTAAAAATGAAACGGAAGAAAATGCATCAACAGATGATTTAATGGAATTATATTTTGTATAAATTGACACACATTTTCATACGTATAAAGCTTCGTATTCCTTCTGATCAGGACACATTTTACTACTGGCAATGCCAAAAAAGTGGGGAACATATAAATAAATAATTATAAGGCTATGTATTGTTTTCGAGATCACACAAGTTCTGGCGACAACCAGAAACATATTATCAAGGGCTCAGAAATTCGCGTAATTTTAGGTCTCGTTCATATTTAAGGAAACCGGAGAACTTGGAAGGAATCACCGAACTTGGATAGGCGACCATCTACCCTTGTACATTCCCAAGCCCAGTATCAAACCATGGACAATAGATTACAAAGCGAGCGCTTGACCGATGCATTATCTAGGCAATGTAGCACTTTCGACTTTACTGCATATCTTGTTCAAGATATCCGTGTCATGGTGCCATTGTCTGCATTTTTTCAGTATTCAGATAAAATGAAAACCAGCTATTATATTTGTTTTCTATGCTTAAGACATATTAACAAGAAAGCAGAGTTTGACTTGTACACACTTACAGATAGAACATTTGGTAGTTCGATGGTCATTTCAAGGGTAAGGCTAACCACAGCGCTCTTTCTCGGAAGAATATTTCTTATGCGACACTCATACACAAGACAGTTGTCAGCAGAACAATCCTGAATAGAAAAAACATAATAGTGATATGAGTCTTAGTATAACTCAGGTCTGGAAATATGATACAAAATAGAAAGTACTGCTAATGTTTGTACAATAGTCTGGTAAAACTTGTAGATGACCTATTGCGACATAGAAGATTCTTGCGGTTTATGTATTTGATCTATTTAGAATCTGAAGGATCTGTATTGCTTATATCAAATCTGACTTTGCATACAGTACACAACCAGGGTCGTGTTAAACGATGATGCAGTAGATATCTTGGAAGAGATCAAATGGAAAAGGAAACAAAGAATATGAAGTCCCGGTAAGTCGCTGCCATTCAAATGTATTCTGACTACAGTCCAATTTAGGTTATTCGTACAACATACTCTCAATTATATTGCAAACCAACATAACCTGTTGCTGTATTTTTTAACAACCTAAAGCATTTGCACGCAGCTCATCAGCGGTAACGGTATAAGATACAGGTATTCGAATTCACAATAAGAATATAACATAGCACATACTGTATATTTCATAATTTGACAGAGAAAAAATGTCAGGTATCAAAATTCACGGTACCGTCCTTACGGATAATTTGTATGCTTTTTATACTGCGGTTGCTGATCTGAATTAACAAAGAATAAAAAAGCACTTCAATCACAATAAAGCAACTTTATTCTTGATTTCTTCTGGCTAATAATTCAAGGTAGATGAAGGTGTTTTATTTTCCTACATTAGCATAAATTGCTCTATTCATGAGTGATATAAGTTCTATTCATACAGAATAGTTACATGTAAAAAGAAAAAGAAAATTGTGTTGTCGACATTATGCATATTAAAGCCCAGTTTATCAGAATATCACGATGATTATTGGTAATACTCTCCAAAAATATACATACAAAACTTTTTACTTCCTTGGAACCAGAGCTCTCGTTCTTAAACAATGCAATACTAAATTTTGTTCTGTTAATCATCACACAATTCACTTGACAACTTCCTGGACAGGTTACCTGCAGATAGATACAAAGAAAAGAAAGTAAATGTATCATCTCGCTTTCGATGTGGTCGCTGCAGCCCTGTATGACATAAAGCGGCAACCCAAGTCATCGTGGCCTCTTAACTTTGTAACTGTTCCATATCTCTTCTAACGTGTGACAAAACTTAAAAGAATACATGTATGGAAACACCGACCCACCTTTCTACCTTGACCTTTCACACCTTAATTTATCATATTCAAAGATGTACCATGTAAACTAGTGAAGCTAGTTAAAATTCTGTTATCCACAGACACGTGCTATCATTTTTGTTAACGATCTGCCTCTAATTAAATGCCCATAGTCAAGATTACTAAGTTCGTGCTTAAAAAGTAGGTCTAACTCAGAAATTAAAATGCTATCAAAAGTAAACAAACGTATATCAAATTCGAGGTGCGATATGGTGATATGGGATGATAGTTTTCAATAAATTTGCAGTGCGATATGGTAATAGGGAATAATAGTTTTCGATATCAAATTTGTTGTGCGATATGGTGATAGGGGATAATAAATCTGCACCAAGCACGATAAAAATGAAGCCATGATAAAACGGATTTGCAACAAGGCCAGCGAATCTAGGTCTAATTTTTTTCCTTGTTTTTACACGGGCATGTTTGGAATATTTACACTGGACACACACACACACACACACACACACACACACACACATATATTGTATAAATTTGACAACATATACCAGTGAAAATGTGACAATGAAAGTACGTTCTAAGCTTATTCAATTTCAGCGACTGGAAATAGTTACTATTAAATATCTATGAGAGTAAGCCAGCTCGCATTCAAGTGAAAAGGGATGCATGCTTTTTGAATTTATTAGTTTAAAGGAAAGTTGCTTACGCTAGGTTCTTCCAGTAATCGAAGGTAGTCTTTTCGTTTGATCGTTACGTAAGGGTATTTCAGGTACACAACGGCCTCTGGCATGGAACTCGGACCTTGATTATGCAAGTCAAAGATATGCTTCACCTCGTAGGTATCTCGTCCTGCTCGCATCGAAACAGAATCTGGCCTCGAGAGTCTGCGTGAAGAAAGAGAAGTGGTAATGATGAGTCACAATTAAGTGCCACAATAATTAAAAATATTAGGATAAACAACACCAATACGTAGAATGTGTGACCGGTTTCGCTTTACTGCTTCATCAGACTGAATTCAGACTCGAAGCAGTCCTAAAAGAAAACATTTTACAAACATAACTAAATTCTTTACGTACCTTATCACAAGACGAAAGTATTATTATTAAAAATCCTGATTTGTCTAGCAATAGAGTAATAATGAATAAGGAGGTTTATATTAAAGAAGTAGAAATACAGTGAAATGAAGAATATTATACAAAACTTTCCAATAATCCTTCTGAAGACATTAAAGAAAAAATAAGGAAATCTATTGATCAAATCACCATACACAATTGCTTCATATATGATGAACTAGATATCTTCCCAAATAAAATACGCACACCTCAGTTTTATATTTTTACCCAAAATACCTAAAACGGTTGATCAGACACTACCTTTAGGGTCTCCAGGTAGACCCATTATTTCTACATGTAACTCATTTACAAATAATATACTGATCATATTTTACAACCACGGATGAAATCACTACCTTCATATGTCAAAGATACTTTTGATTTCATTACCAAATTGAAATCTTTACCGAAACTAACTGAACATTCGTTCATAGTTACACTTATGTCGGTTCACTCTACACGAATATACCACACAACAATGGTACGGAAGCGTGTAAATATTATCTTGAAGAAAACGAATATACATGTAAACTATCAAACGAACATGTTAGTGATTTGATAAAACTTGTGCTTGAAAATAACTGTTTTCAATTTGATAATACAAACTATCTCCCAAAAAATGGGACCAGCAATGGGTAGTTCTATGGCACCTTCCTGTGTATCTTTATTTATGGGGAAATTAGAAAATGATTTTCTAAAAATCGAAATTATTCTATTGATATCATTAATGCTGCTTTCCAAAAGCATCTTCTCTTACACAACTTGAATCTTTACAATGTAAAATCAAAAATAGAAATGAAGATATCATTCCTTTTGTTATTGACTATAATCCAAATGTACCTACTATAGGTGAGATTATCAATAAATATTGGGATCTTTTAAAATTATCATGTAAAGTAAGTGTTAAAACGCTACAGGAAAGCAAACTCACGCTTCCTTATAAAAAGACTAAATTTTTAAAGATTTCATAATTAATTCTAAAACAAAGGATCATCAACTAAATGTAATAGAACTAGATGTTCACAATGTTCTTTTATTAATGAAAATACTTCTTTAAATAGTAATAATACGAAAGAAACTTGTAATATGCGTTGTGATACTAATTGTGCAACATCAAATCTTATTTATTTGATCACATGCAAGAAATGTGGCATCTAATATATTGGACAAACCAGTCAACAACTATTTAAACGTATGAACCAACATAGATCAGACATAATTTTTTTTATCAATAACTCATTTTCATCTCATTTTGCCGCACATTATAATAACAGTTCCCATGCTTTGCAAGATTTCTCCTTTCAACCTATTTGTACAGCTGATTCTGATATGGAACGTCTGTTAAAGGAAACCTATCGGATTCACCATCTTAATACGGTATATCCAAAAGGTCTAAATTCCAAAACACTATACGACATTCATTACAATTTTTTTTTATAATTATGTCCCCTGTGTACAATTAGTTAAGAATATTTTTATATTATTCTAATTTACAGAATAACTTAACAAGTGAAAGTAAAAACTAATATAAAAATAATTTTTCAACAATTAAAGTTCATTTTTAAAATAATTATCTATAAAATACTTGTAAATAAGTATTATGCACACCATCATTTTTTTAAAATATAAATTGAGTTCTGAAGAAATATTGAACATTCCTCAATAATATATAGATATATAATATATTATTTGTCTTGGATCTTTTTAAAATGTGCATTATACATCATACAAATATTAATAAAACTGTTTATCTTTATTTATTCATAAATTATACAGTATTTATACAGGTACATAAATGCACTTCCGCACAACGATCTGTTTAAATTCGTTATCTGATGTAGGCTGCATAATTCATTAAATGATATTTAATTTGAGAATATGGCACAAAAAGGCCATGTTAATGTTTACATAAGTGGCAGTACTGTCGTCAATATCAGTGAATCTGAGCAGCACGTGAAATAAACTGTTCATTTTCATTGGTTGTGGCTAACAGCACTGTCATACTTCGTAAATGCACAGCTAACTTTCCTTTTTTACATAAAATGGTCACCTATTAATTGTGGTTGTTATATATTTGTTTCTTTCTAAAATTCTGCTGTGCAGTAGTTCTAACACGATGTGGAAATAACCGCTTTCAGAAGCGTAGAAAGCAATTCAATCCCTCCCCCGTAAATCTTAATAATAAAAAAATGAAATAAACCAACAAAAAACTAATTGCTTTCTATTTATTTAGAATATATTTGTCACTCTTAGAACATTTTGGGAAATAAGTCCTCTTACCCATTAAAAACCGTAACCACCTTTCTTTTGCCAAGCAGAGAAATCATGGCCGTATTATCTGCAAATATCGTCTCCTTGCTCTGCGTGGTGGCGTTGAAATAAAACTGGAAATTATTTTCGGTGTAGACAAACGGCACAAGAACAACTTGAAACTTTACACCAGCATCTTGTCGCATAGGGTTGCCATAGCTACACACAATAATTGTCTCGTTCTTAGGAGAGGTGTCTATTGATCTCACACTGGACACAACTCCCACTGTCTTCGGTTCCTCAATATTAAAACTGCACTGAATATCTGTCTCACCTTCAATCTTTTCAATTCTTTTGTATTTGAATGATTTAGGGAAGATTATGGTTAAGCCGGTGCCATAAGCTGGATCACCTGTCTTTGTAATTGATACATTCAGCTTTAGAAGTTCCAATTCATCGATGAACAATTCAGATTCTTTTTTTAGATCCGCATTCACTGACAAATGCAAGTTTGTGTTGCAATCATTGTTGGGACAATCCTTCTGGAATTCAATCTGAAAATATATATGTAATACGAGAACACAAAACATACACCAAGAATTCAAATTATTTCCAGTCACATGAATACAACCGGAAATATCTCCCCATTATCACGACTACTTTTCTCCACAAAATATTCGATCTACAATGTTTCATTATACATAGCTACGTATTAAATATATGACACAGAATATTTCGACTTATATCAGTCTTGTAATTTTATGTAATTAAGTGTGAAATAAAGAAACTTATTGGAGAACTAATTTGTATATTTTTTCATTGCTATACTTTCACATTTTAAAAATATATCCTTATATTTTCAAATGAAAATATAAGATTTCCCATCATGACATGCAACGTCTGGTTGAATCTGCATGCATAATTTATATCTGAGACAAAAAGAACAAGCACTTTGTGAGCTATAACAAATAAATAGAAACTGTTCTACCCTTCAGACATGGAAATAAGCTTTTTCCTGAAGACATTTGACTCAACGCCGTTCAAATCTCTGTTATTTCCCTTTACTTTCTTGAAAACAAAGATAAGCCCGCTGTTATTCATCACTGAATCAGACTTGCTTTGTGGTCAGATATGATCAAATAGTTTGCAAATAACAAAGATGTAATTTTTATACGAAAGACTAGGTCATCTCAACCCTACCGCTCCCTTGAGTCACGTATATTAATATGATCAACCTACGAAAGTGAGGTCAGTTTACGAAAAGGGAGTGGGTGGCTGGTGTTATGCGGCTGAGCGAGTTTAATCTTCAGTTCTTCGATGCTTCGATTCTGGAGCAGTTTTGGTATATAATGAAAAGATTTTTTTCTGCGTAAATAAAGTCTATATTTCATTTCGTGATAACATTTTTTTTTAACTCGTGTCTTAACCGCTCGTTAAAGGGTTACATTTTGTACCATACAATAAATCTCTATAGTATTAACTTTGAAAAAGAAAATATCCTCTATGCATACCTGACTCTTTAACTCAATATCCCATTTGCCCACCCCTACTACCACCACCACCACCACCACCCGTCATGTACAACAGCTACATTTCATTACTACATACTCAATATGTTTTGTTTTATTAGCTACACGTACCTACGTATCATGAATTTTACAATGACATTAAAAACTTAGCTGCTACTTGTGTTTCTAACTGTTAGGTAACTGTTCTATTGGTGTTCATTCCAACCATAATGGCGATTGAAAGCTGTGGGCTTTTTACTTTCACTCTACACTCAGGCAGCTTGTACCAATAGCGATTTTAAAAACAAAAAGCATCAAGGATAGTAAAAAATCCATAAAATTACTTACTCAATGAATTCATTGATTTATAATTTGTAAATGGAATACCGCGAAGGCGAGTATGTGTTGTTCACACACTAGGAGTCAGGAGGTTGGTTCCATATGTACCAGATAATTCCGTATATTTCCCTAACGTTGAGATTTAACGTCGTGTTCCCTTTTTTCTTTCAATTTTGTCCTGTGGGAAATAATAGCATTAAACAATTCATACATTGGATGAAGACGACAGAGTGCTGACTGTATGCATGCGTAAGTCTTCATTCCACCTCTTCGCTGAAAATGGACTCTTCCATCATTCGGAAAATGACACAGATCCTGGTCCTTGATAAAAGTGACTGCCCTTTTTAGAAAAGCGGCAAAAACGGCTAATGCTAGAGATGAATAAAGGACTTTACATGAGTGCTCACTGCATAAAATAAAACTATCAGAATGAGTTGAACAATGTCATATGCCAGACTTACTTGCAGCTAGTGACTTATTGTATTATTTAACGAGTTTTATAAATGTAACGTCAAACCATGTTTGCGATTCTTTTATATACAGTGCATTAAAAATTCGGCATCATCCTATGACGTTGCTATGTCTCATTTCTAAGTATACTGGCAAGGAGTGGCGAACGATTTGATCAAGTGAAGTTATGACACCAAGAAAGGTGAACGTTGTGTGATGTGATTAAAACTTTGTGACCACTAGTTTAGAGTATTTCGAGATTTTTTAAGTCGAATTTCTTCCATTACTCTCTTTGCGTATGCATAAATAGGTAAAACATACACAGAATCGCATAAACCTAATATTGGTTAATACTCTTTGAAAACGAATCAAAATCAGTGAAAACACCAGCAAGAGATTAGACAAACTGTTTGTGGGAAATATAGGTTGGCAGTGGTCTTGCCAATAAAGCGGTAGCCACTATGGTTGGAAGAGGAGGAGCGTTTTCAGAATGTTTCTATCTTTTAATTTTTTTGATTATTCGACTGCTACAAAATTGTTATTTTATTGAGATGCTCTGTAATAAAGTAATGAATACAATTTTATTCCACGAATTTCTTTCCAAAGTGGTATATCGAGACGGATTAATTAACGATTTATTCAAGAACCCTTCGCTAAATTCAGTACCTAGTATAGTGTTTACGAATAATGAAGACAGTTGTGAAATAATATTCCTTATAAAGCTTAAATCTCAACGACACAACCGTGTCACGTGTTCTTCTACAGATTGGCGTAACTAATAGTAGATAGTGTCCTATGATAATTTTCAACTCGTTCCATAAATTTTATATCCGTTGAACATTCATGTGAAATCCTCTATTCATACAGGTGTTGATATAAAGAAACACATGTTAGAGGTATTATCACACACACACACACACACACACACACACACACACACAATATATATATATATATATATATATATATATATATATATATATATATATATATATATATATATATATATATATATATATATATACAGAGAAAGAGAGAGAGAGATTATATGTAATTTAGCATTTTAAGTTGTACCTCTTTTGTTATGGACTTGATGGGCTGTTTCGCTTGAGAACCATCAAACAGATTTATTATGGGCAGCACTGGCCCTGGCTGATATAATGTTACATTCCTAAGTTCATATTCTGTATGAAATCGTATTGGGGTTACCAGATCAGATGTCGACTGAAAAATAAGTGAATGCATTTATAGGCCTTTTCAGCTCAAAATATTAGTATAATAATGTTCTTTTTATAACAATTTCATCAAAATACTTTCTGTTTATAAAGCAATGACATTCGATAGGTACAAAAATAAGCACAGCCATTTCATGTTCAGACCATAGTGGCGCGAGGATTCGAGGAGCTCGCATGCAATGTTCCTTAGTGGCGTCCATACATTGCAATAAAGATCAGAAGTAGTGAATGGGGTCACTTTAGCGTCAAGGGGAATTAGCATTAAAAAACACCCTGGGTCACTTTAGCGTCAAGGGAAATTTAACATTACGAAAACCCCTGGGTCACTTTGGCGCCAATGGGAAATTAACATGGGAATAAATTGTGGGTCTGTTGAGCGTCATGGGGAAATGGAACAGGGTCGGGACCCTATTTTAATAAGGTCCCGACCTAATGGGTCTATGGAAATGGAACAGGGGAAAAAATTGAAACAGGGATGGGTCTCTATTTTTTTTTTTTTAAAAATAAAAAAAAGGGGTAGGCAATTGAAAGTCTATCTCTTTTCGAGAGATTGGAGTGGCCCTGAAAAGGGCCTTTGATGTTCTTCTTCTAACTCCTTAACTTCTTTATCCATCCCCTTATCTTTGCCAAAATTCCCTTCTTCTTTCTCTTTTCATTTTCCGGTATCCAGTCCGGGTGACCCATGGCTCGGAACTTGTTCTGGATTTTCATCCAGTTAACGTTCAGTTTCTCTAGTTCTTCCTTTTTCTTTCTATTTCCTTCTTCTTTCCTCTTTTTTCTCCACCTCTCCTTTATTTTCTTCACTTCTTCATCTATCACCTTTCTCATCTCTTCTTCCCCTTTTTTCAATTGTTCAACACCCCTTTTGACAAAGGGCCACTTTGACCGTTGTTCTATCTCTTCCAAAAACCTTCTTACTTCTTTTACCTTCTCCATGGCCTCTTTTATTGTCCCCACTTTGACATAGGGGGGATTTATCAGCCCTCTCAATCTCTTCACTTCTTCAATTAATCCCTCTATCATCTCCCTGGCTAATTTTAGTTCGTTCACGTAGTGCAGACTTGTTCTTAACCTCCAATCTCTTTCAATCCTTTCAACTCCATATTCCCCATCCACCATCCAAAAGTAAATATTCCTTAAATTGTTGAATAATTGGGACACATCCATCTTCGTTTTGTTTATTCCGTGTGATGGTGCTAATAACGAACACTGAGGGTTCTTATAGTTAAAGTGCGGACGTGAAGGAAAACATCCGGCTAAGGCAAAAAATTTATATTACCTAGATCATTACTTAAAACGCGCGGACGTGAAGGAAAACATCCCCTACTTTTCTCATTTCATATTATCTACTATTCACATACGTGAAGCAGCAATAAACAAACCCAAATTTACTATCCACACGAACCAACTTAAGCACTTACAAAACCCAATAATCTACTATCCACACAAACACATACATTCACACTAAAAGCTAGTCTGGTGTTCATTCTGGTGTTGATCAATCAACAAAGGTAGCTAGACTGCCGATCGATTTTCAATTTATAGTTAAAGTGCGGACGTGAAGGAAAACATCCCCTAGGACAAAAGTTATATTACCTAGATCATGACCAAACAACGCGCGAACCTAAAAGAAACACTCACTCACTTTTTTACTACCCATTACTATTTTAAAAATTTTCATTAAAAATAATATACTATCCACATACGCGGAGCAGCAATATACAAACGCCAAATCTACTATTCCCACACGTCAAATATAAAAAAAAAACATTATCTACTATCCACACAAACGTACTTGAGTGCTTA
The DNA here is from genome assembly GCA_028554795.2 of Sinohyriopsis cumingii. Taxonomy (NCBI): domain Eukaryota; kingdom Metazoa; phylum Mollusca; class Bivalvia; order Unionida; family Unionidae; genus Sinohyriopsis; species Sinohyriopsis cumingii. Next base: position 21,560,350 of record CM068841.1, on the reverse strand, counting down.
CAAACACAAACACATACACTCACACCACAAAAGAGTCCGTGTTTATATTCACACTACTCTACATACACGCATTGGCAAATCGATTGTTATTTCTTTTCTAGAGATTGGGGTAGCCCTGAAAAGGGCTGTTTTTTGTGTGCGAAGTTGAAGCTAGGGCGATCTTTTATATTCTAAGAATGCGACGTCCTCTGACGACAGACTTTCTGACGATAGGTCTGCTTCTTCGGAATGAGAAGAAGAACTCTTTGGTGTCGATACGACAATCGACAAAGCCTCTGTCAGGTTCAGGTTGCTGCTGCTGCTGCTGCTGTTGTTGTTGCTGTTGCTGCTCTCTCTGCTGTTTCTGAAGTCTGTACTTCTTTGTCCATTCTTCTTTCTCCCATTTCACTTCTTCTCTGAAGAGCTCTTCTATCAGGTCTTCAGTGACTTTTAACATTCTCACATTCTCTATCTCTTCTGGCTTCGGTATCAGACTGTGTCTGACCCTATGCAAATTCACGTAGGCTTCGTTTAGCTTAGCTAGTCTGGAGCACATCTTCGTAGGAGGATGAGTCGACAATGGATGGTTAGACTGGAGGCTACCCCGGCTTTAAAGTCAAAGCGCGGACGTGAAGGAAAACATCCCTCCACGGTTTTCGAGCCGCAACGTTCAATGAGTGCCATGAGAGGGATAGTAAGAAGTCAAAGAGCATGAATCAAGATTCCTATAGCCAAACAAACCACAAAGGCATTTCTTTTCAAAACACAACATTTTTTATTCAAAAATCACTTAACACTAACAAACAACTCTAACATTTTTAACAATAATCCAACAATATAACATCAAACATTTTTTTTCAACTAACTCATTATTTTGGACAAGGCTGACAACGTTGTGAATGAAATTGTGATTTCCACTTTTGGAAGTCATTAGGCCATTGATGGACACTACGTTTCCTAGCTTGAGACAAAAGATAAGCATAATGGTCACAGAACCATTTATCTACTTTCACATCGTTTCTAGAAGAAGAACGAGGATCACAATGAGTTACTAAATGTTCTAAGGAATAGCCCAGGCTGCAATGATGCAGAAAATACACAAAAATATTGTCCACACACCAAGGAATATGTGCCTTGTAATTTCACATTATTGAATCGGGTGGTCTGAGCATTTCTTCTTATAAAGTCAATGATATCGTCTTCCAAAGGGGGCAATCCATACGAATCGAAATATTCCACACATCCTTCTTGAGGAAAGTAGACGGCTACCCAGTAGGTTCCTGGGAGATGACTGTCGTCCGTGTTGATCACATAAGCTTGATGGTCTTGAGGTTTGCGATGAGGGAGTTCATCTTTAGCACAGACGACAGGATTCCAAGAAGCCGTGTACGAACTGTGGTTCAAAAGATAGTAAAGTTCCCAGGTATCAATTGATTTGTGTGGGTTTTTTTCTTCACAGGTAATGATAAGTGATCAATTCGATCCTGACTTTTTGCTTGAAAATGTCTGACAAGTAAAAAGCGTTTAGCTCCGACTTCTTACTCTGGTCAAAGAGAGATTAGATGCGACGGCACTCCAGAGACGTTAATGGAGGAGAAGAATGTTTATCCAAGCCTTTATACCACTCGTTCAACACGATTTCTATCTCGATGAGACCCCAAGCTTTGTCCAGATATTCGTCCAATTTTTCTTCTTGACTTAACATCAGACATTTGTCGTGTTGAATTTGACTGGGATGATCGTTGTGACATCCATAGCACTCTTCCTTGATCAATTCTTTCATTATATCTGCCAGGACTGTAGCAAAACAGGAGACTAAATGGGCTTCTTGTTCTGGCCATCTTGACTTCATCATGATAACTTCTTCGTCTTTGTCTTGAGATTCTTCTTCCCCGGTCTCCTCACATTCAATCTCCAAAGTTTCTCCACTACGTAAAGAGGGATAACAGTCTTCCATAGCTTCTAATAATCTAGAATGACTTCTCTCAAACTGTTGATTTCTATGGTATTGTCAAATTCTGCATACAGGATGACGTTCACTGTGTGATCTGGAGGTGGATTTGAAAACTGAAGTTCCACACGAATTTGACCCGATTTTATAGGGTGGAAATGTCCCTCGTCGCTGCCTTAGTCTGGAGTGAAATCAAAACCCCACAAAGCATAGCCTCCTGCATAATCGTCGTACGAAATACCGTGACTGGTGTTGGTTCCTAACTGTCCCGTGGCTTCGTACAGGGACAAGTACGATCTCAAATAATTCTTCGCGACACCAAAGTTAGGCTCAAAGGGTCGGGTACACAAGGTCTTGCCGTCGCGATTGACTTCGATCTTGGACACATTGTAATGTTGAAACTCAAAAGGATTTTGATCGTGGGTTCCGTTGAAGGCTGAATTCCTGACAATACCAACAATCAAACGTTTGGGTAACTGTCCTTGGAACAGATGATCTTCGATCATAGATCGCTGTCCAGCAGGAATGGTGAACGTTTTCACTACTACGCGTCGTATCGGATACTTGGCGGTCGTTCTGCTCAACGTCTGACTGACGTCGTTTCCCACTTTAGGTAACACTTTCACACGACGCACGTAAAGTCGGGCTTCTTGAATGATAGTTTTGTATTCATTGGCATGGGCCATCAAATGGAAAGCGGCACTGCTACGATTCAGTCTCAGACGGATATCCACCCCGTTGAGCAAATACTTTTCTTGTAACCACATGTCCAAATGCAAACGATCCATCAGTTCTAAACTTCGCCCTTGCAGAATTTTCTTACGACGGTCGTTAAACCCCACAGTGTGAGGATTGTCATCTTCTGTCAGGACTGTGTCGCTAAACGTGGCTACACCTTCCGTGTCAGGTTTCCATACCACGCAAGCATCCAGATGAGTATTCTTGGCTTCTTTTCTGTACGTCAAGAGATTTTCCAGGTAGGCACGATACGGGTAAGTATCCATGCTGCTGCTGACCAGTTTGTTATTCAAGTACAAGTCCACTTCGCTGAACAAGGAATGCATGAAATTGTTGACAGGAGCTACTCTAGCATCGCCTCCTGGATTGGTGTTGTCCGTTTTGATCACTTTCACTTTCAAGTACAGGTAACTGCTATTCAGATCGATGTAATCTTCGGGCTGACCTTTGATTTCAAACTCGATGGGAGCGGAATCCGTCAAAGAGGAGACGGAATGAAATTCCACCCATTGAGATTCTTGCATGGTCATCATGGTGGGGGGCATGGCAAACAGATCCAGTTCCGACTTGGAACAGGCGCATGACTCTCGGTGCATCATTTGTTTCTCTTTCTCAATAATCGAAAACGTCTAAGTCTCGAACGGTTTTTCTTTTCTTTGTCTTTCTAGCTTTAGACGTGTAAAGTCTGGTGAAAGGGTGTTTTCTTCGTCGTCTCTTTCTGCCTTGTCCTTGCTGAATGCCTGATTCAGTAGCGTGCAGGGCATTTATAGGTGTTTCTCGTCGGCTCAAAAGGTCTTTACCCGTTTGCAGCAAGACATTTTTGCCTGCCCTCCTGAAGGCTTCTTTGGGATTTTGTTTGTCGAGGATGACATTTTGGAGAAATTCTTTGCTTTGCGTCAGTGCCGCATCTTTCAAGGCGTGCAATCCGCGTGTCACCATTGGTTTCAACACGGGGGCCACCGAACGAAAGGCCGATTTTAGCATATCTCCTAAACCGAGTCCTCGCTGTCGAGCAACCCCTCGGTACACTGGATACATGACTTACGAGTCGTGAGAGAACCGTTTTCGAAAATGGAGTTTCACCGTGACTTTTCCTTTGGTGAATGGAATATTTTGTCCCAGATCTCCTTTTGTTGCAATGTTAACCGTGTTCAAATAAGACTTACTGACAGGCAAATAGTGAGGATGTACAAATTCGCGGTGAACGTGGTAAGTGTTTCCACCTTCCTCGTCAGCGGCCGTGGCAGAATCCACTTTGAAAGGAATGACACGCAGTAACGGTACAGAGGTGTGTCCCACCACGTTGTACTCCACCACATCGGAGTACACAAAGATCAAATTCAGTCCTTGGTTCAGTTCTACTGGGGAACGAAATAACTTGCTAAAAGACTCGTTGTCGTAAATGACTGGTAATTCGTATTTCTTGGGCATGGTCATCCTCATGTCCATGTCTCCGCCCAACATGGACATGAATTCATTCCCCTCAGGAAATTTCATTAGGAAGCGACGAGCTGCTTTGTGGTATTCCAGGGTGACACTTTTTTGACACTCTCCAAAGCTTTCAGAAACACGACATTAAACCTGGAAGCAATGGTGCACACCAAATGTTGACCACTAAAATAATAGCTTGGAGGAATGAACAAGTGATAGGTGGTCGACTTTTGAGTTTTTGTGCCAGGGGTTTTCTTATCATATTTGAGGTGGGCATCCAAGTACTGTTGCAAGGGTTCGTCATGAACTTCCACCGTAAAAATATTTTGATTGGGAAGGACATTGAGGACTTGGGTTGGGTGAATGATTTCTACTAAAGCCACTTCCCAATGGGCTTCGTGATCTAATGGGATGGTCTGAGTTAATTTGGACGTGTAACAGCACAACGTGTTCTTGGGAAACACCTCCATGAAACTGTCACTGGGTAAGTTTAAGTAAAATTGGTTTTGATGACTCATAATTCCAGAGTTCTGTGGCTGTCCGAGGGGTTACTCGACGTCAGAGGAGTGTCTCCGCCCAAAATAGGGTTGTTGTTGTTATTGGAGTGGTGACTGACACTAACACTGGACACAAGGTTCCCGTTGTTCCCGTTCGAGGAGAATTTCAGGGAGAGATTGGGAAGCAGGTAACCGATGCAGCTGCTCAATAAAATGGTCATTAATTGTTTGTCTCCTTGTTGCAAACTTAAATTGGCGATGGCTGCCCCGATGACACAATACACCACGAAGATTTGGCAGAAAAAGACGATTTGCGTTTTAGGCACACGTTCTCCACACCACACCCACAAAGGTTGTTTTTGTAAATCTTGCAGGGAAGAACTGGGTGAAGGAGTGGTAGCCGTAGTAGCTGCGTCTGTGTGAAAGGGCATGATGGTCACTTCTTTTTATAGTCGATCACTTGCGAAGCGTCGATCCAAGAATCAAAACTGGATGGATATCCTTTCCAACGTACTTTGACTTCTTTGACACGTCGTTTGCCCACTTTACGGGTTCTGCGTTCGAGAATGCTTTCGATGTCGTACACGTCGTCTTCCTTTTTTGGTGACACGTTGTAACTCGGGCAAATAAAACGTTCCTTTGAGCACTTCTCCGTTCATGTCTTCCAATTTATAGGATGCAGGATCACGGCCATGCACTCGTCCAGTGACAGGAAACAATTCGGTCGTCCAGTTAGGTAAGTAACCTTTGTCGAAAGTGCGTTTGGTTTTCCCAATGCGTACCCAATCTCCTACGGCCATCACTCCACTTTTCTTGGGGACAGCCCTCGTCGGGGACGTACCAAACAGACGCTCAAACACCAGCACTTCGTTGTCGGGAGTCACTTCTTGCGGAGCACGTCCAATGCTTCGATGGTAAGATTGGTTGTACGCTTGCACCAGGTGTGGTAAGATGTCGATGTACTTCAGAGTGTGGTGATGCGTAAAATATTTCCACATGCGTTCTTTCAAAGTGCGTTGAAAACGTTCCACGATGCTGGCTTTGATTTCGGGATTCTCGGTGGTAAAAAATGAATGTCACGTTTTTTAATTCTTTTTGGAAAGCTTGGTTCAGAAATTCGGTGCCTTTGTCCGTTTGCTATCGAAGAGGGTGACGACCGCTTTGTTTCATCACTCGTTGCAGGGCTCGCACTAACTCGCTGCTGGATTTGGAAGTCAAGGGTACGACCCAGGCAAATTTGGAAAAGACGTCGATGACACAAAACAAATATTTGTAGCCACGATTGTAGCTGGCCAAATGAGAGACATCGGCTAAATCGGCTTGCCATTGATGATCGATGCCTTCCACTCGGGTGCGACGTCTGGAAAACTTGCGTCGAATGGTCTTGTGTAAAGTGTAAGTAGCTTGTTCTTGTAACCATCGTTGCACTTGAGGTAAACGGAGACTTTTCAGTCGCGTTTTGGCAGCACGATACAATTTTTGAACTCCTGCATAACCTGCAGGATGGGAGGGATCGTAGTAAATGCTGCCTATCACTTTTTCCATTTTGTGTTTGTTTGTTAATAAGGCACCCACTCTTGGAGGATGCTACTCTTTTTCTCTTGGAGTATTTTCTTGGATTGCAATGCTTTGCGTGTGCGACCGGAAATAGGTGTCGAAGAGGAGGATGTCAGAACAGGGGATATCGGTTCTTGTTTCACTTCTGTCTTCACTTCTGTCTTCACTTTCTTTTTCTCTTGTGATGAAGAAGGGGTGGTCATCATCTTTTTAATCCATCCAATTCTGGAGGTAGGTGGTGTTGTTAACTTGCGTACTTTTTCTGGTGGAGTTTGAAACTCTTCATCTTCTTCTCCTTTTTCTGTCTTGGTCACTAGTAGTAGTGGTAGTGGTACTGGTGATGGAACTGGATTTTTCATCAAGGTCTTAAAATCTTTCAGAGTGGGAAGAGCTGTTTCATCTGAGGCTTTCTGGTGAAAGAGTTGCAGTCGTTGCAAGAGTTGACCGTACTTTTGCGATTTTTCTGTTTCGGACAAATCTTGGCGATCCATCAAGGACTACAATTCGTGCTGTAACTGGGACATCTCGCTCGAATTGGGATTGGGAGGTAAATGCGGGGTGTGTTGTTCTTGCCAACGATGGTATTCCATCCATCGTTTGTAAGGCACTAAAGCTAGTTTTCGTCCTTCCATGGGCTGTCAAGGGTCGATTCTGATATCTTGGGACTTCAGAGGTCCTTTTTATCTTGCTCCCACCACTCCTCCCAACATGGTTCCCATGACTCCTTTCAACAATGGGCCTAACAAGAGGGGTAAAATTCCTCCACGTTGGACCAACATCTTCTTCTTTTAACGAAGGGGGATTTTCTTTTGAACCATTTGGCGAAGAACGTGACGATGTTTGCCTAAGCATTGTTTCTGGTGTTTGGACAAAGGGATCGTGCCTTTCAACACGTTCAAACAACATTCGCACACGGTATCGATGACCTCTTTGGAGGCTGTTTGAATTCGTTTTTTTTTTCGTAGGGGTGGAGAAGCTTTGGACGGGACAGATAACATGTTCCCATGTTTGAATAAACGTGGAGGCAGTTCTTTCCTTTTCTTTCCTTGGGGTCGTTTAGAACAGGGATGTTTTCTGGAGGGTGACATCTTCAGGAGCACCAAAAAACACTGATACCCCTACTTCGTCACAGACCTTTTTTATACTGGAACGCGTCGCCACTGATTGTCTTTACGTCGTATTAACTTCAGGACAGGCGCGACACGTCGTTCAGGGGTACGCAACGGACTAAATCGAGCCAGTTCTTGCTTGGACAAATCCAGTAAACTTTGTAACATGCCCGATCTTTCTTGAACTTTGATTTTGGGAGAAGGTACTTTGTGAGCAGCAGCCACTGCCACTAAATTGGAGGGTCCTGCCACTGGGGAAGTTCTTGGGGTCATCAACGGAGAAGTTCTTGGTGTGATCAACGTATCCAAGTACTCTTCAGTTCTTGGTGTCATCAACGGGGAAGTGGATGAACCTGAGGTTGCCGGAGATGCGGTGACCGCCGTTGCAGGTCGTGGTTTGCGAGTGTAAGGTTGCGTCCTGGCCGAAGTGCCTCTCTTGCGACTAGTTTTTTGTGGAGTTTTCTTTTTTCTGGGGACTTTTTCTCTGCTTCTTTTTCTGGGGGCTTCTTTTCTTTTTCCGGGGTGATGTCTGGTAAGAGAAGTGTCCCGCCACTGGAGAAGTTCTTGCAGACACAGGTCTCCTTGGGGACCTGGTCTTTTTCTTCTTCTTCTTGGAGCTTCGTTTGACTTTTTTCTTGGGGAGAAGTTTGGGGGCATTAGGATCCGATCTTAAGAGAGAGCGAATGATGGCCCCTCCTAGAGTACCGCTCCCTCCAGGTTTCAAAATGATTTGTTTTTTGGTTTTAGTGTCGATGAGGGGATGGGCCAGTTGGGTCAAAGCGACTTTGTTTCGATCAAAAAAGCGTTTGATTTGATGAGGAATCTGAATCATCCCTTGTAGTAATTTACGTGCTGTCACCGTGAACCATCGTAAGACTTCTTTGAGACTAGCTTCTAAGACACGAGCTCGTATTTGTGGATTTTTTTCTCGACTGATGCCATACAAGGCACGAATCAATTTGACGGGAAGATGCGACTGAAGGGACGTCATGTTCAAACTGTGAGACAGACGAAAAGTGTCTGAGGTTTTTATAGATTTTTTTGTTGAGTGAAGTTAAGTCGAGGACGGAGACGTGTACAGGACAGGCCCTCCGTCTTGACACCATTTGTGAAACAAGTGGGTACGAAATCGCAAATCATCGGGGGTCGTAGGTTTCAAATCGACGAGTAAATAGGCGTGTGGAGTTTGAGTGGCATCGTCGTACGCCTGAGTCAGCCAAGGCGTTCCTAACTGTTTGGCTAAGACTTGCACTTGCGATTTATCTTGAGGGCTTTTAAACAAGACCACGTAATGCGCATTGAGACTGATGGTGCGATGGGCTTTACCTTGTTGAAACAAATTTTGGGTGATGTAAACGACACTGGCATTACGGTGATGCCCTTTGCGCGTAAACCACAGTTTAATTTCTTCTTCGTCTTCTCCTAACATGTCGTCGAAAATGACCAAATGGGTTTGACGGGAGTCAGAGACGATGCCGTCGTCTTCTTTAGGAATGCCTTCCACAAACACGATGCAATCGCCTTGGCTTTCTCGCAAGAGGCTGTACGCCGATTGCCACTCTTTGTAACACCACACGATCCGCTGAGGTGGTCGATCGATCAAATGATGTTTATGTTCGATCAAACGTTTGACGAATTCGGTTTTGCCTGAACCGCTAGGTCCAGCAATGAGCATGTTAAAGGGATGACGAAGATACAAAGCCTCCCAACTGGCACGATCTAAGTGTTCGTCGATGACTTTGACAGTGGAGGAAGAGGGAGCAGAGACAGCAGAAGTAGCCATAGTGTCAGGAATGTCACTTGTGACACGGAAACAAACAAGACGAGAGTTTATATACTTTTTTTCAGAACACGTTTATTGAATGTTTTAAACATGAATACGAAAGACAAAAATACATAAAAGCCAAAGGCTTAAGTACAACGATAAAAGGCACATGAAAATCATTAACGTGGAATAAAAACAAGTGTCTTTACAACATGTTTTGGGTAATGTTCTGACCAGTTCTATATGGGGTAAGGTCACACAAGTGTCCTCCCGAAAGGGTCTTTCAGGCCTGTCCACGACAGTCCTGTCCTGGGTGACGGGTTCTTCTGGCACCGTCACTAACACAGGTTGAAAAGTAACTTTTTTCTTTGGACGTTGAAAGGAAGGATCACAACTCTCAAGCATACTGGGCCACTTCTTGGGTCCAAGCCTCAAAATTCCATTTTTTCCAGGCACGGACATCTGTCCAATGGGCGTGTAAGTCACAAGCTACACACACATCGTCATACACGTCTTGGGTAGCTAAAAGTTGACGAATCTTTTTTTCCCGTAGAGGTCGAGAAGTATCCAGATGAAAACGTAAGGCTTTGAGCAAAAGGAGTCTCTCGTGAACATTTAAAGGCACCACTTTCATGTTGAATGGGGTGGTAAATACTGTTCGTAAAGAGTCCACAAGGAATCGGCTGGTAAACGAAATCCCAGAAAACAAGTCACTAAGACACACTCTATGCGTCGTCCCAAATTGAATGGATACAGTTCTTGTAATAATTGATGGTAATGCTCCACGGTTTGAATATGGTCATTGAGTTCCTTCCACGGAATCTGTTCAATCACTTGTGACATAAGCCGTGGCATGGATTCCTGTTTTTATAGTCTCTTTATTTCGGAAGCAATAAAGGTACTTTCTAACTAGAGATCTTCGTTCTCCAGTTGGGAATCTAAATCTTGCATACTGTAGCCTACACTTCAGAGTTCTTTTAGAAGTTCCCTCTTCCGCTAAGCAGATTCCACGTAAAATATGTTGGTAATCCTTTAACTCGTCTTCCTCAATGCGTTGCTCTATGTGAATCTCGAAGTAACCAAAATGATGAACATTTCGTTCATTCACTTACTCAAAGTGTTGAAGAAGGTCTGACCACTGAAACAATTTCTGACGGATCAGTCCTCTTATACCATTCAGGTACCAGTGGTTAAACATCTGGTGACGTAGCGGATGCAATTGTTCTTTACATTTGACTTGTATTTTGACCAGCTCTCGATAAATGCGTTCTCTCAACTCCACAGGCAAAGCACGAATGTTCTCTTGTAAAGTATCCATGAATAGGTCATACTAAATCCTCGTTCTGACACAAGAAATGTACCGTTTGCACAGACATGGTTTTAATTCATTGCCGAATCTAAATCGTTTAATCACTAATTTACACATTACAATTCGTTCAGAAGTTTCCTCTTTCACTAAGCTGACATTGTGTAAAAGATGTTGGTAATTCGTTAACTCTTCCTCTGGAATTCGATGCAGTAAGTTTACAGTCTAGTAGATAGAATCATCAATAGCAAATCATTCCTTTTTAAAATCAGGGGTCGTTGATCAATGTCTGTCCAATGGAACACTTTCAACTGAATCAGTCCTTGTATATCATTCAGGTACCAGTGGTTCAAACACCGGTGACGTAACGGATGCAACTGTTCTTTACGTTTACGCTAAGGTCACAGCGTACAGCATCGTTCCCATCGCAAGGCTCACAATCGCATTCCACTTCCGCTGGCTTCTTGCTTCAGTTTCAAAAAGGCATCCACCTAGTCTGCGAAAATGCCTTTCTGCGTGGGGTCACCCTTGTGGTATTGTTCTGTCTTGGGAAAGTGACAAATTTCGTACACTTCTAACAGTTGGTATCCCATGTCCAGAGCTTTGAACAATTCTACGCTGACCCACGTCCCCGTCAAGGCCCGTTCTTCCTCAGTGTGCTCACAAGGTTGGTCTTGGTTGCACGTTTCGGCACAAGTACGGCACAAAGGAAACATCAGTTTGCCTTGGTAATGGTGAGGTAAGACGGGATGGTATAGGTTCGTGGGAGGCAAAACTTTGCACTTGATCAAGCCTTCGTATTGTCGAATGTTTTTCAGGTCGATGTGTTCCGTTAGCAATTGCGGATGCCCTGCAGGAAAGTACCAATATTTGCACACGTAGGGATACAGAGAACACACGTCCAAGTATTTGATTTCTTCTCCTTTCTCTTCGTCGGCTTGGTACAGCAAACAGGTGGCATTGGTTCTTCCTCCGTACAAACTGTCCCTCGGGTTCAGGGGGTCCATGAACTGGTAACTTTCCACGAGGCGTTTAAGCTCGGGATCGGTTTTCAAACGGTGATCGTACTCGTGTTCCCACATTTTCACCACTTGGTATCCTTCCTGTTCTAACTGTAGGCGTTGCTGACAAGTGGCCTGATACAAGTCTTCCATGGTTCGTTGTAAAAACTGATTTTTAGTGCCGCGGTCAGGGTAACAGACCATGAAATAAGCAACCGTTAAACTCGTACACGATCTTGGGGTTTTCTAAGTCCCAGCCATCGACCGAATGCGTTCCGATGGTCTTTTCGCCCCCTCCGTTGCGGGCATGCTGAATCCATTTGTCTTCCTTGTCGCACAAGTAATGTAACCAGCGTAGGGCTTTGACCGAGTATTGACGTTTGACATAGTTGGTCGTTTGAGGACTGCTGACAGCCACGGTGTTTTCAGGCATAAATCGTTGCCGGTACACTAAGGAACACGCTTTGGCAATGGTGCAAGCTTCTTTCAAAGGATCGACCCCTCCGTGTTCCATGAACAGTTCTCGAAATTTTCCACAGCAACGCCGTAAAATGTCCACGTCGGAACGACAATACTTTAGCATTTCTTCCTGAAAGTCGAAAGGGTCCTAGGCGTGAGCCTGGTACCAAGCGTAGAAAGCTTCTCGTTGTTCGGTACGCTTGTTGTCGGGGTCGTTATAGTGAGCCTCAGGCAAATGGGGTAGAACGGCGTGTTGATTGGCTTCCGTATCGAAAAAGTGTGGAAAGTACCCTTTAGCCATTTCTGGCATTTCAAACGTTTTAGGCATTCGACTCAAAGGCATGGCCAAATAGCTCATCGAATCTTTAAACTGTACTTGTCCCACTTGCATGAAAATGATTTTGGCTCCGTTCAAAGTCACTTTAGGACGCTCGGTACCATGTTCCGTATAGTATCTGAGAAGAAACTGTCCATCGTATCCGGAGAAATTGTGAGCCATCACCGTGGCATTACGATGACAATCTCAGTAACGCTCGATGTCCTCTTGGCTCCATGTCTCGTCGATGGGGTCTAAGACACATCGGGCAAAATCGTCTAGCGTCTTTGGTCCTCGAAATATTTTTTCACGTCCTCCAGGAATCTTGCTTCAGTGAGGGCAATGACTGAAAATAGGTTTTTGAATGCACTTCTCGCACGCTTGATGAGCCACGCAGAAATTAGGAATGTGAATGCCGGTCTCTTGCATGCATTCGAAATCGAAAAAGATGAAATTGCCTTTCTTCTTGTGTCCATCCTCTTTCTCTGGTTGGGGTTGGTATTTTTGCACGTAGCATTCGTGTTCCAAGTCCACGATGTGGTGACAAATGTGACATTTTTCTTTCCTGATCATACGTGTGCCTTGATACTATTGGTACGTAGACCTTGTCCACACGTAGGGCACAATCTCAGCAGTTGACAAGCACATTTCTTCTGTGAACCTTGCATCTTCAAATGTTGTTGGCAACAGGCAGGGCTGACAAACGTGCGCAGACAAGCTAGACAATGCACTGGTTCTTGCCCTTCGTTCAGACAGGGTGGAGAGGCCAAACATCCTGAGCATTTCGATCCACAATGCTTGTGTTGTTCTCGATTGTTATAGCCATAGTCACATTTCTCACAATAATAAACGTATCCCAGGAATCCGGTGATACTGGTAATGGTATCGAAATGTTCATCGTGATGACAGACATGAATGTATTTTCCGTCCTTAAAGTCTTTCCCTCGAAACAACAGAGGCCCACGCATTTCTTGAGGGTGCACTTTCAAGGTGTAGCGTGGAGCTAGGATATCTTGCAATGTTTGCATTTCAGGAATGCCACAGGGTGTGTCTTTGGGCAGGCCGGCTTCTTTTAACAGGAGTTCTGCTTCGTTTCGTTGTTTGGCTCGGTCCGATTGTTGAATAGTTTTCCAGGCTCTTTTCCATTCTGCCGTGTCGTTCTTGTTGGCATAGGTTCGTCCCACCACGATAGCCCTGGCTAAACACATCTGGTCTTGAGGGTTGTGAATTCGGACGAGACTCTTTTTGGTGCTGCGAAGGTCGTTCACCAATAAGACTTTTTTGCGGCCAATCCCTTGAGGAGGAGAGACGTCGGTCATGTCCAGTGTGGCTTTTCCATCGGTGATGTCAAACTGGTCATTTGATTGTTGCACGTGTTGAATCTTGTCCATGACTTTGGAAGCGGTCAATTCTGCAGGGCTGCTAAACTCGATCCAAACAGGGGATTTCAAGCCGTCGTGTTGTATGGAAAGTCTCAAGCGATCGTCTTCTTTGGGTTGACATTGTCGCTTAAGTGTGGTGAGCAAAGAATCCCACATCTCGGTGATGAACCCTTCTGCTTTCTCTAACGGTACTTCGGACTTGAGATCTTTAAACTTCGCCGTGTATTTGTAAGCCGTGGTTCTAAATTTTCTAGAGGGACGCTTTTCCGTCTCTTGAATGGAATAGTACTTTTCAGGGTTGACTAAGGGTGGTGAACTTTGCTTAGAGGGTTCGGATTCTGGTTCGCTCAGGTCCTCTTCAAAATCACTGGCATGAATTTGTGCCAAGACTTCAGCCCTGGTACGAGGCGATACATCACGTTTCTGCCTCTTACTTTCTTCTTCTTTCTTCTCAAATGAATTGGATCGTTTCATCTTGATAGCAAAACGTCAAATGACTAAAGTTTAAACACCATGGACTAATTTATAGTCATGGCAGACCAGCGTATATAAAAGGGTGTGTGTCTTGTCCTTTCACTATTCATTTCACTCTCAAACCGAGCACAACGATGGAAGCGACTACACAAATCGAACGTTTCATCAGAGCTTTGCGAGGGGTCATTAGAAAATTCTCTTCAGACCAGCCGACGGACTACTCTCCTTCCTTGCGAGATAAAAGTCAAGATACTTGCTATATCTGTCAAAAGAAAGGGCATTGGTCTTCAGAGTGTCCAGGCCGTCAACAAAGAAAAAAAGGGGTTAGAAAAGACAAAAGTCAAGATACCTGTTATTATTGTCAAGAAAAAGGACATTGGTCTCCAGATTGCCAAAAAAAGAAACAAGAGGAGTCAGAACTAGAGAGGGATTCTTCAGAGGAAGAAGAAGAGGAGGAAGATAGGAGACAGGTGAAGAAAAAGAAACAGGAGAAGAAAAGAAGGGAAGAAAGTGAGGAGGAAGAGGAGGAAAAGACTGTGACGGTGAAGAAATTCAAAAAACAGAGAGACTAAACAATGAGACAGAAGAAGTCTATGAACTTTTTAAAGTGCTCTGTTGTGAATTGTGAATTGGATTGTAAATATTTATAAAAGAATAAATTAAGTATAAAAAGGTAAGTATCTTTGGGTTTTGACTTTAAAATAAGAACGTACACTCACACATTCATACACACGTACTATAGGGGTAAAATGGGTTGGTTTTTTTTTGAGTTATTGGCAACTGATGTATGTCCGATCCGAGTGGACAGTTGTCCATAGGACCCCCCACAAGCCTATGGATACGTAGGATTTACGTGGAGAGGCAAGGATGCCTCAAAAGAGTTTTAGTCTATGGACCTACCATTAGACGAAGTCTAAGACGAAGAAGATGTTGCAGATGCCCTTTATATTAAGGGCATATTAACATACACCCAAAGGCCCTTTTCAGGGCCACTCCAATCTCTCGAAAAGAGATAGACTTTCAATTGCCTACCCCTTTTTTATTTTTTTATTTTTTTTAAACAAATAGAGACCCCTCCCAGTTTCAATTTTTTCCCCTGTTCCATTTCCATAGACCCATCAGGTCGGGACCTTATTAAAATAGGGTCCCGACCCTGCTCCATTTCCCCTTGACGTTCAACAGACCCACAATTTATTCCCATGTTAATTTCCCATTGACACCAAAGTGACCCAGGGGTTTTCGTAATGTTAAATTTCCCTTGACGCTAAAGTGACCCAGGGGTTTTCGTAATGTTAAATTTCCCATTGACGCCAAAGTGACCCAGGGTGTTTTTTAATGCTAATTCCCCTTGACGCTAAAGTGACCCCATTCACTACTAACAGATTTTATGACATCTAAATATAAGCCATCTAAATATACGTTTTGTTAAAAAAAAATTGTTATCATTCCAGAAAGTCGAGGTGGAATGCCATGAAAAGTTCATCTGCAAAAAAACAAAACAACAACAACCTTAGCCTGGGGCCTTGGGGCGATTATCCCATCCCCCTAATCTCTTGCGCCATCACCGTATTTAGACCCACGGTTATGGAGATAAGGGGTGTATAAAACTGCAAATAAAAAGTTATCATTAGTAGTAGACAAAAGGTCGAAGGAAGGATATAAAGTTAGATATAAGGAAACATTTAAAGTTAGACACAAGTAAGCATAAAATGTTATTCACAAAAAAGCATATATAGTTAGACATAAGAAAACATAAAGTTAGACATAAGGAAGCGTATAAAGTTACACATAAGGAAACATATAGCCACTAGGAACCATTTAACGTTAGAAACAATGATGCATTTTACATTAGACATAAGGAAGCATTTTAAGTTGGACATAAGGAAACATATACAATTAGACATAAGAAAGCATATAGAGTTAGACACAAGGAAGCAAATATAGTTAGACACAAGGAAGCATACAGAGTTAGACACAAGGAAGCAAATATAGTTAGACACAAGGAAGTATATAGAGTTAGAAACAAGGAAGCATACATATTTAGACACAAGGAATCATAAAGATTTAGACACAGGAAGAAAATATAGTTAGACACAAGGAAGCATATAAAGTTAGACAAAAGGAAGCATTTAAAGTTAAACATAATGAAGCAAATATAGTTAGACACAAGGAATCATTTAAATTTAGACATAAGGAAACATTTAAAGTTACACATAATGAAGCAAATAGAGTTAAACACAAGGAAGCATTTAAAGTTAGACACAAGGAAGAATAAAATGTTATTCACAAAGAAGCATATATAGTTAGACATAAGAAAACATAAAGTTCGACATAAGGAAGCTTATAAAGTTAGACTTAAGGAAGCATATAAACGCTAGGAACCATTTAACGTTAGAAACAATGACGCATTTCAAGTTAGACATAAATAAGCGATTAAAGTTAGACACAAGAAAGCATATAGAGTTAGACACAAGGAAGCAAATATACTTAGACACAAGGAAGCATATAGAGTTAGACACAAGGAAGCAAATATAGTTAGACACAAGGAAGCATACAGAGTTAGACACAAGGAAGCAAATATAGTTTGACACACGGAAGCAGATATATTTAGACACAGGGAAGCAAATATAGTTAGACACAAGGAAGCATATAGAGTTAGACACAAGGAAGCAAATATAGTTAGACACAAGGAAGCATATAGTTAGACACAAGGAAGCAAATATAGTTAGACACAAGGAAGCTTATAGAGTTAGACACAATGAAGCAAATATAGTTAGACACGAGGAAGCATATATACTTAGATACAAGGAAGCGTATAGAGTTAGACACAAGGAATCAAATATAGTTAGACAGAGGGAAGCATTTAAAGTTAGACATAAGAAAGAATATAGAGTTAGACACAAGGAAGCAAATATAGTTAGATACATGGAAGGATATAGAGTTAGACACAAGGAGGCACATAGAGTTAGACACAAGGAATCAAATATAGTTAGACACAAGGAAGCATTTAAAATTAGACATAAGAAAGCATATATAGTTAGACACAAGAAAGCATATAGTTAGACACAAGGAAGCATATAGAGTTAGACACAAGGAAGCATATAGATTTAGACACAAGGAATCAAATATAGTTAGACACAAGGAAACATTTAAAGTTAGACATAAGAAAGTATTTAAAGTTGGGCATAAGGAAGTATTTAATGTTAAACATAAAACTCAGCAAAGCTGTACAGCTCTAATGAATTACATTCAGCATCATATACGAAACTTTACAAAGTATATCTTGTGTATCAGTACCATCACGTCATTGAATACTTTGATACAAAACAAACAACACTATCATGTTCTTAATTTTTGAATATCGTTGAATAAAATTGTTTTAGAAACGAATATTATACCCTGACGCTTTCATAACATTTTTCGACTGATAATTGTAAACCAACCCCGTAGACTGGGAACTAGTTCAATTTCTATCTCCAGAATGGTTAGCCAATGACGCATTCGAAACTGTGCCCGAAATGCCCCGGTTAGTTTTTAACTTTAGATGTGCGGCATGCATGATGATGAAGAGCTTTTGGATTTTTTTATATATACTTTGCTTAAAGACCGCGGTTGACGATTATCTTCAGTCTCAAGACCTCCTGAAGGGTGACGTCATAGTCATCGGAAACAAAACGGATACTTGGAAAATATTATTAAAAAATCTCAAGACATTATAACTTGATGCCAATATGAGGATGATTTTACACTGTTCTCCTGTAACTATGTATAAGTGTTTAAGGTCCATTTAGGGCAGTTAAAGCATACCAAAGTTTACTATGCGTCTGACTAGTAATTAGATATCACCGGAAATACTAAAAGTAATTACATGTTATGAGGAAATACTGAAAGTAATTACATGTTTAAGAACAGTATATGGACTATGATATTAACATTGGATATTATAAGTGTTTGCAAACATATGAATACTGAAAGTTACAAAACGTGTGATTGACAGGCAACCTTGCTGATAAAGATGAATATTGGCATTCGCGTCAATATTTAGAATAATGTACTTACGTTAGCTTTCTTAATTAAGCATATCATAGAAAGAAGAAGAAAAGAACCTTACCTTTACCAGCACTTTTATTTCAGGTGTACGCGTTTTGATTCCATTCTCGACAGAGAGTCTGAAGGTAGCCTTCGGAGACTCGTCATTATTTTGGAAGAATGATAATCGATTAAGCTGCGGCTCCTTCAAAGTGTCCACCGAAGCTGTTACATCCAGTACTAAACAAGGAACACATTAAATCATGGATATTATTCATGATGTGAGCACAATATTAACCGTATGTATCTACATTGATTCATAAAGTTTACAGTTTCGAAACTTTTGAAATAAAGTTTCTGACTTTTACATGAAATCCAATTGTTATAAATCGTAGTTCCTTCGAAAAATAAGGTTTAACATTTGCAGGAATAGATTCTAGGAGGGAAATAGTTATGCGAAACATTTCATTGAATAATTTCAGAGATATTTTATATTAGAGCTTTAAGATCATTCTTAATCTTAGTTTTAAAAGTTTTATAAATCCAAGGGCTAAACTGCATTCAGTGACATTAACATAATGCATTGTTAGGTCAAAAGACGGTTAGGTTCTACTCAACAGCCTGATCTGTTTAGGAATATGGTGAACAAAATAGCAGATTAAATCAACTAAAGTATTTATATTTCTAAAGCTTTGCTCGTACATTTAATTCAGCTGTGTGTTTTAGGAAGAAAAGATAAGATAAGGCGGATATTTAGCCTATATCGTCAAAAAAGTTCAATGCCTACTAAGCATCACACATAGAGGAATTGTAAGCAAGGAAAGGGTTCATCTAATCCATCCATACGGCATATACATCTTTTCCGAGCCTAATTCTTAAGTGAGTGCCGTTTGTCATGAATGTTGAATTAGCTCGTGAGGAGACACCATTAGTTTTTGACCAGAACTGCAGGAACGAACAGGTCCTCGTGTACAGATAGTCAATTCACACAATCCAGACTGAACGCAGCCATGTTCAAATCAATGATAGGTTACATAAGCCTAATAATTCTGTAAATAGATCACGTGTATACACAGAATACCCGTTCATTGATATAAATATTACAAAAACAGCTGAATAAACGTCAATTCAATAAAAAAATATATATTACTGCGACTACAATATCATTACTGTTCATAGATTCACACGAAACATACCTATTGCCCTAGTCACTACTGAACTAGGAAATTTAAAACTGACTTCAAATTCAAAACACGGATATGTCCTATTCCTGTCCATGGTACAGTTCTGTAAATTTTGAACCTGAAGAACGCTGATTTTGCCGAAGCCAAGCTCAATTTCTCCTTCCAGTTGGATCACAGGTCGACTCTGTAGTAGAACAACGTTACTGGAGAGAAAAGCCCCAACTGCAAAATCTGAAAATGGAACACAGAGAAATTATTTGGAGGATTTTATTGTCGACTCGTTGCTTGTAAAGCATCTAAACATGGTAAGCACAACCATATCATCTACGAGAATGCCTCTTTCGATCATACCATTTTAAAACTACATTTTCCCCATACAAAAACATTTCGATAAAATTATAATAAATCAATAATTCATGCACGTATGGATTGGTTGCGCTTTAGTCCAAATATGCTAAAAAAGAAAAGAGAGAATAAATAAATAAGAACGCATGCCTTTAACAGTTGAAGATCAGACGGACATCGGACACCGGCTAAATTTTATAACGATGATGATTTCGTCACATTTTGGGCAAAGCTGATTATGAAGGTGTTATTCAAACTTCATTAACCCTCTTGCAATAATGCACTTTGCTGCACACACATTTTCTTTTGCAGCATAACAAAGTAAATGCTACAATCTTGTCTGATGAAAGGTGGCTTAGCCTTTCTGAAGGAAATAGTCCATATTAAGTTTTACGCTTGGTTACCTATAAAGTCAGGCTGTTCTTTGGGTGACCATCGCCGATACGTCTGGGCAAGTGCCTGCCCATAGGACCTGTCTATTAAAGCTTGAAAATACTTGGCTCGGTTCTTATGACAAGTTAGCACTGTTTATACTCAGGACCCTTCGTTGCTTAGGAATCCACTCTATGCATTAATTTGATTGGTCATACACTAAAGAACTGGACATTAGTTTCAAAAAAGCAACGTACTAAAGAACAATAATGTAAAATATGAGAAGAAGTTGTAAAGACAATAAAAAAAACATGTTGACAGATACATGAGAACTCACGTATTACTGTAAAAAGACTATAATAAGATCAAATGCCCTTACTGTCGAGTGTGTTACAGTGAAACGAAATACAAACATATCATATTATTAAGACATAAAAAAAACATATATTAACTTCAGCTCAGAGGATTTTTTCAAAGTATGTCCTTCGTTTATGAAACAGAAAACACATGTATATTGAAGCCTTTAAATACCATATTGTCTCTCGTCAACAGAAGTAAATCTAGCCTCTTGTCCACCCACCACTTAGCTGTTGGTACTTGACTAAACGGGTCCCATGTTAATGAACTGTTTGTTCGCAAAAGTCTAATTTCATTCAGAGATTAGAAAACTTATATAACACTTGAGGTACAGAAATATCATAGAAATTAGATATTAAAGAATAAAAACCAAAGTAAATAATGCCCTGAAAGTTATATAATTTAACCTTCCTTTTAATAGGTTTTCAGAAAGTCAGAACTTTTGGGGTGTGCGCTCATGATTAAAGTACTTCCCCCGAGAAAGCTCTAAGGGTAAGGGACGATTTTAATATATGAATGTCGTCAGCCAAATATTACATCATTCAACACTATTTCCTGAGGATTCATTTATTTTGAGGGAGATTATAGCTTCTCGTTCTTTAGTCCAAAACCACAGACTTGCCTGAACTTAAATTTATTGCACTGCCTTCTACGATGAAGGATAGATGGTCTTTTCCGTTTGAAGATGGAATCGCTTTTAAAATGAGGGAATCGATTTGTGAATTGTATAAAGAAGAAAAAAACCACGTCGATCTGTACTTAAGAGTTAAAGTGAATCCGCAATGTCTTTAACCTAGGACAAATGTGCAAGATCAATCAGTTATGAGCTAAACATACCCATTTTTCTGTATTAATACTGTCTTCATAATAAAATGAAGGACATAGTTAATAATTGATATTATACCATACGATGAAGTCATGTTCAAAACTTACCATTCACTTGGTCACCGTTGGTGTCAATTGCCCTTGAAAAGGAGATTCCGAACCCCCTAATCCCAGATTGTATAGACTTCCCGCTAATCCTCTGTGTGAATTTACTCCATAATCCACCTCTGTATCCGTTGTAGATGTACACAGAACCCACATCGTCGTCTTCGTATGGAGCGCCAACAGCGATATCTACCAAAATAAATAAATAAGGAAACCCTAAATAGCGTTGCTGAATGTCACTCTCTATTTTCATGCAGGATCAGGAATCCATTAGAGCTATCAATTCGACAGTGAATCAGTATCGTAATTAAAGAAATTAATGCAGAATACCAAACAAGACTGGAAATGTAAGTCATGACGACGAAATAATTATAAAAGTGTTCATATTTCATATGTTATTAACTGAATATTGGAGGTCTCTATTTACAGCGTCATATTAATTTGCACATTTATGATAAATTGGACATGAAGCCATGATTTGCAAAGACCCGCAAAATGCAATAAAGAAAGAACTGCACATACAGCTCGCAATGGCTCCAAGTTTAACAACTTAACAACTCTCTTGCTATTCTCTAAAACTATGCTATGTATCTTAGTACGTTAGCTTCGAACCCGTAAAATCCAAGACTGATTCTTACTTAAAGGGCATGGAGTTTCTCGTTAATCTTATTCGGTCTGTGTTGTACAGCGGCGGTTTTAGGGCTCTGCGTGCCCCGTGTGAAATAATGACAATAGAAAAATACTGGTTTGTTTATCAAAATCAATTTTAAAAATTAATCCGCTTTAATAACAATCCATTTTAAAGAAACTCCAAAATTTTCGGGCCTCTAGCTTGCGAACCCAGCGGGATCGCTCCTTGCACACATCGTAAAGGACGCTACACTCTGTACTTTATGGCAATTCTGATCTTAAACACGGATTGTCCAATCCGTTTTAATTCACTGAAGTGAATCTTACAAGCAGGCTCAGATTTCTTGGATTTTTCGGACTGGCTATTAAGAGAAGGGTAAATGTCACTGGTTTACGACATGAACCATGTCTATCTTGGTCTGCCAAATGCAGCAGTTCCTCATTTCGCCACTAGATAAGAAGTTCAAAGACTAAAATGGATGAAGAACATTAACACATCATTGAAATGTCGTACCCGTAAAGCCGTCCATGTTAATGTCTCCAAGACTGGTAATAGTTGTTCCAAATCTGGCACGTGGCGAGTCTGATCCTTTAAGAAGCGACTCTTGCAGCTGAAACTGCCCCTGTGAAATTCAGATAGAATAATTCCATAGCTTTATGTTAGTAAGAAGAATTAAACTGGGCCTTTTCAATTCAAACGATTGCTGTAAGACAGAACAAAATTTGAAACCGAGTGCAAAGTCAATTTTTTTAAAAATTTGAACATAGTAATCCGTTAGCGGTTCTTATTCGTACGTGATAATTCAGCTGAGAATCAATATACTAGAACATACCTACACAAAAGGTCTTATCTCTGTAATGACTGCCATATATATATGTGTGTACTATGGAAAAAAGGCTAATCAATGAAAACGCGTTATTTTAAGCTAAGACATCAAATAACTGAAATCAGAGCAATACATACCAAAACATTTGAGCCAAGATACACAAACACTCTTCCCTCGTCCAAACCGGACGCTTCCTTGGACGCAAACATCGGTGCGCCTACCAATAGATCATCGAAGGTGTCTTTGTTTACATCGGCCGATGCAAGAGCCGAGCCAAAGTAGCCTCCAAGTTGAGACTTTGGAAAGAAATAGACATGTAATCTCGTTCATCGAATCTTCACATGAAACGTGATTTTACGTGATTTGACTGCTTGAGAATTTTGATAAGGAAAATTATAGTTAAGATATTTCTAGAAAAACTGCAGCTATTTAAAAACGTTTTCTTGGATCAACGTGATTTTTTTTCTTCAGTTAATGCGTGTAATATTCGAAGAATAGAGTATTTAAGTGGATAAATGGAACTTGAATTCCCGTTTCGTCCCCACTCCCCTCACAAAGTAAGATGCTTCATTTTTTTAAAACTGCTTATCTGCACCAAATGTATTTGCTTAACATGGCTGTAAGACTAACATCATTTAGATATCTAGCATTCCCCTTGACCCATGTGACAATGCGTAAAACAGTCCTATGATTTAAAGAGTTTTCTACCTTGATCTGACGCTATTGAGTTTCAAGAGTTTTTTCTCAAGAGGAACATTTTAAAATACTAATATTTATATTGGCAATGATTAATAAAGCTCCATATAAACTATAACCAGATACAGGTTACCATTTGGCCATTTTCGTCTCCATTCAATGTCAGAAACGGCTGATTCACGTCATAAGATGTACCATCAAATTTGAAGATTAGGACCTACAATCAAGACAAAATCTTATGTTACGTGTTTAGGCTGTAATAAAGAGTAACAAAAGAAAAAGTGGAAAGAACAAGCTTTATAAAATTTAACGAATAATTTTTTCCCCTGGAAAAACACTGTAAACATGAATAAATACGAACTTATGGTTTTAAGAATCAATTCCAAAAATAATCCAAAAATAATTCACAAATTAAATTTTAAAAGTCCTAGTAATGAAATGTTCTAATGAATTCAAGTTTGAGTCCTGTCGAACAATCAAAGATGGAAGGCGATGATGTATACTGTAGTCTTTATTGTACATATGTGTCTACAGTTCTTTTTTGATCTGCAAACAATATTCCGGATTTTGAAATTCCGAATACAATTTAAATAAATGTCTTTGTCCAAGAATTTTGTATTAGCACTCAAATATTTCCAGGAAAAAGAAGTAATCTTTTTAGAAGTCCAAATAATTTAAATAAAAATTAAAATATAACTCCAAACTGGTCACAAACACACACTTTCCAGCGATAAAGCCCAAACTAATTAATTTCTCTATAGACATCGGTAGAAAACCTAGAATACTGCGCAGTTTCGGAAAACCCAAAACTGCGAAATACCTACTCACAGTATGACTTTGATAAAAAAAACAATCATTTTACTCCTATAATAAAATAAAAATAAAACGTTGGTTACTTGTTTCAGTGATTCCTGAATCAAGGATGGGAACTAAGTCAAAAATAGAAACAGCGTTTCTATTATTATGTATTTATGAAAAGATTCAGGTTAAACTGAATTTTCTTGTAAATATCAATTCTTAGTAAACAAAATTACATTATATTGACATGTAATGAAATTAAAAATAAAAATATTAAACTTTACAAAGAGATAATTAAATTAAATCGAATATAAATTGAATCAAATATTCATGAAAAAGAACGGATTTTTCTTGAATATAGAAATGTTTAGTATCGATCGCGTGACGGAGATGGGGCGCTGGACAAAACGTCAACATTACATTGTCTAAATTGATAAAGATTTTTTTCCAATGTGAAGAAAATATTACAAATTCGATCATAAACAATGATCTTAGGCTGCCAGAGATATAAGTTCCTGAAAAGATTCCAATTTTAAAAGTCACGTAATAGTTTGCCTCTTAAGATAATATCATGTTCGGCATACAGTAGATTGGAACAATGTTTATATGCGAAGGAAAGAAGTTATTTAATTATCGTAAAGCAAGGTTCAAGTGTACAAGCATGCTTAGTGACCCATGATTACACATTTTAACAAATAGTTATATCTTCTTAAATTATGAAATACAATGTATTGAGGTAAAGGTTTAAAGAAAAATTCTTTTTTTAAATTAAATATATGATACTGATGTGCCACTAATGTTTTTCCTGAAAACAACGTCATTACTATGTCAAACAACGTCATTACTATGTCAAACAAGGTAATTTCTATGTCAGACAACGTAATTACTATGTCAAACAACCTAATTAGCATTGCTTTTACAAAGGTTTGGATGTTTTATAAAATTGGCATCTCCTGGATAATTTATTGTCTCTTATGAATAACAATAATAATAATAATAATAATAATAATAATGATGATGATGATGATGATGATGATGTTGAAATGGGGCACTATAACCAAATGCGTATAGACCAAATTTATTGCAATATAATCAACAATAACTTCAAAAAGGTGTAATTATAGGTACGTAAATAAATAATGAACTGAAGGAACCAATATGTTTAATTGTGGACTTTAAGCAGATAATGATTCTATTTTTTTACAGTTTGGTTTTTCATGCCCTTTTGGATTCTTCTTGATATCTGCTGCTTGGTTTCAGTGTTCTAATGCGGCTTATCCAGTAAGATTCCTTTTTTCTTGCCCCTTGGTTTTGGAGTACTTGTTGTAGTTGTGGGCAATTGCAGTTAGTATGATGTCACTGAAATTATGGCTAGGGGAAGACAAGTGTTCTACTGGACGTCAATCCAGCTTTATTGAAATCTAAACAGATCTTTGAAGATCGATCCCTTTGTGCAGTGTTTCGGTTTGTCTGACGTAAGGAAGGCATTATATCTTGCATGTGATCAGATAAATACATTCTCTGTTTGCATGTTTTGTACGGACCATGTATGTAAGCATTTTGCCTCTGTTGTCAAGTCGTTGTTTTAGACGCGTTTCACAGATATGAAGTGGCGAAAGGAAGAGAACATCTGTATGACTTTATAAAAAAATCAAACAACTTCCATCCGTCAAAATAATTCACGACAGAGGTAACAGCTAAAAAAACGAAGTTTGTCTGGACAACAACGTGACTAGTAAAGAACATAATGAACACTGTCATCGTATCTTTTCTCATCCAACTGTAATCCCAAGCATTGCATTCGAAACATGTCGTATAGCAAGGTACTGACGATACGCAGAATTTGCTAAGATAATGCAATATTCCAGAAAAGGTCTGAAGAGTTGCCTTAGCTTTTTATGAACCGAGGCTATAAACAAGACCTGATAGCAGAGGCAACACAAAGTGGTAAACAAACAAACTGCAATAAGCTATTTAAATATAGAGAAAAGAAGAAAGAAGTTCACTGGAAACTATTTATCCTGACTTACCATATAGACAACTCCAAAGTAGGTTAAATCATCCCGAAACTCTGGTTCATCGTGACACGCAAAGTTACCCCTACGAAACGAACCAAAAATAACGTACCGCAGACAAAAAAAAACCTTCAAAAACACCCTAGTCAGAGCAAAGGCATAGCCAATCAGGAGCCAAGACTATACTGGCACACCTTGCCACCTGCTTATGTAAGTGTATTTTGACCATATATGGACGAAACAAAACACGAAACATATAGAGTTCAATGTATCCTATTACCAGTATGTGTTTACGTTGCGAGATTATCTCTTAGTTTAGAAAGACATCAACGTAATCAGGGCTAAAGGTAAAAGCAAAAGTGAAAATAATAAGTGTAATAGAAAAATAGGTTTTGGTTTTTGTTTCTTATTTGCAATAATAATAATAATAATCAGGACTAAGTGCTTTACAACAGTAGACAACACCTATAACATAAAAAACATATAATAATATTATTACAAAAGCAAACACCATGAAATTTGAAAAACATTAAAAAATAAAAAACATGCTGAGAATATTTCAGGTAGGAAACATTATTAAGTCTTTAAGTTTGTTCTTGCAGTCGAAATAAGTGGTTTTTTGAGAGCCCTCTTGAATGTGATCACTGTGTCTTTGTGTCTAAGTTCAGTGGGCAATTCATTCCACGTTGCTGGGCCTTGGTATGCAAAAGAACGCTGTCCATATGACTTTGTTTTCATAGTGGGAATAAAAAGTATATGATTGTCAGAAGAGGAGTGTAAGTATCTTGCTGGTGTTTACACATGGGTGAGATCGGATAGGTATGTTGGACTAGAGTCCGACAGTGAAACGTAGCACAGAGAACAAATTTTGTGTTTGATTCTGGATAGAATGCATAGCCAGTGTAGGGTACAGAGCATCGGGGAGGTGTGCTCTGATCGTGGTACTCTAAGCATGATCCGAGCAGCTGTGTTTTGAACTTTTTGAAGTTTCTGGAGTAGATATTGAGATGAACCAGACAGAATTGAGTTACAATAGTCCAGTCTTGAAAGTACTAATGAACACACAAGTGTTTTAGTGGCATCAACTGAAAGATATTTGCGAACTGAGCTGATGCGTCTCAGCTCAAGATATGCAGCCTTGCATATGTTCATGACATGTTGGTGCAATGTGAGAGTACTGTCCAGAGTAACACCTAGGTTTCGTACTGATTGTGTGAATTTAATGTTGGAGTTGCTGATATTTATTGTTTGAGGTAAAGGATGTGAATGAGAAAGTCTTTGTGTTGTGATCAGAATGGCCTCAGTTTTATCATCATTCATCTGCAGCTTGTTCCATGTCATCCATGCTTTCACATCAGAAATGCACCTCTCTACACCTTGGATGATAGTATCAACTTCAGTTGGGTGGCTAGATTTGTATATTTGGGTGTCATCAGCGTACAATTGGTGAGACACTGGATGATGATCTATGACACTTGAGAGCGGCTGAGTGTACAAAATGAAGAAAACAGGTCCAACAACAGAACCCTGTGGAACACCACAACATAAATCAACTGGGCTGGAGTGTATTCCATTTGCAGATATAATTTGTGTCCTGTTGACCAAGTAGGGCTTAAACCACAGAAAGGCTGTATCATGAATGTCAAATACATGCTGGAGACGGTGAAGTAATATGTCATGGTCTATTGTGTCAAATGCTGCAGACAAATCAAGGAGGGTGAGGACTGTAATCTTTCCGCTATCCAACGTTGAGAGAATGTCATTAACTACTTTTAGAAGAGTAGTTTCAGTACTATGGCAAGGGCGATATGCAGATTGTACATTGCTAAAAAGACTGTTTGAATTTAGATGAGATACAAGCTGGGATAGAACAACCTTTTCTAAGATTTTTGATATGAATAGGAGATTAGAAACTGGGCGGTTGTTCTTTAAATCGTTATGGTCTAGTGTTGGTTTCTTTAGCAGAGGCTTTACAATGGCAGTTTTGAAAAATGATGGGAATTCCCCGGATGAGAGAGAGGTATTAATAACATCAGTTAGTGAAGGCAATAGTGGATCTAAGCACTCAAGCAGCAGTTATGTTGGAATTGGATCAAGTACACATGACTTTGGTGCACTCTTCATCACGATTGTACGTACAAAATCCATAGAGACAGGTTCAAATGCTGCTAATGCATAAATTATTATTAACTAAATAATTTCGTGCGAAGTCGGATAAACACAATCGTTTTCTAAGGAAGCATCGGAACCAATAAAGCTGATTCGACGTGTATTTATTTACATGAAATACACGACAATGTGTTGCAACACTGAAATGTATAACGACACATCTGCCTTTGTTGACCCTAAACACAAGATCACGCATTTGTTATTCATAAGAAGTGGTATGTCTGACGTTACCTTATCTTTACAAATGACGTCATATATGAATGACATCAGATATGAAGGTTTAAAAGTGCATGAATGTTAAGAATTTGTAGCATGATTAGATTACAAGAGTGAAACGTAAATGTTAGTAACACAAACATTCTGTTCATAAGTGTACACTAGACATTTACTAGACATGTCGCAGATAGGTTCATAATGTATTTTGATGATGACAACGATGACCCAATATTTCGTTTATAAAACTGTAGAGAGGCTATAATCATTAACGTATGGTAATTTATCTGAGATTATATTTACTAAGACAGGGATGGCATAGGCGTTCAATTGACATGTACTGTTCTTGCAAACCTTGTAAGTAAGCTGTATTACATTTTAACGATTTGCTTGAGATTGGCAATTTGTTTTACAAACCTACACCCTTAAAAAAGAAAACTCTCGCGTAAATACTCCAGTAATGCATGCGTGCAATCAAATTAATAATAATTATAACTTTTAGCTTGATCTGTACGACTGTTTTGTGGTAGTAGATTCTAGTCCCAATCCAATGGCAGTAAAATATATTAATTTTTAAGTCTAGAATTAAAATATTTGAAAATTAAATCAGACCGATATTTACTTGCAATAAGAGTGCTGGAACATAAACGCAAGTTAAAGCCAGATTCAAAGAATGTTTGATAAATCCCAGATTCTCTTTGTATAAAACTTCTTGTTTCAGTTTCGTCCTCATGAAAAATGTCCTAAACCAAAACCAATGTAAATTCAAATGAACAGAGGGTATGTTAATGGATTTCATCAAAGGATGAATCGTTGTAACATAGTCTGAATACTTATTCAAAATTAAAACATTGTATAAAAGTGGTGACTGACCAGTGGTCATTACCATAAGCTACCTGCCTCTGCGGCTCTGTTTACAAGTAACGTTTCACTAAATACGGTGATAAAAATGAATTGTGTCGAGTTCTCATTCAAAAACAGAAATATTCGATACCTTAAAGAAACCACTAAATATTGTTATCTCCCTTTAATCGTTTATTTATCAACCTGAACGTTAAAGATTGACAAAACTAATGCATCTATACCGGCGATTCTTTCACAAGGAGCAAGTTTCCACATTTTTGCACATGGTATTGTGCAAAGTCAATAGACAGCTTAATAACAGTTTTATCGGTACATGAGGGGACTCTGAACTTAAGGTCTGGATAGCTCTGAAAAGGTGAGGCTAAGCTTCTATTTCCACTATACTGAATTAATTTGACAATGTGGCAATCTATTTCCACTATACTGAATTAATTTGACAATGTGGCAATCTATTTCCACTATACTGAATTAATTTGACAATGTGGCAATCTATTTCCACTATACTGAATTAATTTGACAATGTGGCAATCTATTTCCACTATACTGAATTAATTTGACAATGTGGCAATCTATTTCCACTATACTGAATTAATTTGACAATGTGGCAATCTATTTCCACTATACTGAATTAATTTGACAATGTGGCAATCTATTTCCACTATACTGAATTAATTTGACAATGTGGCAATCTATTTCCACTATACTGAATTAATTTGACAATGTGGCAATCTATTTCCACTATACTGAATTAATTTGACAATGTGGCAATCTATTTCCACTATACTGAATTAATTTGACAATGTGGCAAATGAGAATAACAGACTAAGACATTAAATGTAATAATTAAAATCATCGGGGTTAGTAATACTTCACTGTATATGAGCTCACAAAACTCAAACTTATTTTTATTTTCAAACCATCACTGACAATTTCAGTTTGAACCTTCAACCAGAGAGAAATAATGTCTCAAATTCCTTTTTTTTAACTGTTTGGTTTTAAATGGTATTTTCAGCAATTATGTTTGCCTGTTATATGCGAAGAAAATGGGAGCTAAGTATCTTTCCCACGGAAACATTATGACAGCGCGGCCGAACTGGTAGAGAAGGATATCGATCCGGGGACCATTGGATGATGAGTCCGACTATCTACCAATCGCTAAAATTAATTTTCCATCTCTGATCATTATACCGTTTATTTTAGCCATGTGACTTCGAACGAGCACATCAGACTATTGTAATTCATTAATTGCCCCC
The DNA here is from genome assembly GCA_028554795.2 of Sinohyriopsis cumingii. Taxonomy (NCBI): domain Eukaryota; kingdom Metazoa; phylum Mollusca; class Bivalvia; order Unionida; family Unionidae; genus Sinohyriopsis; species Sinohyriopsis cumingii. Next base: position 21,529,703 of record CM068841.1, on the reverse strand, counting down.
CCCCCCACCCCCCACCCCCACACACAAATGAGCGTTAAACAACAACCGGGTCAATTCCCATCCCTATAGTAAGTTGGGTTTTTTTTAGATAATTAAAATTATGCCATGGAAACGCTTAAAGTCAAGGAATATCCTCATCCAGGGGTTTTGCCGCATGGGCCCCAGACAAAGCGTCCTTCGCACAGAACCACTCTAAGCCACTTGTTAACGCATCCCACCCACCGCCACCCGATATTTCTGGATTCACCCATATGCCCGATACCACAGTAATACATCTAAACTGTGGATTAACAATTATCATACATTTTGCTTTTTTTAAATTGGAGTTTACATTTACTATAACAGGAATGTCATGGATGGTAATCTTACCTTTCCTGAGAGATCAAGTCTTGGTCCACCTGCCGCAATGTAAACAGCTTTGTCACCGAAATATCTTCCACTCGAAATGGCATAAAGTTTAAATTTCTAATAGCAGAGTATATTCCTGATGTAACGAATTTTTCACAGTTGTTTTATGTAATTGATTAAATTGTTTGTTTACATGTACGGGGGCTCGTGTTGGGTTGTTCTATATACCTGCTCAGATCTCTATCAATTTCACCTATACGTTTCACCACTTATATTTATATTTGCTCGAACCGGGCAATAACATCGAGGTTGGTCAACCCCTAGATAACGAAAACCAAAATTTAAGAGGGACACCCACCAGGAAACAATCTAAATCGGTGATTCTTTCACAAGGAGCAAGTTTCCACATTTTTGCACATGGTATTGTGCAAAGTCAATAGACAGCTTAATAACAGTTTTATCGGTACATGAGGGGACTCTGAACATCAGGTCTGGATAGCTCTGAAAAGGTGAAGCTAAGCTTCTATTTCCACTATACTGAATTAATTTGACAATGTGGGAAACTATTTCCACTATACTGAATTAATTTGACAATGTGGCAAATGAGAAATATAGACATTAAATGTAATTATTAAGATCATAGGGGTTAAATATACTTCAGTGACATCTGAGCTCACCAAACTGAAACTTATTTTTTATTTTCAAACCATCACTGACAATTTCAGTTTGAACCTTCAACCAGCCAAAAATAATGTCTCAAATTCCATTTTTTTTAACTGTTTGGTTTTAAATGGCATTATCAGCAATTGTGTTTGCCTGTTATAAGCGAAGAAAATGGGAGCTAAGTATCTTTCCCACGGAAACATTATGACAGCGCGACCGAACTGGTAAAGAAGGATATCGATCCAGGGACCATTCGATGATGAGTCCGACTATCTAGCAATCACCAAAATTAATTTACCATCTCTGATCATTACACCGTTTATTTTAGCCATGTGACTTCGAACGAGCACATCAGACTATTGTAATTCATTAATTGCCCCACCCCCACCCCCACCCCCACCCACCCAAACCACACACACACACACATATACACACACACAAATGAGCGTTAAACAACAACCGGGTAAATTCCCATCCCTACAGTAAGTTGTTTATTTTTGTAGATAATTAAAATTATGCCATGGAAACGCTTAAAGTCAAGGAACATCCTCATCCAGGGGTTTTGCCGCATGGGCCCCCACCAAAGCGACAGTCCCAGAGAACCACTCTAAGCCACTTGTTAACGCATCCCACCCACCGTCACCCGATATTTCTGGATTCACCCATATGCCCGATACCACAATAATACATCTAAACTGTGGAGTAACAATTATCATACATTTTGCTTTTTTTTTTAAATTGGAGTTTACATTTACTATAACAGGAATGTCACAGATGGTAATCTGACCTTTCCTGAAAGATCAAGTCTTGGTCCACCTGCCGCAATGTAAACAGCTTTGTCACCGAAATATCTTCCACTCGAAATGGCATAACCTAAAATAGTATAAATTTGTAAATTTGAGAAGGTATAACCTAAAATTGTATAACTAGAATTTTAAGACCTCTTTTGAAACGCCAGTCTTTTATCAACGTTACAAAATATTAAATGTTAATGATAACTAACAATGTAAGTGATTAGAAAGCTATTAATATCGACAATGTTTAGTGTGAATTAAGTTCACATTTCCATTCACTAGAATGCTACATGTCTGAGGTATGATGCCCCAGTGCTCGACAACACAATAATGTGCCACACTGCAGACATCGTAGCGATTGAAAAATTGTTAAAGCTCCGTTAAAAGTTTAAATCACCCACACACGTTCACCAGAACTGATAAAACACATTTGAGTGTGGTGTTGGATTTTTATATATACCATTTCTATGTTACAGAAAGCAATCCGTATTATCAAAAAATCTTTCTTATTCTTTTAGATACCATCTTGGAGATTCCATGTGAGAGGCAGCAAAACTTTGGAACTCTTTACGAAAGGGATTTCGTTACGCGATAGTTTAACTCTCCTTTAAGGTCTTTATCTAACGGTTAATAATGTAAAATAATCATTTCTAAACACATATAAAGATTTTGATGTGGTTCCTTAAGCTGGTAGTTTAAATTTACTTGAATTATGTTTAGCCAGTCTGTTCTTAAGGTATACACTAATTGGGTCGTTTCATAAACTTGATTCTTAAGTCTTCACGTGGGACTATGCTATTTGCTACAATAATTGGATAGTCGAGAATGGAAACATACTCGAAAGAATTTATATGAACATGTAATTTCAAAATCGAATAAATTATGAGATCGATCAGATTAAAAATGCTCGTTTTGATCAATATAAACATACTTGGCCTGGAAAGATACACAAGGTTTGAAAATGACGAACGTTTTAAAGAAATATTTGCAATGAAAATCATGCTTCCCTCAGTCAAGGCAGAAAAGATTAGTCATGGAATAGTTTATTAGTTGTATTTTGCCTCTGAGAATAGAAAGAGGCATGTTTTGAATGAAAGAATAAAACAGAGAATCTGTGTTAATTAAACGTATAATGTCCGTCCTTTCACCAACTCTTTTCTTCTGTATATATTAATTTATGGCTGTAAGTTTATATTTGAAAGTTATTACTGTCCATTTACCGTCCAATTGTTTATAGTTACATTTACCCTTTCCTCCTACTTAATCCGGCATGGTACTCAGAACAGTTTACATATATGGCTAGCTTCGATAAACGAACGAGAGGTCTAAAGCGCTCTCCGTTATGGATCACTGCCATCTCACCTCTGTCTGCGTGGGTTCGAGTCCAGGATTTGACCAATGTGGGTATGTGAGAAAGCTTGCCAGTAGCTTCTCGTGGGCCGGTGGTTCTTCCCGGGGTTTTCCCGGGCTTTTCCTCCACCATTAATACTGGCCGCCACGCACTGCCTGTCGTGTGCTGAAAAAGGCGTTAAACCCCACAACAACAAGAACAATCGATAAACGAATCAGAACCCTGTTTCCGTTAGGTTACAAGAGACGGTTTTTTGGTTACTTATACACACTTCAATACTACATTTCTACTTAAAAAATGGTGACTATTTGAAAACGAAAGTTCAGAAAACTTGTGGAATTAGTCATAAGTAAAATACCCATCCAAAGAAAAAATAAGCATTTGATTAGTTTCCATAAGGGATGAAACAAAGAAAACAATTAGACTCAATTTTCATCCGTTTTTAAAAGATTGTCAAAATGTAGAAATGCGAACCATTTAATACAGTCGGAGTTACTTTAGTTTTTTATGGCATATATGGTTTGCTGGCGTTATAAAATCAACAAGAACTATAAAGAGATGTTCAAATGCATAGAAACGTAACTCGAAGACTTGCAATTCATGGACTAGTAACATAATGGATATGGGTATTTGCTTTGAACAAATATGTAGTGCATCTATTCAGCGCGGTTGGTATTCAGTGAGATTTGTCTCCCCTAGCTTCAGCTACTATCGAGTAGTTCGCTGGATTTGCATCCTTTGAACCTTCATTATATCGGTCTTTATTCCTTTGTTCCTAAAAAATAAAATTCTGTGTTCTGTAACATGTGTCCTAAAATTCGTGACTTATAAGACTGTCTGATTACAATAATAATCAAGTTGATTTGCTCCCTGCAAAAAAATGTACATTTATCCCATTTCACACCAAACCCAGACTTGATATTAGAGAAGCCTAATTATTGGGGGCGGGGACATCAAGTGCAAGTTTAGTAATCTTTTATTCTAAAATGTTTTCACTCACCTATTAACTCAGATGTGTCAGTTGGCACCTGTTTGTTCTGCGAATAGGAAGCATTGTTTCTTCTCAGATTAATAAATCCCCCTGCAAAGAAAATATGTCTGTCTTATTCACTACATACTGAGATAGAATCCCTCGACTAAGCTTGAGAATCTTGTCACGAAAAAGAGAAAGATATATTTTCTAATAATATAATGAATTATTTTGACACATATTCTACTCACTGTTTAGAAATATACAAGCTGAATAAGGATTGTGAAATAGGATTATTTCAAACAGCGTCAAGTAATCCTTATGAATCACAATCATTACTTTTTTGCAATAATTCTACTGAATATGGTACTACTAAATGTCTAGTGAATTTTTATTACCTGTCCAAGATTGCAATCCAGGTGAGCCCATCAATAAATCTCCCTGTGCCTATAATTATAATAATAATAATAACAATAATAATAATAATCATGATTGTCATCGTTATCGCCATCGTCATCATTAACATAATTTCTAGGAGACAGAATGAAGCTAACAGTAAATGATGTACTATATTTCTATAGTTTCACTAGTAAATGAGCTCGATGATATAAAAAATGAGTAATCATCTTCGAGTTTATTCTGGAGATATAATTTTATTTTTCACATATGAATTAGATATTAGAGGTTTATGATATATCATTTATTGTTCGGTTTAAGATACGTTTGTCATGCTGTATGTATATCAATCAGTGTAGAATATGCCAATTTGGGCCATAATTGGGATACCTTTGTTATGTCATATAGTAATTAGACCTCTAAAGGAAAGCAAATATCATTAAGAATGAAACAATAAAACAATTATTAAAAAAATTATATAAAAAATAACAATGTCAAAAGAATAACAACGCTAAATTAAAATACCGCGAAAAAAATTCGTAAGAGCATAAGTGTGCAGTTATCAGCACCGCGAAAAATAACCAGTCATATAGCATCTATATTTAGGATGAGACCTTGACAAGTCTAACGATTTAGGTCATTTTCATCGTTTGCTTGTGAACTAGACAGAAATAGTTTGCACCATCTACTTGTAGTTTCGTTTGTTTCCTACCAAAGAGTCTAGGGTCACCGGGTGACCGAGTGGTCTACAGCGCAAGCCTTTACCAACCACTGCAATCACACCTCTGTCTGCGTGGGTTCTAGTCTTGGCCTCGGCCAATGTGGGTATGTGAGAAAACTTACCAGTAACCTCCCTTGAGTCGCTAGTTATTGCTGGGTCTGTCCTGTGTTCTTTCTTAATCAGTTATTCTGGTGGCCATGTATAAGTTATACTGTGCTGCAAAAAGCAATTAAACCTACAACCCAACAACAACAGCAACCAAGCAACCAAAGAGTAAGAAGAAAAGCAATGCTGGAGGTCAACTGGTACATTGCTTCACGTGACATGTAGATGAAGAAGTATACTGCCAATTATAGACTGGTGACGTGCGCACTGGAGCTTTGTTGTTGTTGCTGGTGTTGGCAGTGATTTTAATGTCACTTTTAACACATTATTTATTATATCATGCCGGAATAATGGGAGCGCAGTGCTTTTCACAAGGACGCAGAGAGGAATCCGACCCAGGTACGCACTGGGACAACCTAGTTATAGGACGAAATTCGCTTTTACTAAAAGGTCATCATAGAAAAGAAGATCTAAGAGCTTTTAAAATCCTTCTCTTGGCTTTTAATAGGAAGCCAGCATAACATTGATTAACCGTAGCGAGAAAGAAAACATGTTCTTTTGATGTCATGTCATTTATATATATAACGAAAGCTGCGGTTTATTCCTATGTTGCAGAACGAGGGATTTAAGTTTGTACCACAAAGACATTTTAAAACAAATAAAGAATATCTTATTATTCTAGTGTAAAATGTTTTCTTTTCCTTTTTTCAACACGGAAGCACTCATCAAGAATTGTTTAAGCTAAGGGTTGTAGGTTTGGTCATGCGGAGTCCGAATGTTGAAAAAAAATTCAATTTTTTTATTTCATGTCGTTTTCATGCATCTGTTTTATGCACTTAAGTAGTACGTTGAATCCCTTGCCATTAAATTTGTCTGAGTATACAAAGCCAGTTGTAAACTAATTACTAAAAGGAAATAGCCGCTTATATACTACGTCTTTTCTCTCATTCCCTATTTGTTTATCTGCATGTGTACAGAATACTTTTATAAAGTTGTCTCATTTTGTAACATTGACAAACACAGCAACGTATGTGATACGTACAAGCAGTAATAAATATCGATATTATGGGCCTGTACCCGAATTCTTTGCTTCAGTCTTCCTACGACTAACATCCTAATCTCAATCCCCGTCCCACCAGGCCACCACCGATAAAACATACACAGTAACACGTCATAACAAAAACAATCAAAGGCACAATGATTGTACTATACATCATTTGTATTTAAAAGTTCATAGTCAAAATGACCCTAATATCCCCGTATAAGTTTTCAAACCAAATTATGGGAGACCTTACTGCTAACCAAATGTTTTGGGAAGTATGTCACTATGGATACAAATGATCAATATTCAAAAAACGGGGCATGCATACAAATGTTTCTTTGTTTCAACAATACTTTTACTTGATATGTGCCGACCATGTTTGAGCTAAACTAGTTATATAGTTTCTCACGGAGACTGAAAGAATTACGAATTGTCCTATTTATAGGCTGCTGACATCTAAATAGGAGTACTTGCCACCACCCCTTCTCTCTCTCTCTCTCTTATTGTTATGACTGATTTTATCAAACATAGAAATTGACAACAAAGATTTTAACTTGGTAAAATTTAACAAACCAACATAGCCAATACCCGAAAGCGTTTTTAATTAATTAGATAACCAACATAAAGGAACAAAAATCTTCCGATGATGTTTGGTCTGTTTTAGTTTAATTCAGTTTCATAAAAGAAAGCAGATCAAATTTTATCCTTAGTGAGTATCTAACGCTAAGGAGGTAGGCCCATTCAGTGAGTTTAATAGTTAATTCCTTAAAATTATTTCAAAAAGGAAAAAGAAAACAACACTGTACACACGGGGGTAAATAGAAAACAATCAACCATATCCTGCTAGTTGAGATAGATAAAATCATCCACTACGTCCAGTACTTTGATTTTTTGTAGCCTGTCTTACCGTTCCTATATAATGAACTGCCATTCCAAGAGCCCCGTAGCCCCAATTGTAGTAGTTTACTGGCCCCTGTGGACCTGGTTTTGTTTCGATGTTTTGTCCCTGTTGGGTCAAGAGTGGATATTTACTCCAGTAATTCAATCGGGACACAGCCGTCTCGTAACATATGCCGTTTTGGAAATGGTGGAACTGATACAATTGTATGGCAACCGCCAGGTTCTTCTGGTCATACCAGCGATGGGCACACACAGCCTGTAAAATATTAATAGCATATTGTATCTAGCTATCCATCCATTCTTCTCTCAATTCTCCCACCAACCCAACCAAGCCGCTCTTTTTGAACGACGATAAAGTTGTGCCCCTTATAAGGGTAACATTGGCTCACCAGACAAAGAGAGGTAACTCGTATGGTCATGACTCGACATGATTTGAGAAGAGTAAATCGCTTTTATGAGAGCATAACATTTAGGAAACAATCTTCGCCTAAATGTATCCAAATTTATATTAGTGAACTAATATTCATAACGATTTGATTTCCATTTCGCAAAGTTGCTTATCTGTTGCATTCCCGAAACATGTTTGACCCTCAATTATGATGATTTTACCACACTTGAGGACATATGAGTAGATAGAATTACAACACGTTAGAGGATACCCAGATAAACACACTCACGCACGCACGGACGCACACATCAAGGAATAACAACTTTTGCTCCCTCGGATGTAAATCTGAAACTCTATATGGTACGGCTGACGCATATATCCTTGTGAGAAGACATAAGCATTAAATGATAACATTTATGCCCTTAGTAAATATTCTCTCACCACATTTCCTCCATTTACATCCAGTGCCCCTCCAAGCCATTGTCCACTCTTTCCGTGTGTGAAAGTCCTCTGTTGTCCAGCAACATTTACGGTCTCAGATGAGGTGGTGACTGGAATTAGTAACAGGGGATGATTTTTTCATAATTATAGAATATATAAAAAATTGAATGTTTTCTGTATAATTTGAGTGTGCAGATTTCAAAAATGAACCCGTCTCTATGATATCGTTTCAAATAAATTCACAGGAAGTATTCAAACACATGTACCGTCCACCATTTTTAATACTGGTCTTTGGCAATTTTTGAAAATTCTTGACCTCATGTTATTTCAAGCTGAAATTTGCATATTTCTTACATATATTTTATATAGAAATGTTTTGTGAACATACAGCTTTAAGAATAAATTGACTTTTTATATGTTCCAGGTAATTCAGAAGTCCCCCGTGCCTTTTATCAACCCCCCTCCAAATGTTTTTGCATTAAATACTATATTTTTGAGTCATACACAAGTTGAAATTATATGTTGCTTTTAAAATGGAATGTTTTCTGCTTAATTTGAGTGTGCAGATTTCAAAAATAAGCACATCTTTATGATATATTTTCAAATAAATTCACAGGAAACATTCAAACACACGTACCGTCCACCATTTTTAATATTGGTCATTGGTCACTTTTGGAAAATTCTTGACCTCATGTTACTTCATGCTGAAAGTTGCATATTTTTTACATATGGTTATATTTAAATGTGTTGTGAACGTTCAGCTTCAAGAATAAATTCACTTTTTCTATGTTCCAGGTACTTCTGAAGACTTTCTGTACCTTTATATCACACGCCCCTTAACATTTTTGCATGAAATAGCAAAATCATGAGTCGTACCAAGTTGAAATTGTATGTTACTCTTAAAACCAATAGTGCATATTCATTACAGTGTTCTTGCATATATATACATTTATCTGAAATCACAATTTAGTAAACAGCAATTGCTATTTTAGAATTTAGCTATCACAAGATATATTTGGTCAGTTTTCATATCTATAAAATAAAATCAATGACAAAAGGTTTTCCACAAAGTTTTCAATACAGTAAATCAGGATTTCTATAGTGTCAGCTTAGGATGGTGCAACATTAAATTTTGTATGTACTAATTTTGCGATATTTTTATAATAATTCTGACCATTGTTTTGAGCAATATTACATAGTTCATGAAGTAAAGACAATGGTGGTATCAGAGATAGAGAAGAAACTGGCACTGGGTTGGTTCTCAAGAAATATTTATGATTAGGTATTTGTTTAAATGGAGAAATACTACAGATCGATTCTCTTTTCCTTAGCTTATGATGACAATATTCATATTGATATTCACCAAAAATGGTACTCAGAACAGTTTATTTACATATATCGCTAGCTTCGATAAACTTTTATCTCTTTTCCGTCCCTACTAAACATGAACATTTTAATTTTAATACCAGTGTCTCTAGATAAGAATCGTACATATAACAGATGACCTGACATTGATGATATCTCAGTGATCACAATCAATACGTCTAGTATCACTGAGTCGGTGAGTGATACTCCCGTCGAGTCTCTAACCTCAAAAATATATTACACAACAAAAGTTGTACAAATATTTTGTAATAAGTTTGGTATAATGAATGACAGTACGTCTGTATAATCCGATTCCTTGCTATAAACGTCTGCCTTTTAATGCAATCAAGTTTTCGTGTGTTTTTTAACCCAGATAATGTCGTATTTTTGTCATTGTTTACATTTTGTACGTGCCCGTGTGCCGGGAAGAGTTACCGTTCTTGCAGGCATGGGTGACCTTTGAAAAAGACGTAATTCGTGGGTTTTCCGCAAATATTCGCACACGTTTTACCATTATTCTTGTAAAAAGAACTCCAAAGTATTTAAAAAGTAGGCGTAGGTGAGTGTATATGTTCGTTTAATTAGTTTTTCAGCGTTTTGAAAAATTAGTTTTTCGTTTTTTTCCGCTGAATAAGTTGTAGAAATGGCCCAGTGTCATTTACGCTAAATATAGACATTTGACCTTTCAACCATGAATACATTCGGATGTAATAATGTCGGCTTTTCACATATTAAAGCGGAAAAAGTACCGGGAGTAATGAGGTTGACATTTTGAGAAAACGTTAATCTTGATCGCCAGTGCCCTCTAGCGGCGTCCCCTGTTGCTACTGGAATCAAAATCAGTCTTGATCAGTGAAATAAGTATAAACGCATTTTATAATGGCTACGGGACAGCGCCTACACACAGACACACAAATATACATAAACACACACATACACACTTATATATATACATGCATACATACATACATACATACATACACACACACACATGCATACACACACACACACACATACATACATACATACATACATACAAGGCCGAGAGGCACAAGCAAAGCCTACAGACTTACGTTCCTATCACCTCCTATAGAGGAGACGCATCAGACTGTGAGATATCTTAGTTAAACAGACACAGTTTCATATTAAAAATCTTCCACACAAAACACGGGCTGAAATTACATGTGCGTGGTGATGAACAAAACAGTCGTTTTATCGAAGATACTATAGCCGCTGACGTGCCCCTAAATTCTTGAACAGTGAATACACTTAGACCATTATTAATGAAATCGACAAAAATATCGCAACGATTCTCAAAATGTCGGAAATATTGACCAGCGATGGTTCACGTTGAACTCTTGATAAATGCTTAGTTCCCCTTACCTAGATCTGTTTACTGATGAGCAACATGGACTGCCCATTGTCGCTGTATCATTATGAGTGGATGAACTATTTTCCACTAATTGTGTTCCTGTACAAGAATAACAAAGGTACAAGCTTTCCATGTCGACGCTGTATGCAGGTTTTTTGTTGTTGCACCAACTTGGACTTTGACTGCCCGAACATTCCAGTGAGTTCAAACGACCAAGAAACCCTCGCAGTCAAATATAATATGAAGCAGAATGCTGAACTAACCACATGAGGGTTTTTGTATACTATTGCCAAATGTGATATAGCAACTGAGTCGCCAGTGTTTTACCGTGGCAAAGATTCGGTCGAGATGCTTATTAAACCATGAAATGGATCCCGCAACAGTCCTCCTCAACCGCGGACATCATTAACGAGTTTTCCATAGCCACCCAGGTCTGAATCTTTGATAGAGATTCCAGCTCCACTGACGAGAAAGTCCGTGATCACTGTCAAATTGCTGACGCTTACAGAGGTGCTGCACACAGTGCATTATGCCTGCAGCTGATACTTTATTTCAGCAAAACTAAACTTCTCATAATGTTCTATATTCTTCGCTGGTACGATTCAAGGAATCGCAAAATCATCAAATACGGCAATGAATGATATCCACAACAATATGGAACCATTCATGACGTTTCTGATAGGACAGACGCAATTTATTGACTCAGCTTAGTTTTCGTTTATAAATGGTGAGACTGTTGTAAGATCAAATCATCTCAATCTTACAGCGATCTCTTTTAGCAGGGCGACGTTGGTCCCGAACACTTAGCCTGAACATACAAGTATTGTTTAATCTTGGTACATTCTACATTAATTATTTGGTGTTCGTAGGTTTCTATAACAGTTTCCTCCATTCAAGATGAACATTGTGATGTGAGTAATACGATGTTGTTAGGTAATATCCACTGTCCTCTCGTTGTTTTGACGCAGCCATTTTGATTAACTTCGCCTGTGGTGTAGCTGGCGTTCTGATTGGTTGCTCAGTTCCTAGGAAGGCGAATATAAAGCCGTGCGCAACAGTGCCTAGCGTGGCAGATTCAGTCTAATTTCTTAGCGTTCAGCTAGAATTTTCCATTTCTATCTCTATTTGCACCTTCTAAATACCCACAATGGCTCAGAAAGCCCATGCGTTTAGGATGCAAAATCACGAGATGGTATAATAATGTGGAAAAATTATTTGAAACACAAGAGTACGGTTATCTCCAGAAGATGTTATGATTGCTCTTTTTTCTGATCAGTGTCATTACACTTATGTTAGGGCTATGTACCTTCTGGGAAGCATCGTCACCCATTTAGTTTAGTACTTGCACCTTCGGAGGTTGCTGTGTGTGCACCGTGTGTTACTGTAAGAACTTTGGTATGGTTATCTGAATTAAATGAGTGTTCGTCGTGTAATATTTCGTATCTTTAGCACTTTCTGTCTTTGGCCACAATATTCGGTGTACTTCTGTATGGTAGGCTTTCAGTACTTCTTCGCTTGTGTATCTCCTATTTGCCCATTTTGCCATGGGCATCGTCAATGTTTTTGGCGGTGCACTTTATTTATTATTTATGGTGCAGTTCATAAACCCATATCCCATTCTCCGGAGAAAACACCTTCAATTTTATGTCATGTAATAAATATAACCTAATTTATATTGTCCTTAGAATAATTGTGTTAGAATAACTGATAGCCATCATAATAAACCCATTTTTGTGTTGAAAATTTCTGGTTGTCTCTCTTCTCTTCTGACTGGACGTAGGAGATCCATTTGTAACTACCACTATTTGAGTCTGCTCTAAGTAGACCCATATACACCCGTTAGATGTTGCTTCCGGAAAACAAGACGGATATGCTCTGCAGTCTTGTTTTCCGGAAGCAACATCTAAAGGGTATACTAGAGTCTAAACAGCCGTTATGTTAGAGTACGATTGAATCCGTCATCATGCTCAGTGACGATGTCATGACCCGCCCTCATACACGCCGTGCTTGACTGGGCGCTGAGATACTGCAATCAAAATGTAATGGCCGGGGTCAACTTGTAGTAGTCAACTGACCGGCGACTTTGTGTGCCTCTTATGTGGTCAAGGACTTGGTTTACTTGTAACGACTGTCCGCGGTTGCTTTTATCTGTACTTCCTATGCTTGTCGTGAGACAGAAAGAGAGGTCGACCTAGTTAGGGGTTGAAACAACACACAGCGGTCTTAGGAATTTTGCACAGTGCTTCTTGCGCCATTTCAAGTGAACATCTTTTGAGACACTGGCGTCTTCTGCCAGCTTTTTGATATTTATTAAACTCTTTCAGTAACTTTGCGGGCTCTATTTTCTTTCCGCAAGCTTAGTATCCGTCACGTTTTCTGAAAATTAGCAACTATCACTCCAATTTGTCGGCACAAATTGCCCGTGCTTACTAGGTTAAAAATATGAGTAGGCCATGGAGTCCATGTGGCGAGTCTCTGAGGAAATAAAAAATATCAGCTCAGTCTACGTGAGTCGCAGTGATGGAACGTGAGTTGGCTTATAATCCGTGTTAACGGTGTCGTAATGATATGAAACGGTCGTAATGTCTGTCCGGTTAACACCGCAAGTTTTACAACTAGCTTTGCATCTCTGTTGGCTCCTGGGGCACCATTAGGTATAAACATATCAACTTCAACTCACAGTCGATGGAATACTCAAGTCATTTTTAATTTTGCATTTATAATTCACGTAGCTTAAAACTAGCAGAACTGGGGAGAAAATAAACATAAATTAAGACTCTTTGGTCACAAACTAAATAACATACAGAAGCAAGGTCAACAAGTTTTGTACGACTTAATAGATAATTCTGTTATCAAAACTATAAATGAAAATGTCATAGGAAAATTATTATGAATTAAATCTAAACCAATCCTCACAAAAGTCCAAATGAATGAAAAGTTTCGTATAAATTTGAAGACCGAAACATTAACATTTTCATTCCGACTAGCCGGCTTTGATGCGCACATACCTAAACCAAAGGTCAAATTCGCCAGAAAAAGGAAGACATCGATAAAAAAGAAAAAGCGGCGGGTTGATATTGTAACCAATGGACATGCTGTCATTGGAAGTCAACAAATTATCTAGTTAATTAATATTAGTAAAATACTGTTATTTGTTTGTTTACATAGTTTTCGCTATTATTTAATCAAATAGTTTATGTTAATTTTTTAAAATGCTTTATAGTAATTATTTAATATTCTGTCAAAAGCAGATTAATATACATTGCATGTCAGTCGTTAGAACAACCGACATAAGTATTATGGTGCACTGGTCGTCCTAGTGACAGGATCAATTTTGCTTTCTGAAATCATAGTGTGTAGGATGAAGTTTCGATTGACTGAAATACACAAACCAGCACAACCCAAATTGGAGAATTTATGTATAAACCATCCTAGACATTCCAGGGTATAAGTAAGCTGTATCGATACGCGGGTTACCCCACCCCCCTCGTATTTCATCAAAGTCAAATCATACCACGCCAAATTGATTCCATACTTTCAGTGAGTAGGAAGACCAGTTAACTGAAAGAAAGTAATGCTTGGACGGAGATTCGAACACAGTATCACCTGAATTCTACCTCTAGACAGCAATAAGAACATTAATAAAGCTGAGTAATAATAATAATAATAAAAAATTTATATATATATATATATATATATATATATATATATATATATATATATATATATATATATATATATATATATATATATATATATATAACGAAAGCATGGTTTAACTTTAGTATTGATAGTGGAGTATAAATTGAAAATTGTAAAAAAAAATGTGCAAGTATCTTAGCATAAATAAGAATTTTTAGGCATTATATCCATTCATTAGAGGGTTGACAGATTTCTTTTATTTCAATAAAATCAAGCAAACATCTTCCTGCCGAAAACATTACTATTACTTCATCTTAAACTAATACATGCGGAACTAGGTCAACATTCAGTTCATGCTTAGGTGAGTAAACATCCAGCTGCTGTATAATTATTAGGATTGTATGACTGTGTATCACTGTATTATAAAATCCTTGGTTTTATCCAGTTTTCTATTTAGACTGTATCTCGGTGGCATTTGAGGGTCATTTTGGAGAGTATTCAAAATGTATTGTAAGGCATAATGAAATATTTAATTGTATATTTTAAACCCATTCAAACAAACGGACTGATCCAATGATATGTGCCGGCATCATCCGAGTACGATATGATCACACAGTCCCTCCTGCTCTGCGTAGTATGGGTACTGCAGTATACGTATCTTTACACGCTAGCTTAAGCCAAGAGTACGTTTTTACCTCGAAACATGAACTTTATAACCTTTGGCAAGTATTTCTTTAACAACAAATATCGTGGCTTGGCCAGGTCACCTGCGTCATCGACACTCCTCGTCATGGACAAACCAGGACACCTGAGTCACATATACTATTCCTTCTGAACTTCCCTAGGCCTGGACTTGGGGGGTTGGGGGTGTCATGCCTCAGGCAATTTTCGTCTCTGCTAGCCTTTCTTGACAAGTATTAATCTGCGAATCCGCAAGCTCTCCGCCACGATCATCATTTTTTGTTTCCACGAGCTGTGGAAGGGGTGCGAGAGGTAGAGAGGAGGGGGAGGGACTCAGCATAAAACGGTATTGACATCTACTATTCTGCTAAGTCATATTTTTTATTCCATCGATAGCTTTCCCGTTTGTAAACGTAATGCTTACAATTTTTCTTCAGTTTAAGATTACCTTTAATGTCAAAGGAATTTCCTGCATTTACAACGTACATAACTATTAAATACTACCCTCACATGAGAAAACTTGCAAACGTGACAAGTAGTTTGTGAACGCATGGCATGAACATCTATGAGCGTGACATTTCTGGATTATCTAAGTGTATACACTGTGGTTCATTATTTTACAACGATTTCTATAAAACTGACTCATATCCTATTACCAAACTGCTGAAGTTTTCCACGACTATGTATGTATGTGTGCATGCATGCACGCACGCACGCATGCACGCACGTTAGCACGCACGCAAGCACGTACGTACGTATGTATGTAAACATGCGCGCGCATGCACACACATATCTGCGTGGTTTACATGCATTGCAGGTAAGAACACTGTATGATACGTTGAAAGAGACAGATTGGGTGTCTATATATTGATAGATAGAAAAACAGACAGACCGGGTGTCTATGTAGTGATAGTTAGAAAGAAAGACAGACAGACAGGGTGTCTAGTTAGTGATAGTTAGAAAGACAGACCGGGTTTCTTAGTAGTGCTAGACAGAAAGAGATACTGAGTTTAGTGAGAGACATATTGGGTTGCTAGGTAATGACTGATATATAGAAAGCAGACAGACATGGTGTCTAGGTAGTAATATGCAGAAAAAGATACTGAATTGCTAGGTATTGAGAGACAGAACGAGAGACATACTTGGTGGCCATGTGGTGATAGAAAGAGAGACAGACTGAGTGTCTAGATAGTTATGGGTAGAAAGACAGACCGAATGGCTTGGTAGTGATGTATAGAAAGAGAGACAGTCTGGGTAGCTAAGGAATGCTAGATTGAAAGGGAGACCAACTTGGTGGCTATGTAACTGGTTGAAAGATAGAAGATAGGTAGTTAGAAAGTTGGAGAGCCTATTGACATATATTTACCGTCTACTATGAGAGACTGGCAGAACTTATTGATGATGCTGCATCTATACAAGACACCAGGACGATCAATAAATGGCAGTGCCGCATCGCTGTCTCGAGGGGCTCCCACAAAAATCCTATATGATTGAAACATAATCGAAATGATGAATGAACTGTTTAACTGAATTTGTAAGATCTCTCTCTCTCTCTCTCTCTCTCCAAAGTTGTCCTACAGTAATATTACAACATTGTATGAAGTTGGGTGTCATTTTCTGATCTGTTAATAATTATATGGTACATTTTGTATACTACCATCCATCAATTTATGTATTTGTTTACTTACGTTAGTTGTGTCCATCGATCATCTATCCATCAAGCAACTAATTTCATCCTTATATACACACACAAATAAACACGCAAGCACGCAGACAATAAGTATGGTTAAAGCAATTTGCAATGCAATTCGAATCATTAGGGATGATTTTAAAGGCACATTTAACCCAGTGACACGCACATCAACACTTGTATTCAATCCACCCTCTTACAACAGTTTCGCGCACTAATGCACGAACACATGCACGTACTCGAACACGATATTTGAACATGCACACAGTATCTCTTTGTTTTGAGGTAACAGTACATTAACATTTCTTTTATCGTACATACCATTTGTCAGTCCCAGCATCCGAATGAATAGCAACTGTATATCCAAAATAGCTGTCCCTAATGTTTCCTCCCGTAAACACTAGAGCGCCCTCTTCCATGATATTGAAAGCATCGGACATTGATGTAATGGACATGAAATACATGATCACAAAGAATAATGGCATCCACATTTTAAACGAGTGAAAACATTGGTCAGTGAATACTTTGATGTAGTTTCATCACCTCTCTGTCTGCGAACTATTCATACATAGCACTTGCTATTGGTCAAATTACTTGTATTCCGTCCTGAGTTTTTCACATTGGATGAATCACGCACTCTAATTCCAACTTAGAACAACCTACACTTACACAAAAATTCCGAACAAGAGTTGATTTGTCCAATCCGCCACTTGTCTCTTCACCGTAGAACTAGGTCCCTCTGTCACACTCCAACAACATAAAAATGATTTACAAACCGAGTCGATGGAGAATTATACCGATTTTGAATAAGTATTTTCCGGAGACAGTTGAAGTCTATTTCCGGGTATTTCCTGCTGGATAAGTCAGGTATGCGAGCAAAATAAAATCAGGAACTGTTGCACATGCAGACGACACTTGAATAACGAATAATAATGACCTTATCTGTTCCAACAGTCATCCACGTCATATAGTGATAGTCAAGCTAGTCATACTGTGTATCATTTTTTTTTACATACAACCTATTACTACCGTTCATACGTAGGTAGTAAGGGCTAATATTGGTTTGTAAATGAAGTATGACCGAGTAAACTGGGGAAGGAAAATAAAGGGACGAGTACAGATCAGTCATATTAGTCATATAGTGACTTAGTGACCTGTATGAGATTGATATGAGTTAGTTAACGGAACTAAAATCTTCTGCTTGTCTTTGAGAAAACATATGTTTGCCCGTTCTTGTTGGGGAAGGTTGGAATTGTTGTGTTATTTTTTAAAGGAATTAATTATTTGAAAGAAATTGCAGAGCACAAGGGAGATGTATCATCGAGAAAATCAAAATAAAAAATTATTTTAAAAAAATATGTGCATTATCCACAAATCTACTGCCGTTAAAACAAATGAAATGGGAAGTTTTCTTGGTAAAAGATTGCAAACGTTCTTACATTTAAAGTATTGGAGAAAGTGTATTACTTACGATACAATCATCATTCAATATGTCTGGATCTTCGGAACACGAATTCGAATACCTTATCCCAAACGGATTTCCTCAGAAGGCACAGTTCAATATTTAAAAAAAATTTGATCACAAACTGTAGTACATTAGCGTATTCCTTAGTCAAAGTACGAGGCCCCGAGTGGCCGAGTGGTTTAAAGCGCTCTCCGTTATGGATGACTGCCATCTCAAGTCTGCATGGGTTCGAGTCTAGGATTCGGCCAATGTGGCTATGTGAGAAAGCTTACCAGTAGCTTCTCGTGGGTCAGTGGTTCTTCCCGGGGTTTTCCCGGTTTATTCCTCCACCAATAATACTGACCGCCATAATAGCCTTTCGTGTGCTGTAAAATGGGGTTAAACACAACAACAATAGTCAAAGTACAGAGAGAGACAGACAGACATACAGACAGAGACAGAAAGATGGCAATGACGTTTTTCACTCTGGATGTGCGATATATATGGCCATTAGTTAAGGGTAATGTAGTGTTACTGTGAATGACACTGTTATGTTTGTTGTTTATCGGTACTTTAACAAAATGCAGCGCTATATTGTCCTGATACTACTGGAGTGGTGAGCAAATAACCTTTACACAGGAAATCAATGCATTATTTCATAGCCAAGACATTATGTATTATGTTCTAGAGAAAATTAGGGCTTCTTTTAATAATAATTTCGTAATTTTTAGCAATTAAATAGAGCTGTTACGGTACTGCACTCTACTCTCTTTGAGTCCTACAAGTCTAAATCGTCCGGATATTGTATATGAAATACATATTTTACCATTTTGAGATATGGCAAACTATTTCACATTTTATCAGGGCCGGATCAGGGGGCAGTGTATCAAGAGTTTACGCTCCCCGCCCCCCGGCTATTAAAAAAGAAAAAAAAAAAAGAAGAAAAATTACACAAAAGTGCAGTCACTTGAAGTTTGGCCATCGTTTTATTGGTGGACACGTTTAATGAGTATTAAACACACTTTCATTAAATAGACAGATATACTTTGCGTTTGCATCCTTTCGAGGAAAGTAAGGCCCTTTATGAAATTTTGCCCCCCCCTCCCGACGAACACTTGAACTGATCCGGACAAGTATAGAGTTTCTTATCATAAATGTGCCTTGCGAATGGACAAACCGCGATGGCTGACACATTTTGGACTTTTCAGGATTAAAATCCGCATCGTACTGGTCCCGAGTGCGCAGTGACCAATGAGTCACTATACAGGTCGCTAGTTCGGCGTACTGACCAATGAGTCACTGCTGCCTCTGCTTCGCAGTCCCATTACCTAATTGTATAGGATTATATTAATACAAGTTTTGATACTTATAAATGGTTGCACCTGTCCCTAAACTCATTTTTGGATTATTGTCATTTATTATTAATTGCCAAAAGGTGGCAGCCAACTCCTATTACACCTTTGCGATGTCACCTACCTGAAGGTAAACACTTTCATGACATTAGTTTACATGACAAGATAAGTCTGGTGTAAGTTGTCTTTCAATATGATATCATCTTCAAGAATTCAACGTAAAACGGAAGAGTTTACCTGCTCTTATAAACTCATCTATTATTATTTATTGTATATTACCGATATCACAAAAATAACGTAGAACCATTCTTGTGAGCTCGTGAATTGTTATGTTTTGACTTGGGTACAATGGATCAAAATGCAGACTTTATTACTTTTTAATCTTGATATTAAAATTGTAACTATTTATGTTTTAATTATTTATTTAATTATTTAATTAATTTATTTATTTATTTTTTAAGTATTATACACAAAATAAAGAATTGATTTACCTTGGAAATTTGAATTCCAAACTAACGTCATGGTGGTTGAATAACGCACAGTTTAACATTACAGAAGTTCTTCTCCGGTTCTATCAAGTTTGCATTTCAAATATTTACTCCCGAACTGAATTCTACAAATAGACTACTTCAGAATTCTGCAATAAAATATAAATATCTAAAGTTCCATGTTTTCATTCGTAAAGAGAAAAACGAGTAGTGTAAGAGCATAAGAATTTATTTATACATATTCTTACTAAGTGACAAGAAGTTATCACTTTTGTTGAAGTGGCTTTCCTTCCGGGAATGAGAGTGCGAGCAATTTTGTAGAGGAATTGCGGGAATGAGAGTGAGGGAGAAATGAAAGCAAGCACGTTAAGAACATTTAAAGTACGGCATTTTTTTGTACAAATATTTTGTACAAACATGTTCAAACGTGTTTAGAGACTTTTTGATGGCATATAACAAAGCTACTAAAGACGCTGAACAACGAGCACAGCGGAAATTAGCTGTAATATCACCTGGGGTGCCAATTTTCGTGTAGCTCTTGGTTACTACAACAACAACAAAAAAAAAAAACGCATTTAAGAACTCAAAGGGTTAGCAATGGCCTGTCTATGTAAATGAAAGCCTCCCTCCAAAAGTGAGTTTATTTACCAAAAAACCACGAAAAGATATACTTCCAAATTTTCACTTTAGTTATCGTCACTGATTTATCATTCTTCCTTGAGCTCTAAAAGCTCTCTGTCTGTCTGTCTGTCTGTCTCTCTGTCTGTCTGTCTCTCTGATTTGACCTGAATGCATGCTGTGTGTAATGGTAACTTCTGATTGTTCAATTTGTTTTTACGTGAGATAGATGTGAAATAATATGAATGTAGCATTATTCCGAATTAAATCTTGAGCGCTCTTTCACTTATCTAAATTATTCAGCCCCAAAAGGTTATGCTGGCATTTGAGTAAATATGTTGCATTATGTTGTATTTTTTAATCGATCATTGATCTCTCTCACCAACTCACTGCTCAAAATGTTGCATTTTTATTCGATCTTTTATTATCGTAACCGACACCTCCCCACAAATCCCTTTTTTTTATTTATTTCTTTAGTATCTTGTGTGTATTCTCAACACTTTCCACAACCATGATCATATCATAACTATTGTCATTCTCTTTTTCATCATCGACTGTTTTCTTTTATTATTATTATTATTATTATTAGTCTCATTTTTGCATTATCAAATGCTACACATTAATAAAGAACGGAGAAGGTCGTCTGAGTTGACTTCCGGCACGGTATCAATGCCTTATTCCTCATTGTGTACTGTACCCAAAATGCACGCAGAGAACCATACCATAGTCTTCATATTCTATAACTGATTCAGTGAAATATTTTCGTCACAAAATTGGAAGGAAATACCCTTAAATTATGTTGAAATGATCCTGAGTGTTAATACCATGTAGTCTGGTTTTACAACTAACATCTCATTATGACTGACTGACTGACGGACTGTTATTAAATGAAATCTGCTATTACAGTGATATATCTAGTGATTGCACCATATAACATTACTCAGCATTTAGAGTAAAGCAAAACAACTTTTACTCTAGACTTTGACATATTACCATAATTTGACCGATACAGAATATTGCTCACTATACAAACATCATAATTTAAATTTAAATTTATTGTATTTAGATAGGTCAAGGAAAATATATATGCGTAACGTAATCTAATGTATTCATTTAACATATACCATGACTCAGATGCGGCAGTGGACGATCGAATCGGTTGGACTTAAAATTACCTTGGGACAATTTGGTATTGGAAATTAACAAGAATTGTATACTATTACGACGCTACGGTCTTAAACTAAGTACAAGAAATAAACGAACCCAACATGTTTCAAAAACTTAAGCAATAATATAACCATGAAAGTTATAAAATGAAAATGTATGAAGAACTTAGAGTGTCCAAAATAATTCCGCTACACTGAGACCCTATCTTTGCCCCTAACAGTTGAACATGATCCAGATTTTAAGACTATAGCATCTTCAGTGAAACCAGAATGATTCCTTACCTCTAGATCTCTCCAAGTGTAACCGTGTAGGTGGTGTTGTACGATGTTATAAACACACAAATAATTACTTACACATATGGATGCAAATATTAGCATATATATATGGACAGGTTTTAAAAAATAATTAACACAGGTGCTTCTTCAGCTGTATTCAACCATGCATAAATGTATTTCTGTCTTACATTTTGAAATCTTTTCTATAAGATTTAACTGTGGTAAAACAAATACATGAAACGACTTTAGGAAAATTCTGTTTTGTTACTGAAGACGGTGAAGTGAATTCCAAATACTGTTTCCGGGGCCCCTCTGTTAACAACTATTACCTATGCGTTTAACTGTGTGTATTAAAAAAAAAAAACGTGTAAGAGCAGACAAAATTATTATACGTCTTTAAAGTTTTCTTTTAGTTTGGTTGGTTCAGTGGAGTTTAACGCAG
Organism: Sinohyriopsis cumingii; assembly: GCA_028554795.2. NCBI lineage: Eukaryota > Metazoa > Mollusca > Bivalvia > Unionida > Unionidae > Sinohyriopsis > Sinohyriopsis cumingii. The sequence continues at coordinate 21,507,048 of CM068841.1, read as the reverse complement.
TTTTTCAGCGAAAGATAAGGCATTGCGGCCAGTATATTTGCTACGAGAGCAACCCGACAGGACAGACACTGTAGTTAGAGTTTTATTTGTACATAAACGCTTCATTTATAGTTTTAACGTTTTATTGTTTGAGAATTATATTCAAGATTGGTTGATTCTGAAACAATTGTATAAAGGTCAGAAAATAAAGTTGTTATTACTACTATTAATTTCTTCCCACAGTTATGGATTTGTCGACCAATAAGAATTACCCCAAATCACATCTTATATGCAGAAATTCCCAATCCTGGTGTCACTTAATCCAGTATTGTTCTTTTTCATATTCATTGAACAGGGCAGTAGTTGAAGGGGTTGAATGCTTGTTATTTTCTTCGCTCTTCCAGTTCAAATGTTATTGGTACGAAATCGACAATTTTTAATCAAACGACTGGTATTGGGATGTTAAATATTTTAAAGTGGATATAAAAAAAACAGATTCAATTCAAATTTAGGGCTGAATTTATATCTTAGACTTTCTTTTGCATCACTGATGCTGGCAAAAGCTTCCACCTCTGTCAAATCAAAGCATGCCCCGAAAGTACCCGAAAATACCCGAATGATCGATAAGGTCATTGCACCGAGACCCACGTAGTGCAACTTACGCACCCAAGGTAATCGACAAGACTTGAAACATAGATATGGATGTTATGGGAACAGTTCGTTTATTCTCATTTCGTTTATTACGTTTGTGATTCTGTTTAAATCAGTATTTACCTTAGAGCAGGGCCAGCCTGATGCCGACTGACCGATTTGGACCAATCGAGCCCCGCTCTTTTAGGGACCCCGCGCGTTAGTAATTTTTTAAAAAAGAAATAGGTCAATAGATAGAATGTAATTTTATAGCGATAGAAGAAAACTTTCAGTCAATATGATATAAAACTTGTTTAAAAGTTTATTTCTTAATGCCGTACTCACAAGGGGCCCCAGCGTAAATCCAGGGGGCTCCACCAAAATGATCCAAATCGAGCCCTGCGTTTGCTAAGGCCGTTACCGCCTTAGCGATTACATTATTAAAATATCTTATGAGAGTGTGCTAATGGCACGGATGAGAGTGGGATAATGACACGGACGAATCCAAGAACTTGTAAAGAAGATAGTTTGGTTGTAAACTAAATGAACACAGAAGATTTCACACGGTCACAAACAACAGAGCTGTTTGTGTACCCGGCCATAGTTTATGGATGTGAGGGTTTTTATATACACGTGATAGAAACGATGCGTAGCGCGTGGTAAGCACAAACGTTGAGCAGACTACCTTCTTTCTGAGCCAATCCATGCAGTGTTCACGTGAATACTTTACATTTCTATGTCAACAAGAATTATACTCGCCTTACATTACATACGTATGTGTGTGTCTGTGTGTGATTTAGATTTTTAACGTAGCTTTTACAATTCTTTAGTCATATCACTACGATGTCTGCAGTGGGGCAGTTGATAGTGATGTCTAAAACTGGGGCATCATGCAACAGACATGTAGCATCATGTCCCATGCAGTCACAATATCCTGACACCAGGCTGACCAGTCCCAACACTAACCTCTTAATGCAGAGTGCCTAGCGAAGCAGCTGTTAGTACCATTGTGAAAAGTCTTTGGTATTACTCGGCCAGGGTTCGAATCCGCGATCTCCCGCATCAGAGGCGGACGCTCTAACCACTAGTCCTGTTAGTACCATTGTGAAAAGTCTTTGGTATTACTCGACCATGGTTCGAATCCGCGACCTTCCGCATCAGAGGCGGACGCTCTAACCACTAGGCCACCGGAACGGCCGTATAAGAGTCATATGAAACAGAGATTCAGTCTAGAAAAATTACGCGAACATTTGCACCATCTCGTGACCGACCAAATGGCAAACCTAAAAAGCTGTTAATCAAGTAGTTTAATTTTCTTTTTAACGATATATTATTTGGATTGGCTGTCCCTACCTTTCTCGGACAAGAGCAAAAATGTAGAGAATGATTTATCGGACCACGTGTAAAAATCACGTGCATTTCAACAACAGCATAGCAAAACAAAACAAAACATATCAAACTGTATCTTATGAAGAAAAATAAGGCAGGTATAAAAGAAAAGAAAATCTGATTTTAGTTTTTTTATTTTGAAGCGTTGTCAGGAAATTAAACGTGTTTCACTTCTTTCGTAACGTACTTTTAGGAGTGCCTATACCGAAAAGAAAATGTATTCGTCGAGAATGGACCAGGTAGTTCATAGAATACTGGAAGAAAACACTGTTTAGATACAGATCTTGTCTAGACTTCAGTTGCTTTCCGATGTGTCAAGCATTAACTTTCATAGGCAGCAAGAAAGCGTTCTTGCGTTTACTTCTTCATAATTGCGTTCATTAGAAACTTACTTTGCGTTAGACAATGCACACTAAACGACGAGGTTGGCAGAAGAACGCGCATTACCACAATATACTATACGATAACTGAACATCGGCTAAAATTAAGCAGCTGTATTAAAGATAATATTCAAAGATTACGTCCAATATGACGTTAAATGATAACACTGCTTCATCAGGAAAACGAAACTCAATTATTCTGGTCAGACTTCTAATGTCTTGTCTATATTTCTATGAATCTTTGTTTTCTCAAGGTGCTGGTGGTTCAGTTTATTTTCTACCTATTGTAAAACAGAGGATGTCTTATAACTATCTCAAAATTATAATGCTAGTTTGGCGAATTAATCATAAGTTTATTCTACAGAACATTTGGTAACTATTGCTTTCAATCATATTTAGATGACATTCTGTTCCTAAAATACAGAATTGTATTAACTCAATCTAGAACATCATTCAGCAGAATTGAAATTGAATCTGGTAGATAGAATAAGGCCCAGAGAAAATAGAATATGTTCATTTTGTTCAAGTCTAGAAGATAAATACCACCACTCCGTTGGCCTAGAGGTTAGAACGTCCGCCTCGGATGCGGGAGATCGTGGGTTCGAACCCCAGCCGAGTCACTCCAAAGACATGTAAAAATGGTACTAGCAGTTGTCTCGCTAGGCGCTCGGCACTGCGTCACTGCATGTCTGCGGCATGATGCCCCAGTGCTAGACATCACTATAAACTGCCACACTGCAGACGTTGTAGCGATATGACTGAAAAAATTGTTAAAGCTGCTTGAAAAATCCAGATCACATACACACCACCGTCTCTTCTAGTGTCCTATGTATTTGGAACTTAGGAAGACGCATATACTTGTGTAGTACTGGAGGTTACCTAACATGTTAGTATGTGTGAATTTATTATCTAGTTCTAATGCATGTTAAGAAGTTAGTAATCTTTATTTTATAAGCTATTTAATATAGCACTAATGCGTGACATCATTTACCTGCCTTGACTGATACATTACATAAAATAACAAATATGAACGCTTCCCGATAAGGTCCCTAGCACACAACCTTCTGTACATTTTACCTGGACGATGGGCAGCCTGGCTGATTCCTCTATCTTTGACCACTAAAATTGGCCATTATGAGCAAGGCACGCTGAAGCAAAATCAGTTTATAAATTATAAATATAGATATTAACTGAAGTCTGATTTGCGTTCAGTTTATGTATGTATGTTTTATAACAGTATCTTGAGATTCAATCAGGCCCGGCCCATGATGTGACGGTCCCAAGGCAGCACGAGGGCCCAAGGCGGCAAGCGATGAGCGCGGGACCCCAAGCAAACAAATTGCATTGCATAGTTGATTTCCTGAAAGCACGGGGCCCAAGGCGGTTGCCTCGTTCGCTTTGCCCTAAGGCCGGGCCTGGATCCAATGAATTTATTTGAACTTCCGAATACCACATAAACTCAATGGTAAATTTGCCAGCATGCCACAAATATGGCTGCTAATGACGTCATTTAGGATCTATATATTCTAAAATGACAACCGTACTAATATCATGCAATAATATTTACCAAAATATTAGTAGGTTCATTTTACACTTTCTCCCTGTCTGAGATTATTGCTATGCTGTGTGTTTTACAGCTGAACTATGCTTTGTATTTTCATTGTTTATGTTGCAGATTGAATACTAATATTTTGTGTGCGCTACCCGTGATGGGCTCCGCGTAGCCGAGTGGGCTAAAACGCTCGCCTTTTCTGTCATCTCCGTCTGCGTGGGTGCGAGTCCTTGGCTCAGCCAATGTGGCTATGTAAGAAAGCTGCCAGTATCTTCCCGTGGGTCGGTGGTTCTTACCGGGGTTTGTCCAGGTTTGTCTTCCACCAGTTATACTAACTGCCTTATGCAGCCTATATTGCGCTGAGAAATTGGGTTAAGCCCAAAACAACAACAAATGCACTACCCGTCAAGATTTAAATATGTAATATAGATTTATAAGTTATACCTGCCCGCTATCAATGCAATCAATTTAATATTGTATGTATGGTCAAGGGCAAACTGGTTTATTACAATAATAAAAATTCCATTGAAAAATAAAATAAAAAAATTCTTGATTCATATCAACTGAACTGTGAAGAAAGATAATCACGTGATTTCCATGGTGTAATTATATATGCAGTCATAAGATAGTGTCATCCGATACATGTATGTGGTTATGTCACCAAAAGGCAGTTCAAACACCACAAGACAAACACAATTCGACTACATCTACATCGCTGACGCAATTTTAACGCGACCCTCTGTCATCGTACAGAAATTTGTACAGTGCATTTTGGAAACCCAGAAGGACTGGAAAGATACTCAGGTAGTGAGTAAACATTATAGTGTCATTGCGCAATATAATGGTATTCAGTTCAACCTAAAATGTTATGTTGGGACACGTTCGGAGAGTGTAATATGAATTTTCTGATTCCAAAGAAATGTATATCCGTACAGGCATATTCCGCAGGGTTAACATTAAAAAAATTCTACCTTTATAAACGATACTCAGAAGATACCCTATGTCTTCGACATGACGAGCTGGTGAATAACACAATGCTATAACTAGTTTTTCTGTTTTCTAGTATGTCGGATTTACATTGGTTTAAAACAGTAGATATTTATAGTAATTAGGACACAATTTTTTATAAAGTTTATTGATACAAAAAGGAAAACTGTGCAATAGGTTAATAATTATTCGGGTCATACATGATACGAGAATAGATCGTAATGTGTACATATACATTGATGGATTTTATTTCTTTATCTTCTCGGAGAAAAAGATAACGACTATCACGATTGAGCATGTGATTTATATATGTACTACAATCATATCAAAATTATGTACCTTATTATAACCTTAGCGACAGACGGGTGGCAAACGGGAATTGTCATTAAAGTAACAAGAAATTGTTTCATTTGTATTTAGATAGTTTTTGATATCCTGATAAGTAATCTAAGGTAGCATCAGTACAAAATGAATGCCGCTTTGAGGAAAAGGAAAGACAGAAGAGTTAAAATTCGAACGCTTCAATTGATTCTAGTCGCTTTCGCTTACATCACGATTGTAACTTTTGGACTCCATTTCCGTTCACGTGACATTCTCCAGAAGAATGACGATTCCATGGTTTCAGAACAACAAATCAGACTGAAGCGAGATGTTGGAGGGCTTCGTGATGGTACGATTTTTTAATTCTCTCTCTCTCTCTCTCTCTCTCTCTCTCTCTCTCTCTCTCTCATATCCATAGACCAAGTATACAGACTACAAGGAATTTTAATTAGAGAACAAATAATAAAGATATCTGACTGATTGGTAAAAACTTATGATGTCTTCACCCCCACCCGCTCTTTTTTCCAAATGCCGCTTAATAAAAACAATATAATATCAGTTTTAAATAGTTACTGTAAACTACATCCTGGTACCCTGGGTCGTCGGTTAAAACACTAATTAGATGTCGCACACTGACAATATTGGTTCTACTCCAACTAACTGCTCTGTGGAATATTTTTTTCACAAGTCATTTATTTGTTTCTTTTCAAAGCACTTCCCGAGCATCGAGGTTGCAATATAGTTTTGTTACAAACGATAAGTAGTACTGTTATGTATGAAACGAATTGTGTCTGGGATATTAGTCTTACACACAGGACCATTTGTCATGATAATAGCAAATATTGGTACCCTTTGGCATAGTAAGATCAATACTGTAAAAATCCATGAAATATCTAGCTCACAGTGTTAAAATAATAACGTATCCCCTCGTGACTTCAGTGTCATGATCAATATTGAAAAAAATTCTCTATACCATTTGTATTTGTTTTAACATGCCGCCTTAGCACTTTAACTACTTTCTATTAGCACGATAAGGAAAATATTTAATTATCGACTTCTCTGTTTCTGTTTCAACTTTATATCGTTTGACTGAATTCGTTGAGTTTCATTGTGCCTTAATGTAACGTGTGTATGTTCGTGTGTGTGTGTGTGTGTAAGCGGTATGATACAAAATTCTATTTCTCACCAATTAAATTAGTGACATGACTAAGAAGATTTAAAATATTAGAGCCAAGATTTAAAAGCCTTGCAACTATATCTGATGCCGAAAATACTCATTGAATCACTGAGAAATATTTGTTTTATATAGATCATATTAAAAAGTCCTCTTTAAACAAGTTAAGACAGGACAGTCTAGTTTTTTTTTAATGCATTATTAATAGGCATTATCACATCATATAACAACGCATATTGACAAGTAAAAATGTAACTATTTCATTTTCATTTGTACCGTGTCTTTTGCATTATTAGTCACCAGGCATTCCGTAAGGCTAGGTACGTTTTTTTTCTGAATTTTTAGATGGTAATAAAACGGAAAAGAAGTGTACGCATCACACGGTGGATGAATTCCCGCCCAACTTCTTCACGTTACAGGATACAAAAGATGGCGGCGTATTTCTGCACATACTTATTGCTCTTTATCTATTTGCCGCCCTGGCCATAATTTGCGATGACTATTTTGTGTCGTCATTGGAGAGGATTTGTGAAGGTAAAACTGAATAATTAATCACTGGATATCTTTGCAAAAGTTATCATAATATAAGTCATTCAAACATTTTGCTACCATTGGTCAAATTTCATTTTATTGGTACAAACATTTATTATCAGAAAAACACATTAAAAAGAAATATTTCACAATAGGATATTTGTAAGATTCCCTGGTGAATTCATTTAATATTCTTTTGTTCATCTTTATTAGTTGGGAAAAATTTCATGCAGCTGTACAGTGTCCTAATAACAGTAATCGAGAGCCACATTATTTAATCACGTGACTGGTCATTGGTATGTGTAAGTAGTGGGCAGGAACACGACAAAGCATTGTTGGCTACAAATATAATTACTGTTATTTCTCGAAAATAATGAATTATGATAACGTTTCGTTGACGAAAATGTTGATCCAAGCGTCCTATTAAAAATTGTGTAACTTATTCAATAATTATAAATTTCACGAGGACTCTTTATCACAGCTGTTATAAATTCTGTGTTTGTGCCCACCCATGTAATGGCACTTCATGGGCGCCGTGACATCATTTATTTTCGTGCACGATTACTCCCATACTGCGGTAGAGTATCAGACTCCTAATCCAAGGCTCGCGATGTCGACACCCATCCATACCATCATCATGACGGTTATCTCGTTGAATTCTTGTAAAGGCACTTGAGTTCCACTTCACTAGTATAATATAGACATGTATGCACTCACTGCATCATTTATCTACCAACCAACCAACCAACCTACCGACCAAAAAACAACCTCTAAAACAACCAACCAACCGACCTACCAAGCAAACGACAGCTTACTTAGACGCTAATTTGCTTATTCTAAAGATTATCGCCCATTTGTATAAAATTGGCATATGTTGATTGGGTGCATGCTACAGTATTTAGAAACGCAAAGAACAAATCTCACAGGAGCACAACGTATGCTGTTAGTCAAAATTTTGTAAGTAAATTAATTCCTCTATCCCAAAGCCCATTTTCAGTTCTAAAGATTAAATCTAGAGCCTTGACACTTCAACACAGCAAAGGTCGTTCTCTTCTGGCCCAGAGTAATGTTTGAAGTTGATCTTAGATCATCCAATCACAAATGTCTTTACTTTTGAAAAGTCGCTGTTGAGTTACTGAGAAGAGAAGCTCTGTCTTTTTCCACCCCCATTTTTCAAGGATGCGGAATTCAGTAAAAGGGACATGAAAAGTTCCATTCAGGTTTTATTTTTTTCCTATTTAACTGCCTTCCAATATCTGGCAAAAAGCTTTATTCCGAAGGCAAAATGCAGGAGAGTTATGCGTTAAAAGAAGGAGTGATTTCGAGGTATCGCACGCCAGTTCCCACTTTTTTCCCTTGTAACTGCAGATCTCCATTTAAAAGAGGACGTTGCCGGGGCAACTTTTATGGCAGCCGGAAGTTCAGCACCTGAATTTTTCACATCAGTTGTGGGTACGTTAAACTTGCTACGCTATAATCTTATTTCGATCTTTTTTAAAAACTTATATCAATTTTACTTTCTATCCTCTCCATGTATGTTCATACGAAACATCAAGTCGAATTTTAAAAATAACAAAAACATTCCCCTGTAAACTGTGCAAAAAAGCAGTTCTACCATCATAAAAATAAGGTGTTACTGGAAATGCGAACCGGTTTCATATTGTTGGTGGGTCTGGTATAGCCAAATATAGCGTATAGAACGTAGTAATTTGGAAAATGAAACATTATTTACTTTAAAAACAGCAAAGCAAATTGTCAGTGGAATGTGCAGGTACAAACCATTTTGCAGAAACGCATTTACGAAGCTTGAGTAGACAACTTGATATTGTATATAGTACATACGCAGTATTTTCTTCATAAAAGGTACGTATGTTGATTTTGCTTGCAACTATGAGAAACATTCACAGCTGTAGGATGTGTGTCCGCTTGTGTGTGAGAAGGCACTGCAAACAGAGTGGTTCAAAAGAAGAAAATTGTTAATTATACGACAATTAAGAATTGACTCGGTAAGATGAATGAGAAATATGCTTTGTACGAAGATCGTTCCAATCTGTTTGAGGTTTCAGTTGTCAGTAATCGTAATTATTAACTAGGTTTAGCGTAACATGGTCAGATGGTCAGAAAAAGTGCTTTGCATGAATTCATGTGTATATCCTCGTGTTATTCTACAATGGGATTATGGTGTATCAAATTTATTTCTCATTTTAATTATATATTAATTGGTGGATCTTTCTTGCCACCTCGCACATTCGCGTTACATATTGGTGTGTGTGTGTGTGTGTGTGTGCAACATTTAAAGACAATGGTTTAGTCAGTTTGTTTTGTGCTTGAATGTAATCTTAGCAAAGACATGTGGTGCTTTAGAAAGAAGAACCGAATCAGATGATTTTATGCCACTGATGGTCGATGTAATCGCAAATATAGGCAAGTCATAAAGGCATTGAGTGCATCAATAGACGAAAATGTTGAACAGTATTATAATGCCAAAATTAAGGTCAACCACATCGAAAATTAATGATAAAAGGGATATCCACTGTAGAGAAAGTAACCAACATTACCGTGTAGCATTTTTTCAATTCAGCAAGAATATTTCAGTTAGCAAAATGGGACGGTGCGTGTGCTTTGTTAGAAAAAAAGCCTGTAGACTGGTTACTGTTTAATAAACCCCGAGGAAAGCATACCATTAACATCTCCGGCTTATGTGAGAGGGCCCGGAAGATAGTAGAGTATGGTGGCCGTCGTGTAACCTTGCATCCCGATAGTCATATTTTGGGAGTAGCGAAGATTTTATGGTATATTTGAAATAGTTGTGGTGCAAAATATCATTTGAACATAGGCAGCTAGCACATACACGTACATCGTGTAGAAAATGATATACGAACTTAAGATTAGTAAAATATTCCCAACTTTTCAACCTGAGGAATTGCTATAATGTTTGTCACTGACATTACTCCCACTATGAATGTTAATAACAGACGTGTGTGTGTGTGTATGCGATTAGAATTGTTAATGTAGCTTTAACACTTTTTTCAGACATTTCGCTACGATGTGTGTAGTGTGGCAGTTTATAGTGATGTCAAGCACTAGGGCATCATGCCCCAGGCATGTAGCATCATTTCCCACACCGTCACATTATCCTGACACCAGGCCGACCAGTCCTAACACTAACCTCTAACCGCGACTTCCGCATCCGAGGCGGACGCTGAACCACTCAGGCCACCGGAAAGGTCCCAACATACATGTCCAATTGTGTCATCTTGTTTCTCATAAAACGATGTGTATGGCCAATACAGGCTCTGCAGTTTGTAATAGGATCTAATTATCTCACGTTTTCAGGACTGTTTGAAATATTTCTTTTTTCTTCTTCAGAAAAACAGTTTATGTTCAATTTCTCAAAGCTTTAAATAACATCCACTTCTTCTTGCCACTCCATGGATTATTGATACGTGTCAGTGACATTTTTGTTTCACTGCACACATAATCCACAGTGTGCATGCGTGCGTGTGTCTGTGTGAGTTGGATTTTTAACGTAGCTTTACATTTCAGTCCTATCGCTACGGTAGCTGCAGTGTGGTAGTTTATAGTGATGTCTAGCACTGGGGCATCATGCCGCAGACATGTAGCGTGACGCCCCGCCCAGTCACATTACCCTGACACCATGCCGACTAATCTTAACACTAATCTCTTTATTGCTGAGCGCCTAACGAGGCAGCTGTTTAGTACCATTTGTATAAGTCTTCGGTATGGCTCAATGTACAAGTTCTATGTGACCCAATGTTATGCGTTGGGGAGGGGTGCTCCCAATATTTATTTGAATTACTATGGAATTCCCGCCCTGGCTCGTTTTGTAGGAAGTGAAATTAGTGATAGAGAGAGGTAAAGCTCCGAGCCCCCAGTCAGCAATACCGACAATTAAATTATTAAGAACACAAAGGTGAAATTCAAAGAATAACAATTTGATACAAATTAAACGATATTAATTTCTCAACCAATCTTCTTCCTCTCGACCATGTAACAACCTATTTCATCACGTGATTATAGTGTGATATGGCTTTCCCCTGTACTTGGTTTCTACTCATCTGTGTTTACTCCGCCAATTCCTTTCCTCCTGCCGGCGTTCTCCGTACCCCGATTCTTCCTATCCTCTTCCTCTTTTGTCTCCTTTTCTCCTCCTCCTTCTCTCTCTCTTTCTCCAGCAACTACGCTAGTTCTCGGCCTACTGCCTTGTTCTATCCTGTCTCTCTGAGACTCGGGACTTGACTACCCGATAGTTCTGTCCCCAAAAGCTTCCTACGAAAAACACAAGGACGTTAGCATTTGTGTTAGCCATCTCGCCTCACACTACATCAACAATCAATCATCAGATAAAGGCTATCTACATCTTCGGTCACGCATTCGTGCACATCAAAAACCACACACGTTCTTATAGACAACAACGGTGCAATAAAGAGCGGTAACCTACGTAACATACAGACATCACTAAATTGCGTCACATCAATATATATATATATATATATATATATATATATATATATATATATATATATATATATATATATATATATATATATAACCAGATATCGAATTACAATATTAATTCTGACTACGAGCTAGCAATCTACATAATCATAGCTCATTTCTCACGTACGCTAGTAAATTAAACAATACAAAGGTAATTCTACGTACTAACGATTCTAGTAAGTAAATATACATACTGCACATAATTACAATTACAATGCCGTAACATTCTGCAACAATCGAGCAAATAACTCACTGACCTTTACGAAGCTTTCTGTCCTTGAATGTACCAAGATTTTTCCCGCCAAATCACGAGTGGCTCCCGGAGTGAGTATATTTCTGCTTGACCAGTACGATGGCTTGCAATCACTAATTCGTCCCCAGCCCAAATGACTGTTAAATTCTGGTTCGAATTGATAGCCCCACCCTTTCTCAGTTCTGATTGGATATCAATTCTACCCCAGTCGGTCTAGATTAACAGACGAGCCTCAGGCCATCTGTCAATGCAGGGATATTTACAACAGCATCGAGGGTCCTTTGTTCTAGAACAAAGCTTTTAACGTCTACATGTTAGTTTTGACACCTAACGAAGAGAACTCTTGAACAAACACGAATCGCCACGACAGTGCAGGGCCGACATACTCATGGCGCTAACCCATTCCTTTGTTCCTGACTTAAGTAATCGCGGGCAGGCAAACGTGACAGTAGGTTTCTTACATTCACTATAGGTTACTGTCATGTGGGTTTCTTAATTCACTATAGGTTCCTGTCATGTGCGTTTGTTGCATTCACTATAGGTTATTGTCATGTCGGTTTTATTGTGTATAATCTTCGTGTAAATGTAGGCGTTTACAGCTGACATTTTAAACGCGAGTTACTAGCAAACAGAAATTCATAAGATATATTCTTCTTCTTTTGCACGACACAGAATTTGTGTGCGACACGATTTTAGCCCTAAAATTGCAATACATATAGATTTCATTGCATCACGTGAAAGAGAAGAGAAATTTGAGCTTGATCTTTATATTAAACCAGTCTGAAGGTAAGCACTTAGATGCAAGTTGTGCTGACTGGAAAGTAAGCACTCTGAAATAGGTTCGCTGACTGGAGTCTGAAAGGTAAGCACTCTGAAATAGGTTTGCTGACTCGAGTCTGAAAGGTAAGCACTCTGCATCAGTTTCGCTGATCGGCATCAAAATATTCACCAACAGTAACAGTTTCATGTCAACATACATAGGCAAATATCGCAGACAAAGCCCTAGCACATAGAAGACTGACTTCTTGACAGACGAGCAATGTACATCCAATATATCCTTTGGCTTTTCGAACAAGACGCATAAAAGCAAAAACAGTCTGAGTACAAACAATATTTTTTCTAACCATTGGAACCTGGTTTCTTGATCCTGCAATTTCGATCTGATGTCCGCCGCATCATTCCCTCTACCAGTTTATTAAGTTACGCACGTTTGTGATCTTAGGCTAAACACACACATGCTCTCTCTCTCTCTCTCTCTCTCTCTCTCTCTCTCTCTCTCTCTCACACACACACACACACACAGGGCGTTCTTATGATGAAACTTATGTTGTAGCAAAATATTTATATGCATTTGGTGCAAATGACCTTTAGAGCCCTAATGAATGGATTCACCGTTTCTTGGTTAAAGAATAGCTGAAGAGAAAGACTTGCATTAGAAAAGAAAAGGTTACTTTCTGCGCCTGTTGTAACGGTATGAGACAGTCGCACATAGTCGCTTTCTGTGTTCTAATTCTTGGTCTGCGTCACGGTCTAAATAAAGCTGTACAAACAGACGTGGAACAGTTGATGGATTTTATGTATCCAGTTTTATAGCTGCATGCATCGGTAACGTCGAGCATAGCAAATAAAATAATCTTGTTGAAGGATTGCCTGGGGTTAGATATATATTAAAACGTGTATCTGTCCTTTTAGTGGATATATTCTAATATAAACCGCTCATCTGTTCGTGTGTCCGTTCGTCAGTCTGTTTAGCTTGTAGGCGTAGCCCTTTTACACCGACTGGGAAAGAGCTGGGAAAGAGCGATAACGATATTTCAATTTGAGGAAGAAATGGCATCAAAGGTTCGAATTCTGGATGTAGTTAAATGCGATCAGGCGGGTGAAGCGTCTCGAAGGGAAGCAAGACGATACATAAACACACTCGTATTGTTGTGTATCACCATCTCGTGGGAATTAATAATGTTAATTAGCACACTAGCGGAACAATAGATTTATTAGTGTTTTATTGGTACACTATCTGAACTATTTAATTAATAGTTTTAAAATTGCATAATAGTCGAAATATTAAATAAATATTTTTCATTAGCATACTAGTGGACTTTTGAATTGAGAGTACTATGTCAGAGATAAATAAATAAATATTTGACCATACTTAAACAGCAAAGCATATGCACAGGGGTAGATGTAAGATGGGTGTTTGGCCCTGGAACGTTGTGAAACCATACTATTTAAAGGCAGTATACTTGATATGGAAGAATACCATTCGTTATCTGACCGGCCGAGGCCACACCCCAACCTCCCACCTACCCCATGAGACGGCTCAAGCTGCGAGTTTTCAAGTAAATAAAACGATAGTTAAAGACACATTTCTTCTTTAAAAATCGCAGCACCCGTGGTTAGTCCATCGGAAGGACATCGGTTGACCCGTATAATGTTGTCTTATTAAAATTTTCATCGCAGAGAAACTTACCGTGCTTACTTGACTACATGTCGAGACAAACTGAAAATTGCACAGATCCAGATCTGCCGTCGCATGATGCGTCGAAAGATCTGGGTTTATGCAGGTTTTTCTTAAAAGAGTAATCAGTAGAACAAACAAACAGAGCCTGATCTGCAGGCGTATTATGCCATGGCAGATCATGATCACTGCTGATTGCAGTTTGAATCGATTTATAAGCGGGGATAGTAGAGACAGTAACACGTTGATTACGTTCGTTCTTCCACCATGCACACTGTTTATGTACTATAAAACAATTTCCTTGATGAGATTAACGTAGTGCATACTATAATGCCAATAAAGCTAGATCTCATCGATAATTTCTGCATTGGTAGTTTTATTTCCTTTCTTAGCACTTGGTGAAAAGTTCTTGCATGACCTTTTGTTTTTGAGTCAATAATGCGTTCTCCTGGTCATTCTCATTTTCAATTTTATAAATTTATAGTTTTATGCTTGACATTAGATAAATTGCACACCTTGTCGCAGATCAGTCGAAAAAATCAACTCTTTGACCTCAAGGGCGATCACGTTGGGCATAGCAATGACCGTTGACATTATTCTAATTAGCACCACACAGGTGCATACTGAAAAGCCATCAGCGTGTTATTAAATCGATCCACCATATTTACGATACTTTTTAGTACAGAGCCCGTAGTTAAGCTACTGCCCGTGAAGAGGTTTCATGCAATCCTTTTTGGGCGAAATCTTGGTGCACTGGTAAGACGGCGATGAAGAACATTTCAGTTTTTTAAATCGGAAATGGCATGATCATTAACACACCTGCAGGTACAGCGACTTTTATGTTCTATCCGAATACTATAATGCGGCAGAGCGATTCTTTTTCAAATTCAACTATGGTTTTATTTCCCCGTTTTGAGACAAGTGATACATTACTTTAAATACCCGGAATGAAACTTTACTACAGAAGGCATTTCGTCAAATACCATAAAAGCAATAGCAATGCAATCGCCTCCGAGAGTCTTCGTGGATAGTACTTAGGCTTTTCTTCCGACAGTGAAAGCGCAATTAACTCTAGCTGTCCGCAAGATGGCTTACGGTACTTTTGGTGCTCGTAGTGTTCGATATCTATCTACTTGGCATCATCGTACCACCCAAATCAGAAGTGGTAAGTGATAACCCCAGTCTGATGCAAATGCTCTCACACCAGTGGATTTGAACTCTCTGACGAGGTCAAACTTTATTTCTGCGAGCTGCTCTAATAATCTGTCTTTATCGTTGATTTCAGGATTCGCAAAGGGCTCCAACGATTCCCATTCCTTGCCTATGTCTGGTCGATACAGTATGGCTTTCTGTTTTTGCCTTTAAAGCTGAGTATTGTGTGAATTCTTACTGCGAAAGCCGATAATATAGTAGTTGACAATTCCTATGAATGTGGGTTGACCCTGAGGCCTCAACTCAGATAGTTTCTTCAGCGGCAAACATAGACGTAAGGGTAGTTGTTGCGCTATCGTGTGAGACTTTAGTGGGAATGGCAGACTGATTATTGCTGTTATTATGTGTCCGTTAACAAGGAATGTACCATACTCAGTGAGGCTGAGCCCCCTAGTAAATCTGTTGTTACAAAGCACAACCGAAACGCTGCACCATCCTGGGCTGAATGAAATCTCTCAGAACCATACACAGGTGCCATGGAAAGTGCGTATCATCTGTTCTAGAGTTACCATTCCAACTACAGGATTAATCTATACAACATTCATTGTCAAAAACCACCAGTGGTGCGGAAGCAATGTTATTATCACAAGAACTTTGTTTAAATAGCAACACGAAATACAGTATTGGTGGCTGGCGACGCAGAGAGAGCGCAGAATCAACAACTGTGGCTCAACGTCGATGTATATATGTGGGATGATGTATCGTTTCGGAACAAATTTATTTGCGTAGTCCATTAGTACGTGCTACCAGTCTTCAGGTCCAAAGACATTGTGATATGAGATTCTGACAAATTCAAGTAAACTTTGCTGTTTTGTACAACGGTTGTAGTGTTCAGCGTCCGCGACCACCTGTTGCCTGACATTGCGACGTGAATAACAGTGTCAGGGATTGTGCACACAGCTTTAATCGATTCCATGTTAACTACCCAGCGAAACAGATTCTTCCTGAGATGTGGTGTCCCCTTCCAGGTCAAATTGGGTGAAGTGCGCTTGTAAACAGTATTTCCAAGGAGCGCTTTTGTAATGAGTTTAATGTGAATATAAATATGGCATGGAGGCCATATATATATATATATATATATATATATATATATATATATATATATATATATATATACGCGCTAGCAATATGAGCTACTATAGGCTTATCTGACCATATGGGATTCCGTGGATTATTCGTTTACAAGACCGATAAGCGATGTGGCATGGCACGTTGTACATATCGCACATGACGATGGAACTAAAAACGGATTTGCATATAATATTGCTGGAAATGTCGAATCGTTTACTAAAGCCCGGAGAGAGCGTCTCAGTGACAGCGTTCTAGTGTAAATCTGGCAACTCTGGGCGCACAGCACCAAGTGTTTAGCTCGTTAGAGGGACCAAGAAAGGCCTTTAATATACAGTTTCTTGCAAACGTCAAAGATTTGGCCACCCTTGTAGAGAAAGCACTGACTTGTTACATAATTATCAGGAATTGCTCAGATACGCTAGTAGGTGGACTTTATATGAACCCAGCTGACATGGAACTTAAAGATGGCACTTATTAGTGGTATATGAACAAACGTCTTATGGCGGACATGACGATAGGCAGCCAAATAGATATTCCATAAGGATGCCTACACACATGCACAGCACATCACAGCAGCCTCAGTCAACAAAGCATGAAGTGGTTGGCTTTAACCAAACCGCCAAGACATGTCTGTTTTTAAAACAAACAAATTGGCACCATGCAAACAGTGCCGGCATCAAAAGACGCCGTATACCACAACAAAAACAAAAACATCACTACTCGTGGGTGATGTTGCAGTGGAGCTAGAATCAATCTGACTGTTATGTCCTTAAGCAAGCAGACTGTCATCCCGTATATTCTATATATTCTTTATAATGGCAGAGCAATTAACAGCAAAGAACACAGTCCATATAATGTCAAGAACTTCCAAATTTCTGCCCAGAGGGCCTACGGCATTGTCAGCTGCTTTTAGCAGAAATGACACAATTGTGCTAAAACTACGAGGCAGTAGTATCATAGCCTTTTCTAGAGCGTTTCCAGAATTTCAGGCAGCTACTCCAGTTGCTTTGTTATTCATTCTCTTGTACTCTCAGGATACAAGGGGCAGGGTTTACGTGTGCAACAATCGGTGTGTGCTTTGAGTGGCACTGTGCCGCCTCCGCATGTGATTGTAAGCACAATTATGTTCATAATGAACCCTCAGTGCCATAGCAATCAAGACAATAGTTTTTTTTTTCTTATTTTCGGAAGAGTGTTTGCATATTTTCAGCAAATGTTGGGTCAGTATGGAGGATCTGATTGAAAGCCTTCCAAATCCTGGAAATATTGTTACAAGGGCCCTTTTGGTTAACGCATGCAACGCCAGTAGTGGTTTGCGTTAGTCTTCTTGTTTTATTTAATGTTATCTCGTATCTCATGGCTCACCTCTTTTTTCCATTTTTGTAAGGCTCGTGTCCTTTCCCGCCTGGATCAAGTTTTATTTTCTTCAGTGATATTGTTGTCTAGCACTGTAAGCTTCGAGAGGTTATGTTAAAGATCGAAGCGTGACTTCTGAAACGCCACGTTGTGGGTCAAGATCCCTCGATTCGGGAGACTTCTTTGAGTGTCGTGTCTTCGGATCCAGCCGCAGCTCGGAACTCTGGATCTGTCACTGAGTCTACGTCGGCTTTTTGAACCTTGGAGAGCTTTGTTCGTGATTTGGCCGACAGGTGCTCCTCTATTAGATCCAACGCTCAGACCAAATTAATTCCAATTTGCCGTTTTAGTGTGGACGTGGCACAGAATCTTCTTGTATCGTTTTTATATGTTATTAAAATCCAGTTCCGCCCCCACTTTACTGCGAGGGCGCCGATTGAGAGTGAGTTTTACAGAAAGGCCATGTGTTTTGCGGTTGTCTAGATATTGTTTTAGTCCCCTTGTGGTACAGTACTTCCCCCAACATTGGAAGGGATTTCCGTCTGTAGTTGTTCTGTCTAATTGGTTTCAGTGCTAAGCGTGGTTTCATCTTTTATCATCTTTTATGGGTGGGGGGAGGGTTTCTCCTCACGACCAACAAGATCAGTCATTAAAATATCATCAACCATGTCCCTTTATTAAGCAAAGCAAGGCAATAAAGCTTAACATATTAAAGTGAGGAAAATTGAAGTCCACTAAAACCACGCTATAGCAACCTTGCTACAAATATACCAATACGGAAACAAACTCGCCCTATTCCATTCCCTCCTGCGCGCTTGATGTATTGGGAGTCCTTAGCACCATTTTTGCGACAAATAACCCGAGCACCAAAGACCAAAATTAGAAGCTTATTGTCAGATTTTGAAACCTCACCAGCAACGAAATACCCGTCATCGTCAAATAAATCAGTGTAAAGCTTGAACGAAACCAATTGGCCTCCATTGGCGATGCCAACGTTATTTTTGTGTCTGCAGTTATCTCTGGCTGCAAACCTACCCTGTTTTCAGGATATATAAAGGCCCAACACCACCGCTATACGTGTCGACGTTGACAATGCTGTCTCTGTTACGCAGACAATGCGTCTATGGCTGCCGTGTTTGGAAACCGAAAATTTGTGCCACTCGATTTTGAGTTGCTAAACGACCATATCCCATACTAAAGTACTATCTTTCAGACCACTTCATCTTCGGACTGACGACTACGTCAAGGTGATCCAGGGCACCACTAACGTGCTAGCAAGACTATCAGCGGTATCTCTTTGGAGTAAGGCATTGTGACCTTTGCTAAACTCAGCTGCATAATCAGGCAGCCATACACATGAGTGTTGAACCATCGCAGGATGGTGGTGAACAAAGAAAACGATACGTGGAACATCAACCTAAACACGAACACGCATAAAACATAAAGGTGGTAGTTTTACCAGTCAAGGATGCGACAAAGAGCGCCGAGATCTCACGTACATCAGATTATTTCTACAACCCTCTTATTAACGAATTGTTAGTGATAATCAAAGATATCTCAAACCAAATCGACGCACAGGGGTAAGGGCTGTGAAAGGAATGATCAGCTTCATAATCATATACATTTTGTGCGCCTGGTAAGCTTTATCCAGCTGTGCCGTCAACACTATAATGAAATTCAGACCACCACGTTCACTTAGATGCTTTTCGAGTACAGCACATACTAGGAACCTGACAAATAAAATACATGTGCCTCTGGTTCAAGCGTGTGCTGTTGTGGCACGGTACGTGATAATCTTTTGCAACATTAGCACTAGTGTCTGTTTTACTATGGCTGATAGTGTGCTATTGATTCTCTTCGTTCTTGAGTTGGCCGCTTCTCATTAAAAGTATCTTCTCTCTGACTGGCGAAGTCATCTCTGGAGAAGTTGTTTAGGAGTTAAAACTGGTCGTAGAGATGGGACCGTTTGTTCAAGCCAGTAAATCCACTGTCTATGAAGAGTAACTGACTGTGGGGCTTGCTATGATTATTCATCCGGACGAATCGACTATCTGGGAACTAGAACTGGTCGTGTGGCTTAGACGGCTTGTTCAACAAGGCGAATCTGATGCCTACTCGAAAATAATTCATCAAGTACATCGACATATTCGCTTTGTTATTTGCCCTCTGCAAGGTAACACGTTCAGATATGTGAATGTTTGACATTTTTGCATATCGCCAATGGACTAGCTATTTTAATTGAAAAACTTGATGTTATTAAACTTGGTAAAAATAACTTGTAATATAATAAATTAACTAGCTATCTCTACGTTGAGCTCTGAAACGACCTTGTCATACAGTAAATTAACTAGCTAACTCTAATATCAATGTTTTAACGATCTTGAGCTCGGCAATGATCATTTCAGACTGTCCCTGTGCTTTATTCTCCATTTGTTTTAGTTTTCTTGACATCGAAATGCCATCACAACGTGGACAAATCCTATGATCAATCCTAGCCAGGGTCGACAAGGGTATGGGACAACCGAGGATATATTCACGGGGCCTGGGCCCATAAGGGGGTCAGGGCCAAACAACACTTTTTAATTTTATAAAAGAAAACTTTTGTTTGAACAAGAACATGGGGAGGCCCGGGTGTTTCTTACCCCAGGGCCTGTGATAGCTCTCTACGGCCCATATCATAATACCGATACCGCATCCAGGATGGCTTTACTTGATACCTCGCCAGCTCTGTGCAGCATGAATGGCACAGTATACTTTTATACACTTTTTCCAAACTGATTTGTGCTCCATAGTTTTAGTCAAACTCACTTATTTTAAGCAAGACGTAGCATAGCTCAAAATGTATACAGCTTTCCTCTATGTAGTATATCTGAATAGGATAAATTATTGACAAGGCATTTAAATGAAGTAAAATCTCCTATTTTCAGTCCTCATCGTAAGTGTGTGTATGTGTGTGGGATCTAGTCGGGATAGACAAAGTGCGTTTTTCCACTGCGTGTATTCTTTACTACCATTTTAATCCCTGTCGTTGCTCGCTGCCCGACGTGTCATTCGTGCTATGGCGATACAACGTGCTACTGTTGTAGAAGATCTTTACATGTCAGGTCGCACAAAGCAAGCGGTTTCGTCAACACAAATATGGACAACTTTTTAGTTATTTTAGTTGTCATCAAATCAGCATCCAACACAAAGGAATTGACGTTTACATCGGTAAAATGCAAGACGAATTACAAATACATTACGGACTTTTGACATGACATGAAATGTTGCACATATTGCAAAAAATATTAGAGAAACAAAAAAGCACTGAAAATATAGGAGGTTAGCTGCGACGAGGCATTTAAATGTATTTAAACTAAGACAAGGCGCAAAACGTTGCACAATGAGTCGATGGATATATCAGACATATAAATCGATACAAGTAATCTAAGTGTCTCCTTGACAGAAAATTCAGATTGATGCCTTTTGTTGAATAGTCTACTAAGTTTCTGTAACAACATCTGTACAAGACTGTTGAAACTGTCATATGATGCATTATAAATGTCGTTTACAGTTGGGTTTTTTGTTTGTTTGGTGCCTAAAATATGTAATATAAATGAAACAGCGCAGCATCTGCAGAGCAAATTACTTAGTTTATACAGAGGTGAATCTACAACAATTCAGATATTGTCCCATGGGTCTCTCCCTACGCCTTACTGACATGTCCTTCGATTGTAACCTTGAAACCATATTTGGTCCAACCCTTAGAATATATATGCACTTACATGGCATTACAATGATAATTATGCGATACAGTCAGCATTGTTTTCTAGGTCTGATTCTACCCTATGGGGCCAAATGTCTTGGTCATAGCTTGAATAGCAATGAGATTCACACTATATGCTAAAAACTTTCTTGGCATGAAAAGCTCGAGTGATTTATGCAACCGGCAATGCTCCCTTTGTAAAAAAGAGAAGCATAAAACTTGGCCTTTCAGGTCCCGTATGCGATGAAAAGTCTTTATCTATATTTACTGCATTTGTCTGTGCGCTATACAAGGCTGAGCAGGGCCTTCAATCAACGGTGTGATGATTACGGGGGTTATTTTCACTAGGCTGATCATTGCCTACAATCAGCTATGTTATTTAATGGATTATCGTCACTAGGCTCAGCTCAGCTTTTAATAATCTGCGTGATTACATAAATTATTTTCACTAGGATGAGCTCAGCCTTCAATAAGCTGTGTGATTGCATGGATGATCTTTTCTAGGCTGAGCACTGCCTATAATCAGCTATGTGATTGCATGGATTATCTTCACCTGGCTGAGCTGAGCCTTTAATCATCTGCGTGATTACATTGATTTGTTTTCACTTGGCTGAGCACAGCCTATAATCAAATGTGTTATTGCATGAATCATCTTCACTAGGTTGAGCTCAGCCTTTAATAATCTGCGTGATTACATGGATTATTTTCCCTAACCTGGGCACTACCTACAATCAAATGCGTGATTACTTGGATTATTTTCACTAGGATGAGCGCAGCCTTCAATCAGCTGTTTGACTGCATGGACTATCTTCACTAGGCTGAGCTCAGCCTTTAATAATCTGCGAGATTACACGGATTATTTTCACTAGAATGAGTACTGCCTACAATCAGCTTTGTGATTACATGGGTTATTTTGGTTGTCTAGATTTTTGTCTTGATTGTTTTATGTACGTATCAGTGTTTGTCGTCAACGAATGATTGAGAGACCATAAATCATGTAGCGTTGGCGAAAGTCATACATCTTCTGTGACAGTTTTACTATGTTTTTACTGCCGGTGAATTTCTTTGGTATCATGTAGAGTTCAACCCTCGACATTTTCTTGTTTACAAAAGGGTCATTGAGATACATGGTAACGATAACACATTCCACATCAATAGAACTGTTTTTTTTTTCTTCTTTTTTCTCTTTTTCTTGTTGCTTTCTTGTTATTTTTTATTATTATGTCTTTTCTTTCTTTCTTATTTCAGTTGCAATGTTATGTTATTTATAGCTCTAAATCAAATTAAGGTTTTAACTGTAATATCAGTGATATTTAGGAATAGTTGTGTCTCTAATTGCCCTGTTTTCTCGGCACAGTGTTTGCTTGACAAATATTTTACTCTTGGCTGACTTACTTTACATTAACTTGGCTATGTTTGTATTATTTTGCTATTGCCTTCGCTTGTAAAGATTATCCACACTCCAAACCAAGTTGTTTGCTCAGATCTTTACACAATTTCTCGTTGTAAATATTATCTTTAAAAGAAATCAAATGCAAATCTAATTCAAATTTTAATTGCAATTTCATCTCTGGATTATGTAATATTATTAAATAGCTGGAAGAATCTATGAAGTTAATTCTTTTCAATGGAAGATAACTAGATGACGTTGAAAATAAAGGTTTATTATTATTATTATTATTATTATTATTATTTTAGGTTCGTAACAGTTTCTGCTGACCCTGGTATATAAGAAAAAATTGTCACTCACAGATTTAACTCAAATATGACATACATTACAACGATATTAGGCGCCATTGAAGACAAAACTTGGTCCAAGGAGAAAGTAGCAGCTGAAATTAAAATCTCGCATTTCGAGAATTCCAATTTCACACGTTGAATCAAATTGTTGGTTTTAAATGGTTTATTTAATATGTAGAGTTTTCAGTTTTATTTGTTGAATTACAGGACGAGGTTTGTCCATTTTCTATCCTGAGCTTTTACATTTTATTTGCTGAATTAAAGTTACATTTTCAGCATTGTTTAATCGGGAATTCCAGATTCACATGTTGAATCAAATTGCGTCGAAGCTTCCATTTCATATGTTGTGTTTTAACATTTTATAGGTGGAATTACACAGCGGCTGATGAAAACTCTATTTCTTTCGTCAAGTTTTAACTTTGAATTGCATGGGGTTGGTTTAAATTTCAGTGGTAATCGTCAAAATTCCAACTTTACACATCGAATCAAATTATTTGTGCTGAAAGTTTCATTTTATTTGTCGATTTTTAATTTTTTTTATCTGTTCAATTATGCAGTTGAGCGTTATTTCCTATGTCGAGATTTTAGCTGCAGTCGAGTTAAACGGCGGTAGTTGAAAATTGAATTTCCTGTGTCGAGAATTCCATTATCAAGTGTGTGTGTGTGTGTGTGTATGTGTATGTGTGTGTTGGATTTTTTAAACGTGGCTTTAATAATTTTCCAGTCATATCGCTATGGTGTCTGCAGTGTGGCAGTTTATAGCGATGTCTAGCACTGGGTCATCATGCCGCAGACATGTAGCATCATGTCCCACCCAGTCACATTATCCTGACACCAGGCTGACTAGTCCTAATACTAACCTCTTAATGCTGAACCCCAAGCGAGACAGCTGTTAGTACCATTATTTTTTTAAATGTTGGTATGACTTGGCCGGGGTCGAATGATACACTGAATCAAACGTGTGTTGGTATCTTAAATGCAGACACTATTTATTTACTTTTGGTCTATAAATGCGAAGATAAAACAAGAACTGCGTACATTACACAAAAGTATTACATTCAAAATATTGGGTACAGTCAATGCATGTAAATATTAGAAATTTCTAGCACACTTAATTACTACCAGCTTCATCTTGCGTTTAAGCAAATAAAGTGTCTTCCATTCGTTTCCAAGATGTGTACATGTTCCACCTGCCACAATAGGAAACATTCTGGCCTCTTCACGCTCATTATTTTAAAAATTTTCGGAAGAGCGGATCGCTGTTTCCGCCTCCCCATCAACTCTGAATTGTTGTTGCTTTTGGTTATTATTATTATTATTATTATTATTATTAAATAAGGAAATCTTCAAAGAGAGTAGTTGATTTATAAAATTCGAAAAATCCAATGTTTCATTTGTAGTTTATCCATTGAACACACACACACACACACACACACACACACACACACACGTTTACGTTCGCGAAAAATTAATGGACATTTTGCAGCTCAACACGGGGCAAATTGTCGGGGGAGGGGACGCCTGACACCATATACGGTCTGACGCAGGAAATAAAGGTCAAGAAAAACCATTTCTTTCTAAACTGGCTGGGCCATAGGGGCGGGGGTGGTAGTGGCATTACTCAAATAAAATGGAGAGAGACATACTCATGACACAATCTTGTTCACTTTTGTTGTGCACTCGTCTAGTGCACTGATTTATTTGTCACAGTTTTGCATCTGCCTTTCATCAAAAATAGTGTGTCTCAAGGATGATGCTTATGATGCATTGAATCCTTGAGAAACTAAATTTAACATAAGTAGACCATGGCCTGCACGTTGAGACCAAATCAACACAGTGAAGTATAACGTATGACATTGACCTCCGGTATGGAGGGGATTACCGCCATATTTCTACGCGTGTATTTTCTAACTAAAGTGGTACTTTAATAATTGTATCCATCTATATTGTATTCTTCGTTGATGCAAATTGTACGTTGCAGTCTGCTATGCTACTTTCCTTCTGCATTATTGTAAATATCTGCTTGCAAGTGCTACATTCATAATTCTAGTCATGAATTTTCTATTCTTCATTGATGCAAGCTGTAAATGGCTGCTTGCAAATGCTTAGATCTATTTTCCTTCTGCGTCATTGTATCTTGCAGTTTGCCAGCTACTGAATTGAGTCTGTTGTGTGTCGTGTGGCAAACGCTATGTCAGTTATTGCAAGTTTTGTGTATTCCGTTTAAAAACTTCCCATAGTGCAATTACATCATTTTAACTGCTGTTTTCATACAGATTTGGCCTTGCAATAATATAAATACTAAGTTTTATCAGTATTGTCTTTGTTGTCCAATTCGTGTCGCCATCTGTTGTCATAATGGCATACTAGAGATTAGCATGGCATTATGACAACAGACGGCGCTCTAAATTTCTCAAGTTTTTTCTTTACCAGAAATAATTAATGCTCCCCACGGAGCTTTTCGGAAATTCATTTTGTGTCGATAAACATTGTAACTATGTCAGTCCCTTTTTTAAGGTGCACGTTAGCAACGAAGATTTAATCGTCCTCTGAAACCATGTGCTTTCTCGAAGATCTAATTTATTCATAGTACCTTACGAAAAGAAAAACACATACAACACTGCAGGGTGGGCCATCGTCTTCAACCCCAGTTTTGACGCATTTAAGTATTTACTTTCACCGTTTAAGAAATCTACTTTTTAGTAATATCTCTCATTACTTTGGAAACATTAATTATTTTAGTAAAGTAAGGATCAGAAACTCCAATGATATGTTCCCTCGTACTATTTTTAACGAGCTTTCATCATCGATCCCTGGTTGTACGGATCGTATTTTACGTCACCCATTTTGACGCACCTCATAGGCGTGTATCTGTTCCGGTGATACTATTTGTACATAAGCTCCGGTGAAAATAATATATTTCAGAACAACATCAGTATCACGTTAAAAAGTTTATAGGTAAAATTACATTAAAAAACTAGGCATTCCTAAAGGTTTTCTTACTCTCATCACACTCGTCATTTTTGAACATGTTTTGTCGCTAAAGCCCGAAAAATTCATATTGTGGAAATCATGTTCGTATCATGATAAAAATATTTACAAGCAATTAGAAATATTAGATTTAGTGTACGATTGTTTTCCAATACTTGATTTGCATTGTTAATTTACAGAACTTCAATCTTTAAATGTATTTTTAAAAACAGCTTTAAAACTGGATTGCATCCTTTAAAACTTTTGTCTCTAAAAGTGGAAATAATCAGAGTCAAAAGACATAATGTTACAGGAGATTTTAGTTTTATTTATTGTAATTCTTACCATTATCAAACTAATTAAAATAATAAATTAGTTCAAGAATTTAAAAAGATGTAAATATAGCACTCTTAGGTTATAATTTTTGAACTGATCTTTGTCTCATTAAAGTTTAATATTTTTTAAAAGAATGTTTAAATATAAATGTAGTGACGCTTGATTCCGACTTATTAAGTGTGCTGCTCTTTGCAATATGAAAGTAAGTTAGTGAATTATCTATGATCAGAGAGAGAGAGAGAGAGAGAGAGAGAGAGAATGCATCAAAATGGCATATTTCATATTAAGTTATTGTAATTGTATGCATGCATCCTGGTTCGATGACCGTGGTTTGGGACAGTCTTAGGGTTTTTCCTTCAGCAAGTATCAACGAGAGAAAAACTTGACTGATCTTATTCGATCAGTATACAGGATAGAAGTTTACTGTTCATTGTTTTTTATTTGATTTGATTGTATTTAATTGCCTACATGTATCCTATGTAGTTTAGGCTGTTTTTGGACAGTCTTTTGCTACGTTAGGGTAGTCATGGGGTCTTATATTTGGTGATAATTACCAACATGGGTAGTCATGGGGTCTTATATTTGGTGATAATTACCAACATGGGTAAAAAAAATATGATCTCAATCGATAATTATTCAATGTAGGATTTTACTGATCACCATCTCTTTTAAGGTTTGATTCAATAGGATCATAAATGATAAAAACGTTTTTTTCGTTTTTTATTTTACCTCGAAAAACGCGTTTTCTTACGTTTTTTAATTATTTTGCGTTTTTTATATTTGGTACTTCCATTTTTTTTATCAGCCATACAGGTTATTATATGGAGGAAACCATAGAGTAGTCAGATCAGTCAGATGGTGATAACGACACTGAGTGAAAAAAATTCCAATGTTTTCTGGACTACGGTTTAAAACTTTTGACATTTTTTCATATTTGTATCACTGAAACTTTAAAACTGGTATGTAGCGTGTAAATAAGTAAAATATTGATTTTGGTGTTGCCTAAAAACTACTGGAACGTTTTTTTTTTCGTTTTTTATTTATTGAGAAAAAGTGCGTTATTTACCTTTTTTATTTTAATTTTAACGTTTTTAACATCTATGAATAGGATTGTATACATGTATCCTGGGTAGGTGAGAGTGTTTTCGGAAAGTCTTGTGCTACCCCATGATTTTCTGGCTGATATGCAGAAACATTAAAGCGTTTGGATGTATAATTCATGCATAAGTTGTTGGAAATAATAAAACACAACATTGCTGGACAGATTCGGGGAGGCGAACAAGTGTTAAAAACCTTGCCTAAACTTTTATAACAAGTTTTGCTTTAGTATTCTTAAAAGGAATAGTCTTAGGAAATCTTGAGGAGGCCCACATTATGGTCAATAAGTATTGGTTGAGTGACTTGGTATTAGGTGAGGAACCGACAGTCTACCATTTTTCTGTTAAATGGCTTGTCAAATGGTCAAATACAGGAATAGGTTGCAGATGTGCCTTAGATATCTTCTGATTGGGATTTCCTACCATTTGACAAGTTTGACAAGATCTATGGTACATAACTTTTAATTTTCGGCCAATAAAAATGATTCAGGACCTTGTGATAAGCCTTATTGACCGGAGTTTTATGGGTTAGACTATGCATTTCCTGTCTATATGACTTAGGAACAACAATTTGATTGCTCACTGACCACTCATCACAAGCAGGCAGATCAGGTGATCTCCATTTTCTCACAATGACCCACAAAGTAACAAACTGGTATTTGTGTGGCTTCAATTTCTGAAACCCAGTCTTGTGTACTCTCTGAGGAATAGTACTTGGGGGCCTGTAACTCACATTAAAATGCATTGCATGCTTCTAAAGTAGCTGCTACTTTCTGCTCAGATATCTTACAACTGCAGGCAGAAAATGGCTAGTAGTTTCTATTATTCTGTGAAGAAACTAACTTATTTATGAATCTCTCTCCCTCTCTCTCTCTCTCTGGGTGATTAAGTCATTTAAATTATTGAATTTACCTATCCATTGTTCCAAGGCACATATATTAGGGATAACATGCCAAATTTCAAATTTCATCTCAGGTTCATAAATACAATAGTTTTGTGAAGGTCAAAGCTTCAGTGATAAAACTTTTGGATTTTTGCTCATAGCAGTGTTGCTTGGGTCAGGGGAATAGTCGTATTGTAAGAAATTTACGTGTCACAGCGCCATCTGTTGTCATAATGAGGCATTATTTTATGGTAACTTCCGTGATACTAACTTGCAACATGTTCGATGCCACATTATAATCATGATTTTAGAAGGTGCAATCTGTGTATATTGTGATATGGCAAGTTTATGAATAGAATATTAAAATTTGGAATAACTGATGTAGCATTTGCAATACGACAAACTGCAGTCATTTCACTAGTTGGCAAATTGCAAGATAAAATGACGCAGAAGGAAAATAGACCTAAGCAGCCATTGACAATAACGCTGAAGGAAAGTAGCACTTGCAAACTGTTACGTACAATTTACATCAATGAAGAACACAATATACATGGATATAATTATGAAAGTAGCACTTGCAATCAGCCATTTACCATAATGCATCAAGGAAGATTACAAAATACACGTATATAATTATGGCGGTAATCGCCCTCTATACTCCAGTACCCAAAGATTGCGAGCACGTTGCAGTATGGTCTTATCTTCAAAATAATTCGTCAAATGTATGACACAAATCCATCAAGGGTTTTAGGAAATAGAAGCTATTGAACAAACAAACGTTTTAACTAAAACCCTAATGTATATATGCCTGTGGCACAAGGATCAAAGGAGTGAGGGTATATCGTAGAATGGTCTAGGCTTCATAATGACCCACCCAAAGCATGAAAAACACTCGTTTCAGTGTTTCACGAAACATAAGCAGATGAAGAAAACAAAATGATTTTTTTTTAACAATAACCTTAACTTTCTATGAAAGTGACTGCTTTATCTCTCTTCATACTAACGTGGGCTGGAAAAAAAAAGGGAAGTTCTTGTTGTTGTTTTGTGTTTAACGCCATTTCTCAGAGCAATATATGCTATACATGGCGGCTAGCTTAACTGTTAGAGGAAGAACCTGGAAAACACCGGTAAGAACCACCGACACACAGGAAGCTACTGACAAGCTTTCTCACATACACGCAATGGCCGAGCCCGAGACTCGAACCCACCCGGACAGAGAGCGAGATTAGAGTGATCGGTTAGACCACTCGGCCACCCGGAGTCAAGGGAAATACTGAAGTGTAAAAATAAGATTACAGTGACCTACTTTAGTTGCATTTTCATGCAAAGTTGTATTGCTCTGAGAATGTCAATGGCAGAGTAACTGACCAAAACAAAATGGAAAACAAAAGTAACAACAAAAATAACAAAGAGTAAACTGAAAGCAGCCTCTCATTATAGCGAATGCATGTGTGATATTTAAAAAATATAAACGTAATAAAAACCCTTTGTAGACCTTATTTATGCAGGTTGTTTTGGGAATGCCAGCCATTTCGCCCTATCATGGATCCTTTACTCGTCACATGACAGCAGTACAAAACACGTGAAATACGGTCAACATCGTATAGAATTGAAAAGTTGAAAGAGTACTAGAGGAAAAGATGCAAAACAATGTCTTCCATACTTAAAGGCATTTATCAACAACTACCGCTGTGTAATTCAACATAGACAATAAAAAACTATACATATAAAATGGAACTGTCAACATAAACAATTTCATTCAACGTGTCAAATCGGAATTCTCCAAATACAATATTAAAATTTCAACCACCGCTGTATAATTCTAACTTTTGAAAAGATGAAACCTAAAAGCTCGACAACTGACATTAAGGTTTTAACATCGCTGTAATTTAAAACCACAAAGTGTGAAATGGAACAAATAATTTGATTCAACATGTGAAACTGGAATCTCGAAATGCAACACTGAAATTTTAACCAACGCTGTGTAATTCAACATATACAATGTAAAAGCTCGACACAGAAATTGAAAGTTTTAGTTTGGATATTATTTGTAAACTGGTGCCCGATTTATCCATCACATTTTATTATCTCGCTCTCACATTATCAGCACCTGGGCGTCTGTGTCATTTGTGGGCCTGCTGTATGTATGTATGTACGTACGTACGTACGTACCTATCTATCTTTCGTGTGCCGGATTCGTCTTATTTCTGTTACTTTTGTGCACCGTTTTCTTGATTTGTTTTGTTTTTCTCCCAACTTTAAACAAAACTTCTAGATCTGCCGAAGAGGCTAAAACATATGATCCAGGCACTCATGTTTCGATACTATATTTGTACACATAGGCTATTGCCGTTGATAAATAACGATGGATCGAAATTGATAATTATTTGATGTTAAATCTGCACGACATAATAAAGCGTTCTTTGGTCGATACTTGATTCTTCATCGTATAACGCTTCTAAGATGAAAAACAAACGTGCGACTGCCGACAATAGCGTATCACAAGGTGATACATGACAACAAAGCAATCATTGATTTGACACCTGTTTGTTCTTGTCGTCGGCCTGCTTCATATGGCAATATTGTTATTTCTCCCTTATCTTTCTCTCCCCACCTACACTGTACGTAATGCGTCTCTCTCTCTCTCTCTCTCTCTCTCTCTCTCTCTCAATCTATCGATCGATCGATAATTCCCAACTTTACAAGATCATATACCGTATTCATCCACTCGAATGTTGTCCAGCTATCCATATTCATTTATGTGCTACTTGTTCCTTGTCTTTTCTTCCAGTCATTTGTTGAAATGCACGTATAATCATATACACAGCACAAGGAGCGGTGGTGGCACATTGGTTTGCGTGCCCGAATCGCGACCGAAAGGGTGCTGGTTCGAATCCTGCCGTCGCATCATTTTGAGTCAGCTATAGTGATGTATCCTTTGCCAATGCACTTTACTCCAATTTCCTACGCACTAAATAACTTACTTGTGCTGACGTGCCTTAAAGACCAGCGCAAACAAACCAAATGAACATCTCAAAAGTAGAGAAACAGACCGAAATACTACTAAAACTCAGTTTAAAAAAGTGTGGAAAAAGATTGCAAGTATATATAATGATGCATTCTCACTGTGTATATTAAATATACAATCTTTCATGCATTCTCACTGTGTATATTAAATATGCAATCTTTCATGCATTCTCACTGTGTATATTAAATATACAGTCTTTGATCAGAGAACATCGTAGCGGGTGTACTACCTGAATTACCCAACTAGATGTCAAACTGAAAACTGCGAAGATACCGGATGATAATGATGTCTCATTCCAGTTGATTTTTCTTGAACTTAAAACCTATGACTGTAGGAGTTATTTCCCTTGAAAAATCTACCGCTCCTCAAGTTTCAGCAGAACAAATGTTCAAGCGTCTGAAAATTTGAATTCCGCACGAGAAGAAACCGTTCCAAGATTACCTTTTGAGACATTTTCTGTGTAATTTATTTTCTTAATTTGGTCGTCTTCTAAGGTTCAGTTCTTGCTCAGCCATCAAAATCTTCGAAGAAAAAACAAACACACAATTATAACTTCAATTGCAACCTGCAAATACTTCAGTCCAGAAACAGAAAAAATGGTATGAACTGGAGAATACAATGACGCAGAGTAACTCTATGAACCTGATTTATCTGTATATACCTATTATAGCTGTACTTTTACGGTTGTATCATGATAGGTCATGTCCTTGTGTCCGTCGTATTTAGTATTATGTCTCAGGAAGATGAGTTAATGAAAAACAAAGTTTCGAATCCTGGATGCAGCCCTTGTGGGCGGGGCAAGTGGTCAGAGGTCACAGTTCCATCGGTAATATGGAATGTTCCTTGTACCCGAACTTCATTTACACAGATTGAGGGAGGAGTGTCATATCTGGTATGGTGCTTTATGAGGGCGATTAGATGCCTACGAAGGTTTGCAAACCTGGATGCAACTCCTAGGGGAATAAAATGTGAGTGGGGGTGGGGGCAAATGTCTTTTTTGTATTAGGGACTGTTCCTTGTAACTCGAAGTCCATCTATACTTTGACTGAGGGGGCTTGGTCGTATTTGCTGTAATGTTTTGTATGGATGAATAGAAAAATAGATGGCAACGATGGTTTCAAATTATGAATGCCTCTCGGAAATGGAACAGCGGGCAAAGGATCTGGGGAATGGGTGTGACGAAAATTAAATGTGCGTTTATTTTGGTGGTTTCCTGCTTAATATATAATTCTTAAAGAAGTGTCAGCGATATTTCAACCATGATTTTTATGCTGAACGTTATAAATCATTATACTCCGGAATCTCTCTCTCTCTCTCTCTCTCTCTCTCTCTCTCAGGGGAGACAGTTATACGTTCAGACAAACACGAGTTTGGACAAACAAATACGAGCGAGTTATACAGCTCTCCATTGTAAAGACATGTATGTAGCTCGGATTGGCCAATAATTTGGATAAAATAGGTGCGGATAAGTGAGAGTAAGATATAATTCGGATGAGTAAGATTTGTGTAAATGAGAGTCACCTGTACTTACATGCTATAAACGAGAGCAATGGAATTTGTCATAATAAAATAGCAACATCGCACCTTAAAGTAAGGATTTTTAAGTCGGAAAAGAGGCGTTGCCGAACTCCTTCTGATAAATATTTTACACCAATGTTGTATCCCCATACACAACACCAAAACATATCATTTTCTCTCATTCTTGTGATCACGCAAGATGGTGAATTTAAACTACAATAGGCTGTATATGAAATCAACATCGTTTTATTTCAAGGCATGCAAATGCCAATGGTATGTCATCAACTGCACTGCTATGAGATTGGCAGATTTCACTTTGCATTTTCATATATGCGTCCTGTATAATGTATGTGTAAGAGAGAGAAAAGTATCTTTAAAACTCGCTCAGAGGCAGCTGTAACCTGCATTATAAAATCAGGAAAATATTTGCATTCCATATTTTTTTCAGGTGTGTTTATCGCCAAAAGTGACGTGGGAGTGGGCACCATAGTTGGGTCAGCAGTGTTTAACATTCTCTTCATTATTGGTGTATGTGCGCTTTTCGCAGGCATGGTAAGTATTGTTGCAATATTATTTCTGTTTCCAAATGAAAACCTGAATTGACAGCAAATACTGAGGCCCATGCTGACTGTGTGGTCAAACGCTCTCATTTGCAGATTACTCACTTTTCACTTCTCTCCGCGAGAGTTCGAGTCTCGGCTCGGCCATTGTGTGTGTCTGACAAGGTTTCCCAAAGGTTCCCAGTGGATTCGTGATTCCTCTTGGGTTGTTCCTCCATTAAACATACTGGCTGCCACGTATAGCCTATCATATATTGAAAAAATAGCGTTATGTCCATAAAACCTGAACTGGCCACAACTGTCTGAATTTGAATTTTTTTGTGTCCAAAAAGTTGGACTTGCTCGATGAATCGTCCTCTAGAATGTCGGAATCACGTTTTCAAAGATGAATACTAACACACAGACATACCTGCTATATTTTTACATTTGCCATAAATATCTTGTAATGTCTAACGTGAAAGTCATTCATTGAAAATCCAGATTGAATATCGGATGGGCAGTATATGTTGCAAACCTCTGACTTTATAATATTCTGGAAAATGTATTTTTATAATTTAAAAAAAATATTCAGCTGCAGTGATCAGTGTGCGAAATCGTCTGCTGAATAGATTTAGAAATGAATTCATCAAAGGAGAGTACTTCAAAAATATCTCCTTCCAGTCGAGCCAATATGAAAGACATTTATCTGTTTCATCATCCATATTTGATGACGTACATTACACTGCTATGATACACGAAAACATCGTGCAAAGAAAGCTATACACTCTTTTCTTCGAAGCCAACTTAAATTTTCTTTGCTAAAAAGGAAGCTTTCCAAGTGATAATGTCCATTTAGCAAAATTGTCGTCCTGGAACCAAAATGTGTCCATTAGTCAGTCACTATTGTGTAACACTCATGCTGAATTAAATGAAAGCATTTTGATGAAACTTGTAACAGGTACTCGTGTCGACAGTTCTAATGTTCATAAGAAAAATTTAATTTATAATACATATATAAAATACATTTGCATAATCTTGGGTATGATTTTATCAGACTTGCAATATTGAAATAGTGTGCATTTCTAAATACGGACATTTATAAAACTTGTTTGTGTGAGCTGCGCCAAACATCATCAACCAATATGGATGCTGCAATTTTTGTCTATAATTTTGTTATAAAGCTATGAGGTCGATCATAAAATCGCGCGTATATATATATATATATATATATATATATATATATATATATATATATATATATATATATATAGTAACAGCTGCGATAGACGTTAACAAAGCTTAAATTCAGTTAAGATAATTAATCACGCGAGTAAAAGAAAGTATTCGACACCATCGTTAAGAATGATGCATTAAATTTTGTATATTTGATTTGTTTTACTGTATTCCTGAAATTTTCAATTTGATCAAAACAGTTACTCTATTCTTGTGAACTGAGAATTACTCGTCGAATATCCAATATGCACCGATATTTATCACTACATGCGACATTGTTTCGTGACTGTTTAAACAGATAGCTTTCATGCGAATTCAAAGACTTCCATAACTGCTGTCCTTGAATTCAAAGGTATAGGAAAAATGATTCATTGGAAAATTAATAATTTCAAATAGTCTGTCTTGAGCAAATATTTAAATATTTTAAGCGTGGAAGCAATAGTATAGCAAAATAAATAGTAATTTTATAATTCAGGTTTTTTGATTGATTGATTGGATTTACGTCACGTGCGCCCAGAAGGTGACTAGAAAATTATTACTCCTTTTACGAAAAATTACTCCAAGGATGGAGAAGACCATTGTAGAGGGAGATAAATCAGACATGAAGTTGAAACTATTTTTAGTTACTGTGTCGATTGTTGTCTAGTGTTACTTGTATAAATCCAGACACACTTTTCTTTTCTTACAAGTAATACAAATGTTCGAAAGGCACACGATCTTTGTCCTGCAAGCAGCGGAAAGAATTATGCTCATTGACTTGTAAAAGATTTAATATTTTAACGAATCAAAAGACAAATTCTCAACATTGTTGACGCTGCTGTCACACCAACGGCGAAACACTCGTACGTCTCTGGTCATATGAAGCATATGCAATGTACATAACCAGTTGTATGCAACCTTCTTTTTGCGTATATCCACTCATCTACTAAAATATCCATGGTAAACAAATTATGCCGTAAAGAGTCAACAAATTTGTAAAGTGTACGTCAATTAAAACTAGAATAGTGATAGCAGATATAGTAAATACATATGCATATGAAAACTAAATCGAATGGTCAGTGTAGTTCTGCGAAAATTAAATCGGAAGGTCAGTGTAGTTTTGAGAAAATGGAGAAGCTTAAAAAATAATTATTTTTTGTTTATTAGTCAACAATTTTATTTTACTCAAGACATTAATTCAGAAATAGCTTATTTCTTTGGTGTCGTACAATAAATAAAATTTTTGTTGCTTAACGGACCCATTATATGCCATATTATTTCCATGTTATGAGTGTGAACTTATACCATCCTATTTCTCGATATTGTGATTGTGTCATGCATAGATGAATGTTTTGTTGCTTAACGGACCCATTATTTTCGTATCGAGACCAGTCTTTATTCCAAATGCCCACCCTATCCTATTTTTTGCAAAGGTTCATCTGTCTGTTTGCAGTTCATACCGGTCTGCCTTAGATCTGAGACCAAAAAGTCTAAAATCGGACACAAAATCTATTTTGTAGTGCAACTAGAAATACCAGATTTTTTGGTATCATTGGTCCTAAACAACTCAGTTCATAAAATTTCTCTCTGAGTATCAAACTGAACTGAATTTCTACCTCCCCCCACCCCAACCTCATAAATAACAACACCAAAGGACAAAGACTGCCATGACACCACCGGACTTTAATTGCATGAATCTACAAGATCGTCTGTGGTCGAATGCAAGCGTTTACTCGCCAGTATCTTGAAGTTCGTCTGTGGTCGGATGAAACCATTTTGACTTAGTGGCTTTAACAGATTAACCCCTGGAGGTTTTTGTCGTTTTCGTCTGAAATTCGAGTAGGAAACAAAGTTTGGAAGCTATTTTGAATACATTTTAAAACACCAACTTCCAGGTGATCTTTCAATAACATTGGCTATTTGGCTCGCGCATGAGCCAAAGTTAAAAGTTGGAGTCCTTTTATTGTTGCTTAACGGACACATTATTTTCGTATCGAGACCAGTCTTTATTCCAAATGTCCACCTTATCCTATTTTTTTGCAAAGGTTTATCTGTCTGTTTGCAGTTCATACCGGTCTGCCTTAGATCTGAGACCAAAAAGTCTAAAATCCGGACACAAAATCGGATTCCGACCACGGGCGAAGTTTGGGTAGAAAAAAATCGGGTCCAAAAAATAAGGTTTCCCCTTTGTATTTTGTAGTGCAACTAGATATTCCAGATTTTTTGGTATCATTGTAGAGCTACATCTGTCTACATTTCTATGATACCACCCACTTTAGTGTATCATACATGACCTTGACGCTACAAGGCTCGGCAGTAGGCTGCTACCTCCTGTCACTTAAACTCGTCACCCGGGGTTAATGTGTTAAAGGTTGAATTTCAGTGTACACCAAAGATATTAGAGAAACTGGTGAGGAAAGCCAGAGACACTTTACCTTGAACAAACTATGTCTAAAATTAATCTCAATATCGAGACATAGAAAAGATACGGACATTTACTGACTTGGTATTTAGACGATACGGTATATTTCAAAGATACGGGCATTTACTAACTTGTTATTTAGGCCATACGGTCTGTATCAAAATATATGGACATTCACTGGTTTGGTATTTAGACGATACGGTCTATATCAATGATACGGACATTCACCGACTTGGTATTTAGACGATACTGTCTATTTCAAAATATCACAGAAGAAATTTTTGCAGATGACATCCGTGAGTATCAAATGAGATGGGGACATAATGACATTCAATTCAGAAGGATGAGAATGAATGCTCTCTCATAACCCTTTGCAGAACTGAGAATAAATCCTTGTATTTATATTTTTAAACATGCCATATTAATTTCTCGATATTGTGATTGTGTCATGCACTGTTTGTTTGTGGTGTTGTGGCATTCCCTTTATTTATTGCACGACACCAAGCGGTATCACCCATCTAGTGTACCACAGACAGTTCAAAGCACAAACTTATTTAATCAGACATTTTCGTACTCACAGAAGAAACCAAGCCGGTTGTTGTTGTTTTTGTAGCCTGAGACTCGAACCCACGCAAACAGAGGTGAGATGGTAGTGATCTGGAACGTTGAGCTCTTTAGACCACTCGGCCACTCGGGGCCCCACCAAGCCAGTTAGAGATGTCATGGTCATCTTCGAACCCGAAGGACGAACAGTAAACAATACACTTTGGAACTTTAGCTGAATATCATGTTTTAAGAAAAACTGAGATACACAAAACATCTGCTTCTGATCTTAGCGTATTTGTAAACCGGTCAAATATCACAGGCAGAAGGAATTACAAGGATTTTTCCTGAAGATGTAATATTGGTTAGGGTTGAACGATTCTTGCATATGGCCATGCTGTCCTAGAACTGGCTAAAGACAGTGACAGGACCAACATGTTCCATCTATAACAAGTAAATTAAAATGTAAATTGTGTCTCGTCTTCGAAGGATGGGCCATGCAAAGCTGACATTTTTTTCTTCCGATTACGTTCTTTTTCTTGTTGTTGTTGTTCTTATAGTAACAGCAGTCAATGTTAGGTTTATGCGTTTAGCTATTTCTCTGGAACCATGGAATGTATAGAATCCCTCGTGCTGGTTACGTTCGTCTTGATTGCTACTACCTTCTTCTGGAAAAAGTCGGTAACGGTAACATAGGTTCAATAATTTTGTCAAGTGTTATGTCATTATAATCGGGAGTATTGTTCTACCGTCCGTCCGTCCGTACATAGTTGTTATGTCAGTGGATTTCTCATTATAAACGGGGGTATTGTTCTACCGTCCGTCCGTCCGTACATACTTGTTATGTCTGTGGATTTCTCTTTATAATCGGGGGTATTGTTCTACCGTCCGTCCGTCCGTTCGTACATACTTATTATGTCAGTGGATTTCTCTGTTAAATGAAGAAATATTACATTTGAGTTAGTTGGTACCCTAGACATATTTTTCCGACATGTTTGGAACTTTTGTCACAACAGAAATGGAGAGGGTTAAATTCTGTTAATCTATTGAGATCTTCTCTAAGTAATTGACATTTAAACGATCTAATAAACATTACAGCAGTAGGTTGATCCTTGAGATTCCCTCTTTATAAAATTAGGTCACAGAGATATACTTTTCTTATGCCAGTGTATTTTGTCGGCTTTTAGATCTTGAAGGAGTGGCGTATGCGAACTATTTTAAACATTACTCACGAATAACCCATATTTTCTTGAACAGGTGGTGGAGCTAACTTGGTGGCCGATGCTGAGAGATTTTGTGTTTTACATATTATCCATAGCCACTTTGGTTTCGGTAATTAGCGATGAACTAGTGCATTGGTAAGTCTGTCTATCTATCTATCTATCTATCTATCTATCTATCTATCTGTCTGTCTGTCTGTCTGTCTATCTGCCTACATACCTACCTAATACCTATATATTTATCTATCTATCTATCACCCACCCACCGTCCCTTCCTCCCTCCCTCCATCAATCTATCTATTGCTGAGACCATGAAGCAATTGGTGAAGTAATGCAAGCAGTTTCATTGGTCCTGATATAAATTAATTCGAAGAATATAATTCTTTGTAACCTCCTGGCGAAACTTAAACGCGATCATGAAAAAAGTACCTAATCAAACTTTATCTATTAAAGAGACACTTTAGTCACATGCACATAGGGACGAATGAGTAAACTCCATAATCTGTTTTCAACTTTGGTTTTAGTAATTTGTGTTATGTGTTAACCAAGGCTGTTCAAACCGATCTATCCGTGGCTGATGATCGTAGAGAAGAGAATGTCGCCCTCAGCCAATGGTATCCAATAATGCTAGCTATGTGAGTAGTAAATGGGGCCACCCTAGCGACAAGGGACTTTACCATGCAAAAACGGTCCATGCACTCTGGCGACAATGGGAATTTAACATGGGGCATTTTAACATGGATGGGACTGTAGAGCGTCAAGGGGAATTGAACATGGAAATTGAACATGGGAATGTCACCTGGGGATCAATGGGAATTAAACATTGGTAACGTCATAGGTTTATAGGGTCAAAACCTTTTATAGGGTGAAATGTATTTGTAGGGACAAAGGGTTGATAGGGACAAACACAGACATATAGAAACAAACAAATACACATTCAAGCACACAGAAAAGAGGACAGAAATATTCTAAAGAAAGACTCACAGATAGAATAGAGACTCGATAAAGAAAAGTCTGTTGCATGGGTTCAAAACATTTATTCAAGTACATATATACATGGACTCTCTGGCCTGTGCTTTGGTCTAAGCACTATCCATTAAATACATAAACATATGAACATAAAAGAAACATATTTACGAGTTGTTTAGTTACTGACTCTAGTAAACTAATGTTTAAAATTAACGTTCACTCCTTTCTAAAATCACTTCATATGCAACGAATTTACATTAAATGTTCGTTTATAAGAAAAAGCTAAAACAAAACAAGTAACAAACAATCAAATAAGAGAAAGTTCGTGTTTGTCTCTCTATCCGTCACACACGTTGTTTAAAATCTGGTCAGCTACCACTTGTGTCCCAGCATAGATGTTTCCCATCTCGTATTCCCTGTCAGTCGTAAATCTGCTGATCGTGCTAGGTACACTTATCGGTAAGCAGATCAAGAGCAGTGATCGTCTTCTTCCCATGGAGGTACAACATATGCCATATGAATAGTCACTTTTCCATCGGTGATGTCAAATTTTTCTCTCACCGACCGCACGTCTTCAATAGCCCTCAAAAGTTTGGAAGAAGTTATTTCTGCAGGTGTGCTAAATCCGAGACATACAGGCGAGTTCAAACTGTCGTGATACATAGATAGGCTCAAACGACCTTCATCTTTGACTTGGCAATGACATCTGAGTTCCTCTAACAGTGAGTCAAGTAGATCCGTAATGAAACATGATACTTCCTCGGCTAGAACGTCAGACGCGAAGTCTTTAAATTTCACCGTGTAGGTGCAAGTTGTCGTTCTAAATTTTCTCGAGGTCGCTCTCTGGGTCATTTGGATGCTAAAATACTCCTTTAGGTCTATTGAATCCTTTCCCCTCTTGAACGCACTTTGCTGTGACGGTATGGTGGTGAAAGAGGTCAATGATTTTGTTCCTTCTCTTTTTTCTTCTGCGTAGAGTTATTCATCTTTCTCGTCGCTTGTCCTCGCAATGAAGTGTCGTTCTTGGAAGTCGTCCCTTTTTATACTGGGTGATATCAGCATGTCCATAAGGTCAAGTTTTGTGGTCTGGAAGTTTCACTGGTTGCACGTAGTTTGTCATGGCATTAGTACATAACAACTAAGATGTGGTATTGCATTGGTGATGTGATCGTGAGGCATAGAATCACACCCGAGTTTCTCGTTGGACTTGAGTCTTACGCTCTATACTTGCTGTTTGAAAGGATTCATTTTTGTCGATTGGTCTTGGTAGTGACAATGAACTATTGGTCTTGGACGTTGTCCCTTTTTATATGCTGACCAATATCGATGTGACCGTACGGCAACGTAAAGTGATTGGGAAATCTCACTCGCTTCTGGTACACGATTTGATAGATTTGTTCCAGGGGTCGACTGACGATGTGGTGAGTGGGTAAACGTACAATCTTGTTCGGTTGGTGAGTGGTCACTTTAAAGTTTCCATCCTCTCCCGATTGCAAGGCTTCTTTCAATACCCCAAAGTTGACCACTAGACTGGTACGATAGTTCAGAGTCAGTCCTTTCACTTTGCACTCCGTGTGCACTTCTCCTTGTTTGTCCCGGTATTG
This sequence comes from Sinohyriopsis cumingii, assembly GCA_028554795.2. Lineage (NCBI taxonomy): Eukaryota > Metazoa > Mollusca > Bivalvia > Unionida > Unionidae > Sinohyriopsis > Sinohyriopsis cumingii. The sequence continues at coordinate 21,465,408 of CM068841.1, read as the reverse complement.
GTAGCCGTAATTTTTAGGACCGCCACTCGCGAAACTTAGAATCTTGTCGTCGGGGTGTTCGTCTGTCCAGGCTCCTAAACGGTTTTCTTCGATGTTAGGGTGTTGCTGACCCGGTCGATCGATGTAGATGCAACTGTCCGTGTCAAAGTACAGGACACGATCCCCTAACAGTTCTAAAGCTTCGTACAATTTTAAGCGAGCATGGGCTGTCACATAAGCCGCAATGATGACATTTCCAAATTCATCGGCTTCTACAAAGTCCAGATCTTCTTCGTAATTGACCAAAATCAAATCCTCACGGACGACGTCCACGTGTTTCATGTATTTGGTTTTGTCGTGAATCATCTGGAAGTAGCGGGAAGGTTCTGTCAAATATTCCGTCTTGGGTAAACACGGTCGTTGTGCCATTTTACCCCACAAGCAATTTAACACCACTTTGGCAAACGATCGCCTGCCTTCGTTTTTCTCGATGTGGTCTAAAGGAATACCTTCTTGTTCATAGTATTTCTCTTTGAATGTCTTTTCGTCTTCGGAAGTGTGACACCAGGAAGGATAGCCGCTGGCTTCTTGTTTCAGTTTCAGAAAGGCATCCACGTAGTCAGCGAAAATGCCTTTCTGACTGGGGTCACCCTTGTGGTATTGTTGTGTCTTGGGAAAGTGGCAAATTTCGTACACTTCTAACAGTTGGTATCCCATGTCCAGAGCTATGAACAATTCCACGCTAATCCACGTCCCCGTCAAGGCACGTTCTTCCTGGGTGTGCTGACAAGGCTGATCTTGGTTGCACGTTTCGGCACAAGTACGGCACAAAGGAAACATCAGTTTGCCTTGGCAATGGTGAGGTAGCACGGGATGGTACAAGTCCGTGGGAGGCAGGACTTTGCACTTGATCAGACCTTCGTATTGTCGAATGTTTTTCAGGTCGATGTGTTCCGTCAGCAATTGCGGGTGCCCTGCAGGAAAGTGACAATATTTGCACACGTAGGGATACAGCGAACACACGTCCAAGTATTTGATTTCTTCTCCTTTCTCTTCGTCGGCCTGGTACAGCAAACAGGTGGCATTGGTTCTACCTCCGTACAAACTATTCCTTGGGTTCAGGGGGTCCACCCACTGGTAACTTTCTACGATGCGTTTAAATTCGGGATCGATTTTCAAACGGTGATCGTACTCGTGTTCCCACATTTCCACCACTTGGTATCCTTGCTGTTCTAACTTTAGGCGTCGCTGACAAGTGTCCTGGTACAAGTCTTCCATGGTTCGTTATAAAAACTGATTTTTAGTGCTACGATCAGGGTAACAGACGGGACATCCGTGAAATAAGCAACCGTTAAACTCGTACACGATCTTGGGGTTTTCTAAGTCCCAGCCTCTACCGAATACGTTCCGATGGTCTTTTCACCCTCTCCGTTGCGGGCATGCTGAATCCATTTGTTTTCCTTGTCGCACAAGTAATGTAACCAACGTAGGGCTTTGACCGAGTATTGACGTTTGACAAAGCTGGTCGTTTGAGGGCTGATGACAGCCACGGTGTTTTCAGGCATGAATCGTTGTCGATACACTAAGGAACACGCTTTGGCAATGGTGCAAGCTTCTTTCAAAGGATCGACCCCTCCGTGTTCCATGAATAGTTCTCGAAATTTTCCACAGCAACTCCGTAAAATGTCCACGTTGGAACGACAATACTTTAGCATTTCTTCCTGAAAGTCGAAAGGGTCCGAGGCGTGAGCCTGGTACCAAGCGTAGAAAGCTTCTCGTTGTTCGGTACGCATGCTGTCGGGGTCGTAATAGTGAGCCTCAGGTAAATGGGGTAGAACGGCGTGTTGATTGGCTTCCGTATTGAAAAAGTGTGGAAAGTACCCTTTAGCCATTTCTGTCATTCCAAACGTTTTAGGCATTCGACTCAAAGGCATGGCCAAATAGCTCATCGAATCTTTAAACTGTACTTGTCCCTCTTGCATGAAAATGATTTTGGCTCCGTTCAAAGTCACTTTAGGACGTTCGGTGCCATGTTCCGTATAGTATCTGAGAAGAAACTGTCCATCGTATCCGGAGAAATTGTGAGCCATCACCGTGGCATGACGATGACAATCTCCGTAACGTTCGATGCCCTCTTGGCTCCACGTCTTGTCGATGGGGTCTAAGACCCATCGAGCGAAATCGGCTAGCGTGTTCGGTCCCCGAAAGATTTTTTCACGTCCTCCAGGAATCTTGCTGCGGTGAGGGCAATGACTGAAGATAGGTTCTTGAATGCACTTCTCGCACGCTCGATGAGCCACGCAGAAATTAGGAATGTGAATGCCAGTCTCTTGCATGCATTCGAAATCGAAAAAGATGAAATTGTTTTTCTTCTTGTGACCATCCTCTTTCTCTGATTGGGGTTGGTATTTTTGCATGTAGCATTGGTGTTCCAAGTCCACGATGTGATGACAAATGTGACATTTTTATTTTCCTGAACATACGTGTTCCTTGGTACTATTGGTACGTATGCCTTGTCCACACGTAGGGCACAATCTCAGGAGTTGACAAGCACATTTCTGCTGTGAACCTTGCGTCTTCAGATGTTGTTGGTAACAGGCAGGGCTGACAAACGTGCGCAGACAAGCAGGACAATGCATTGGTTCTTGCCCTTCGCCCAGACAGGGTTGAGAGGCCAAACATCCTGGGCATTTCGATCCACAATGCTTGTGTTGCTCTCGATTATTATAACCACGGTCACATTTCTCACAATAATATCTGTATCCCAGGAATCCGGGGATGGCGGTAATGGTATCGAAATGTTCATCGTGATAATAGACATGAATGTATGTTCCGTCCTTAAAGTCTTGGCCTCGAAACAACAGAGGTCCGCGCACTTCTTGAGGGTGCACTTTCAAGGTGTATCGTGGAGCTAGGGCATCTTGCAATTTTTGCATCTCAGGAATGCCACAGGGTGTGTCTTTGGACAGTCCGGATGTTGTAACAGGAGTTCTGCTTCATTTCGTTGTTTGGCTCGGTCGGATCGTTGAATAGTTTTCCAGGTTCTTTTCCATTCTACCGTGTCGTTCTTGTTGGCATAGATTCGTCCCACCACGATGGCACGGGCTAAACACATCTGGTCTTGAGGGTTGTTAATTCGGACGAGACTTGTGTTGGTGTTGCGAAGGTCGTCCACCAATAAGACCTTTTTGCGTCCAGTCCCTTGAGGAAGAGAGACGTGGGCCATTTTCAGTGTGGCTTTACCAGTGGTGATGTCAAACTGATCATTAGATTGTTGTACGTGTTGAATCTTGTCCATGACTTTGGAAGGGGTTAGTTCTGCGGGTCTGCTAAACTCGATCGAAACAGGGGATTTCAAGCTGTCGTGATCTATGGATAGTGTCAAGAAATCGTCTTCTTTGGGTTGACATTGTCGCTTTAGTGTGGTGAGCAAAGAATGCCACATCTCGGTGATAAACCCTTCTGCTTTCTCCAAGGGTACGTCGGACTTGAAATCTTTAAACTTCACCGTGTAGGTGTAAGTCGTGGTTCTAAATTTTCTAGAGGGTCGCTTTTCCGTCTCTCGAATGTGATAGTACTTTTCAGGGTTAACTGGTGGACTTTGGTTTGGAGTGGGCTCTCTGTGTCTGGTCGCAGACGTGGAAGGTGTTGGTTCAGGTTTGCTCATGTCTTCTATTTGAGCGAATACTTCTTTTCGTGTGTGAGGCGATACGTCACTTCGCTGCCTCTTACGTTCTTCTTCTCTCTCACTGAAATCGTGCGATCGATTCATCTCGATTGCTGATTCAGAAATGATTTAACCAAGTTCATTCTCTCCATATATACCCTCTCTACCTCTTGTTGTCACAATGACTTGGTATATTTCACAAGGGCAAGTGAAAGCCAAGCATATAGGAGCCCAACGACAGCGGTGCGTCTTAAACACCTCATGCATCTTGACGACCCTTCGATTCAAACCCTACCACGAAAGAAAAAAGTTGCAAGAAAAAAACCCAGACAGTTGGTGTCTTCAAGAGAGCTAGAGACGCCGGCACTGTGTCGCTGGGACACGTACGTACTCCAGAAAACTACGCCACTCGACAACGTTGTCTCCTTCTCTCAGTCACTTCTACTTTGTCGCTGAATACATTCTACCAACTCTGTTTTAACACACGTTTTCTTCATCTGATATTTTTAAAAAATATACTAAACGCATTTTTAAAAGAACTACCATTTTTCGACAGCAGTGACGGCGTCTCCTCCTGCTGTTTCCACTGTTGCTGCACAAAGATGATCTTTCCTTAAGATCAAAATATGAGACAGAGCAAGTAAGTTGTGAAGTTGAGCGGAGGTGTCTAAACAACAACTGTCAAGCCCCTATGTTCCATTTCTGTTTGTGATAATAACTTGTGATACTTCACATTTTCTAAAGTGGAAATCTTTACAAACCGTACAAAAGTTATATGACTTTGGCTTCTGACAGTTGTACAGACTCTTCACTTTATAAGTGTCACGAGAAAATTGTGTATCCAAGTTTTACCATTTTCCAAAACACGCACACACTTGCAACGTGACCAGAATCTGTACTTCTTTATTTGTGGATGTCCAACAGACCCGTCCCAGCATATATAGCTGGTTAAGAACTGTAGGAATATCACCTCATTTTTTTCAGAAATATCAAAGCTTTTATGTTTATCTTCCCTGTTCCACCCTTTATTAGTGCTTAGGTATATTCCCTAAAAACGCAAACAATTTGGAACAAAATTAAATTTTGAATTAAGGTTTCTCTCTGTTTATACATTTTTTCAAGTTGTTGGTACATGGCATATGACATCCAAATGCTTTCTCAAACTGAGAGGCATTTCTACACATGTCATTGCCTTTGTTAAATTCGGTTTTGTTGGTTAGTCATCGTTAATCTTTAATTCTATTTTTATGATGTATTTCTTTTTTGCTAGAAGATTTAATTTATTTATGTTGTTTAGTCTGTTGCTGCAAAAGAAAATACATGTATCTATAGCAAAGTGTTTAAGTTTGTTCAGTTGTTTATTTCAAGCTCTACAAAAGGTACCAAGTTTGTCTTGCAAGGGGATTGAAACTTTAAGTTACGCGGACGTGAAGGAAAACATACCTTTGTTACTACAATCTGCTGTCTTTGTGTTCGTTCTAATCATGCTTGTCTTATATCTTTTTGTTTTACGATCATATTTCTTCTGATGTAAATACATACATCAATGGACAGACAGCTTGGGTTATCATCCTTGAGGTTCACTGTACTTTTAGTTTCTTTTCTTCATACAAACCCCAAAATCACTAGCTTGAAGGGAAAAAAATAACAAAAAACTGACACCTGGTACTGTAACACATCTGTCTCTGTTGATGTGAGTGTGCTTGACAAAATGTTTGAGTAAGATTAAAAATGTTTGTCAGTTTCAAAACTCGAACCAGTACTGTGGCCGTTTAATATTTTCATGTGGCAAGAAGAAATGGTACAATACACAACAAAGGGATTGTACATTTACACTCCAATCTGTCTACACTGCAATGGTAACAACGCTCTTGCGTTGACATTATTTTGCCACACTACCTAAGAAAAAACAATTCATCACTCATCATAAACGATTTCATTGGCTATACATATTTTCTTACCGCTTTCGCTTCGAATTGACTGCAGTACCTTTTCGCACAGTGACAAGATCGGACGTGTTTTTTTTTTTTTTTTTTTTTTTTTTATTCTGCGGCTGGTCGCTACACTACTTGCTCTGAATTTACAACCAAACAATGTGTTACGCATTGTAAGTGACTTCATTGGCCAACCGATATTTTACACTTCTGTTTCTATTCATGTGAGTGTGCTTGTCAAAATGTTTGAGTAAGTTTAAAAAGGTTTGTCAGTTTCAAAACGCGAACCAGTACTGTGGCCGTTTAGTATTTGATCTGGCAAGAAGAAATGGTACAATACGCAACAAAGGGTTTGTACGTTTACACTCTCCAATCTGTCTGCACTGCAATGGTAACAACGCTCTTGCGTTGGCATTATTTTGCCACACTACCTAAGATAAAAACAATGCATCACTCATCATAAACGATTTCATTGGCTATACTTATTTACTTACCGCTTTCGCTTCGAATTGACTTCAGTACCGTTTCGCACAGTGACAAGATCGGACGTGTTTTTTTTTTTATTCTGCGGCTGGTCGCTACTCTACTTGGCCTTGAATTTACAACCAAACAATGTGTGTTGCACATTGTAAGTGACTTCATTGGTCAGTCCATATTTTCCACCGCCTTAGCTCCAAATTGGTTTCACTTGTTATTCGCACCGCGAGATGATCAGACGCGTTTTTCTGTACCTGACCATTAGTCACTTCACAAACAATAAAACTAACACACAAATGATCACGCCATGGGCGACTCATGGAAATTATGTTAGTCATGTTACGAAATATATCACGACTTGTTTGGATGTACTTCTCTGTGGTCACTCTTTAATCACATGCGTCTTCAGTTCACTCTTGTGATATTTTTTAAAGGGTGTATTTTTTCTAGGGATGTGATTGTTATGTTCTATATGTTCTTTTATGTTTTCAGTGATTTTACTTTATATTTGTATTTTAATTTAGATGTATAGACTATGTAGTCTGAAATAAAGAATTCTTATCTTATCTTATGTAAGTGGAATGAGTGTTTCTTTGAAACTTTCATAAGGAAAATATACCGTAAAAAACAAACGTACGTGTCGTGATATTTTTAAAGTAGGAATACATGCTCTTTCTCTCTCTCTCTCTCTCTGTGGTTTTGATTTATACCCTAATGAAATATGTTCCCGTTTGAAGATACCTCTCCAAAATTGTGATCAGTGGTCACCATAATTACGCGAACTGTTCCGTTTGTCATCTTATTCTTTTCAAAAGTTTACACTCTAAAAAATTGTAGAACGATTTTTTTCTTCCATCACTAAATCTTTGGATAAAATAAAAGCTTGAGTTTGCACAATTCTGGTATCTTAACTTTATCCTATTTTGGAACTGCAATATGTCACGGAATTTTTCTTCTTCTAACATTAGATTTACAGTTTTTCAGAAAAAAAGACAATCACACGGCTTTTTCAAGAATGAAGCAAGTGACATTGCACTGTATAACCCTGCCTATGGTTAACTCTGAATTCTAAAGCCAAAACATGGGTTCAGGAAAAAATTGTAACAATGTTCGTCCTTACCTGCATTTTTGGAACGAATTATTTCTTGTTTGACTGTAGATGCCTGCATAAAACTTACTCTCATCTTGCACCAGGTACGAGGCTTTGATCTTTCTAGTGATGTATGCGCTATATATAGCCATCATGTACTTCAACAGAAGACTTGAAAAGAAGGCGTATTCAATATTTGATCGCATCTGTAAGAAGGAACTACACCCTGAGGAAAGTGAGACAGAACGTCTTATCCGGAGACATGAACAAGAAGATTCGCAGAAAGTGGATGAATCAAGTGCGCCAAACGATGTGACAGCAGAAGCAGAGACGTCATTGTCGAAGCATCCTATGCCAGGGGAAGAAAATACAGGTAATAGATGATTTAGCCATGACTTCTAAGAAGGAATCAAAACGTGAAATGTGTTGTGGTAATTAATTCCTTTTTTTGCGGCGACGTATGAGTTATCTCTCTCTCTCTCTCTCTGATATTTTCAAAATCGTTGTTTAAATATACTATTTATTCTTCTTTTACATAAAATTGCACATTTTTTTTAGTTTAGCCATTACAAGGCAATCCTTTCTCTGTTTTTTGTTTGTTTGTTTGTATTTTCTGTATTTGTTGCTTTCTTGTTTTTCTTGGGGGGGGGGGCCTGGGTGCTTTTTCTATAGGTACATTTTAGACGTCATTGCCTATTAACACTGTCAGTAACCATTACCATTGTCATAAAGAGTTCAAGTAATGTTATTCTTTCTTAGTAAGCTGATATAATAAAACAAAATTTACTGTCTGTTACACACCGATCCGGTGGCCTAGTGGTTCGGGCGTTCGCCTCGGACGCGAGAGGTCGCGGATTCGAACCCCGGCCGAGTCACACCAAAGACTTATAAAACTGGTATTAATAGCTGCCTGGTCAGGCGCTCAGCATTAAGAGGTTAGTGTTACGACTGGTCGGCCTGCTGTCAGGATAATGTGACTGGGTGGGACATCATGCTACATGTCTGCGGCATGAGGCCCCAGTGCTAGACATTACTATAAACTGCCACAATACAGACATCGTGGCGGTATAACTGAAAAATTGTTAAAGCGACGTTAAAAATTCAAATCTCTCTCTCTCTCTCACACACACACACTATCTGGTACAAGTACCACTGCATCCAGCGCTATCCCAGTTTTAAAATCAGCCGTTTGTTCATGGTTCCAAATAGAACCTAATGCTATCAACTGTGTGCATTTGTTATTTCGTTTTTGTTTGTTTTCTTTCTTCAGACGAGGACCATGAGTATGAATCACCATGGACTATACCAGATAAGTTTCTTTCACGTGTCTTCTGGGTTGCTATGTTACCGGTCAAGGCTTTGTTGTATTTTACGACGCCGGATTGTCGCCGCCCCGGGATATGGCGGAAGTTGTACATGTTAACATTTGCCATGTCAGTTGTGTGGATAGCTGCTTTTTCCTACGTTATGGTTTGGATGGTCGTCATCGCAGGTAAATATAAGTTATCACGGCAACTGTGATATGTAGCTAAATAAAGTCGTGTCATCTTTCAATATCAAGTCACAAATGACAACATGGTACCAGATAATGCATAGCGTAATGTCAGAGGTATCTGGACGAGCAGCGGGTGAGTGGGTTGGGGGTAGTGAACAGAGGAATATGATGGCTGAGGGGTAATTTTCCCTGGGAAAAATACATAAGACAAAATGGGGGGTTGTTTTTGGTCGAGCAAAGTTGACTCATTACCTATCCAAAGGCCAATCCGAGGATTTTATGTAATCCTAGTTGTAGCAGCGGTTGCTATTCCGCTCTGACCTCAGTGGAAAATTACTGGCACTGGTTACTGTCCATGGTAAATTACTATCACGTGTGCATTGCGTGATTTTCTCATTCTGGTCCACGTCGACCGCAATGGAAAATAACTGGGCAGCATACTGCGTGATTTTTAAACAAGCCGTTTATTAGTTTACGCGTACTTGAAATTGAGTACATGTCAGGGCTTGACACGCCGCCGGGACAATGTCGAAATTGTCAATCGAATTGGAATTCCGGCAATTTGCTGTGGTAAAAAATAACGTTATGTTACTGAAGTCTTTTATGTTGCCTGATCTATAATTAAATCGTCGTTGTAGTATAATAATTAGTGATACTGTGCTTACCATAGAATTTCGTACAGAGAAATTAGCTCCAGAACGACTGCAGGTAATTAAGAAATATCTTCCAGTACGTGATTCTGTCAAACAGCAGCTGCAACAACGCCAAGAAGCTCATGTGGAATTTACCGAGGGTACAGAGCAGCTATTTAAACCAATTGTGGAACCAACCCAATTTTTTACAGCAACTTATGCAATACAGAAAACACTTGAGACATTACCTGCTTATAGTGCTGGCCGTCTTCCACACCCTCGACCACCCCAAGTTCAACCCCTTTCACCATCCGAAGTTCAACTACCACCAGAACCAAAAGCTAACACCAAGATAATATATACATTTACTGAGGGGATATTGCGGCTATCAGGGATCCAGACCAAGTATCTGATATTGCCGTGTATGGATATATTCGTAGTGATCGACACCTAAAACTTGAACATGTTTACAGTCTAAAATCCGCTAAGCGGGTCAAAGATGTATATCGCGTCGCCGCTCATGTTCAGCAACTCAGAAGCGACGACAATGATTTTGAAATCTTTAAACAAGCAGTCGATCAGTATACTGCATGAGCAGAATTAGAAAGGGAAACAAAATAGGAATAAATGAAACGTCAACTTGAAAAAGCGAGAGAAGAAAGGGGAAAATCAGGAGTACAAACTAAATCTAAAGAAAGAAAGGGAAGGAAGGGGTTACGTTGTCAAATGAGCCGAAACCACAACCAGACCCACACGACAAACCATTTGAAGGAGCAACCAGAAGTGGCCTTGGCACCCGCGATTGACGTCGTAAAAATCAAACCTTGCAGGTGATTTAAGATAACCTTTGTCAAAAAACATTCTCGCTGATGTTGATCGACTGGAAATTCTGATTGGTGGAAGACGAGTCGACAATAATTCCCATGAAATCATCAATGAGCTGCTAATATTTGTTAGCGTTTATTTACCAGTGGCATCATGGATAGAAGCGTTTATCGGGCACTGATCCATGAACTTACCGACGATTACTGCAGTGAGTGATCGATTAGATCGGCGATAACAAAATAATATGATTTTACACAATGCCCAACGTGCACTTGAAAAAGTCACGGCGACAAATTCACGTTTATAAAGGGATCTACGGAAATGAATTCAGCGATGTCATTCAGGGTTTATTCTGAATGACAGCCCCTAAAACTTTTCAAACTGCAAACAATTAGTCATGAAAACCATTGATAATGGTATTGTCACTGCTGGTGATGTCGCTGGTAAAGAATTAGCAGCGATTAAAGACAGCAGGAATATTTTCATGACAGATAGCATCACAACAGGGATTTCAGCACCACAACATATATAACAATTAGTCAGCAAACCCAATGGTGTTTGGCAGATTAGCACTGTCTACGATTTCGTTGAGGATCAGGTGGTGGCGCATGACCTATAGTAATTCGCACGTGTATATCAACGACAGATTGTCTGAACAAATCGAGGTGTTTCAACGAAAAGTAATAGATTGGATACGGCGTTGATAAATCACGCTGAGATATTGCAAACCAGAGTCGACATTCTGATCACGCCCTATTAATGTCATTAAACTACGATACGCCCTTGCAGCGTTATTTTGGTCAAAATTCAGTATTATGTCTTGAGAAGGTTCTTGATATCCATTGATCCTCAACGCCTTCAAACAACATTGTTTTGTCCGATAGTATAACTATCGGACAAAACAATGTTGTTGGAAGGCGTTGGCGGACGAATGAGAGTCATTGATGCGCCCGTTGAAAACATGTAAATGTTTTCTAGACATATAATTAGATCATTCATAATGTTATAATGTCATATCATGACGTAAACGTTACTCTGATAACCGGTCAGATTAAAAAGCTGCCAGCGGCATCAAAATTAATTCTCGAGTAGATGTATGTCTGAAATCGGCGGTGTTGCAGGGCCCAAATAAAGTATCGCTGACTGAACGTGAATTTCAACACTTCAATGACGCCAAGAAATCAAAAACTGGCTTGCGAATCAATCTTTCTGCGTATGGCATCAGCGACACAGACAAAGGCCGGCGGTATAATTTCGCTGTTAGAGACGATATCAACGCTGATTTCCGCTGAAGCTCCAGCTGTTGAAAAGCAACTGAACTCAGTGCCATTAGAACATCTGCAGGCATGACATTGAACAAATTAACAGGAAAAGGATTAAAGACCTCAAAAAAGGAACGGGGTCTACGATTACCAGGAATGCGGTACAGTCAGGGTCTGCGACTGCCCAGGACATTTCGTTAAATTTCCCCATGTCCAATTTTGATTTACTTGATGCTGCTCGGCGATGAAACATAAAAAAATCAGAGGTGTTTTCGTGCGTTATAAGTTACCAGATAAACAAACCGTGTTGAAACTGGTATCATTAATTTTGATGGACGTTCTGGTCCAGGTACTCTTTGGGTTGCATACGCGATTGATCCACGTGGTGTTGTTTTTTTTTCGATTCGTAGTGATTGGCGTCACCGAGAGAACTTTTAAAATATAGTGGCTTAGCCGGTGACATACCAATCTGGTATTCAACATTACCAACACAGACAATAACGGATCCACCAATATCCAGTCCAGAAATATTTGCTGTACTCAACGTCGTGTCACGGTCATCAGCGCCGCCGCATAAAGTCGTGCGTGAGTATACCATCAGACGTCATCGTTTCAAACAGGTTCAATACTTTATAATGGTTGATATTAACAGAATAATGATATGAACACGAAAATAGATGTTGTAGAAAACAATAATACGAGACGAGTGCAGTTATAATCGGGTCACTTCTCATCCCTGACGAGGATCAAAATGATATATATATATATATATATATATATGTGTGTGTGTGTGTGTGTGTGTGTGTGTGTGTGTCCGAACCTATGAAATTAATTTTAGCAAAGGATATTATAGAATATCAACATCATATATTTGTTATGAAAGAGCAAATCACTATGATAATTTTCAAATGAGAATATTATACCAGGCGTTGAAGTAAAATTTTCCATGGTTGTTTATGATTTGACTATACCACCCCACAAAACTTTTTCGTTTTCATGATAATCAAACTGCAAACCGTTAAAATAATATATATATATATATATATATATATATATATATATATATATATATATATATGTCAGAAGGATTTACAACTACATATGAAAATAATGTTGTTTTTGCTGAGAAAATTTACGATACGACTCCGTCCATCAACGCGGTATACATGGTAGCATCTGGATCAGCAGCATGGTCACAACAAAACAACTCCATCAAACTTACCGCTGGGGTTACCGGAGTGTACAGGCTTTCCGTGTTTAGCGCTGCGCGATGTAGAATTTGTACGACATATACTTGAAGATATTTCACCGATAAATGTCCCAGAACCGTGTCGGTCGTGTTAAATCAAGATGCCGAGGGAATATTCATACTGGAACCAGCAGATAAAGACTTAACCGTAGCGACGTATTGATGGTGTCTGGAATTTGTTGCGCAAAGACCTCAGTTGGTAGCTTAGTATATACCATAATGAATCCCACACAGTCGTCCTTTCGGTATAATCAAGCATGTGCATGGAAGGCATCTCTGGAAGAAATCATCCACGAGCACATGATAAAACAAAAACAAATATCGCAGACGAATCCTCGTCATTAACAATGTTGTATACGCAGTCTCCTCTCTAGTCGCTGAATCAACGAGGTTAATCGGTACATTATCAGCGACGCACATGATATCACACCTGGTTAGAATCGGTGTCGGAGTTGTTTTCGGTGTTGCTGGTGTCCTCAATATCATCATTATCATCGCAAAACAAATCTACATGTGCCGGTAAAATAAATTGCATAAATACAAAAAAATAACGTAAATATGTGTCCGTAAATATATCATAGATACTGTCAGCGGGGTTAAACGATGGTGCAATATCAGACAATGAATTTGCTGCGATCAGGTATATTTATTATTGGTATCACAATAAAGCAAACATACTATGTCAGCGACAATGCTGCCAGCACCACATTTAGAATCCGCCGTATAGACTATATTGACCGCAGAAATACCCACACGACTGGAACAAATTATCGCTAAACAACACCGCCAACTACCATAATGATATCAGCGACGTCAATTCGGCGGGAATTTGATATTGGTTTTCAAACTCCGATAAAAGCCCCCCTTGATCGGTCACTGAGATCGCACTGGCACAATTACGAGTTTATTATAGTTGGCCAAACATGAGAGAAAAATCATTTGGTATATTAGGCGCTAATAATTCACATATTCTCAAATAAACCCAGCTCTGAGACGGAGTCCATCTGGAAAGCCGTTCATTTTTCAACAGAATCATATCAAATCGAACAAATCAATGATGAAATTCAGCGCAGATTTAAACTAATAACAGGAAAATAACCAAAATGTTGCTATCAAAAGTACACGAGCCAACGGTGAGTGACGCCATAGGCAACCTTATATAACTGAGATATTTTTTGTGATTCGCGTATCTGAGATTGTTAGCCCCTGTGATGAATGAATTGTTATTGCAAAACATAGAGTCTAGAATGATAGTTGCGGCTGTTGTCGTGAAACTGCTTGCGTCTTCGACGCCGACAGCGCCTGCTGTGCAACATCTACTGGAACCTCGACGACATCAGTCGCTGATGTTTGTCTGTTCCTGGAATGTCAACGAGTATATTTTGTCAACGTGTGTCTGCAGGGCGATAACATAGTGAAACTGGTAGCGTTGAAAACTTTTCTTTGTGAAGCTCAAATAATTTACTTTAAAATGAATCACGTACAATATGCCTGGAAACATCTATCAGATCCTTAGGTCGCTATGAGTTCCAGTTATCAGGCATTAGTGTCTCTGGAATTACAATACGCATTATTTCACACTGAACTATATCTGGTTATCTAATTACCGATTTTAGTTTTCGTAACGATTCATCATGTGATCTGTTGTCGCACAATATTTCCTCGTAATGTCCACCGTTGTGAATAATGTAGTTTCTAAACCATTCATGGGGCGATTATCCTGTAAACGGCGGAGGTTGTCCATGATCGTCACACATGATATTTGCAGTTGACTTTGTTGTTAGGTAATCAAGAAACATTTTTAACGTTTCTTTGGATACGGTACATATTTCGTCCCAAATAATTATTTTCGGTATTTGCTGTTGTCATATTCGCTTGGGGATCCACGCATTACCTAGCTGTCTAAAGAAAATGTGATACGTGCATGATTTGACAATACGCTGTTTCATCTCTCTGGCAAGACAATAAGTTGGCGTTAACACAATGAGTTTTTAAATAATTCTATTGCACGTGTTGTTTGACCACAACTACCAGGACCATTGAGACAGACTGTGTTATGTCTCGTAATTGAATCATTTACTGAAGGCACTGCAGACTGATTTCATAGATTATTGTTGCAGGAATACATTTCTGGTGTTTCAACGTTAACTGATTCAACATATTTGCGTATTTCATCACACTTTATTCTCCAATTACCCCAGCTAGAATCTTTAGCGTCTTTTGTGGCGCGTAACCTCTTGACACAGCGGAACTGTGTCGATAAACGATTTCACAAGATCCTTTTTTGATTGGCTTATATAAAATGAATCCGTGGAGACTAGAACAGCATCCGCAGCATATTGGAGCCCAATCACTATAATATTTTGCACAACAATCGTTTAGATTAATTTTGTATTATGTTTGTTAATGTGTCGACCAAACCAAATTGGTATAACCATATGAGCATTTGACGCAAAATCAAACGATTTAATCTCCGCAAATCCAGTAAGATCAATGTTGGGCAGTAGTTGGTTTATCGCAACTCTGGTCATTTCATGTGTCGGATAGCGGAATCGTTCAAACTGCAGGTTACAATTACCAGGACCAAGAAAAGCAGCCGGATAACTGCGACATTATCAACCGAGATCATATCAACGGAATTGTATGTTCCAGAGACCGCCATGGCTAAACACGACACAGGACCGTGATATATCGTCGAGAAATTCCTTTGGTGTTGGACACCATCGATGTTTCGTTGTGCAATCTGAGCAACTATCTGCGACTTCGTAAAATAATTAACAAGCAATTCATCTATATTGGTGTCATGTTTTAACGCGATTTGTTTCATTGTGTGTTGGGGCGAATCTTTTCGATAAAGCACGCCAGGCCGTAACACAAACGGATCAAATTGTGAATCTAAATCATTCTGAAAAACAGCCGAGTACATACGGGATCGTTTTTACTGATGTTGTAGATTTCTTTAAAATTATCACCGTTGTAAAATCTTGTTTTTTTCTCGTAGAAATTGTGTTATTCAGTCAACGCATGAGCGTTATGATCTAATATCAGGATTGGTGGCCCTTGTGTTCTATATTCGTTCGAGTTATATAAAGCATCATTCTTTATTGTTTTTACAATTATGGGAAACATTAACAAATTGTCCGAACTTGGCGATGCCATCTATACAAGCACCAGTATTTTTGACATACTTTTACAAATTTTTTATATTCTCGATTTAGTAAATCTATTTCCAGGACATGATTTTACAAAATGTTCAAGGACACCTTGAGCCACACAGGTTAAAATTCATGTGGCCGTAGCACGGATGCTTGCACCACGCATCGTTGCAAGATCATTAAAATCGGGATCATTTGAACGGTGTAGTCCATAAACAACTGTGGACGCGTCGTTGTAGCATGGTTTGTCTATTCCAGTAAACGTGACTGGTTTGGAGTTTTTATTTATTGTGACGACATTTATGTCGCCGTGATTCCTTAACAGGATCGAGTTTATCACTAATAATCCAGGCTGGACCATCTTGGCTGACATAATATTTTTCGTCTAAATTTGTACTTGCTGTCATTCACAAGATTATTAATAGTAATCGCTGGTCAGTTGTTGTCGTTTATGTTGGAATCAACGAAAATATCGCCGTCTATCTTGAAAGTTGACTAGACATGGGCAGCGCCATCTTCCACAAATTCATTTTGTCCATTTTGATAAATTCGTGTAATTGCAGGTTGTTTTTTGTCTTTGGTTAATCTGTCAAAGTCATATCTAGTTGTGTGATTATTTCAATCTTGTTTGCTCTCGTTTAAAATACTTTTCTCTGATTTTCTTTGGTTCGATCTTCGATAATCTCTCAATTTCACCCGCTGTTAATAGTTCATTTATTTGTTTTCGTAAATTTTTGTGTGCAATTTTCGAACTTGTGAAATCTGGTTTTATTCATGTTGGACTAAAATACCGTACCACCATTTGTTTTGCAGCAGTATAATTAGTCATTCTTATATATAAGAAAAGTATTTGCTTCAATTGAACTTTCTCCAAATAATATAAAATGACAGGAGCAAAGAATAGTTGTCGGGGCCCATGATCGGATCAGTCACATATTGTGAAAAAAATTGTCGTGGCGAGTACTGCGGCTATCGCATGGCCAGTGTGTGCCTTGGCAGTACCTGACCGTAATTAAGTTTGAAATGCGGAATTGTGGTCAAGGGAAGAACAGTTGTGTGTATCTTGCGGCGGACGAAAATATCGAGCACTTAAACGATATTACGAGAAACAAAAGCTTCTGATGACATCAGAATAAAAGATGCAAGAGACTATATCAAAATATATTCTTCTGATAAAAATAATGTTATTTATGAGGAAAAAATATATTATATACAAATGGAGGAAGTTGAAAAAGAGATTGATCTCGATGAATTTAAATGTCATCCCACATTCGTTAGTTACGAAGCGAGCAGATGTGATATCGTCAGAAACTGTCGACATAAGAAACCAGTTGGGGTTTGTGGGTAACATGGGTTACATGATGATCGGAATCAGAGTTCCTGGATAAATAATGTATTTGTCACATAGGTTTATTTAAGGGTGCTTCATTGGTTTAATAGATGATGGTCTTGTTATCGATCACATCAGCTCAAATATAACAGATACTAGGCTGGAAAATCTAAAAGCTGTCACACAATGTGAGAATAATAAACACAGACAAAACCGGTAAGTCCAACAAAAACACCAAGACCAGTTATGTCAATACGTTTGGAGAAACAAAGAAGTCTTCATCAATTAAATCGGCTGGAAAATATTTTGATAGAACCAAAAGACCAGTACAATTTTGTCGCAAGTGGTATTTATACATTAGCTTTCTCAAAGATGTTTAACCAAAAAATAAAATTCACATATATCACGCAGTAAATATCTCTGCTACCAGGTCCACATACAAGTCAGTTGACATAAAAGATCTTAGTGATGTAACGTATTTTTTAACCAAAGCGAATTGCCGGAATTCCAACTGGATTCACAGTTTAGACATTGCACCGGCGACGTATCAAGCTCTGACATGCACACAATTTCAGATGCGCGTATAATAGTAGACGGTTTGTTTAAAAAGCGCGCAGTGTACTACCCAGTAATTTTCCATTGAGGTCAGTGTGAATCAGAGTGAGAACATCACGCAGAGTACACGTGATAGTAATATGCCGTGGACAGTAACCGGTGTCAGTAATTTTCCACTGAGGTCAACGTTGACCAGAGCGTGAGGAAATCACGCACTGTACGCATTAAAGTAATTTTCCGTAGACAGTAACCAGTGCCAGTAATTTTCCATTGAGGTCAGCGCGGAATAATAATCGGTGCTCCAACCACGCTTACAACCAGGATTACATACAAGCCTCAGATTGGTCTTTGGATAGTTCATGAGTTAACGTTGCTTGGCCGAAAACAGTATATCTTGTAGCCTCCATTTCGCAAACTGGGGCCTTGCAAATTTTTCACAGGAACCCCCCCCCCGCCGTCATATTTCTCTGTTCACCCCTTACCCCCGCTGAAGATTTGCTTCAAGTTAATTTCACTGCATTTTAATTGCGGCTACATTGAAAAGAAGTCACGCTAATTTGCTTGATGTAGTACAGAATCGTGAAGTTTACTTATTTCAAGGCGTGCAAAATAATTTGAAGGGTTTCATAGTTTTCATTTGCAATGAACACTCGTTTTTTGAAGAAAGAAAAATAAAACCCCAGAAAATAGGTTTTAAATAGATCAGGATAAGATGTGGTGGTAATCTCTTTGGGAAAACTGGGGAAATATTTTCATGGTTTGTGAGCTACTGGAATATCGTTTCTTCTTCTTGTAAGTTATTTTGTATTTTAGTTTTAACCATTCCAATTTAATGCTTACTTATAATAGCCAAAGGATTTTAAAAAATTGCATCCAACTGTATCTTTCCTTTTCTCTCTCTGTTATTTTTTTCTTAAAGATTTTAACCATATTGCATAGCATATTAAAAGTATATATGTCAGCGTGATTTTCGTCGCTATAATGAGTGTTAGGTACAGACATTTGTTGAAACGTAATGAGGCTATGGTTGATTACAATTTTTCTGTATAATCCTATGACGCAAAGGTTTGTATGGATAGCTGTCTTCCCATATAACCTCCTTGATCTCCAAATCTCTGTTAATGAGGCAAGGGCAAAGTCGTTTGGAAATCATGGGCAAGATTTTCATCAGTGTTCATCTTTTTGGTCATAAATCTGCAGTAGCTTCTACAGAAAAGTGAACTGTAAACAATTTAAATGTAAACGTTTTTGATACATTTCACTTAATATATAGAAGATTGTGATAGGTTGAAATGTGGAACAAGCATATGTAGCAATCGACACCTCTTTAGATTCTTATTCATTCATATGTTTGCTAACACATACGGTTACATTTTTCACTTTTTTATATGAATATGTTATTAAATAATGATATTTTAAAGTATTCGGACCTGTGTGATAATATTTCTAGATCTACTACTTCAGTCTAGCCTCCAAATATAATTCACACTCAAACATGTCATGGAATTCGTCACGGAACACGTTATTCCGAAATTTAGCGCTTTTTCTTTGATCATATGGAATTTTATTCCATCGATGAGAATAAAGAGGCATAAATTTATGATAGGTAATTACACGTTTGTTAGGAAAGTTTATCAGACGTTATTTTAATTTGATACCCGTTGTATAAAATTTAAATTGTTTCCTTTAGATGATTTTTCGACACCAAAAAACAAACTTGTTTGTGTTGATCTAACAGGACGATTTCAATATAATTTTTCATATGACACTGACATTATTGTCTCTTTTACTTTACCATGCATCATATATTCCATTATTTTGAAGAACTATCTTTATATGCGTTATCCATTTATGATTTTGTTTTAAAAAAAGAATCAACATCAAAGAGCATCATTCTATATACCATACATGACAATTAATTTTCCGTTCCATTGAAGACCCACACATTTCCAAAGATTTTGACTCATAAAGTAAACATTCCATATTTATAGCATATTTGTTCCATACAAACATAGAGTTCACAGCGAAACATTCTAAAGGTAGATTGATAGAAATGGTGATGGGTTGGGGGGTGGTCAGACCAATTTACCCATATGTGACTATGCACAGTACTCGACAAAACTTTTAAAGCTTTTATGTTTGCTGAATTGCAGTCACATGAACAAATTCTTTAATAGTTCAAAATAAGAGGAAATTAATGTATTGATCCATTCTTCAGGAGACGCATTGGGAATTCCTGACACAGTAATGGGTTTAACCTTGCTGGCGGCTGGTACGAGTGTACCAGATTGTTTAGCTAGCTTGTTTGCCGCAAGAGATGGTGAGCACTCTCTCTCTCTCTCTCTCTCTGTTTCTCTCTCTCTCTCTCTCTCTCTCTCTCTCTTGCACACGTGGTTGCTCTGGCTCTGTTAATATAGGATTTTCTTTGGCCATTAATATCACATTACATATGCAAATAAATGAAACAGCTTATGAAACTATTTTTGCGATGTCATTTATAATGGGGAAGATGATCTATTGATGAACGTTTTCTTTAGTATCTTCCTTTTTTCGTTCCTTTTTTTTAACGATTGCTGTTTAACGACACATCAATTCGTAAAAGGTTATATAGCGCCGAAATAACTGGAACAAAGCGTCTTGCCCAGAAGGATACACGATACTAATTATACGGAAAAAAATGGGAACCAGCCTGGAATAGAGCATATATGGGTTTGGGTGGCCAGAATTGGTTGATAAGGAAAGTTATTTTGTAGGAAAATGAATCTTTTGAGAGCTTGTCCTAGTTGTAACTGAAAAGAAAATAGAGACACTGATTTCTTGATGGAATTTCAGTCCTTTAATTGAGCTTGGAACACTCATTACTAAAATTAGCACCTGACTCGTTGGTGCGGAATTAAAAGCACATGTTTCAAACACATGTAGGTCCAGAAAATGCCACGGCTCATATCCTTTTCTCTACAAAGAAACTGTCATCTAGGTTTCATATATACTGATAAATATAGGTTTGATCATGAGCACTCAGAAATTGAAAGTTATTTAATTTTTAGTATCATGATAGTTGCATAGATTTACAATGGTAACTTAATTAGTATCATGATCCAGAAAACAATATGGTGGCTGGCGCTGACTGGTCTCTTGAGTAGATTAGCATGCACCGCTTTGGTGACAAATCCGGCACGCTAGTCACCGCAGCATACCTTTACCTTTCGTGAACGCGTGGAGATTCCAACACAACTCATTGAGATATACTTCAGTTAAAAATGTTAAATACTTGGTAATATAATGACGTATGCTTTTTCAGGATTTGGAGATATGGCTGTGTCGAATTCAATTGGTAGTAACGTCTTTGACATTTTGGCGTGTTTGGGAGTTCCATGGCTGATTGATACCATAGTGAACGGAAAGGCGATTTCAATTCGAAGCGGGGGACTACTTTATTCCTCTCTAACTCTCCTGGCCACAGTAGTGTACATGTTACTGGGCATGTTCATCTTGAAGTGGAAGCTAAACAAGAAATTCGGCGCCCTGTGCCTGATTGTTTACGTAATTGTCACTACCATTACGTGCTTATTTGAACTCAATATCATTGGAAACTTTAACGAGGATAAATGCGCGTGATCATGATATATGTCAATTCTACATCATTAAATATCTTTTAGAAAAACGAGGAAAGATATATATATAAGAATAATTTAATACTTTTCTTGCTTTCTTTCAATCTTTGAAAGTAAATGTCCGCAACTTTCTTTCGGCGTTCCTTCCTTCCTGTGGTTACTTCGCTCGTTATCCCTCTTATTTGAATAACATCTACCTTTAGACGGCATCATGAAATAACAATGGTTACCTACACCTAGATGAAGCAACAATCAAAATAACTTTCTTTAAAGTAAATTAACACGGGGTCATACCCTACTTAAAAGTTATAGATCACAATAATGGAAAAAATTCAGGCATTGCCGAACGTACAACCAAAGGATTCTTTGGTGTTCGGAAAACAGATGTAATATTAATTTCATCTAACGAGTATCACAAACTTTGAATATGTTCTTAAGTTGATATTGACAATATCTCAGTTATAATAGTATGAACCTATACAGAATCATAATATAAAACTCTTCAAACACATCCTCGAATAATGTGCAAGTTCGTTGACATTATATATAAGATAACACACACGCACACATACACTAACACACACAAACAAGCACACATGCATGGTAATAAACCTAGTGTATATGCTATTTGTACTTGCGTCTATATCATTGTTAATTTTTAGTGATAATTTGTTGGTTTTGGCGAGTGGGTCTTGGGAAGATATTTTTTAAATCGAGTAATTGTCCAGTTTATATGAGCGGACGTCATTATGCAATGTATTCACGCGACTTTATGGCAGCACGGGTTTGATTCGAAAAATGGATCCCGTAATTCAAAGAATTCTCAGTTTTTCGAAGTATAAGTGTTTATTAGTTTAAGATAAGAGACAGTCTTTGCATTAGGTGTTTGGTTCGTGTTTCGTGATGTTTGGCATAATGTACGAATCTTCAGCTTGGAAAGACTTACCGATGGGTCATACAAATCAAAAGCAAGATAACGAATGTCTGTGATATTCGAGTTTCGTGATGTGCGATCAATAGGCTATTAGCCGACCGTAATATGTAGTACTTACGCTTTTAAGAACCTATCATTAGAAAATGAATGTTGTGATGAGGTCCTTAGAAACATGGAGAATATCAGCCTCAAGCCAGGCTCGCGCAAATGTTTTGATTCGCACCATTTCTGGCGCGTTACAGCTTAGCACAATACTATATTACAAGGCAAAATACTTAAATTGACATTGGCTTCCTGAAATTAAACAGAACATTAAAGTATGAGTGTGCAAACTGGATTATGCATTTTATACTTTCCAGGTCCAACTAGCAATCAAATAGGACACATATTTGAGGCTTCAAAATAAATGTTCAGACAGAAATGAATGAATGAATGAATGAATGAATGAATGAATGAATGGATAAATGAACCAATCAATCAATAACTGAATGAAAAAATGAAAGCAAACAAGGTGATTACTTATGAATTATTGGGAATTTATATATAAACACTAACAGAGTTTCAGTGAAGAACTGATTAGGCTGGGAAACAATTTTTGGGACCATGTTGGTGTTCAATCCAAATATATTTATATGCAAGGTCAAACAGATAAACATAACATAATATATTTTATATAATCAATTGACGGCTTTCAAAATTTGTATTGGAATTGATACGTAAAATTATGACATTTTCAGCGATGCGATAATTTTTAACGCAAATAGAATTCTCCCCCCTCATCTTATAAAACAAAGTTTGTGTTTCTTCTACGGATTTTAGTTAGTGGAAAGATATAATTTTTTTCGTAACACCCTTAACAGCACCAATAATACAAACTATTATTATTATTATTAGTAGTAGTAGTAGTAGTAGTAGTAGTAGTATATTTTTTTGTATGCTCAAATATTTCAATTTTTTTGCAAATTGGCTTTCATCCGTAAAAACGAAAAATAAACAAACTGTCATCATTGCAAATTATCGGACAAGGTGATAAGAAACCCTGTATCTATACCTCTTTATTACTTCCGCCTGATACGTGTGAGGAAGGAAGGAAACGTAGTGACAAAAACTTTGTAAAATATAATGCTAACTGGCAGAGCCGGGCACCGGAAACAATTTTGGATAGTGACATATCGCAGCATTTCTAAACACGGTATGCCGCTGTTATATTGGTGACAAACACTTTGATGTTCTTGAACAGATGTCGGACATTATTTTATATTTTCATTTGTCAGAGGCTAGAAAAAATGTTTTAGGCTGGTTTATAGCAAAATAACACTGTACTATATCCATTATATAAGGTTGGGGGTCCTATCTTTTTAAAGATATATATGCATTAACACACACACACACACACACACACACACACACACACACACATATATATATATATATATATATATATATATATATATATATATATATATATATATATATATATATATATATATATATATATATGTGTGTGTGTGTGTGTGTGTGTGTGTGTGTGTGTGTTAATGCATTTGTATGGGGAAATATGAACGAGTTTTTCGGATAGAAATACTGCACGATCTTGTGAGTGCAGTATATAGTACACTGCTGTCGGGCATTTCTGCGCACATAAGGTTTCCATCTCCAATATTGCAGCAAAACGTATACCGAATTCGACCGATTGACGAAAATAAAATAGAGCAATGCTTACCACTTGAAAAGAGGCAATTGTCACCAGAATATTCTGTTCAAAATGATAATAATTTCGGACACAGGGGATACACCCCCCCCCCCCCCTTATTTTCCTGACCCGCGATATGCCGGCCTATTCTGCGCACGGCTTTGAAACGATGCAATTTTATCCATCGGGCCGTAGAAATGAAATATATTACTTTCGACTGTTTCTGTCAGCAGTTCAGTCGAGTGATTAGGTCTGGTTTATAGTTGGTTTTACAAACTTCAGCGTAAAAAATCCAATAAATGGCAAGAAATATTAAGCAAACTAAACCGATCTTGTAGAAAAGTTAGTAAAGTTCAACATTTTATTTAAAAAAATAAGCTATTATGTGGAAGAAAAACAACAATGTATATGATGCAATATGGTTACAATGTCTTGTTGATGGGGAAACATTACTATAGAATTTAGAAACAGACTATACGGCGGGAAATTTCTTGAGAATTTACGTTCTAGCGGCAAGTTGACACGTTGGGTAGCAGACGATTTTGTACGTGTGGGACAACTTCGTGCAAAATTTGAAACTTGGATTAAAATACAGTATTGTTTTAAGGTACACATTTCCATCTTTTATATAATGTATTTATTTGTATGATTCTAAAAGATGCATAGTAAATCGGATTTTCTGGATTACAGGTTCAAGAAGGCCATGGAGTGGGTCTTCACGTTGTCATTTAGAAATCACATTTTCATGTGCATTTCGAGTCTAATGTGGGATATTTTTGTACACTCTATGAATATAACTTTTCTTAATTAAAGTACGATCGTTCTTTCTTGATACAAAATGGATTTTTGACCCAAAATAACATGTGATCCAATGTTTACAGAAATGACGTATCGTTGCGCAGAATTACCCGACGCGCAGATTTGGCCGATATGGTGGTATATCCATCCAACAAAACGAGGTCATTTTTTCCTAAACAACTGCAGTAACCTTTATATTATATGCTCATTTCCTTATTCTACCTAAGGCTTAATTATGTATTAAAAAATACACTATACAAAACAAAGTAACTGAATGTATGCCCCATTCTGAACTAAAAAAAACAATCCCAGATTCATCATTATACAACAACAACAGAATTACTGCGCACATAACTTCGCCCAGATAAATTTGAACTTAGTCGCGCGCTAGATATAACTTTCAAAAGAAAATGGCGTTTTGGTCTACTTAAAATTGAAATTTGGAGTCATATTGTGAATGAACGTGCATTGCAGCAACTTTTCTATTTGATCTGGAATGAATAGATTTGGGCATTTTTGTCGATTCTACGAAATTTTGCGATTGTAGACTGGATTTATGTGCAAATTCTACATG
This sequence comes from Sinohyriopsis cumingii, assembly GCA_028554795.2. Taxonomy (NCBI): domain Eukaryota; kingdom Metazoa; phylum Mollusca; class Bivalvia; order Unionida; family Unionidae; genus Sinohyriopsis; species Sinohyriopsis cumingii. The sequence goes on along the minus strand of CM068841.1, from coordinate 21,440,145 downwards.
AAGTACATCGGATTTCAGCGGCATTGAATGTTTGAAATCATAATGTAGAAAACATATGAAGACTTTAAATTGCAATTATCAAAAAGACGATATGGAATAAAGTGTTTATTTCAGTTTGAGTGTAGTAAGGAGGATGTAATTGCACTTGGAGTATAGTTGAAATTAAAGTACAATTTCGAAATGTGTAATCAAGCTTGAGAACCCATGACATGGCTCATGTAATTCGGATTTGCAGAACTAAGAATGTACATTTTGAGGAAATTCAGGATGTAAAACTGTATCTATTTTGCCATTTTTATTACCAGCTAAAGGAGACAGTTTACACCTTGTCACTTGCATGTTATTTGTAAGGACCCTATCTGGCATCTATAGCTAGCCTAAATCCGAAACATTATATCAAAAATGTTAACGTGGAATGTGCCAAAGCAGCTGGTATGAGGGAGTCCACAAAACATCTGCTTTAGTTCATTCAGTTGGTTTACTTCATCCACAGACAAATAAAATGAATCAAAAGTACTGACGTCTGCACCCATTGTTTGTTTACAATAGAAAGTAGTTTCTTTATTCACGTGAGTTCAGTATGAATTTACGCGAGTTCAATATCGTAAAATACTGCATGATTCTGGCAATGCAAAGCTAACGAAGAAAAAAAATGAGCACACACACACACACACAAACACACACAATGTGTAATCTAAAGGCTTTGTTATAACGTTACTTTGTTACAATGTTAATTCGTTATAGGATTTGATATGTGTAATCCGCCTGAGAAAATTAGCTGCATTGAAACGTTTTTATCACCTGAGGTGCCGAATCCAGATAAGCAATGGCGGTCAGTGCTCACAAAACCCGACAGCTCGACGTCCGGGTCCCTTATAATTTCAGATCAGACCCCTCCTGTATTCTATGTAAAGTGCCTCTCGGGCATGTCGAGTAAAAAAAAAAATAAAAAATAAAAAAAGAATTGTCTGAGAAACTTCGATCGCGCTGAAATTCGGATTATTTTCTATTTATCCGTAGGTATGCCCCTAACCCGTATGAAGATCGGCTGCTTATCATACTTATATCAAAAGCTTTATACGTTGTGCGTAAAACGAAGCATGTGACCTATCAATGGTGAACAGATTGCCTACTTAGCTATAATTACTGCTCACGTGACTTTACCATACACGTCAGTCTACATGATTGCATTATTAGGGCTCACGTGTCTTTACCATACATGTCAGTCTACATAATTGCATTATTAGGGATCACGTGACTTTACCATACACGTCAGTCTACATGATTGCATTATTAGGGCTCACGTGTCTTTACCATACATGTCAGTCTACATAATTGCATTATTAGGGTTCACGTGACTTTACCAGACACGTCAGTATACATGATTGCATTATTAGGGCTCACGTGACTTTACCATACACGTCATTCTACATGATTGCATTATTAGGACTCGTGTTGCTTTACCATACACGTCAGTATACATGATTGCATTTTTAGGGCTCACGTGACTTTACCATACACGTCAGTCTACATGATTGCATTTTAGGACTCGTGTTGCTTTACCATACACGTCAGTCTACATAATTGCATTATTAGGGCTCACGTGACTTTACCATACACGTCAGTCTACATGATTGCATTATTAGGGCTCACGTGACTTTACCAGACATGTCAGTATACATGATTGCATTATTAGGGCTCAAGTGACTTTGCCATACACGTCATTCTACATGATTGCATTATTAGGACTCTTGTTGCTTTACCATACACGTCAATCTACATGATTGCATTATTAGGGCTCACGTGACTTTACCATACACGTCATTCTACATGATTGCATTATTAGGACTCGTGTTGCTTTACCATACACGTCAGTCTACATGATTGCATTATTAGGGCTCACGTGACTTTACCATACACGTCAGTCTACATGATTGCATTATTAGTGCTCACGTGACTTTACCATACACGTCAATCTACATGATTGCATTATTAGGGCTCAGGTGACTTTACCATACACGTCAGTCTACATGATTGCATTATTAGGGCTCAGGTGACTTTACCATGCACGTCAATCTACATGATTGCATTATTAGGGCTCACCTGACTTTACCATACACGTCAATCTACATGATTGCATTATTAGGGCTCACGTGACTTTACCAGACACGTCAGTGTACATGATGGCATCATTACTTATGCGCATGGTCATACAATTATTTGAAAACAGGATGCTGTTCACATATTATTTGTGTTGGATTAATCAATACTAATTTTAATTTGGTTTATTTCGATTATACTTTTACATATTTATGTTGACTAAATCGATATAACTCAGATCAATTAAGATTTGTTTTACGTACTGTATATTTAGAATTAAACTTTTAATTTTATACAGTAACTGTGTATTTATATGTTTGTAATAGTGCTTGCTGCCACGTAAAATCTTGTAATATTCAAGTATTCAACCACCATATCTATGTAAAACTAAAGCAATAGTTTTTAAAATAATATATATCTATATATATATATATATATATATATATATATATATATATATATATATATATATATATATATATATATATTTATATATATATATATATATATATATATATATATATATATATATATATATATATATATATATATATATAATTTAAAAATTTATTTGAGCCAAATTAAACGTAAATGAAAAATCCTGCAAGTCTCGAGAAACACATGAATTACCAAAAAAAGAAACATTTCATTTAATTATAATTTATGTTGTCGACAAATCTTCTCCCCGCCATGACTGACACAAAGAACTGGACATCGAATTATTGCTTCAACCCGTGTCTGGGACTGTTTTTTTTTCTTCTTCAAGTGTACGATTTAAAAACTGCAGTATCTAATCCAGAAAGAAAGAAAACGACGAAAATCATTTGTTCTTCTTTCTATCGAAACATTTTCTACTGAAACAATAATTATGTAATAACCAGAATCTCAAAAGGGTAATGATTTAATCTTAAATTAATTAACTTCTTGAATAATTTAGAGCTTTTGCTGGCAAAGGATCGCATAACCTGGAATTTATTCAGCTTCTTTCAAAACTTCAAAAATATGAAATCATTAACCATTTGAGATCCGATATATTATTTATAATATATTATACATTATGTTTGTCATTTTCAATTTGTATTCATTTTGGAGACAATACACACACTTAAGAAGAATATTTTTTTTTAATTCAGTTTAGTATCTTAATGAATACACGCAAAATTCCTCAAATACACTCATTTTATAAACCATATAATCACTCTTTAAAATTCTCTAAAAGAATTTTTAGATTTGTCACGACTCTATGGTCTTAAACTAAGTAAAAAAGAACAAAAACAAACAAGCTTTGTAAAATTAAAAAAATAATTTATTTCGTTAGAAAACAAGGTGAAAAATTAAAAATAACTTGCAGAATTGTGAATGAAATCCCAAATAATCCTAACTTAGAGTATCCAAAATGAGTTCAGTAGTGTTCCAAATAAAGTCTATGTGGTTTTTCAAATGTAGTGTTGTGCCAGTAAACTCGAGTAGTGATGATATGCTAACAGTCTTGATATATCGCAATGATATGATCCAAATTGTCTTTAAATGAATTCATAGTATTCCAAATTTTGTAAAATTTAATTCTAAAGTCTGTGTACTTTGCAAATAAAATGAAAAATTCAAAATAAACAAATCCTCTCAAATAATAATTGAACACAACTATGGCGACTGACCCCATTGCAGATATCTAAGATAAGAATAAATTACTATGTTACTCACTATTTTATTTTAAAAAAGACACAATTTCCAAACCAGGATGAAGGCAATAAGTTCATTTCCAGAGCCTTCCAAGTTGTAAACAAGGTGAGGACCCTTCATAGCCAACCAATCAACAATCAGATGACCAGAATTCAAATCCCATCAAATTCGTCAAAAATATCACATCTACAGTCTTTCAATGTCAAAAGGCTACATAAACATGTTTACCCAAATTTAAAGTGCAACCTGAAGCTATGTATTGTGTTTACAAAAATGAATATTTACAATGGACAATCATGAATCAAATATGATACACATAACAAAGATATACATAAAAGGGTTCTTGAGAGAATCTCTAAAAGTCAATTTGCATTCGTTTTCAGAACTCAACATTGATCGAACCGTCTATTGCTATTCATTTTAGAACGCGAAGTAGTTATGGGTTGTCCATAACCCTTTACGCAATATAAAATACCCTTAGCTTCCTCTGGTTAAAAAAATTCAACATATCCTCAACAATCAATTCTACAGTACCGGCAAGTCTGATTTTTGTATGCATCTAAGTGAGGATGGAATCGTATGTCAAAACGTGAAATGAAACTGGGCTTCGGGATTGGGGCCAAAAGATGCGGGATTAAATGGATTCGACGATATTTTGGTAGTGTGTTGAAGAGCCATTTTCTTTCGTCTCGGAAAAAGTGGTGATTCACTTACTTCAATATACAGACTTTCCAAAAGGAATTTCTAAATCATGGGCGCCCGCAGCAGAGGTGGGGGGGGTGGGTGTGCGTGACCCACCGTAAATAATACTTCACACAAACACACATACACACACTTATATATATATATATATATATATATATATATATATATATATATATATATATATATACTGACAAGTTTAAGCATGCAAATTAAGCTGACTATATGTCACAAAATTCTGTTCAAAACACTTAGTAAACATTAGCTTTAGTTTCAGACTGCTTGCGCACGGAACTACTCAACTAACTATCCCGGCCGTGACTGAGTGACTCCCCCCCCCCCGAAAAAAAATCTTGCGGGCGCCAATGTTCTGAATACTCCCAGAGTCTAATTCACTGAGTGAGTATCGGATCAAGAATCTGCAGGCAAGATTTTGGATCTGATCTGTAAGTATTCCACCCTTAGTCAAATTTAGACCGTGCTAACAATGTTGGCACGACTTGAACTAAGTCTGGTGTTCTTTAAGGTATCGAATATCCGAATGGAAAATTAGTCTTTTGGTCAAATATAGGAGATTTTTTATTTGTATTTAGCCGATTACTTATCATTAAGTATATTCATATATATGTAACTTTGTTTCAGAAATCGATGGCGGCGCGTCTGATACATTCAATAAATAAAATCTATCTAACGTGCAAACAATGAATTATTGCAAGAAATGTACAGTTACACAACATTACACACATCCACTATTAATTTATGCATGAATATATATATATATATATATATATATATATATATATATATATATATATATATATATATATATATATATTTTTACATACATACATTTACGTACGTACATACTTGCGGAGTATGATAAAATATTAGTATGCAACACATGTTAATGTTCAAGCAAACGCGTGTACTTAAAAAAAATCTCTTTCGGAGAAGACACAAAAAGTCATCAAAAGTATTAAATATCGTTACTTTAGTAATACCATAAGAACATAATACATTAAATATTGTAGATAATACTGGTGGTATTATACAATGAAACGGAGAAGAAACGGACCAGAGAGTAACAGTGAACGTACAATACTACTGTTAAAACAACATGGATAAAGACTGTCCATCCTGTTTTCTATGCATCTCTCCAAATGGATCTATTATCTACAGCAAAGAAGCAGAACTTTTCGGTGTATCTCTGCACGAGCATAAACTTTTTAACGTCTTAAATAAATTAGACGAAATGTTTGTGATTTAAACGGTAGAACATGTCTTTTAGTAGATTGAATAATACGCGAAAAGTATATTTCGATGTACTAATTTGCATTGGAATATATCATATTTACACTTTTGGTATACATACCAACATAGACAAAGTTGGTAAATCCTTGATTAATCTGTGCAAAAATATAATATGCATATGCTATATGGTAGTTTGCAAGTGGGTGAAACCGGAACATGGACATATTTCGATAACAGAGGCGATGAAAGTATTGGTGTCTATGTAGTAGCTTTTTCCAATATGCTAGACAGGAATCTGAATTTTATCTTTCGAGTTGTCTCCCAAAGACCACAAACGTCCCACACCTATGCATATACATGCGTGGCACAGATGTAAATGGAGATCAAAACAAGACGAAGTTATTACACACACACACACACACACACACACACACACACACCATACATACACACCATACATATGCAATAAACTGCCAACGAACAGTGCGAAACTAGTATCGCACTGTTCGTTGTCAGTTTATTGCATTTATCTTAATCAATCCCTGACACACGTGAACCCTTGCTGGATCCAGTGCACTTGAAAGGATTGTTATTCGCCATATGATTTGTATTATATATATATATATATATATATATATATATATATATATATATATATATATATATATATATATATATATATATATATAATATATATATTAGTTCGCTGAATCTTCGATCTATCACGAGTTGTATAAAATTTTGCTTAACAGGAAACGAGGCTGGGCCGGTTTTCTTTTAAAGAAAAAAATTACACTACGAATGGCTTTAAAAAAGAGCTTTCATAATTTGCATAGATTTTATTACATACAGTTAACGTGTACTTTTCAGTTTTTTAAGGGAGATAAAACCGACGGCCATAAACTGTGCAATGTGGTGTGGTGGTGAAGCCATCACCACCCCCTTGTATGTACGTGCGTTCATAAAAGAGGTTCTTTAGTGACTCTTAATTTCGTTTACACTTCTTTCATATAAATTAACAGATTTCGTTTTTTATTTGATAAATAAAATGAACACATGGAGTTGACATGTAACAATAGCACGTAATGAAAAATATAAAATTAAAACTGACAAACAATTAAATTGAAATAAATATATATTAAATCAGATATAATTAAATCAAATATATATATAACACTTGGAACGCAAAGGGCATTATGTCAAGAACGCCCTATATTTGTTCCTTACTCCAAGATTTCGATATTGTGTGCATACAAGGGCAATGGATACCTCCGGAACAACTCCATTTCCCACAAAGAATGCACAGAGAATTTACTGGTTTCAGGATAACAAAACTGAGAAGAGTCCGTGAGAAATAAAAGGTCCCTCCGGCTTTAAAAGAATTACGATTCTCTATGGAACATAATGCAAAATGACATTGAATATGCTATAAGAGAGCTGGGAAAGTATAAATCATGATAAAATAAATGCAGAGCATGTCATCTACGGTCATCGATTGATTAGATCAAGTTTCTGTCATGAAATCGGATCATCTCTTTGGAAACTTATTCCCACTATTTTAAATGTGAAATCGTTATTACTATCTTCAAAGCTAGACAAAAGATATGCGTTACCTAAAGAACAATAGAAATATCTAAATTGATCCCGTTTTTTTTATATAAAAAAGTATTACTGACTTATTTTAGTGAATGGAAAAATTTTCGTCACCCGTTACAAGACTAATTTCATGACCAATATTGTGGTATTAATGTGGCTTTCTTTATAAAAGAAGGAATAGTCCATATTTCGAAGGATGCTTAGAATTATTTATATGCCGTATTCCTGGACAATACGAAGACTTTCAATGAAGTATGACATGATGTCCTTTGCAACAAAGTTTACTCATTCAGAGTATAGGTAAAAATGTGGAGATCGATTATTATTTTTTTCGAGATGCTCGGACCCTCTGTTTGGCTCGACAGCCAACGTTCAAAGCAATACTCAGTAAGCCAAGGAGTAGGAAGAGGAAGAACGCTTTCAACGTGGTTATTTTGTTCCATGATAAATAACTTTATTGGAGTAACGCAATCTGGAATACAATTTAGTACCTTAGGCATCCTATGTGTTCTTCTAGCTGACGACACGACTCGGTCATCCTCACCATTTAAAGATATGGATATTCTGCTTCGAAACCGTCACAACTTTGCAACTTAATCGAGAACGTAATACTACGCTGATAAAAGCAATATTGTAATATTTTCAAAAGAAATGAATCCTGCAGGAAACAGTGTTCAAGCAGGTTTCTATAGTTTCGTCAAGCAAATTTGCTCGGGTTGCTCTTGTATTAGACCTTTCTAATACTGTTACAGTGAAAATGCTTATGAAAAAGGATAGTCAGCATTCTATTTTCTTTTTAGAGATTGGCGTAGGAGAGAATGGCATGAATCCAGTTAACAGTGTTAATATCTGGATAAAAATAGTTTTGCCTGCTTTGATGTATCGATTCAAATTGTGGTCCAACTTTATCTTTGCAAATACTGCATATTTAACAATGTGTCCAATTTCCTCCGAGACGAGTGTAATTATAAAATCTTAACTGCACAGAGAGCCTGATCAAATACTATATCCAATAGACACAGTAGACTCACATTGTCTTTTCTGCTTAGACTATCACAATCTGCTGCAAATACGCTATCCAATAGATATAGTAGACTCACGTTGGCTTTTCTGCTAAGACCACGACAATCTGCTGCAAATAATATATTCAATAGACATGGTAGACTCACATTGGCTTTTCTGCTAACACCACGAGAATCTGCTGCAAATGCTATATTCAATAGATATAGTAGACTCACATTGGCTTTTCTGCTAAGACCACGACAATCTGCTTCATATCGTACTGGGTTATATGTACATACCTGCTTTTGAATACCTACACATATGTTCCTGTCATTGCAAACTTTGTATCCATTATATGTATATAATAGCTTCATGTTTAATATACATTACTAGTTGATAACAACTATATTTGAAATAAAAATATGTTGCAATGCATATGGTAATCACATGGCATTCTGCACTTAAATCTTAATACTGGGGTCTAACGACAATCAATGTACTTTTGTGAATACATTTAAATTTTAGTGTGTTGTGCATTAGTTAATGCCACTGGAATATTCATTTTACTACTGTGTAATAATGAAAAATAATTGAATGCAATCTCTTTTGAATAGGAAATAAAGTCAGACAGTGATTCATACATATGAATTTATACTGCTACTACTGCTGCTGAACTCCTGATGACCTATATCAGCGATATAAATAATACTGACCTATTATTGACATCATAAGTCTCTCAACTGATATTGAAAGTGTACGCATGCGTATCAGCCAGATACAAATTAAGTAAGAAAAGGCCTTTGCACTGAAGACATCTACATTTATTAACGTAGTCTTTATAAAGCTAGAGGACAAAGAGATTTTTCCATACATTCATCGCATTTGCAAAATGGACTAATATTTAGAATTAGGATATGGAATGAAGGTTTCAGTTTGATTTCACATAATCGTAGGAACTGGAAAAAAATGTACTTGCGTTCAAAATTGTCTATTTAGTTGCACACAGGGCATATCTGGAAAGTGGCAAATTAAACAAGAAATGCGAAATTTATTATAAATAGCACTGATTAACGTACTATTATTGTACATACGAATATGAGTTACTTCGGAGAGAGAGAGAGAGAGAGAGAGAGATATTGTTAGCCAGCTCTGAAAGATAAAATGTAATCAAAGCGCAAATATGCTGTACAATGAGACCGCCAAATAACAGTATAGTGTTACAACGAAAACGCTACAAAATCTTGAGAATAATCTTTAACTGACCCTGATTTCTTTTTAAGAATGATGTTTAGGTTTTCGAACGCCAAAATGATTTTTGAAAAGGATCTTCTTGGTTGACCATATACGTAGATATCTATGCTAACGAACTCCATTCGGTGGACTCTGTATGTACATTGTCAACCACACATTGACCTTTGGACTTAGATACTGGCATCCATGCTCTTGACGAAACCCTGATAGGGTCCCATTTAAAACAGAAGTGGAGGTCTTGTCTTTTAGTGACAAATATTCAGGTCAAAGGTCAAATGGGTGCAATTTAAATAAGCTCCTACCGAATCAGCATGAAATGAAACATCATGAATCTAAATGTCTCATAGGGTCTATAATATATGCTATTAAACAAGTATATGCTATTTAACAAGTATATGCTATTGAACAAGAAGTATATGCTATTGAACAAGTATATGCTATTGAACAAGCATATGCTATTGAACAACAAGTATATGCTATTGAACAAGTATATGTTATTGAACAACAAGTATATGCTATTGAACAACAAGTATATGCTATTGAACAACAAGCATATGCTATTGAACAAGTATATGCTATTGAACAAGTATATGATATTGAACAACAAGTATATGCTATTGAACAAGTATATGCTATTGAACAAGTATTTGCTATTGAACAAGCTCTTGATAACATCGGGTGACTAGTGGGCAATACTGAATGAAAATTATGTCATTTATAATGTTACATAACAGTTATAAAATTCTCGAAGACTGCGCTGTATTGATTCATTATTTGGTTTGGAAAGAAATAAATATAATAGTGGCTTGGGCTGCAGACGGTCATGCAATTTTTAAAAAAATCATGAATACCTTGTTTATCTGTAATTAGGTGTCGGCTAACTTTAAGTGGGAATATATTTTAATTTGATCTAGTTGAGCGTATCTGGTTAAACATCAGTGCAGCATGCGGTTTCGCTATGACGCAACTGATGTAATGTAGTTTCCTGTTGTTTCTCGAAACACAGATGGCATAAAATAGAACCTAATTCCTATGTTACTCCGTTTTGGCGATTCGATTTTTTTATTATCGTGCCACAAAATCCTCCAGTGATTTTAAGTAGTGGATATCAGAGGCCACGATTCCCAACCCAGTACCCTTTCTATATTTTCCAAAATCTCCTACTAGGAATTTTTACACATGCGTACATCCACGACTTTAGCTTGCGTGGGTCAGCTCGGAAGTTTAGCTTCTCAACTTCGTCAGGAATTCACTGGTCTGGGAGACGTGACAGGCAAGCGTAGCTTCATACGCATCCAATATGATACTCATACTTGACCATGCCGCTCGAAAGATTCCGCATGATCGCTTCCTGCGAGAGCCTCGCTGCTGTATTGTTCGTCGCTCTGTTGTCAACTAAAAATATTACTCAGATTCTACTGATGTAATTGTATCAAGCATTAGGAGCTTATTTGTTGGCTCTAAAAGATTCTCTTCAATTTTTAGGTTTGTTTTATTCAGCGATATTTTTTATTACACATCATAGAATCCACGCATCACAGACTGAATGTTTTCAAGTAAATCTTTTTTGTCGATACCAGATATACATGTGGACAATATCTGATAACATTCCGTATCTGATACAATCTGGTTGAACTGATTCCATATAGTTCTTGGATTTCTTTTGCAGAAACAGAACCATTTGGGTTTTGTATTTCCGTGTTCATTTGCTGTTGAGGGTATGCTTGCCAATCATTTTATAAATGTTTCAACGCTTTATGAGGTAATTACTCCATTGGGAAAACAGAGCTTCTCGCGGACGTTCTACCAGAAAATTTTACCCTGCGTTTCGGCTAGCAGCATCGTTAACGATGCCATGGTAATCGTTTTATCTTCTATAGTCACCGAGTACAGCTTGGCAATTATGCTGTGTCAACTTTGCGCTGCAGCAAGAATTTCTGAACAGACACGTATTCGTTTGTGTAAGTATAATGAAAATATTTTTCTGGTAGCACCAGCCAGATCATTTGTTTTCAATATCTATGTCCCACGCGCGATCGGAAAATGTTTGAATTGAGCCATTGTTTATACATTATTGGTTTCGTATAATATATTTAGCGACCCATCCATAGCCGTCATATGCTCCGCATTGGCAGGAGCAGCTTTATTTATGATTTTACTAACCGGGGATGACATTGTTTCTGTCGACTGAAGCATAACTGGAACCGTCGATTTTCGCAGTACCCGAGTCGCTAATCGTCGGAGTTGATCTCGAATTGACTGAACTGCACGTTATTCGCGTAAAAGCTTACAAATGGTGTCGATCGGATGTTGGGTTTACTGCAATAAACACGCAACGATGCAAAATTTCAGTTTCCTTGACGATATTATAATCATCAAAGTGACGATCGGGGTTGTATTTGCAACGACACAAACATCGCGGCATTTATTTCATCAAGAATGGTAAGCGACTCAGAACTCATCGTCAGTGTTCTACACATTATCGGTATGTTAAAGAAGTCCGTGCATTAACGCTGTCTATGACGTAGTTGATAAGCAACCCGTAAAAATTGATGTGGCTTCTTTAATGACCTCTGGCGCTTTATTGCCTGTGCGAACAAACCCAACAAACGTTTTCAACCACTTCACAAATTCGTTAACAATCTGCTGCGGATCTTCATTCGTGCAATCAACAATAACTCTTTGTTTTGGCAAACGTTGCTCACTCTCGCAAAAATAATTCTTCCAAAAGTTGTCTCAAAAACTTTTTTCGGATGCGGTTCTCCATGTTGACTTGGATATTTTCGTCACTTTATCGCTAAGTTTATTCTAGCATAGGAGGGATGCATGTGCTGATTTAAACTTTTCTCGATTCTCGCTTAACCCAGTCTTTAAATGCTGTATTGTCGGAACATTTTTTATGGTATCGTTACATAATCTCTCGAGTCCTTGAGTAAAAAAGCGGCATATGCTACGACATAATCGTCAATCTTTAGGAAGCCAATAACGTTCAATATTTCAGGTTATGGCTTCGAGTCTGACATGTACTTACTTGGGTGGTTGTGCTGGATGGGCATTGACCTCTTTGCTGCCTTCATGCGTGGCTTTTCTGCACACGCCAGAGATGTGACAGTAATCGCAAACTTTTTCATCGGTAGAGCAAGCTCTATCACAGATCGAACAATGAGAAGACGCGAAAAACGTGGGAATATCATCACTGGTCCGGGGTCATAATCATGTCTGCGGTTGAGGAAAGCTGTTATCGGATCCATTTCGTTGTGACTTCAAGCGAGTTGAAAACACCTCAACCGAGTGCTTGCCGCGATATAATATTGTCGGCTTAGTTTGCCCATCATATTTGACAACAATTTAAAACATCTGCATGAGATTAATTCAATAACTTGCGTCGTATAGCATTGAAATGCGAAGGTTTCCTCCTCCGACCTTTGGTCGTTCATGGGAACGTTTCAACAAATGATATATGGCACTTTCATCTTACGTTGCACCCCGGTAAATTTCAGAATGTTCTTGCCTGGTTATAGCATGATCGTTTGCTGGGGCTTCTCGCCTACCTCACAGCTGTAAACGTCCCAGCTCTTGGTGCAAAATAGATTCAATAAAGCGTCGATAATGGAACTTTCTCTTCTTATGCTTGCTGTACCGTTAAAACATTCAGGGATAATCTTTAATCAACAAATAATTATACCACACCACTGAGCTTACTATGCTGCTCACTACAACAGATAAACTTTATTTCACACGTGGTTAGCGTGGATATTTGAACTGGTTGAAGGCCGCTGTCCCACGAGCACACTGACGGCGATGTAATGGTTGCGTCGGTCCAGTTTATATTGTTAGACTCGAGTTCAGTTATGCACAGTTAATATTGTTCATTTCATCTATGTCTCCACGGTCATCGATCATATACAGCTAACCAACCCTTGAAATCCAAACTTGAATAAGAATTTCAGCTTCCACGCGAACCCACACGGGCTACAATCGCGGATGCACGCATGTGTAAAACAAAATCTCCAGTTGGGAAAGGTCATTGAAAATATGGAAAGGGTTCTGGGCTAGGAGTCGTGGTTAGTAAGCGTGGCCTTACACCTTAATAGTACATAAGTGTGTTCCCTTCTTTTGTATTTGTATGCTAATTTACTACCATGTTACTAGTACCACACAGTCTATTAACATGCCGGGATGTGGATCATTCCAAAGAGAACTGTAAAACAACACTTCTAGTGACCTATTTGCTAGCATTTGTGACGTGGGCCGTTTTGAGAGTTTACATCATTATTAATGTACAGCACAAAATGAGGTTTAGATTTTGCTCTGTTACGGATCTAGAGAGAATCCGCAAAATGAGGTACAGAGCGACATTTTAAAACTTATAAATAATTCAGTACTAATTTCAGTAATAAGTCAAGTCTGTAAGAACTAAAACGTTAATAATTGGGAGTGAAAGTTAAACTGGATATCTCTGTCATATTAGTTTGCTTTTATGGGGGTATTTATTTGTTTTTGGGGGAATGGAGGTTTTTTTTTTTTATTTTATTTTTTCACGGAAAAAGCTGATAGCGTTCTGATTGTGAAAATAGCCATAAGTTCGTGTGTACACGTCACAATCAGTAAACTAATAATCTGAGAACGTCAGTAAAGTGATGCACAGATTTAAGTGATTCGATATTACGCGATAAACACATGCACAGAGGGACCTTTTTAAAGCTGTGGACGTGTGTATATTCATGGAAAATTGAAAAAATTCATCTGTACATTCTTTTTTCTTTTCAGACTAAGAAAGTTTTCAGCATTAGATAATTCATCGCTCTTACCATTCGATGCTGTGACAGGAATGAAAAATTACATATTTACAATAATTCATTCACGTAAGCAGATGATGTTTATGGTATTTACAAAGTAATAAATTATGATCATGGTACGTTCAAAACATACACTAATGAATATTGCAGATGAGATAATACGTACATCAATATTAATTATAGTCACTTTTAGCTGTGTCAAACTGATTTAATGTGGGTTTATAATGAAAATTATGAAAAATAAAAAAAATTAACTTAGACGATATGAGCACTTGTTTGAATTGCTTGAAAAATATGCTTAGTCAAATAACAAATTGTTCTTTTAGATTTAATAGTTAAAACATTTTAAACAAATTTAAATAAATTGGGGCAATTCCATGAAGAAAAAAAAAAGATTTATTTAGAAAATTCTTATAAAAATGAAATTAAACGCATCTTTGTTTTATCAGATCTTACGCGCATTATATCCTCTCTTGGTGCCCCATCCTCTCACAGTTCCCCGTACGACGAGAAGAGTAAATTTCAAGCCCACGTAAAACTTGACAACTTGAGTGTGATCTCTTGTTGTAAATATATTAACCTGTACGAGACGCTGACTTTGCGTCATTCATTCATTTTTCAGTATAGTTCTCCAAGTGAAATGGCATGTACGATTTAATTCGTTAAGCTCTTTATCCGAAGATAATTGTAATTCATTCCTTTCAACAACGAGTTACTTCATTCCCTCTGGTTTATTTTGGCTCTGGAATTTTCTTATGTGATCAACGAATGTCAAAATATCGCAAGTACTGATATCCATACCATGGTCGCTGAGTAATATTATCACTAGAATACATGTATGACATTACGTTATGGTGAGTATAGTGGCAAGCCTGGCGTCCCCCAAAGCGTGCTGAGCTCCATTCTTTATGTATGTCCATTTCGAGGCACTGCAGACCTAAATGAAGAGAACACACTTAACTTAATAATGCGCCAAAACCAAAATCATTTCTTCCTCCACACATATATATAGCTCAGACATAAATGTATAAGACGAATTCAATATTACATAGTCATATACAACAGCACCGGTGAAGGGGCTCCTCCATCGTCGTTCAAAATAGGGATAACTTATAATAATAGCCTCAAAAACTGTTTAAATTTTACACTAACACCGCACTGCCAGTATCTTAATACGTAAGGTACAAAGTGTTTTAAAACATGGAGACAGGAATCTATGTCAATATGGGTAGTAAGAGACGCAGATCCCGTAAAGCTATGCTACGAGGCTCTTAGCGAGGTAGTTAAACCTACGGGGGAGCCAATGAAGCCCCAAAACACGGAACATAGACAAACAGGAAAGAAATACTTTGGAAACCAAAGTAGACCCTCTTTCACTTATACGTTTCTCCTCTCGTGAACAAAACTAACTCTTTCTATCCTTTTTTCTTCACTCGTCCTCATTTTTCGGCTTAAGCTTTCCGCGGCGACCAAAATGATGTGATTTAATGCGCACTACATACATACAATATACAATAGTACAATTTTATTTGACTAGTTAGTTTTTTGTTACTCATCACAAATGCATCTCTATTTAAAACAAATTTAAATTTAAATTAGCAATACGAAACTGAATAAACGGTAGTCCGATTCTTCGAAACATATTAAAAGGGGAAAGACCTAGACAATAGCTATGCATAAATTGCAAAATTAAGCACATATCAACAATGTGCGCGGAAGGTCGCGGTTGGAACCCCGACCAAGTCATACCAAAGACTTATAAAAATGGCACTAGCAGCTGCCTCGCTTGGCACTTAGCATTAAGAGGTTAGTGTTAGGACTGGTCGGCCTGGTGTCAGGATAATGTGACTGGGTGGGACATTATGCTACATGTCTGCGGTATGATGCCCCAGTGCTAGAC
The DNA here is from genome assembly GCA_028554795.2 of Sinohyriopsis cumingii. Classification (NCBI taxonomy): domain Eukaryota; kingdom Metazoa; phylum Mollusca; class Bivalvia; order Unionida; family Unionidae; genus Sinohyriopsis; species Sinohyriopsis cumingii. The sequence continues at coordinate 21,423,864 of CM068841.1, read as the reverse complement.
ATCACTATAAACTGACACTGCAAACATCGTAGCGATATGGCTGAAAATATTGTAAAGGTACGATGCAATTCCAAAACACACACACACACACACACACATATATATATATATATATATATATATATATATATATATATATATATATATATATATATATATATATTGTAAAAGTAAGAACATATCAAAATAAACTCAGGTCTCATAAAGGAAACATTACCAGAGCGGAGAACACCTAACATTTAACTTCCCTTTTTTTAATAGGAGATATGAACATCAAAGAACCATTAAGATGGTCAAACAAAGATCGTCCTTACATAAGTACCGGTGAGAAAAACACCAACCTTATAGCATACACAGGACGGAAGGATCTCTGGCCAAGATCGCTATGACGTGGCAACAGCCAAAGTCCATGGTATTAAAAATTGGAGATGGAGGAGAGAGAAGAGATAGCGGGAACTGTTCTAAGCAGAACCCCTACAAGTACGGCCCAACTTAAACGAGAAACTAAAGAAGAACCCTTGAAATAAAAAACGACTATCTAACGAATTTTTTGTCTATCCAAATTCTTTTGAAATTTTCACTGGAAATTAAACATACAACACACTGTGGGGGAAACAGCAACACATAAACGCCTTTATAAACTTTCTGATGCCATGCGGGGGTGGGGTGTGTGTGGGCAACTCACAGGCCAATAGTTCCTCGAAGCTAGAGGACGGAGAGGTGCCCACAAATAAAACGATAACCCTGCGTGACAATCTGTATAACGTCTGTCCCCGATCAGTATTGTCACCAGAAAAGGTATGTCTGGCACCTACCTGAGTGGAACTACGTAACATACAAAATTCATATGAGTATAAGGCGCCGTAGCGGACAAAAGCTGGTCCAATCAGAACGTTGCCTTTGAAATTGTCTAGAGTTCCTATTTCACTTGTTGTATCAGAAATACTTGTCCTTAAAGTTCCATTTTCTAGGTCGAGATCCTAGATTGTATCTGTCGAATTGAACAGTAGTGGTTGAAAGTTATATTTTTTATGTCGAGGTTTTAGAGTGTATCGTTTGAATTAAACAGCGGTGGTTGAAATTTCAATATCATACGTCGAGAATTCCTAAATTACGTATTATTTCAAAAAGTTAATGTTGAGAGTTCCATTTTATATTTTGAGTATTTAGGTTTCATCTGTTGAATTACACAGCGCTGGTTGAAATTTCGATGTCCAATGTCATGTTTTTCGATTTTATCTTCTGAATTACACGGCGGTTGTTGAAATTTGAATGTTATATGTCTCGAGTTTCAATTTAACATGCTGACTCACATTGATTTTGCTGAATGCTCCATTTAGTATGTTGAGTTTTTATATTGTATCAGTTGAATTACACAGCGGTTGTTGGACATTTCATTGTGCTTGTCAGAATTGTTATTTTTTATGGTGAAATGATGTGTTGGTGTTAAAAATAACATTACACAATGTCCACTTTAACAATTCAAAATAATATAGAGTATTAAGATACATTATTCGTGAATTCAATTACGAGGCGCCATTAAATTTCATGCATTTACAGCTTGAAAGTTACCATTCGCAGATCGAAAATTACTTTGAATTTCTTCGCTAGTGGTCGCTCTCGTGAACGGACGGCGTTATTTTTAAACAAGGAGGCTGCTTCTCGTTGCTGTGAAATTCAACAGATGAAATCTTAATACTCGCCATATGAAATAGAACTTTCATCACAAACAGTTACATACAACGTGTGAATTAGGGATTCTCGACAAATAATATTGAAATTTCAACCACCGCTTTGTAATTCAAAATATACACTGTAAAACGTCGACATAGGAAATGGAACTTTAAATCACCACCGCATAATTAAACATATAAAATCTAAGATCTCTATCTAGAAAATGAACTTTAAGGACATGCAACTTGATCCAACACATGATATTGGATTTGCCGACATACGACATCGAAATTTCAACTGCAACTTTCTCATTGGACCAGCTTTTGTCCCCTACGGCACGTCGTATATGAGCATAATCATTTTCAGCCAGGTTTGTGATATTTTCATATTTAACGTTTCTCTCTAAATGAAACAAATTTGATTTGATATGACATAGCTTGCTAATAAATAGGCGTGGTTATCTTTGCCTCTGGCGATACGTCAACTAACATTGCACGTGTAAGAAAGCAGTAATATGAAGTTCATGTATACATCACAGATGCAGTAATTTTCAACATGTAAATATGTCTGTCGCAATCGTATGTAATGTCGTTACAGCTGGATGAATTATGACATTAAATATGACTGACAATAGCTTTAAAACAAAACAACAAAAAAGAAGAAATGAAATGAAAATAGAAGCAAAACCATAACGAGATAAAATGCTTTAGATATAAAAGGTGTCCGCTGGGTGTTTCACACGGTTGCATACCGAAGAATGGGGAGTTTGTTCACCAGGATGTGTCCAGGTCGTTTATACCGCGAATTTGATCTATTACACTTCAGTTGTGCAGCTTATCTGTCATAGGACATATCACGAAGCCCTTTATTTCGTATGTTCAACAAAACGTACCGGAATTACCAGTTTTATTGTTGTTGTTATAAATGATGTCCTCAGCGCAGTTTTAGATGCCGTGACGTGCAGTATATGTCGTTGGTATCTAAAAAAGAAAAAAAATAACCACGGACGGAAAGAATGATTAAAATTTAATTTCATATCATGTTTACATGCTCTAAAAGTTAATCAGAATGCGTAGTTGAGACACAGGCCGAAAAAGAAGCCCATGAAACCTTGAATTGCAACCAGTACATGCCGTATAAGTTCACGTGTCGTTTACACTTTCAAAGCTGTAAAGAAAAAGAGATAACACGGGTTATGAACATTTATCCAAGAGAAACTTATTGAAGTACAGCGTATGAAGAGTGACAGGTTACGAAAATCAAATTATTGTAATATATTTTTACTAACGTGGAGCCGCAAATATTCTAGTGTTTTAGAGAGTAGGCCTATACTTAAACGAGATGCATTGCCATACATCTGTATTACGAAAGAAACATACTCTATACCCCCGCCCCGAAACACAACACTAGTAGGAAGTGAGGGTGGGAATGGTTCGGGAGTTCAGTTGAACACTCCCTTTTCAGTTAAGGCATACTGTCCAGTGAATTCAGAACAATTTAGTTATTGTCCCGTAAAACGAATCACTTACTTTCCAAAATAGAAATTTCTTTGAAAATTCTTGTACACGCTCTGGATGAAGTGCATTTTTCACCAATACAAAAATACAAAGTGTCGCTGATGTTACAAGAGTTAAAGACGTGAAATCCTCGTGTGTTTTTTTTTAAAACGACATTGTTTCCATCAAAATAACAGAGATGTCGAACATGATATGAAATTTTCTATGTTTGTTTTATAATTCTGAATATATCCCAAATTTGATGACAATTGCATGCCACCAGACATAAAAATTTCTGAAAGGTCATGCAATTCATTGTTATTCTTAATCTCACCCGAAATGAAAGTGGTTTTAAGAGTGGACAAGTCTTACATTTTACAGCAGAAAGGCGAATATTAAATATATCAATACCTACTTGGTTTACTGTCGTTTTGTTTAATGTGGCGAAAAAAATCTAACCTACGTAAAGAATATTTTCGCTTGTTCAAAATAATTCGTATATCAAACAAAAACAAAGAATTTAATTTCATAACAATGCTTGTATTTCGTAGATAGCTCAATACAAGCAAAAATTGGTGACAGTCAAAACTCGACACATCAGCTCAGTACAGTATGCCGATTTTATCAATGTCACATTTAAAAACCTAACCTGCATAACGTTGTTTTCACCAGATACGTAATCATGAATGTCTGAGAAATATAGTTCTTTCAGATACTTTGTGTACAAGATAACTACGTCCTATTCTAAAAAAAAAGCCATTTACAGTTTTCATATTTATTGTTTCTTATATCCAGTTCTAACCGCCGTAACTCCAACCTCCGTAACGCCCAAAATTTCATTCTCAATTCCCGGTAGATACTTTTATGCATATGTGTATATCAACAAGTTTTATATAAAGAAATGTCATAATTCACTTGTCAATCACACGAATTGTTTCATAAATTATAATCCAAGGACATAACTTCCGTAACGCAACGTAACATTCATATTATAGAAAATGTAGCATAACTCAAAAACCAAGTATAATCTGTGTATAAAAATTGACACTGTGAAGGAAAATGAGTATGTAATAAAGAATAGTTGATTATTAAATTCCATACTTTGTATTTTGATAATGTTCTAATTTTAAGTGTTGGCCATTTTCCTGGAATGACTGAATGTGCCTTGTTTCTGGACAGTTTCGAGTTTCGTCACCTCAGTCCGTCCTGTCAGTCTAGCTGCCACGAACGCACGCAAGTTAATTTTCATGTGTTTTCCCTCCTCCCCCTTCCCCATAAAAAGGTGAAACCTAATGTATGTTCATTTGACATATTAAACGCTGAAGCCCTTACAAAATTTCATATATGCAAATTTTCACTGGTCGATTGAATTTAATATAATTTTATAAAAAGTATCGTTTATGATTATGAAAACTAACCAGTAATCTTGCAAATATAAAATTGTTTGTATGAAATAAATTATAAAATCAAAATGTTTGGTTAAACAACCTCGTTGTTTGTTGAAGCCTTCAGAATCGTAACTTGTTTTTTTCATATATCTTTTAAAGCAACCTTGACTTGCTAGCGCATTCATCAATTGCGTGTTTTGGTTCTTGCGTCATTTGTACATTTCCCGTGCTCCAAACATTTTCACCACTTTACTATCCCCAGTAATTCTCAGAAAAAAAAATCAATTTGCGAGATCATAAAAACAAACAGCGAAATAAACTTTTACATAGCAAATAATTAATTATGTATACATAGATTTATAGAAAAAAATTGATTAAACAAAAACTAAATTGGATGACGTTATTGTTTAATGAATGTATAATTTGACAGGTACGATAAACCTTTTATGCGCTTTTCAAATTGGTCTACAGATTCAGTTAACTTCATTCATTTATAAGCAACACAGAATGCAATAATTAAACGTTAAATAAATAATGTTCATTTAGTTCTCATGTTATATTGTTGGTATCAAAACGAGCACACAAGTATAAATACTACAGGTATGTATCTCATTAAGATTCATCTTATAGATTTATATCGATACTTGTATCAAATAATGTATCGATTATGATATCGATATGATGTCCATAAAATAATAATTGTCCCTGGCAAGCTAGATGCACGAGGGTTCCGCTACGGTTGGTTCCGTTTTTGTTACGTTTGAGAACCTGGATATAAAGCTGATAGTTGATGACAATGGAATATTATATGGTCGAATATCTATCTATCTATCTGTCTGTCTATCTATCTATCTATCTATATATCTATCTATCTGTCTGTCTGTCTGTCTGTCTATCGATCGATCGATCGATCCATCCATCCATCCATGTCCTGGTCACAAAAGCAAAGTTTGTGGGGAATAATACTTTTGAGGCATAAGCAATTAGGAAATAACACTTACTTCTCAGGAACAAACAAAGAATTTTGTTACACGGTTATATATATATATATATATATATATATATATATATATATATATATATATATATATATATATATAATCTAACAATGGTTTCCTTTTCATACCATATAATAGCTTTTGATCTATACACTATGTAACGCCTTGAAGTATGATGAGTACCGTTGGGAGGTCATCGGAGCCTTCAAAATGGTGGCATTCCTGATGGGTCTCCAAGGCGGTTGTACCACGAAGTCCAGATGGCTAGAACAAGAACAACATTTAGTCTCCTGTTTTGCCAAACACCTGGCAGAACAAATTACGGAATTGATCAAGAAAGATTGCTATGGATGTCATAACAATCATCCCAGTTTCCCTGCTCCTTGTTGAACGACATGTACTATTGTATAAAGAGGTAACATTCAATCTTATATGAGTATATTTTAGAATTTAATGAATTTTTCGACTTAGTAATTAATACGTACATTTATTTTAACACCAATCAAAGTGTAAGGTGAGACAAGCGGCAATCACCCTCCCCCAACAAATGACAAACAAAGACACGAGACAATACAAAAACAAACAGACAAGAAACAAACCTTGGATATTGGGATTAATGTCATGTATCATGGATTATATATGGATGTATTTACATGTTTACATTAGCTGATGACACACACAGATTTTCACAAAACATGATTGTTGGTGTAACAATAATTCATTGTCGGGGGAAAAATAGCTGTCAGCGCTCCGCGCATTTACGATGCATATTTGCGTGCAGATAAGTATCAAGCATTGTGCAAACGGAGTAAGTTTCGGACACGTTAAAATGTCCACGTTTATATTATTATATATACTACTTAATTCCGTAAAAAATGCTTGTAATGCAACACGAGAGAACTCTTTTGTATTCACTGTTTACAGAAAAAAGTCATAAAGCTTGAAAAAATATTGACTTGGCCATATTTGATGAACAATTGCGCGTCAGATCTGCATATAACTACACCCAGCCGTAGTATGAAACCAGTTTTCTCCCATCCGTACAATGGGAATGGTGTTCTGCGAACTGCTTAAATCGAATTTTTCAGTTTGAACAAACCAATAGTTTGGAAATTCGGTTGAGTAAATGAATTTCGATCGATCGATAGCGTTTGACGTTGGATCATTGCGAACGAGATTCTCGTATAAAGCGAACGTGAATAGGAAACCCATTTCTCTCATTAATCACTAAACTGTTTACTTAGCATACAGATTTGGTGCCCATTTAGTGAAGCCATATTAGTATACAGGGGCGATATATGGACAGTGGGAAAATACATTACAAAACACCCTGCGGCTATATACGAACAAGGTTTTTCAGCACACCATGGGGCGATATACGGACAATTGGAATCGAGCATGGGGAATATTGGGCCTGTATACAGACAAGGGAAATTGAAGTTGTTATATAGGGACAATATGAATGGAACAGATGAGGTGACGTCACGGTACTGGATATTAGTAACAACGTATCAAGGGTTTGACCTGAATATTCGCTGCTCTAGGGAGAGACAAATACAGTAGAGATAAAGACATATACAACACATAGACATAGAATGATGAACATCAAGGGACAAGGGACATTGAACATGGATGGACCTGTCTAGGGACAAGGATGGTAGAGGGCCAAACACAGCAGAGACAGAGGCAGACATATATTAGTACAAGCCCGACATTTATATATAAAGCATTACCTAGACCTGAAATTATGTTTGCAGTGTTCATATATTTGCGTAATTGTAGCGATGCTATAAATTGTTATAACCAAAGAAAAGATCAACGCCAAAATGAAAGTGACTAAAAGTAAGGCTAAAATTACAAAATTGTCCCAGAATTTAAAGGAGACTAAAAAAAACCCCAAATATTAGGTTACATTGGTTTGACTAAAATGGATAAACCTAGTAACTATTTATAGCCTCTACTTGTGTGACGATCGTGGACAAACACCCATGCATCTATTTATAGCTATAACCTGTTGAAATTACTTTGAAAACCCCACTATCTATTTATAGCTAAAACCTGTGGAAAAACCCAAGTCTATATTTATAAACTCAAAATTTACAGCTTCAATGACGTCACTGTACTAGACACTAAGGGAATAATGGCAACAGTGTTGAATGTGGCTGATCTGAATATGCGCTACTGTAGGTAGGTTGTAGGTAGGTAGGTGAAATGAATTTTATAGGGATAAAGGGAGTTTTATCGGGATAAACAAGGACCAATACATACACATAAACAAACGTACGCGCACACACATACACACAAACACACAAAGCAAACGTACGCGTCACACAAACAAATACACACAAATGTAGGAGTGCACACACACACACACACACACACACACGCCATGGCTACCTCTGCTGTCTCTGTTCCCTCTTCCTCCACTTTCAAAGTCATCAACTAACATTTAGATCGTGCCAGTTGGGAGGCCTTGTGTCTTCGATATCTCTTTAACATGTTAATTGCTGGACCTAGTGGTTCAGATAAAACCGAATTTGTCAAACGTTTGATCGAACATAAACATCATTTGATCGAATGTCCACCTCAACGGGTTGGGTGGTGTAACAAAGAGTGGCAATCGGTGTACAGCCTATTGCGAGAACATCAAGGCGATTCCATCGTGGTTGTGGAAGGCATTCTTAGCGAAGACGACGGAATCGTGTCTGACCCCAGTCAAACCCATCTGGTCAATTTCGATGACATGTTAGGAGAAACGAAGAAGAAATTAAAATGTGGTTTACGCGAAAAAGGCACCATAGTAATACGAGTGTCATTTACATTACCCAACATTTGTTTCAACAAAGTAAAGCCCATCACACCATCAGTCTCAATGCTCAGTACGTGGTCTTGTTTAAAAGCCCTCAAGATAAATCGTAAGTGGAAGTCTCAGCCAAACCGTTAGGAACACCTTGGCTGACTCATGCATACTTTCTCGTGGATTTAAAACCCACTCCCCCTGATTATTTGCGATCTCGTACCCATCTGTTTTACCACTGGTGTCAGGACAGAGGGCCTGTCGTGTACACGTCCCCGTAGTCAACTTAAGAAACAAATCTATAAAATCCTCGGACCATGTGGGCCTGTCTCACACAGCGTCAACATGACGTCCCTTCAGTCTCATCTTCCTGTCGCGAAAAAATTCACAAATACGTGCTTGTTTCTTAGAAGTCAATCTCAAAGAAGTCTTATGATGGTTAAGGTGACAGCACGTCAATTACTGCAAAGCATCATTCACATTCCTCATCAAACCAAACGCTCTTTTGACATAAATAAAGTAGCATTGACGCAACTGGCTGATCACCGCATCGACACTCAAGCCAAAAAGCAAATCATTTTGAAACCTGGTGTCATCATTCGTTCCCTCTTAAAATGGGATCCTAATGCCCCCAAGAAAAACAACACTCCCAATAAGAAGCCAAGCGAAGCCCAAAGAAGAAAAAGAGCAACGGTGTCGAGACCAGGTTGCCGCCCCGGAAAAAGAAAAGCCCACAGAAAAAGAAAAAGAAGAATCCCCAGAAGAAAAAAAAAAGCCGTCAGAAAACAGCCTCTTTCCACACGAGAGGTACTTCGACCAGGACGCAACCTTACATTCGCAAACCACGTGTACAGGAGCCTCAGGTTCTTCCGCTTCTCTCTTATTGGGGATTCCTCAGTTGATGAAACAATGGAAAGCCACGTCTCAAAGAACTTCTCCTCTTTAGCTGAAGTGGCAGCTGCTCACAAAGTACCTTCTCCGAAAATCAAAGTCTAAGATAGATAGGGCATGCTACAGAGCTTACTGGATTTGTCCAACCAAGAACTGTCCCAATTTAGTCCGTTGTGAAGCCCTCCACGACGCGTGATGCCTGTCATCAAGTTGATACCACGTAAAGACAGTCAGTGACGACGCGTTCCAGTGTAAAAAAGGCCTGAGGAAAAGAATGGGAATCAGTGTTTTTGTGCTGCTGAACACCCAAACATGTCACCCACAGAAGCCAGCCCTCTTCTAACCTCAAAAGAAAGGAAAGGAAATTACTGCCTCCTCGTTTAGTCAAACTTGGGGACATGTCGTCTTTCCTGTCCAAAGCTTCTCCACCCATGCGAAAAAACCTCATTCAAACCGCCTCCAAAGACGGCATCGATACCGTGTGAGAATGTTGTTTGTCTAAACACCAGAAAAAATGCTTAGCCAAACGTCGTCACGTTCTTCGATAAATAGTTCAAAAGAACATACATATTCGTCAAAAGAAGATGTTGGTACAACGCAGAGAAAGTTTTCCCATTTTGTTAGGACTCTTGCTGAAAGGAGTATTGGGAACAATGCTGGGAGGACACATGAGATCAAGATAAAAAGGGACAAAGAAGATAAAAGGGACCTTTGGAGTCCAAAAATCTCAGAAGTGACCCTTGAAATCGAATGGAAGGACGAAAACTAGCTTTAGTGTCTTATAAACAATGGATGGCATACCATCATTGGCAAGAAGACGGACACCGCATTTGCCTTCCAATCCGAATTTGGCAGAGATGTCTCAGTAACTACGCCAATTGCAATCGTTGATGGATCGCAAAGATTTGTCAGAAACAGAAAAATCGCAAAAGTACTGTCAATTCTTGCAACGACTGCAACTATTTCACCATAAAGCTTTAAACGAAACAGTTCTTTCCACTCTGGAAGATTTTAAGGACTTGATGAAAAGTCCAACACCATTACCACCACCACCACATCGATCAAGACAGACGCAGCCCCACGAATGCCTGAGGAAGAAGAGGTACAAGAAGTCTTGCAAACACCGTGAGTGGCTCCAATTCCTAACAAGATTACAGCGTCCTTGTTGACCCCTTCCCCCACACCCAACGAGAAGAACTGGAAGCTTGAGTTAAGAAGATGATGTCCACTCCTCTTTCGACAGACGTGAAAAAGAAAGAAGGGAAACCAGAAGTGAAAAAAGAAAAGAGGACCAAAACCATTCCATTACCACCCAACACCACTACTACATTCTACTTCTACTCCCGTGGCACATCGGACACGTAAAGCTGTTTCGAAACCACCTTCTCGCTCCATCCAAAGTAGCATCAGCGTAAAGTGGATGACTTATTAAAAATGGAGAAGGTGATAGCCAGCATTTACTACGATCCATCCCATCCTGCAGGTTACGGATGAGATCAGAAATTGTATCGTGCTGCCAAAACTCGTCTGAAATGTCTCCGTTTACCTCAAGTGCAACGATGGTTACAAGAACAAGCCACGTTTACACAAGCCCATTCGAAGAAAACTTTCCAGAAATTACACCCGAGTGGAGGGCATCGATCATCAATGGCAAGACGATTTAGCCGATGTCTCTCATTTGGCTACCTACAATCGTGGCTACACATATTTGTTTTGTGTAATCGACGTCTTTTCTAAATCTACCTGGGTCGTGCAGTTGACTTCAAAATTGAGCAGTGTATTAGTGCGAGCTCTCCAACTGGTGTTGAAACAAAGTGGTCGGCACCCTCTTCGATGACAGACCGACAAAGGCACCGAATTTCTTAACCAAGCTTACCAAAAAGAATTAAGGAAACGTGACATTCATTTTTCACCATTGAGAATCCCGAAACAAAAAAGCCATCATCGTGGAACGCTTTCAACACACCTTGAAAGAACGCATGTATAAATATTTTACGCCCCACCACACTCTGAAGTATTTCGACGTCTTACCTCACTTTGTCCAAGCGTACAACCAATCTTACCATCGAAGAATTGAACGTGCCCCCCAAGAAGTGACTCCCGAAAACTAAGTGACTGTTTCTGAGCCCCTGTTTGGTAGGTACTCGACGGAGACTGTCCCCAAGAAAAGTTGACTGTTGGCAGCAGTAGATTGGGTGCACATTGGCAAAACCAAACGCACTTTCGACAAAGGTTACTTGCCCAACTGGACCACCGAATTGTTTCGGTCAGTGGACACGTGCATGGCCGTCATCCTACCGTCCATAAATTGGAAGAATTGAACGGGCAAAAGTTAAAAGGAACGTTTTACTTGCCCGAATTACAAAAAGTCACCAAAAAAGAAGACGATGTGTACGACATCAAAAACATTCTCGAACGAAGAACCCGTAAAGTGGGATAATGACGTGTCAAAGACGTCAAGGTGCATTTGAAAGGATATCCTCCCAGTTTTGATTTTCGGATCGACGCTTCACAAGTCATCGACTATACAAATAAGTGACCATCATGCCCTTCCACACAGCCTCAGCTACCGCTACCATTGCAGTGACCACTCCTTCACCCAGTTCTTCTCTGCAAGATCTACAAAAGCAACCCTTGAGTGTGTGGTGTGCAAAACGTGTGCCCAAAATTTGCAAATCCTCTTTTTCTGCCAAATCTTTGTGGTGTATTGTGTCATCGGTGCGGCCATTGCCAACCTGAGTTAACAACAAGGAGACAAATATTGTGGACCATTTTATTGAGAAGTTGCATCGGTTACCTTCTTCCAAATCCTTCCCTGAAATACTCCTCGAACGGAAACAACGGAGGCCTTGCGTCCAACGTCAATCACCACCCCAACAACAACAACAACATTAGATCACCAAGCCTTTCGTTTGGTGACTCCGGTGTTGAAACCGATGATTGCACGCATTGAAAGATGCCGCATTGACGTAAGGTAAATAATTTCACCAAAATGTCATCATGGACAAACAAAACCCCAAAGAAGCTTTCTTCAGAGCAGGCAAACATGTCTTGCTTCATACGGGCAAAGACATTTTGGGTGGGCGAGAAACTCCTATAAATGCCTTCGACGCTGCCGAGTCAGGCATTCCTGCTTCCCTGACGCCACAGCAAGGACAAGGCAGAAAGAGACGACGAAGAAACCCCGTCATAGGACTTCAAACTCATAAAGCTAGAAAGACTAAGAAAAGAAGAACCGTCCGAGACTTTGACGTTTTTGATTATTAAATAAACACAGCGAGAAAAAAGAAGGGAAATGGTGCGCCGAGAGTCTTGAACCTGTTCCAAGTCGGAACTGGATCTGTTTTCGATGTCACCCACCATGGTGAATATGCAAGAATCCTAATGGGTCAAATTTCATCCCGTCTCCTCTTTGATGGATTCAGCTCCCATCGATTTTGAAATCCAAGTACAGCCCGAAGTTTACATCGATCTGAACAGCAGTTACTTGTACCTCAAAATTAAAATCCTAGATAAGAATGGAGGTAATATAGACCTTGATGAGAAAGTAGCTGCCGTCAACATTTTCATGCAATTCCTTGTTTAGCGGAGTTGACTTGTACTTGAATAACAAACTAGTCAGTAGGAGCATGGATACTTACCCTTACCGTGCCTAACTGGAAAATCTCTTGACTTACGGAACAGACGATAAGGACACTCATCTGGATGCCTGCGTGCTATGGAAACCAAACGACGCGGTCAAGTTAGACACAATATCGGACGACAATGATGGATTTGATCAGCGACGAAACAATAATCGTTTGCATTTGGACATGTGGTTGCAAGAGAAGCATTTGCCGAACGGCGTGGATGTTCGCTTGAGACTGAATCGCATCAATATTGGTTTCCATTTGTTGGCCGATGCTTCCGATTAGCAAACCATCATCCAAGAAGCCAGATTGTACGTGCGACGCGTGGAAGTGTTACCTAAAGTGGGAAACGACGTCAGTCACACTTTGAGCAGAACAACCGCTAAGTGTCCGATACGACTCGTGGAAGTGAAAACCTTCACCATTCCAAAGGGTCAGCGATCCCTGATCGAAGATCATCTGTTACAAGAACAGTTTCCCAAACGTTTGATCATTGGTGTCATCGAGAATTCAGTCTTCAACGGAACCCACCATAAAAATCCTTTCAACTTTCAGCACTTTGACGTGTCCATAATCGAAGTCATTCGAGATGGCAAGTCCTTGTTGTGTACCAGACCCTTCGAACCTGACTTTACCAGGAAGAATTACTTGAGATCGTACTTGTCCCTGTACGAAGCCACGGGACAGCTAGGGACCAACACGGCATTACGTACGAAGAATACGATGACGATTACACTTTGTGGGCTTTTGATTTCACTCCTGACCAAGGGAGCGACGAGTGATATTTCTACCCTATAAAATCAGGCCAGATTCAAGTGGAACTTCAGTTTGCTAATCCTCTAACTGAGACAGTGAACGTACTACTGTGTGCCGAATTCGACAATACCATAGAAATTATCAGTTTCAGAGAAGTCATTCTAGACTATTAGAAGCAATGGAAGACTGAAATCCTACTTTGAACAGACGTGAATCTATGGAAATGGAATGGAAAAGACAAAGACGAAAAGGACATAGTCACGAAGTCCAGATGGCTAGAACAAGAACAACATTTAGTCTCCTGTTTTGCCAAACACCTGGCAGAACAAATTACGGAATTGATCAAGAAAGATTGCTATGGATGTCATAACGATCATCCCATTCAAATTCAACACGATAAATGTCTGATGCTGAGTCAAGAAGAAAAATTGGACGAGTATCTGGACTAAGCTTGGAGTCTCATTTCGGAAGAAGCCGTGTTCAATCGGTGGTATAAAGACTTGCGTGATCATTCGTCTCCTATATTGATGCCTCTTGAGATGCATCACATCGAAGCTCTCTTGGCTCAGAGTGCAGAGACGAAACGGAGAAACGGTTACTTGTCACACATTTTCAAGCAAAAAGTCAGGATTGAATTGATAACTTGTCATTACCTGTGAAGAAAAACTACAAGAAAAACCTTCACAAAAATGGATACCTGGGAACTTTATTATGTTTTGAACCACAGTTCGTACACTGCTTCTTCCAATCCTGTCGTGTGTGCTATAGATGAACTGCCTGATCGCAAACCTCAAAACCATCAAGCTTATGTCATAAACACGGACGACAGTCATCTCCCAGGAGCCCACTGGGTAGCTGTCTACTTGTCTAAAGAAGGTTGTGTGGAGTATTTTGATTCGCATGGATTGCCACCTTTATGAGAAGAAATGCTCAGAAAACACAATTCAATAATGTGAAATTACAAGGCACAGATTCCATGGTGTGTGAACAATATTGTGTGTATTTTCTTCATCAACGCATTCTTGGATATTCTTTAGAACATTTAGTGACTTGTTTTGATCGTAATTTTTCTAGAAACGATGACAAAGTAGATCGATGGTTTTGTGACCATTATGGTATCTCTTGCCTTTAGCTAGGAAACGTAGTTAAATCAATGGCCCGATGACTTCCATTCCTGGAAATCTTGCTTCACTTCACAACGTTGTCAACCTTGTTGAAAATAGTTTGTTATTTGAAAAATGTTTGTTTGATTGTTTGATTGTTTGAGAATGTTGTATCGTTAATTGTTCATTGTTGGATGTTAGTTATTTGAATAAAAATGTTGCGTTTTGAAAAAATGAGTCTGTCGCTTGTTTGCAATTTTTATGATGAACCATGATCTTTGAATTCTCTTTATCCCTCACCCTCAAATCAAACTATCCTAGCGTTTTGACCCAATGCAAAATCGTATGGATGATTTCTATCGGGTCCGCGCTTGAACCATAGATAGTGGGGTAATCTCCAGTCTGACCACCCATTGTTGACTCATCCTCCTATTAAGATGCGCTCAAGACTAGCGAAGCTGAACGAAACGTACGTGAATTTACATCGTGTCAGGCAAAGCCTTTCCAGGGCCACTCATATGCCTAGAATAGATTTTCTTTTTTGCCTAAATTTGTTTTAGTCGGTTGTATAGTGTTTTGTGTTTCTGTGTTGTCAGTTGTATGCGTTATCTATGTCTCTATCCCGCCAAAACGTTATAGATTTTTCCCCGCTGTTTGGTCCCGATTAAGGTCAGCCCCGTGCTACATTGTTACCCATCTTCAGGCATGTGACGTCACCTTACCTGTAATGTATTTTCCTATTATCACTATAAATTTTGACGCTATATCGTCCGAGGGGGGTCTGTAATGTATTTTCCATTGAAGCTATATCATCCCCTATTACTAGTGGTGTGTCACTTCACAAGTGGGAGCAAAACGATTCGGCTTACCTGGAATATGCTCGATGGTCTCCACACTGTCACTACCTACCTTTAGTGGGACCCTATTCATTTAAGTGACATACCATGTCGTTTGAGAAACCAGCTTGGTTAGGAGACAAACGTTGGACAACACCTAGACAAGTATTTAAACTCATTTAAAAAATAATGTTCAAGGATTACCAAACAAATTACAAGAGAAGATCTACAAGGAAGTTTGGCAGAGACTTGCCAGAGCGAAATCTCGATTGGTGACTGAGGAACGTTTGTTTCGAGAAATTCACAAGAGGAAAGTGATAAACGTCAACAAACTCGTCAGATTATTCTGTATCAAGTCTGTTTTCATCCGATTACTCTGCTTTATACCGTTCACATCAGAAGATTTTATTGGCATTCTTGACTGTTACCCTGAATAGTAGTGGTCAGAAATTACTATAAGGTAGACTTACTGCAACGAATTCCAGAGGAGGAGTTAGAGGGTTACAAAATCTTTTACACAACGTAAACTTAGTTCAAGAGGAAACTTCTGAACAGTGTGTGATGTGCTAGTTCGTGACTAAACCATTTAGGTTCGCTACTGGAGTACGATCATCTCTGTGCAGAAAGTACACTTATTTCCTCCGAGAAAAAGAGGTGTAAAAAACGGGTTACCATGCTACGGCCTTTATCAGTGGTGATACAACAGATTCCGAAGAAGGAAATCAATGAGATTATTCAGACGGTGGAGGATTACTAACACATATTGCATGAACTGTGTCCATTGAATTGAGGTCATCATGTGGTGTGTGTCTTAGTGAATTCCTTTCTGGTATTTCGTTTTCCAGCCGATTCCTTGTTAGCTCTTTACGAACAGTACATGTACTTACCAGAAAAAAATATGAAATTAGTCCCTTTAAATGTCCACGAGACACTAATTCTGCTAAACGCCTTGCGTTTTCATCAGGATACTTCTCGACCTTTACGGGAATAAAAGATTTGTCAACTTTTAGCTACTGAAGATGTGTACGACGATGTGTGTATAGCTTGTGACTTACACCCTCACTTGAGAGATGTACGTGACTGGTAGAGTTGGGGTTTCGATGCTTGGACCAAAGAAGTGGGCAATTATGCACAAGAGTTGTGATCCTAAATTCAAGCATCCAGTAAAAACGTAACTTTTAAACCTGTGTTAATGACAGTACAAGAAGGAAAAGAACACGACACCGAGGAAAACAATCCCTTCAGGACATGATTGCCATGGACATTTCCGAAAGACCATTCCGGGAGGACACCTGTGTAACTATGCCGAACATAGAGACTGTAAAAACATTACACACTGTCCCTAGGACACCTTTATTACCAAAAACATGTTGTGCAGTGACTTGTTTATATTCCACTTTGATTGTTTTGATGTGTATTTTATCGCTGTACTTGATGATTTAACTTTTACGTATTTTTGTCTTTCCTGTTGTTCCAGTTTAAACATGTGTTGAAATAAACGTGTCCTGAAAAATTATAAAGCTTCTCGTTTGTCTTCGTGTCAAAAGTGACATTCCCTGCCTTATGGCTACCTCTGCTCCATCTTCCTCCACTTTCAAAATGAGGCTGAGTATTTGTTTTGTGAAAAAGATGAGGAAGTAAAAGTTAGAATTTGAGGTTAATTCAGTAACTGTACCAGAGTTTAACAGAACAGTTTGTGATGTGAAGTTGAGTGAATTGAAATGGTTTAAAATTGAAGTAAGAGAAAAGATAGCGAAAGTTTATGGCTTTACATGTGGCGAAAAGTAGTAAATGGAAAATGAATATGTACAGACTTTACACGGATAAACGTGATGAATATAGGAATGATACATAAGATTTGTATAAGGACTCTGAAGTATGGAAAGATCATGTTGTAAATAGGATTTGGGAGTTCATAGAATTAAACGTGTTGAGTAATGAGAAATGTGTAAAGTACTTTGCATTGGGATATAGAGATGAATATGTAAATAACTTCTAAATATGTTTGTTACACTGTTAAATTGTTATCTTTAAATGGATAATGCTTAGACCAAAGCACAGGTCGTAAAACTCGTGTATGTAATTGAATAAATGTTTTGTACCCATACAAGATAATTATCTTATTTGAGTCACAACTCTTTCTGTGATTCTTTCTTTGAAATATCTTTGTCTATTTGCTGTGTCTTTCCATCTTCTGTGACTTGGAAGTTGACATCCCTTTGATTCAAACCTACCACAAAAGACAAAGGTTGCAAGGAAACAAAACAGACAGTTGGTGACATCAGCAATGCTAGAGACGGTAATGTGCCGTTAGGACACGTACGTGCTCCAGAAGACCAAGTTACTCGACTACGATGTCTCATTCTCTCTGTCACTTTTACTTTGTCGTTGACCAGATATGTCTACCAACCCTGATTTCTATCGCGTCCGCGCTTGAACCATATAAAGCGAGGTAGTCTCCAGTCTGACCATCCATTGTTGACTCATCCTCCTATGAAGATGTGTTCAAGACTAGCCAAGCTGAACGAAGCTTATATGAATTTACATCGTGTCAGGAAAGCCTGATACCAAAGCCTGAAGAGATAGAGTATGTAAGAATGGTGAAAGTGACCGAAGACCTGATAGAAGAGCTCTTCAGAGAGGAAATCAAAAAAGGAGACAGAACAATGAAAGGAGAAGTACATACGTCAGAAGCAAAGAGAGCAGAGAAAACAGCAGCAACAACAGCAACATGAACTAGACAAAGGATTTGTCGACTGCCGTGTTGACACAAAGGAGCTCTTCTTCTTTTTACGAAGAAGCAGACTCTATCCTATGGGAAAGCCAGCCGCCACGGGGCCGCAGTCTTAGACGATTAAGGATTGCCATAACTCTCTGTTCACAAAAACAGCCCTTTTCAGGGCTACCCTAATACTCTAGAAAAGAGATACTAGTTCAATTCCCAATCATATTATTTTGTGTGTCTATAAGCACTTCGTTGCTTTGTTTTATGTCCAAAAATTGAAGTGTGTCTATCAACACTTTCTTTCCCTGTCAGGTCAAAAAGTCAGTGTGTTTTTGTTTATAGTCTGTGATTGTAGGTAAAAAGTGATTGAGTGTTTCGTTTAGTTCCGCGCTTTCCATATTTGATTTGGTAATGCTATGGGTCTTGCAAGTTTTGGTATCAGGTGGTTGCTATCCTTCGCGTTCGTCCTTGACAAATATAAAGGGAAGCGCTCGTCAGTGTGGCTACCCATCGTTGATTCATCAACTTAACAAATAAGTAGAATCGCAAAACTCTTGGAACTTATGATGCACCTGTATTATGCCTGGCGCATACTAGATGAACTGGCCATGAAGCTCATAGCAGAAAGTGCTAGGATAGAGGAGGAGGAAGAGAAGAGAAAGAAAGAAGAGAAGGAAAACAAAAGAACGATCCTGCCTCGTCTCATACTGAGCTCTCTGTATGAGGTCAAGCCAGAGGTGAGAACGCCTTCACCACTACAACCAGCACGACAGCCAGCAACACAACCACAACAACGTCAGCTACAGCCACCAGTACCAGTGCCAGAGATAAGGAGACCTCATCATCCTCGACTGCAAAATATAAGACAGAGGGAAGTTTTCACTATCCCACAAAGTAAAGACTGGAATGATGAGGCTACTCAACCTGCCTTTGCGCTCCCAAGAATAAACGTAATTTGGGAGCAGGACTGGAGTAGACGTTGCGTGTGTGGGGCCAGGTTTGGGAGATGTCGGCATTAAGCAGGTGTATCTGAAACACAAAAGAGCCCTTCTCAAGGCTAACCTAATCTCCAGAAAAGATACTATTCAAGTTGCCAATTGGCGTGAATGTGGAGTAGTGTGATTATAAACACTCGGTCCTTTCCTAAATTCTGTGTGTGTATGTTTGTATGCTTATGTGTCCGTTTGCGTTCGTGTACGTTATGTGGATAGTGTATGTGGGGTTTGTTTTTTCCTCTTCCCTTGTGTGAATAGTAGATTTGGGGTTTGTTTTTTCTTCTTCCCTCTGTGGTGTATTTCTCTCTGTGTGTGTGTGTGTGTGTGTGTTTCTGTGTTTGTATGCGTTCACGCACGTTTGTGTGGATAGTAGATTTTGGGGTTTGTATGCGTGCGCGTACGTTTGTGTGGATAGTGGTTATTTTAGTTTTTGATAGTAAATATTGGAATATGTTTGATAGTAGATACTGGGTTTTTTACCCTTCCCTTCTGTGTGGATAGCAGAGTGTGTGTCTTGGTATGCATCCGCGTATGTTTGTGTAGATAGTATATATCGTTTTTTATAGTAAATACTGAGGTATTTTTGACAGTAGACATTGGTTTTTACTCCTTCCATTAAGTGTGGATAGTGTATTTGGGTTCGTTTGTTTCTTCTTCCATATGTGGTGTGTACTTATTTGTGTGTTTGTATGCGTTCGTGTATGTTTGTGTGGATAGTACATTTTGGGGTTTGTATGCCTGCGTGTACGTTTGTGTGGATTCTAGTTATTGCGTTTGTTATTTCTCCTTCCCTTGTGTGGATAGTATATTTGTTTTTTTCCCTTCTTCCCTCAGTGTTTTGTATGTGTGTGTGTTTGCGTTCGCGTACATTTGTGTGGATAGTAGAGTGTGTATTTGTATGCGTTCGCGTACATTTTTGTCGATAGTATATTTGGGGCTTGTTTTCGTTTCTCTTCCCTCTGTGTGGATAGTATATTTTGGGTTTCTTTCTTTTTCTTCCCGTGTTTGAATAGTGGATATTGTGTTTGTTTTTTCTCCTTCCCGTGTGTGGATAGTTGATATTGTTTTTTTTCTTCCTCTTCCCTCTGTGTGGATAGTATATTTGGGTTTGTTTGTTCTTCTTCCCGTGTGTGGATAGTATATATTGTGTTTGTTTTTTCTCCTTCCCGTATGCGGATTGTAGATATTGTGTTTGTATGCGTTCGCGTACGTTTGTGTGGATAGTATATTTTGGGTTTGTATGGATTCGAGTACGCTTGTGTGGATCGTAGATAATGTGCCTGTATGAGTTCGCGTACGTCTGTGTGGATATAGTATATATTGGTTTTCCTCTTCCCTCTGTGTGGATAGTATATTTTGGGTTTGTTTTTTCTTCTTCCCTCTGGTGTGTGTATGTATGTGTGTGTGTGTGTGTGTTTGTATGCGTTCATTTGTGTTGATAGTAGAGTGTGTGTTTGTATGAGTTCGCGTACGTTTGTGTCGATAGTATATTTGGGCTTGTTTTGTTTATCTTCTTCCCGTGTGTGGATAGTATATTTTGGGGTTGTTTTTCTCTTTCCGTGTGTGGATAGCTAATTCCCATTGTCGCTAAAGTGGCCCCATTTAGTACTAGTGTTTGTATGCGCTCGCGTACGTTTGTGTGGATAGTAGATATTGGGTTGGTATGCGTTCGCGTACGTTTGTGTGGATAGTATATTTGGGGTTTGTTTTCCCTCCCTTCTGTGTTGATAGTATATTTTGGTCTTGTTTTCCCTCCCTTCTGTGTGGATAGTAGATTTTGGTTTTCAAATTCATTTCACCTACCTACCTACCTACAGTAGCGCATATTCAGGTCAGCCACTTGCAACACTGTTGTCATTATTCCCCTAGTGTCTTTTACAGTGACGTCACTGAAGCTGGATATTCTGAGATTATAAATATAGACTCGGGTTTTTCCATAGGTTAAACTATAAATATAGTGAGTTTTTCATAGTAATTTCAACAGGGTGTAGCTATAAATAGATACATTGATTTTATCCACGATCGTCACACAAAGCTGAGACTATAACTAGTCACTAGGTTTATCCATTTTAGTCTAAACCAATGTAACCTAATGTTCGGGTATATGTTTAGTCTCCTTTAAATTCTGGGAGAATTTTTTAATTTTAGCGTTACTTTTAGTCACATCCATTTTGGCGTTGGTCTTTTCCTTGATTATAGCTATTTACAGCATTATTAAAATTATGCCAATTTTTGAACACCGCGAACATAATTTCAGGTCTAGGTAATGCTTTAGATATAAATCTCAGGCTAGTCCTGGTATATGTCTGTCCGTCTCTGTTGTAATTTGGCCCTGTACCATCCTTGTTCCTAGACAGACCCATCCATGTCAATGGTCACTTGTCCCTTGATGTTGATCTATATATGTTTGTGTTACATATGCCTATATCTCTGCTGTATTTGTCTCTCCCTAGAGTAGCGCGTATTCAGGTCAAACCCATGTTACAGTATTACCAATGTCCAGTACCGTGACGTCACCTCACCTGTTCCATTCATATTGTCCCTATACAACAACTTCACTTTCCCTTGTAGGTATACAGGCCCATTATTATCCTTGTTCAATTCCGATTGTCCGTATATCGCCCTAGAGTGGTTTTTGACTGGGTTTTCCATTGTCCGTATATCGCCTCAGGGTGTTCTGAAAAACCTTGTCAGTCAGATCAAGGCAGTGTGACAGTTTATAGATATGTCTAGCAGTGGGACATCATGATCCAGACATGTAGCACCATATCACACACATTAACATTATCCTGACACCAGTGCCAACACTAACGTATTAAAGCCGAGAGCCAAGCGAGCTAGCTGCTACTATCATTGTTATACGTTTTTGGGGTCGTCCATTAATTATGTCAACAAAATGGGGAGGGGGTTTGAAGAAGTTTGACTATTGTTGACATGGGGGAGGGGGGAGTTCAAGATAAATTGACGTCAACAATGTTATTTTTTTACAATAAATTTAATAAATCAAAAGATAGGAAATTAGTCGGTGCGTTGATATGGCACACACTCGCTCGCCCGTCAACAGCCCACCAGTTTAATCCTAAACCGGTTGAGCTCTTGCCAAGGAAGTCATAGTCTTGCATCATCATATTTTGTTTTTATTCATTGTAGATTGTAGACTGTAGACATATTTTTTAAGAAAAGCTGTTACTAAATTCAAAGACTGCACTGAGCCATAGACATTTAAATAGTATAGCTATCCATGGACTTCTTTTAAACAGCATCTATGTTATATGTATAGATGCTATATATCAGTGGCGTCACTCGGGCTGGTGTCACCCAGTGCGGTAGCTCATGGTGTCACCCCCATGGTCCTCCTTCCGTAACAGACCATACAGAATCCTTAGTAATGTCATTTTGGTGTCGCCCCCTCTGATGGTGTCACCCGGTGCAGTCCGCACCCCCCGCATCCCCCTAGCGACGCCACTGCTGTGCCTGCTAGTCATTTATTTAACTATGATCGGTTATCCGCTTATGAAATCCGACTAGACCGAGCAGTGTGTGCTCTGTAAAATTTGCAATTTTTCATTTTGGTGTCACCCCTCTGACATGGTGTCACCCAGTGCGGTCCGCACCCCCCGCACCCCCCTAGCGACGCCACTGCTATATATATTGAAGTCCATGAGCTATCCCTCCAAGGATGGATAAATGAGCCTAGGAAACTTGAGAGCTTGACTTTTATACAGTCATCTTTAACATAATACATAAAATAAATTATGTAGCCTACACAAGCATACAACTTCTTCAACCAGATGCAGTAACCTTAATGCCTTACAAATATTGTACACTTTGATAACAGACTCTTGTTCAGTTCAGGCAAATGCCCCCCCCCCCCATTTGCATGTGCTGTAAAATTGCTGTAGCCTAAATACGAAAATTACATTGCCCTCCCCCCCCCCCCCGCAAAAAGAATTCGGCCAATGCGAGTGGCTGCCAAAAGACACAGAGAGCTGATGGCAATTATTGCTCATGGAGAGATGTTAAGCGCAGAATGGTTAGATGAAGATTATGTTGACTTGTCGAGTGTATCGGTTCCACAAGAAATTAATGAATCAGCCACTATGCCCATTATAACAATTGATGAACATTTGGCTTCCCCATGGGAAGATGGTAGAAGCTAGAATATAAACTCTCGATTTTTTCATGAATTCAAAGTGTTATAGTCAATTTGAAATCTGTTAAACAAGTAAAAAAATGTATTAAATTTTATTTGTAGACCTGTTAATTTCCATAATTCTATTTTTAGCATAAAAGCCAGCCGTATAAAATATTGTTAGTTTGTGGGGGGTGGGGTAAAAAATTTTTTTGGGGGGGTCACTGAAAATTTGACAGTTGTTGACAAGGGGGGGGGGTGGTAAAAAATTCCCTAAAACTTTTTGACATAATTAATGGACGTACCGTTTTGGTACAATTCGGCCGGCGTTCGAACCCGTGACATCCCTCATCACTTGCACCACTTTAGGTAATCAGAAACATGAAAGATGTGTGCATTTAGTTCGATCTGGATTGAGGGATATGGACTGAATTGCCGTCCAAAATTAATTTTTTAAAAATCGGGGGATGGGACAGTAGTGAATGAGGCCACTTTAGCCTCAATGGGAAATTTAACATTACGAAAACACCTGGGCCACTTTAGCCTCAAGGGAAATTTAACATGGGAAATATTTTTGGGCTTGTTTAGCCTCAAGGGGAATTTAACATGGGAATAAATCGTGGGCCTGTTGAGTGTCAAAGGGAATTGAACATGGGAATAGATCGTGGGCCTGTTTAGCGTCAAGGGAAATTGAACATGGTGGGTCTGTATAGCGTCAAGGGGAATTGAATATGGCGGGACTGTCTAGGGACAATGATGGTAGAGGGCCAAACACAACAGAGACAGAGACAGACATACACTAGTACAAGCCTGAGATTTATATATAAAGCATTACCAAGACCTGAAATTTTGCTGGGGTGTTCAAAAATTTGCATAATTGTAATGATGCTATAAATAGCTATAATCAAGGAAATGCTCAACGATAAAATGGATGTGACTAAAAGTAACGCTAAAATGACGAAATTGTCCCAGAATTTAAAGGAAAATAAACATATCCCCGAAAATTAAGTTACAATGGTTTAGACTAAAATGGATAAAATTAGTAACTACTTACAATAGCAACTTGTGTGACGATCGTGGATAAATACCTATGTATCTATAATCAGCTGAAATTCATATGAAATCCCACTATCTATTTATAGCTCCAACTTGTGGGGTATTCCTTTGGAAAATCCCACTATCTTTTTATAGCCTCAGCTTGAGTGACGTTCCTGTTTATGAACTCTAGTACATATGCATAGCTACAACCTGTGGAAATCCCCAAGTCCATATTTATAGTCTTAAAATTTCCAGCGTCAGTGACGTCACTGTACTGAACACTAGGGATAAATGTCAACAGTGTTGCAAGTGGCTGACCTGAATACACGCTACTGTAGGTAGGTAGGTAGAATGTATTTGATAGGGATAAAGTGAGTTTTATAGAGACAAACAGAGACCAATGCACACACACACACACACACACACACACACACACACCACAGAGGGAAGAAGAAAAACCAAACCCAAAATATACTATTCCCACAGGGAATAGGAAAAAACCAACAAATATACTATCCAGACGTTCTTACACTAACACACACACACACACACACAGATCGAAGAATAAAACCAAAATTAAAATATACTATCCATACAAACGTACGCTAACGCATAAAATCCCCAAATATACTATCCACACAACGTCACTAACTCGTACAAACCCCAAATATACTATCCACACAGCGTCGCTAACGCATACAAACCGCAAATATACTATCCACACAACGTCACTAACGCGTACAAACCCCAAATTTACTATCCACACAACGTCGCTAACGCGTACAAACCCCAAATATACTATCCACACAACGTTACTAACGCGTACAAACCCCAAATATACTATCCATACAACGTCGCTAACGCGTACAAACCCCAAATATACTATCCACACAAACGTACGCGAACGCATAAAAACCCCAAATATACTATCCACACAACGTCGCTAACACGTACAAACCACAAATATACTATCCACACAAACGTACGCGAACGCATAAAACCCCCAAATATACTATCCACACAACGTCGCTAACGCATACAAACCCCAAATATACTATCCACACAACGTCGCTAACACGTACAAACCACAAATATACTATCCACACAAACGTACGCGAACGCATAAAACCCCCAAATATACTATCCACACAACGTCGCTAACGCATACAAACCCCAAATATACTATCCACACAACGTCGCTAACACGTACAAACCACAAATATACTATCCACACAAACGTACGCGAACGCATAAAACCCCCAAATATACTATCCACACAACGTCGCTAACGCATACAAACCCCAAATATACTATCCACACAACGTCGCTAACACGTACAAACCACAAATATACTATCCACACAAACGTACGCGAACGCATAAAACCCCCAAATATACTATCCACACAACGTCGCTAACGCATACAAACCCCAAATATACTATCCACACAACGTCGCTAACGCATACAAACCCAAATTATACTATCTACACGGAAGGGAGGGAAAACAAAACCAAATATACTATCCATACAAGCGTACGCAAACGCATACAAACCCCAAATATACTATCCACACAACGTCGCTTACGCATAAAAATCCCAAATATACTATCCACACAACGTCGCTAGCTCATACAAACCCCAAATATACTATCCACACAACGTCGCTAACGCATACAAACCCCAAATATATTATCCACACTCGGGAGGAAGAAGAAAAGAAAAACAACCAAATATACGATCTACACAACGTCCGCGAACACACACACACACACACACACACACACACACACTACAGAGGGAAGAAGAAGAAACCATTATACACTATCCACACGGAGTGAAGAAATAACCCTTTATATATACTATCAACAGAGAGTGAAGAAAATAACCCATTCTATTCCATCAACACAGAGTGAAGAAGAAAAAGTTTTTTGAAAGCACCTAAGCAATCACCTGCAATGACCAGCTCTGCCAAATACCTACACCCCACCCCCAACACTACAAAACCCATTTAACCCGTTATTTTATGGCATCGGTGTGTGATTTAGGAAACATCAAGACACAAAATGATGGATGAATAGACTGACTATTGTTTACCGACTTGCATGCCTAAAGAGCGTGCGTGAAGGAAAACATCCTTCCATTTCAATTCTAACTAAAACATGATCCAGAGGGATAGAGAGAGGTGAAAGAGCACAATTTCATAAAGTGTGAGTAAAAACAAAACACGCCATCCTTATTATACAATGTCAAGACCAAGAGATACTTACGTTTTCTTTCTGGTCTATTCTCTTTTAGAAGGTAGTATGAAATTTCACATCAGGGCCAACGCATCGGCTCACATTGTCAATTTTTCCATTTCCATGTCTTCACTGGCACAAGTTCTTCCTCATCTTCGATTTCTTCTTCTTCTGAATCCCTCTTCTCTTTTTCGTCTTGTTTCTGTTTCTTCTCTTTTCTCTTAGGGCACTCTGAATCCCAGTGTCCTTTCTCCTGACAACGATATTAGGTATCTTGACTTTTGTCTCTCTTTCTTAGACGAAGCAGGTATTCTGGAGACAAATACCCATTTACCTTTGCAGATATGGCATACTTCATCAGCACTTACACACTTTCGTATGACTCTCATCAAATCAACGACCAAAAGTGTAAGTTTGTTTGCCACTTTCGCCTGTGAATTATGCTTTCGTATGACTTTTAGCATATATTTGACCAGCAGGTCCATCTGTGCTGACTCTTCCATCTTCTTGATCGTTTGAGAGTGGAATGAATACTCTGACGCTAAGACACTCTCCTTATATACAAGGACCTGCTGCGTATGAAACCTATAAGATGAAACGATTTCATTGAGAAAGTAAACGGCAATGACGTGCCGTGTCGCCTCACACAAGACCTGAAATGTTAGCTCAGATCCGTGTCAGCGATTTCGAAGACGACATAACTGAGCTTTAATCAATGCTCTCCATCTATGCCACAAAACTACGAGTCCTGATTCACGCCAAAAGAAATTTCGTTCGGTCCATAAAAAATAGTATCACATCTGAGAAACGCAAAAACGAACTTCCAGAAAGCTGAAAACGACGGCTTACACCTACAACGTGAAATGTATGAGTTCAAGTAGTGCGTAAAACTTAGTCAAATTAAATTTTTATAGTCAAGACGAAACGATCTCTTTTCGAAGAAGAAAGCAGACACCAAGCGACAATGGCGATCCGTGTCACACAACACTTTTCAAAATGTATATTATCAGAGGTTTGTTCTAGCGATCTGCACGGTTAAATTAAATGTTGATGTATTTTGCAATAAGACGGACACAATTTCCATGGGATCGCCCATGGTACCATTGTTCGTGCATTAGTTTAATTTTTTTTAATATTTTTTTTTATATAAATCGCCTATAGGATAGACCCAGTAAAGCATGACCATTCTCGTCACTGTGTGAATAGCTACTCAAGTCAATTCGAAGTGAACGCGGTGAGAAAATAAGTATAGCCAATGAAATGGCTTACAACGGGTGATGCATTGTTTTGTTCTACGACTGTGTGGCGTAATAATCCCTATGCTCTTGCGTTGTTACCATTACAGTGCAGACAGACTGAAATGTGAACTTACAAGCCCTCTTTGTGTATTGTACCATTTCTTCTTACCACATCAAAATACTGAGCGTCACAGTATTGGTTCGCGTTTTTAAGCTGACCATTTTTTTATATCTTACTTAAACATTTTAACATAAACACTCACACTCACATCGATAGAGTCAGAACAGACGTGTTACAGTATTGAGGGGCATGTTATCTTTTTTTTTTCTTCAAATTAATAAATTTGGGGTTTGTATGAAGTAAAGAACCGAAAGTACAGTGAACCTCAAGGATGATGACCCAATCTGTCTGTCTATTGATGCGTGTATTTACTTAAGAAGAAATATGATCTCTAAAACACAAAGAGATACGGCAAGCATGATTAGAATGAACACAACGATGTTTTCCTTCACGCCCGTGTAATTTAGAGTTTCAATCCTCTTTCAAGACAAACTTGGTTTCCTTTTGTAGGGCTTGAAATAAAAAAAACTGAAAAATCTTAAGCACTTTGCTATAAATAATTTCATCAACAGACTAAATAACATAAATACCGTTACAACACTAGAAAGTCTTAAATCTTCTATCAAAAAGAAATGCATCAAAAAATTAAAGATTAACGATAACTAACCAATGAAACCGAATTTAACAAAGGCAATGACATGTGAAGAAATGTCTCTCACTTTGGAAAGGTAGGCGGATGTAATCTGTCATGCACCATCAACTTGAAAAAAAATTATAAACAGAGAGAAATCTGAATTCAAAATTCAGTTGGTTTTTTTTTTCAAAATTGTTTCGTTTCTTTTTTCTTTTTTGGAACAAATCTAAGCACTAATATAGAGTGGAAAAGGGAAAATGCACATAAAAGCTTTGATATTTCTGAAAAAATGAGGGGATATTCCTAATGTTCATAATCACCTATATATGCTTGGACTTGTCTGTGATTTATCCACAAAACAAGATGTACATATTTCATGTCAAGCTGCAAATGTGTGCGTGTTTTGGAAAATGGTAAAAATTGGATATACAATTTTCTCGTGACACTTATAAAGTGAAGAGTCTGTGCAAGTGTCAAAAGCCAAAGTCATATAAGTTTTGTATTTTGTACGGCTTGTAAAGATTTCCACTTTAGAAAATGTGAAGTATCACAAGTCATTATCACAAACAGAAGTGGAACATAGGGGCTTGCAAGAAAGAAAATAACCCAGACAGTTGGTGTCATCAAGAGTGCTAGAGACGGTACCCGAACTTGCTTGCTTGCTTACTTGAATTAAAGTGATTTTCGCTCCAATGGAGCATGTATCACTGGTTTAATCACGCACCGCGTGATTTTTAATTACTCCTGGGGAAGGAAAGAGAGCCTCATCCCCTAGGCTTTTATGTACTCACAGACTACTTTTAAATTTAGCCACTCAGGTGTAGGACTAACTAGTCCTTAACAACCTGACGGAAAGGCTTTAAACATGAGTGGGAATAGTCTCACCACACATTCATTTTTCTTAGTTGGTTTGAAATGCCTCAGGTGTCAATCCAAGCAGTATGTAAAGCCCTCTACGATTGGTCGGTAGCGATGACGTCACATTAGGACACATGGGCGTGTGGCAGGTGGAAATCGTTCCACATTCTGCCACGTGTACGATGTCCGAGCGTGGTAAAGGAGGTGTAAAGGTGCTCAGCAAGCCA
The DNA here is from genome assembly GCA_028554795.2 of Sinohyriopsis cumingii. Taxonomy (NCBI): domain Eukaryota; kingdom Metazoa; phylum Mollusca; class Bivalvia; order Unionida; family Unionidae; genus Sinohyriopsis; species Sinohyriopsis cumingii. The sequence goes on along the minus strand of CM068841.1, from coordinate 21,394,151 downwards.
GCGATGGATGTTAAGTACTCCCCAAAACGCCAGCCCGTACTTATTTCAAATCATGTCCCGTTTTTGCTAATGGACAATAAAAAGTACCAATAATGTGTTTTCCACCTGTGCAATTAGTTCAAATATAACGAGTCTGAACATTAGGAATATCCCCTCATTTTTTTCAGAAATATCAAAGCTTTTATGTGCATTTTCCCTTTTCCACTCTATATTAGTGCTTAGATTTGTTCCAAAAAAGAAAAAAGAAACGAAACAATTTTGAAAAAAAAAACAACTGAATTTTGAATTCAGATTTCTCTCTGTTTATAATTTTTTTTCAAGTTGATGGTGCATGACAGATTACATTCGCCTACCTTTCCAAAGTGAGAGACATTTCTTCACATGTCATTGCCTTTGTTAAATTCGGTTTCATTGGTTAGTTATTGTTAATCTTTAATTTTTTGATGCATTTCTTTTTGATAGAAGATTTAAGACTTTCTAGTGTTGTAACGGTATTTATGTTATTTAGTCTGTTGATGAAATTATTTATAGCAAAGTGCTTAAGATTTTTCAGTTTTTTTTTTATTTCAAGCCCTACAAAAGGAGACCAAGTTTGTCTTGAAAGAGGATTGAAACTCTAAATTACACGGGCGTGAAGGAAAACATCGTTGTGTTCATTCTAATCATGCTTGCCGTATCTCTTTGTGTTTTAGAGGTCATATTTCTTCTTAAGTAAATACACGCATCAATAGACAGACAGATTGGGTCATCATCCTTGAGGTTCACTGTACTTTCGGTTCTTTACTTCATACAAACCCCAAATTTATTAGTTTGAAGAAAAAAAAAAGATAACATGCCCCTCAATACTGTAACACGTCTGTTCTGACTCTATCGATGTGAGTGTGAGTGTTTATGTTAAAATGTTTAAGTAAGATATAAAAAAATGGTCAGCTTGAAAACGCGAACCAATACTGTGACGCTCAGTATTTTGATGTGGTAAGAAGAAATGGTACAATACACAAAGAGGGCTTGTAAGTTCACATTTCAGTCTGTCTGCACTGTAATGGTAACAACGCAAGAGCATAGGGATTATTACGCCACACAGTCGTAGAACAAAACAATGCATCACCCGTTGTAAGCCATTTCATTGGCTATACTTATTTTCTCACCGCGTTCACTTCGAATTGACTTGAGTAGCTATTCACACAGTGACGAGAATGGCCATGCTTTACTGGGTCTATCCTATAGGCGATTTATATAAAAAAAAATATTAAAAAAAATTAAACTAATGCACGAACAATGGTACCATGGGCGATCCCATGGAAATTGTGTCCGTCTTATTGCAAAATACATCAACATTTAATTTAACCGTGCAGATCGCTAGAACAAACCTCTGATAATATACACTTTGAAAAGTGTTGTGTGACACGGATCGCCATTGTCGCTTGGTGTCTGCTTTCTTCTTCGAAAAGAGATCGTTTCGTCTTGACTATAAAAATTTAATTTGACTAAGTTTTACGCACTACTTGAACTCATACATTTCACGTTGTAGGTGTAAGCCGTCGTTTTCAGCTTTCTGGAAGTTCGTTTTTGCGTTTCTCAGATGTGATACTATTTTTTATGGACCGAACGAAATTTCTTTTGGCGTGAATCAGGACTCGTAGTTTTGTGGCATAGATGGAGAGCATTGATTAAAGCTCAGTTATGTCGTCTTCGAAATCGCTGACACGGATCTGAGCTAACATTTCAGGTCTTGTGTGAGGCGACACGGCACGTCATTGCCGTTTACTTTCTCAATGAAATCGTTTCATCTTATAGGTTTCATACGCAGCAGGTCCTTGTATATAAGGAGAGTGTCTTAGCGTCAGAGTATTCATTCCACTCTCAAACGATCAAGAAGATGGAAGAGTCAGCACAGATGGACCTGCTGGTCAAATATATGCTAAAAGTCATACGAAAGCATAATTCACAGGCGAAAGTGGCAAACAAACTTACACTTTTGGTCGTTGATTTGATGAGAGTCATACGAAAGTGTGTAAGTGCTGATGAAGTATGCCATATCTGCAAAGGTAAATGGGTATTTGTCTCCAGAATACCTGCTTCGTCTAAGAAAGAGAGACAAAAGTCAAGATACCTAATATCGTTGTCAGGAGAAAGGACACTGGGATTCAGAGTGCCCTAAGAGAAAAGAGAAGAAACAGAAACAAGACGAAAAAGAGAAGAGGGATTCAGAAGAAGAAGAAATCGAAGATGAGGAAGAACTTGTGCCAGTGAAGACATGGAAATGGAAAAATTGACAATGTGAGCCGATGCGTTGGCCCTGATGTGAAATTTCATACTACCTTCTAAAAGAGAATAGACCAGAAAGAAAACGTAAGTATCTCTTGGTCTTGACATTGTATAATAAGGATGGCGTGTTTTGTTTTTACTCACACTTTATGAAATTGTGCTCTTTCACCTCTCTCTATCCCTCTGGATCATGTTTTAGTTAGAATTGAAATGGAAGGATGTTTTCCTTCACGCACGCTCTTTAGGCATGTAAGTCGGTAAACAATAGTCAGTCTATTCATCCATCATTTTGTGTCTTGATGTTTCCTAAATCACACACCGATGCCATAAAATAACGGGTTAAATGGGTTTTGTAGTGTTGGGGGTGGGGTGTAGGTATTTGGCAGAGCTGGTCATTGCAGGTGATTGCTTAGGTGCTTTCAAAAAACTTTTTCTTCTTCACTCTGTGTTGATGGAATAGAATGGGTTATTTTCTTCACTCTCTGTTGATAGTATATATAAAGGGTTATTTCTTCACTCCGTGTGGATAGTGTATAATGGTTTCTTCTTCTTCCCTCTGTAGTGTGTGTGTGTGTGTGTGTGTGTGTGTGTGTGTGTGTGTGTGTGTTCGCGGACGTTGTGTAGATCGTATATTTGGTTGTTTTTCTTTTCTTCTTCCTCCCGAGTGTGGATAATATATTTGGGGTTTGTATGCGTTAGCGACGTTGTGTGGATAGTATATTTGGGGTTTGTATGAGCTAGCGACGTTGTGTGGATAGTATATTTGGGATTTTTATGCGTAAGCGACGTTGTGTGGATAGTATATTTGGGGTTTGTATGCGTTTGCGTACGCTTGTATGGATAGTATATTTGGTTTTGTTTTCCCTCCCTTCCGTGTAGATAGTATAATTTGGGTTTGTATGCGTTAGCGACGTTGTGTGGATAGTATATTTGGGGTTTGTATGCGTTAGCGACGTTGTGTGGATAGTATATTTGGGGGTTTTATGCGTTCGCGTACGTTTGTGTGGATAGTATATTTGTGGTTTGTACGTGTTAGCGACGTTGTGTGGATAGTATATTTGGGGTTTGTATGCGTTAGCGACGTTGTGTGGATAGTATATTTGGGGGTTTTATGCGTTCGCGTACGTTTGTGTGGATAGTATATTTGTGGTTTGTACGTGTTAGCGACGTTGTGTGGATAGTATATTTGGGGTTTTTATGCGTTCGCGTACGTTTGTGTGGATAGTATATTTGGGGTTTGTATGCGTTAGCGACGTTGTGTGGATAGTATATTTGGGGTTTGTATGCGTTAGCGACGTTGTGTGGATAGTATATTTGGGGTTTGTATGCGTTAGCGACGTTGTGTGGATAGTATATTTGGGGGTTTTATGCGTTCGCGTACGTTTGTGTGGATAGTATATTTGTGGTTTGTACGTGTTAACGACGTTGTGTGGATAGTATATTTGGGGTTTGTACGCGTTAGCGACGTTGTATGGATAGTATATTTGGGGTTTGTACGCGTTAGTGACGTTGTGTGGATAGTATATTTGGGGTTTGTACGCGTTAGCAACGTTGTGTGGATAGTAAATTTGGGGTTTGTACGCGTTAGTGACGTTGTGTGGATAGTATATTTGCGGTTTGTATGCGTTAGCGACGTTGTGTGGATAGTATATTTGGGGTTTGTACGCGTTAGTGACGTTGTGTGGATAGTATATTTGGGGATTTTATGCGTTAGCGTACGTTTGTATGGATAGTATGTTTTAATTTTGGTTTTATTCTTCGATCTGTGTGTGTGTGTGTGTGTGTTAGTGTAAGAACGTCTGGATAGTATATTTGTTGGTTTTTTCCTATTCCCTGTGGGAATAGTATATTTTGGGTTTGGTTTTTCTTCTTCCCTCTGTGGTGTGTGTGTGTGTGTGTGTGTGTGTGTGTGCATTGGTCTCTGTTTGTCCCTATAAAACTCACTTTATCCCTATCAAATACATTCTACCTACCTACCTACAGTAGCGTGTATTCAGGTCAGCCACTTGCAACACTGTTGACATTTATCCCTAGTGTTCAGTACAGTGACGTCACTGACGCTGGAAATTTTAAGACTATAAATATGGACTTGGGGATTTCCACAGGTTGTAGCTATACATATGTACTACAGGAACGTCACTCAAGCTGAGGCTATAAAAAGATAGTGGGATTTTCCAAAGGAATACCCCACAAGTTGGAGCTATAAATAGATAGTGGGATTTCATATGAATTTCAGCTGATTATAGATACATAGGTATTTATCCACGATCGTCACACAAGTTGCTATTGTAAGTAGTTACTAATTTTATCCATTTTAGTCTAAACCATTGTAACTTAATTTTCGGGGATATGTTTATTTTCTTTTAAATTCTGGGACAATTTCGTCATTTTAGCGTTACTTTTAGTCACATCCATTTTGTCGTTGAGCATTTCCTTGATTATAGCTATTTATAGCATCATTACAATTATGCAAATTTTTGAACACCCCAGCAAAATTTCAGGTCTTGGTAATGCTTTATATATAAATCTCAGGCTTGTACTAGTGTATGTCTGTCTCTGTCTCTGTTGTGTTTGGCCCTCTACCATCATTGTCCCTAGACAGTCCCGCCATATTCAATTCCCCTTGACGCTATACAGACCCACCATGTTCAATTTCCCTTGACGCTAAACAGGCCCACGATCTATTCCCATGTTCAATTCCCTTTGACACTCAACAGGCCCACGATTTATTCCCATGTTAAATTCCCCTTGAGGCTAAACAAGCCCAAAAATATTTCCCATGTTAAATTTCCCTTGAGGCTAAAGTGGCCCAGGTGTTTTCGTAATGTTAAATTTCCCATTGAGGCTAAAGTGGCCCAGGGGTGTTTTTAATGCTAATTCCCACTGAGGCTGAAGTCTCCCCATTCACTACTTGGGACCTTCGTGGACCAATTTGAAATAAAAATAATTTTAATAAATCACTGCAGTGTGTTAAGAAAAATATTTTCACTGTGTTCGATACAATTATGCCTATGATAAAGAGAAATGTATGTGCCATTACTTGGTCAAGTGGTAAATATGGCCATTGGCTAAACATGAGTACCTTTTTAAAATCCCATAACATGCATTTTTTTCATTCATTATTTTGTTTATTATGTGCTTATATGCATTAAATTAGGAAAGATAATTATATTAATATTTATATTTTCCGGTCTTATATATTGAAAACACAGCAGAAAAAAAAAACAACAGCTAACAGCTAACCTTATCGCGCAGGATACCGTAAGAAATCTGTTACTTTAATCTGTTAGACATATTGCTTGCCGATATGTTTGACCGTAAAATGAAAGAAAATTTGCTTGTTCCGACTGAATAAACGTATATGTTTCATCTTAGTGGCTGAAAAACTTAAGTATTTTAACTCGTTGCTTTGCAGCCCGTGAAAGTACTGACTTTTTTTAATTATATTACCACTCGCTGCATTGTAACCGTTATTCATTCAATGTTCAGTACATCTACTCTCAAAACGTAGATATCCTCTGTCACTAATTGCGTTATGAATCGTAACATGACTTTTATTTTCATGTGATAAACTATGATCATCTAATCCTGAGTCCTTCGTACATTTTGTTTATATTTTGTTTTGCGATGGAAGCTTTAGATAAATAAATTATCAAAAATCGGAATTGAAGCATAGCTTAGGCAGCGATGCTGATGAGTTCTATTGATTCAAACAACAAAAACAACAATGCTTATATTTATAACAATGCTATTATGTACATCATATTGCCATATTCTATGTATCGATGGTATCACACCGATTCAATTGATCATCATTAGCAATTTTGTGCTCCTGTGTGATTACTAATCTCCATATTGATACCTTCATTAAGCGAACACAATTAGGCGGTTAACGCTGAACATTCAAGAGTTTTCGAGATAGCAAAGTTACTATGTCATAATTCTATTGATTACATCTCGTGCAAACAATTCCCATCGTAAATTTCCATGGTGACCAGAAGAGCTTTTGACAGACGACACAAGGTGCGCGAAATATCGACCAATCAGAAAGTGATGTCACACTCGCTGCAGATAAGCAGGAAAAGACTATCGGTTGTTGAACAAAACTCATAACAATTAAACAGTTGTGTATTGAACCATTGTCGAGGAATGTATCGTCTGCGTATTAGAGGCAAGAAAAGGCAATTTTATATCCCCAAATCAAAGCTGAACTCAACAAGGAGGGAGATTCAAAACGGTAAGGTGTGTCAGTGGATCATCATGTAGTTGAAGGTTATCTTGTAAACGTGGTCAAAATCATTCCATGATAACACAATTGTAAATATATGTACGTACAATGCATATTTACATCTTGCATTTTTACGCTGGCTTAACGATGTTGTAGTAACTATTACAGATGTATGGTTTTTTCTCGCGCCATGTATTTTTGTTTGGGAGGGGCGGGGTCGCCTTAAGCCGGCTATTAACGCCACACTTTTTGTGTGTAACAATTGGATATTTTTTCACCCTCGAACAAAAAAATAAATTAAAAAAAATCAGCAGCAAAAGTCTAAATTTTGAAGGGGAATCTAAAAATTCACACAGGATAAAAGAAGATTTATGTCAAGAATTAAGATAAAAGTGCATTTAATCCCTTCTGAATGTTCTATGAAAAGTTGTTATGAACCGATCAGTAAGAAAGATTTTTACAATTCTTAGAAACTTTCAAGATATTTAGTGAAATTGGGACCTGGCAGAATACTGTAGATTTAGTGTTGAAAGCCAAACATACTTTCGTTTGTAGTTACCAATGAACTCATTGAACTGTGTTAATTATCTGTTGTATTCTCTGATTTGATGTAATGATACTAAATATCAACAATTTAAGGAGTCTTTTTTAAAATTATTTTGATTTATTTACAAATTTTTGTCCACATCTTGCATATCTTTGGCTATTCATTCATTGAGCACCATCATATTCACCTAAGTCAGTGGTTCCCATCTTTTTATTGCTGTGACCCTAAACTGGTGACCAACAAAACTTCCTGACCCAAATGCTCATGATATATGATTTCTTCTGATGACCCTACTGAGGACCCCTCCCTCTTTGTAACCCTGATTTAGGTTGGTACCTGTGGTTGGGAACTGCTGTCTGAAGTGACCATGGAAACCTCATCCTCCAAGTACTTGCTGTTTGTGTTGCACAGATGTAAAGTCCTTTATCTTTGGTTGTATAGTGCCACACATGTATATCAGTTTGGAAAGAATGAAAGAAAGTTTTGAAATAACTGTAACAACAAAGTAGCACTGATTACAGTAATGGTGGTGGTGGTAGTTTCAAGGTAATACATGTTCTTACATAGTTATATGAAACATGGGGTGGACTTGTAATGCATAGAAAATAGCACCATTGTCAAAACACATTATGATGATGTATATGTTTGTTTTGAGACTTTACTCATTGAAAGTTATTTATTTCACACCTGCTTGGTGAGATACTATAGGCAGTTCATTTACAAATACTGCTTTCATATGAAAACTTCCTTCTCATTAAAAATTCCCATCCCGAAATGAAAATATGGAGAAATCAGTGCTTTAATAACTAGGTAACTATTGGACAAATTTACTTGACACCTTTTTATTCGATGTTTTGATTATTTTTTTTATTGTCATTCTTAAGAATAGTTGTTGACAAATATTATCCTTTTAATTTTTAGATAACACTTGGAAAACAAGCAGAAGCATGACAGATGAGATTGTATAATAATTCTTTAATGAACACAATGACATTTTGGGACACATAAAGTGGCGTCCATCTCCAAATCATAAAGGAAGGCAATGGGAGACAAGTATAAGAAGAAGAAAACACCGATATTTGCCAATGGCATCCAGCTGGAGGAGATCAATGGTGATGCTGGCAAGATGGTAAATGGGTTGGAGAAAATAGATTCTATTTCTGTTGGACAGGATAGCGTTGGAAAAAAGAGCACCAATATCTTTGCATTAAAAAGTGGTAAGGTCACTCCAGCTGATTCTGATTCGCGGCCAGGCACCTCAAACACTCAGACAAGGAAATCTGCATGGGAGCGTGCTCAGGAAAAGTATGAGGCAGAATCTCAGCGGCCAAAAAGCCAGGTCACAACCAGAAAACTAACAGATGATTTAATTCCGCTTGGCAGTGGAGGCATTTGCAGTATAGATGATTGCAAAGAAATTGTTCGAAGTAAAAGGTTTAAAGACACAAAACTTGAAAATTTGTACCAGAGATATTTCTTCAAATTGGATCAGTACAACCTGACAATATTAATGGGACTTTTCTGCGTAATATGTGTAATGCTTATAATATTTTATTATATTGGTGGTGCGACTCTTCCAGCCAGAGGGGTTACCCTCGGTGTTGTGATAACTGTCTTTGTCGTCCTAGAGGTTGTGTGCAATAGAACATTGTTTAATCAAAGCCAGTTAATTTTATTATGCTACATTATAATTGTTTTGTTATGTGGAATTGTTATTTTAATAACAATAGACTGTGATCCACACTCTGCCACAGATGGAGTCTGGTGCACAATTTGTTTTATCTACATGTCCTATACCCTTTTACCTGTTCGGATGCGAGTAGCTGTATTTAGTGCCATGACCTTATCTGTGATACATGTTGTCATCACAATTGGACGCAATCACATGGACTCCTTTGTCTGGAAACAGGTAAATATAAACAGTATCATTTTTTTCCCCTCTACATTATCTGATAGCAGAGACATAAGTATGACTTTAATACAGAGACAGCGGCAGAATCATCTTTGCTGGCAATATTAGAATTTAAAAAAGATATTGAAAATCATATATACATGTATACTATAGATAACAGCTTGATTTGTAAACAAGGCTGATTATCTGCCAGCTTATTTTTATGCCTAGTTTTTGGAAGAATATAGCCGCATTGTGAAAATCTGTCAGTCAGTGTGTACACAAAGCATCATTTTCCATGTATTTTTATCCCAGTGCTTTAGTAAAGGATGTTTTGATACTGTCCATTCATCCATTACCACATCTAAGCCTCTTGGTGGAAATTAACAAATCTCATGGGTCTCTTGGGTGAAAGATCTTATATACAAAAATATCAGCTATAGTGAGGTGCAAATATTTCCTGATCAGGAAGATAAAGAACTCTAAATGAATAAAACAGAATCAATTGGGTATTTTATTTCCAGGTTTGGAAGTAATTACACTATATGAAATCAATTGGGTATTTTACTTCCAGGTTTGGAAGTAATTACACTATTTGAAATCAATTGGGTATTTTACTTCCAGGTTTGGAAGTAATTACACTATTTGAAATCAATTGGGTATTTTACTTCCAGGTTTGGAAGTAATTACACTATTTGAAATCAATTGGGTATTTTATTTCCAGGTTTGGAAGTAATTACACTATTTGAAATCAATTGGGTATTTTATTTCCAGGTTTGGAAGTAATTACACTATTTGAAATCAATTGGGTATTTTATTTCCAGGTTTGGAAGTAATTACACTATTTGAAATCAATTGGGTATTTTATTTCCAGGTTTGGAAGTAATTACACTATTTGAAATCAACTGGGTATTTTACTTCCAGGTTTGGAAGTAATTACACTATTTGAAATCAGTTGGAGTATTTTGTTAACTCTGCAGGAACACAAAATTAAAATGCTGCAGGGCACAAACTTAAAACACTGCAGGAACTACTAGCTGGAACACAAACTTAAAACACTGCAGGACACAAACTTAAAACACTACAGGAACTACTACATGTAGCAGGAACATAAACTTAAAACACTGCAGGACACAAACTTAAAACACTGTAGGACACAAACTAAAAATCTTAACCATTACAATGTTATTCATGCCTTTTAGAATATATCAATTGGTTTATTAACCAAAAAAATTCAAGGCACATTTTGAACATATGGTTCTGCTTGAGTAAGTGTTCTTGCAATTATCAAGCACTATCATTTTGAATTTGAATGGCTAATCTGATAGCATTGAGTTCTTCATTTTGAGTTAAGAGCCTTGTCCAAAGACAAATCACATCTGACTGTAGCGGGTCTGGGCCTATTCAGTAGCAGCATTTGAACCTGCACTCAATTGACTGCAAAGTCTGCCATGCTGTTACTGTAGCTCCTACCTCCTTTGGCCAGAGTTTGATGAACACATTAACCCCTGGAGGTTTTTGTCATTTTCGCCTGAAATTCGAGTAGGAAACACATTTTGAAAGCTATTTCTGAATACATATTAAAACGCCAACTTCCATGTGATCTTCCAATAACATAATGCCTAGCTGTGTTAGAAACATCGTTTTTCATTGGCTATTTGGCTTGCGCATGAGCAGAAGGGTTAATAATGGAGTTCTTTTTTATTGTGCTTAACAGACCTATTATTTTCGTATTGATACCACTCTTTATTCCAAATACCCATCTTATTCTACTTTTTGCAAAGGTTCATCTGTCTGTTTGCAGTTCATACCAGTCTGCCTTAGATCTGAGACTGAAAGGTCTAAAATCCGGACACAAAATCAGATTCTGACCACAGGCGAATTTTAGGTGGAAAAAAAATTGGGTCCAAAAAAATGATGTTTTTCCCTCTGTATTTTGTAGTGCAACTACAAATTCCAGATTATTTGTTATCATTGTGGAGCTACATCTGTGTACATTTCTATAATACCACCAACTTTAGTGTATCGTACATGACCTTGATGTTACATAGCTCGGCAGTAGGCTGCTACCTCCTGCCATGTAAACTCGTCACCAGGGATTGATGTGTTAAAGAGGGGGAATCTTCTCAAAGACAGATTTTTAATTTCATAAATCAGGGCCTGTATTTGTATAAGAACAAGATCTATGAATAGACCCCTTATAGTATGCTTGAATTGTTATGTATAAATAATTGGCATTGTTTTTTTAGTTTTTTAAATTTGTTATTTGCTATGGGTTATGTAAAATTGTATTTTGTAGTTGACTTTACCAAAATCAAGTTTATTTTCTACCTGACTAGAAACATTGATTTTGGTTTTGTAAAAAATATGTTTATCGCAATCTGTGTCCAGAACATTTGAAATTCCCCATGAAATGCTGTATTATAATCTAGTAACAGACCTTGTCTAATTATAGCTGGGATTATTCTGGAAATGAACTTTTGTCATACATCCTGGTTCTTCTTTTGCGTCTTAGTTGTTTATATAATCATATTTATTTAAAAATTATTTTTTCGTACTATAAGATCTTGAGGCTGAATCAATTGTTTTGTTCCGTGTTTGATTTGGGCAGAAATTATGTAAATGATTCTTCTTTAGAAACACAAAGTGGACTATAATATTCTTTGAAAGAGACATTAACTGGGAATTATTGTGAACTCGAACAAAGAAACCTTGGATTATATGACAGTGATTCAACAAAAGACTGTTGGCACATCATTACAATTCAGTTTGCTGGTACATTAGTACATTAGAGACTACCAGCCAGTACAGGCATATTGACACTTTCAGCATTGGAAATTATTTGGAAGACCACTTAAGTTTATTCAGAACTGTTTTTATTAGGACTTTTGTTAGAAATTCTAGGATTATTTGGAATGTAGTTTGAAATACCATAAGTTATTTTTACATTTTCACTTTTTATTCTAGGGAAATAAATTGAATTTTACAATACTTGTTGGTTTTCACTTATTTGTATTACTTATTTCAAGACCATAGAGTTGTGGTAGAATATATATGTCTGACATGCAGGAGACAGCATTGGTTTTTCTACAACACAAACTACAGGTCTTTGGACAAAATGATTAAAATTAATTAGTTTTGCATGATTTTGATGCAGGAAAAAAACGTAGTTGTAGTACAGCTATATGACATTGTCATAAGGCATAATTGCTGCCACTGTACTAATAAAGAAGATAAACACCTGTAAATTTTATCTTCATTTGTTTGGCTATTTATCAGGCATTTATATTCAAGCAATCAGTATAAAGGGATTTATTCATAGATGCTGTTACTAGACACATACTGGCCTTCATTTACAAACTTGAAAATCTCTCCCCTTGAGAAAATTCTCTCTTCTTCAATCCCATTCTTAAGAAATCTCATCACATCAATGACTGTTTTGGTGTCAATGAATATCATCTTACACAGAAAGACAGAATTAAAGCTATCTGTTGTCTTTGAGCATGTGACCTTCATTGGAGTCTCTTATCAACACGTCATTATTATCTTCTTCAGCTTACATACAATCATGGCTATACATGATATTTTTCCATTAGTGACATTATCCTTATTTACCTCCTGTTAGGAGGGTGCGGTGTAACAGGTGTATCTGCATATTATCGTATGGATATCACTGGTGTGTATTCTCCAGGACATTTTAAGTGAAAATGATTTTGCAGTATTTCAATAAAGAGTAAAACTGGTACAACTAAAATTTCTGATTTAGCCTTAATTTATTTTGTTTGAAGATTTGGTCTCTTAAAGTGGTGTTCTAAAATGCGAAAAATATTTATGAAAGATGTGACCATTGAGAAACTGGTGGAAATACCGTACGTTGCATTTCAACCCGACAGATGTGGACCTGAACTCTTGTATGAGCAGGTGCAGTGTAAAAGGGAAGCATTTTTGACTGAAATTCTCCAAGATTTAAAATCAATCTATATTTTGTAACCTTTCCATTTCTTTGCAACATAATGTGGTGGTCAAGTTTTCTGTGGGATGATCAGCATAACAATGTTCATCAACACCATATTATCATAACTGCCATCTTGGCCAGAGTAGAAGTGAAAGTTAAACAGTATCCTATGATCTTATACACGTAGTTCAGATTCTCCCATATGTAATGTGGTGTCCATGTAATTGTTCCCTTAGAGAGATTTAAAATAAATTAAACTTCTATGATACTTTGATTTTTTCCTCACTCTTTGATCTTATTTTTTGCTTTCTACAGATTTTCTTCAGTATTTCGCAAAACACTGTTTTTTATCGCAGTACATAAATTATGGCAATAAGTAACCTAGTCTTGTAGCTTCTCAAGATCCAGTGGGTGAAAGGGTCACAAATGCTTTTAATTTTAATTATGTTTTCTTTTTAAAATTGGGCTAGTTACATAAAGTTTACATGATCATAAAAGTATCTTTGGTTACCTAGACTTATTGGAGAAGGGAGTTTCTTCCCCTGTATATTATTGGTAGTGCTCATAAATTCCACTTGTCTACTCATATTTGCCAGTGGTGGCTGAGGAAAGCCAACATTATTTCAAAATGCTCCTTTAATTGGAGGATAGGCATTTTCAGCTGATTGAGTATAATATACAGTAGTATGATGAATACAATTGATACAGGACAAGTAAAACGTCTGGAGTCACTTGGCATGCAGGACAGGTAAAAGCTTTTGAGTCCCTTGATCTGCAGGACAAGTAGCCCTGATTAGGTTTCTAATAGGTTAGCTGCTTTAACCTTTTGGCAGTAAAATAATATGGATAACAATGCCGCTATATTCATTTTCATTGCTTGTCCAGGTTTTCGTTGTGACATGCGATTTACATGTCCTACATAGTTCTTTAATTTCTGCTTAGATTGCAAATACCATATATACTCACTTATAAGTTAAGTCTAACTGCAAATTTCACAGACCCACATCTGCCAGGAGTAATTGGTTAGAACAATCAGTATTAAGACTCAGATCTGCTGTCATGTTATGTGATGACAGACCTGTGTCTGTGTTGTTTGCAGCTCGTCTGACTTTTAAGCAAGTGTATAAGTCAGATGTTCTATAGATTTTTCATTAGTGAGGAACAGTTAAGTTAATCAATACATAAGGTAGAAGTGATTGTTTTGTCTGACAAGTGGTACAGCTTAGAGTTGGCATAAAGGTGGGTGAAGTTTGATAGATAGTAGACTTTTTGTGCTTCCATCAATTATCATGCTAGTTTGCTTTACATGTTGTTGATTTGTATTAGTAACCATATTACAGTTCCTGAGCTTATGAATTTATGCCAAGAATCAGTAAAATACAATCAAGGCTTGAATTGAACACTTATATACTGCAAAAGAGGGGGAATTTTTTGTATGCCTTTTAGTAACAAGAGATGCATAATTTCAGAGACATAAAATGAAGATTTTTTTTGGCATTGATTCCTTTTTCAGGACATCATCTGTTCATTGGTGTTCATTAGTGTGACCATTACCTGCTGATAATGTACAGCGGACAAGAACAACCATTGTTTTCAAGGTGCAGCAGTCATTTTTTTGCACTCCCACAAATTTCATTCACCAAATTAATATGGAAAAACTATAAGAAAAAAACAATGACAAATAATGAAAAGTATCATACTGAGTTGGTTGATTTGTTTGGATGTTGTATTTTTGGTTTTCTTTAAACAAAAAGTGACTGTTTAGTTCCCAGGCACTATATTATATATATTTTTTTTACAAACGTTATATTTTTTTTGAATATTGCAGATATAATTATATTTATTGTATAACCATTTAATCACATGTTTGACAGTGACACATATGTGAGTGTGATAGCCAAATGTTAAATTTATTCTGGCCAAATCAAACTTTTGGTAAACTTCCTGATTTTAAAAAAAGTTATCTTCTTTTGTTATTTACAAGCTTATTGTATTACATGCACGTATTCATATGTAAGACCGTTGTTGTTGTTGTAGTAGGGTTTAACGCCATTTCTCAGCACACGGTAGGCTCTACATGGCGGCCAATATTAATGGTGGAGGAAGAACCCGGTAAAGCCCTGGAGAGAACCACCGACCCACGAGAAGCTACTGGCAAGCTTTCTCACATACCCACATTAGCTGAATCCGAGACTCGAACCTACGCAGACAGAGGTGAGATGGCAGTGATCCGTAATGGAGAGCGCTTTAGACCACTCGGACACTCGCCCCCCCCCCCCCCCATGTAAGACAGCGAATCATCCTAAGGTTTTTAGGAGAGCACTTGTTCTGCTTGAAATTTACCTCTAAATATTTTCTTGTTGAGCACGTGTATTTTATCTTTACTGGTCCTTTCTGTTATATACTATCGTGTTATATTGATATAAATCGGGGCAAGATTTTTGTACCTATAGAGAGATGCAATTTTGTTACAAATATGCGCCAGGTTCCGCCCTAGAATATTAAATTGTTTGTCCTGATATAATTGTGGTATACAGTGGTAAGTATCAAGATATGTTCAGAAATACCGCGGTTCAAAATTGTACATGGTATTTAGCTCTAGGAACACTCCTAGGTAATGGATGCGTCATCTTGACGATAGTACTTATTCATGGCCTGCCTCCTGTCTTGGACAGAGTGGATAGGATGGATATCCACTAACGCTAGTGGATGTCCATGCAATCTAGAGGAGCGCCATCGCAGGTATGTTTGCTGCGTGCAGTGGGTTTTACGGCTGCCTTCTAAAGTGTATTGCATTCACTCTCCGAGACGACACGGTAAAGAAACAGACGGGAGATACCCCTACGTGCCAATTCTGTCCACAGCAGATGTCAATTTCATCCCAGTAACCGTATATAGTGTATAAAAGTTGCATTTCTTTAGCCATTTTTTTAGCAGTGACCTATCAAAGCATACGCACATACGAACGTGCATAATGTAGACAAAAGTACAATGTTTTAAATTTCTTAGATATCCTCCATCCCCGTACAATGATAATGCATTCATCAAATTATTTAGTTGCAACGTACATACTGATGATCGACTACATGTACACGTTCAATCTTAGCAGATCACGTTTAGAGACGTACGTTCTTTTCTTCATGATGCCGTAACTTCGCCGTTCTTTCTCAAAAATGATAGTACTTGTTGCACTGGTTAAATTTGTCAGCAATATACCAAAAAAAGAGAGATTACATTACTAACGTCAGATTATTTTAAACGCACTTGTTTTTGACCAGGCACATGGAGATAATGTCATGTTTGCCGTAATTCGTTCTGAAGTTTATTCGTTGAGAAAGCATGGCGTTGTACACTAAAATGGTAAAAACCGTTATGAACGCTGTAGCTTTATCCTTAAACGTAGCAAATATGATTGTTTATTAGAGAGTATGACATTGTTTATTAGAGAGTATGACAGTTTCTTCAGTGCGATTAATTGTTTATACTCCATTGACATCTACTCTTTATAAAATAACACCATCCCCACAAAAATTCTTGTTATTAAAAAATGATGTTCATGATAATGTTTACCTTTTGATCATTTTCCTCGTGAAGCCGTCACGAGACACTTATTTTTTTTGGGGGGGGGGGGAATTACCGCCATAATATTATGTTTGTATTTTAATTCCATACATGTATTTTTCTATTAGTATATGCCGCATATGCTGCTTGGTAATGTTCTGTTTTGGAATATCTATTTAAGATGTACGTTCTATATGCACTTTACATCTGCCAAAATTATTACAAAATTTATTATTAAGTGGGTTATCACAATACTGCCATTTTTTTTTCTTTCTGATTCTGTGAGTAATTTTACATGTATATTGTATTATACGCGTTAACAGTTGTAACTGGGTCTTTTCAAGTTCTAAATGTTCCCATTGCAATTGGCGTATTTTATTTTATAACACACTGTTAGGTAAAACATTCACTTTCAGAAAGCTACATTGCAGCACAATGGAATTTATAAATTAGCATGACGCAATAAGCAATGCTTAAATATTCCATCATCGTAACAGAGGACACAGTGATAACGGAGTGTAAATAGTGACCGCGGGTCAGTTGTATTACATGTTAAAATCACGGAGGACTGAACCATGGATCTAACCTGCCGTGACTCGAAGGCAACGATCTGTTTGATGAGTAATGCGACAATATAAATGTTTCTTACCCCAGACTATTATTATTATTATTATTATTATTATATGAATGCCCCTTTTACAGGTGAATAGATGTGTGAAAAAAAAATTCACCGTCACCTTGCAATAGTAGTTCCAGCATGATCTCCGGTTTTTATTCAAAACGTTTGGGAACTCCACTGGTCATAGACAAAAAGAGCTTATGGGTTGGTCTCCTTTCCATCGTCCGTCCGTCCGTCCGTCCGTTAGCACATTTTTGTGATCGCTTCTCCACTTAAGCTACTCAGTGTATTGCAACGAAGGTTTGTACACATATTCACATCATAGTCTAGTTGGTCATCCAATATGGCCGTCATATTGGCCATCTTGAAAATCTTTCGCTAAAGACGTCTTGTGATGCATTGTTGGTCCTGAATTAAATGGTACTGATATGAAGTCAATATGGCCGCCACAATCGTGTGATCACTACCAATCCTAAACGGCAAATGAGTTGGATACTGTTTTAATCAGAAGATTCTTTTGATGTATAGTTCTAATCTGATGACTAGTCCGGTTGCCAATGGTCATCTTGAAAATATTATTATCGATACTTCTCCTGAACGAAATATAATTTGTGATGAAGCGTGTGTGAGAGGATAACAATACTAAGGAGGAAAGTAAGAATTTGAGCATAACGAATAACACTGAAAACGATTTGCTGATGCAGGCCACATAAGTGACAATTGTATTGAAAATAATAATATGTACATATGATCTAACATGCATAAGGTTATTTACAAAATTACTTTAACATAGTATGTGATAAACTACATAGTTTAAATTCAGACCTGAATGTAAATTTGTAACCATCAACCAAAAAATAATCCATTTGGGAGCTGAGACCGCCATAATGTACATGTAACCGAAAGAACCATGATATTTCTTTTTCTTTAATAAAAAATATATTTAAAAAAATTTGTTTCCAAATGTATACACATAACAAAGGATACAAAGACATGAAAGATATGACACTTGAATAATGTGTGTCGTACCGGTGTGAACACCATCATCATACAATGTTACTGCTGAGAAATTCATATGATGCTAAAACAAGTTATGTTCAAATGATATAACATGCCTACAATTATTTACAAAATAACTACAACATAGGAAGCTATACCCCAAGGCGGTTGGTGGGGTGGTGTTGGAAAATGTAAAAATTATGCTCTTTAAATATACTGCCCGTATCTCCAAAAATTCTTTGCAAGTGACGCTAAGGATGCTGACCCATATATTCGTACACCTTAACTATCTTCCATTGGCTGAACGAGTCATGTGACCACATTCCTGGGTTTGTATGGCCCCCAATGGTCAATATTGCTTTGTTTCCAATGCATAACAAGACCCATTCACCCCTCATCACAAATATTCTTGCACTAGCGCAAATAGTTATTGCCATGGGATTTTTCACCAGAAGACATTTTTGATGTCTAATTAGTCATACATGAGAATGGTGCTGGGCACCATAGTAGCCATTTTGAAAAAACTGTCACTAATCTTTCTAAATGAAAAGAAATAATGCTATGGGGTTTTCCAGAGAAAACTTCCTATGATGTATAGTTGGGCCGAAATGAAAATTATGCTAACATGATTGCCAATATGGCTTCCAGAACGGCCATCTTGAAAAATAGTACTGCTCTTCCTGAATACTAACATGAGACTTTCACTGAATCATCTTTTGTGATGTGCCATCTTAGAAGTCTTGTTATTGCTACTGCTCCAGAACGGAAAGTCATATTGATACGGTATTTTCACCAGAAGACTGCTTGAAAATGCTGTTATTGCTACATCTCCTGAACGAATGTAATATTGCCATGGGATTTTTCACCAGAATTCTTATGATGTCTGGATCAAAAGAAATATTGCCATTGCGTTTTCACCAGAATATTTGCTGTGAGATATAGTTGCTTCTTAAAAAAATGGCGTAGATCTGCTGCCCAATATTGCCACATCAGCGACCATCTTATATTATCACCACTGTTCTTGAATGGATGGTCGTATAGACATGGATTGTTTTTACAACATAACTTCGTATGATGTCTTGTTGGTCCTAATGGAGAATTGTAACCGAGTGGGTTTTTGGAAGAAATGAACAAGCCAAACACAATGTAAGAAAGATGGAAATTTATGAATGAGTTAATAATGATAAATATATGATGTAAAAATACGATTGAAAATAAACAAAACAAATATTGAATAAAATGAAGTGCAGATCCAAGAACCCTCATGGGCTGCACTTACCCCTTAAACAGTATGTTGTTCAACAATAACAAAATTATAAAGATTCAAAAATAGTCTTTGAAACAACTTAAGATTCAAAATAATCTTTGACACACCTAAAGATTCAAAATAATCTTTGACACACCTAAAGATTCAAAATAATCTTTGACACACCTAAAGATTCACAATAATCTTTGACACAACTAAAGATTCAAAATAATCTTATCACGACTAAGATTCACAATAATGTTATCACAACAGACAGCGTTGTTCTGGAAGCTCCAGATGACTCCAAGAAACTTTAGACTGCTTCGTACAGCTTCGGACCGCTCTAGTTATATTCACAATAACATTTCATATACATTCACGGCTACAGACACGGTCAGCTACCATAATAGACAGCTACTATAACAGTCAGCTACGAACACAGTCAGAATCATCTTCCAATACAGAAACAGCTTCCAACACAGACACAGCTACTGCCAACACAGACACAGCTGCCAACACAGACACACAGACGCAGCTACAGATTCACATACGCAGACGCACAGACGCAGACGCAGCCCTATGGCTGGAGAATAAAGGAGAGTGTATACTCCTTGACGTGATCCAAAAATGACTAGTCATTCCGACTCCACTTCTGGTTCTCGGCATACCGCTCAAAGATAACTATCCATGTTATCTTTCTCATCGTCAAAGGGGGGTAGTTTGGGACCCTTTAATATACTAGAGGCAGAATCGTGTTCTCCTTTTCTAGCTGTTGCTAACTCTATCTTACGTTCATGATCTCGTTGCCTTAATCTTTCTTCTACCTCCAACGCTTCTAACCTTGCTTGTTTTTCTAACTCTATCTTCTCCCTCTCAGCTCCCCTTTCCCATTCTATCCTTTCTTTTTCGGCCTGTTTTTCTAGTTCTATCTTTTCCCTTTCGAACTGTTTTTCTAATTCTGCTCGCCTTTCCCCTGTTTCCCTTTTTTCCCTTTCAAGTTGTTTGGTCATTTCCATCTCCTTTACCCTTTCATCCCTCTCCCGGGATTGTTCTTCCCTTTCTAATTCCCTCGCCCTAACCCTTTCATCCCTCTCCGGGCTTGTTCTTCCCTTTCTAATTCCCTCGCCCTAACCCTTTCATCCCTCTCCCTGGCTTGTTCTTCCTTAATAAATTCCCTTAAACTTTCACCCTCATACCCAAGTTCTTTACCTAAGGCGACCAAGTCCTTAAGTGATGACATGATTAATAGTAACAAAAATTTAATTTAACAAAAGAAACTATTCCTAATGAAGGCAACTCAAAACAAAAATGAATAAGTATTTATACTAGACCCACAGACCTAGAACTACTAAACAAAATGAACACCTACTTGATTGTCTTCTCAAGAAGGTCACACACGAGTATAAACGATCAGAGTTTACTTTCACAACTTCTGTGATGACGGTTCACTTAATCCAAATATCCCACTTCTGACACCATTGTCGCAGAATTGTAACCGAGTGGTCGTATAGACATGGATTGTTTTTACAACATAACTTAGTATGATGTCTTGTTGGTCCTAATGGAGCCATTCAGACACTTGGTGTGCCTGCCACAGTGACCAACTTAAATAGTATTACTTTTTCTTCTGAGTGGAATGGGCATATCAGCATAGGATTTTCACTAAAAGGAATGAAGATGGGGCCAGTGCAACTTCATGTATGACTCATAATTGCCGTCTTGAAAAGCACGTTCAGACTATGTGTCCCTGATGGCTGTTCATAACGGAAATGGTGCTAATTTGATCGCTAGTCACTCTGTGCCATAATCTCTAAATAAGTGACTCTGCTATTTGGCAAATAACTATTCAATTTTGGATATTATTCCTACGCTAACCAACTCTCTATGTTAAGGGCAACAAATTAGTTCCAAACATGTGGCGCTTTTACTTTGAAGTCAGTCTGATAATCTATTGAAAGTAATTTTGCACTAAGCACAAATCTTTGAAGAAAAGACAGTGTCAGTATGTGTTTTCGCTAAGTGTAAAATTAGCGATGCTTACTGGAGGACTTCCGTTGTCAAATCTTCATTTTCGAAGGTGCGTAGTTTGCAAGTAGTAATGTTTTATAATTTCGGAGATAAGTAAATATTGCTTGTAGCTCGCAAACCCATAATAATTGAAGCGATCGGTTACCCCCGCCCCCGCAAAAAAATAAATATATTTTTTTAGAAACCCACAAAACAAAACAAAAATAAAAATTACCCCCATCCCCCAACATGGAACTGTCAAGTTTGGATAGCTAGTATAGTTACCATGGCGTCCATCTTCAAAAATTGTTTTATCGTTGCTCACTATGGTATCCATCTTGACAACCTTGTTATGGCAAATCACTCAAAACGGAAAGTCAAATACATCTTCACTTGGTTTCCGCCTGAAGACTTGTTATGATGCCTTGTTGGTCCTAAATAAAAATGGTGCCAATTTGATATCCAGGTTTTCAACCACAGCAGCTAAATTACAGCCCTTGTTATCGCTGAAGAATATCAAAGATAGTTGACTCCACAGATAAAAGGGAGAATTCCTTGACTATCTTGGCGGCAAGCGACCGTCCCTTCGAGGAACTATTGTTTGTGTTTGTTACGTCATTGTTCTGAATTGACGATCACATCACAACTTAGTTATAACGTGAATTGATCACGATTTGCGAGCACAAGACTCTAAGTAATAAAATCTCGCGGCTTTAAACATATCATTCTCCGCCTTGTCGTGGCCTTTAAAGATAATGCATATGAAATCAGTCATATACAAACAAGATAGACCCTTGTTGAACCAAATGGTCATTTGTCATTACAAATCCTCATTAAAATTAGAACATATCCCCTTTCTGAAATGGTAACAATAGTAATAGTAAAAGACCATATATATATATATATATATATATATATATATATATATATATATATATATATATATATATATATATATATATATGATCATTTGCATTTACGTGTTCGTTTATGGCTTTTTGATTTAGTGATTTTTAAGTATGGGGAGTCAGTGTTGGAAAGATATTACTCAGCCCGAGTAATTAGCCAGTATCCAGGAGCAAACGTAATTAAGTACAGTATCCATGAGACTTAATGACAGCATGAATTAGTTACATACAATGGACCCTCTTCTAATTTCTTATCGTATGTAATTTTCTCTATATTTTTAGGTATACGTGCTTAGTAATTTAGATAGGAATAATTCTTTGTATTAGGTGGTTTGGTCGTGCTTTTTTGTACTGGATGGCGTGAAGTAAATAATATTGGCTCAAGAGAGAGAGAGAGAGAGAGAGAGAGAGTTATGCGACGTCACCTTTCATTTGTTCACATTCAGAGTCCCCGGTAGAGAGCATATAAGCCGAAGTATATGGAATCTCAGAAAGGCTTAAGTATGTATGTACGTACGTGTATAGCTTCTATCCTTGATTTCTTGCACAAAAATCGAAAATAAATATCCCTTTTACATATATTTGTAATACCAAGAATTAGCTGAATACGTTTGGTGAATTTCAAGCCATTAAATTAGAGTTATATTTACATACAAAACACCTGGACGGATTGAAGGAGATAGTAATAAAATCCCCTGACACCGAAGCGTGTTCAAGGTCATGATACTGTATATATATATATATATGATTATCCGATTTTGATGAGTGCAAAAGATAAATAAATAAATAAGGTGTGTGCCATTTTGCTAGACAAGTTGCAAAGAGATTGCTATAGCAAGTAAATTTCTCTCCCCGCCCCCCCCCCCCCCCCCATGTTGCAGTATGCGGCAAGTTAACCAAGGCTTTTGGGCGAAAAAGGGATTTGTGGCTATTTCTTTTCGTGCTTTGCATCTGCAATATAATGGATTCTCGACATGTGTTCTTCAGTGATTAACGGCTCCATCTGTTGTCGTAATGGATCATTAAAGTGTCACATTATGTCAACAGATCACGTTGAATTCAGTATTCCAACATACATTATGCTAACAGCTTGTACGTTTCACTGTGCTATATCGCAACTTCTACGATGTTATTTTTGTTTTAACGTTATAATGCTTAACAAAATGTAATTAAATGAACTGTAATAATGCATGAGAGGAGGCTAAGAATGATGCATTGTATAACGTTAACGAGACTTACAAAGAAGGATTCAAACCTTTGAAATGAGTTGCTATCGCATCATCTTGGGCATCTCATACGTTGACTATGCAACCTAGGACGTGGTCCACAGCAGGATCCAACGAACCATCGGACTCTCTGAAAACCTCTTGACCACTGTAAAAAAAGCGCAAACTGAAGTGGTACGGTCATGTCTCAACATCATCTGACAAAAACAATCTTGCAAGGCACAGTACGAGCGTGCAGAAGAAGAGGCAGACAGAAAACGTGGTGGGAAACAACATTAGGGAGTGGGCAGTCATGGGATTTGGAGATTCCCAAAAGGCAGTAGAGAACAGGGAAAGATGGAGAGAATTTGGTTGTAAAGTCGACGGTGGTGCCCCGATGACCTCTTGGGTTATGGGATCGATGATGATGATGAACATTGACGTGTGTAATATTAAAAATACATGTATGTACATGAAATCAGAAAATCTGAAATTGCAGTATTCCATTATCACGCATCAGATTTATAAAGAAATATTGTTAGATGTAAAGATGTAGTCAATAACATAGATCCTCAGAGCTGGCGAGGGTCCATAAGTGTTAGGATTGAGATGATGATGGGGGGGGGGGGAGGGGTTTTGCTCCCAGTTCTGGCAACTGGATCCAAACTCTAGCGGAGGGTGGGAAGGGGGAGAGGCCCCCTTCCCCTGGAAGCCAACACATCAGGTAGCCTTTTAATTCTACTCGTGATTTGTTTTTGAATAACAATATTTTTTTTACGCAGTTTTTTGCTACTGAACCTAAAATTTACAGTAAATGTGCTAAAAACATGTATAAAATACTCACCATTTTAGTTTTAAGAGCTAATATGTTGAAAATACATGCTTGAAAGCATTCATGACGAATATGTGAACATAATTTCTGTACAGAATACGCGTCACGCGCAGTGCGTGAGAATTATCAAGTATATGCATCATACACATAGAAAATTCAGCATGGAATAAAGCAAAATAAAACATACAACATTAAATAATAAAAAATGAAAGAAAGAATGATGCACAATAGAATATACATCATATAATAATAGAAAATGCATTCGTGGAATTATGCTGTTAAACCCATCCATAGACACTAACCGATGAGTTATATTTTTACTTTGAAGTCGACAGATACACAGGGGCTCGTCGTTGCTTACAATTGACCTGTCATACATGTACGTAGTTATTATATAGTACATGTATGACAAGGTCAGTTGTTAGTCAGAGTTTCCTCTGAACCTTATCACCCCAGTCACCCCATTTTTGATATTTGGACATTTGTATTTGGGTACACCACAACATAAATGTACAAATATAAAAAATGGGGTGGCAAGGGTCAGAGGAAACTTGGACCAGTCAATTGTAAGCAACGATACGATCTCCTGTGGGCAGATACAGTAGTTTCCTGATTGAGTCAACAACAGATAGTCATTAAGTACACGTACATGTATGTACTGTTCCTAACAGGCACTGGTGAATGCGTGCGTCGATCTTTAAAGACCAACATTAACTTTTTATTTTCTTATTATTTACTAGTTTGACTTCATCTTCCAACTTGGTCATAATTAACTTAAAGGAACTAAACACATGAATAGATTGCTACAGGACTCACGGTACTAATTCCACTCCAATGGTAAACATATGGAAACACTATCATATTCAAAATTCAATAACTTAAAATTTATGGGTGCTGATAATGACACCTATAATTTTTCGTGCACATCTAACCTTGGTGCAAGCTTATGTGTGGAGAACACCATATGACCCACGGCAATTTGTTTACATACATGTGCATGAAACAGGTGTTATTGATTCTGCACCAAATGAATCAGGTGCTACTTTCAGTATTGAGTACTCCTGAGTCAAGCCTGTAAAAATGCTAAAGTTGCATCAGTAGAAATTTGTCAATATTTTTTTTACATTACATATAGGATAAGCTCTCAAAAGATATTTTTCCTAAAATTTTAATTTTCATTATTAACCAATTATGGACCACCAAACCTGTAAATACTCTATTATTTCTTCACCCATTTCTAGACTGGTTCACAGTTCTTCCGTATAATTAGTACCGTGTGTCCTACAGTAACCAAAATGAGCACACTGACAATATTTTCAACAACTCAGATTTTCATAATAAACGGGAAATAATTAGTAATTACAACTAATGAAGCCGATACTTCTTTCTCCTCTGTCTAGCTTGAAGAAGATACATACGTTTATACAGGGATATCTTTTTAAAACCAGAATCCACATATTAATAATCGATGCATTTTCAGTTAGAGAAGGTTGTAATCCGGCTGTGTTATTAAAGTGTTATTAAAACTAGGCTTATTAATTTAGGGATATACAAGGCGTTATTAATAGATTTAATGTGTTCGGCTTATGCATAATAGAGTACAAATTAAAAAAAAAGAAAACAACAAAACTGTTCAGATGTCCCGCATCTACGAAATCTAACCCGATGCGTGTGTGTATATATATATATATATATATATATATATATATATATATATATATATATTATATTACACACAGCCATTTCACACCTATGTATAAATAGTAGGCATTTCAGCAAATTTCAATAGACGCTGATGATGATAACATGCCCTGGAGAATTAACTCCAACTGACTCAATGGTCGCACTATATTGTGGCACTACTTTACAACTTGGCCTTTGTACTTATCCAGCAGTTGGAAAGGAAAATAAAGATTTTTTCAGTCAGCATTTACGTTTTCGGGGGAGGGGTGGGGTGATTGCTTGGATTTTCTTTCAAGGCAGGATATTGTTCTCTACCTCCGATATTTTGTTTCAACTAATGGATATAATAATGGCTCTGTTTTCTATGGATCAGAGCAAGACGTTTTTCTCTATATATTAGAGGGCTAGAATTAATCTTTAAAAGTCCCAGGCCAACAAACTCCCCTCCAGAAACTTAAATGGCCAGTCTCCTAGTAACCTGCCTCCCAGACTTCTTACCTGTAGTCTGTGTGTATTCCTTTAGGCATTTTAACTATGGATTATTATTGTTTCAAATCTGTATCCCCTGAGACAAACAAACAGCTCAGTAGTCCCCCACCACAAACAATTTAGAGATATTACCAAACAAACAGCTCAGTAGTCTCCTACTAAACACAGTTTATGTATATATCACCAAACAAACAGCTCAGTAGTCTCCTACTAAACACAGTTTATGTGTATATCACCAAACAAACGGCCCAGTAGTCTCCTACTAAACACAGTTTATCAGTGTATGTATATATCACCAAACAAACAGATCAGTAGTCCCCCACCACACACAATTTAGAGATATCACCAAACAAACAGCTCAGTAGTCTCCCACAGTACACAAGTTAGATATATCACTATAAATATGTCATCAAACGAACAGCTCAGTAGTTCCCTACATCACACATTTAGAGATATCAAACAGCTCAGTAGTCTCCTGCATTACATATTTAGAGACATCATCAAACAAACTGATTAGTAGTCCCCCACATCACCCATTTATAGATATGTCATCAAACAAACAGTTCATTAGTCCCCTACAATACACATTTAGAGGTATCAAATAGGTCAGTAGTCCCCAACAGCACACATCTAGAGATATGTAATCAAACAACTTAGTACTCTCCTACAGCACACAGTGAGAGATATCACACAAACAGCTCAGTAGTTTCCTTCAGTACACATTTAGAGATATCATCACATAGCTTCATAGTCACCTACAACACTTATTTAGAGATATCAAACAAACAGGATTGTAGTTCCTTACAACACATTTAGAGACATCATCAATCAGCTTAGAGTCCCCTACACAAATTTAGAGATATAAAAGAGCACAGTAGTTCCCTACAATACACATTTAGAGATACCATGAAAAAAGTGGTACCCTACAGTACACATTTAGAGATATCATGATAATTGTTTTTCCATAGACCTCAGTGCATATGTTTGGTGAAATAAATATACTTTTATCATACCTCAGCATGCTTGTCACATACTGTCATAGAGAGTCTTGTTGAAATGTCAACTTGACAAGGACAGAATCATGTACTCCATTGCACCTAAGACAGATAACTCTGCTGGAACTAGAAAGGGGTAAGAGTTATCTAGTCACATATGCATTGTCAAAAAAGAAATAACATGATCTAGGTATGAATTAACATAATCTCACAAGTTGCCTTGAGACTCAACTTTTTTTAAAGCTTTACAGAAACTGTAACCCATACATGAAGCACCAATCACTGTCCTGGTTTGTTGTTTATTTCTGAATACCGTGTTCTCAATACATTAAGCCCCCACCCCCTCCCCATACCCTCCCCAACTCCCCTGCTGGGCATGTTCAATTGGTATGTTATACCTAGAAGGATTACTTTGGGCTAATACAGCTCTGTCAATGACTCAAAGCTCACTGACAGTACTGATTCTGATTGCCTTACTTTCAGAGAGGGGCTGCTTGACAAAACTTGGTTATTTGCTCTACTGGAAGAGCTTAACATCCATTGTTTGTCCATCTGTTAGCACAAGGTTCTTATCACTCTCTACACATGATAACTGCATGGAGGATTGCCATGAATCATTACAGAACACATTCTTCCCATGGTCTAGTTGGTCCTAAATGAAAATGTTGCTGCTTGGATGTCCAGCATTGCCACCATGGCAACCAGCATGAAACTCTTCTTATCACTACCCCTAAATGGAAAATGATATAGACATAGGGTTTTCACCAGAAGACTTCTTATGATGTCAGGTTGGTCCTAAGTAAATACAATCCAAATTGACCCTCATTATGGCTATCATAGTGGCCATCCTGAAAATATTGTTATCCTCCCAAATGGATGGTGTATCAACATTTGATTTTCACCAATAAACTTCTTTTAATCTAGTTGATTCTGGGCAAAAATGAATTGTTCTGGTGACCTAGTGGTTTGAGCATCTGCCTTGAATGTGGGAGGTCATGGGTTCTAACCCTAATCGAGTCATACAAAAGACTGATAAAAATGGTACTAGCAGCTGCCTTACTTGTCGCCCAGCATTAAGAGGTTAGTGTTGGGATTGGTTGGTCTGGTGTCAGGATAATGTGACTGGGTGGGACATCATACTACATGTCTGCGGCATGATGCCTCAGTGCTAGACATCACTATAAACTGCAACTCTGCAAACATCGTAGCAATATGATTGAAAATTGTTAAAAACTATGTTAAAATTCAAATCACACATACATAAAAATTGATTGTACATTCATTATTGCCGCCATGATTGCTATAGTGAAAGTTTTTGCCACTTCCTCTGAAGGGATGGTCATATTGACATGTGTTTGTCACCAAACGATTTATAAAGATATTTACTTGGTCCTAAATGAGAATTGTGACAATCTGACATCAGATTGACTCATCATAGCACATAATTTTAAAATCTTGTTATTGGTAAAAATTATCAGATATTTTCAACATTCAGTTTTATTTTGAATTCCTGGAAGTTATTTTATCCAGTATCAGTCTCTTCTTTGCTGGCACATGATAATAATGTGACAATTTTGTTGTTCTGTCAGTATGCTGTGTCTCCCTATTGGTTAGAGCATTCACCTCGGATGCGGGAGGTCGAGGGTTTGATCCCAGGCCAAGTCATGCCAAAGACTTACAATAATGGTACTAACAGCTGCCTCGCTTGACGCTCAGCATTAAGAGGTTAGAGTTAGGACTGGTCGGCCTGGTGTCAGGATAATGTGACTGGGTGGGACATCATGATACTTGTCTGTGGCATGATGCCCCAGTGCAAGGCATCACTATAAACTGCCACACTGCAGACATCGTAGCGATATGACTGAAAAATTGTTAAAGTTACGTTAAAAATCCAAATCACACACACACCTTCACCATGCATCCAATCCTTTGGACCTGGTTCCTCAAGTTACTAACATTCACTTGGTGCATACACCAAGAATGGTTGAGCCACCCATTATGGAGGATTTCTGCAGTGATGGAATCCTGTCATGGTGTTGTCCATCTTTTAACTGTTGCTTTTTCTGCTTCTCCAAATTTTGGTTCATTCATGTCAATTTCAATATCTACAGGTAGACTTGGTTGTTCTTCATATGGTGTTATTCATTTGCTATCAGTTTGTCTTTGTCTCAGTTCAAGGTGGTGTTTGATCTCTGCTTGCCTGATATCTTCATTCAGAGTTCAAATACTTGTTTTTGGTAAATCTTTATACATTGCTTCTTCCATGGAGTTAGCCACTTCATCCATCAGTCTAACTTGTCTGTGATGAAGGTTCTTTTGATTGTATTGTCAAGAAACTTGCACTCCTTTTTCTTCTGTTCACAGGCTGGATGTTGATCTTGTTCAATCATGGCTTGCCTTGTTTCTTTTCTAACGGCTCATTGGTCTTGTACATTCATGGCCTGCTGTTGTCTTTTCTAACATCTCATTGGTATTGTACAGTAATGGCTTGCTCTTTTCTGTTCTAATATCTCATCGGTTTTTGATAATCATGACTTGCTTTTGTCTTTTCTAACATCTCATTGGTCTTGTACAATCATGGCTTGCTGTTTACTTTTCTTTCATCCCATTGGTCTTGTACAATCACGACTTGATCTTTTCTGTTCTAACATCTCATTGGTCTTGTACATCATGGCTTGCTTATTTATCTTTCTAACATCTAATTGGTCTTGTACAATCATGGCTTGCTTTTTTTTCTTTTCTACCATCTCATTGGTCCATCTTGACATTCATCAATCTTGGACAGTATATTTCGCCATTGAAAATCCCAAGGAATCCATCAAACAAATTTTAAAAGTTAGTCATCGATGCATTGATAACTTGCTTTATTGTGCGATATTGACTCAAACTACCTGTACAAGACAGTATTTATATAAACTGTCTGAAAATTAAAATGTTTGTGTCCTCTTTCAACACTTTTGAGTGAAATAAACAAGGGTTTAAAAACTGCCTGTCTCGTTATGCCTACTTTATGAAGCAAGGCTATGTACTCTTTTTAAATTCAAACATTTTTCATCTTTCATGAAATAATACTTATTGTTCAGCTTGAGATTTATCAGTATTTTTGTTTTGTAAATAATGGATGGTTGTATGTCTTAAGTTTATATTTGTACTGTTTATAACAGTTTGTATACTACTGTGATACATGTTTTGACGTGTATTTATGTACAGTTTATATACTGGTGTGACATTGTACAGTGTATTTATGTACAGTTTATATACTAGGGTGACACATGTTTTACAGTGTATTTATGTACAGTTTATATACTTTTGTGACACATGTATCAAAGACAATAATGATATAGCATAGCTGGTGATATCCAGTTTTAATTTAAAACTAGCTCAAATCTAAAATTGGGAGCTGTGGTAGCACAGTTGGCAGAGAATTGGACTTGTAATCCAAAGGTAGCAGGTTTGATACCTGTCCTGTCCCATCCAGGTTGGTAGCCTTATTGTGTCCTTGGAAAGAACACTTAACTACCATATCCTCTGCATGATATTGTCAGTAATATGTTAAAAGTACTGTTAAAAACAAAACAAATAATCTAAAATTACAGTTTGCTGAACATTTTCTTAAGATAGAGTGGACTTTTATTTAAAGGAACAGGTGATGTACATGTATGTATATATGTAACTGTTAACTTTGTTTTCTCTATAATATTATAATTATTATTGTTTACCTCATATGTGACAAGTTATACAATGTTGTTGTTGTTGTAGGGTTTAACGCCATTTTTCAGCACACGATAGGCTATACATGGCGGCTAGTATTAATGGTGGAGGAAGAGCCCAGGAAAACCCCGGAAAGAACCACCGACCCACGAGAAGCTACTGGCAAGCTTTCTCACATACCCACAGTAGCTGAATCCGAGACTCGAACCTCCGCAGACAGAGGTGAGATGGCAGTGATCCATAACGGAGAGCGCTTTAGGCCACTCGGCCACTCGGGGCCCCATTATACAATGTAAACTTTGTGTTAAATAACAATTTGTTGGGATCCCCCCAGCCCTCTACTGCAGAGAATCACATTCTCCACATTGACTAGATCTGGACTGATTGTAAAAAATGAATTCAGATCTTAGAACTGTTACAATGAATAACAATTTTTCAGTTTTTTGGATATTCATTGAATGTGTTTGGATAAGATTAAAATGCTGAATATATTTTTTGTTTACTTTGGTATTTATGGACACGTAACACACATCAGCCCCCACTCTCTACCAAGATAGATTGAACAGTGTGAACTCAGTCATCGGAATTGAGATAAATAACATTTTTAGAGTCTTAATATATTATGTTGCAAATCAAAAGATCATTGGTGTTTTCTTCCATTTTTATCTTCGAACTTGGTACAACCAAAAGCATTCTTTTGTGCAGAAAATGGGCAATAGATTAAAAAAAAGGGTTAAATCTCTCAATTATCTTTCAGTTAAATGAAGAGACTATCTGCACAAGAAACTTACAAGGGAAGTGATTTGTTCACAACCAAAATTGCATGGTCATATGTCCAATTTAGATTAAATTTGGATACAGATTGATTGATATGTAAAAGCTTTGTTAATGTTCATTTGAACTTAATTCTATACATGTTCTTCGCCAGTTTAAGGGGCCCCAGGTGGCTGAGTGGTCTAAAGCGCTGCTTTCACCAATCACAGTGATTTCACCTGTCTTTGTTGGTTTGATTTTTGTGTTCTGCCAATGTGGGTGTGTGACAGAGCTAATGCCAGTAGCTTCCCATGGGTCAGTGGTTCTACTTGGGGTTTTCCCGGGTTCTTCCTCAACCCTTTTCACTGGTTACAATGTGAAAAATGGCATTAAACCCAAATCAAGAACAATCATCAACTTGCTGTATTTCATGTTATTATCAAGAACGCCTGAAAGTGAATAGTAGCGGTGATGTTGTGAGTAATGTGACTATTCAGAAGTTTGATATGACGATTACTTTGTGAGTTGAATTTAAGGTAATTGTGCTGATTTCAAGTTCACATTTTTTTTATATAGTTGTGAAATTAAATATATGATGTACTTAATTATGAGGTGGTTTTACTTTAAGGTAACCTTGGCTAAATCCATTGATAGCATTACATTGAGGGAGTGATTTTTCATATATTGCAGTTGACTTGTTTTGATTGAAAGAAAAGAGACGAGTGCTGAAATTTGATGTGATACAAATTGAGCTTGTACATGCAGATCCCATCTGTGCATATAGAAAAATCAATATTTTAAAAACATCTCAGTAATCCTTGTAAGAAGATCAATATAAGTTTGGTTTATAATGTTTGAATCAGTTGTCATAGAAACTGAGATAAGCTTAATGGTTTGGATTGATTTTCTGTTATTGTTTAACGGCATTTGTTTTTATAATTTACCAATGAATAAAGCCTGGCCTGTATATAAGTGCAATTATTTGCTGATGAACTATATTCTTTGTATTTTAACAGAAATAAAGCTGAATGAAAATGATATAAATCACCTACGAATCATAGATGGTTGATATAGTTATTAGGAGAGTTGAATGTGATACAATAATTGAACCAGTATGGTTTCGTCAACCAGTAAAATGCAACGCCATTCTTAGTTCATGTGGTTTATTGACCCCCATCTGCTTAAAAATAGTTTGTATTGAAACTTTTCAAAGGCAGATAATGGTATTAGGTAGTAATAAAAATTCTGTATTCTAGTAGGCACAAACAGTTGTTGTTGTTTGGGTTTAATACCATGTTTGAGCACATGATAGGCTATACGTGGCCACGAATATAACTGGTGCATGAAGAAGTCAGGAAAACCCTGGTAAGAAGCCCGACCCACATGAAGCTACTAGCAAGCTTTCTCACATACCCACATTGGCCAGAGGTGAGATGGCAGTGATTGGTAAACATGATCGCTTTAGACCAATTGGTGAATTTACTTAACTGTCAAGATTATGGCATGTGGGGCACATTGTGCAGTATGTAGGTGTATAGCATGTTTGTTTTTACTGCACTAACCAAAGACATCTGTTTTGATATATTCCTTGACTATTTGATGAGTGGACTTGTTACTTATTTTATGTGAGTCTCCAGAATAAGGAACTGTCTATACTCATGTACAAGTCAAACACAGCTGCAAACAACGTAGATCCTGATCTGCCATAGCATAATGTGCTAGCAGATCAGGGTCTATGTTCTTTGTTATACTGATTACTCTAAACAAACAGCACATATGACAGCAGATCTGGGTCTGTGCACTTTGCAGGTTGATTTGACTTATAAGCAAGTACATACAGTAAAGTGAAAAAATCCCACACTCGCAAAAATATCAAGACAAAACAGTAAGACAGATAATTTCAAATGTATTTGATCCAGTAAATAATGCCCCCCTGCCCTTAATTTTATTATTAATGTCAGCACTGTTTTAACCAATTAAGAACCAGTGCAATCTCATTAAAATGAAAAAGAAAATATTTATACTGGGGATTGCTCTGGTGGCCTTGTGGTTAGAGTGTCTGCCTTGGATGCGGAAGTTTGCAGGTTTGAAGTCTGGCCAAGTGATACCAAAGACTTATAAAAATGGTACTAACAGCTGCCTTGCTTGACCCTCAGCATTAAGAGGTTAGTGCTAAGGACTGGTTGGCCTGGTGTAAGGATAATGTGACTGGGTGAGACATCATGCTACATGTCTGCGGCATGATGCCCCAGTGCTAGACATCACTATGAACTGCCACACTGCAGACATCATAATAATATGCCTGATTGTTTTTAAAAGCTACGTTAAAAATCCAAATCACACGATCGCACACACATTTATACAGGGAATTGATCCTATCCTGCTTGTATATTCAGTGGTCAGTAACTAAAACTGTGATAGATTGTGTTTGTGTAAAAGTTGGGCATGCATTTATTTCCCCAATTTACTTTATTTTAAATGACGGGGTTGGTCCATTGTGAATAGTTTGATGTACACCATAGCCATTTCTCTTTGTAACATACATGTAATAGTGTATAATGCCAAATCCATGTACTTAAAAACAAATAAGTTCATATTTTCAGGTAACATTGTCTTCTTTTAAGCATTTGAACATAGAACTAAACCTTACCTCGAAATGATGTATACTACTTTATAATGTAAAGTTAAACTATTAAACAGGGAAATTCAACAAACATCCATATGTGCAAAATTTCATTAATGCTTTTTCATGTGCATCAGTATGGAATCCTTACGTAACAAGAATTTATGCACACACCTATGCAAACACACACACACACAAGCATGAGGACATCAGGACTTTTTTCAGGGACTGCTTACACACGGACCAAAATAATTTTGTACAAGAGTTGAAGCTGGCTATTAATCGATTCATTTATATTTTTTCTCTTATTGAAAAGATGGCACAGCCGATATAGGATGGCCAGCCATGTTGCCTGCTTTGACAATCTGACAGTTTCCATGTGCACCCCTACCCCCTTATATAGGAACACCTGTAACACGTGTATTTTAAGAGAGAATATGTACATGATGTGCCTTCATTGTAAGCTTATAAATAGGAGCAAATATGTACATGACATTAAAAACACAACAACTGATTCCTGGCAGAGAGTCTTACTATATGCTTCAAAAGGGTTGTCACTTACAGATTGTTCTTATTCATATAGTTTCTGTAAAACACACACACACACACACACACACTAAAAATCTGTTCCATACTTTCATCTTTAGGAAAAATTTAATAAGAAATGAGGTTGTTATTGATAAAGGTTACAAAAATCATGCAAGCAACTGGTTGAAATAGTGTCTGTGTGATTTGGATTTTTAATGCAGCTTCAAAAACTTTTCAGTCATATTGCTATGATGTCTGCTTTGTGGCAGTTTATAGTGATGTCTAGCGCTGGGGCATCATGCCCCAGATATGTAGCATCATGTCCCATCCACTCATATTACAAGGCTGACCAGTCCTCACACTAATCTCAATGCTGAGCACCATTTTTGTAAGTTGCTGATATGACTCAGCTGGTGTTTGAACCCATGACCTCCTTCGTCTGAGGTGGACACTAACCACTTAGGCCACTGGTGCAGTCAGTTGAAATATTATTTGAAAACAAAATGCTTTCAGGGTTATTGGTAAGCTATTTCAAACCTTTGCATTGATAACAGTTCAGTTATTCATCAAACATATCTCCAAAATGAGAAAGAAAGAAAGACATAAAGAAAAATAGTGCAACAGGAATAATCAGAAACCATTCAAGGGAAAGATAAAAGGAAATTGATGTATTTACTCACAAGTTGAGTCTAACTGTGAACTGCACAAACCCATGTCTGCTATTGCAAAATGTACTCGCCAATCTGGGTCTGTGCAGTTTCTTAGGAGTAATGAGCAGAACAAAGAACATAGATCTTGATTATTAGGTGCATTATTCTAATGTAACAGCAGATAAGGATCATTGGTGTTGGTAGTTTTACTTACAAGCAAGTAAATGCAATAAAACCCAGAAATTTTGGAAATTTAATTTCAGGTTAGCTTCAAACTATTTGCTCAAAGATATAGTCATGATAAAGTGTACAACAATTGCACCTGTACACCACTGTGTAAGATCAGAACAGCCATTGTACCTGTACACAACTTTGTAAGATCAGAACAGCTGTACCTGTACACCACTGTGTAAGATCATAACAGCCATTGTACCTGTACACCACTGTGTAAGATCAGAACAGCCATCATACCTGAACACCACTGTGTAAGATCAGAACAACCATCGTACCTGTACACCACTGTGTAAGATCAGAACAGCCATTGTACCTGTACACCACTGTGTAAGATCATAACAGTCATTGTACCTGTACACCACTGTGTAAGATCAGAACAGCCATTGTATCTGTACACCACTGTGTAAGATAATAACAGCCATTGTACCTGTACACCACTGTGTAAGATCAGAACAGCTATCGTACCTGTACACCACTGTGTAAGATCATAACAGTCATTGTACCTGTACACCACTGTGTAAGATCAGAACAGCCATCGTTCCTGTACACCACTGTGTAATATCATAACAACCATTGTACCAGTACACCACTGTGTAAGATAATAACAGCCATTGTGTCTATACACCACTGTGTAAGATCAGAACAGTCTAGGTCAGTTACTGTAAGTAACAGCAGAAGGTACTATTTGCAACTGTTGACCCAGAGTGGACAGTTGCACCTGGCTCCCACTGGAAAATTTTGGTTTGTGGTTGAAGCAGCTGAGCAAATATGCTCATCCCCCAGGCTCTGGTGTTGTGGAGTTTAATTATAGTGGCGTGCGCACCATTGTGCATGTGCCACTCATGGCTCTGGTGGCAGATGGCTAGTGCTGTGTGGACAGCACAGGGCATCAGCTTGAGACCTGTAGATATTGATTGCCAAACATTACATCTGTATTTGTCTCCAGTCATCTCGACTTTGTTATGCTTTGGATTCAGACAGGCCTTGATAAGAGATCCAGAGTGCCTCTGCACAACTTTCACTCACTTAAATGCAACTCACACACAGGTCATGACACTACCCCTCTCCCAGCACAAGCCACCTCAATCCTGTGGCAATAGGCGAGTGGTGAAGCAGCAGGTGAAAATAAACCAGGAGCAGTAGCTGCAGACCTGCACACAGCATAGGTTGTCTTTTCACTGTACTGAAACAGCATTTAGCAGCCTGGGCAACTGAGTAGCCCTATTTAAGATTTCATGACTCACCTCCACAGTATAAGGAACGGGTTATACAAGGTACCTTAAATATTGCCTGGTCAGTATCCAATGACTGTTGGGGATCCAATCTTAGATTGCTGAAGACCAAGTTGTTGCCACTCACCTTTGGTATTTGGAATTTGCCCAAATGGAGCAGAATAGACCAAAGAGAGGAACAAATTTGTTGGGTAAAATACTGGCCAGATTTAACACCCAAATGGCATCCCTAAGTGAATCTTGCCTTAAAACTGAGGAAGGACAACTCACTGAAGTATTAGCTGGATATACCATCTGGTGTGGCTGAAGTTAAAAAGAGTGATGTGAAGTTGGTGTTGGATTTTCCATGAAATCACAGCTAGTTAGCAAGCTCACAAACCTCCCAATGAGCTTGAATGGCAAACAGTGAAATGCAGATGAAACATGCATTGTCTGGAAGAAGACATGCAACTATCATGTACACCAACCATGACCAACCCAGATAAGATCAGGAACAAAATCCATGCAGACTCTGATATCACAGAATTGCCAAAAGGCAGAAAAGCTAATTTTCCTTGGTTTTTCAGAGCTAGAGTTGGCACAGATCCCTTAAGACGTGGTCAGCATCATAGACAAAAATGGCATTGACAGATGCAACAGCAACAAATTCCTATTGATGAAGCACACTGAACACAATTTTCTGAATATCTTGCAATAAAAGCTTGTCATATTTTTTATAAATGATGCTGTTTTGCATTAGATGTAGCCATCACTACTGAAGACAGGAAATCCGTTAAATTACATCATGTAGAAAATCAGTTAGCAATCTAATATTAACCAGGCCAAGCTACCAAAAATATAAAGATACTTAGATTACTTTTTCAAGTAAAATAATAAAATATGCTTCTGGAATTTAATCACACTTTGCTTGAATGCATCCTGGCATTTCAGTCATTAGCTGCCCTGGTCATAGACCAGACCTTTTGGGATGGCCTTTTATCTGTCATCCGGCATTTTTCATGGTTTGCTCAAATTTGTTCGTGGTTTGCTCAAACTTGTTGTCGTTACTCATCCTGAACTACTTGGAGGATTACCTGAAACTTTACATTCATACACATTCATCGCGTGGTATACTTGGTATGAAAATGGTGCTGCTCAGACATCCAGTATGGCTGCCACAGGAGGTTGAGTGGTCATAGAAACATGGAGTTTTCACTAAAAGACTTCATAAGATGTTTTGTTGGTCTGAAATCAAAATGGTGTAGTTGTGATGTCCAGTATGACCACAGTAACAGCCATATTGAAAATCTTGTTATTGTATCTCCTGATGAGATTCACATTAGCATGGAGTTTTTGCCAAAAGACTTCTTTATGGCGTCTGGTTGGACCTAAATAAAAACTGCTAATCTGATATCAAGTATGACTGGGAACAGTGGCCATCTTGACATTGTTATTGTGCGAAGGAAAGTCATATTAACTTTGGTTTCAACCAGAAGAATTTTAGATTGGTACTGCATGAAAATGGTGCTGATCTGTCGTCCAGTATGCCCAGTATGGCAGCCATCTTGGAAACATTCTTATTGCTGCTTCTAAATGGAAAGTCATAATAACATGAAAGTTTCATCTGAAGACAAATCATGACACTGAGTTAGTACTGAATGAAAATGGTGCCAGTCTGACCCTAAATATAGCCTATGTGACAGCCACTTTGCAAAGTTACTATTTGCTACTCTGGAAAGTCATATCAGAATGAAATTTTCAGCAGATGACTTCTCACAGTATCTTGTTGGTCCTGAATGAAAAGGATGCCTATCTGACTGCCAATATAGCCCCCACTTTGGCCCCCACGTTGGCCATATTGAAAATCTTGCTATTGGTTCTCTGACAGAACTGACAATCATTTACCAAAAGACTTTTTATGATATCTGGTTGGTCCTAAATAAAAATGGTGCCCAACAAACATTCAATATTGCTGTCCCAATGAACATATTGAAAATCTTATACCTAACTGTCCAGAATATCCTAAATAAAAATGGTGTTCCACATGCATTAAATATTGCTGTCCCAGTGAACATATTGAAAATCTTATACCCAACTGTCTAGAATATCCTAAATGAAAATCGTGTCCCACATACATTAAATATTTGGGAGGTCGTGGGTTCGATCCCCGGCCGAGTCATACCAAAGACTTACAAAAACGGTACTAACAGCTGCCTCGCTTGGCGCTCAGCATTAAGAGGTTAGTGTTAGGACTGGTTGGCCCGGTGTCAGGATAATGTGACTGGGTGGGACATCATGCTACATGTCTGCGGCATGATGCCCCAGTGCTAGACATCACTATAAACTGCCACATTGCAGACATTGTAGACTGAAAAATTGTTGAAGCTACGTTAAAAATCCAAATCACATCACACATCACATTAAATATTGCTGTCCCAGTGAACATATTGAAAATCTTATACCTAACTGTCCAGAATATCCTAAATGAAAATGGTGTCCCACAAACATTCAATATTGCTGTCCCAATGAACATATTGAAAATCTTATAACTGTCCAGAATATCCTAAATGAAAATGGTGTCCCACATACATTCAGTATTGCTGTCCCAATGAACATATTGAAAATCTTATACCTAACTGTCCAGAATATCCTAAATGAAAATGGTGTCCCACAAACATTCAATATTGCTGTCCCAATGAACATATTGAAAATCTTATAACTAACTGTCCAGAA
Organism: Sinohyriopsis cumingii; assembly: GCA_028554795.2. Classification (NCBI taxonomy): domain Eukaryota; kingdom Metazoa; phylum Mollusca; class Bivalvia; order Unionida; family Unionidae; genus Sinohyriopsis; species Sinohyriopsis cumingii. The sequence goes on along the minus strand of CM068841.1, from coordinate 21,354,275 downwards.
TATCCTAAATGAAAATGTTGCTGATTCTGCATTCAATATGTCTTCCAGAGTGGCTAATTTGAAATTCGTACCCTTTGTCTGATGTACTGATAAAGATTTTTAATAAATGGGAAACCGTCAAGTAACTGTATTTATGACCAGTCAACAGAATATATATAAAGAAATTTTGATATTATTTATCACATTAAGCTATAAAAAAATTCATATTGTGCTTTTTTGCACAAGTACCTCGTATGTACTTTCTCGATTGATTCAGCTCTGTGCTAAATTTCCATAACTTTTAGCCCAAATTAAAGCCTTTGATTGGGTATCATTGTTGTGGGTCCGAATTTATGGTAAATATTATATCTTAGTACCAAATATATATTCAATAAATTTAAAATAATTTTTACTACAAAATTTGTTGTCATGTGCTTGTTTACTCAGAATATTAAGCCTTGGACATGGCTCGACTATCTTGGACATGGCTTAACCATCTTGGACATGGTTTAACCATCTTTTCTAGCCATCTAGCCATTGTCCTGTTAGCCTTGGACATGGCTTAACCATCTTTTCTAGCCATCTAGCCATTGTCCTTTTAGCCTTGGACATGGCTTAACCATCTTTTCTAGCCATCTAGCCATTGTCCTGTTAACCTTGGATATGGCTTAACCATCTTTTCTAGCCATCTAGCCATTGTCCTGTTAACCTTGGACATGGCTTAACATCTTTTCTAGCCATCTAGCCATTGTTCTTTAAGCCTTGGGTTAACCATCATGGGCATGGCTTAACCATCTTGGACATGGCTTAACCATCATTTCAAGCCATCTAGCCATTATCCTTTAAGCCTTGGACATGGCTTAACCATCTTTTCCAGCCATCTAGCCATTGTCCTTTAAGCCTTGGATTAACCGTCTTGGACATGGCTTAACCATCTTTTCTAGCCATCTAGCCATTGGCCTGTTAGCTGTCTTTTTTCCACACAGACCCTTTGAATATGTAGCTAGACATCACAGTATCTAACATGGCCCAGTGTGGTTGGATTCTGCTGTTAAAAATTGATTTAGTCAAATTTCTGGTTACAGTTGCCTAAGGAAACAAGAACAGTCAAACAAGGCTCTGTAAGCTGCAACATGTCATTTTAAGTCTCTCCAATTTAACATTTCAAATACGTTTTTCTTCTGAGTTTTGGCATATTAATGTCATGGAAGTCTACATACTGGATAATTAATAGGTCATGTGAATAGTTCTCTCATTGACCAATTGATGAGTCATGGTACAAGCAATAACTTTCATATGGTAGGGTGCGTTGCTTAAAACACTGCTTTTCATACAAATATGTATCTGTATACTTGTAAGTATGACATATATGTTCTTTTATGTTTACAATGTTTTTACTTTATATCTATATTTTAATTTAGATGTATGGACTTTGTAGTCTGAAATAAAGATTTCTTATCTTATCTTAAATGCCGAGGGTTGATGTGGAATGATTAGTAGATTGATAACCCTTGGCTTGTGAAGATGTAACTCAGCATGTTGATGACAAAATTCAGACCATATATATATCTGTCCTTACATGTATTTTTATTGTATTAAAGTATTTTTGCTGCTTGTTTCAAAAGGTTTTTGAGTTTAGGTTAGCAAAATGAAAAATAATAACATAAAGAATATTTAATCCTTTAAAAATAATTGATCCTTTTAATATTATTGTCATTTCATAGTAATGTTTCCCTATATTACATGATTTTAAAGTAAGTGTCAGATGATGTTGAGTGATTTTGTTTTCACCTACATGTATGTGAAATGGAATCCCTCCCTCTTAAAAAAAATCCCATAAAGAAATATTTATGTTTTCTATAATTGTTTTGAAGTCTTTATAATAGTTATGAAGAAAGCCTATGATATATATATATGAGCCACATGAGGAATTGAAATTCAGTGGATTTTTTTCTTAGACAATCAGTTGTCAACTAAGTGTTTTGGGGCATTGTTTTCCCAATTGTTTAAACACTCAATAGCTTTTTAAAAAAAGAAAGCAAGACAAAAGAGGGATGAAAGCTTATCTTCTGGACATATCACAAGCCCTATAACTTAATGAGTGCCCCAGGGATGAAAGCGTATCTTCTGGACTTATCACAAGCCCTATTACTTAATGAGTGCCCCAGGGATGAAACCTTTTTTTCTGGACTTGTCACAAGCCCTATAACTTAATTAGTGCCCCAGGGTCAGAATTTCAGGATATCTAATATCATCTCCATTAGTGTCTTTAATCACACCAGCTTTTAGGAAGGTTTGTGTTAGTACCAGTTTTGAAAATTATCAGGGCTGTTAGAACCAGTTATGCAATGTCTGGAGCTGACACTGCCATTTTTGCAAGCTGGCAATGCTATAAGTGCCTGTTTTGCAAGCTGGCAATTCATAAGTGCCAGTATTGCATATTGGCAGGGCTAAATGAGTGTGTTCAACATCTACAACTATGAACAAATCAGCCTAAACTAGGCCTGACCACTTAAATAGTCGTACATCATGAAAAGGAAATAAAAGCTATTTGAGAGATAGTTTTTATTCCATGTGTAAGACAAGTATTGCAAATTGTCTTTTTGTCATTGTATTGCACATGATGCTTATCGTATTTATCCAGTATAAGCCCCCTCCCCATCTCTTTTTCACAACATTTCTAAAGATTTACTTTGGATATCTTTGTCTGAAAATAAGTTGCCCCCCTCCCTAGGTTTTAGACATATATATTAGATTGTCCCCCTGCTGGGCTAAACAGAGGAGAAATACTTGTATTCTTGACCTTACTAATGTAATTCTTGGCCTCAGCGCATTAAGTTACATGTACCGGTACGTTATATTATTATTATTATTATTATTATTGTCACTTGTTTCTTCTGCATCTTCATTAGAATGCATATTCCGTATTTGCTATAAATAAATTTTCTTTAATCATGACATTTGCAAGAATGCATAATTAAGGTAATCTATTTTGAGTTGTATGAATTTGCCAAAACACAGATTCTTGAATTTAGTGACTGAAACATCTGGTCTTTGCATCACTCTTAGTCTAGTATTTCTTTTCATTTTTTAGTTTTTGTGTCTTTTAGATATAATCCCTATCATCTATTATTTATCTCTGCAACTTTTTAAATTATTTTCTACTACTGAAAGTTTCATTTTTTTTATTTGGAAAGAAAGGAATAAGAATTAATGAGAATATAAAAGTACATTTAGATTTAACGCTGGATTTTTGAAAGGTATTGATAGTGCTTATAGTTACGTTGTCACATGTCGAACCAATTTTTCTTGTATATTTAGGGGTAAAATAATGATTTTATAATAGAGAATTTTAATGATATTTTGATATTCCATATTGTTAAGGAATGTAGTGTTTATTATACAACAAGAAATTAAGGGGGACCTCCCCTTTGAATAAAAGGTTGAAATTTTCTAAATGCAGGAGGGCTTTAATGAAGAAATAACAGAAGGGGTTGACACAATAATGCATAAATTATGTTTTCATAATCGTTTGATTTTTTTTTATCAGTAAGTTTTAAAAAATAAGCATCAGTACCTCAGTTATGCATGCCTTAGAATTGACAGAGGAATATGAATTTCCTTTTTTTTTACAAACAATTTATTTTTAATAAAAAAATGACACTATTTCCTACTTAAATTGCTATCAGGTTGTTGTTGTTGTTCCAGAGTTTTAACGCCATTTTTCAGCACAAAATAGGCTATACATAGCGGCCAGTATAACTGGTGGAGGAAGAACCCTGGAAAACCCAGGGAAGAACCACCGACCCATGAGAAGCTACTGGCAGGCTTTCCCACGTACCAACGTTAGCCGAGCCTTGGACTCGAACCCACGCAAACAGAGGTGAGATGGCAGTGATCCGTAACGGAGAGCGCTTTAGACCACTCCGCCACTTGGGGCCCCTGCTATCAGGTTGTACATGTATAAGATATCAGATATCTTAGAACAAATGTTCAGGAAGTACTCTCAGTTATCGGAAAGAGTAATTTAAGAAAACATGGGTGTCTGGTTTTTTGCTAAATAAGACCATCACATATTTTAGAGAGACCTAAGGTTTAAAGTTTCTTGTTAAAATTATATACATTTTTACTATAAAGAATGATTTTCCACCATCAGCATTAAATATTTTGTTTAATATAGAGAGACAGCTAAATTTGCAGAGATTTGATTCATATTAAAAACAATTACCAATTAGTGAACATCATAATGTAAAAGCTTCTTGTCACAGGTGTGCTAAATTTTACTGCAGTAAAACAATTTCAAAATGCCAAAATATCATTATATTCCCAGTAATTAACCTGTAGATCATTGACTTACATGAGGTAAATATGAATTTTGGGCTTTGGTGGAATTATTTCAGACAAATCTGTTTAATAGGTTTTTTTTTCTGTATTTAGCTCTGCCATCAATTGGTCTTGAAAAGGAGAGTGTAGGTATGTCAAGGAACATGTTTTTAAAAAGTAATTGTGTAAATATTTTCTTTGAAAATATTTTAAATCAGTTGTCTGTTAAAACATAAAGAGATAAAAATGACACAAAGTTTAATTTAGATTTTTGTTTTTAGAGGGATATTTATATGTGCCTTTTATCATACAGTGGAACTTGATTGTCAGTTTATGTTTTACCCTTTGATCCTGTTTCCCCAACTCACCAAGCCATAATGGGGCGCTCACCAGTTATTATGTACTTTTGAGAGAGTGATGTATGTAAGGTGAAGTTGTTTGCATTTGAAACATGCACAGCGGAGAGAATGTTGACATACCTCTATGCTACTTTGATGTAATGTGGCTGACATTTCTTTGCATATTGTACTTATGGAAATTGTACATGATCTAAGCACACTGCTAACTAAAATGACTGCTCCCTTATGCTAAAAAATCAGCCTGAATTAGTGTAAAGTACGCTGTCTTTAACACCTATTAAAATAAGGAAAACGAATTTTGCCCAACTAGACAATACCAGCTTCTGAAAGTGCAATGAATGAATTACTACATGTATAAAATGTAAAAAAAGTTATTGGCTGTTTTTTTACAATTGACCTCTGAAATCCAGGAAGTGAAAATGAAAAAAGCGGAGTTAGCAGTTTTTGAAAGATTCACATCTGGAGTAAGGCCAAGCTGTATACTCTACAATCCATATTATACCCATCAATCATACACCAAAATAAAGGAAATTAAAGGTTCTTTGAACAATATCAAAGATATATAAGGTCTTTTTTAAAAAACCAGTATAACCAGTGAGGAAACCTGGGTAAATTCTTTTTCTTTAAAATTCTAACCCTGTGTAAATATGAAACTGTAGAGTACCACCTAAGTATCCTCAGTATATTTCTGTATTTGACTAAGATAGTAAATGATGTATACCACAGGGGCATCCAAACTCTTTGGGAGGAGGGCCAAAACAGGAACAGTGTTTAAGTTTCATGGGCCTTAAGAACAGTTTAATAATTAAGTACAAAAATCCAGCACAATTATTACATGACACTAATAACAGGGTTGTTATAATATTAAATAAGATAGCCACATATTGTGGTAGATACATTAAACATAATCAGAAAGCAATACAGAAAAATGGGATAATTAGCACTGAAAATGCATTTTTTCGAAAGGACTTCTGACTGATCCGGTGGCCTAGTGGTTAGAGCATCCACCTCAGAAGTGGCAGGTTGCAGGTTTAAAACCCAGCCAAGTCATAACAGAGACTTGTAACAATGGCACTAGCAGCTGCCTCGCTTGACGCTTGGCATTAAGAGGTTAGTATTAGGACTGGTCAGCCTGGTGTCAGGATAATGTGACTGGGTGGGACATCATGCTACATGTCTGCGGCATGATGCCCCAGTGCTAGACATCACTATAAACTGTCACACTGCAGACATAGCAATATGACTAAAAACTTGTTAAAGCTACCTTAAAAATCCAAAACACACACACACACACACACACACACACACACACCAATGGACCTCCTATATGGCTGCAGGCCACTCATTGTGAAGCACTGGACTGCATGCAGCCAGTGGGACACAGTAGGTTGGACACACCTGCTATATAACATTTGATCAATTGAGTATGTGTTCCAGTGAAGTTGGATTTTTCAAATTTGGTACAACATTCAAGAGACCACTTGATTGAACGTGACTCTTTTCAGTCCAAAGGGTTATTACATGTACCATCTGGTTTGAGTGCAGACTTGTAATGTGATATTTACCTTCTTCTTTTTTTTGTCTAAGTTTAGCTTGGAGCCAATATTCTCATCTTCATATGTACCAATATTGCCGGAATTTTCACCCATTACCCAACAGAAGTTGCTCAGAGACAGGCATTCCTGGAGACACGGCGTTGTATTGAAGCAAGGTTGACCACACAGAGGGAAAACCACCAACAGGTATAAAAACCTTAATAATAATCACCAAATTGTCACCAGTTTCAAATTGTACATAGTCTACTGTTGATTCATTTAATTTAGTGGGTATAAAATATTACCTTAAGATGACCTATTGATAAAAACATAATGGTGTTGTGGCCTTTTTGACTTAACATTTGCTCTTCAGCTTCATTGTTTTGGCATGGGCATCTATGGTATACAGTCACATTTAATTTCCCAGATGGATCATTGTTTGATGTATCTAAAAGAATTTGTGTTTTTTTTTTTGTTACTGATAAGAAATAGTGAATTATATTATGGTATTAAATAACAAAGTTCGCAGAATATTTATTTTAGGTATACTGTACAATGGAAGATTTTCTACACTGATAAGTCCATACATTATACCCCGTTATTTTAACATTTTTATTTATTTAATTTTAAGTTAATGTTCAGTGATTATCTTTTTAAAATACAGTAGGACCTTAAAAAGATCAATGTTTTACAGAATTGTTGCTTTGAGTTCTTGTTCATGGGGTTTTGAATGTTTCTAGGTAGTAGTGATGAGTGACATGGGGACAGAGTGGTTTTACAGGCCCGAATTGTTGCTTTGAGTTCTTGTTCATGGGGTTTTGAATGTTTCTAGGTAGTAGTGATGAGTGACATGGGGACAGAGTGGTTTTACAGGCCTGAATTGTTGCTTTGAGTTCTTGTTCATGGGGTTTTGAATGTTTCTAGGTAGTAGTGATGAGTGACATGGGGACAGAGTGGTTTTACAGGCCCGAATTGTTGCTTTGAGTTCTTGTTCATGGGGTTTTGAATGTTTCTAGGTAGTAGTGATGAGTGACATGGGGACAGAGTGGTTTTACAGGCCCGAATTGTTGCTTTGAGTTCTTGTTCATGGGGTTTTGAATGTTTCTAGGTAGTAGTGATGAGTGACATGGGGACAGAGTGAGTCCTTTTTGAGTTTCTGAGTTTTATGCTTATTGGTATTTGAGTTACCAAGTCTTTACAGTATTTTTAAGACAAGCCCTCTTGGCCTGTCATAGAGTAATTACACTATATACATTTTATCTGATAATTTTACATTAAAAATATTATGCATTGTAATTTTACATTAAAAATATTATGCATTGAATACGTAAAATTTACCATTCACAATGTTTACGTGAATCTTAAAATGTTATGATTTGCATAGTTTTGTCATTGTAACATATTTCCCTATACTATAACATTATCCCCAATAGTGTAACATGGGACCATTCACTGTAACATTATCCCCAATAGTGTGGCATTTTAACTTTCACTGTTACATTATCCCCAATACTCAAACATTATTCCCAATAGTGTGGCATTTTCCCATGCACTGTAACGTTATCTCCAATAGTGTAGCATGGGACCATTCATTGTAACATTATTCTGCAAAGTGTAATGGTTTCCCCATTCTGTATACTTTAACATTATCCCTCTTTTGTAACATTATCCCCTATACCAGAGGTCAGGAAAATGTGGCCCATGGGCCTGATCCAGCCTGTGACCTGGTTTTATTTTCTAATTTACATCATAGGGTGTGGCTTTCAAAATTTCTCTTTCCAGCCCATGCCCTGGAAGAAGTTGCCCATGCCTGCTGTATACTGTAACATTATTCTCACTAGTGAGCACTTTCTCCTGTCAGATAACATTATCTCTGTAGTGTTATATTATCCTCTATAGTATAACCGTATCAGTGTATTGTTATATTATCCTCTGTAGCATAACATTATCCCTGTAGTATTAGATTATCCTCTGTAGCATAACATTATCCCTGTAGTATTAGATTATCCTCTGCATCATAACAATATCCCAGTAGTGTTACATTATATTATTCTTTGTAGAATAACATTATCTGTGTAGTGTTATATTATCCTTGGTATCATAACATAATCTCTGTAGTGTTATATTATCCTCTGTATCATAAAAATATGCCAATAGTATCATATTATATTATTCTTTGTAGAATAACATTATCCCTGTAGTGTTATATTATCCTCTGTATCATAAAAATATGCCAATAGTATCATATTATATTATCCTTTGTAGAATAACATTATCCCTGTAGTGTTATATTATCCTTTGTAGCATAACATTATCCCTGTAGTATTAAATTATCCTCTGTGTCATAACATTATCCCTGTAGTGTTACATTATCCTGGGTAGCATAACATTATCCATATCATGTTATATTATCCTCTGTAACATAACATTATTCCATATTGTGGGATATGTACGCACTAAAAAGCTTGGGTTGCAGCATTCATATTTTTTCCTCTGACAGTTGCCCAAATATCATAAAAATATCTCTGTAGCATTATATTATCCTCAGTATCATAACATTATCCCGATAGTGTTATATTATCCTCTGTATCATAAAAATATGCCAATAGTGTCACATTATACTGTTCTTTGTAGAGCAACATTATCCCTGTAGTGCTATATTATCCTCTGTATCATAACATTATCCCTGTAGCATTATATTTTCCTCTGTATCATAACATTATCCCAATAGTGTTAGATTAGCCTTTGTAGCATAACATTATCCCTATAGTGTTATATTATTCTCTGTTTCATAACATTATCACTGTAGCAATATATTTTCCTCAGTATCATAACATTATCCCAATAGTGTTACATTATATTATCCTTTGTAGAATAACATTATCCCTGTAGTTTTTTATCATCCTTTGTATCATAACAATATCCCACTAGTGTTACATTATATTATCCTTTGTAGAATAACATTATCCCTGAAGTGTTATATCATCCTTTGTATCATAACATTATTTCAATAGTGTTGTTATCCTTTGTAGCATAACATTATCCCTGTAGTATTAGATTATCCTCTGTATCATAACATTACCCCTGTAGCATTATATTATCCTCTGTATCATAACAATATCCCGATAGTGTTACATTATATTATTCTTTGTAGAATATCATTATCCCAATAGTGTTATAGTATCCTTTGTATCATAACATTATCCCTGTTGTCTTATATTATCCTCTGTATCATAACAGTATCCCAATAGTGTTACATTATATTATCCTTTGTAGCATAACATTATCCCTGTCGTATTAGATTATCCTCTGTATCATAACATTATTGCTGTAGTATTAGATTATCCTCTGTATCATAACATTATGCCTGTAGTATTATATTATCCTCTGTATTATAACAGTATCCCAATAGTGTTACCTTATATTATCCTTTGTATCATAACATTATCCCTGTAGTATTAGATTATCCTCTGTATCATAACTTTATTGCTGTAGTATTAGATTATCCTCTGTGTCATAACATTATCCCTGTAGTGTTACATTATCCTGGGTAGCATAACATTATCCCTATCATGTTATATTATCCTCTGTAGCATAAGATTATTCCATATTGTGGGATATGTACGCACTAAAAAGCTTGGGTTGCAGCATTCATATTTTTTCCTCTGACAGTTGCCCAATATAATAGGCTTCCTCTTAATCTAACAGCGTGTCCCACATAAATAGATCCCATGATGAAAGTATATGTACATTGTACATGCTTTTTTGTAATGATCTAGATTGATTACCTGGCACTAAAGTGTAATATTCTCTCATGGTATAGTGAATGTCAATGTGGTCACATATGCACATTTATTCATATTAAATTAAATAGTAATTTTTGTTCTAAAACTTAATACTAAAATAGTTTAAGTCTGTTCAATCCTGATTGTTCAATGCTCTGCACTGTAAATGTCATCAGAAAACTTCTAGACAATAATTATTGATCGCTATGAAAGTTTACAGTGGTAGTCATATACTAAACTGAGTCAAGAAAAGAGGATGTCTGGCATGTCATAACAAATAACAGGCTGTTATATTGCTTTCATTGTGACATAATATCACGTGACATTCGATCTGGTTTGTACTGGATCACACCTTTAGGTTGACCTTATCCAAAATGTCCACCTAATTTAACATTGATTTTGTGGTAGGCACTTTTTGGGGTGTGGAAATAATGACCCTCAAAAAGAATTTGGATGTATGAGGATCCCAATGATGTATGTGTAATCGAATTCTGATTTTTAACAAATTGGTAGTTCTGCAATCATGCACCCTGGAATAGACCCCAGTAAGGAACATGCAAACCTTTTAGTTCATGCCATGACACCTGTAAGTGAAGAACATACTTGGACATAAATGTTAAAATGCCTCCTGATGTCATTGGGCAATAAAACAGCTTATTTCATTCAGTATTTTTGGGCAACATTGCCCAGTGACGGTGACATGGTAAATGAGTTAAACAGGTACTTCATCTTTTGGTATTGGAGTATCCAGCCAATGAAAGAGGGTTTCATATACATTGTAATAAAGACTATTTGTCACATGGCAGATGTATATTGCACCAGTTATGGTGCTGTTGTTATACATTGATGATTAGAAAGTATGAAGGATTCATGGTAACACAGTACTTAACTGTTTCACCACTTTCAAAATAGTCTTTAATGACAAATCGGTCGCAAAATAATGTCATTATACTTTTCAGGGCCCATAACAGTACAAAAACAATTTTTTTTGTTCCTTTTTGCAGGAGAAAGATTTGTTGCGTCATGACAGTGCTTGTTTGTAATTGATATAAAACTATCATTATCTCTTTTTAGAATTCTCAGTTGTGTGTTTTTGTCATAATATTGACATAATATGAAACTTTGTATTTCCAAATGGGGATAAAAAAAATTTTTAATTAACAGGGAATTATTTTGAGCAAATGAAAATTAATGGAGTGAAATGATAATAGACTCTAGATCATTATGTTAATTGTATTGTATTGATAAAATTTAAATGAATGAGCCTTTTAGTTCTCAAGGGAGTAGAGAGCAGTACAGTATTTCCTGAATAATTAGTCCATTTCACATATATTAAGGATATTAAATTTGCCCTGTTTAAGAAGGAAACAGAAGCAAATTGATTTCACTAATATGATGTTTGTGTCTCTTTGATACAAATCAGGAAAGGTTGCTGTTATCAGTGCTGCCGAGGCATGTTGCCATGGAGATGAAAGCTGACATTGCAGGAAAACCCAAAGATACCATGTTTCACAAGATTTACATCCAGCGACATGAAAATGTCAGGTAATAAATAAAACTGATGATGCTGTGGGTACACACTTGTGAGAATTTACCTAATGGCAACCAGCTTAACCCTTATAGTGCCATTCACGTCTACTTCTGGGATATCATTGCTTGTAACCAAACTGATCACTCATCTTTTTTTCCTTCTACTTGCCATCCTGGAAGAAAATATAGTATTATGTGATAATAGCTTGTGGAAGTAAGTGTGCATACATGCTACTGAATTTTATCCATATGTATGACTTGTATAAAAAAAATTAAAAATTCATAGATATTTCTTCTTGCCTGTAATTGAAATTTTGCATGCCCAGCAGTTTTGAACTTCTGTCACTGCCAGTCTTGTTTTTGTGTGTGTTGTAATCTATTGATTTTTTTGTTGTTGTAGTCCAGGTGTCTATGATATTGCTGAACAAATTATAGACGACTACCTCAGACTGGTATGATTGGAAGTCATTTATATTTTTATATAACAGTGTTAGAATTTTTATCTAATTAACCAGACTTAGAATTTTTATCTTCCATCTTAAAGGAGACCAGAAACCAATGGAAATATAGAATAATAATAAAAGTACTATAGCAGAAAACCTTATTCTGAAGTATCATCTGCGACTGTAGTGCCAATATTTAAATATTGGCCTATCTTCTAGCAGCTGAATTTCTGTGACCTCGTATGCAAAATTTCCGCACCTATTCGGTTACTTTCGGGATGTGATGTCATAGTAGTGACTCCAGCAGCCCAAGTGGGAGTTGCCAGAGTTAAAGACAATACCGTTTTGCGTTGCTTACGGGTGTAATAGAACATTAAGAAAAGCCTGTGGACATATGTTTTTTTTTCTTTTCTGAAAGATAAAGGCATCATAAAAGAATGGGTACATTATTACAAACGAGTCGATTTCAAAGCAACACCATACAGCACTATGTGCTTGTTACATTTCTCAAAGGAATGTTACGAGAGGGATCATGAAAAAATAGCAGCTCAAAGATACGCAAATGCTAGACCTAGACTAAAAGTTGGCGCTGTTCCAGACATACCTTTGGACATTTTAAATCCTGTGAAAAGAGTTAAACGTGTGAGTTATGAAAATAGGCAGAAGGACAAGTAAGTGACCACAAAATGCAACAATCAAGCCACATATCTTTTATCTAAAACAGCAGTGCTAAAAACAAATCTGATAGCCGGACACCCTGGGCCCCTTATGGTTTTAGTTCCGGCCCATCCTGTATTCAAAGTGAGGTGCCCATCAGGCTTGTCAAAACAAAGATGTTTGCCTGAGGAAACTTTAATCGCGCTGGTGAAATGAGTAAATGTATTTTCAAGATGTTGACATACATGCCTTAACACGGCACAATCTAGATCAGATCACCACTGTCCTAGGTGAAATTTAGATTTGATTTTAATCAAATGGAAGCTTTGCTAAGAATAAGATTCTAAACCTGTCGTGTTTCGAGAAAACACAATTTTCAGTAATCTTATAAAAATTAAAATTTAAAGGAAAAAATGCATTGTATACATGTAGTATGCATAAACGGTAATCTGTATTAATTGGAACTGATATAAAACTGTTCCTTGGGCAGTTTAAAAAGCAGCGATTAAAAAAAAAGAGGTCAAAGTTTCACATTACTGTCTGACATTAGAACGGGGTTGGGACTATTGACCCCCTCCTTGCCCCAATGTGCGACCGCCCATTTGACATGCCTTTTCTCGCTGTGATATGCCTTATTATTCCCCCATGACAAGCCCCTTTTGCATATTCTGGTCAGTTCTGGCAAAATTGCAAAATAGCTTAAGTTTTGATTTAAGTACACAAACAATAAAGCCGGTGTGACTAATGAACAGAATCCTTATCCTTGCATTGATCTTGTGAAAAGGACTGCCCTTCGGACATACTTCAAAGAAACCATGTTCGACAGTGTGTGTATATGTAAGCACCAGCAATTGATTACCAAATAAACGATGCCTATTTTGTTGTTACTTACGATGCCATGGACTTCATTTTAACAGTTCAAATCTGCAGTCACAAGTTACCGTACATGTGGCAACTGTTTTTCTCAAGTTTTATGCCCCACCTTATTTCCTTAGGTTTAAGTCTTAATGCATGTAACACTGTTTGCTGAATAAAATATTTATTCAGAATTAGTTCTTTAGGGCCACATATACTGCATGGTATATTTTGTTTTATTCCTTGTAATTTAATCATGGTATAATTAAACTTTTCATATACGGTAGAGGAATGTCAGGTGTTAACTGGCCGAGTTTCTTTGGCAGAAATGGAGATGTGACTTTGTTTGCAGAGAAAATTTCAATGTGATTATTCATTTAAGCTAATTGATGACAATTTTATTCTTTTAATTATTTTTTTTTACTATAGTACTGTTGTAGTTTTTAAAAAGTCTGAAATTTACTTGAATAATGTTTAATCTTCATGTTCTATTTACTGAAGAAGAAAAAAACTGTTGTATGATATTAATTATTTCATCCAGTGCCGGGTTTAGACGTGTGTGCATGTGATTTGAATTTTTAACGTAGCTTTAACAATTTTTCAGTCATATCGCTACGATGTCAGCAGTGTGGCAGTTTAGACTGTGGATTGCATACGTTATATTTAAAAATGGTTTGGGGTTGGGTTTTTTTCTTCTGACAAATGAAAATTGACAGACATAATGTAATAATCGAGACTTCCCTGCGCGAAATTGAGAGATATTACGAGATCGGGAAGTAGATGAGGAAATACCCCCAAAATTGGGAGGTTTTTCTCCCGGCTTGAGAGTTGACAGGTATGAACTGTCTGGGCTTGTGGAATTTCATTCAGGACTTTAGTTTATTTAAGTCACCAGCCTGGGGCCTGTGCCTAACAAATTTCTTTTAGCACTTACCAGTACAGTACATAAACTATTATATCAGACTGCAGATTCAACTTTTGAATGTGCAACCCAAATGTGGTCTCCTGTCTGCCTCGCTCGCCAATGTTTATGTTTGTATTCGAGGACTGGCTAGTATAGCATCACGGAATTGTCTAGAGACCTCTCTTAGAAAAGGCACATAGACAAGATAGTGCAAGAAGGGAACAGTTAACCTTGGTTTCCTGCGCCGCAACCTCCAAATCAACAATGAAGAAGTAAAACGTGCGGCATATTTCACTCTGGTTCAACCACGTCTTGAGTATTGCTCGACTGTGTGGAACCCACATAGTAAAGATCTAACAAATAAGATAGAGATGGTTCAGAGGAGAGCGGCTAGGTTTACCACAAATAAATATCGTAACACTAGCAGTGTCAGTGCAATGCTCAACCATCTCCAGTGGGAATCACTCGAATCCAGGCGAACCAAGGCCCAGCTAACCATGATGTACAAGATTGCGAACAACCTAGTGGACATACCAGCAGACAAATACCTGACCCTGGCATATAGTCAAACTAGGGCAAACCACAGGAAAAAGTTACAATTAAAGTCAGCATCAACAAATTGTTTCAAGTTCAGCTTCTTCCCATGTACAATAGGGACTTGGAACAAATTACCATCAATAATTGTAGAAGCTCCTGACTTGGTACCTCACAAGCAGGAGCTTTCCAAAATCACATTCTAATGAACTAGTCAGCTACAAGTAAGACCTAGTGATTCTCAGGGCTATGCCGGTTGAGGTTCCATATCTCATTGCCGCTACGGTAGCCGGATTGGTCTGAGTATGAAGGGACGAAAACGTGCACTGACACACTTTTACTTATTTCTGCCTTTCCTATCATTACTCTTCTGACTGTCCTGTCACTTCCATCTTTACTTTATCTTTGACCACGTACCACCCGTTGCTTAATAGTCAAGTGTGACTGCGTCAACGTATTTATAGAATGAGAGACGGTACCACGTGATCTGTCGTCTCATTAAAACTCGGAAAAACTCGGCAATTTACGGAATTGTGGTATCTTCCACGCAATATAATCACTACCCGCTTACGATATTTAATTTATAAACATTGCAGTCGAATTAAAATCTGTAGAGAATTACATGCGTAAAAGGAAAATTTTGATTTCTAGTCTCCTTTAAGTGAGGGGTATAGCTATAATAATAATAATAATAATAATGATTTATTTATAGGGGTTGACTCATTAGTTTCCATGGAGGCCCTCTTAAGGAGAGACTAAAAATACATATTATATGAAGATAGAAATAATTACTATTTATTTTAACATGTTTAGCATTAAAATGCTAAATTCCATTATCTATTAGAAGCACATACATGCTTATGATATCTTTTCTTAAATACTCTAATATTTTCAGCAGATTTTACATGTAGTGGAAGTTTGTTCCACAGAACTGTACCAGAGTATTAAAAGCTCTTTTTAAATTGCTCTGTTCTTGGTTTTGGTGCTAGATGGTTTCCGTGTGATATTCATGTCAACTGGTGTTGTGTTAAAAAAGGCCTGAATAAGTCTTGAAGATACTCTGGTGCAGTTCCATGTAGACATTTAGATAAAAGAACTGCCTTGTGAAAATCTATCCTGTCATATATTGTGAACCATTTGAATTCTGTAAATAATGCTTTTGAGGACGATCAACAGATGTATCTAAAATTATGTGTGCTGCTCATTTCTGAAGTTGATAAATTCTGTCAAGGTCAGATTTAGCACAGTTTCCCCATACATGTGAACAGTAATCCATTGATGCAAGAATACATGACTTGTAGTATAGATTGCGAGTTTCCACAGGTAAATATATCTTGATTCTGCTGAGTAGGGTAATTTTGGATGACAGTGTTTTACAAAGCTTATCAGTATGGTCATTCCATAATAAATTATTTTCTACGACACACCTACAAGCATTTCATGTCTGACATTTTCTAATAGATGATTATTTATTGCAAGAGATAGTTCTGGGTTCCCTGACTTGTGTACCTTTTGTGATGTCCCCAAAATCATACATTTTGTTTTACCTTCATTAATTACCATCCTATTTTGTTGTGCCCAGTTTTGGATTCTAATAAGGTCTGAGTTTAATCTTGTTTGTATAACTTAAGTATCAGAACTAGATATATGCAAAGTTGCATCTTCTCCATACAGATCTACATTTGTGGATTCGTTATTTAATGGTTGATCATTGATATAGATAAGGAAGAGGAGAGGGCCCAAAACTGAGCCTTGAGGGACCCCTGAATGAATAATGCGAGTTTGAGAGCTAATATTGCCAATGATTACTTGTTGATACCTGTGGTTTAGGTATGATCTAAACCAGTTTAAAGAAGGATTGTCGAACCTGTAACAGTTCAACTTTTGCAGCAGAATTTCATTATCAACAAGATCAAAGGCTTTCTTGAAGTCAAGGGAAACAATCCCAGTCATATGTCCATTATCCATTTCCTTCAGCCAAAGATCAATTAATTTTGTATGTTCTGTTTGTATGTTTAAAAAAATGTATAGACCTGAATGGCTACATCCTTTTCAAATCATTTTGACAATACAGATCGAATTGATATTGGTCTATAATTCCCTGGATCCTCCTTTTCTCCTTTCTTAAAGATAGTTGGGGATAGCAGGACTGATCCATAACTCAGAAAAGTATATGGGGATTAAATTGAAGAATTACATGACGAGAAAGAGCAGTACCTTATTTTGAATTATAGTCTTACATAGCTCCATACGAATACACCTTTCTCTTTGGTCAAAACCTCAACAATATACAGTGCTAACTGCGTATTCCTCTATCCCAGCATGACTCATGGGAGGGAAGCAGCTCATAAAACTCACCAAGAACTAGGGGTGAAACAATACTCCTGTGCTGTATTGATATGATTTAAGATACAAAGCCTATACTACAATACATTATCGATACATATACCAACTTCATGCCATTTCCGTTTTTAGTAGGTCTCTCAGTGGTAAGTGGTGCCCTTTGACATACTGTTAGAATTTCCATGCAGACAGACATAGACTTAGCATTAGTTTATCTGCCATTTTCATCCATGACAAGACTACAAAAAATACTTTAAAACTGTCTGTCTGTTGTTAGTCAATTTAACCCAACCATTTGATCAGGTGCATGATTCTTCTTAGCCACTATGCCCTTTGTTGTGCACCGCAGGTATGCTTTAAAAACATATTATTACCAATTTCATGTCTTCACTTAGACTTGGAAGACATTGTGTTATCTTCAAAATATAAGAAATAGTGCAAATTTCTTTGTGCAAGGAAAATCTCAAGAAGAACAAGCCCTGGTGTGATAGTGGGGATGAATAACAACAAAATCTATCATATTGTACTTCAGGCTAACGCAAAACAACTGCTATAGCCACAAACACTTGTTTTTGTTTAGGGAAGAAGGAAAACTACTGACAACATCCTCTCACATTCTATTTTGTTTAAAAATTACGCTTGGTGACAAACTTGTGCGGTTTGAAATCTGCACCTTTGACAATTCTGTACTAATTTTGTTTATTTATCCTGGTGGAACATTCAGTTACTGGTTAAATATCACAACATAAACAGAGACATTCTAAACTTGCTTCCCATGTATGATTTCAATACATTAGCAACCATGTAATAGCTATTTTTATGTGAAGTTTTTCTGTTGCTTTGTCAATACTTTCTGTGTGTTATGCATGGAATAAGCTTCATTAAGTTCTGATTGGTGGTTAATTGTTTACCCTGAACTAGAAGAAACAATAACCACCAATCAGAGTATTCAGTGTAACATATTTCACTGCATGACACACCGGAAGTGTAGCCATCAAGTTAAACTCAAGTAGACAAATTACAAATGAACAATGTAACCACACATAAAAGTGGTTATTAAATGTTGAATGAACTACTTTATTACACATGGTGAACACATTTGGAATGCTTCCTTTATGCTGAACAATCATGGACTTGGGATATGATAGTTAGCATGGAATCGAGGGGGGGGGCATTATGAACCACATCACCTTGTGTTAATTTGTAGACGGTGAGCAGGTGTTGTCAGTAGGTGTTTCATTTCAACTGAGAAATTAGTGCATGTGCCTGCAGCATTGGTCTCAGGTGAATTATCAATTTAAAAAATAAATAGGTAAATGACTAATAATTATTCATGACTGCTGAATGTTAAAATAACTTGTTTAGGTAAGTATCATTTTGTATTGATTATCCACAGCATGTATCAATATGTGTATCAGTATTGCAAATGTATTGTGTGCATATATATATATATATATATATATATATATATATATATATATATATATATATATATATATATACATACTTCAGCCCAATGTTGAACATCATTGATATCATTGCCTTTAACACTATGCATGGCTAGTGTGGCTAGTGTATCATTTTGTTTATTAGGTCAGTTGCAGAAAGAGATCTTGTATATGCTTTATTCAATATGACCATTTAGAAGGAAGAGGGAATCAGTGGAGTCAGGTTAGAAAAGTGTAATGGGAGCTTACTCTTCTAGTACACGCATGATACTGTTTAGGATTTCATTTTTGTGCACTAATTAGAATGACCTTTTAAACTTTACCAAATATATATGAGTGATAATTAAAAAAAAAATGTATAGCGTATTCATTATGTTGAATATGGTCCATGTCAATCTATTAATTTCATTTCTCTTTGTAGCATTTGTACAATGCATTATTCAAATAATTCTTTTTAGGCAAAGGAAATAGCATTAACCCTCTTAAATTTGATATGCCTCTTTCCATGTTTTTTTTGAGGCTGTCTTTGCAAAGAAAACAATCCACAGAGTATAAGTTTTTGGTAATCCACAATGATGGCAATGATGAATGAAGTTAGTTTAGGTATTATAGATCACATGATGTCTACTTAATTTGAAACTGACGACTTCAGTTTGTAACATCAAAATCAATTTGAAATTGAGAATTTCAATTCATAACATCAAAATTAGTTTGAAATTGACAATTTCAGTTAATAACATCCAAATCATTATAGCAAAGAGCAGATAATTTGAACAGTTTTTTACATGATTAGGAGATGGGAAGTTTCATTATTCCTGCACTGTGTCTTTTTCATGCAGTGTAATGAGAAGATTAACAAGGATTGATAGCTGCATTAAAGATTTTCCATTCCTGAAGAAAGGAAATTGTCTTCTAAAAATCTGGCTTCACATCCATTGTGTGGGTCTGTTTCTGGTTTCTGTGATTTGTAAATAGTTAAACAAGGAATGTGATGAACAGTGATAAAACTTCCACACATCCATCGTGTGGGTCTGTTTCTGGTTTCTGTGATTTGTAAATAGTTAAACAAGGAATGTGATGAACAGTGATAAAACTTCCACACATTTATTGGCTTAGAATATCTCAGATTTATGAATTTGTTTGGCATCATAAAAATGTGAAAAATTATTTTACACATACCGTGTATGCTAGTTTATAAGTCAAGTACAACTTCAAATAACAATGATCCTCAGATCTGCCATATAATAAAATGGCCTACAGATCATGCTCTGTGTTGTTTGCTCCAATAATTACTCCTTCCAAACTGCACAGACCCAGATCTACTGGTGCATAATGTGACAGCAGATCTGGGTCTTTGCAGTTTGCAGTTTGGACTGGTCTTATAAGTAATTATATATTATGGTAATCTATAGTCATTTTAATTTGTGAGTGGCTCTACATGTTTGTAATAAAATATGAATAAGATTCTTTCTCTATGCATTGATTATAGTACATATACATATACCGTGGGCCAAAACAACCCAAAATGTCAGAGACAGGATGACCCAGTAATTAGTTTACTGCACTAGCAACCAAAAGGATAATTTTTTAATTTACGGTTGGACCAGCCTGGATTAGGTACCATGGCACTCTACTCCAGATTCTCATTGTACTAAAAAATGCTACTTATGTTGCAGTGCCAAAACAAGTGTGTATTTATGCATATATATATATATATATATATATATATATATATATATATATATATATATATATATATATATATATATATATATATATACTTAATCTCCTAATGTTGTGACGATCTCTCGTTTTCATAGAACTATTTTTAAACAATTGAATTTTTTGCACTTTTGAAAATATATTCTTCACAGCATTCTGTTTGCGGATATGTGTGGGTTCACCCATCTGGCTTCACAGTGTACAGCTCAAGAGTTAGTGGAACTGCTGAATGAACTTTTTGCCCGTTTTGACTGCCTTGCTGCTGATAACCACTGTTTGCGTATAAAGATCCTGGGCGACTGCTACTATTGTGTCAGTGGATTACCAGAGCCCCGCCCTGACCATGCCCACTGCTGTGTAGAGATGGGCCTGGATATGATTGATGCAATATCGTAAGACTTTGATGTAACATAATCTTGCCTAGGATAGTGAGATGTATGAATCACTTTTCAGGTGTGTCTATTTTTATCATTAACAGATGTAAGTGTTATGTTGTGTGTGTATATATATATATATATATATATATATATATATATATATATATATATATATATATATAGCTTATTTTTTGTTCATGATTATAGATTGTAAGGGTCATTTGTAAAAAACATATATCTAACTTTTGTCCATGATTGTAGGGTATATTGTATTTTATTAGACCAATTTCAAACTTGTTTACCTTGGTTTGCGTTCCAAACATTGATTTTACCTCTGTAAATAATATGGTCTTATTGATTTTTGTCAGGTTGATTCTCTAAAATTTAAGTAAACAGACTTGATCTTGTTTATGAATTTGATGGAAATTTCCATTCGAAATGACCTGATTCCAGGACATTCAGTTGTGTCATAAGTCAGTTATCAGTCTGTATATAAAGAAGTAGAAGTAAACAGTTCTTCATTCCTATTTAAATATCAGTCTTTTAGCTGTGTTCAGTCATTATTTATTTAAATTATTCATTGAAATTGCAAAGTGCTCATTGATGTTTTGGACTAAAACATTACTTTGAGATTATTGTGAATTCATTCAAAGACATTTCAGATTATATCATTGTCATACATCAACACTGTTAGCACATTGGCACACTTAATGCTACTGGTACATAAGCATGTTCAAAATTGGAATTCATTTGGAACATCACAGAAATTAGTTTGGAACACTCTTAACTTTGGACTTGGATAGAACTTTTAGGATTATTTTACAAAACTGTAAGTTACTTTTAATTTTTCACTTTGTATTCTAGGTAAATAAATTATTTGTTGAATTTTTTGTTAGCTGGTTGGATTTTGCTTTTTTAGCTTATGACTGTATAGTTGTAACATAAGGTTTTGTGCTAATTTAAAAATACTGAAGGTTGGGAGGGTGTATATTTATTAGGATTAGGTAAGTATTATCAAAGAGACATATTTTGCTAGAAAAAATAGGTTTCTTCTTCAAATACATTACAGTCATTTACCTCTGGAGAATAGGTAAGAGGTGGAGGGAGATACATTCCCTTACAGGAGAGACCATCTCCAGTCCCCTTAGGTATGTGAGACAGCTTCTTGATAACCCAGCTGGAAATTAGACTCATGTCAGGGAGTGGCTTCAGAAGGTAAAAATGTTTCCTCCTGCAAATCTAGCAGAAATCATAAAGCTGCATGTTTATGAAGCTGTCAAATGACCTTGAAAGGTAACATTTTTCACCAAAGGTGAAGGTTCCTTCAGTTGGAATTGAGGCTTTTAGGATGAAAGAGCTCTGATGAAACTGAAGAAATGTACTCACATGTCTCTCCCATGGCATGGATAATTACAGTATGAGAACAGTTTCACTTGTATGCATTATTTGTGGCATATACATTTGTGTTGATATACTGTTCTTTTCCTCTTTTGAGGACAAAAGGAGACATTTAAGGGCATACTTATTTAGATCCAGACATGCAGGTACAGTAAGTTTGGGTTGGAATCAACACCTGTCATCATGGTTGCTTAGCTCAGATGATGGAATATCTTGATTCCTGTGGTTCTGTAATGAGATAGATGATGTTATTCCAAGATTTCCTATATGAGTGGAGTAATTATAATGAGGAGACACTAAAATTCTTTTGATTCGTTTATCACCTTCAGAACCTGAGGTGTTGAGAAATATATACATGTGGCCATTCCAGTCTATAGAATGATCACCAATTATCCAATCCTTTGGGTCAAGTACTTGTGAGACGATGCTTGGAATTTTGGCATTTCACCTTGTTGCCAGTAGGTCCATCATAGGTCGATCCCATTGAGCATCCATTGAGTGAAAACTGAGGGATGAAGAGACCATTCCATTTTGTATTAGTTCCTTCTTGTAGGACAGTGAGTCTGCCATTACATTAGCCATCCTAAGATATGCCAAGCTAAATGTGGATTTGTCAATAATCACACCACTTTAAAAAATCCCAAACAAGAATACAGAGGTCTGGGTACTTGATTCTAATTTTGGTGTTTGAGGTAAGGCACCACAGTATGTATGTTCTCCAGCCACCAATGAAAAGCTTTCAAATGGTTTTCATCTCGAGGATGTTGATATTTAAGTAATGAACCTGAGGGGGCCACACTCATATGGCATCCTGAAATGGTAGGAGACATGCTCCTCCTGTTTGCATCCAGACTGATTGTGGTTGCCAGAAGTTGTACTTACAGAAGTATTCCCAACGTGAGTCCAGAGTGGTTTCCTGTCTTTGAGATGCAGCCTTTTATTGTGCAGATTGTGAAAGTTGATCCAATGGTCCAAGATTTGGCCCCCATTTAGACCACAGAATCATTGTTATGGTAGCCCAGGAATGCAACCAGGGTCTAAGATGTCCACTGCCACAGGAATTCCCTGGATTGCTTCTTATAGACAAGGAATCTACCATTGCATGAATTCAGTTCTCTTTCTGGGGGAAAAAATATTCTTTCTACTTGAACATTGATTCTAAACCTAGCCAACCAAAATCTTGAAATGGTTCAAGGTAGATGTGCTTGTTGCCAAGGAAATTGAGAATGAAAAGAAGGATAACATGCAAAATCATGACTTGCTCCAGAATATATGTAGTCTGCTGATTTGTAGCCAGTTTTGTAGGTGAAGCACAGAACTTCTGGAAGCCATGTGAGTGGTGACATGAAGTCCTGCCTCTTGCAAGTCCACACTGATTGCATAGTCACCATAATGGATATCACTAAAACCTATTGCATTCCATTGCTAACCCAAGAGCATAACAGAGTTGATTGAATGCACTTACGTTGATGACCAAATGATAAATACTCCATTGTATCTGAAAGAACTCTGGGCAAAGGTTTAGGACGTGCACTGAATGTGATAACAAGTCCCTAAGGAAACCACTTTTGGGTCCTCATGTCATCATGGCAAATTTTCCCTATTCAGCAATGAAAGATTGGAGCTGCCTCCCTACTGGGATCTATGATAAGAGGGTCATGTTATGTATGTCATTTGTAGTAGGGAGGGTCTCATTTAATGCTGATGAAAATAGTTGATCTCCCTTTGACTCTTCCACTTAGTTTGGGAGAACTGTGGTTTTATATGGTTGAAAATATGGATAGTTCTCGTTTCTGTGGCATGTGCTTTAGGGACATCCTTGCTATCTTTTATTGTTTGCCATGCAAATACCTCTGCTGTAGCCGGGACTGAGGGATGGAAGGAATGTATCTGGCTTGCAGCAAATTCCATCAGCCTGATCGTTAAAGAGATTATGACATTATGAATCAAGTCATTGGTATCAAAATGGAAAATAGAAGGCATTTGAAAGAAAAAACATCCATAGACCCTTGGAAAATTACAATGGATGATGTAAGCAGTCCCAAAATGTCAGATTGTGGAAGCAGTTTTAAGTAGTACTATAGACCCAGTAGATGATATTGAGGAAAGAGGAGGACAGAACTCCTATGGGAGAGGGCAAATAATGTGGTCAGTCCAGGCCTGCAAGGCAGAGTTTAACCATTTTTGGATTAAGTTACTGAAGTTTATGTCTGTTGTGCTACCTGTGAAGTAGTTGGATAAAAATGTTGTGGCTGGTGGCTTATCACACTAGGCTGCACTTATGAGTTAGATCCCATTAAATCTTAGATATCAGTAGGTAGAGGCTCACTTTGGGTGGCAGAGGCTTGAGGGTGAGAGAAGAGAAAGATTTTGGAAACTGAGGCACCAATATGTACATTGTATGCTGGAAGTGTGTTGAGGTACTATGTGGGTAAGATTGATCCATGAGGGTGCCTATGTAAACTAGATTTTGTCCACAGAAAGTGCCTGGCAACACAATGCAGGTTAGACTGATCCATGAGAGTGCCGGTATAGACTGCGCATTGGCAGGAAAAGCTTAGCAGCACTATGTAGGCTAGTCTGCTGTATAATTGGTCTCATTAGGTGGGTTCTTGGGTATTGTGGCACTAAACTGAGCATCATAAGCAGGAAGTGCTTTGCAGCATTATATGAGTTGTGGAATTGGAGAAGTTCATTTTCTGGTTACTGAATGTATGATAGTCATGGTCATGGCCCATTGCAATCCATTATATGGTTGAGTCCGGTCATGTAGGAACATGGCCATCTTGGCTGGAATGACATTGTCCAGTTCTTGAGGTTGAGATGGGGTACGGGATATTGATCCACGTAGCTGGTCCATAATTCTGATATGCAAGACTGTAACTGAAGATGTTGTTGCCCCAATCCCCTCCAGTAAATGCTATAATTTGGAACCCTTGCATGCACGCTGATGTTTTCACCCTCAAGCTATTCTTCTGCATCTTTTCCTTAGTACCCAGTGAATTGCTACCCATTGTGTTCCATCCATAATTTGCAAGTCTGATATGTATTCATGGAATGACAGAGAAAAACTATGCATGTTGAGCAGTTGTCAGACTGGTCTCATCCATGGTCTAAATGTGAAAGTCAAAATAAAGCAGACCATATATATACATAGTTCAGTGAGTGTCCTGCTTTAGGAACTGATGAGTGTCCATGTAGAGTTACAGACTGATGCTATAAAAACCTATAAAAGGAAGCACATGTAATATACAGGTAGAGAATTATGGTGTCACTATTAATTTTTACAAAGTGGAGGCTAAATAATCAATTCTGGTAGCAGGTAGCCTGTAGGAAGGTCATTTTAGACTGCATGTATATACAGGTAAAATCACCGAAGCATCACTTATAGTAACTTCATGTATGAAGTAAGAGTCCTACAGTATTCATTAAAAAATAATATTGGTTATTGCTTGAAAATTATCCATTATTTGTATTCTTTCTTTTAAACAACCTCATTATAGTGCTCATTAGAATTTTGTCTGGTGAAGAAAAGGCAATAATTTAATTAACATATTGTAGTTTTAACAGTTATCAGAATTGCTGTATATGTGTAGCATATTTGTAAACAGAACAACTAAAGGCTTTTAGAAGCCACGTTTCTTTCAAATTTCATAAATCTTATGGAAAGTTCATTCAGACTGGGAGCATGTGTAAAGGATAGTTTTGGATATAGGTTAAAAATGCCTGTTTTCGATATATATTCAAAAATGTGCTATTCTTTAAGAGAAAAAAAATGTACATTATTATGAAAAAAGAAGAATTTGAAATTAGTGTATTATTCATGCCCTGCATACAGACTTATAGGTTGCGATTAACTCCAGACTGTACAGACCCAGATCTGCTGTGACATATTTCAGTGGCAGACCTGGATT
Organism: Sinohyriopsis cumingii; assembly: GCA_028554795.2. Taxonomy (NCBI): domain Eukaryota; kingdom Metazoa; phylum Mollusca; class Bivalvia; order Unionida; family Unionidae; genus Sinohyriopsis; species Sinohyriopsis cumingii. The sequence continues at coordinate 21,328,169 of CM068841.1, read as the reverse complement.
TATGCAGTTTGTTTTTGGAGTAATAGTAGAACAAGCAACATAGACCCTGATCTGATGTATATATACTAGCTGGACAAGAACAGAGGGCATGATGGTCAATCATTTATGCATTGGTTATGGCCATAAATCTTCGATTGTGTTTTACTTAGTAGTTGAGTATGTGATATCCACACCAACCTTACTTCTGCCCCAGAATTGTATTAGGGAGATATTTCTTAATATTCAAATCAAGCAACACCTGAACAGTTAATGAACTTTACAGGTGAGTGCAAGTGCAAAAGTGGACATGAGATGACATATACTTGAATAAATAACAAGAAAAGGTGCAAAGTTTTCACGAAAATCTATTACTGACTTTATGGGATGTAAACTTACACACTCACCCCCTTTGTTTTTCTTGGCTTTCCTGGAGTGGATGTTTACTGACTTAAATTCTACACCTGTAATTTTCACAACATGGATATGTAAATTTGTAAGAGACATATATGTATATGGTTGAATAAGTAAAGAATATAGTATATTATATTTGAACACTTTGGTAATTTGTAATTTTACCAGTACTTGTCCTTGTATATGCAAATACATTAAAGTTACAAATGGGACTTGGCATGCATAAAAAAGTTCCGACCTTGTTGATCACATATAATTATAGGGTTTCTGAATCTATTATTTACTTTAATTAAAATACAGGCAATTTAAAGGCAGAGTGCAGTTTTAATTTTTTTTCTCAAAATGCCCAGTGCTGATGGACCTTGTACTACAAAACTATGTTGCACTTCAGATGTTAAGCCTTTTCTTTCAGGAAAATTTTGCTTTGTATGATATTTGCAGATTGATACGTAATGTGACAGGAGCAGATGTGAACATGCGAGTGGGTATCCATTCAGGACGTGTTCATAGTGGGGTCCTGGGTCTGAAGAAATGGCAGTTTGACGTCTGGTCCAATGATGTGACTTTAGCCAATATGATGGAGGCAGGGGGAGTACCAGGGTAAGTATTCTCATGGCCAGTATTCAGGTTCAGAGGTCATGGTTTGGGGACCAAAGAAGCAACAGTTTGATGTCTTGTTTAGCAAGATGCTTCCCAATTACAGCCGATAAAATTCAGGGTTTAAGATTTAAATTTAATTATTTAGGGGGTTGGGGTAGTAGAGGTAAAAGGATGTATGTGAGGATCCAAGGTGCCACTGAGGAACTGTGGAAATGCAGGTGTCACTGAGAAGCTAAAAATGCAGGTGCTACTCAGGAACTGTGGAAATTCAGGGCAGCTGTGGCTCACTTTTATGTTTGATCAGGCAGGACATAATTGCCAAAATTATGAAGGTATCAAGAGTTAAGGCTTTTAGCATGTAAAGGTGTATTTCAAGGTTTGAGATCCCTTTAGGGATATTTGGTCTGAAGAAAAGGAAGATTGACATCTTTTCTATTGGTAATATTCTTTCATTTGTGGTGATCATTTAGGGTTGCACCATGGTTAATCTTGTAATGTTATAATGTCAAGATAAGTGTCAAACTTAATGTATTAAGGTCCAGGGTCTTACTGCAGAAGCCTGGGTGCTAAAGAAATTAAAATTATCACTAAAAATAAAGGTAATGCCCAATTCAGTTTATTGTGATACATATGTTCTTGTTCACATTGCGCTGAATTATTTCGGAGGATTGCACTTTGTCTTATGTAATAACATAGAATACATTTTCTGTTGGCTATGTAGGAGTCATAATGTTTATGCAAACTACTTATTTTGTGAGCATAAACTCTACCATTCTTTCCACTTATCATGTTTTGAAGATAATTGCTTCTGAAAGTTCTTGTACATATAGTTATAAGCAATTGGTAGTTTTCTTTTTCTTGTCCCAACAGTTATGAACTAAGTAAATTAACTTTAGAAATTTATCAGAAGCTTTTAAAAATTATTTCTTAAAAGTATTTATAGTCTGTGGAAAAAAACAAAATCATTTAGTGCTTGGTTTTCATGTTTATGTCGGCTGGTAATGGTAGTCATTGTCATTGTAATTATTGAAAAGCTGCTTTCTTTGTGTAGAGGTGCTACTGGGTGGTGTGGTTGATTGGTGGATTGTCTGCTTTCTTTGGTTCTCTGTTATCTAGGAGATGATTGCCCTTGGTGTTATTGAGTAAATATTAATATAAAGTGTGAAACTATTAGGTGGAATAAATAGAGATCTGAGCAGATATATATAGAACAGAATGACATGAACCCCTGTACATTAAATAAACAACAATTTAATCAATTACATAATACCTGTGATAATACATTACATTAGGAAGATACACATCTTTTTTAAATAAATCTGTCACCAAATTTCAAACACATATAAATTTATATAAATAGCCAATCTGTTTTAAATGATAGAATTGGTTCATCATAGAATCGAGTGAACAATCAAAGTCTTTGCCTTGTACAATTTCATAACCTGCTGATTTCCACTCCTCTCCAACTTCACTGCGGTTGTTCCACTAGGTCCTTTCACTTTTTCCCTTCTCCAATCTCCCTACTGTCTTGCCGCTTTTCAACCCTCAGACTTAATGTGGGTAGGTGGATACATAGGTACATAGATACATAGATACTTGGATCAGTAGGTACATGGATATGTCAGTGGATATGTCAGTAGATACATCAGTGGAGCTATTTCCCCCTTGTGCTTTCAAGCTTTGTTCGCTTCTACCGCCTGAATTGTGTCCATTAACTTTCCAGACATCCGGTCCCTTTAACAAATGTTTTATGAGAGAATTTCTTCCAAATTCATTCGCAGAGTCTCCTATATTTTAACTCTTGCAGGAAAATTGCAGACTGACTAGATTTTTCATTGAGAGCAATTTTAAAGACCAAGAAATTTTGTGTGGGAACCACTCCCCTTTTCTAGCGTAACCAATCAGGATTAAATATATCTACTGCCTTTTATAATTAGGTGCCAAAATTGTAGTCAGCCTGACTTCTGGATTTCCAACAACTGATTTTGGTCAATTTCAAATCTGACATTTTTGATACAAAAATCAACGTTAACTTCTTCCTTACAGTTTGTGTGACAGTTAAATTGGTGAATTCTTAATTAAGAATCACTTCCTCTCCCAACACAGATATTAGAAATCATTACAGTATAACGATTTAACAAGCACTTGTCCCCATAAATCTAATTAATTGTTCCCTGGCCCAAGTGAATGTGCTGTTCATAGATCAACAGAAATTTGCACCCTTACACTTTGATTAGTGATGCGATTCTATACTTTATGCAAATAATGCAAAGATTGTTTTCTCAAGATAATGAAATCAGTCTGAAGGCTGTTCCTTTTAAACATACATGATACCCAGGGAAGGTAGTTTTTAAAAAAATATGTGCCAGGGTACTTTGATTTCACAGCGTTCATATTAAAATATAAGAAATTTTAAATTGCATCTGTGTGTGGGTACCCCCACTTTAAAAGTGCCTTCCCTGGGTCCCATGTATCTTTTAAAGGAACAGCCCTAAAAAAATAATCATATCATGCTTCTAGTTGTATCATTATAGCTGCTTGCCAAGTCAATATATCAGATGTGTGATTAACTGAACAGGAAACCAAGCTGTTTATCTGGCTGATTTGGGATTACAAGCCGTAGCTAGACTAAGACCTGCTTGTTGAACAAAGAAAACAAGATAAAGACAAAATTGTTTAATCCCCCTGCTTTGGAATTAGAAGACGTAAAAGTGTTCATTAACTTGCTCTGCTTTTTGAACAAACAAACAAAGACCAAAGACAAAGCTCACAGTTGAGTACAAGTGATACAAAACTAGTGTCATGAAAATGGCTGATGAACTGAAATGTTCCAAAACTTTCAATGCAAAAAGTATCTTTAAAATAATTGAGTGTGTTGCAACTATTATGGTCAATATGGTAATATTAAATTTCAGGTAATCTCTAAATCTTGCAAATAACATAAGATGTATCTTCTAATACAATCAACCAGCTGATAACAATAAAAAGTCTTATTTTTTATTGAGAGAGAAAAATGTATACAAATTCACAAAATTTAATGGCAAGTACATCAGGTTCATCCTGCTTGGCCAATACTAATGGAAGATTCTGTTTTTATTAAGTTGTGACCTCTGGTGAAGATCCCAAATTTGTAAGGAATACATAAATTTGCTGAATTGTACTTATTGATGATAACAGCTCACTATTTTGTTCCATCAGTTATAGTCAGGAAGTTCTAGTGATCGATGTAGATTCTTTTTAAAATTATGCATGTTATCGTTGCATTATTTTTATTCTGCAGTTTATGTTTTAATCAGTGTTTCCCCTGGCTACCCATGACTTCAAAGTTTGGATTTGTGGCTTGAGGGGATTTTATCCCTCAAATCTATGGCATGATGTCTTCTGCCTGTTACTTAAAATAAATTGTATTTCTAATAATAGGGCATTTTCTATCTTAGCTCTTCTGGCCTCTTGACCTAGAAAGGCCAGTCAAAGATATTGAAAGGGGCATAAATCAATCTAATCTTGAGAGGTAATGATTATTCAAAAAGTGGTTACCTTGCTTTATTCTTTGACTTTGTATATAAAATCATTTCAAACAATATAGAAAAGACTCGTGAAACATAATTTCCTATTTTAAATTCTCATTTAAGAGATAAAGAGAAGTAAATACTTTAAACATATAAAATTAAGATTACATGTATTTAGAGTGATTTACTTTTGATCATAAAATATGGAACATGTTTATCAATAACATGCAAATTATGTTTTGACATCACTTTGATCCAGTTTAAAGTAACATTAGCTGAACCCTGGAGATCAGTGATATTATCATTACTTTGATTTTATACATGCCCATTTCAGATTTACAGTATTTTCATCAAGCTGTTTTGATACACTTGTTTATTGACCATGTCAGGTTATAGTTTGTACCATAAAACACCATTTTCCATTGTGAGATTTTGGTGGCGAGGGTGGAATAAGGACGTGGGGAAATGTGTTTCCAGTAACTTGGATATGAGTCAGGAGAGTACATGTTGATATCCTTTCTATTAGAAAGTATTTGGATCACATTTTAGTTACTCATCCGTTAAACTTTGCAGGCGTGTACACATCACTGAAGAAACACTGAAGTATCTGAACAGTGACTATGATGTGGAGCCAGGTCATGGAGGAGAGAGGAATTACTATCTACGGGAACACAAGATACAGACATACCTTATTTGTGCTACCCAGACCAGGGTCAAGGTATAAATGAAATCATAGCTGTGATCAACAGACCCTTTTTGGAACGATGTCAAAAGTAGCCATAATGAATGACAACTGATATCTCATACTCTTGGTTGTACAGTAGGATAAAAAGGGGTATTGAAAATGGAAATGAATTCTTTTATTAAAAAAATATTGCAAAACATATCTTTATAACAGCATGAGCAGCATACTGGCTTTATTGGCACATTGTTTATATTAATGATTTGTGTCTTGATTTTGTGTGTGTGACTTCTTGAAAATGGCAAATTTTGTTGACCTGTATGTAACCATTTGCAGCTTGTACCCTATACAGGTAAATCTATTACTACTGAGATTTGTTTGCTAGTGATCTTCCTGAAAAAGCATTTCAATAGTACAGGACAATCAGGTTCTGTTGAACACTTTTAACAGTTTTTAATTTTGGCCGACACAAGTACATATTCTGACAGATTGGACAGAATTAATTTCAGATTTTCAAACATAGTTATTCATTGATTGAAAAAATATGACTGATATTTCCAAATCATCAAGCTCTACCATATCATCTGTGAGTCTTAAATTCTTGCTTGTTTTTGGACATCAAATATTGTTGTCCAGAATCATTTCATAATACCTTACAATTTTTGGATGTTTTACCTGCATTCTGATTCCAACTATGGAGACCTTGTTACCTGCTGTGAAGTAAAATCTTATAAGGTGTGTCTGTAATCAAACAAAGTTCTCTTCAATGGATTGTGAATTATAGGTCATAATTAATTTACCTTACAAATACTTATGCATAATTAGCATTAAATATTTAAAGCGATCATGAACTTACCAATAACTAAAATAATTTCATATCCTTGTTATCACTTGTCATGATAACAACAATTATCCTCTGTGGCAGTGTATTATGATTCTCCAATGAATTAACAATAGTACCAATCAGTGCTATCTCACCTTTATCTACATGGGTTTGAGTCTTGGGGATGGCCAATGTGGGTATGAGAGAAAGCTGCCAGTAGCTTCCTATTGTTTGGCAGTTCTTTTTGGGATTTTTCCTGAGTCTTCCTCCACCAGTTATATTGATCACCATGTATAGCCTGTTTTGCATGAAGAAATGGCATTGAACCCACAAACAACAACAGCATCATAGTCTTGTCAGCATTAACATAGTGAGAAATTACCATCATTAGCATGGTGAAACATTACCATCATTAACATGGTGAGACATTACCTGCATTAGCATGGTGAGACATTACAACATCATTAGCATGGTGAGACATTACCTGCATTAGCATGGTGAGACATTACCATCATTAGTATGGTGAGACATTACCTGCATTAACATGGTGAGACATTGCTGTCATTAGCATGGTGAGACATTACTGTCATTAGCATGTTGAGACATTACCTGCATTAGCATAGTGAGACATTACCATCATTAGCATGGTGAGACATTACCTGCATTAGCATGGTGAGGCATTACCATCATTAGCATGGTGAGACATTACTTGCATTAGCATGGTGAGACATTACCTGCATTAGCATGGTGAGAAATAGGTATCATTTGTTATTTTAGAATCAAGAAAGCAAAGTCTTACCTGCATTAGCATGGTGAGTCACAAGTGTTATTTTTCATTATAAGTCAAGAGCAGATCTTACTTGCATTGTCAGTTTGTTTGACATAGGTACAAGTTTTCATTGTAGAGTCAAGAGTATATAGTCTTACCTGCATTAGCATGGTGAGAAATAGGTATTGTTATAGTCAAGAGTGCATAGTTTTATGTGCATTTGTATAGTGAAGCATAGTTATCACTTTTTATTGTTGAGTCAAGACCCGCTAGTCTTGCCTGCATTATTTTTCATTACAGACTTAAAATAGTCTTACCTGCAATTTCATGGCATCACTTTTCATGTTGGAGTCAAGAGCACAGTCTTACCAGTGTTAGCATGGTGAGACTATAGTATCACTTTTTATTGTTAAGTCAAGGACACATGGGCTTATCTGCATTAGCATAGTGAGGCATAGGTATTATTTATCATTACAGAGTCAAGAATGCAGTCTTGTCTGCATTAACATGGTGAGACATAGGTGCATGTAGAAGTTTTCATTATAGAGATATGAGACATATTCTCATTTACATTAGCATGGTGAGACATAGGTATTGTTCATTATAGAGTCAAGATGTTGTTGTTGTTGTTGTTGGGTTTAACGCCATTTTTCAGCACATGATAGGCTATATATGGTGGCCAATATTAATGGTGGAGGAAGAACTTGGGGGGAAAACCCTGGAAAGAACCAACTACCCATGAGAAGCTACTGGCAAGCTTTCTCACATACCCACATTAGCCGAATCCGAGACTCGAACCCCACGCAGACAGAGGTGAGATGGCAATGATCCATAATGAAGAGCGCTTTAGACCACTCGGCCACTCGGGGCCCCATATAGAGTCAAGAGTGCATAATCTTATGTGCATCAGCATGGTGAGACACAGGTATCATTGTTAGCTCTACTGGAGAGCTTATGGGATGGTCAGTTTTCCGTCCATTCATCGTCTGTTGTCTGTCCATCCATCATCCGATGTCTGTCAGTCTGTTAGCAAAAGTTTATCACTTCTTCTAAACTACTTTGAGGATTGCCATGAAATTTTACACAAATATTCATCTCATGATCTAGTTGTTCCTAGATGAAAATGGTGCTGCTTACAATCCAATATGGCCACCACAGTGGCCATCCTGAAAATTTTATTACACCACTCCCTTGCTAACTTGTGCCCTGGTAACTCGTGAACCACCTTTTTATCGCAGTGTCAGGCATGGATCCCATTTTTTAAAACCATAAAATACAAATATTTGATCCCTATTTGCTGAAAATTAGGGAGATCGCGATCAAAATTGGTAACTGAAACTTTGATATGTCGCTCATTTTATCTTCAAAAATGGTAGATAGGACCTGGAACTTTTAATCAACATTATGAAATTATCAACTTTTAATAAGAAGTCATGTAATTTGTTAAATTTTCTTTCCAAACAACATTCTTAGTACACTGTAATCTTAGAATATTCAAGGAAATTTTGATAAATGAAAATGTCACTTGCGCCTAGTGGAAGCAGTACTTTAACCCTTTACCTCATGTATGCGCCTTTGGACACCTCTACCCGATTCACATGGAAGCCTATTTTGACACCTCTAGTCCATTCTTATGGAAGCGCATTTCGATGCCTGCTGTAAACATCTGCCATTATTAGCAGGATTTAGTATCACTACCTTCAGGGAAAACCCACAATTAGATACAACATGCATTATTGTAAGTAACCATCACATCAGATCACATGGTCATTGTTTAAGAGCTGGTCATTATCTGCTGTTTAACCCTTTACCTCAGAGTGTATGGCTTTTTAGCCCTCCGATATGCATGAAACAAAGTTACCCAGTGCAGTGTGCTATAAATAGAACACCTGTTACCTATTCGACTCCATACACATAGGCCTGCCTGTTAACTGTTAAGCAGTGTAGTGTATGTTACGTTTAACAGCGATTTTAACCAATTTACATTTTTGGTACACATCTATTATGTATGGAAAAATTTAAGAGTAAAGTCTGATTGTTATAGCTGTGTAATTATTTTTCACGTAAGAATTTTTTATGTGCTTTAAAATCTTGAGAGAACTTGCTCACCGTCTAGTCAGTGAAGCTGCATGACCAACTGTAGCTGCCATTTCTCATACTCGAAATTTACAAGTTCTTTGTCTGCGTCTACATCACTAAGTCATCTGAATTTGATAATTTATAAAAACTAATTGCTGCCTTCATCAATATCAGAGCATTTACCTAAGTTATTGAATCTTTCATAGTTGTGATTCTAATCATGAAAAGTACTGAATGAAATCCGTGACCTCCATTTTGGAGAGTGGAGAATACGACCCAGTTATTTTAAATAGCAGATTTCGACCAGGGAATAAATAGCGACCACGTGATCTGACGTAATTGTCATTCACAGTAATGAATGAGGTATCTAATAGGGGGTTTCCCACTAAGGTGGCACTACAAAACCTGCTAAAAATGGCCGATGTTTACAGCAGGCATCAAAAGTTGCTTCCATGCGAATGGAGTAAAGATATCAAAAGGCGCTTCCATGCGAATGGAGTAGAGGTGTCTAAAGGCACTTCCATGTGAATGGAGTAGAGGCGTCCAAAGGCGCTTACGTGAGGTAAAGGGTTAAAGTAACTGGGTCATATTCTCCACTCTCCAAAATGCTGGCTGCGAATTTTCTTTAGTTTGCATGATTAGAATCACTACTTTCAAGTCTTCAGTAACTTAAGGAAAGGCTCTGATATTGATGTAGGCAACAATTAGTTTTTATAAATTATTCCTTTACCTCATAGAGCAAAGTTACCCAGTGCAGTACAGTATAAATAGAACACCTGTTACCTATTCGACTCCATACACACATGCCTGCCTGTTAACTGTTAAGCAATGTAGTGTATGTTAGTTTAACAGCAGTTTTAACCATTTTACATTTTTGGTACACATCTATTATGTATGGAAAAATTTAAGAGTAAAGTCCGATTGTTACAGCTGTGTAATTATTTTTCACGGAAGAATTTTTGATGTGCTTTAAAATCTTGAGAGAACTCGTTCACCATCAAGTTAGTGAAGCTGCATGACCAACTGTGGCTGCCATTTCTTGTACTCGAAATTTACAAGATTTTTGTCCATGTCTACATCACTAAGTCATCCGAATTTGATAATATATAAAAACTAATTGCTGCCTACACCAATATTAGAGCCTTTAACTAAGTAATTGAAGCTTTCGTAGTTGTGATTCTAATTGTGAAAACCTCGTAAGTACTGAATGGAATTCGCGGCCTCCATTTTGGAGACTGGAGAATACAACCCAGTTACTTTAAATAGCAGATTTCAACCAGAGCATAAACAGTGACCACAAGATCTGACGCAATGGTCATTCGCAGAAATGAATGTAGTATCTAATAGAGGGTTTTCCCTGAAGGTAGCACTACGAAAACACTGCTTAAAATGGCTGATGTTTACAGCAGGCGTAAAAAGGTGCTTCCATGCGAATGGAGTAGAGGCGTCAAAAGGCGCTTCTATGGAGTAGAGGCATTCAAAGGCACTTGCATGAGGTAAAGTGTTATCAAATTCAGATGATTTATTGATGTAGACGCAGACAGAGAACTTCGACTATGAGAAATGGCAGCTGTGATTGGTCACATGGCTTCACTGGCTTGACAGTAAATGAGTTCTCTCTAGATTTTAAAGCGCATAAAAGGATCTTCCATGAAAAGTAATTATGCAGCTATAATGATCAAATTTTACTCTTAACTCTTTCTATAAATAATATGTACCAAAAATGTAAAACGGTTAAAATTGGTGTTAAATGTAGCATATACTACAGTGCAATAACAGTTAACAGGATGTATATGTGTATGGAGTTAAATAGGTAACAGTTGTTCTGTTTATAGTGCACTGCACTATGTAACTTTGGCACATGTATATCTCTATGAGGTAAGAGGTCAGTAAATAAATACCAAAGAAATAATTTGTTATCAAGCCAAACTTGTGTTTTAGTTATATATTTTAGTTGAACTTAAATGTAAAATGTGTCAATCTAGTGCAACTATTATGTTCACGAGCATTTCTCTGAGAATCTAATTATAAGTACCAACCGTGTTTTGATGCCTGACATGGGGAAGTATTTGTTGTATTGTTGCACTGAATTAAAAGCTGGCCTCCTTTGTTTTATCATGTTAATTACTTCACTGGAGGCAAAAAAAGGAGGTGCTTAAAATCCATTGGCCTGAGTCATATGTCGTGTGAACTCATTTCATTATTTGATCAGTTGAACACTGTTAAAAAAATTACTGTGTGCGTAATATAATTAAACTGCCTTAAGTTAACCTACTCAATCATAACTGTGATCAAAGATAGCAAGATAACCAAGGAAAATCAAATATTTCATAAAATAGCGTTTCGTTTCTCAGATACGGACCATTGTGGGGGAAACGAGTTTCAGAGAATTCCTGAATTGGCACTTAGAGATATCCTCAAGCGCGATAAGAAGTTTCACTATTACTTTCAATGAAATCATGGCATCAGTATTTTACTAATTGAACAATACAATAATTAAGTTTTGACGTAGATAATTGTCTCACGAAATAAATGTCTCTAGTTTTTGAAACAAGGAATCTTGTTTGGTGGTATATCAGCAGTTAGTCTGGTTCCCTATTTGCTAGACTCCTGCTTTGTATTACACTATGTTATCTATCACTCTGGGGACCAGACAAATCAGCAGAACAAAAAGCAGTGACATAATAAAGAAATGTTTTCACATACTCATGTTGGTTGTTGAAATAAGATGGAATAATGACAACGATTTTTCAGATGTCGGTTTTTTGAAAATAAATGTAATTTATACAGAATAACGAACAAATTAATTGGGAAAAGCACTTTATTGACAATTATTTTTGACACAATTATAAAACAAGGATTCAGTCATTAAACAGCACATTTCTCACTCATGCCCTTCCCAACAGTTTTCTCGATGTTTTGTGGATTTTTTTTGATGGTCACACTGTAACTCATGCCCACGCTTATAGTGCAGTCTATGTTTTTGGACCATGTTGTGCACAAGTGATCGAGGGAGAGGTGTATTGCTACTTGTCCTGAATGGATGGTCATATCAATATAGGGTTTAAACTAAAATATTTCTTACGATGTTTAATTGGTTCTGAATGAAAATGATGCCACTCAGAGTCCTATATGGCCACTGCAGCAGCCATCATAAAAATCTTGTTATCGCTACTCCTGAATGGAAGGTCATATCCCAGTTTTCACTAAAAGACTTCTTAAAATGTCTACTTGGTCCTAAATGAAAATGGTGCTGACATCCAATATGGCTACCAGGGCAGCTCTTTTGAAAATCTTTTTATTGGTACAACTGCTGAATAACTGGTCATATCAACATAAGGTTTCCACTCAAAGACTTCTTATTATGTCTAGTTGGTCCTAATCAAAATTAGTGACAATCTGACATCCAGTATGAAAACCATCTTGAAAATCTTGTTATCTTTTCTCTGCTTGAATGGCTGTTCATATCAGAATGGATTTTTTGGTAAAGTACTTCTTAACATGTCTAGTTATTCCTAAATGAAATGTTGCTACAGTGGCCATCTTCAGATTCTTGTTATCACTACTCCTCCTGCATGTATTGTCATATCAACATGGGTTTTTCGCTGAAAGACTTCTGATACTGTCTACTTGTTTCTAATTAAACATTGTGCTGGTCTGATGTCCCATATGGTTGCAACAGCAGACATCTTGAAAATCTTATCACATCTCATCCTGAATGGAAAGTCATATTGACATGGGGTTTGACCAAAATACTAATTATGATGTCCAGTTGCTCTTAAATGAATATGATGCCAATCTGACATCCAATATGGTCACCACACAGTGGCCATCTTGAAAATCTTTTGTTGCTACTCCTTGAGAATGGATAGTTGTATCAACATGAGATTTTCACAAAAAGGTCGTCTTACGATGTCTACTTGTTCCTAATTGAGAATGGTGCCAATTCTGCCTTCCAATAACACCACCACAGCCATATAGAAAATGTTTTTATTGCTGCACCTCCTGAATGGAAAGTTAAACTGACATGGGGTTGCCACCAAAAGACTTCCTAAGATGTCTACTTGGTCCGTGTAAACATTTTGTTGATTTGGGGTCTAATATGGCTGCCACACTGGCCAGCTTGAAAACCTTGCTATTACTATGTCTCCTGAATGAATGGTCATATCATCATGGGGTTTTCACCAAAAGACTTCTTATAATGAAAGGAAAAAATACTAAATTCTATATCAAGGGTGGACAAAATATGGCCTGCTGGCAGATCAGGTCGAAGACCTGGTTTTATCCATTAATTTACATCATATGGTGTTGCTTTAAAAATCACTTATTGAGCCTGTGCCCTGGAGGAAGTTGCCCAAACCTGGTCTATGTTCTACTTACATTACGTATTTATGATTCAGAGAATTTTTTCACTTTATTTTAATTTTATTGGTTATAGCAGTTGGTATCTTTCTCATCTGTATACAGTATAGATTTACCAACATTTTTTTACCAGCATATGCATCTGCATCACAGCATTCACCTTCCAATGTATATTAAGCTGATCCTTCTACTAAAAATTATATTTCTTTAACATTGCACTTGCAATTGACAACCTTATTTTTCTGAATTAAAAAATGGAATTAGGTTTGGTTTGAAATTTATAAGGTTTAAAGGCATTTAATCTCCCATTGCTAGATCGTATCTGTGCCAGGTATATAGTTTCAAAAACTGGAGGTTGGGTACAGTTTGTAATGGACTGGAGCTAGACTACAGTTATGTTGCTTATAATGTGCAGATGTTAAGGATTAGCAATGCATGTACAGTTAATCCTATTGACATAGAGGTACACACCACTTGGTATTTACTCTAGGATATCTAAGAACAATTCTAATAATCATGAACTATCCAGAGCTAGGAAGCAATCTTCTCAGTTGTAAGACATCTACAAGTCTGTTTTTGAGAATAATGAAAAAAATGTATAGAAAGACAATAATCTGTTTTATAATGGTGTCTTTCTGTAGGAGGTGAAGAAGTCACCAGCATCTCCCAAGGTACCTGGATCCCTGGAGAGGAGTAATGGTGGAATCAGCAAGGAGATGAAAAGAATGGGATATGCCGATGGTACAAATGCCAACATTCGCAATAAGTATGACTTCTAATATCCTTATAGCATAATCACATGAATGATATCAAATCTAAAAGTATGACATCTGACATACCTATAGCATAATGACATCAATGATATAAATCCAACAATTATGACTTATTAAATCACTCCATTGGATTAGTGGTTAGAGCGTCCACCTCGGATGCAGGAGGTTGTGAGTTCGAGCCCTGGCCAAGTCATATAAAAGACTTACAAAAATGGTACTAACAGCTGCCTCGCTTGGTGCTCAGCATTAAGAGGTTAGTGTTTGGACTGGTCGGCCTGGTGTTAGGATAATGTGACTGCCACACTGGAGACATCATAGCGATATGACTGAAAAATTGTTAAAGCTTCATTAAAAATCCAAATCACACACACACACACACACAGCATGACTTCTGACATACCCACATCATGATGACATCAGTGATATCAATGCAATAAGCATGGCTTCTGACATACTTGCAGCATAATGACATCAATGGTATCGATGCAATAAGCATGACTTCTGACATACCTACAACATAATGACAACACTGATATCAATGCAATAAGCATGACTTCTGACATACCTACATCATAATGACAACACTGACATAAATGTAGTAAGCAGGACAGCTGACATACCTACAGCATAATGACATCAATGATATAAATTCAATAAGTATGACTGCTTTGGGGGCCTAACAGTGAGAGTGTCTGCCTCAGATATGTGAGTTCACGGGTTTGAACCTCGGTCGAGTCATACCAAAGACTTATAAAAATGGGACTAACTGCTCTCTTGCTAGGATCTCAACATTTAATCCTTTTCCTCATAGAGCATAGTGACAAAGTGCAGCGCACTATAAATAGAACACCTGTTACCTAGTCGACAGCATACACATAGGCCTGCCTGTGAACTGTTAAGCAATGTAGTGTATGTTACGTTTAACAGCAATTTTCACCATTTTACATTTTTGGTACATATCTATTATGTGTGAAAAAATTTAAAAGCAAAGTCCGATTGTTATAGCTGTGTAATTATTTTTCATGGAAGAATTTTTTGTGTGCTTTAAAATCTTGAGATAACTCATTCACCGTAATGTCAGTGAGGCTGCGTGACCAACCATAGCTGCCATTTCCCATACTCGAAATTTACATGTTTTTCGTCTGCGTCTACATCACTAAGTCATCTGAATTTGACAATTTATAAAAACTAATTGCTGCCATCAATATCAGAGCCTTTACCTAAGTTATTGAATCTTTCATAGTTTTGATTCTAATCATGAAAACTTCGTAAGTACTGAATGAAATCTGCGACCTCCATTTTGGAGAGTGGAGATTGTGACCCAATTACTTTAAATAGCAGATATCAACCAGTGCATAAACAGCGACCACGTGATCAGACGTAATTGTCATTCACAGAAAGGAATGTAGTATCTAATGGGGGGTTTTCCCTGAAGGTGGCGCTATGAAAACCGGCTAAAAATGGCTGATGTTTACAGCAGGCGTCAAAAGGCACTTTCATGGAGTAGAGGTGTCCAAAGATGCTTGCATGAGGTAAAAGGTTAAGTAGTTAGTGTTAGGACTGGTCAGTCTGTTGTTAGGATAATGTGACTGAGTGGGACAAATATCCACATGTCTGTGGCATGATGTCCCAGTACTAGAGATCACTATTAACTGCCACACAGCAGACATTGTAGTGATATGACTGAAAAAATGTTAAACTACGTTAAAAATCCAAAACACACAAACACATACAATAAGTATGACTTCTGATATACCTACAGCATAATGATAACACTGATATCAATACAATAATTATGACTTCTAATATTGCTACATCATAATTATGTTTCTAATATAAACACAGTTGTGGGTGGTTCTAGAAACAGATTGTTCAGCAGTGTGGCACATTGTTGTTGATGAATGTAAATGAATGTTTTTTTTAAAACCTAATACCATGATCTCTCTTTCATACTATCTGAAATACCTTAAATGCCTTATTTTAAATAATTTTATCTCATGAAGCCACTGTAACATATTTTACAGGCACAAATTTTGTTCCCAAAATAAATATTTGTCATGCCTTATAATTTTTGGATAATGTTTTAAAAGAATATTTTTTACGTCCTGATGTTTTAAGATAAATCTGCAGTTTTACAAAGGTAAGACAAGAGATGGATGATACCAGTTTTAGACAGTGGGGAAATGTTTTGTGTATCTTTGGAAACAAGTTACATGTACAATTTAAATTGTCTAAATTGTCAACCACTTTTCACTATGCAATAGATTGCTAACACTTTTATAACAGACAATATTTAAGTCTATTCTATATTACTCACCTGCAGAGAAAAAAATCATAATCATAAAAATATTAGAAAAATATACCACCCTTTACTGAAAGACAAAAACGAACTTAAAAACTTAAAATTTTTGTTTAATGCCTTAATTATTTATAGTACTAAAATCTGCACCTGGTCACATGCCGATAGACTATATAAGAATTAGCTTAAGGGGAATTAGCTTCCAATGGTAATAATGTATATAAAAAATATCCTTATTTTAAAAAAATATATTTTCATGAATTTAAAAATATTATAGTCTAATTAAGTTGGTTGTTAGCCTTGTATAAGTTCCTGTCATGGATATACCAACTGGAATTAATTTATTGACTCCATTAGTAATATTTAGGAGTGACTATCCACTTTCCTACAGTTCCAGCCCAAGGGTTTTTGGAGCCTAAGGCAAACTATGACTTTGGTGCCACACACCCCTCCATAGAGAAACAATATTCACTTCCATCTAATGTGGAACCCCTTAAAACCTGGTACCCAAGGTAACTGCTTGTTTTGCCTACATGGTCCGGTTGGTCCTGCTCTCCCACCCACTTCTAAAACACACTTTTGCTTTGACTATCTAGAAAATTACAGTCATGGTTCATCCTGAATAAAACCAAGCCATTAATGTCAGTTTTCATTCATTATTGTAAATGTAAAGTCTGACTTTAAATGATAGATTAATATTGTATTTTTGGGTTAATGGTTACTCGGGCTTTGATTTTTCATTCATTTATTTGTTTTGGACACAATGAAATATGTCTGTTTTGGAACAGAAAAATAAGGAATTATATTTTTTATGTCCCAAAACATGCAGAAAATACAGTAGTTTCATAATAAGTTGCTAAAATCTTTTAACTTATGATGTGCTTTACCTCTTCTACAATTGGCCTTTCCATTCATATTTTGTTGAGGTATTTTTCCAACAGAAAATAAAGCTAAGAAGATAAAATTAAAAAATTATTTGATATCATTATTAAAGCGTAAGAAAGTTTTTGAATGGTGATATTTTTTAGATGAGAAAGCTATGACTGGCTGAAAAGTTTAATTTCAGTTTTCAAGTCTTTTTTTTTTACTGGAACATGATTATATTTTATACTGGAATTTCCAGTTAAATTTGTTTAACAATATTAAAAATATAAAATCAGATGTTAGACACTTTATTTCAGTTTTGTGCAGTCCAGAATTTGCTTACATTGTCATTTAGTGACTCAGCTGAATTGCTGCAGTGTTGTTCACTCCCCATTCAGGAGGTTGCCCCTTGAGAGTTTGATCTATGCATGACTTCTTTATATCCATGCTTGTTAAAAATGAGGCAGGGAATAAATGATACTGTCCATCTTTTTATGTATGCACAATGTTCTGGAATTCATCCAAAACCACTGAATATAGACTCCTTATATTCAGGGAAATGACTGGTGGGGGGTCTGTAGAATTCAGGGAAATGGCTGGTGGGGGGTCTGTAGAATTCAGGGAAATGGCTGGTGGGGGGTCTGTAGAATTCAGGGAAATGACTGGTGGTGGTCTGTAGAATTCAGGGAAATGGCTGGTGGGGGGTCTGTAGAATTCAGGGAAATGACTGGTGGGGGGTCTGTAGAATTCAGGGAAATGACTGGTGGGGGGTCTGTAGAATTCAGGGAAATGGCTGGAGGTGGTCTGTAGAATTCAGGGAAATGACTGGTGGGGGGTCTGTAGAATTCAGGGAAATGGCTGGAGGTGGTCTGTAGACTTCAGGGATAAGACTAGTGGTGGTCTGTAAAATTGAGGGTTATGACCAGGGTGGGGGGGTGGGAATAGTTTTAGGAATGTGTTGTAGTCTGTAGAATTCAGTGGTATGAATAGTTTGTATAATTCATGGATATCACTATGACTAGTTTTAGGAATATGACTGGGGTAGTCTGTTGAATTTATGGATATGACTGGGGGTAGTTCAGGAATATGATGAGGAGATAGTCTGTCAAATTCATGGATATGATTGTGGTTAGTTCATTAATATGTCTGTTCTGTAAAAACAACAGGCATGTGGTTGGGGGTCAGTCGATTACAGGGATATGATTTGGGGGGGTGTCTTTTGAAATCATGGGTATGACTGGGGATGGTCTGTTTAATTCAGTGATATGACTGCGGGGTGGTCTGTTGAAATCAGAGACTGGGGGTGGTCTGTTGAGATCAGGGAAATGACTATTGGTGGTCTGTATAATTCAGGGATATGACTCAAAGTGGGTACAGGGATATAACTATGACTGGGGTGGTCTGTATAATTCAGGGATATGACTAGAAGTGGGTACAGGGATATAACTATAACTGGGGGTGGTTTGTATAATTCAGAGATATGACTCGAAGTGGGTACAGGGATATAACTATAACTGGGGGTGGTCTGTATAATTCAGGGATATAACTAAAAGTGGGTACAGGGATATAACTGTAACTGGGGGTGGTCTGTAGATTTCAGGGATAGGACTAGAAGTGGGTACAGGGATATAACTATAACTGGGGGTGGTCAGTATAATTCAGGGATATGACTAGGAGTGGGCACAGGGATATAACTATAACTGTGGGTGGTCTGTATAATTCAGGGATATGACTAGGAGTGGGCACAGGGATATAACTATAACGGGGGGTGGTCTGTATAATTCAGGGATATAACTAAAAGTGGGTTCAGGGATATAACTGTAACTGGTGGTGGTCTGTAGATTTCAGGGATAGGACTAGAAGTGGGTACAGGGATATAACTATAACTGGGGGTGGTCAGTATAATTCAGGGATATAACTAAAAGTGGGTTCAGGGATATAACTATAATTGGGGGTGGTCTGTAGATTTCAGGGATAGGACTAGAAGTGGGTACAGGGATATAACTATAACTGGGGGTGGTCAGTATAATTCAGGGATATAACTAAAAGTGGGTTCAGGGATATAACTATAATTGGGGGTGGTCTGTAGATTTCAGGGATAGGACTAGAAGTGGGTACAGGGATATAACTATAACTGGGGGTGGTCTGTAGATTTCACGGATAGGACTAGAAGTGGGTACAGGGATATAACTATAACTGGGGGTGGTCTGTAGAAGTGTTTTGGTTTGGTTTGGTGCTTTACAGCACACCAGCACAAGAAGGTTGTTTAGTGCTGAGTCAGGTGTAATAAAGTGCTTTACCCAAGGACACACCATGGTAGCTGACCCAGGCTGATTCTATGGTAGGATTTGAACCTGTACCCTTTAGGTCCTGAGTCCAGCATGCTACCCACTTAGCTGCCACAGCTACCTTATAACTGTTTTAAAGTCTATTGCTTGGAGGCAAGATTCAGTTTGGAATAGCTTTGTGACAGGTGGGTGGTGGCTCAACAAAACTGAGAAATGTTTCAGGGATATGCATCGGTGCAGTACATTTCTTATTGCCAGGTTTAAATGCAAACAATATGTCATATATTCTTACACATAAACCCGTTCGCCTATGAGCTGACCCCCAAATTGAATAGGTATAAACACTAAAAAGTTTTGCCAAAACACAAAGTAAAATAAATTGATGATCTAACTTGTTGTATATTCAGAATTTTAGTCTTTATTATTACCATTTCTTTATGAACATGTAACAGTTATGCTGGTTATGTGCCTTGCACAATTGAACATGTATTATACCTTGTCATAAAGATTACCTCTGTTTGTAGCATCGCTTATGTAATTGAAAAAAAGCAATTCATGTGCATATGTGTCTACATAATTGAAACAGCTATTACAGACTAGCTGAAGTATTATCTGGAAAAAAGTGATTTGGTCGAAACAATGAATAAAGAAAAATCTGCATCTGATATGTTTGGGAATAAATAAGGATTAAAGTGACACTAAGGGCAATTTACACTAAGTACTGTACATTACAGTACAGCCTGGTCTCCAAGGTAAACTCGAACCAGCCCATGAATTATGAAGTCTTTATTTACCTTTGTTTAATTCTGTGTTGGAGAAATCAGAAAATACACAGATGCAAATTAAAATCAAAAGCAATCATAGTAGTTTATAACAGTTTAGTAAGTGTTGGGACACTGAGAATATATTTGTTTTACATTCATATTTGTCTTAAGACACAAAAAATTATTTTTTGTGCCCCAGGATTTACTGCCATTATGGTAGTCAACAAAAATCTTAAAAACCTTAAAGTTTAGACTTTAGCCTGTGGATATGCTGACCCCTATTTTTCAAGGCTTTTTTTTTCTCCTAAATTATTAGGCTTATATGCAAATAAATATGGTAGATCACAGTCTACTGTCAGATAATGTGCCGGCAGATCAGGGTGTATGTTGACTTTTCTACTGATAACTCATAATAAACTGCACAGATTCAATTCTTCTAGGACATTATGCAACATCAGATCGTTGTCTGAGCAGTTTGATTTCAGTTATAAGCAGGTCAAGATGGTAAATTTCTATTCCATGTTTTGGTACATTCTAAAGCACATGCCATGGTAATGAGTACATGGTACATTCTAACACATGCCATGGTAATGAGTATATGGTATATTCTAAAGCACATGCCATGGTAATGAATACATGGTACATTCTAAAGCACATGCCATGCTAATGAATACATGGTACATTCTAAAGCACATGCCATGGTAATGAGTACATGGTACATTCTAACACATGCCATGGTAATGAGTATATGGTACATTCTAAAGCACATCCCATGGTAATGAGTACATGGTACATTCTAAAGCACATGCCATGGTAATGAGTACATGGTACATTCTAAAGAACATGCCATGGTAATGAGTACATGGTACATTCTAACACATGCCATGGTAATGAATACATGGTACATTCTAAAGCACATGCCATGGTAATGAGTACATGGTACATTCTAACACATTCCATGGTAATGAGTACATGGTACATTCTAAAGCACATGCCATGGTAATGAGTACATGGTACATTCTTAAGCACATGCCATGGTAATGAGTACATGGTACATTCTAACACATGCCATGGTAATGAGTATATGGTACATTCTAAAGCACATGCCATGGTAATGAGTACATGGTACATTCTAAAGCACATGCCATGGTAATGAGTACATGGTACATTCTAACACATGCCATGGTAATGAGTACATGGTACATTCTAAAGCACATTCCATGATAATGAGTACATGGTACATTCTAAAGCACATGCCATGGTAATGAGTACATGGTACATTCTAAAGCACATGCTATGGTAATGCATTCATGGTACATTCTAAAGCACATGCTGTGGTAATGAGTACATGGTACATTCTAAAGCACATGCTGTGGTAATGAGTACATGGTACATTCTAAAGCACATGTCATGGTAATGAGTACATGGTACATTCTAACACATGCCATGGTAATGAGTATATGGTACATTCTAAAGCACATCCCATGGTAATGAGTACATGGTACATTCTAAAGCACATGCCACGGTAATGAGTACATGGTACATTCTAAAGAACATGCCATGGTAATGAGTACATGGTACATTCTTACACATGTCATGGTAATGAATACATGGTACATTCTAAAGCACATTCCATGGTAATGAGTACATGGTACATTCTAAAGCACATGCCATGGTAATGAGTACATGGTACATTCTAACACATGCCATGGTAATGAGTACATGGTACATTCTAAAGCACATGCCATGGTAATGAGTACATGGTACATTCTTAAGCAGATGCCATGGTAATGAGTACATGGTACATTCTAACACATGCCATGGTAATGAGTATATGGTACATTCTAAAGCACATGCCATGGTAATGAGTACATGGTACATTCTAAAGCACATGCCATGGTAATGAGTACATGGTACATTCTAAAGCACATGCCATGGTAATGAGTACATGGTACATTCTAAAGCACATGCTATGGTATTGCATTCATGGTGCATTCTAAAGCACATGCTGTGGTAACGAGTACATGGTACATTCTAAAGCACATGCTGTGGTAATGAGTACATGGTACATTCTAAAGCACATGCCATGGTAATGAGTACATGGTACATTCTAAAGCACATGTCATGGTAATGAGTACATGGTACATTCTACAGCACATTCCATGGTAATGAGTACATGGTACATTCTAAAGCACATGCCATGGTAATGAGTACATGGTACATTCTAAAGCACATGCCATGGTAATGAGTACATGGTACATTCTAAAGCACATGCCATGGTAATGAGTATATGGTACATTCTAAAGCACATGTCATGGTAATGAGTACATGGTACATTCTAAAGCACATGTCATGGTAATGAGTACGTGGTACATTCTAAAGCACATGCCATGGTAATGAGTACATGGTACATTCTGAAGCACATGCCATGGTAATGAGCACATGGTACATTCTAAAGCACATGCCATGGTAATGAGTACATGGTACATTCTAAAGCACATTCCATGGTAATGAGTACATGGTACATTCTAAAGCACATTCTGTGGTAATGAGTACATGGTACATTCTAAAGCACATGCTATGGTAATGCATTCATGGTACATTCTAAAGCACATGCTGTGGTAATGAGTACATGGTACATTCTAAAGCACATGCCATGGTAATGAGTACATGGTACATTCTAACACATGCCATGGTAATGAGTACATGGTACATTCAAAAGTACTTGCCATGGTAATGAGTACATGGTACATTCTAAAGCAGATGCCATGGTAATGAGTACATGGTACATTCTAAAGCGCATGCCATGGTAATTAGTACATGGTACATTCTACAGGACATGCTGTGGTAATGAATACATGATACATTCTGAAGCACATGTCATGGTAATGAGTAAATGGTACATTCTAAAGAATATGCCATGGTAATGAGTACTTGGTACATTCTAAAGCACATGCCATGGTAATGAGTACATGGTACATTCTAAAGCACATGTCATGCTAATGAGTAGGTACATTCTGAAGCACATGCTATGGTAATGCATTCATGGTACATTCTAAAGCACATTCCATGGTAATGAGTACATGGTACATTCTAAAGGACAAAAGAATCATAATTAGTTTTCTGATTGGTTGAATGTAAAAATTTGTAGCAGTATTATCAGAGATATACTGATGGAAATTTTGACCCGATTGTGAGGCCATTGACTTCATTGTGATATCATTGATATCACAGTGAACTAACACTCAGAAGAATTACATTTTCTGCTTTTTTTCAAGAAAAATTTCAAAAGTTTGTAAGAATCGAGATAAAAGTCTTGTGTTTGAAGATTTTAGAACGCTGATTTTGGTTTTACTGTCGCAATTATCTGTTTTACTGTTTCTGCTGTTGCATTGCTAGCAAAGCTTGATTGAAGAACAGTAAAACTGCCAATAATGTCATCAGATCTGCAGACACAGGACTGTTATTCTCTAATTTCCATCCTGCCACTCAAACCTGCTTTGCAAGATCTTATTTTACTGACTCGGACCATTGGGAGAACAGCTATCACAAAATATCATAAATCTAATTATATGAATGGCTCCTGTGATTAGTAGAGGATTTATTCCCATAAATTGTCACTTGGATACCACATCATTGCAGTAAATGGGGTCTGGATTAATTGAATTTCACTGATTTTTGTTGGAGAAAACTCTTTAGCATATTGCATATTTCAGGCTGGGTCTGGGAGATAATATTGAGGCCAAGGATCCAGATGATGAAGTCAATGAGTACCTTGGACGTGCAATTGATGCCCGCAGCATTGATCGACTGCGATCAGAGCATGTCAAGGCCTTCCTGTTGACATTTAGAAAGCCAGAGTTAGAAGCTAAAGTAAGTCATTTAGCAGCAGAGAGGATTATATTAAAACTATGTCAACCTTTCACTAAATTAAATGTGCTGATCTTAAAACTTTAATGAATTCAAAGTTGTACAATTTCAGCAGGGACACTTAGTTAAAAAATATTTATGTTTAAGGTGGTGTTAGAAGCCATTTTGTTTATTTTATGAAAGTGTTATTTCAGGATAATTGTTTGAAATTACTGTAGTTATTTTAATTTTAATTTTAAGCAAATTATTATGTTAAAACTGTAAAACGATTATATATAAATTGCTGAATAGTTCAATTTTTCAGGCTTATTAAATAATAAATTTGTAAGGGTATGCATTGCTATATGCCGAAACATTGTTTATTTCTCTCTGTAGTGTTGATTCACATTTTGAGTTTAGAAAGTTGGTTAATCATAAAATGTCTCTGGGTTTATTTATTCTTTTAGTCACTTATATAAACCATTGATAAATATAATCACTTGATTGTACAAAGCTAATTCATACTGTGTATTTTTCCCTGTTGTCATTTTTGATGAAATGTCACAGTTTAAAAGCCATACAGTTATCAGTGGGAGTCTTTCATGAATTGCACTGTTCATTTGTCTTTTAACTTGTCATTTACCTCAGTTGTTGTTCTGTACACAGGCATAGGTGTATTGCAGTGTAACCTTTCCAGAGGGGTGGTGGTGGGGTGTTTAGAAATGGAAAGAAACTATACAATACCGTAATATATGTAATTTCTTTTACATTTTTTAAATTTAGAAATTAGAAAAATAGTGTTAAAACTTTCATTATAATTAATACTAATGTTGTGAAAAATAAGGAATTAATTCCTACCTTTCTTCATGTCATTTTACCTCAATATTCTTTACTTTTTAAATGTTCCAATTTAAATTAAGCTTTTGTGAAAAAGGAAAAACTAATAAAATAAAAAAGGAAAAATAGCTTAAATGCATACCCAATTCAAGCAGTTTTGGTGACTTGTGTTTTAAATGCCAGTATTCACGGTATTGATAATCCATATTTGATCCATTCAGTTTAAATCACAAGTTGAGAAGGATCATATATGCTGTAACATATTTATGTTTAGTACTAACATGCTGCATAATTTTCTCTGCAAGTGAAAGAATGTCCACATCCCTGGATCAGTTTGCACAGTGTTGTAAGAGTTATTGCCCTTTTTAACTGATGACTGCCATGTATGACAGTGTGTGTGTTTGTGATTTGGATTTTTAATGTAGCTTTAAAACAATTCAGTCTTATTGCTATAATATCTGCAGTGTGGCAGTTTATAGTGATGTCTATCACTGGGGCATCATGCCGCAGACATGTAGCATGATGTTCCACCCAGTCACATTATCCCAACACCAGGCCGACCAGTCCTAACACTAACCTCTTAATGCTGTGTGCCAAGCGAGGCAGCTGTTAGTACTGTTTTTGTAAGTCTTTGGTATGACTTGGCCAGGGATTGAACCCACGACCTCCCGCATCTGAGGAGGATGCTCTAACCACTAGGCCACTGGAGCAGTACTGCATTTTTGTAATAATTGCAAAATATAACTGCAAAAATATTGAGACAAATGTAAGCAAAAGGCTAATGTTTCCCCCAAGACTGATGTTTAAACAGGATGCTTCAAAAATATTTTTTGTTATTTATCTGATTCAGAAATGATGTATATGACAGAATCTTGTAATACAGCTTGTCTTACATATTTCAATGAATTATCATAAACATGGTAAATGATATGACCAACATATGAAGATGTACACATTGACAAATCACTGTTCTTTTGCAATTCTTGTTAGAGTTATTGCCCTTTTTGATTTGGAGCCTGATGTAGTGAACAGCAGAATCATGTCAAGACTTGTCTTAGTTTTCAGCATCAATTGTTATGGCCATCAATTGACAATGTGCATATTGACAAATTGCCTTGCACTTTTAATGTTTGTTACTGCCACTTATATCTGGTCCAAAAAATGAGGTTTTTCCCTCTGTATTTTGTAGTGAAACTCGAGATTATTTGGTATCATTGAAGAGCTACATCTATCTACCTTTCTATAACACCACCCACTTTAGTGTATCATGCGTGACCTTGATACTACAGAGCTTGGCAGTAGGCTACTACCTCCTGCCACATAAACTCGTCACCAAGGGTTAATGTGTTATCTTGGTACATATCATTGACATCATTTTAAGATGCACATATTAAATCTCTGTGGTTCCTTGATTTTGTTAAGAGTTGTTGCCCTTTTTAACTTACAGTTTGATACAGTGAATGTTGTTGTTGTAGGATTTAAATCTATTTTTCAGCATAAGATAGGCTATACATGGTGGCCAGTATAAAAGCCAGGAAAGAACCACTGACCCACAAGAAGCTACTGGCAATCTTTCTCACATACATTCTCATTTAGAAAGAAAAGAGTAATTACAAGTTCATGGATTGACTGTGTAGAAAAAATTACATAAAATATGGTATATAGTATTGAGCATTGCATAGTGTTTGTTATAATATTACAATATTTAGGGGGGCCCTGAGTGGCAGAGTGGTCTAAAGTGCTCTCCGTTACGGATCACTGTCATCTCACCTCTGTCTGCGTGGGTTCAAGTCTCGGATTCAGCTAATGTGGGTATGTGAGAAAGCTTGCTAGTAGCTTCTCGTGGGTTGGTGGTTCTTTCCAGGTTTTTTCCGGGTTCTTAATCCAGCATTAATACTGGCCGCCATGTATAGCCTATCATGTGCTGAAAAATGGCATTAAACCCTACAAGGACAACAACAATATTTAGGACATAGCGATATGGTAGGTTCATGTCAGACAGCGAATGGTTATAATTAATAAATCAGCTTGCAATCCAGTGGCTGAATGTAGTATTAATACAATTAATTTTCATGATTAAAGGTACACTAATACACTATTTTTTTTACAGTATTGCAGGGTGCGAGATGTGATGTTCACTTCACATTTGGGATGCACATTTCTTATGCAGCTTATAATTTTTGTCATACAGATTATTATAGTACCTAGGTAAGTAAGAAATTGAGTTTTACTTATTTTATTATGAAAACTTAACTTCAATTAGAGTGGAATAAAACCTAAGGTTTTGTTATTCCCTTATAATTTGCTCATTCAGATTTCTCTATATTTCTGTTTTATTTTTGGAAGCCTATCATGTCAAAGTATTATAACATTTAAAGAGATACATGCATTTAACAGAAACATGCAACTTTTATACTATATATTCATTCTTGTAAGTTAAAAATTATATTTAAATATTCATTCTTGTAAGTTAAAAATTATATTTAAGAAAAGGGAATATTGTGACTTGGCATTTTTATTCTTACTTTAATTTGTGGGTTATGGAAGGGAAACTGTTGTCTCTTCAGATGGATAATTGTTTGTTAGTTCTTTAAGTTTGTAGTTTGTGGCAACCACAAAATATACAAAAATCGGTTCCAAACAAGAAGTAGTCAATTAACAATAATTCAGCTAGTGGGTTGCCTTAAATGCAAGTGATAAAGACCAAAAAAGGTTTAAGGAATAATATACAATGCTTAATTAAATGAAATTACTTGTAAAACCTAGACGAATTACAGACCCTATAACTGGTAATTTTCCAGTGAAACTTAAGATGGAATGCAGAGTGAATGAAGGATGAATGCATATGGAATATGGAATTAATGCAAAATGAAATGCAGAATGAATGTAAAGGAAATTATTAATGCAAATGTTGAACTGAAATGCAGAACGATGAATCAGAAAGAAGATTAGAATGAACCAAGAAAGCATTTCATGAATGGCTGAATTCCTTTCAAAAGATAACCTGGATAAAATATTTACATTTACAGTATTTAATCTCTTACAAGCCATGACACTATTCTTGTGGTGACAGACAGAAACAACAACTGCAGTTTTTGTGATGACATCATCATTGGTGGCTGTATTTTAAGTCTTATTTTGAATAAAACAAAATAATAAAACTTGCTGACAAATAATCAACAATTTTTGAATTTACAGTTATTGTAGTTGCAGTTATATTTTAATATATTGTAAAGTTAGTACTGTCTCTTTATGCATTTCCTGGATTATTAAAGTACGCTTTAACACTTGGTACAAAAGCAAAGGTTACTCCCTTTATCTCTCTTGAAAAATGAAAATCTGACTTTTGTGTGGGTTTCCATTTATTTTAACATGAAGGAAAACAAAAGAAAACAATGGATGGAAACAGTAATTGTAAAATCTAAATTCATTTTTAATTGGATTAGTAAGCAAATCAAAATCAGATCATGGATAAAATGCAGTCATGAATGGAATGGAAAATGGAATGAATTTAAAGGCATTTCATATGTTAATGAAGATTAAGTGAAATGCATATTTGATACAATGACCCATTTCAGGGTCTGATAAAATTTATTCTCGTATCCAGATTGTAGCATATTTTCATCCGTGTTTGGCAGTTGTGTAATATATCAAAGTATACAGGTTTTGATGAGTTGCTGCTTAATATTGGCTTAAGTAATGATATCATTATTATTATGCATTACATAAATTTGATTGACTGACGGTCAGATGGAATAAGAAGCTGAAGGAATATTATCATAAAATGTAGATAAATAATTCATAGACAGGCAGAAATTAGTTTAGTACACAGGTACCAAGATGGAGTTGCCACCCCTTCATAATGAGGAAGAGTTGCCACCCCTTCATAATGAGGAAGAGTTGCCATCCTTACATAATAAGGCAGAATTGCCATTCCTAGATAAGGAGGTGGAAGTGTTATCCCTACATTATGAGGTAGAACCACCATCCCTAGAGATGGGGAGGCAGAATTGCCATTCCTAGATAAGGAGGTGGAATTGTTATCCCTACATCATGAGGTAGAACCACCATCTATAGAGATGGGGAGGCAGAATCCGACCCAGTCACATTATCCTGACACCAGACCGATCAGTCCTACACTAACCTCTTCATGCTGAGCGCCAAGCAAGGCAGCTGTTAGTACCATTTTTGTATGTCATTGGTATGACTCAGCCGGGGATCAAACCCATGACCTCCCTCATCCTAGGCAGACACTCTAACCACTAGGCAACCGGAGCGGTCAGGTAAGGAGGGAGAATTGCCATCCCTACAAAATGAGGTAGAATTGACATCGCTTGATAATGAGGCAGAATTTTCATTCCTTGATAGGGAGGCAGAATTGTCATCCATAGATAAGGAGGCACAATCACCATCTGTAGATGTTGAGGCAGAATCACAATCCCTAGATGTTGAGGTAGAATCACCATCCCTAGAAAAGAAGGCAGAATTGCCATCCCTTCATAATGATGTAAAACTGTTAACCATATATGATAAGGAGGAATCACACTGCTAGATAATGAAGAGCAATCACATTCCTGGATAATGGGGTGAAATCACATCCTGACATAATGAAGCAGAATCATATTCCTGGATAATGAGGTGGAATCACATTCCTGGATAATGAGGTGGAATCACATTCCTGGATAATGAGGTGGAATCACATTCCTGGATAATGAGGTGGGATCATATTCCTTAATAATGAGGTGGAATCACATTCCTGGATAATGAGGTGGAATCACATTCCTGGATAATGAGGTGGAATCATATTCCTGGATAATGAGGTGGAATCACATTCCTGGGTAATGAGGTGGAATCACATTCCCAGATAATGAAGTGGAACCTTATCATATTCTTAGATAACACTGGTCTACAGCCAAAATGTTTCCGAAATAAATGTAGTCAAACTTTACTAATCTTGGGTCATTGAGAATGAAAATGATGCAGAGAATAAGTGAGTTATAAAGGGAAAGGATCTCAATTTAAACCAGAAATGACTAAAATACATCTTTGACTGGATCTATGAATAAATCTATGACTGGGTTTGGACAGTACTTGCTTTTTTAGGCAAAACAATGAATGATGCAACCTGAAGCTGGTATTGCATCATACATAATATGAATTGCATCATGTTATTCCTAGAAGTGATGGATGATGCAATCATAACTAAGCTATATCACTCTGCTGAACAAATTGCCCTATATCAGCTCTAGAAATCGTACAATGTCATGCTTTCTTATTTGTTTGATTTTGCAAAGGGACACATTTCTGTTTAGCCAAAGTGAGCAGAGATGCCTCGTACTTGAGTGAACAATGCAGATAACTTCTGCTATGTTTGTGGTGCATTGACTTTTTCATCACAAAAGCGCAGTATGGTCAAGAAAGCCCATATCCTTTATTTTGGCTGCAAAATTGGAGATCAGGACAAGAGGTGGGCCCCACACATATTATGCAACACTTGTGCAACAGATCTTTGCAATTGGCTGAACAGGAAGAGGAAATCTATGCCTTTTGCAGTGCCAATGATTTGGAGAGAGCCAGCAGACCATATCAGCAATTGTTACTTCTGCATGGTGCCTCCAGTTGGGAAAGGTGTGTCAAAGAATAAAAAGTGGACTGTGCATTATCCAAACATTCCATCAGCTATACGCCCACTACCCCACAGAGATGGACTACCGGTTCCTGATGCATCAGAATCATTCTTACTTGAGTCAGGATGAGGATGAAACTTCTAGTCCTGAACCATCAATGTCACATGACCCATATTTTCTCCCATCCTCCTCCTCTGAACCACACCTCATAACAAAAGGTGAACTGAATGACCTTGTCTGGGATTTGGAACTATCCAAGAGTAAGGTAGAGCTGTTGGGCTTCCGACTACAGAGGTGGAATCTCCTGGCAGGTGATGTTTGGGTTTCTATGTTCTGTGACCGTCAAAAGGATCTTGTCCTGTTCTTCTTCTTGGAAGGTGATCTTTTAACCTGCAACAATATTGATGGTGTGATGGCAGCCCTCAGCATTGTTCATGATCCAGATGAGTGGAAACCGTTCATTGATTCATTGAAGATGAGTCTCAGATCTGTTTTGCTGCATAATGGCAATGTTTTGCCATCAATTCCAGTTGGTCATGCAGTCCATATAAAGGAAATCTATGAAAACATGAAACAGTTTTTGAGGTGCATAAACTATGACCAACATCAGTCGCATCTTTGTGGTGATTTGAAGGTTCTTGCTGTCTTGCTTGGTCTGCAGACTGGATACACAAAGTGCTGCTATTTTCTCTGCAAATGGGATAGTCATGCGAGAAACTGTCATTATATGAAGAGAGATTAGCCACTCTTACAGTCATTGGAACCTGGGAGGAAAAGTATTCAGCATCCACCACTTGTTGAATCAAGGAAGATTTTTTTTATCACCCTTGCACATCAAGCTGGGTCTGATGAAGAGCTTTGTCAAGGTCATGGACAAAACACAATCAGCTTTCAATTACCTTTGTGGAAAATTTCCAAGGTTAAGTGAATCTAAGATAAAGGAAGGTGTATTTGTTGGTCCTCAGATTCATGAACTTCTTCAAGATGATGCATTTGACTGCACTGTGTGGCAAGGAAAAGACAGCATGGAAAGCCTTCCAGTTAGTGGCAACAAATTTTCTCAGGAACAACGAAGCAGAAAACTACAGCAAGTTGGTGGAAAACCTCCTGAAGGCATACAAATGCCTAGGTTGCAACATGTCACTAAAGATACATTTTTCTGCACTCTCATCTAGATTTTTTCCACTGAATTGTTTAGCAGTGAGCAACGAGCACGGTGAGCAATTTCACCAGGACACTCCAACAGTGGAGAAATGCTATCAGGGCAAATGGAGCCTGTCAGTGCTGCAGACTTATTGCTGGACAGTGACAAGAGATGTTCCATCTAATGAATACAAGAGAAAAGCCAAGAAGCACTGTGTAGACACTGAATAAAGACTAAACTATGTCCTTATGTATAAATAATAGCTTTATGCTTTTTGTTTCATAATAAATTTTATTTATATAATGCTTTTGCTGTTATCTAAAGTTTTACATAAACAGGACAGGTGAAATATTATCATGTAAAGCAACCATAAACACGTGTAAAGAGTAAGGTTTTCAGTTTATATTAAAACTCTTCTATCTACACAATATTCATTGAAGTAAAATCTTAAAACTAATATCTTGGAAACAGTAGCCAATCAGTTGTTTTAATTGTCATATTTGAATTCAGCATATCAAATCCATAATAAATAGCACATTTATCCCTGAAGAGACTACTTCTAAAAAATTGTAGACCAGTGTAATTAGATGAAATCGCCCACATTACTGACAGAAAAATGCCACTGTCATAGACAGAATTGCTATCATGACTTGTATATGAGGAAATTTCATCTACAATAAATTAGTGAATTGGGGAAAGATGGCCTGGAATCCAGTAAATTGAGTTAATTGGGGAAAGATGGCCTGGAATCCAGTAAATTGAATGAAATGGGACAAAAATGCCTAGGATCAGATAAATTGATTGAAATGATACAAACTGTAAGGTACCAGCCAGTCAGCCATGAGATTACAATTGCACTGAACTCATTTTTGGCTGCAAAGACATGGCACTTCATTGAAGCAGTTTTCTAGGCAATATACAACCCATTTTTTTGGTTGGTCGTATACAAGTTAACATTGCAGACTTGATGATAGTATACAAGTAGATTGCAGTACAGTAGTCCTTCACTATAAAGCATAGTACAGTAGTCCCTCACTACTATAAAGTCTATGAATGAACTAGTATAGTAGTCCCTCACTATAAAGCATATGAGTGGACTTTAGTACAGTAGTCCCAGACTATAAAGTATATGAGTGGACTTTAGTACAGTAGTCCCTGACTATAAAGTATATGAGTGGAGTTTAGTACAGTAGTCCCTGACTATAAAGTATATGAGTGGACTTTAGTACAGTAGTCCCTGACTATCAAGTATATGAGTGGACTAGTATAGTAGTCCCTGACTATAAAGTATATGAGTGGACTTTAGTACAGTAGTCCCTGACTATAAAGTATATGAGTGGACTTTAGTACAGTAGTCCCTGACTATCAAGTATATGAGTGGACTAGTATAGTAGTCCCTGACTATAAAGTATATGAGTGGACTTTAGTACAGTAGTCCCTGACTATCAAGTATATGAGTGGACTTTAGTACAGTAGTCCCTGACTATCAAGTATATGAGTGGACTAGTATAGTAGTCCCTGACTATAAAGTATATGAGTGGACTTTAGTACAGTAGTCCCTGACTATCAAGTATATGAGTGGACTAGTATAGTAGTCCCTGACTATAAAGTATATGAGTGGACTGTAGTATAAAAGTCTGAGTGGACTGTAGTATAATAGTCTCTCACTATAAGGTCTATGAGTGGACTATAGTATAGTAGTGCCTCATTATATAGACTGTTGCCCCTATGAAATGATCATGAATAATTCATCAAAAGGTTCATGAACTATTCATGAATGTGCATGAATTGGAAATGGTCAGTTCATGAAATTTTCAATTCATGAACTGTTAATGAACCAACACTTCACAAACTGTTCTCGAAACAGTTCATGAATATTTCATAAAAGCTCACCAATTGGGTCATCATCATTCATGTACATATTCATTAACTATGATGAACAAAGTTTCTCATGAATGATTCATGACTTCATGAATGGTTCCTATAAAAGAAATTTGAATATCTGACAAACTCACAAATACCTATTTCATCCTGAATAATAAAATAACCTTAGATGTGGGGTTTTAAAACTGTATAAAATGCAACATATTATCTTAAAAACTGTATTTAATTTCAGATAAATTTCTAATATGCAACAAACAACATGTAAACTGACACGTCATATTCTTTTTTTATTCGTAGCAACATTTTTTGTATGTTTTGTAATTTTTCTTTGAAATTTTTTCAAGAGATATTGGGACAGCTGTGTGCAATCAACTGTTGAAGCATATTTCATAGTCAAGGGGCTGTCTTTTTTTTCCACTGAGGTTTTGCCTGACTTGACTAATCATTTTCCCAGAGACTGACCTGTCTGATAACTCTTTTGTGAAGATATTCAGGGCCTATCATTTAATCAAATCCTGCCCATTGTCACTACTGAATGTTTCGTTTCCATCTGCAACTTAAGCTGTTACATCCGATTACTGTTTGGATCTTTAACATTGCTGTAGTAGTCACTATTTAATGTCTCTTCCATCTTAGCCATAGGATCCTCCAGTTTTCAAATTTTCCTCCTTAACCTACAAACTTCATCCTCTAATAATTTTACTTTTCTTCTGTCTGATACGAAAGAAAGATAAAGTTAGTTAATTACAGATAACCTCTGATCAACATTGTCTTCAGCATTTAGCACATTATTATTGTATCTCACCTTTTTCACTAGAATAATTATGATCTAACTTAAAATTGTTGAATCCCTTACACTTAATACACAACTTATTGAGCATTTATATTATTGGAGAATTTTGTCACTAGTTTATATTTTAACTGAAGCTGACTAGCCATAGGTATAGTCACAGGAGTCGGATGTTTTAATCAACAAAATATGACAAAATGTTTTGATTACATTGTTACTCTAAATAACCTTTTATATATATATATATATATATATATATATATATATATATATATATATATATATATATATATATATATATATATATATATATATATAGAATGCAAATCATATGGTGAATAACAGTCCTTTCAAGTGCACTGGATCCAGCAAGGGATCATGTTTGTCAGGGATTGATTAAGATAAATGTAATAAAGTGACCACAAACAGTGCAAAACTATTATCTAGCTAGCCTAAGTGCTTTCAACTCTTATTGAATCTTTTTCAAAGGCAAATACAAAACATTGACCAGACAAACAAATAAAATAGACAAACTGTTGTCTTTGTAAAACTTTACATGACTATGACTTGTTGTGGATGCTGAAAGATATTTTATATTGACCTAGAAATCGATGAGCCATAGCGTCATCTGTTATTTTATGTATATTTATATGCGCACAAACTATATCCAGGATATTTCATTGTTATAGTTGTAATTAAAGGTTATTGGGTGACTAATAAGCAAATTTAGAGAAATATTGAAATGGGAACATGCCAGCTGCAAAAAGGTAATTTTATTTGTGAATGGCTGTCTCTTTCTAGTCTTCTTGGTTTAAACCACTTGGTTTCAATGTTCTAAGGTGGCATATCCAGTATGATTCCTTTTCTTTCCTTAATGAGCTTATGGTATGGCCTTTACCCACAGCATGTCCTTTACCCATGGTATGGCCTTTACCCATGGTATGACCTTTACCCATGGCATGTCCTTTACCCATGGTATGTCCTTTACCCATAGCATGTCCTTTACCCATAGCATGTCCTTTACCCATGGTATGTCCTTTACCCATGGTATGTCCTTTACCCATAGCATGTCCTTTACCCATGGTATGTCCTTTACCCATAGCATGGCCTTTACCCATGGTATGTCGTTTACCCATGGTATGTCCTTTACCCATAGCATGGCCTTTACCCATGGCATGGCCTTTACCCATGGTATGGCCTTTACCCATGGTATGGCCTTTACCCATGGTATGTCCTTTATCCATAGCATGTCCTTTACCCATGGTATGTCCTTTACCCATGGTATGTCCTTCACCCATAGCATGGCTTTTACCCATGGTATGTCCTTTACCCATGGCATGTCCTTTACCCATGGTATTGCCTTTACCCATGGCACGTCCTTTACCCATGGTATGTCCTTTACCCATAGCATGGCCTTTACCCATGGCATGTCCTTTACCCATGGTATGTCCTTTACCCATAGCATGGCCTTTACCCATGGTATGTCCTTTTTACCCATGGTATGTCCTTTACCCATGGCATGTCCTTTACCCATGGTATGTCCTTTACCCATAGCATGTCCTCTACCCATGTCATAGCCTTTACCCATGGCATGTCCTTTACCCATGGCATAGCCTTTACCCATGGCATGTTCTTTAGTCATTGCAGTTTTAAACTTGTCAAAAATTACTGCACCAATTTTGACCTGATTTGGCAGACAATATCATGGCATGGTCAAGGGCTTTTAATTTGATACCAATGATGCCAATTAGCTATCTGATATGGCCACAATTATTTAAAATGGACAATCTTTAAATGACTTCTCAAAACACTGGTAGATATTGATAAATTTAACAGAAAGGATCTTACTTGCAAATGGGGCTCTTAGGTTTGTAATAATGATATGGATCTTCCATCAAATGCGGTTACCATTATTTAAAAAAAAGAGTAAAACCTTGAAGTGCTTCTTGTGAAACACTGCTTGCCATATATCAGACAACATTTACAGAAATCCTGGCATGAAGAGCTATCAAATTTGTTATACATGATGATGATCTGCCTTCATATATGGTTGCTTTACTAGAAATAGACAAACCTTCAAGCAGCTTCTTCTCGGAGACTGCTCAACAAAACTGCTCAACTGCTGAAAAATGCTTTAAATGACTGCTTTTCAGCTGTCTAGTTTCAGGTTTATATTAATGATGATTTGCTATCAATTATAGCAAATATTAAAATTTAAAAAAAACCTTTAAATGACTTTGTAA
The DNA here is from genome assembly GCA_028554795.2 of Sinohyriopsis cumingii. Classification (NCBI taxonomy): domain Eukaryota; kingdom Metazoa; phylum Mollusca; class Bivalvia; order Unionida; family Unionidae; genus Sinohyriopsis; species Sinohyriopsis cumingii. The sequence continues at coordinate 21,291,593 of CM068841.1, read as the reverse complement.
AATAATTATCAACAGAATTTGAAAAAAATTGACAAAAAGCATTCTGACATTAAATGGCTTTAGAGTATATATGATACTGATCCACCACTATGTGCGGTTGTTCATTACTAACAATAAAAGAACCTTTAGATGACTTTTTCCCCAATATTGGCAACAGAACTTGACCAAATTTTTAACAAAGCATAGTGGCAAAAGGTTGTTCAGCTTTTAGAAAATGATGCCTTTCTTCCATCAAATATAGACTGCTCTGGTGGCCTTGTGGTTAGAGTGTCCATCCCAGATGCAGAAGGGCACAGGTTCAAACCCCAGTTGAGTCATACCAAAGACTTCTAAAACAGCTGCCTTGCTTGGCACTCATCATTAAGAGGTTAGTGTTATGACTGGTCAGCCTGGTGTCACGATAATGTGACTGGGTGGGATATCATGCTACATGTCTGCAGCATGATGCCCCATTGCTGGACATCACTATGAACTGCCATACTGCAGACATCATAGTGACATGACTGGACAATTGTTAAAGCCACATTAAGAATCCAGATCACACACACACTCTGATCAAATATATTTGGTATTTGGAAAGATCTTTAAATGAATTCTTTAAAACCACTCAGCAGAATTTGACCAACCTTGACAGAAATTAGCAGGTACAATTGGCCACAACCATGTTACTTGATACGTGTACAACATGTTATGTGTACAGCATGAATTTACCAAATCTCTGGGGTGAGCTTGACCTATAGGGTTTGGCTAGCTTCTTGTGTCCAATGGTTGGTTTATGCATTATTGAAATGTTATGTAATTGGGGATTTGATGATGATGATGTTTGTCCATCAGTGTTGATGATGACCATTCAATGTCATCAATTTACTGGGGGTGGGTGCGGAGATGGCTGATCAGTCCAGTCCAGGCCCGGAAGAGTCTGTTGCAGTGGAAACATGGATGTACAGGTTGCTGAGGGGGAGTTGCAGATCTGCTGTTCCTGGATTTGTGCATATCAGGTTTCTCAGCTGTGTCCACCAGTCTTTTCTGCTCAAAGGCTGCTGCACAGGCATTGAGTAGACTGCGCCAAGCAGATCGATTAGGGGATTTTACTATTTAGGGGAAAGGCAAGATCCCATACAATTGAACAGATTAGATGATTAACATATATCTATTTTGAATTATACTGTATTCTTATTATTGTTTCAGCTCCCTTGTCATGATTGTCATTTACCCCGTGAGCATAACAGTCATTCTGTTCCTTTTCCTGTTGGTCTGGTCCGAATCATTCAAGGTAAGTGAAGCTCCCATACAGAGTTCAGAGGTCATTAAAATTAATACCAATTACATGCAGATTTTACTGATTGTAAAGCAAGTTCCTAGACTGTAAGTATGTTTGCTTGTGAGAAATATACTGGTAGATTTACTGCACAAATTTTGACATAATCTGTTATTACATTAGCATTAGGTTTTTACTGATTGTAAAGCAAGTTCCTAGAGTGTAAGGATGTTTGCTTGTGAGAAATATACTGGTAGATTTACTGCACAAATTATGACATAATCTCTTATTACATTAGCATTAGGAAGTCATCCATAATGTATAGCAGCATCACTTTAGAAACTCTAAAAGAGATTTTGATGTTATTACTTACCTGATCATATGGCTTTTTGAGCTTATGTTATAGCCATGTGTCTTTTGTCATTGTTTTGTCTGTCAACATTTATGTGTTATCTATTTGGGGGCCATGTTTTTGATTTGATTTTGATTATAGGTTTATATCATCAGTATCTCATTGAGTTTGAATTTGAGTGAGATCTATGCATACTAATGAAGTGATTTTGTATCTGATTTGGCTGAGTTTGAATTTGAGTGAGATCTATGCATATTAATGAAGTGACTTTGTATTTGATTTGGCTGAGTTTGAATTTGAGTGAGATCTATGCATATTAATGAAGTGATTTTGTATTTGATTTGGCTGAGTTTGTTACCATCCAGGAAGTCATATTTCTGATGTTGAATAAAGTTGAAGTGTATGCATATATCAACAAGGTCTCAAACACATTCAGTAAGGATGGAGATCCACACTGCAGCCATTAATGAAGTACTGACTGAGTTTATAACCACTCCACACTCTGTATTTTCTAATTTGGCTTTGGTCAAAATTGGAATATATACTGACACTTTTATGCTTAAGATTTTGGACAGGTTCAGCAATGAGCTAAGCATGTTAAGAGGTTATCTTACGTCTGATTGGCTGATCATGTTCCCATTCTGGAACCTCATTTTTGATTTGATTGTGCATATTTGGAATATGGGTTTATGTCTTCAATCTCAATGATGATTTCAGCACTAAATGACATCAACATATATTAATCAGATGATGTTTGATCTGATTGACTAAGGATGTGAATACTCTATAAACTACAATTTCTGATCAGATTTAATATGTAAGCTTATATAAGGACCTTAGATTGATTTGATTACAGATGATGTCTGCCATAATAATGAAGTCATCTTGCATCTTAATGGCTGAACTTGTGAACAGTCCAGGTGTCATATTTCTGGTGAGATTTTGTGGTCTGTTATCTTCTATCATGTAGATATCTGCGGACTTCACTTATAATGAGGTTTCATGTTTATCTCTTGGACTTCAGTTATAATCGAGATCCATGTAGATCTCTAAGAACTTCAATTATAACAAAGATACACATTGAATAATGACTATCCAAACTGATCAGATGGAATCAAACCCAACCTTTTGATCATTGATGGAGCTATGATTGGATTTCAAGTTATGGTTGCTTAGGAGTAATTACTTTTTCCAGTTCAGTGGCACCAACATTAATTACTGAATGTAAGAACTGCTTGCTTGAAGCTTTCTTTTCCCTCAGTAGTTTCAATATGCGTGTGAATTATATCCCCTCAGTAGTTTCAATATGTGTGTGAATTATTTCCCCTCATCAGTTTCAGTTATGTCTGTGAATTATTTCCCCTCTAGAACTTCAATATGTGTGAATTATTTCCCCTCATCAGTTTCAGTATGTGTGTGAATTATTTCCCTTTAACAGTTTTGATGTGTGTGTAATTATTTCCCCTCAAGAGCTTCAATATGTGTGTGAATTATTTCCCCTCATCAGTTTCAGTATGTGTGTGTAATTATTTCCCCCCAGCAGTTTCAATATGTGTGAATTATTCCCCTTTAACAATTTTGATATATGTGAGAATTTCAGTCACAAGCTGATGTGCATTTACCTTGGTGAGTAATATCAGGCCCATATGGGCCTCATGGGATAGTCTAATCATGACAGTCTCCTATTATATAACAAAAACTAAATATCTTCAGCATGTGCAGAAATCTACAAGAACATAATTTTTGTAAGAGAATACATGACAACTAAATGTGTATAAAACTTGTAGATATTAACAGATATTTATATCCTGCTATAATAGATTGCAAAATCTTTCTGCTTCAGATTATAATTTGATCTTAGCAAAAGCCATGTATGTCACAAATAAATTGACACGTTACATTTTGTCCAGGTTATGTAATTCACAGAAATCTATTATGCTTGACATTTTAAATTCATTTATATGATAAATCCATGTATTCCGTGATAAGTCACATAACAATATAATATTTTTAGCTCAGAATGATTCAGTTCACAATATTCCATAATATGTTGATTCTGTGCCTCTTAGAAATAAGCAAGGATCAATGTAAAATCCACACTTTTATGATTCTCAGTTTCTTATAACTGTTATTGTCCAATGTCATCTTGTTCAAAGCTCAAAACTTCATCCTTTCATCTGAGTTACCAAAAAAAGTCTGAAATCCTTCATCATTGTCTTGTAGTCCTAAACATCATCTGACCCAGATTCATTATCTTTACTGTCATCTGTGGGTGCTTATCATCTGACCGAGATTCATTATCTTTACTGTCATCTGTGGGTGCTTATCATCTGACCCAGATTCATTATCTTTACTGTCATCTGCGTGTGCTTCTTATCTGACCCAGATTCATTATCTTTACTGTCATCTGTGGGTGCTTATCATCTGACCGAGATTCATTATCTTTACTGTCATCTGTGGGTGCTTATCATCTGACCCAGATTCATTATCTTTACTGTCATCAGTGGGTGCTTATCATCTGACCCAGATTCATTATCTTTACTGTCATCTGTGGGTGCATTTGGGGAATGAGCTAGGATAATTAACTGATAATTTAGTCATACATTCTGTGTAATCTTTTTTTGGATGCAATTGCACTGGTGTCAGTTGTGCAACATGGTCACACAGAGTACCAATAAGCACCTTTTTTAACTAATATAGTACTCAACTTGACACTGAACAAGTATGTAATTTGTGGCTTGATCAAGGGATATCAGCTGGGAAATAAAAATGGGGGTTGCCATTAAAAGTATAGGGTTTTACATAAGACACAGGTAATTGAAGGACTCTACTTGGCACTGAACAAGTATAAAATTTCATAGCTCAATAAAAGGGTTGTCAACTGGCAAAACAAAGTGTGTACTACCTTATTAACTAATGGTTTGTCATATGTCATAAGGAAATTATGCTTTAAATATGGACATATGGAATAAAAGCACAAATGGGGGAAATGTTGGACAAAAGGAACAATAAACTTCTTAAAAGTTTTAATAGAACAAAAGAATAACACAGAATATTCAGATTCTTGGGGAATAAAGCAGGAAGAGCTTATGTCATGTTGGGAGATATTAAGAAGCCATTAAGGTCCGTGGGGTTTGAAACTACAGTTTGTGAAACTATAATGGAGATAATTAAGGATAAAGTAAACTGTAAAAAGTTTTTTTAGTTGAACACAACAATACTATCGGTACATCAGTCTTGAATCACTTCTGGATTTCTAAATGCACATTTTCCAGCTTGACAGTAGTAGTAATACATCATATTTTATTACATCTTACTGAAAACTGGCCCAGCTTACAGGAAAAAAATGACTGCCTTACTGAGAAGGTTTTGTTATAGTGGGCAGGTCTTCCTTGGTACCTGGCTCTGGTAGAGGTTACATTATACTGTTTATAGATAGAAGTCCTAAGGCCATTTCACACCTGTCACAACATACATCTTTTGAGGTCAATGCCTGTGCATGGGTTTCTGTTAAAACAATTATTTATGAAGATTGAAAATGAGTTTCGTTTTGGCTTAGCAGAAACTTCCAGTATCTACTTGGGGCATTTTTAAATCAGATATTTCCAGCATTTACGACAAATTTTAGAGACCTGTTTCACATATATTATTGTCTTTGAGTGAAGATTTACACATTAATGTCCTCCCAAGGGGGCCCTGGGTGGCTGAGTGGACTAAAGTGCTCACTTTTACCGATCACTGCCATTTCACCTCTGTCCGCATGGGTTCAAGTCTCAAATGTGGCCATTGTGGTATGTGAGAAAGCTTGCCAGTAGCTTTGCATGGTTCAGTGGTTCTTACAAGGGTTTTCCTCAGATTTCAACCACCAATTATACTGGTTGCCATGTATAGCCGATCTTGCGCCGAGATGGTATTAAACCCAAAACAACAACAACAACTGTCCTCCCAGTTTTTTGTCTTGGAGCTGAATGCAGTATATGGCAAAATACTGTGAACACAGCTAGTGCAGCAGTTTTTGATGGATTCCTTTGCAACATGGCACATGTTATAGTCATCACCTAAATATACACATATCAATATGTCAGAGTATTGTCATTTTATGTTAGTTTATTTTTGCTGGGAACTGAATGTAGTTTATGACAGAATCTAATAAATGCATTTAGCCTCACAGATTTCATAGGATTACCTTGAAACTTTTATATACAGGGTTCGCACGCTACTGGGAAATCGGGAAAAAGTCGGGAGAAATAATAATTTTTTTCCCGACTGTGAAAAGTCCTTGAATTTTGCAAATATTGATGAAAGAAGGGAAAAATCTGGGAATTTTCCTCAACAACTTGATGCCAAAAACAATTACGTAATTGAGTTGTAACTGAACTGATCGTGAGTTAAATTTATCAAGTTCTAACCAGAATATTAGGAGGTTACAGTATGGATCATTTGGGTGCTTGCCATAAATATATTTGTTCAGACAATCCAAATGCTCAGTGGATTCGATTCATCTAGTAGACTTTTTGTTTCACAGACAGCTTGATATCAGTATTTTTTTTTTATGGAAGGTATGAAAACCAGTCTGGCATCACAAGAGGCCAACATGGTAGCATTAAAGCATAGCCGCTTAGGGGATGGGCTAGCAAACTTAAACATTGTTAAATTGAGTTATACCTGCATGAAATCGCTATGAAAATTATTTAGTTTCTCATAAATTGCAAGTATTAAAATCGTTATGTCTTTAATCTTCTGAAAGATGATAAAACTAATGAGTTGATGAAATTTGAGCTGGTACAAGCGATTCTGATTGCTAGTGATTTGAGTGCACAGAATCTCACAACTGTCATTTTCAAATATTACATAAAAAAATATTAAACGAAAGTTGTATATTGGTTGTAATAAAGTTACAAAAATGAAAGAGTGCAAAATTCTCTATATTTATTCCGAGACCAACTTTCAGAGTTTTGTTGTATCACATGACTACCACGTTGACATGCTATCTCACGCAGGGAGCGTACGAAACAGGGAACCATACTACTCTGCTTGATGAATCAGACTGGCCAAGTTTCTTGTAACTGTTTATGAAAAATAAAATGTTTAGAATTATATGTTCTTTCTGGTTTTTACAAAAGGTATCAGACTTTCATTTAATATAATTGAAATTTTGTACAACAACATTAAAAAGTATTTTGTTGTTGATATCACGTAACTATTGGAATTTCGATGTTCTTGTTTAAGATTTGTGAAGTCATGTGACTCTTAACCCAAATGGTGATTACCAGGTCAGGTTTCATCTATGCCAAGTTTCGTCTAGTCTGTCAGCTGATTAAAGAAATAACAATTATAATACTTGCCATTTTTGAGAAAATAAATAATTTTCCTATTGATTTCACGCAGGTATAAGTAGATATAACAGAGTTTAAATTTACTAGGCCAGCTGGTAATCTATCTTAGATTCCAAATTTTCTATGTGTAATTGCTCTGAACCCACACTCCATCCTAAATGTCCAATTGCAAAAAATGGGGTTGGAATATTCGGATGAAACTTGAATAAAAAAATTTTGAATCTCTGAGCTGAACTTTGGTGTGAAACTATTACACAGTGACATGTAGCTTGAAGCATTGGTTTCAGATCTTAAATAGAATGCAAGAGAAATGGGAAATTGTAATCCCTTTTATTATATATTAAGAATCTTTAAGAGCCCATGTATCAACATAGGTATGGGGACTGTTTTATTGAACTAAGAGAAGACAAGTTGATTTTACAGAAAATTCAGTCCTTGTTTATACAACAATGTATAATTGTGAAGGTCTTTTGTCAAAATTTAAATCAACCCTTTTGTAAATGTCTTTAAATGATGGAATTTTTAACCAAATCTTACTAAGGAGTTTAGGTTGGTTGAAAAATCTTATTTAATATTTTATTGGAACACATAAATTCAGGGTTAAACTTTTTTATTACAAGATAAGATTCTAATACTTTGCATTTATTGTTTTTTTTTTTTTTCATACTGTGATAGAAAATGTTTACTTCATATAACATGCACATATATATTGCTCTAGAATTCTTTAGAATTAGAGGTTTGAAAGGAAACAAAATAATTTATGCTCATTATGTTGTTTCCACGTAGCAACATAATGCAGGTCATCAAAGCAAAGTTAGAATTTGTATTCTGTAGAATGAAATGGCTGTAAATGCCAATTTCTAGAAATATAGTCAGATTTGTTTCGTGTGACTCATTTTGTGCTTTTGTACATGATCATCTTTTCTGACATACATGTTTTAGTCTTGAAAGAGAAACATCGTCAGATTTGGAAAATGCATGTTTTATCTTCCAAAATGTTCTTTAATTCCATTCAGTAATAGTTATATGTTAACCTTGAAAAAAATTAATTTCATCCAGGAAAAACCCTGGAAATTTATATTTTGATTCCCGGACGAGTCGTATCAAAGACTTACAAAAATGGTACTAACAGCTGTCTTGCTTGGCACTCAGCTTTAAGAGGTTAGCGTTAGGACTGGTCATCCTGTTGTCAGGATAATGTGACTGGGTGGGACATCATGCAACATGTCTGCGGCATTATGCCCCAGTGCTAAACATCACTATAAACTGTCACACTGCAGACATCGTAGTGATATGACTGAATTTATTTTAAAGCATTGTTAAAAATCCAAATCACACACACACACGCATACTGTTTGCTTACTTGATTATTAGCATAGAGTAGACATTCCTTTGTAATGTTGACTTTGTTTACATTTGTAAAAAAAGAAATATGCAGTTATTTTGTAGACTGAAGTGGAATTCAAGACAAAACATTCTACTTGTTGGCTTTTAGTGAATAATACTTTTGCATCCAAATTTCAGAACCTCAGCTAAATTATATTTATTACAGTGTTTATCTTACCATAATCCCAGGTGCCTAACTTTTATATTTCTTGTAGCTTATAAGTAACCATGGGAATGATTTTCTAATGTGAAAATGTGCCATCATTTTTTGGGAGATGGGCTTCACAGACAGAACGGATTTATCATGTGAGGGTTAGAGTATGCTGTTTTGTGTAAACCAGTGCTCATAAATTGTTTTTTTCTGTTTCTTTAATTAATATTGATGTTTACTGTATAATTAATTCAGGTACTAAAAGTCAGATTGAAAAGGTTGAAAGTAAAAATAAAAACACTAAAATAAGGACCACCTGCCATATCTGGTATTTATCTCGTTTAGTTTTATATGATGTGTTGCAAATCCATTTTATATTTTTGATATTAAATGTATAATACTCTATAATATTACACATTATGCTATAATATAGGTCAGTTATGTTTTATAGTATGTGTTTAGAGTTGTATCACTGTTATTCCAAGACATTTCTGTATCTCCTATATGTTTGTTCAGTAAATTTATTTTGCCATCTGAAGATATAGTAAATTATTGTATTTGGTTACCAAAAACAAACAGGGGAAGAAAAGATGTGCCCCTCACTCCCAACTAAGCAATGTTGTTAACACCTGGGATTCTCTACCAGTGAAGTAAAACAAACATTTGTTTAACACTCAGTCATGGACCAGAAGAGCTTATGGTGTGTTCAAACATCTTTTGGCTGCTCATCATCTTCTGATTCATGTCTGTCATGTGTCACCTGTCATCTGTCCATCTGTTATCATACATTATGTTGTCTCTGCTTCTTCTGAACTACTTAGAGGATTGCCATGAAACTTAACAAACATCTGTCCGATGACTGGTGTCCATCATTTGCCATATGCTTTTCTTTTTTGCACAATTCTTGTTATTGATACTACTAAATAACAAGAAGTCATATCAGCATGTGATTTTCACAGTGAGACTTTTTATGTGTCTAGATGGTTATAAAAAGTGTGCTGATTGATTTCCTCCATGATTGCCACAGCATCCGTCTTGACGCTATTCCTTTTAAATGGTTTTATCCTGAAGAATTCTTATGATGTCTAGTTTGTTCAAAATGTAAATATTGCTGATCTGATATTCCATATTGCCGTCTTAAAAAACGTTGCCAGTCAGACATCAGATATATCTGCCATTGTGAACATATTGCAAATCTTGTCTCTGTACCTCCTGAATCGGATTTTCACCAAATGTATTCTTAGCAGCTAATGATGTCTACTAGTAGTTTGTCCTAAATCAAAATGGTGCTGTTTTAGATGCAATATCACTACAATGTTGGCTGATATTGAGTTCCTGAAAATTATTAAGTTCTAAAGAAATATTTAGCTTCTTAAGTCTGAAGGTCAGAGGTCGAGACAAGGTTAAGTCTGAAAGGAAAATTATGGTTTCTACAAAAGGACCTGTTGGTCAATAATTTCCAGAGTTTGCTGTGTCTAATTAATTCAAATGTATAGGTCTGTTAAATGCTTGGCAGGCATATAATGTTATATTAAATGCTTGGCAGGCATATAATGTTATATTAAATGCTTGGCAGGCATATAATGTTCTGTTAAATGCTTGGCAGGCATATAATGTTATATTAAATGCTTGGCAGGCATATAATGTTCTATTAAATGCCTGGCAGGCATATAATATTCTATTAAATGCTTGGCAGGTATATAATGTTATATTAAATGCCTGGCAGGCATATTATGTTCTATTAAATGCTTGGCAGGCTTATAATGTTCTATTAAATGCTTGGCAGGTATATAATATTATATTAAATGCTTGACAGGCTTATAATGTTCTATTAAATGCTTGGCAGGCTTATAATGTTCTGTTAAATGCCTGGCAGGTATATAATGTTCTATCAAATGCTTGGCAGGCATATAATATTATATTCACAGTTTTTTGTTCTTTTGAAAAAAATGGTTTATTGAATTATGAACAAATTCTTTGAAATTTTGTAATTAATCAGGCAAAAATGACAAGCATCTTGAGCTTTTTCAAGAATTGCAAGAGTGTTCAGAAGTGACTTTGAATTTTCATTTACTAGCTTGCCTCTACCCCCATCACCCTCCCCTTCCCAGCCACAAAATGTGTTTTGTCATGTAGGAAAATATGCGATTCCTGTATATAAAATGTGTATGCAGATATTTGAATAATTTTGTTCTTGTTCTTGTAATGAACAGCAAATAGTTACTTTTAAAAAAAATAATACAATAACAATGAACACCATAGTAAGATTACAGACACACACATACACACACACACACACACACACACATATATATATATATATATATATATATATATATATATATATATATATATATATATATATATATATATATATATTTCTGTTCCCTTGCAGTGTACACCCCATGGCTTGAGGTCTTTAGCAACAAAGATAGCTGTTATCCGGTGGATGAATCAACTGATATTAGTCATTTCAGTTCTTGTTGTATTTATTGTGGCCTTTGCAGCTATGGTAAGTATTGTTTATAAAGACTAAAAACTTTCTTGTGCATATCAGTCATTTTAGTCCTTGTTGTGTTTATCATGGCATTTGGGGATGGGGTAAGTATGGTGTATAATGACTGCAGACTTGATAAATGTAAATTATTTTTATGTAAAGAATATTTTGTGGTTTAAAAAATGTGCATGTATATATTTACATCACCATGACCTATATTTCTTAATTGTACTGCCTTTGTTGAAGTTTTTGCCATTTTGCCTGTATTTCATGACTTTGTTAAAAATGTTTTGCTTAAAGTTAATTTTTTGGCACTGTTCAAGATAGAGTCATATAGCTTGATGATTGGATGCACCTCTGCCTGTACTGCACCCTTGCAACAGAAAAATTCCCTATGGTGTGCATTTCATGTTTTACTAGCTTTAGTTAAGATCTTGATCACATTTGTGTTTTGAATAATTATCATATACTTATTTTATAATACACCTGTTTTATAATGAAACTGCCTGAGAAGACACAGTGTTGTGAGTACTTCACTCATGACAGAAAAGGTCTCTTTAACCAGTATTTCTTGCATCACTGACTTCAGGCTACTCTCAACATGTTTACAGTTGTCTGTAAATGCATATTAGTAGACAGTTTGCCTACAACCGAGGGTATAGGGTGCAATTGTGAGGTCTTAGTTGTAGTGGCTAATCAAGGTAATTATTCAGACATGAACCTTGTTTTTTAATGGTAGTGTCATAGTTCCTGTCACTTCAAAGCCTGCTACTGTGTATAATCTGGTTTCTCAGAGGGGTTGATAATGATAATAGCTTCCAATCTCAGTGGGGGTGATAACGATAATAACTTCCATTCTCATTGGGGTTGATAATGATAATAGCTTCCAATCTCAATGGGGTTGATAATGATAATAGCTTCCAATCTCAAAGGAGTTGATAATAGCTTCCAATCTCAAAGGGGATGATACCGATAATAGCTTCCAATCTCAGAGGGGTTGATAATGATAATAGCTTCCAATCTCATTGGGGTTGATAATGATAATAGCTTCCAATCTCATAGGGGTTGATAATGATAATAGCTTCCAATCTCAGAGGGGTTGACAATGATAATAGCTTCCAATCTCAAAGGGGATGATACCGATAAATAGCTTCCAATCTCAAAGGGGTTGATAATGATAATAGCTTCCAAAGTAGATTATATTAACCAAGATGTATAAATAAGAAAGATAAAGTTATTCATTAGTTTGTATCAGCTCATTATAATGCTGCTGCTTTGATATTTTACCAAAAATTATTTTATGCTTTTCAGCCAGATCTAAGGGCCAACATGTCTGACATCTAGATAATTTCAGTGCTTTTCAGCCAGATCTAAGGACCAACATGTCTGACATCTAGATAATTTCAGTGCTTTTCAGCCAGATCTAAGGGCCAACATGTCTGACATCTAGATAATTTCAGTGCTTTTCAGCCAGATCTAAGTGCCAACATGTCTGACATCTAGATAATTTCAGTCTGAATTTTCAGCATGATAATTAATGTTTACAGTGACTGCTCTAAATACTATGTAATTAGTCAAAACAGTATTTGTTTATGGGAATTGCAAAATTTATAAACTAGCATATAACACTACCATTTGAAAATGTAAAGGATATGGTATTTCACCAGTCTCATTGTTTCTGGCAGTTGATGATGGACACCAGTAGTATTAGGACTTGTGTGGCAAGATATCTTCATATACCAGTGGAAAATGTCACAACTAGTGACATCCTGAAGGTCAATATCACCATGGGAACAGAAATGTCAATGTGCAATCCACTTAATCCCACCTCACATTTCCCAGAGGTAAGTCTTTTTCTGTTTAAAAGTGATTAAGCAAAGGAAAAGCAAAAATCAACATCACTAATTAAGAAAGACATTTTTCTGTAAAACATTATGTATGCATGCACCTCTCCATTAAATTTAATGTTCATTGCTGATATTACTGGCAATTAAAGGTGAAACATTTGTAAATGTAATGCTTTTTTTGATTTCTTGAACTTTTTAATTTGCATGATAAAATTCCATATTATAGTGCAGAAACTTTGACTTTGTGACATTTCATGTGATTTAGTGCCTTGGGAATTACATTTTTAGCTCACCTTGCTGAAAATCAGTTTAAGGTTATGGTAATTGATTTTTTCTATAAAACCCACTCAATGAATTTGGGCCATGGGCCAAATTTGACAGAAAGCATCCTGACATCAAAGGTTTAAAAGATTTTACAAATGGTGCCAATCCACCATCAATCATGACTTCTGTTGCTGTAATTATAAAAACGTTAAAAATCACTCACACAACAGAATTTGCCCAACCATGACAGAAAGCTTCGATCAAATTGTTGCATTCAACCAACATCAGTGAAAGAAATTTCCATCCTAATAACCCTTATTTCTTGGCACCTTCTCTTACATTTGTCTGTATCAGTCAGGCGAATGGTCTCAGACTCACCTTGGTGATATGTTGGTGATTTTGCAGCCACATTTTCTCCAAAATGTGTTAGAAATAAGAGTCACATGTTTCAGGCCTTGAAGCTACAATAGTCTTTTATTGTTGCAAATATTCCATAAACTGACTCTGTTCAACGTGATCTTTTTTCCTCATTGTCTGCGTCAAGTCCGTTCTCTTAGCTGCATTTGTTTTTGGTAAGGCAGAATATGCAGCAATAAAACTATTGTTACCATCCTTAAATCTTCAAATAGAAGACTAAACTAATTTAGGTTTCTCTGTGGAATATATTTCCCAATCACATTAGCATTAGCAAATAAACTCCACTACCTCTCCATTCCATCCCTCCCAGAAGAATGAAAAATTTAGTCTTTCCATTCTTTATAAGACACAAAGGGAGACAAGAAGTCTTTCAAAATTATCTCCCCTTTGCACCACTAAGTTGCGTCACATTGTCCCTTCATATCTGTCAAGATTATCTTAAATTTTACCCATGAAACAAAAGTGTGATACATTATTGTTTATCAAGATTTCTGCCTGGTTTATTCTTAGTTGTGAATTTTTGTCGAATTCATTTTTGTATGATCTGATGTCATATATGTGACAGAACCAGGACATTAAACCAGTAGATTTATACATTTTTATCAGTGATTGGCTTCTAAAGCAATAATTTTTATAAACATAAATTGTACATATTTTAAGGGGATTGAAAAGAAAATAATTTCTGCACATTTTGCCATAATATGTGTATTCTCTTCATACTATTCTAGGATAGCAAGTTTTGAACATGAATCAGATTCTGATGGCAAATGTTACGATAACAATTAATATGAATCAGTATATGATAATTAAATGAAAGAGAAAGATTTTGTATATCTCATAGTTTACTGCAAAGATTTTTTTAAATAACATCCAGAAAACATATTCTGTTTACTTGATAAGATTTCTGACTAGTAACTATAGATGACAAAATTGTGATCATTATGTTTCACAATTAGTAGGCTTTCAGTAGTTTTCTGGTTCAGATTTCCCCTTGAATCAATTTATTTTGCAACGAGTGAAGAATATCTTCTCTGTATCAGCTTTAGAATGTGGCAGTGGCAAAACAACCATGTTCCACCTGCACGAAAGTTTAAAATTCATTTTTACCTGTGACTGAAATTTTAAGGTTACAGACTGTTCTCCAATACAGCCAAGTTCATCCAGAGGAGGAAGTGTCTGAGTTGGACTTGAAAAACGTATTCCAAAGTTTCATATTTATTAGCCATTGGTGCTTTAGCATGTTTTGGCATTTTGACATGATTTAAACTAAAAGATATATAAACTGCAATTGCAATCAAGCAAACATCAAAATACCTACTCAGGGGCTTCTGCTAAAAATTGTTTTTTGATTGGTCTCTCAGTTTTATCACACTTCCATCACACGTCAGCCAATATTTATTCGAAGTTTGGATGGCCATCTTGTACTTTTTTTGATCCCTTATGACACCTCATAAAACATCCTGCAACTCTCCAACAGTAAGGTAATAAATGTTAGCCATCTTAATCTGATTGGTCTGCTGAACTTCATTGCATCATTATAACATTTCTGATCCCTGATAGACTGGTTTCGGTAATATGGTGAAAAAACACACAGAAGTAATATTTTTGTCTTCACACTTTTTTGAATATAATCTTTTAGTTTTCAAAATCAGTAGATTTCAACTATGAAATGGTATGTGTGGTAGATGGCCTTTAAAATTATATTTTTGTCCTACTTCAAGTAGAATCACATGTATGTGATGTTACCCTCTTGGCTGTCCAATAAAGAGGTCAAAATGTCAAAGGCCAAAATGGCTGAGAGTAGATAAAATCATTTCTACACAGTAACCCTAGTTCTTCATCATCAGCTGCAACCAAATTCCTTAGATGGCTGCAACATGAGTAAGGATTGTGTATGATTTAGATTTTTAATGTAGCTTTAACAGTTTTTCAGTCATATTGCTATGATGTCTGCAGTGTGGCAGTTTATAGTGATGTCTAGCACTAGTACATCATACCACAGACACGTAGCATCATGACCCACCCTGTCACATTATCCTGATACTTGAGGCTGACCAGTCCTAACACTAAACTCTTAATGCTGAGCGCTGTTAGTACCATTTTTATAAGTCTTTGGTATGACTCGACCAAGGATCAAACCCATGACCTCCCACATCTGAGGCCGATACTCTAACCACTATGCTACCGGAGTGATCCATGAGTAAGGAAGAACGCAGTCAAATTAGAGGGTAAATGCTTAATGGTCAAGATCACTATAAGAAAAAATAGTTCTGTACTTAAGTTCTCCATCATATGTGGATGCCAATCATTGTGGACAGCTTGCACATTGGGCAAGGAAGAACTCTATCTGCTTAAAGGCCAAAGGTCAAGAACACCTTGAAATTGTAGAAATGGTTTCCACACAATAACATTAGTTTTGCATCACAAACTTGAACCATACTTTGTGGATGGCTTCAACATTGGGGAAGGAAGAAGCCTAGTGATTTGGGGGTCCAACAATCAAGGGTCAAGGTTTCTGTGACTGATAGTAAAATATTTTGGAACCATAATATTATTTCTGCATCTCAGACCTGAAGCAGTCATTATTGATGGCTTTTACCAGAGGTAAGCAGAAATCCTTTGATATTGGGGTAAAAGATCAAAAAGTGACTGAAAGAAAAAAATTCTGAAAAATAATTTCAGTTACCTGCATAGAGGACTATTAAATACAGGTCGATAGTATGCCATTCATGTCACTCTTGTTCTGTTCTGATAAGTCACACAATGTATCATTTATACAGGCAGTGTGTACATTTTAACTGTGAATGCTAGTTGAATTTTGTAATGATTGTTGATACTTTGGGTGATACATACCTTGTCATTTGCCCAACTGCTAGTCCAGCCAGTGGACCTAATGTTATTGGTGTATCCAGTTGAGGAATATTGTCATGCCCATGGATAAAGCCACTACTTCTTCCATGCTGCTTTATGTCATGTGCAGACATTATAGCAGTGCTGTACATGGATAACTTCCACAGTAAGTGGGGCAAAATCTGGAGCCATTTCCTCACTCATATCCAGCATTGGAGCAGAAGGATTTTTAAAGCTGCAGTTCAGGAAGTTTACCAGATCTTGGCTTTATCTGAGTGGCCACTGTCATAGTGTTTGAGCCAGTCCTGTTAGATCAGGGCCTCTGTAGACATCGATGAAGAAGAACAGCCTTCTTTTCCTTTCATCCTGCAGTAGGTGAAAAGAAAAAAAATTCCAGTCATCCTCTATACAAAACCTGGGACCAGGGAGATTCTAAAGTTTTCTTTGCCTATTACTAGTAATGTTTTCACCTTACTAGTACTACACACACTCAACTCATTGCGGTCCAAGCATTGATAAGCAGTGGTAACATGTCAACCACAAAATTCTATGAGGTCAGTCATGATGCTTTTGATGCATCTTTCAAGTTGGTGATGCATATGAAGGTCTTATTATCAGTGCTTGACTTTATATCATGAATAGGAGTCTGTGACTGGATCACTAAAGTGATTAATAAGGCAACGCATCACACTATGGCCAGTGCCGTTGCAGCTTGCAACCTTGAATTGTGCAATGATATGCATTTCTCCACTCATCTCCACTGAAGCCACAAAACTCAGACCATATGCTTATTGCTTTTTGGTTCAACACGACTGCTTGGCAGCCATTAAGAACATTGGTTCCCAACCCCCCCAAGACGTGACCCAAATCAGGGTCATGAGGACATTCTGATAGGGTCTTGGAGAGTCAACATGCTTTTTTGGAGATTGTCAAAACTTAGCTAAATGTAGAAACAAGGTCATGAGGCTCAAACAATTGTTTTTTTAGGATCATTGCATAAAAAGATTGGGAAGCACTGGTTTAGATGATCTGTGCTAGTAGGTCTTGCAAAAGCTGTCCCATCTGTTCTCTTTACTCTCTTCTCAAGCTTTTCACCAACATGAAACTCATACATAACAGAGAGACGATCATTAGCAGCGGAATAGGTGACTGTGTGCAGTTCAACATCAGCAATCTCAACCACAACTAAACTTGAGACATCAACAGACTCTGAAGTCTGAGAGGCAGTTTAATAATGGGAATCAAGTTTCTCCTTCCCCATGCCTTCCAACAATTTGCCATAGACCTACTACCACAAACATCTGCCAAGATTCTCACTTGCACACTTTCAGCAATCTTAAATCCACATATTTCAGAAAAACAGATGGGTGATCCTACTTAAGATTTCATATATGCAGTCATCTTCCCTTTATTGTTCTCCTTCCAAGACAGAGATCCTGGTCAATTCTGGGAAGCTGGAAATTTTACTCAAGAAAATCAGTGTTTCACTCAGTGTAGGGGTTGGTACACAAGGTTCGCAAATATGGGGAGGTGGGGTATTGAAGGCTTTTTTTGGTGCCCAAAGCCAACAGCAAATTTAGACCTGTAATAGATCTCAGTTGGCTCAATAAATAGATAACAGTGCCAAAATTCAAGATTGAAATGTCTTCGCTGGTAAACCTTTCCAAAAATGGAATGAATTAGTTATTAGTCTCCATCAGAACAATGTATTACCATATATCCCTATTCACCTGACTTGGTAAAAATTCTTCAATTTGGAACAGTTTTCCAATTTCATGCTGAGTCGTTCAACCTCAATTTGAGTCATAAACATTGATTGAAGCAATCAACTGTGTCACCCTGTTTAGGTCTTCCTCATCAACCTGGCCTGACAAACCTCTTTCCTCAAGTTAAAGATGGATATACAGTAGCTGTTATGTATATCAATATTTTTTATTATGCCTGGTACATGATTATATCTATACATAAAACATTGTATTCATGGCTGTAAACTAATCTGATTATCTCTTTATTTTGCCTATGTGAAAAAGGGTATGTTTTAGGAATATTAAAGAACACACATTTGTGTAGGATTTATAAATAGATGCTTATATACATCTTGACAGTTACTAATAATAGAATTATTAGTAAACATTTGTACGAGGTTCTGCCTTTTTCCCATTGGCTGGTAGCGTTTGGATGGTTCTGGAAGAGTTAAGTAATTTCCCATTAGATGAGCTAAATCACATGAATAGGAGTTTTTAAATATTTGTTCAGTAGTATGATCTGTCACATGGGGGTATGTTGTGGAATATAGTCGTAATAGAAGGTGTATATAAGGAGAGAGCTGAACAGTCAAATCTCATTCCTCGTTTGGAGTTGATCTTATTTCTTGTGTTCCTGTTGTAACATCAAGTCTGCAGACATGTTTTTTGTTGTACTTAGATTATTACTTGAGCAGAAAAACATTTGTTTGGACTGATCAGTGGAAATAGAAAGCGTTCATTTTTTTGGCCTATAATGTTGTTCTGGAACTATTGTGAACTATTCAAAGGAGTTCTGGACAACGCCACTCTGACAACATCACGATTCTTGGTGGACCATTACATTTCAGGTTCCATTGTTTATACAGAATTTTTCATTCTTTTGGACTTTAATATAACTCTTTCAGGATTACTTTGGATTCATTTCAGTATGCTGTTAGTTCTTCACATTTGAATTTATAACTTTGATAATTAAATTGTTTGTTAAGTTTTATGAAACTTGTTGGTTTTGCTTCTTTAAGTTACTTAGTTTATGACAATTGAGTCATAACAGTGATCCCAAAGGCTTTAGTATGATGGTTGAAGTGGGTCAAGCTAGAACGGATAAGTACTGAAAATGGTAGGAAAGTTAAAATCCCCTTTTTCTTTTGGTTATATTGACTGAAAAGACAATCATTTTTGATTGTTATCTTTCTGGGCAGGTTCATTTCATAAAGTAGTGGAGTATATTTCCAATCATTAATATGATTCTTGGTTAAATATTCTCAGAGAAACATGATTTATGAGAAAATAGTTCTGTTAGCAGAGGTGAGTAGATGAAAATTGTAATTTACCACTTCTTTCTCATTTTGTTTAGACATATACCTTTTAGTGATATATTTGCTGAACATTGTCACCATATAAGCAATTTGAAAGGTTGTAATGTAAAATATATGTTATCCAGTGTTCATTTGAATGTTTATGCAATAAATAAGGATAATTACTTTAAATAATAGCAAATATTACTTGCTTCTCACAGAGTGTGCTCAGAAATAATCAACAGATTAATGTTTATACATCTTTTGAGGATTTTGATTTCAGTAGGGCCAAAACAGAGTTGAGCAGGATACACAATTGAGACTCATCTGTAAGTGGCAGGTTGATATTGAACTATTATCATTTTCCCCTCTCCCTTTCTCTGCTCCCCAAAGTTTGGTGACAAGGGGGAGATCCCCTCTTTATGCAAAATCCTGACCACATGTCCTTTTAATGCAATGGGATCTATTATCATACTTGCCTTATAACAAAACTATGTGATAGTGAAGGGCCTTATGGTGAGAGTGTGCAGTATATCTAGCATAGAATTATGCATTTTAAAATATAAATGTGCTTTTTTAATTAGGACACCAAGAAAACCTGAATATTATCAAGGAGTATTTTTTCTCTTTATTCCCACAGTACTTTATCTGCTGTACCGTAATTTATGACACCAGAAAACCTGAATATTATCAAGGAGTATTTTTTCTCTTTATTCCCACAGTACTTTATCTGCTGTACCGTAATTTATGACACCAGAAAACCTGAATATTATCAAGGAGTATTTTTTCTCTTTATTCCCACAGTACTTTATCTGCTGTACCGTAATTTATGACACCAGAAAACCTGAATATTATCAAGGAGTATTTTTTCTCTTTATTCCCACAGTAATTTATCTGCTGTACCGTAATTTATGACACCAGAAAACATGAATATTATCAAGGAGTATTTTTTCTCTTTATTCCCTCAGTACTTTACCTACTGTGTCATATTGGCTATGATCTGCAGTGCAGTATTCCTCCATTCAAGCAGCATCCTCAAGTTAGTTTTACTGTGCTGCCTATCAACCACATATATAGTGATGGTAGAAGTACTTTACAGTAATCTCTTTGACAACCATGATATCCTTGTCCGTATCAATGCAAGGTATGTATACATAATTGGTATATACATTTATAAAGATGTTTACTAATTTGATCATCAATGACTCAGTCTGTTTTTTTCATACATGACTGCAAGACATGTGTGACTAAGGTGTGACTGATTACTGTATTTTTTGTGCAAGACAGGTGTGATTAATTACTGTATCGTCTTTGTAAGAAAGGTGTGACTATAGTTAATCTATTGTCTGTACAAGACAAATGTGAAAATAATTACTGTATTGTCCATACAAGACAGGTGTAACTATAGTTACTGATTGTCTGTTCAAGACAGGTGTGAGTATAGTTACTGTGTTGTCTGTGCAAGATAGGTGTGACTCTAATTACTGTATTGTCTGTGTAAGAATGATATGACTATAGTTACGGTATTATAATTGCAATTTTTATAAATGAAACAGATTTTCTGCAATACGATTGGCTGTATATGGTCATGTGATACTGATCTGGAATTTTGTACACATTGTTAAATTCTGGGACTACTTTTGGTTTTTGTACTGTTTGCAGTATAAATAAACAGTCATTGTGAAATGATTTTTTCAGCTTTTAAATTTTTTATTCAGCAAATGAATACAAATTATACCCATTTTATACTTTTTCAAATATTCTTTGATTGAAATGCATAGTTTACAGTTTGGCATTTGTCTGCTACATAGTCATGCGAAATGGCTAATTACGGTGATTTTTCACTGCAATTGTTTGCATAGGTTTTTGAACAATCAGATGACAAGGAGTTTAAAAAATAATAGCAGCAATTGAAGCAGATGAAGATGGATTTGACAATAATGTTTTGGATGTTACAGATTCTGAAAATGAAACAGAAACAATAGAGTTGATTTGTTGATTTAATGAAAGAAAGGAAGATATTGGAATTATAAGGATTAAATGAGAATGGTTGGGTAATTATCGATGTGTAGATTTTACCTAATCACTCACAAAACTAGCATAAAGTCCTTGAGACTTTATTTATTTTGTGAGTGATTAGGTAAAATTTACATGTTTATAAATACCTAGCCATGATCATTTAATCCTATAGTCTGTTCAAGACAGTAATGTTTCTCTAGTTCCTATATATCTGTTGAAGACAGGTAAAACAATTATTAATTTATTGTCTGTGCAAGGTAAGTGCAACTGTTCACTGTATTGTCTGTGCAAGTTTCAGAGTTGTGAATTAGGGACAAGTTCCCAGGGACTGGCAAATATCCATCAGACAATGCTGGTTGTGTAAAAGTCTTGTCCCTTTTACATTTAGAAAATGATCCTGTATATATGGTCTAGGAAGGAAGATAAGTGATACCAATATCATTAGACACTGTAGCAACAATAAATTTAAAATTATTTTTTCACAATTGTTTATTCACTTCTACATTTTCAATCCATGTGTGAATTTACATTCACAAGCTGACCCAGATCAGCAGTACCAGATCCACTTGAGCCTCTTGCTACTGTTCTCTGGTAAACTTTTATGGCATTGTGGCCTTTGTTGATTTTGAACTTTGCACTTTCTTTTCTAACTTTTGAAAGGATTTCATGAATTGAAACCATATTTAGTATCATGATTTACACTAGGAGGACCTCCTTCAAGTTTGATGTTCACCTTTTTTCTGGCAAAATTACTGAGGTATAATAGAATGCTCCCCTTCACTATCTGTTCAATAACTTTTGAAAGACCTTATGGAGGAAAACAAAATTTGATTTGATATCAAGAAATTTAGGTCAGCTTGATTTTGATTGTTTTCCAGTAAACGTTTGTGTCATGTTCCCGTTTGAGTTGGAGTTTTGCACTTTGGATTTTGCAATTTCACAGACTGAAACCAAATTTTATGTGAGGCTTTATTTGAAGAAGTCCAAGGTTATTTTAATTCTGAATGTTTTTATAACCTTACAGAGGTGGGGGTATTTAGGAATCTACATGTCTGTCCATCCATATTATGTCCATCTTTTCATCCAGCACATGTTCTCATTAGTGCATCTAGTTCTTCAGTAATTGATGGCTTACCTTGAAATGTGGTAAATATCATGATCGTCACATGAAGATGTGTATATTGACAAATGACTGCCATTCTTATGTGAGTTATTTCCCTCTGGTCTCACATTTTATAATGGATCACCATGAAATTTAATAAATATGATAGTCATAGGCCATTGATGTGCATATTGACAAATCACTTTACTTCTGCCATTATTATTTGAGTTATTTCCCTTCAGGGCTTGCAGCTGAAAAACGTAGATGTTGTAAACACAACTGGTCTCAGATTTTTTAATGGATCTCCATGAAATTTAGTAAATGTAGATGTGCATATTGCCATCTATATCTTGTAACTGAATGTAACTGACTGTAACATTTGACAGTCTTGTTAGCACAACAAATTTTTCATGGGTTGCCATTAAACTTCACAGTTATTGTGGTCATTACTTTGCTTCCACGATTTTTGTAACAGTTAATGCCCATGCTAAATCTGAATGTAATGTATGACAGAAACTTGCAAAGGCAGCTAGACTCAAAGATTTCATTTGATTGCTTTGAAACTTTTTTGACCAACGGTTGAAGATGCCCATATCAACAAATCTCTCTGTGTTCCTGCTGATTTGCTGACAAGCTTGCATTAGTGGGAAGCGAGACATATCAGTCACTTTCCCATCAGCAACAGCAATTGCAGAAGGATTGTCATCATCGGTTTGTTGTTTTGGTTAAAGCTTTATCATTTACCCATATTTTCTAGACCCCTTGATAGAATCTTATCATGTATACATGTAGTAGGCCTGTTCTTGACGTGATGTAGTAGGCCTTTATACTAGATGTATACATGTAAAGGTATGTTATCGAAGTCCTTTAGTAGGCCTGTACACTAGATGTATACATGTAGCAGGTGTGTTATTGAGGTCATGTAATAGGCCTGTATACTACATTTTTATATGTAGTAGGCCTGTTATTCAGGTCATGTAGTAAGCCTTTATACTAGATTTATACATGTAGTAGGCCTGTTATTCAGGTCATGTAGTAAGTCTTTATACTAGATGTATACATTTAGTAGACCTGTTATTGAGGTCATGTAGTAGGCCTTTATTCTAGATGAATACATGTAGTGTGCCTGTTATTGAAGTCATGTAGTAGGCCTGTAAACTACATGTATTCATGTAGTAGGTCCGTTATTGAGGTCCTGTAAAAGGCCTTTATACTAGATGTATACATGTAGTAGGCCTGTTATTGAGGTCATATAGTAGGCCTGTAAACTACATGTATTCATGTAGTAGGCCTGTTAATGAGGTCCTGTAGTAGGCCTTTATACTAGATGTATACATGTAGTATGCCTGTTATTGAGGTCATGTAATAGGCCTGTAAACTACATGTATTCATGTAGTAGTCCTGTTTTTGAGGTCATGTAGTAGGCCTGTAAACTACATGTATTCAGGTAGTAGGCCTGTTATTGAGGTCCTGTAGTAGGCCTTTATACTAGATGTATACATGTAGTAGGCCTGTTATTGAGGTCATGTAATAGGCCTGTAAACTACATGTATTCATGTAGTAGTCCTGTTTTTGAGGTCATGTAGTAGGCCTGTAAACTACATGTATTCAGGTAGTAGGCCTGTTATTGAGGTCCTGTAGTAGGCCTTTATACTAGATGTATACATGTAGTATGCCTGTTATTGAGGTCATGTAATAGGCCTGTAAACTACATGTATTCATGTAGTAGTCCTGTTTTTGAGGTCATGTAGTAGGCCTGTAAACTACATGTATTCAGGTAGTAGACCTGTTATTGAGGTCCTGTAGTAGGCCTTTATACTAGATGTATACATGTAGTAGGCCTGTTATTGAGGTCATGTAATAGGCCTGTAAACTACATGTATTCATGTAGTACTGTTTTTGAGGTCATGTAGTAGGCCTGTAAACTACATGTATTCAGGTAGTAGGCCTGTTATTGAGGTCATATAGTAGGCCTGTAAACTACATGTATTCAGGTAGTAGGCCTGTTATTGAGATCCTGTAGTAAGTCTTTATACTAGATGTATACATGTAGTAGGCCTGTTATTGAGGTCATGTAATAGGCCTGTAAACTACATGTATTCATGTAGTAGTCCTGTTTTTGAGGTCATGTAGTAGGCCTGTAAACTACATGTATTCATGTAGTAGGCCTGTTATTGAGGTCCTGTAGTAGGCCTGTAAACTACATGTATTCAGGTAGTAGGCCTGTTATTGAGGTCCTGTAGTAGGCCTTTATACTAGATGTATACATGTAGTAGGCCTGTTATTGAGGTCATGTAGTAGGCCTGTAAACTACATGTATTCATGTAGTAGGCCTGTAAACTACATGTATTCAGTGATGTGATGTGATTTGGAATTTTAACGTAGCTTTAACAATTTTCCAGTCTGCGATGTCTGCAGTGTGGCAGTTTATAGTGATGTCTAGCACTGGGGCATCATGCCGCAGACATGTAGCATGATGTCCCACCCAGTCACATTATCCTGACACCGGGCCGACCAGTCCTAACACTAACCTCTTAATGCTGAGCGCCAAGCGAAGCAGCTGTTAGTACCATTTTTTTAAGTCTTTGGTATGACTCAGCCGGGGATCGAACCCACAACCTCCCGCATCCGAGGCAGATGCTCTAACCAGTAGGCCACCGGAGCGGTTTACACGTATTCATGTAGTAGGCCTGTTATTGAGGTCCTGTAGTAGACCTTTATACTAGATGTATACATGTAGTAGGCCTGTTATTGAGGTCATTTAGTAGACCTTTATACTAGATGTATACATGTAGTAGGCCTGTTATTGAGGTCATGTAGTAGGCCTGTAAACAACATGTATTCATGTAGTAGGCCTGTTATTGAGATCCTGTAGTAAGCCTTTATACTAGATGTATACATGTAGTAGGCCTGTTATTGAGGTCATATAGTAGACCTTTATACTAGATGTATACATGTAGTTGGCCTGTCATTCAGGTGTTATTGAGATCATGTAGTAGGCCTGTATTTTAGATGTCTACACATAGTAGGCCTGTTTTCCTATAAGACTGTTTCAGAGTTCTTACACAGATAAAAATTGACACAATATCAGAAATTTGATTTTGATCAGATTCATTTGTTCCATCCATAATATAATTGCCATATGCACTTGCTTATGAATTGGATCCATATGCAAACTTCATTGACCCAGATCTTCCAATACATTATGCACAATGAGATCTAGGTCTATGCAGTTGGTTAGCTGTAATCAGTAGAACAAACAGCTTAGACCCTGGTGTGCTAGCACATTATGCAGTGGCAAATCAGGATCTATGTTGATTGGAGTTGGACCCAACTAATAAGTGAGCATATCCTATACCATATTGTTTCTAATGCAAAACATCATGGACATCTGCATAAATTCACATTGGTGTTACACAGCTTATTAGCTTTTAAAAAGCAAAGTTATCATCATGATTTAAAGCATCAAAAATTAGTAGGTAGTATAAATTTCATTTAATTAAAATATGTGTTTTATATGAGGCTCACATTAAAAAGTTTAAAGGAAAGATATTTTGATTAAAATGGCATGAAGGCTGATTGATATTCATTCTTAATTTGTTCTATCTAAGAACCTCTGGTCTCCAAGACTGCCATTATAGAGGAATAAGCAATTCAAAATTTGTATTAATTCATTTGCTTGTAAATATTCATACATCAGAACAGTGTGAAACCAGCCTGCAGAGAATATTTGTGAGATAGTCTAATTTGTAGTTGATATGTGGGTGACCTGATATGGTTGAAGCTTTCTGAAGCTATTCGCCTTAACATAAAAATTATTAAAGAAATCACAAGATTAAGACTTTTGTAAATGACTCACTTTCATTTGTTTAAAATTCTCAAAACAAGCAAATAATGAGTGATCATTTATCACAAGGATAATATAATAGAAATTAAGTGATTATTTTGTGGCATGGTATGGGATATTTATGTGACTTCTGTCTCTGTTAAACAGGTTTACCTTACAGAAAGGTTTAATTAGGGACAGCATCAAGGATTATCATTCCAGAAATTACCCACATTTAGCTGTGTGCTTAATGCCCAAAATTGCACCAATGTAAGGTTTATGTTTGATTTATTAAAGTTTGTGTACATTATCGAAGAAAACATGACACTTGTAAATTTTGATGAAATTGGCCACTGATTTCAGTATAGGCCTGAGCATAATATTTTAATGGTCTGCGAAGAATGTTGAAGAAGCATTTATAGTGTTAACCTAGTCTGTACATTTCCCTTTCCAGTATTAAGATTTGCATGTCACAGTAGCTGGACTTTATGTTCCATAAATACATTACTATTTGTTTCTATGAATGAAGTTTAATATTTTTCCCAAATGCAGGTTTTGGGGCTTCAAATCGTCAATATTTGTGACACAGTATCCATTCTCTTTTGCCAAAAATATTGTGTTACTAATAAATGTAACAAACTATATGGTATTACAAATGTGACAAAGTATAGATTCACTGTAATTTCTGGATATGTGTTCTTCCAACTGATCTTTTTGTAACTTAACATATATACTCTTTATAAGATGACTCCAACTGCAAACTGTACAGACCCAGATCTGCTGGTGCATAATGTGCTGTCATATCTGGGTCTGTGCAGTTTGATAAGAGTAATCAGAACAATAAACATCATGGACCCTGATTTGCATTAACTTTATGCAATAGAAGATCGGGATCATTGTTGATTGCAGTTTCATTCGACTTATAAATAATTAAAGATGGTAGTATCACTTATACCTTCCGAGACGTGTTTTCCTTACTTTAATTGCAATCTTGGGAGTTACATTATAGTACCACTTATGTGCATGCTTTTGTAATTAATGTGTGCAATATAAAATTTTACGATAAATTTTCTTCCTTTCAGGCTAGACTTATCAGACCCTACATCATCCATTCCCCTGAAGTGGGAGACGGTTGCTATTCTTATCGTGTTCACAATCATTTTATTCATCCATGCTCAGCAAGTGGAATCCACGGCGAGGTTGGATTTCCTCTGGAAAGTTCAGGTACTTACCTCCAGAAATGCAGGAACATGAAAATCAATGCACCTCCCAACAGGCCCTGCAAAAGTTGTTTCCCTTAGTTTCAACACCAGGTAGGGCAGCTTCAGTACAGCTCATGTGAATTTTCATTTCAGTGCCCATTAGGGTGGAGCAGTTAATCCACCCTCAGTGCTCCCTTTATGCTGAAACACAATGATGGGAGGATAAATATCTAGCAATTCACCATGATGACTAAATGGGCATGTATTTTATGTACCTCAACTATGTTTGAGTGATTGACAGTTGAACAGTAAATTCACTATGACCACCCGTAGAAATTTTCACTCCTAGAATGAGCCATGGTATTGATAATAAATTAGGTTGTGTTTTATACAGAATGGAAATATGTGAGAGAATTGCACAGTAAGTTTATTTTTAACATTATGAACAAATGCTGATTTGAAATAATTCATGAGCACAGAGTAATTTTTGGTCAGACAAATAGGTCAGGTATATTTATTTTCCGATTGACATTAGTGCATACATACATTTCATCAATATTAGGACAAAAATACTGTTTTGAAAGCTGTCTACTGCACATACTATTTTATAGTTGAAATGTACCACTTTTAAAACTTTACAGATTTTTTCTTAAATGTGAAGAATAGAAAAAGGTACTTTTACACATTGAATCCACAAATTACATTTACAGAAACCAGTCATAATCAATTAACGAGGGACAGGGACTGATCCATCAGTGCAACCAATGTATTGATGGATGATAAACAGCTTAAAATCTAGTTATGAATTGGTAAACAGTAGTTGACTTATAAACACAATAGGCTGCAAATGAATTACCTTATTGTTTTAATTTTTGGGAGCTATTGAGGTGTTATAAATACTTTAAGGGATCAAAAGGATCAAAGAGGTCCAATAAGATCCCTTATGGACTGTGTCTAATACTTTGGATTAAAATTGGCCAACCTTTTGTGGAGTTGAGACAAGAAAGAGACAGACCAAAATGATTTTGGCATGAACACATGTGTAAACATTTTGATTTATTTGTCTTGTTTTGTTATGTATATTTAATTTAATTTAATTGTTTGTAAGTTTTAAAGTCTTTTTATTTTTATTTCAATACATGTTGCTGTATATACTCACATATAAGCCAAATAATTTAGGAAAATATAAAGGCTTGGAAGAAGGGGGGCCAGTTTATCAGTGGACCACTGTCTAAACTTGACAGTTTTTATGTCCTTTTGTTGACTCCTGTAATGGCTGTAAATCTTTGGACTGGACACAAAACAATAATTTTCTAAGTGTCCTAAGACATAGGCATGTAAAAACACAAACTTTTGGTAACCCGACAATTATTAAACTGTTATAAAGTTCTATGTTTGATTTTATTATTTTTTGCATGTGCATATTTTCTGATTTCAAGAACACGAAATTACATAAAGGTAAATACAGACTTCATAATTCGCTGGCTGGTTGAGTTAACCTGGGATACCAGGCTGAACTATAATGTACAGTACTTACACAGTGCAAAGCTTGCATAGCATCACTTAAATCCTTATTTATTCCCAAACATATTAGATGCAGATTTCACTTTATTCATTGTTTCGACCAAATTGCGATCTTCCAGATAACATTACAGCTAGTCCTTAATAGCTGTTTCATTTATGTTGAATCATGCACACACGAGTTACTCATTTTCAGTGATATAAGCGATCCTACAAATGGAGGTAATATTCTTAAAAAGGTATGCAGGTTTAATTGTATAAGGCATATAACTAGCATAATTTACATGTTCATGAAGAGTGATAATAATAAAGGCTAAAATTCTCGTATCAATCAACAAAGATCAACATCAGTCAGTTTTAGTTTTTTGTTTTGGCTGAACAAACAAACATAACTTTCCACACAATGTAAAGCTTGATGTTTTGGCATCTCCTATGTTGATAGTTGGTGAATTCGTCTTTTGTTTTGCAACAGCAGTACAGGCCAGTTAATCATTAAAACCCTGAAACTATCTTGTGTTAAGAGGGAATTTTGACTGGCAACTAGTTTTGTAAAACAGGGTGTAAGGCATAATTATGAACTTTTCAGAAGCCAAGTAGGGAGACTGAATAAAAAAAATAGAGATTGGGACCTAAAATCGAGAGGATTTTTGTGGCATTTTTAAAGCGTTGTTTTCACTAAATATTGATCGATCTTCCTGGTCCAGTATGCATGAAATTCCCCAAAAGATTTGCCATTTCTCCCTGTGACATGACCTGTTTCCCCAAAGGACGTGCCCTGTTTTGATATTCTGGTCAGCTGTGGTCAAACTGCACAATAGCTAAAGATTAGTCTTAAATAAACAAGCAAGAAAGCCAACACGACTAATTAAAAGTTAATCCTTATCGATGCAAGTATTTTGTGAAAATGACTGGCCCTCCTTCGTAATTCAAAGAAACCATGCTCTACACTATTGTTTGCTATGCAAGCACCAGCAATTGATTGGCAAATAAAGGATTCCCAATTTTGTTGAACTAAAGGTACCTAAATAGGCAGTCTCATGGTATTTTCCCCTCATATATCTGACCTTATTCCCATATTGTCAACTCGTAAAACATTTAGTGTTATTTACTATGAAAAATGTATTCTGAATTAGTTTTTTGAGGACACATTTGCTGTGTGATATGTATTTTCAATCCTTCTTTTAATTTAACGATGGTAATTAACATTGATATATACAGTATAAAAATGGCAGGTGTTCAATTGTGTAAATTTCTTTCGTGGGAATGGTGCTATAGCATATGGAGTTACATCATTCATAGTGATCATTCTTGGGATTGAAAATATTTGTGGACAGTTTTATTGTTGCGAATATTTTTTTGTTCTGGTTTATTTTTTATTTTTTTTAATTGTAGAGGTAAAAAAAAATCATTAATTTTTGTGAATAATATTTAAACTTAACATTCTGTTTAGTGAAGAAGCGATTTCTTTCTAGTAATGTAATTATTTAGTCACAACAATAATTCACAGGTGATGCAACCGAACATGTAGGACTTTTCTTGTTTAGAAGAAATGAAAATCGAAGATGTAATGTAATAATCGAGAGTTCTCTGCAAAAATTGGAAGATATGAAATCGGGAGGTAGGCATGAAGCGCCCCCAAAATGGGAGTTTTTTTCTTCCCAGCGTGAAAATTGACAGGTATAGTGTAAGGTCACTTACATCAAAGCAAACTACAACTCGGCTTTTACAGTATTAGCATAATTTTTTAAGCATTATTTCTGAAACTTCCTTATTGTATTTTGGAGATATCATTAAAGTTTAGCGCAATGGTGCCCATGATTCGACTCCAAGGGATGTACTTAATTCAGCACAAATCAAACTTACGATGTACATGCAGTGGTGCCATTACGTAAATATGTTCAGTAGCCTAACTGCGAGTGTTGAATTGAACCGTATTGTTTATTGTGCTTTCATAATGGGATTACATTTTAATGAGTTAGGTATTTACAGTTTCAGAGCAAAGTAAAAATCTAATTACCGGTGCACTGATATAAAATGTCCAGTGCAATAATACATAAACAAATGAGTAAGAATGGAAAGGTAGTGTTACAGCAACTCGCAATTGCTAAATTCTTGTCATTGTTTGATCAAATAATACACAAGTCTAAATCAGGCAGAAACAATAAGAAAACAGAAAATTAAATAAATTGCTTTTCAAACAAGTTAATACCATTTCTTTTAGTAATCATGCACATCAACCTCAAGATAAGCATACATGTATTTTTTTTAAATATAAGTTTGCCTAAATAAATGCATTTAGAACCTACCTCATGCATCTTGAGATGTCTTGGAGTGGGTCGGCTTATATACGGGCCATGTACATTTTAGTGTTTATACCTGTTCAGTTTGGGTGTTGGCTTATATGCAAACGGGCTTATATGCCAGTGTATACGGTAAGTAATGTAATTTTGCTTACTGGACTTCGCTACTTTCCAGAAATTAGTTTGACCTGACTGTTTAGTCAAAAGCACCTGTAAATAGAACTTTGTATCTTTTTGCTGACCTAGTTCCTGACCTTGATTCAGATTCAAGTAAACATCCACTTTTGTTTATTTATTTTTATTGTGGAATACATGGAGTGAGATTGAGGCTGTACTGGAATCCATGACCTTAGACATGTAAATAGTTTCTAAACAGTTCTGGAAGGTAATCATGTGACACTCATATGGGTATCTGTTTTGTGTCTTACTTGACTGTATAACTTTTGTCTATAGAAAACTTAGTCAGTTGGACTTGTTTACCTTGGACACTGAAAAGTGTTTCGTTGTGACCAGATGAATCTAAATTTTATTTTTGTGAATTATCAATTCATTTTCCTGGAAATATTTGAGTGCTTATACAGAATTCTCAGACAAAGTTATTTCTTTAAATTTTAGTCGGAAATTCAGTCACCGGAATGTTGTTAGTGGATCAACAAAGAACTGTAGACTGAGATACATCCATGCTATAAAGGCTAAAGTATACATCATTGCCTTCCATTTTGGATTTTTCATTGGGACTCAAACTTGAATTCATTAGAACATTTCATTACAAAGACTTCTAAATTTTAATTCGTGGATTATTGATGGATTATTTTTGGATTTAATTTCTTAAAACTATAAGTTCTTTTTTTTTTCATTTTTGCATTGTTTTTCCAAGGAAATAAATTATTTGTTACATTTTTCAAAGCTTGTTTTCACTCATTCTTTGTTACTGTATATTAGATCCTAAACATATAAAGGTTTAATTATTATGTTGTTTAGGATGTTTTTAGAGGAGCAGTAATGGGAAGCTCATATCTTATTTTCAAGTATAAATGCCAAAGAGTGCAATGCTAATTAAAAAAAATGTGGCTAGCAAATATTGCAAGTTCTGCAATGATTGCAAGTCAGAGTTTAAGTCACCGAAGGCGAGTTCCAAAGGTCCTGAGTTTGTATTGTGCATTTCACGGAAAGTGGAAGTTTTTACAGTACATGTATATGAGAGAAGAAAGGATATCACCATATGCAGGCACATAATTGCATAGGGAAATCCAGACCAGAAAACTACTGAGTTGATGTTAAGTGTGAAACCCAATAATTACAATGTCATCAGTAGACATCAGGCAGTAAACATGTGAAGGAAACTTAAAATGCTACTGGATTTTATGAAAAATTGTTGCATTGAACTGAGTGATATATTGCTCCTTCTTTGTCATTAGTTGACAATGCCCTGACTTGTATTAATTAATCATTATTGCAATCATGCCATCGGAATGAGATTCATTCCCTGACTTGTATTAATTAATCGTTACTGTAACCATGCCATCTGAATGAGATTCATACCCTGACTTGTATTAATTAATTGTTACTGTAACCATGCCATCTGAATGAGATTCATACCCTGACTTGTATTAATTAATCATTACTGTAACCATGCCATCTGAATGAGATTCATACCCTGACTTGTATTAGTTAATCATTATTGTAACCATGCCATCTGATTGAGATTCATACCCTGACTTATATTAATTAATCGTTATTGCAACCATGCCATCTGAATGAGCTTCATACTGTGACTTGTATTAATTGTTACTGTAACCATGCCAGCTGAATGAGATTTATACTCTGACTTGTATTAATTAATCCTTATTGTAACCATGCCATCTGAATGAGAATTATGCCCTGGCTTGTATTAACCCTTTAAGCCCCAATCCCGTCTGTAGGCGTGATCCGGTTTCTGCATTCAATGGCCGATCCCGCCTGTAGTCGTGATTTTTTTACTGCATTCAATGGCCGATCCCGTCTCCAAGCGTGATGATTGTGTGTTAGATTCAACGTCTCTGA
This sequence comes from Sinohyriopsis cumingii, assembly GCA_028554795.2. Classification (NCBI taxonomy): domain Eukaryota; kingdom Metazoa; phylum Mollusca; class Bivalvia; order Unionida; family Unionidae; genus Sinohyriopsis; species Sinohyriopsis cumingii. The sequence continues at coordinate 21,258,182 of CM068841.1, read as the reverse complement.
TTGGTTAGAAATGGGTTTAGTCCAAGAACTAACAACTATTAAACCAATCAGAAATGATTTTACTTTCATTTGCGGAAATTTGAATTGTTCAGAAGCTAAGGGTTCCTGTTTTGAAAGCGGTTTAACTACACGTGTTCTGGTCATGAAAAATCGTAAATGATGGCGGACGTAAGAGTGATTTTTGATGAGAGGAAAAATGAGGAGTTTCTCGGGTTTGATCTTGAAAATACTGAGCAAGCTGAGGAAATATATGTTCGGCAGTTGGATATTTTGTGAGATTTCGATTCGGACATAGAAGTTTCTGAGATTGAATCGTCTGAAGATGAGGATGCTGACTGCGATGATGATCGAGTTCTTGCGGATAAACGTTGCACATAATTTTGTAAATTCTGTATAAATAAGTCGTGAAAGACTTGGACAAATAGGGAAAAAACTTACATCACTGTGTAGACAAATTCATTTGCAATAAATGGTGAAACTTTCTTGGATTTTAATTGGATATAAGCAGAGAAATTAAGGTAAGAGTGAATGCATGTGCACGATGTTTACAAAATTTTTCAAACAGGTAAAAACTCTGGGGCACACGCAGCTAGACACAGCTTAACACTGCTGGGGCATAGCAGCAGTGATACTGATAATGGGTCTGGGGCTGAATGAGTTAATTAATTGTAACTGTAAATATGCCATCTGAATGAGATTCATACTCTGACTTGTATTAATTAATCATATTTTTAACCATGCCATCTGAATGACCTTCATACTCTGACTTGTATTAATTAATTGTTATTGTAACCATGCCATCTGAATGAGATTCATACCCTAACTTGTATTAATTAATCATTATTGTAAGCATGCCATCAGAATCAGATTCATACTCAAAATTTATTATAATATAAGTAGAATACACATTATTGGAGAAATATATGCGCTTGTTTTATTTATGATGCCTTAAAATCATTTAATGTTTGTGTCAGTAAGAAATTTTTGTGATTTATGAAACCAATCTGCTGGTTAAAATGCTGTAATCTGCTCTGACATACTAGTTTACATGGCAGTTAATGTCACATTGTGGTCCATAAAATAAAAGCTGTTTGTGGCAGTGATGAAAGATTTTAGGTAAATGAGTCAGGGCATACTTTCCATGACTGTGATATGTTGCTAACATTCATCCTATCATTGTTGAAACTAAAAATAAAAGAGACAGTTCCCAATTACTATAGTTTTGTGGTGTTAGTATATATTTTAAAGTTGCACAACATGCTTACATTTGAAAGAGTTTAGTTTATAAATATTTCTTGTAGTTCTTTATCTTTACATTTTAGAATTTAACTTTTTATCTGCACTGTATTGCAAGTGATTTGCTGACATGCCATTGAACCACAAAAATATTAATTTCTATTAGAAATATCTGACAAAAAATATAGTTTATGTATATTATGGACAAAATTTGTGTGGTGTTGACATAATCATGTACATTTTGATAAAGAGTCTTTAAAATAATAGAAATTATTGTTTTGATAGACTTTAATTTGAATAGTTTCCAGATTACAAATTTACAAGTTTTTTTTTAAATAGACTCAAAGAAGGACTCTGTCCAGGTCTTTTAGGATTTTTCCCCCATCTTTGTAAGAAGCATTTGAACTGACATGTAAGTAGCTTGGTGGTTAGAAGTTTTGCTGCTTATGGCCTGTAAGTTTTGATCAAGATTATATCAGTCACCATGATTAAAACTTGTATATTTAAATTTTATTATTCATTTTCCTGGGAGCGTATAGGAATAATATTAATATACAGTACAGAAAAAAAATGATGTCAAATGACATAAATGTTACTGGAGAGCTATACAAGGGTTTCATAATTTAGAATACATATAGTGACACTAATTTGTTGTTAAATAGAACAAAGTAAGATGAGTTTTATTGAAAATTCTTGGTTTTGTACTTGTCTGTTTTGATAACTGATAAACATTCACCTGAAAACATTGTTGTCATTCATATGAGATCCCTATGTTTAAATAGTATACATTTTATGGGGAAAAAAATCCTATTATTCATATGTTATTTGTGTTATAATTGGGTTGACATCCAGAAAGTTTGACAACACTGATATATGCAGGAGTTTTAAAAAAAACAGAAAAAACAGAACAATTAATTTTGACAAATGACAATTTTTTTTTCCATAGTCTTATCTTCTTGATAAATTTGTGACAGGTAAGACAAAACAACCTGATGTAAATTCTGGAAATTTACTATTTATAATCATATATAAGTTGGGTCCCACTGCTTGCAACATAGACCCTAATCTGCCATTGCATAATGTGCAGGCAGATCAGGGTCCTTGTTGTTTTTTATGCTGATAACTTCCAACAAACTGCAGAAATTTAGATCTTCTTGTGCATTATGCAACAACCGAGCTGTATTTCTGCATTCGGACCAAACTTTTTTGTGAGTATAGAATTTAATTATTATTCATATTCCTATTTAACAGGCAACAGAAGAGAAAGAGGAAATGGAAAGTTTACGAGCATATAACCTTAAACTAGTTGCCAACATTCTCCCACTGAATGTGGCAGAACATTTCCTAAAGATGCAGTTCAAAGGAGATGATGTAAGTTGAATTGTGTATGTAATGGTTGGGCCTGGCCATACATAAAGCTAAAATTATCAAGTAGAGAACCTGAAAACATGCACTTGTATATTCCATCATAGTATGACAATGACAAAGTTTGATGGCCGTTATGAGTGGGAAAATGAAATACTCATTATGTTCACTAGACAGATTGGACTTTATATGTAAATAAATGGATTACTCTAGATTTCTGTTTTAGAGAATGATTGCTCTACATTTTCTGGATATGGCTGATTAAGGGTAAGACTAGAGGACCAGTGAGGGATTTTATCCATTTAAGTTGTCGTGTGTTTCTTGTTCAGTCTAGGATATACACCATAGAAAGAAAATGAAATCCTATACATTATCAAACTTAGATTTTAAAGAGATATTATATATATATATATATAATTATATATATATATATATATATATATATATATATATATATATATATATATATATATATATATATATATATATATATATATATAATGTAATAAAGTAACTACAAACAGTGCAAAACTAGTATCTAGCTAGCCTTAGTGCTTTCGACTCTTAATGAGTCTGTTTCAGAGGCAAATACAAAACATAGACAAGACAGACAAATAAAACAGACAAACCGTTGTCTTTGTAAAACTTTACATGACTATGACTTATGGATGCTGAAAGATATTTTATATTGACCAGAAATCAATGAGCCATAGCATCATCTGTTATTTTATGTAAATTTATGTACGTACAACTTATATCCTGGATATTTCATTGTTATTGTTGTAATTATAGGTTATTGGGTGACTAATAAACAAATTTAGAGAATTATTGAAAAGAGAACATGCTGGCTGCAAAAAGGTAATTTTTTTTTTTTTGTGAATGGTTGTCTTTTTCTAGTCTTCTTGGTTTAAACTGCTTGGTTTTAATGTTCTAAGGCAGCATATCCAGTAAGATTCCTTTTCTTTTCTGGTTTCAGAACTCCGTTTGGGGTTGTGAGCAATTGCTATATCACTGAAAGTGTGGCCATGGGAGGAGAAGTGTTCTGTGACTGGGCTTCTGTACAGCTTCTTTGTCATCCAATCAGATCTATGAAGGTTGATCCTTTTGTGTAGTTTTTCAGTAACTTCTCCTCCCATGGCCACACTGTTTTGCACTGTTCATAGTCAGTTTATTACATTTCTCTTAATCAAACCCTGACAAATGTGATCCCTTGCTAGATCCAGTGCACTTGAAAGGACTGTTATTCACCATTTGATTTGTATTCTTTATATATATATATATATATATATATATATATATATATATATATATATATATATATATATATATACAGTAAAACCTGTTATGAGAGACCCTTCTGCCAACCAAAAGCGGTCTCTCAAGACAGGTGGTCTCTCATAAGCGGTGTGTGAAAATGGACTGGTTTCCAGGGTCACTAGTTAGCATTGTTGAAGAAGAAAAAATACCCATACTCACTGTACATGTATCGTATCCTTTATTCATAAATCTTGTTAAATATTGCATGCATTGCTCACAAAATAACTTTATCTAATGGAGATATACATTTTCAAACAACGTGAATCAAATTTATATTTGAACATCACATGAATATGTTCTTTCTTCCAGTGTTAGAATTTTTCTTTTTTTCATAGGAGGGTCTGCCATTGTTATTAGTGTTGACATAATAACGACTTAGATGTATTTCGGTTTTGATCCGGTTTTGGGGTAATGTGGAATTAATATATATTATGTACCAATGAATGAAACCAAAAGACATAATTAACTTGGCAAGAAACAATACATTTATTTTGAGACAAAGTTTAAATCACCAGTGTTATAGTTCGATAAACAAAGGATGCGATCACCTGCACCTGGGTAAACAGATTGTTGTTGGTGAAATACTGTAACAAAAGAAATATTTAAAAAAAGAATCCAGAAATGATTCTCACTTACTAGTATTAAAGACAAAGACCTCATTCACCCCACCCCCCCTTTAGGCATTATGGATAAACTGGAACGACAAACAATGTACTTAACCATTCACTGAAGCCCTTTCAAAAGATTTCTCACTGGCACATTAGGACTACTTGCTTTGTGTGGGTTTTCAAAAAAATACAAACATTTAAATTGACTGCATATGTCCATCATTACTCCCTTTGATGAAAAAATGGTTAATCTTTGCTGGCTATTCACATGACTTTGGCACTTCAGTGGTGGTTAGTGACATGTGCTTTAGTCTGGTTTACTGCAGTTTACAAATGGCACCATATGCTGGCCTTGTAAATTCACAAAACTGGTAACTAGCCAATTTTGTTACAAATAACTTATTAGAACAATCTTTACTATTTATGTGGTCGTTGTTACAAAGGATTAGGTGATGGTTAGTGGTGTTTATGTCGCTGAGTGGTTGTTAAGCTGTAGTGTAATTTAATGTGCACATTGTTTGCATACTACATGTATTCTGAGCCCTCATGTTTACAAAGGAGTAAGTCATGGTCGGTGGTGTCGATCTGTTGTTTTGCGATGCGGTCATTCATTATTACTCTAAGCAGTGTTTGAAATGCATATTTTGCCAAGACATCGCAGTCACTGGTCGCGTTCAGCAGGTGGTTGCTCATAACAGAGAATGTATATAATAAAATCAATCCATGCATTATGATAGTGGTCGGAAATGACAGGTGGTCGCTCATAGCAGAAGCTGTTATAACAGGTTTTAATGTATATATATATATATATATATATATATATATATATATATATATATATATATATATGTATATATATATATGTATATATATATATATGTATACATTGAACCCCCTCTTATAGTCATCCACCCATTCTGCACTGGAAAAGTGGCCTTGTAAGATGGATGGCCATTCCAGAGGGGGATTAAATTTTTGTGAGAAGTATATGCACTATACGTGGTAAGAAAGCTGCTTACTTCAGAGCATTTAATATCTTCATTAAAAAGTAACATTACCGTGGTAATTATTAAAAGGTTCCTTTTGTTATAATAATAGACTTATTTCAACTGAATATACATTAATAGTTCTTCTCCTTGGCATAATCATGATCTGCGAGTGGGTATTATTGTCATGCACATTGCAAAACCATTAAAAAATGCCATTTAAATCTTGGAGCATACATAATTCCCTTTCCATTTGCTCCATTTTCCCACTGCTGATGAATAACCTCCTCATTGGTTACAGTGTTGTTTATTCAAGTCTTTTCAACATAAAATTGTTTTATTCAAGTCTTTTCTGCATAAAATTGTTTGGCAAGTTCCCCTCCCCACCTCATCTGATGTCGTCAAGTACAATAACAGACTTTCTTCTAAAATAATATGTCTCCGTTTATGTGATGACATGTTAATGTTTGGTAATAATTTATTCGGATGTTGCAAACTTTATGTGATTTAATTATGCAGACAAAACTTTTCTTCTAGTGGTCGAAATGCCTCCTTCGTAAAGGAAGTGATAAATGTGTTGTCCCATGATTTTTTGGTCTTTGTCTGGTACACTGTTTTGTTCAAGGTTAATTTCTCTGTGTGTGTGTTAATGCACAAAATCTATTTTTAGCCTAGGCTGATCCTGTTATGATCGTGACAATTACATCCAGTTGTAATCATCAAAGAGAAGAACTCGACACGTGTGAAGTCCAAAACACTATCATAACATTGTTGAACCCATTTCATGGAAACATCAGCTTTTATAGACAATAATATAATATTAATCTTATTGTTACATGTACTTTAGTCAACACTTTTTTTCGGTAATGGAAACTTGACATTGGGAGACATGTATCGATGATAGAGATAATCTGAGTACTTACCTGACATCACGATATGAATTAATTATTGGTTTTGGATACATTTGAAGAAAAAAAGGTGGCTGCTCTTGAAGGGAACATTTACATTTTTGTACTAGTATGCTGGTCGCTGGTTGCGTTAGAAGAGTAGCTGTTCTTGAGGGGTACTTTTAAATACAACTCGTCGGTGCCAAGGGATCCTGGCCGTAAGATGCGGGTGGCCACTGGTTGGGGGGGGGGGGGTGTTTCAAGATGGGGACTACTTTATATATATATTTCTGTTCTGTCTGGTGTATATGTATAATTCTCTATAATAAGTTTTATATGCCTTGATCGGCTAACGTGCATTTGTGAGAAAGCTTGCCAGTACATTCTCGTAGGTCGGTGGTTCTTCCCGGGATTTTCCAGGGTTCTTCCTCCACCAGTTATACTGGCCACCATGTATAGCCTATCTTGTGCTGAAAAATGGCATTAAACCCTATAACAACAACAACAACATATACCTTGATTTCTTTCATAGGAATCTGGAATGACTGTTTAGATACATGAGAATTAATTACTATGCAAGTGTGTCTGCTACACATGAGTGCATATAAAACCAATTGAGTAACATCATTTTTTGGTGATGTGTGCTTAGTCGTGAGGGAATATGGGCTCGTGTGCAGGCAAAGTGATGGGTGCCATTTACCCACAGACCTGGGTTCGAATCTCTAATTTTTTATACAGTAATGATAGCTGTAATGATGATCGTTGTGAACATAGTTTTAATACTTTTAATTTCTCCTTGAGTACCTCTAATAGCATTGATGTTCATCTCATGAATTTAGGAATTTCTAGCAAAGGTTTAAACATAGGTCATTTAAATATTCAGGGTTTTCATGGAAAGGTTGATCAAGTGAAGTTACCTCCAAATAATAATATCCATTTATTTGGACTCTCGGAAACAATGTTAACAGAAAATCAGGGTGAAAATTTCTTGTATATTAATGGATCTGACAAACCTTATTGAAGGGATAGGAAAGCAGGTGGTGGTGGGCTTCTTGTGTATGTTAGAACTGGTACTCTGTCTAAAAGGCGGGAAGACCTAGAAATACAGGAAATAGAATCCATTTGGCTACAGATCACTCCAGGAAAGCTAAGCCCTACTTCATAGGTTTTGTGTACAGACCCATCATCACATACAGATTGGTGTGAATATTTTGAACTTCAAATAGATAAAATTTAAAATGAAGAGAAAGAATTTTACATTCTCGGTGATATAAATAAAGACCTCAATGATCAAACAAAAGTGAATTGTATGGATTTTATTACTTCGTTAGGTATGGAGCAACTAGTAAATGAACCCACCAGAGAGTAAAATCTACCTCTAAAACACTTTTAGATCATATTTATACCAATGCAAAAGAAAATGTTATGGAAGTAATGGTTCCATAGATTGATATAAGTGACCACTTTGCAATTTTTCTAACATATAAAGTCAATGGCAAATCAACAAAAAAAATATATCTTCAAATCCATTGCTTTCATGCAATCCCAAACATTTAGATGAATGACAATTTAAATTTTAAATAAGAAAAATGTTTAAATATATTTACTGATGAAAGCAATGCAATTAAATGATCAACTTTTAAAATCAAAAGGTGTCTTTCAACAGAAACAGTTTCATAAGGCCAAGGTGCTAATGAAAGTTTAAGAATTTTCACTTAGTGAGAAATAAGGCATAACATAGTAAGGCATAAGGCATAACATTGTAAGTATTAAGGCATAACATAGTAAGGCATAAGGCATAACATAGTAAGGCATAAGGCATAACATGGTAAGGCATAAGGCATAACATAGTAAGGCATAAGGCATAACATAGTAAGGCATAAGGCATAACATGGTCACTTTTACATTTTTTATTTTGTTAACAGTTTGGCAAAATTTTGGGTGAATGTTTTTCAGGATGCTTTGATTGTAGGATCAACGTGCATGCCCTAGCTTTGACAAAGGGTAACTGTTCCAGATTTTATGTTTGTTGTTCATTACTTATAGTGAACCATAGAACTTAACCGTTTTAACAGTTTTGTGGAAAATAAAAAACAAACTGTCATATTTTGGAATACATGTACTACTGTGTGCTAATGCTGCACCATCATAAGTTGTTTGCAAGTTATAACAGTAGAAAGTTGATCGACGTGATCTGATTTTGGCTTTGAGGGGCTTTAAATCTTTTATGTTTATGAGGTAGTTTTCTCTCTTTTTTTACCAAATGTCGTTTATGTTACTAATAATAGTAGCAAGCTTTCTCGTCATAAGAAAATTAGTAACACTGACTTTTTATGTCAATTATATATGTCAAAGGAGGCAATTCAAATATAGACAAATGATAGCTCTCAAAGTAATCACTGGATAATGTTAAACTGGTGGTAACACATTAGGTGGTGCTCAACAGTTTCGTTTTTTGCATAGAGTTAGAGTTTCAAAGGGAAAGACTTTCCTGGGTTTAAGTTCTTGTACATGTATTTTGGTGTATGGTTGATGGGTGTAATTTTGGTTATAGAGTGTACAGCTTGGCTCTACTTCAGATGTGCAACTATCAAAATACTGCTAGCTCCACTTGGTCATTTTCACTACCTGGACTTTGAGGTATATTGTATTAAAAAAAAGCCAATAACTTACTTTTACATTTTCTATGTTTGATAATTCATTCATTGTACTTCAGAAGCTGGTATTGTCTAGTCTGGAAAAATTCATTTTCCCTATTTTAATAACTGCTAAAGATATAGTACTTTAGACTAATTCAGGATGATTTTTTTAGCATGTTGGAATAGTCATTTTTGTTAGGCATGTGCGTAGATCGTGTACAGTTTCCACAAGTACAGCATCCAGATAAATTTCAGCCACAGTACATAAAAGTACCATAGAGATATGCCAACATTCTCATCATTGTGCATGTTGCAAACAACCTCACCTTATACCTGTCACTCTCTCTGAAGTTCATATTATCAGTGGAGTGTTTCCTTAGTAAAAATGCTTTTGAAATGAAATCACAAACAATTTTCATAGAATGTTTTAAATGCTAATATAAAATCTCTAACTGTAGATAAAGAAAAGAAAATGTATAAACTTTCTGTTAAAATTATCTAAAGCTGAATGTTTTTATTCAAAAGACGTGAATATCTCTGAGTTATAATCTTTAATCAGATCCTTTGTAACTAAGTATCACTAAAGCCTTCCAAGCATTAGTATTTTCGGTACTATGATTTCATTAAAATGATCTCTTTTTTTTGTTCAGGAGCTGTATTACAAGGACTGTGATGTGACATGTGTAATGTTTGCATCCATCACAAACTTCAGTGAGTTCTATATAGAGCTGGAGGGGAACAATGAGGGTGTGGAATGTCTTCGACTTCTGAATGAGATCATTGCAGATTTTGATGAGGTTAATACTGAAATTTTACAAAGATAGGGTTGTAATGTCAATGAATTACTGTCCAACCACTTATAAGAAGCCCCAGTCCATCAAAAACCACTTCTTATATGCTGCCAGGTTTTAGCTCTACTGGCCATAAAAACCAGAGGAACTTATTAGATGGCCTGTTTGCCCATCATCTGCTGTCCATCTGTCCATTAGCACAAGTTTCATATTGATATACCTACTAAACTGCTTGGAGGATTGCTACGAAACACACATTCACCATGTGGTCTAGTTGGTCTTAAATGAAAGTTTTGCTGCCTGGAGGTCAATAATAGTGCCACAGTGGTCATCTTGAAAATCTTGTTTTCACTACTAAGATAAAATAAGATTTATTTAACATTGGCACGGTTTAAAACAACAACTCAACATAAGTTCTAATGAGCGCTTTACTGAATTACTGTTACAACTCCAGAATGAATTGTCATATCAGCATAGTGTTTTCTCTGAAAGACTTCATATGATGTCTGTTTGGTCATAAAAAATATGGGTCTGGTCCGACTTCCAAAATGGCTGGCGCAATGACTAGTTTAAAATCTTGTTACTATATTTGCTGGCCCATAAATCAGTGCCAAGTATAAGTTGAATCAGCAAATTTTGCCAAATTTTCTGTCCTTCATCCTTATATAAGTCGATGCTGAGTATAAGACGAGGCCAGATCAACACCTCGGATTGTGTTTTTCACTTTGTTCCACACAGCATTGTGAAATTCATCCTACCTGTAACTCAGTAAACTTTCCAGTGAGGATCATTAAATGTAACTAAAAGTACTTAATTTGTTTCACAAGAAGTATTTTAAATGTATTATATACTTTTAGCTACATTTAATAATGCTGAGCCGAAAATTTATTGAGTTACAGATAGGATAAAATTTGCGATGCTGTGTGGAATTAAATTATAATAATTTAATAATGGTTTCATAAATATTAAAAGTATCACTGTATGCTATTTCAGATTACCAGTAATAGGGAAAACTGGTTCATTAATTCTAAAATGCATTTTTGTGGGGGGGGGGAGAGATACAGAGAGAAGAATGCATATGTATTCCTTTGCATTTTTCTTTCTACACCATGTGATCAAAATCAAATATGTTCTGATATATGAATGAGAGAGAAAGAGTTAAGCTCTTTGTGGATTTTTTGGGGGTCTTTTTTTAACTTATTGCCCCTGTGTTGCTGAAAATTTTGTCAAAGAGAGAAAACATTAATAAATGAAACAGTAAATGTAAACTATGAAATACATACCATACTCCTTCAGGGTTTAAAATTCACACTAGTTATAGCCATTTAGTCTCAATTAGGTTAAATCCCAAGGATGACCATTTTGCATGCTAATTTTCTTTGCAAGTATAATGACTTCTCCATTCCCAACAATTAAGATTTAGTTTAAAGTGCATGTACTCTTTCTCTACTTAGGCGGCAGTTGTTTTTGATGTTTGCTCATGCTTGATGTACTTTAAATTGCTGTCAGTTCTATTGTCATGTTGAAAAATGTCACTGCCTGAGAAATTTACAATAGTAACCACCTGGCATTTCCTTTAACTATATGGTATAGTATTCATAATACCCATGGATAGCCTCATTTCCCTATTGGTAGCCTCACTAATCTAATCTAGTCTGCAGAATCTTGACCTCAAACAGGTGTTATCTTGGAATGACCGAATACAGTCATAGCTTATATAATTAGCGTCTAAATACCACTACAAAGCCATGTGATTCTTTTAATAATGGAAGTGGAAACAAAAATTAGAAGGAATTGCTTAACTAGTGGCATTAATTGGTAATGGAATGTGGTACTGCACTTGTACTGAAGTAAAATCAGTCATCAGGTAAGTGAACAATACAGATTTACAATCGTGAAGACATCTCTGTCTCTGTCTCTCTCATTTTCTCTCAATGGGGCATACAGATTATTTGATCATTAGGTGCAAGAAGAAAATTGTGATGGGTTATGTCTTTGTTTTGGTTATTCATCTTCTGACTTTGTAAATTCTAATGCAGATATATGTAATTAAATTTAAACAATGTATATTACAAACAATGTACATTACTGGTACATGCTGCTTTAGTGCAATTACATCTGATCTATGTTAATTTTTAATACTGACGATCATATAATTGTTTAAAATACTCACTGTGGGATCCTATATTTGTTCATACACAATATTTTCTCTAAGATGAAATAATTTGTGTGCATTTTTCATACTCTTGGAGAATTATTTTCCATACGAAAAATATGATAAAGCAATTCAGATGACATAATCCATATATAAGTCAATTCAGAGTATAAGACTAAACTAAGATTTTCTGGTCAAAAAGTGTCATCTTATAGGCCAGCAAATACAGTGTTTCTAATCTCCTAGATGTCTGGCCAAAATTGTGCTTTCATTTCACAGACTTTTCATGATGTCTAGTTGGTTCTCAGTGGAACAAGTACCAGTCTGATATCTGACATGGCCATAATGGTAGCCATTTTGTAAATCTTGATGCTATTACTCCTGTTCATTGGAAAGTCATATCAAAATGAAGTTTTTATAAATTATCAAATTCAGATGACTCATTGATGTAGACGGAGATGAAAAACTTGTAAATTTTGAGTATGCGAAATGGCAGCTAAGTTGGTCATGCGGCTTCACTTACTTGATGATGAACAAGTTCTTTCAAGATTTAAAGCATATAAAAAATTCTTCCCTGAAAAATAATTACACAGCCATAACAATTGGACTTTACTCTTAAATTTTTCCATACATAATAGATGTGTACCGAAAATGTTAAATGGTTAAAATTGCTGTTAAACATAACATACACTACACTGCTTAACAGTTAACAGGCAGGCCTATGTGTATGGAGTCGAATAGGTAACAGGTGTTCTATTTATAGCACACTGCACTGGGTAACTTTGCTATGTGTGTTTCGAAGGGCTAAAAAGCCATACACTCTATGAGGTTGTTGTTGTTGTTGTTTAACGCCATTTTTCAGCACACAATAGGCTATACATGGCGGCCAGTATTAATGGTGGAGGAAGAACCTAGGAAATCCCCAGAAAGAACCACCGACCCTCGAGAAGCTACTGGCAAGCTTTCTCACATACCCACATTGGCCGAATCCGAGACTCGAACCCACGCAGACAGAGGTGAGATGGCTGTGATCCGTAACAGAGAGCACTTTAGACCACTCGGCCACTCGGGGCCCCCTCTATGAGGTAGAGGGCTATCTGGAACATTAGCTTTCACAGGATTACTGTGAATTCATTTGAAGACATTTTGGGATTATATCTAGTGATTCTTTAGTACTGTTGGTACATTAGTACTTTTGCTGACCATCATTTGGAATACAATTAGAACTCATTTGGATTACTTTTAGATTTCATAGATCTATTTATGACTTTAGGATTTCATTAACAGTACTGTAAGTTTTTTACTTTTCACTTTGTATTTTAGGGAAATAAATTATATTTGCAGTTGTACAAAACTTTTTGGTTTTTGCACTTTCTTGTTCCTTATTTTAAGACTATAGAGTCATAGCACCAACTCATACATGAGTATGTATTGTATATATAAGAAGGTAAGAAAATTTCAAACATAAACTTTAAAATGAGCCATTTAGAGATCTTATATACTGGACACATTTGTCTTAAAAGTTTTGAAAGTCTATAGCCAATTGCACATCTAGTGGAAGGTTATTCCAAACCCTGGATCCCAAACACCTTTTTTTAACAAATAGACTACAGTTACAGATGTCATACAAATTTATTGCTAAAATACCAACGATTTACAGTGCTCTAATTGGGAACAAAACCCAAACTCCATTATTAGTTTTACTGTATGCCAGACCTCAGACTGTAAAATCAAAGTGGACATCCTACAGGTGCTTCTTAAACATAGCTTTCTGAGATATAATTTTATCCCCCTTTTATTACTGGATATTGAAACTGGATGTTTTATTTCCTGTTCACAGATTCTGCTGGAAGAGAGATTCAGGTGTATAGAGAAAATCAAGACTATTGGTTCCACATATATGGCAGCCTCAGGATTGACCCCTGAAACCAACTATCCTGACATGAGCCATGTGATTGCTCTCACAGAGTATTCATTTGCCATGCAAAAGCAGCTTCGATATGTCAATGAACATTCCTTCAACAATTTTAAAATGAGGATTGGTAAGCTTTAACTTTTTGACCTCAATCTCTTTTCAAACCAGTGGTCTTTTTGACATCATGCTACTTTTGGAGCCATATCTATTGAGAGAATATATTGTGCTAGGGATGTCTGCCCATCCTGTCCCCTCTTGTTTTGTCCTTTCCTGTCCCATCATGTCTGTCAGAAAACTTTAAAGGTTTTAGTGAGAATGAAGTTTGGTATGAGGTTTAACAAGTCCAGTTTGATTTTCACCGTTTTCTGTCACATTTGAATGAGTTATGTTCCCAGTTTGACTTGCAGCTTTGCCTTTACTTTTGTTTCCTGTTTCCATTCGGTAACTTTTGACTTTATGGATTGAATCAAATTTGTATGATGCTTTACATAAAGGAGAACTTAGTAAACTTCTGTCTTTAACATCTTCAATCACAATTTAATGGAGTTATAGTCCCTATTAGGCTTAAATCTTGGGCATTTAATTTTGTTCTGCACAGTAATTTTTGAAGGACTCCATTGGTTGAAATAAAAATTAGCATGAAGATTAACTTGAAGAACATGTAGGCCAAGTTCTATTTTTACCTTATGGCAAAATTTTACAGCGTTATTGCATCCAGTTGATTTAGAACTTGGCCCATTAGTTGCCATTTAATAACTTTAGAAGGACTTAAATGGATCGAAACCAAACTCGATATGAGGCTTCATATTAACAATACATTGGTCAGGTTTGAAGTTTTAATTGTGTTCTTTTCAAATTGTATGGAGTTATGGTCCCTTTAATGCATCATTTTGACAGTAGGCTCTGTGGCATATGGACACATTTCTAGTTTGATCAGCAGGTAAGAGGAATTATGGGATATAGTTCTGAATCTAACTGAGTACAAATTTAAACAAAACAAAACAGATCATGTAATCCTAATCTTGATTGCAAAGATGACTGAAATTGTCATGAATCATAATATAAAATAAAAGAAACATTGAACCATTCTTATGGCCTAGTAGTTAGAGCATCCACCTCAGATGTAGGAGGTTGCGGGTAGGAACCCCGGCTGAGTCATACCAAAGACTTATAAAAATGGTACTAACAACTGCCTCACTTGGCACTCAGCATTAAGAGGTTAGTGTTTGGACTGGTTGACCTGGTGTCAGGATAGAGTGGCTGTAGGACATGATGCTACATGTCTGCGGCATGATGTTACAGTGCTAGACATCACTATAAACTGCCACACTGCAGACATCATAGTTATATGACTGAAACATTCTTAAAACTATGTTAAAATTCCAAATCACACACACTCATGCAAAAGTAGTATTGAACTCGTTTTTAAAAAAATGTTGGTATGCTTATTTGATTTTATTTTCAGCTTAATATCCTTTTTAGAGTAGCAGTAATCTTTAAACATTACAAACTATACTTATTGAGAAATGAAGATGGCATAATCAACTAGAAATGTGTTCAGATTACATGGATGTAACTGCCAATATTCTGCAATTGAAGTGCAAAGTTTTATTTCAGACAGGGGTCATAACTCCATTCAATTTGATTGACATTGATACAAGTGAAATTTAATCTAAGTCTTTTATATGTCACTGTAAAACCTTATGCCAGATTTGAATTGAATCCATGACATTCTTTTAAACTTGTTGAGTTGAAACAAAATTCGTATTCAGTTAAATGTAGTGAAACAGGATGGGATGGGATGGGATGGTAATAATATATGCCTTCATCATAAATAGGTTGGGAGCATAATAAAGAAGTCCTAATAAACACAAAAACACATTTGAACCCAAAGATATTTTTCAGCATTTTATCTCTCTCTTGCATTAAAATATGATCAAACTTGGGTATTATTTTCAAGTGGTGATACTTTTATCTGCATCATTGTACACAGAAAGATTCTTTTTATATTTTGCAAGTTAGATAAATCAAGGATACATTATATCATAATGTGCAGTTGGTACATCATACAGCATGGAATTTTTATTCATTTATAAAAATATTCTTACAGGTATAAATGTGGGCCCAGTTGTGGCAGGTGTTATCGGTGCCCGCAAGCCTCACTATGACATCTGGGGTAACACTGTAAATGTTGCCAGCCGCATGGACAGCAGTGGAATTCCTGATTGTATTCAGGTACAGTAAAACATATTACACCTTGGTAGTGAAATAGATGAAGTACATACACATCTCCCTTGATAACTCGCGCACAACAGTCCACAAACATAAACAGCACTATAAGCAAGGCACGAGTTACCGAGTGATCTCCAAAAATTAAAAAAAATCACTTTCACGTTGAGAAAACTGGGATGAGGGAGCGGCGTTAGGGAACTGGGCTGTTTATTGACTGAATCCTTATTTTACAATCACATCGATAATAATTTTTAATAACGTGCTTTTTCTAATGAAGTTGTTCGTTATTCTGTTTAAATAACATTTATTTTCAAAATGTCCATCATATGAAGGATCGTTCCAACTGGTTTCAACAACCATCACGTGTACGCGAAAAATCTCTGTATTATGTCACTGCTTTTTGATTTCTTGATGAGTCTCGTTCCTGTAGTGGTGTTTAATATTATCCTGCCAAATCGGAGTCTGCAGACCAGGGAACTAGACTAACTATTGATACACCACCAAATAAGATTCCTTTTCTTCAGAAACATGCATCATTTATTTCATCAGACAATCGTCTATATTGAAACTCAACTTTTGTATTTTTCAAAAACTTGACAGAACTTTTAGGACTTTTTAGGATTTTTTTCACATAACTGCAAGTTCTTTTTAAATTTTCACTTTGTATTCGAAGGAAATAAAAATTGATTGAATTTTACAAAACTTGTTGCTTTTTGCTCTTCTCTGTTACTTAGTTTAAGACTATAGAGCCATGATAGTACCAAATAAAATTCTAAGGATGCAATGTAATCATTGTAATATTGACTGGTGTGAAATTAATGATAATTCACTCCAGTGAATTATCCAAATAATTTCTTTTCGAAAATCCACTAATTCAAGGACTAGCATAAAATAAAACAGGATGTGTTGTATTGAGCAAGTAGGCTTTTTGGCATCTTACTAGGTCTGTTTGGGTTTTAATGGCACAACAACACATAAAAGGTTTTATTTTGCTATGGTAATTTGAGTAAAGAGCCGAGTTCAGGAACACTGTATGGTGGCTGACTTAGCCCTGTCTTGTGCACCATGGTTCCTTAGGTTGCTGAAACAAACAATTTTCAATGTAATTGTTATACCTTTGATATAGAAGTAAGGGTAGATAGGAATGCACATGTCCTTATGTCCTTTCTTCTGATAAGCTTATAATCTTTTGAATGCAGATATTTAATGGATTGCCATGAAATTTGGTAAATGTTATGGCGATCACCTGAAGATGAGCACGTTGACAAACCAGTGTTCCCGTAATTTTTATAAGGAGTTAATCCCTTTTTTACTTGTACCTGAATCCAGTGTATGACAAAATCTTGTGAATGCAATTAGTCTCACAGATTTCAAAGGATCGCCACAAATCTTGGTAAAATGTTGCGATCATCATATGATATTGTTCATATTGAAAAATCATGATTTATGTTAGAGTTATTGCTCATTTTGATGTTGATACAGTGTATAATAGAAACTTGTAAACACAACTAGTCACACAGCAGTTTTCAATCTGTCCCCATGAAACTTCCTAGATATTATGATAATTATTTAAAGATGTACATAATGATAGAGTTGTTAATAGAGTTATTGCCCTTTTCACATTGCAACTGAATACATTTGTATGACAGAATGTTGCAAATGCACCAAGTACCACAGTTTTTTTATGGATTGCGGTGAATCTATCTGTTTTGTTCATCTCTTGTTGATATGCATTTTAATAAACCACAGCATTGCTGTAATTTGTTTTAGAGTTATTTCTTTTGGGGTTTTTTCAGTTTGTTTTAATGAACATAACATATTTTGCATTTTTTTATGGATTGATGTGAAACTATGTACTTATTATTGTCATCATCTAAAGATGCACATATTGACAATTCTTTGTGCTTAATCAATTTTTGTAAGAGGTATTGCTCTTTGTTTGTCTACATCTGGATGTACTCTTTGACGGAATTTGTGAATGCAATTACTCTCTCAGTTTTCATTGTACTGCTGTGATGTGTGGATGAATGGTTGGACTATTAATGGTACACTAAACACATTGTTCGATATATCATACTGAAAATGGAAACTTTGTATACATCATGGTTATTTTCAAATATTACAGATGTTGAACAGCTCAGACTTTCTTTAGAGGAATTATTTACCTTTTTTGACCTTACATTCATTTCCATCTCAGGATAAGGGTTTCATTTTTTTGCCATATATTCATCTCCATCGAGGGTTTGGTGTGGGATGTGCAAGAGGCAGGGATATATTTATCTGAGCAAAGGCTTATCTTTCAGAAGTTTCTTGCAATCCATTTTACGTTGTTCAGACATCACCTCTGGTTGGCACCATATATCCAGTTATACTGAGGTGCTGTAAAATGCTATATATACACATTCTTACCAACCTACCTTTAGTTGTAGTTAACATTTGATTCTTTCAGTCCAGCCACTGAATATATCAATAAATTCTGTCATAATTTTATAATATATGTTTCTCAGGTTACACAGGAGATGTTCAACTTGCTTGAGCCAAGGGGCTACAAGCTTGAGTGTAGAGGAATGGTACGGATCAAGGGCAAAGGGGACATGGTGACATACTTTCTCCGAGGGCAGCCAGTCAGCTCACAACAATCAGGAACATGATTACTCATCAGCTGTATTCTTGGAGCCCTGTAAGGATTGTCAGATTTCTTCTTATTTGATTTACCAAAGTTTGAAATGGGCAGGGGTGGATAGGGTTGTGGGGTGAGTAAAATGGTTAAAGATTTCTCATCAGTCTGACCTTAACAAGATTAAATTACAAATAACGATTGACAGTTTCTTTTTTTAAATTCAATACTGTACTGTGTTTTATGTGAGTAGGTGTTTTTATATTAGAGGTTTGGGCGCCATGGTAGCTAATTTGATTGGATGTGTAATGCAGTGATCACTGGTTTGATACTTGCCCAGGTCAGCAGCCTCAGTATGTCTTTGGGAAAGACACTAGCTTCCATTACCTTGGCATGTTATGGCCAATAATGGGTTACAAATTATGTTAAAGCCAACCTAAACAACCCAAACAAGAACAGTTTCATTATAATTTTGGAAGGATGGAGAATTATATAACATCAGGAGACTAAAATTTAGGCCAGAAAAAATGGATGATGACACAAATCTTGTTCACTTAGCTTGGATTGTACTGTTTTGTAAATTTTGAGAAACTGAAGGTTTTCAAATGATTGATATTTCAGCATATGGATTACACAGTAATATATATGGAACTTAACAAGAAAGGAATTAGCAATCAGTTGACAGAGAAAACATATTTGCACACCATTAATAAAGCTTTTTTAATGTAACTAAAAAAAAAATTATGAAAATATTACAGCTGTTTAAAAAGCATTTTTCAATTGATGGTTGAAATTATGTCAAACAATGAGAGGAAATATAGTGAGTTTACAACAGTTTGAGCTGGTATAAGGTTAACTACGAATGACTTTTAACTATCATGAGTGTAATTGCTTCCAAGAGTGACTTTTAACTATCATGAGTGTAATTGCTTCCAAAAATGACTTTTGACTATAATGAGTGTAATTGTTTCCAGGTTAGAAAAGCTTTTCACTTAAGATGTGCTAATAATAACTTGAACTTGGCAGACTGTTGAAATGTGAAATAATGGCTGTTATTGTTACAAATAGGATAAAACCATTTACTTTTCTGGAAAACTGCTTAACCCTTTACCTCATAGAGCATAGTTACAAAGTGCAGTATGCTATAAATAGAACACCTGTTACCTATTTGACTCCATATGCATAGGCCTGCCTGTTAACTGTTAAGCAATGTAGTGTATGTTACGTTTAACAGCAATTTTAACCATTTTACATTTTTTGGTACACATCTGTATGTGTGGAAAAATTTAAGAGTAAAGTCCGATTGTTATAGCTGTGTAATTATCTTTCACAGAAGAATTTTTTAAGTGCTTTAAAATCTTGAGAGAACTCGTTCACCGTCATGTCAGTGAGGCTGCGTGATGAACCGTAGCTGCCATTTCTCATACTCGAAATTTACAAGTTTTTCGACTGCGTCTACATCACTAAGTCATCTGAATTTGATAATTTATAAAAACTAATTGCTGCCTACATCAATATCAGAGCCTTTACCTAAGTTACTGAATCTTTCATAGTTGTAACTGTAATCTTGAAAACTTCGTAAGTACTGAATGAAATCTGCGACCGCCATTTTGGAGAGTGGAGATTATGACCCAGTTATTTTAAATAGCATATACTGACCAGTGCATAAACAGTGACCATGTGATCTGAAGTAATTGTCATTTGCAGAAATGAATGTAGTATCTAATAGGGGGTTTTCCTTGAAGGTGGTGCTACGAAAACCAGCTCAAAATGGCTGAGTGTTTACAGCAGGAGTCAAAAGGCTCTTCCATGTGAATGGAGTAGAGGAATCAAAAGGCTCTTCCATGCGAATTTTGAGTATGAGAAATGGCAGCTACAGTTGGTCATGCGGCCTCACTGACATAACAGTGAATGAGTTCTGTCAAGATTTTAAAGCACGTAAAAAATTCTTCTGTGAAAAATAATTACACAGCTATAACAATTGGACTTTACTCTTAAATTTTTCCACACATGGAAAAATGGTTAAAATTGCTGTTAGACATAACAGACACTACATTGCTTAACAGTTCACAGGCAGGCCTATGTGTATGGAGTCAAATAGGTAACAGGTGTTCTATTTATAGTGCGCTGCACTTTGTAACTATGTTCTATGAGGTAAAGGGTTAAGAGGTTAGTGTTAGGACTGGTCGGCCTGGTGTCAGGATAATGTGACTTCGGTGAGACATCATGCTACATGATGCCCCAGTGCTAGACATCACTATAAACTGCCACAATGCAGACATCATAGTGATATGACTGAGAAATTGTTAAAGCTACATTATCCAAAAACAACCACATACATAATTATACAGTCAAAAAGCGGTGGAAGAAATTCCTACAGAAAGCATCCTAATGGCCGATTTCATGGAAAACCATTTTTCCTCATGTCTGTTAGGCAGTTGCCAGTCAAGTGAGTGATCTCAGGTCCACTTGAGCTTCATCATTTGATTACAAATGGTATTATCTTTAAATGTATGGAGTCTGATGTGTGTGTAAAAGGTGTCAGCAGCTTTTGGCACACATGCCAATGGTGGCACACTAAACCATTTGGAAAGGCATGCAGCACACATGCCAGTGGTGGCACACTAAACCATTTGGAAAGGCATGCAGCACACGTGCCTATGGTGGCACACTAAACCATTTGGAGAGGCATGCAGCACACATGCCTATGGTGGCACACTAAACCATTTGAAAAGGCATGCAGCACAAGTTGTAGCTTTGTATTGTATGTACAAAAATGATAATTAAATTAAAGGAATGAATATGCATACAGCACTGTATGAGCCAACCTGGCACTGACAGCAGTTCTGAAAGGTTGCCAGTAACTGGTATACACCATTGGAGGTAGAACGCTTTGGAAGGTGTAGCATCGTTGGTCTCAGTATTGCAGTTTTTGTTTGACCAAAATACATTCAAACTTGTCTCAGTGGACATTTCCATACAAACAAGACTCATTCATAATGAACATTTCTTGGTCCATTCTTGCAAATTTATGGTATGTTTCTACAGAGAACATTTGTTAATAAAGGACTGATATTTCTTGTCCAAGATATATAACATTAGGTAGTGGTTTATGCTAATCATTTACAGATGCGATCAAGTACAGCCAAGGAACCAAGCAAAAGGCACAAAAAGCTTATTATCATAGATCATGATCATGATGGAGAAGCTGAGGTTCCAGAGTTTGTTATGAACTTGAGACCTCTTGGTGTAAAGCTTTTACCAATCTTCCAAAGATTGGTTATTTTGAAAATGAAGATCATTTAGAAAGAAAAAGTGAACTTCATTCAAATAGAGCTATTTCTTGACATTTATTCTCACACAATTATAAAATGAGCTTTCATCCATTTACCCCTACCCTATTCGGACTGTGGATCTCCTTCCATTTTTTTAATTTATTAGTTTTCTTGGTAGCTACCTTCACTTATACTACAGTATGTTTTTGAAATCTATTGTGCATGAATTATCAAGGAACAGATGTGCAGTGATTGTTTTTAATACAAAATTGATACATACAGTTATAGAAGAGAGGCACATAATATGGACTCTGTCTATACTTGTTTATTGTTCTGATTCCAACATATAACCTGATCTGCCATTGCATAATGCTCCAGCGGATTAAGATCTATGTTATTTGTTCTGATGATTGTTCTGAAAGAAATGCATGGAACAGGTCAACTGGCAGATCTGGATCTTGAAGTTTGTGGTTGGACTCAACTTTCAAGTGTGTACATATGGTAATGAATTTGAGTTAGGGCTCTGAACCCGGAGACGATAGTAGGAATAATGGATAATAAATAGTCCGGGCTATTTGTTCTTATGAGCCTTTGAAAGATGTTTGGGTTTATATGTTTGGTTTTATTTTAACTTGTGTATCTTCTAAGATATTCTTCAGTTTGTTGAGGATGAGAACAGACTGATTGGGCAAATAATTCAGCTTAAACAATGAATATAGCAGAAATTTATTGAACAAGTAACTATCGGAGAAAACTTCACTCACCACTATAAAAAATTTCTGCAAAACCATTTACAGATGAACTGACAAAGAATATATAAAGAATGTTGTTCAGCACCATTTTGTCATGTCTGCTTTCCTTCTTGTGAGTTCATTGTAACGGTAATCCCTTTTTCTTTCATCCAAGCTGTTTCTAATGGTAGTGGTGGAGTAAGTGCTTATTGTGATAAATGTGATTAATATAAATATTTTTAATTTAATCTTCTTTGTTGTACATAGTTGTGGTAAGTAAAAGTATTCCCAGAGAATAGAGTCTAGATAAAGGCTTTAGACTCTTGTTTCTAATTTCCAGGACAATCTGTCCAATAAATTATTGTTTTCAAGTCATGGGCTATTTATTTACAAAGAAATTTTCACTTTTGCATACATACAGAAGCTGTATGAATATTTATAATGATTTGTTTCAATAGTTAATTTTTATTTATGTATTATTTTGGCATCTTTATTGATTAAACAATGTTGATGAAATCAACATGTGAAGATAAAATGCACTCACCTGGATAATGTTTTTGATCTATATTAAATGGAAGCTTTTGATCATATGTTGTAAAGAAGGGCATAAATAAAACAAGACTTTAACATGTGTATATTTGTATTGATTTCAGTAATAAAGATCAAGTCATCATTCCTAGGAAGGTGAAAATTTACTCTCGCACCACACAGATGAAAGGGTAATGTTCCAGACTTTCATTCAGGTTTTAAAGAAGTCCACTAACTTAGAACATCTGTGAAGATGGATATTTCAGGCAGTGCTTGAGAAAATGGCAATTGACATCAGTAACGTAGAGCTTCTGAATGATGTTAGATGAAAGCTTGATCTAATCGAAAGGAAAGCCTCCAGGCCAGGATACAGATCAATTAAGCTTATTCCCATTTCAGTGTAACATATATTTTGATTGAAACCCAATCAGTCCATTTGTCTGCAAAACAATATTAAGTATAATAGTACTGTTCTACCACAGCCGAAGAAATTTATGGTTATCCAGGACACAGTACTTGATGAGTTCACACTTTGGGATATGATGTGAATGATTAGCAAATTTTAACCTTTTTCCATAGTTTTATTAGTTCATTAAACTATGTTTTACATTGGTGTGGAATTATAATTAAATCTTCATGAGTTGAATTGCTTTAGGCTGTTTAATTGGAAAAATACTTTAACTTTTCTTATGGTGCAGAAGTTGTTATTGCACATAAAAAAGGCTAGTGATTGTAAAACTATTTAATTTGTCTTGAAATTTTAGTGTAACTCTCAGGAAATATTAATTTCATTCCAGTTCTTGCATGCACTCCAAGATCTGGTACATGTAACAGAGATATATGAATATTTTATTTAGGATAAAGTTTATATTCAAAAAAATGGATGCACCATGGACCATATACAAAATTGATAATCACACCAATGACTTTTACCATGGACCATACACAGCATTGATCATTAAACCATGGACCATGTACAACATTGATCATCACACCATGGACCATATACATACTTGATAATCACACCAATGACTTTTACCATGGACCATACACAGCTCTGATCATTAAACCATGGACCATGCACAACATAGATCATCACACCATGGACCATGCACATCATTGATCATCACACCATGGACCATGTACAAGATGGATCATCACACCATGGACCATGCACAACATAGATCATCACACCATGGACCATGCACAGCATTGATCATCACACCATGGACCATGTACAAGATGGATCATCACACCATGGACCATGCACAACATAGATCATCACACCATGGACCATGCACAGCATTGATCATCATACCATGCACCATGTACAAGATGGATCATCACACCATGGACCATACACAACATAGATCATCACACCATGGATCATGCACAGCATTGATCATCATACCATGCACCATGTACAAGATGGATCATCACACCATGGACCATGCACAATATAGATCATCACACCATGGACCATGTACAAGATGGATCAACATACCATGCACCATGCACAAAATTGATAATCACACCATGGACCATGCACAACATAGATTATCAGACGTATGGAGATCGGTGTGCTTTGAGCAGACAGTGTGTGATAGTTTCCATTTCACAATTTACTCTCAGAATGGAATAAGCATAGCGTAGAGACATTTGTATTTTTTTTATTAACATTTAGATTGACAAAACATATTCAGTCTCCTGATTAGAACTATATAGAATATTCTCGTGGAGATTCTGCATTTATTCTCAAAATGAGAAGATTTCTCTATATATTCAAAAGGGACAGAGTTATGTGTATTGTATGTTTACACTAAAAAAGGATACGTATTCTTTTGAATGTTCAGTACTCATACTCAGATGGGAAAGAATACTCAATGCCATATATTGCAATTATGAAAGGAGTAGTATTTTCATGGATACTCAATATCAGACACTCCAAAGGTAAAAGTATTCTCTTGACCCCGGTAAATGAGTATTCTATATTTACACTTATACCAGAAAGAGTATTGGGAATTGTTTATTTCCATGAAGAAAAGGAATTGCATTTTCTTGGATACTCAATAGTTGATGCCCAGATAGGTAAAAGTAGTCTGTTGATTCAATTATTCTGTATTTGTATTCAGACTAGAAAGTGTATTGAGTATTTCTATTAAGACAGGAATGACAGTCTGTTTGATACTCCATATTTGATGCTTAGAAGGGTAAAAGTATTCTGTCGATTCAAGTATTCTGCATGTATACTCAGACTTGAAAGAATATGGAGTATTGAGTATTTCTATTAAGAAAGGAATGACATTCTGTTCAATACTGAATATTTGATGCTTAAAAAGGTAAAAGTAGTCTGTTGTTGATTCAAGTATTCTGTATTTATTCTCAGAATAGAAAGAGTATTGAGTACTGAGCATTTCCATTAAGAAAGGTGAGTCTGTTTGATACTCAATATTTGATGTTCAGAAGGGTAAAAGTATTCTGTTGATTCAAGTATTTTGTATTTATACTCAGACTTGAAAGAGTATTGAGTATTTCCATTAAGACAGGAATAACAGTCTGTTTGATGCTCAGTATGTATTCTGTTGATTCAAGTATTCTGTATTTATTCTCAGAATAGAAAGAGTATTGAGTCCTGAGCATTTCTATTAAGAAAGGTGAGTCTGTTTGATACTCAATATTTGATGCTCAGAAGGGTAAAAGTATTCTGTTGATTCAAGTATTTTGTATTTATACTCAGACATGAAAGAGTATTGAGTATTTCCATTAAGACAGGAATAACAGTCTGTTGATGATCAATATGTATTCTGTTGATTCAAGTATTCTGTATTTATACTCGGACTTGTTTGTAGAGTCACATGACTAGTTTACTGGATGTTTGCTTTAATAGCATCAGTTAAAAAAACTCACTAACTTACTCTGACCTATATTTCATAAATAAGTTATTTATTCTTACCTTTGCATGAAGCTCAGTTCTCTTGGTTAGGAACAGTGTTCAGGCCATTTTCTCAAACTATATCTGTGGAGTCACATAAGTTCATATGTCTTTGTTTCATGAGGACTATTGCACCCTTTTGTCAAAACTAGTTTTACTTTGAACTGTTTAATGCTGCAGTGGCCTGCATTGACTTTTGTATTGAGTTTATTAGACAATATTACAGGCAAGAACTAGGTCATTGTGATGTATATTTTGTTCTCCACTGACTTGCACTAACATTAGTATGTACTTGTTTCTTGACACTATTGCATATACAGCAATGTAAGATGATGGATGTATTATGAACACTGAAAAGAAAGTTTGCAATCCAGCCATGCTGCCGTTGGATGTTTTCTTGTCTTGTTTGATGTGCATTTGATGTTGGACAAAATTGCCTAATTGAAAAGTCATTCCGTCCAGCTGAATTATCATATATACCTATAGGCATGTGCATTTTGTTATTTATAGGGTACCTGAAACTGATTATTATGAGTATTTGCAAGATCAGAGTTATAACATTATTCATATATTTACCAAAACAGGGTTTTAAATTGTTTTTAATTGGCTGCTTGAGTTACTTGAACTTTCAATTGTCCTGCATCAGTTTTACTTGTCTTACAATGTACATAATGATGAAGCTGCTTACAATGTCACTCTTCCAATCAAATGAGCATTATGTTTCTTTCATTCATTCTTTCATCGTGCTTGAGTTATTTATTTGAATCATGCAGAAATACTGAACATTTATCATTGTAATGCAGTAAAGACATGCTTCCATCCCACTTTGAGTTTTATTATCCTTAAAGTACAATATACAAATTATTAATTAAGTACGACTTTTTGAAGATAAGTGAGTTTTTGTTTCAAGCTTATAACATCAGAGGTATGAATGACAAATATTTGCACATGTATTATACAATATATAAATTTCTGCTGATTTTCACATTTAAAATGCTTTGGCATTTATATTGCTGGTTTTGTATTTACTACACTTTCACTGAATGCCTCAAAAAGAATACAAAGTATATTTTTCTGTTAGTCATTCATCACTGCTATGCTTGTTATAGCTATGTAATCCAGTATGTAAAGGATTGTTCTTGTTCATGACATTTTATCTGTTGCTTCTTTCCTTGCTCATTGATGTATATCCTTACATTGATTATGCATTTATGACTTACAGCTTTAAACACTGCCACAGCTAAGCCATCTGTTTCTACAACAAAACATCTTTTTTTGGATGTTTCTACTCAAGGATCTTAGTAAATTAAATCAAACATTTTACACACACACACATTCATTTTTAACATAATCTCTGTGCATACCTTAATAAGCACACACCTGTCTTTTAGTTTGAAAGTTTAGTAACATTTTCCTTACAGAGTGCATATTTCTTGATCTCAGCATGCCTTGTGGGAGCAAAGTGGAAACATGGATCATCCTGGTTTTCTAGTAACTTCCCACTATACTTGTCTAATATCAAGTTACCACTTACTGTTTTGCTTAAATCATGTCAAACACAAATCTAACATGTTTAGGATGCATTGTAACTCATTTTGAGACCCAATAAATCTCCAAAGTGGAGAATCACTGGCATTCACAAAGGGAGAAAATTCTTTTATCATTTTCATACACATGAATGGCACATTGTTTATGCTGCAGTTAGTGTGTGCCTATTAGGACAAGTTTGATCCTCATGAAATGTTCCCTAATAATACTTTTTATTTGCAAAGTGTGCGCATAAGTGTCTCAACCTTCTATAAACTCCTATAAATTCAGGGAGTCCATTTTTTCATATATTTTCTTAAATTTTTTTATAAATTCTATATTTTCAAAAAATTTCTGGTTTCAGATGTTGAAATTAGTGCCAAAATATTTTGGCTGTGCTGTATGAAAAGCAATTAGAAAAATATAGTAATTATTCTGTATAAAAGAGTTGCTCTGTGTCTATATGTAAAAGCTTCTGACAGAACTAGCAGTGGATAGCAATTAATTCATCTTTAATTAGTTGATTACTGTAACCAGTTTAGAGACCGTTAACTTTTGATTGCTGTAGGCCATTTAAAGACCATTGATTGCTGTAGGCCATTTAAAGACCATTGATTGCTGTAGGCCATTTAAAGACCATTGATTGCTGTAGGCCATTTAAGACCATTGATTGCTGTAGGCCATTTAAGACCATTGATTGATGTAGGCCATTTAAGACCATTGATTGATGTAGGCCATTTAAAGACCATTGATTGATGTAGGCAGTTTAAAGACCATCAACTATTGATTGCTGAAGGCTATTTAAAGACAATTGACTGTTGAGTGCTGTAGGCCATTTAAAGACCATTGATTGTTGATTGCTGTAGGCCATTTGAAGACCATTAACTGTTGATTGATGTAGGCCATTTAAAGACCATTGACTGTTGATTGCTGTAGGCCATATAAAGACCATTGATTGTTGATTACTTTAGGCCATTTAAAGAAAACTGATTGTCTATTGCTGTAGGCCATTTAAAGACCATTGATTCTTGATTGCTTCGGGTCATTTAAAGACAATTGATTGTTGAGTGCTGTAGACCATTTAAAGACCTTTGATTGTTGATTGCTGTAGGCCATTTAAAGAAAACTGATTGTCTGTTGATGTAGGCCATTTAAAGACCTTTGACTCTTGATTGTTTTGGGTCATTTAAAGACCATTGATTGTTGATTACTGATGAAAATCAATCAAATCAAAAGGCAGTAATGGTATTTGGAAAACCAAAAGTTATTTGATGATTTTGAGCATAGATTGTAATACTTTAATGTAGTACAATAATATATATATTGCAGATAGGTGGTATTATTCATTTCCATTTCATTAATTGCTAGGACAAAATTATGCAATAATTACTCTATCTTTATTTCAGAATTTGTCTACTAAAATTTGCATTATTAAATAAAGAATTTCCTCTATGCTTGGCATCAAAATCAACTTTGCTTTTCACTGACACACACACACACCAACATATATATATATATATATATATATATATATATATATATATATATATATATATATATATATATATATAATCGCATGGATTGTTGATACACCTGTTTGCTAGTGTTATTTAAATCTTCGTTTAATTCTCATGTGTGTGTGTATATATGTGTTTTGCATTATTCAGATCGATTGTTGGTCCACTTATTCTTTCTCATGATGTAAATTATCATTTGTCATACAAGTCATGATCAGTATACTGTTTATAAATCAACTTCATCAAACGTGCATTTTTCCAGTATGGTGCATTGTCATGCAATATAATTAGGGATTGTCTTCATTTGTTTCATGTTTATTTTGAATATAAGTTCTCAAAACATGAAAATTGCCCTTTTTAAGTCATTATAAATTCTCACTAAACAACTATTACTTGAATTTTCATATTTTCACAAAATGGAGTGGTGTCAAGTTACAGATATACTTGATTATGAAAAATACTGCATAATGTTATTAAAGAAATAACTGTTCCAACTTTTTACTGTATCTGTCATAATTATCATTTGATGTAACATTTCCGTTTGTTATTGAAAGAGTAATTTTTTGATGATACTTGGATTGAATGATTATGATCCTATATTCTCAATACCATTTTAATTTTTAAGGTAGTTGACATCACATTTCTTGAATTAACAATACATGATAGTATGTTATGATACATTATATATGATAGAACATAGCTAGATAAATAATATCTGGTAGAATATGGCAAGATACATTTTTGATAGAATATGTCAAGATACATTAAATGTGATAGAATGTGTCTAGATACATTATATCTAATAGAATATATCAAGGCACATTATATCTGATAGAATGTGTCAAGATACATTATATCTGATAGAATGTGTCAAGGTACATTATATCTGATAGAATGTGTCAAGGTACATTATATCTGATAGAATGTGTCAAGGTACATTATATCTGATAGAATGTGTCAAGGTACATTATATCTGATAGAATGTGTCAAGGTACATTATATCTCATAGAATGTGTCAAGGTACATTATATCTCATAGAATGTGTCAAGGTACATTATATCTCATAGAATGTGTCAAGGTACATTATATCTCATAGAATGTGTCAAGGTACATTATATCTCATAGAATGTGTCAAGATGCATTATATATGATATGCTATATAAACAGGGTATATTACCTTCCATACACATTCCATCTGCCTGTAGCTCATGAGAAAAGGGAATGGCTGGTTTTAATTTGACGATCTCACTGTGTCGTCTGTAGTTTTGTACTTTTCGTTTATTTAAAAGAAGAATTTTATATTTTTAATAGTTCTGTTATAATTTATATACCTTTCACAGAATATTGAGATCTTTGTCTTTTATCTTTTTTTTTTGCAATTCTTTATCTTTACAATTTTGGAATCTTACTTTTAATCAGCAAAATATAACCTGTATTGTATTGATGTATCATTATACATACAGCATACATATACATACTTTCTCACCGCAAGCATAACCTAAAGGTCCTTCTCACAGTTTTGGTGACATTACATCATGCAGTGAATGGCAGATTGGTGTTTATGTATCCAAAGAAATTAATAAATGATATCCTGATTGATTTATCATTAATTAAGGGAAACATATCTTCTTGTGACATTTTTTGATGATGCACTGGACTGCTGCAGTTTACTTTGTGAAAGACTGCCATATCAATTGAAGCAAAACAACTGTCTTTCCCATTTTGCCTTCAAAGATTTTTCAAAGAAAGCATGTTTTTACTCCACAAATTTTAATATTTTTGTTAGATGTTATAAATAAATTGCTTGTTATAAAACATTTAGATTTTGGAAAATTATATATTATATGTGCTTTTAATGAAGGCTTTTTGTACATTTGTGTTTGCATGCATAATTTTGCAAGTTGTCAATTGATTTCTTTTGTGTCAAGTACATGTTTACCCAACTGGTGACTAACACTGTTAGTAATTTGGTTATTTTATATATGATGTTTGCTGATTTTTGTTTTGTGTACAGTTTGTAATGCCATTTATGTCAGCTTATCATTTTTATACCCATAGATACTTATCAAATGTGATATTTTGTGGTGAGTATTTTATGTAAACTAGTCAAAAGAATAAATGTGATACATGTAATTAATATCCGAGTGATAATTATATATATATGTTAATATTTGAAGTAATATATACATTATTCCTTATTGAATGCCTTTTCTTTGATTTGTTATTATCAAATATTGACAAGAATAAAAAAGAAATAAATTATGAAATATATGTTTGTGTTACACCCTCAAAATATTTTTATCCAGTTTCGCCTACATTGACGAAAGTTTGTATTTGGATGCATCTTAGCGCTCTACTGTACCTAAACTACACGATTGATTTTTGTGTTTTCAACTATTTGTCCTTTACACCCAAGCCTATTTAACCCATGTTCATGAAACTCGTTAGGTATTTATCACAACTATCCAAAAGTTAGATTACTGTGACCTAGTTCTCACTCATAGTTGTATTTTCACCTGCTATATTTTGAACCATATTTCGCTTAAACCCATGAAAATCGGAATGTGAATGCATCAGAGAGATGGATTATCTCAACCAAACCCAAAAAGGTTAATGTGGCCCAGCTTTTACGCATGTGACATTTGTATTTAGTTATTCGTTCGTTACACATTTTTCATCTCAACCGTATTTTGCAAACATCTATTAATTGGTTTGTATGCGCATATATCTGGACTGTATGTCACTAACAATGAACACTAATTTGATTTTGTGCGTCCTTTTCCCACATTACAGTTATGTGACCCTATTTATCTTGCACCCATGAGAACTGGGAGTTGAATATGTCTCAGTGAGCATAACATTCATGCAAAGACGAGGCGACTATGGTGTATTTTCTTGCAAGCATAGCATTTGTGTTCTCAGTAATATATTGCTTCATTTTTGCATATATTTATTACAACGGACTAATTAAACTTGATTCGACCATACACTGATGAAACTTTGTATGTTGATGCATCTCAATGGGTACTATATTATAGCAATATTTTCCTCTGTGTGGTGGTTTATTCATTAGCTTATACTCACTGGGTAGCGGGTTTGAATTCTGTTCAGACCAGTTTGGATCAGTTGTTATGGCATATCTCTTTGCAAGGACCATTACCTTGGCATCAATCTCCCAAATTAGTCTGTAGTTAATTGACTGCTTTAAATGTTGTTCCAGCCTCCGAGGCGATTTGCGTTTACGATGAAGCTCCATGTTGTCCTTTCATTTTGTTTATACCCCAACCAGCTTGAGGATGCAGAAATAAGCCAGATGGAAGCAGGTCACAATTAACAGTTCCAATTCAGTACCCACGAATGTAGTTCTCGTCTATTTATGAACATTTTTCCCTCCCTCATTTTGGTTGTGATAGAAGAGTTAGATTTATGCATTTTTGGTAGGGATTTAAAGGTAATTGTTTATTCTTGAGAATATGAGCTCAGGGTGTGGTTGTCCATGTGTATTTTGGTGACAGTGCACAGTGCGTAATAAGGCCTTGGAAATGTTCCGGAAGTGAAATCTGTGTTCTGTTCACACGCTGCTCTGTTTACAGTCCAGCCTCGCAAAAAAATGCAGGTGAACCTTTGACAAGAACTTCACAGTGAAGTCATCTTTGAAGGTATTTTAGATTAACATATGATTTGTATTGATTATCACACAGTGGAAAAGTCAGTAATGAGAAACAAATGTAAAGAATATATAGTAAAATTCATTGTGTGCTATATCCAGATGTGACTACTTGGATGCCATAATAGGACTAATGGAGGCAAGAGCCATGACAACTTAGTGGCTTGCGCGCCGAACTAGCGACCGAAAGGGTCCGGGTCCTCAACAGTAGTGTGTCCTTTGGCAGCGCAGTGTACTCCAATTGCCTCAGCACTAAATCTAAATAACGTACATAGGTTGATGTGTCGTAAAATACCAAACACCACGTCTTTTGTTATCTTTCCCGTTTCACGACAGTTGTTGATATTACCAGTTCTCAGCCCACATGAAATAAACAATTCACGACGCCTTTTTAGTTGGAGTCGTCAGTTTCTATCATTTGCTAGCTTCAGTTTGCGACGTTTTGTTTCCACCATTTCTGTAATAAGTAAAAAAATAACCTTTTTAACTTGGGATAAGCAGGGAGAGGGCGGGGGCAGCCTACCCTCTTTAGCCGCGCCACATACGTTCTTGAGAAACAAATACAGCTCTTGTGAAAGCTTCTGTGCGATAAAAATGTTTACATTAACGTTGTATGAAGTAAATTAATCAATTAATATCATGTAGTAATCAGACGAGTTCATGGAGTTTAATTACGCATGATTTTTAACAACTTCGTTTGAATAGAATGTGTAACGCAACGAAAGAAGAAAATCCAAATTTGTTAATCGTTCAAAAGATATTTCAGATGATAAAATATCTGATATGAAAACTATAATAAATTTGTTTCGACCTAAGTATTTTTTTCACGCATTTTCTTTGTTTTGTTAATAGTATGTATGATACTCGAATGATTTCCAACATCGACCACATAGCATGAAACGTTTCTGCTTGTTCTTTTTTCCCCCAAAAATCTTCCTTTTCTTGACAGGAATATTTACACGAAGGTCTGCGTTTACTTGGATTATTATTGCATTGTATTATACAAAAAGTGGTGGGCGAATGTTGCGGAATCAATGCAAGGTGAAGTGAAGTTTCGCGATTATTGCGTTGATCAAGGCGAAACAACAGTCTCGGTGTCCACTATTTCGTCTAAATCTCCTACTAGCGTTGCCCCTGGGAGACTAAATTTTATGTTCAAGAAGCTTTTCTTTGTTAATTTTGTGAATTAACTGTGCAAAAAAATAAAAAAATAAGACAATAAGAAAATTAAATTTTGCAATTTGACCTTCTTTCTTGTATAAATTTTCAATTCTATAGACCTCGTCGCGTCTTGAAAATGGTTTAAAAATCACTGAACATACAAAACAAGAAGCAGAACACTGAATATCCTACAAACTTAGCTGGGAAGGGAAGAATTAAATGAAGAGGACTACGGCAAGGCGCAAAGCTTTGTGGTGTCTAAGTTGTTCTGATATGGTGAAGGCAACTATGCCGCGAGTTTTGTTTAATGCTTTGGAAATTGGCGGTAGGCATGGATTTTGCTTCCTTCTTTGCTTCTAAAATATGGTAAATGTCTTAGGATTTCTAGGGTATTGAACGAAACTATTGGAAAACCAAAGTACCATCAACGGCAGATTATATGAACACCCTGTACTTAATTATCCATGTTTGTAGGCACCAGTAGCGTATGGTTGACTCCGATAATTGTTGACAGAGGTTCTCAATGACTGCGGCCTTTGGTAAATAAATGCGATCTTGAACTAAACTTAACGTGCAGAAACCACTATTTTCTCCTTATATTTACAATTATTGTGGCATCTGGCCATTAAAACATCAAATCTTTAGTTTTTCTTTATTACCCCTTAAAGGTAAGCAACGAACAAAGTTTGGTCAAGGCTCTTACTCTAAAACGAAGGTCATCATGCAAAACCCATTTTTATTTGAGCCACAATCACCTCGAACTTTAACAAAATTAAAGCAATAGGGCTCTTCCATTCCTTAAGTGCAAGCTTTCCCGAGACTTTGGTCAAACTATGCGTTGAAAAACAAAATATTTTAGCCAGAAAGAAAAAAAAAATGTTTCATTCAGTCACAGTGAACTTGACCTATAAAATTCTGAAAGTTTTGTGCTGAAGCCATTATTTAGCAATGCTGGTCATATCAGAGGAGCTGTGTGACGGCTTTAGTCCGTTGTTCTTCCGTCCGTTAGAACAGGTTTGTCATCGACACTCGTCTAGCTACTAAGATGACTGCTATGAAATTTGATTCACACAGTCATCACATGGCCTAGTTGGTCCTAAATTAAAATGGTGCCTCTGGGACACGCAATATTGCCATCACTGCAGCCATCTTTAAAATCTTGTTATCGTTAGTTCTCTTGAATGCATCGTTATATCAGCCTGGGTTTTTCAATTAAAGACTTTGTATGATGTCTATTTGGTTCAAAAGGAAAATGGTACCGATGTGACATTCAATATGCCCGTTACGGTAGACATCATGAAAATCTGTTTTCCTCGCTACATTGTTAAAAAAAAAGTCGTATTGAAATGGAGTTTTCAACATCAGACTTGTTGTGATGTCTAATGTGTGGTTCTAAATGAAAATTGTGCCAATCTGATATCTGACAAGGTCACCACAACGGCCACGCGATCACACTTCTGATAAATGAATGATCATATTAGCATGCGGATTCTTCTTTTGATGCCTAGTTGGCCGTACAATTAAATTGTGCCTCCGATATGGCCGCCAAACGGCCATCTTGAAAATATTATTAACGCTACTTCTTCTAGATGTTATGATATCTGACGTTTTCCAAAGTGAAATTGGTGCGCAAATGATATCCAATATGGCCACGATGCCAATCATCTTTAAATTTTGTTGTTACTCCTCCAAAACGGTAAGTCATATCATAAGAAAACTTCTTTTAATATCGGTTTTGTCCTGAATCAAAATGACACCACTCAGACATCGAATATGTCAACCAGTTTCAAAGTCCTGTTATCGCTAAATAATATCAGCGATGGTTTCAATGCTCATCATTTAACATTAGGAAGTAGTGTTATCTTGAATTTGTTTTACGCCCTGCCGAGTGTCAGTCGTAATACGTTTTTCGTTCAGTCGTAAGGACTTTAATGATGACTTTTGACTCTAACATCTACAGATTTCTTCCTAACCCAAAGTGCAAACTGTCCAATTGGTTATTCAAGGTCAGCCTTGCTAAACCAATATTATTGTGCAGAAACCATTTTTTTTTTTGTTTGTCACAGTGGCTTTGTCTTTTGAACTTGTCAAATCCTGAAATCGACAGGTTCTTATACGAAATGCAATCCTTGTACACAGTTTGGTACACGGCTGGCTTCGCAGAACAAAATGCTATTTTGCTTAAACAAAGTGACCTTAACCTTTCATATCTGACGTAAAATTAACAGGCTTTTTCCCGCATATGTGATGAATCACCAATATTATTTTGTGGAACCTTTTTTCTATCAGTCATTGTGATTTTGACCTTTTGACATTTAAATCAATTGACTTTTTCATAACCCAAGCACAAGCAACCCGCAAAGTTTGGTAACTGCTGAGTTCTTTTATAAAAACATTTTTCATCATACAGTCACTTTGATCTTGATCTGTAATTTTGTGTCCATTTGATGTTTTTTATTACTCTATGTGTAAACCAGTCATAAAGTTACGTAAATCGTAGATGGTAGACAAACCAAGTTATTGTGCGGAAACGAAATTGGCAACAGACGAACGGATGCATAACATCGTAACATAATACGTTACGCCTTATGACAGGCGTATACAAATAATACTGAAGGATGGATGAAGGACGCATATGGACGTGACTAAAATATATCAGCTAATTTGTCTGAATAGCAAAAGTATCTGAGATTTCGATTCGAGATGCGTCGATTTCCGTTTGAACTTGAACAATACATGCGATTAAGATATATACCATATATATCAGAGGGGACAAACAGGACAAAGGGTTCTAGTGATTTTTCTAATTAACTAAATTTGGATATTGAAAAGCAATATATTTCAAAGAGGTCTCACTTTGTTTTCTTGTAAATGACTTTCATTGTCTTCTGCAAGAATAAGAATTGTAGAAAGTTGCTTTCTTACATTACCAAATGTTTGTGATCGCATTTCCCAGTAGATAATAACAATGGATAATTTATTTGTATCAGGTGACAGCTTTCATTCACTGTTTGATACTACACTGATTGCAATGCACACAGACTGGAAAACTTGGATTTCCATTAAGCATTCCTGTACATTGATCCAACTAGCCATAGGTATATATTTTATTGTCCAGTTTTAGAAGGAAAGGTTAACACTTCTTATTTTTTTCAACAAACTTCTCTGATGTCAGCACAATGTCGTTAATTTGGTATCCGATATAGGGTAAGCTCAATCATCCATTTTAATTACAGTTTTTTAGACTACAAATTATACACCATTTATCAAAGTCACAGCGCATTAGTCAACTATAAATTTCTGACCATTTAAGTTTCGGGTGGGTGGGCTACGTTTTATCTTGTATCTGAGATATTTTATTCTATCTTAAATATAATTAAATTTATGTCAAATAATATAATGGGTATAATATGGCTTTATATTGTTATAAATCCAATCAAAATATTTTTTCCAGCTATTGATCGACGGAATTTCTTTGTTTAAAAAAAGTGTTAAGTCTCTGCCCCAGAAGATTACACTCCTGGCCTCTAATATAATTGCGATGAACCTTGGTACGTATCGTAGTAAGTTCAGAAATACCGCGGTATACCGCGTTACAAAATCTTTTCGTGACACAGCACTAGTATCAGCTACTGATCTTTTAAGGTTGACAATTGTTTAAACGTCATTTAACATTTATACAGAAACTTGAGTATTAACGCATCATTTTACACTGTATATTTTCAGTGGTGTTTAAAAGTCCTACCACTGTTCACAATGCATCATTTTGACTTCGACCTTGAATTTTCGTACAAGAATGAAAGAACAGAATGCTTAATTATACATCGTTGTAGGATAGAAAAATGTAATTCTCGGAATTCGAATGATTGAGTCGGACACTCTGCAAATCCACCAACATTAAAACGAGGGTTAACATTTTCCTGTTCAGCAGCGATCCATAATGAAAGATTTCATTAATCTTCCACCCACCCCCCTCTAATTTACATATTCTGCTTAATCGTCGATATTATGTTGGGAAAATCAAAGCAAGTGTTTAAAATCTCGATCTAAACAAATGGCAGTGCTAATGAAAGTGTTGAGGTGGTGTGCACTATTTTTTTTCTTCTTTTAGCCTGAACGCAATAAATTCACATTAAAAACGTGGACAAAATAGTGGAAATACTTTTAATTTTGCTACATAACGCAGAAAGCATTGAATGTCATACGTGGTGTATTGGGTTGCCTTTGAACATATTTTGTACAAGCGAGGTTTCGTTGAGACAAAACGACGTTAAGATGTTACATGCATTACTTCTATATATTTCTTTAGCTACCACATCATATGCTGTATGCAATTCATTGATTTGCACATGCTGTTGCAGGCTATTGCATAATCAACGACATTTTTCGGATAGTAAGCTTGAATGACAGGTCTCAACCTTGCTAAATTATTACAGCCTAACATCTGCAAAAGAACGTAAATAACAGACAAACGTTCATGCAATCTCTCTCTCTCTCTCTCTCTCTCTCTCTCTCTATGATCTCAAATGAGTAACGATTGATTCAATATTGAATTTATGAAACTAGTTGAATAATGTCCAGCTTTTGTGAGCCTTTGTAAGAAAAAGCTGGACATTATTTAACGAGTTTCATAAATTTAACATTAAATCATTACCCATTTGGGAATCTTTTTATCACAGTTTTATTTCAGTAGAAATTATTTAGATATAAAGAAGAACGAATATTTTCGTTCATTTTGACAGACGCTGTACCTTTCATTTGTTGTACGTAAAAAATAGTCCCAAACAAAGTTGAAATAGTAAAAGTATATCATACATTTTTGATAACTATAAATCATGGAATAAGCGTCTATCCAAATAAAAATTCAAAACATTTATCCACACAAATGTCCAGTGCGTGTGATGTCACATTATATGATACGGTGAACAGTACCGGTTTGAGCTGGCCTACACAACACAGTGACAGTGTTTGAAATTATACATCACAACTAAACATTACATTGTTGCGATAGTTTTGTGGGAAAAAAGATTACTGGATGCAGAAATACACTTATTTACTGTAATGTATTTGTGACCGGATATTTTCAGTATTTGATTTGAAACATAAGACTGTACAGAAGACGTAAACAAATCTTTATTTGAATTGGACTTGCATCACATATTTACTGCATAAATATGCTGTGGTTGGAGTTCTGTCAGTTGGTGAGAGGTTTATGTCTACATTCTTCTGTGAACAATGGTGAGTTAATTTACTTCAGTAAGTTCACATTTAAACCAAGCTTGTAGATTGGGTGGATACCATGCTACATATATACCGTACATCTATCCCCACCCCATCCTCTTTTACTTGTTGTTATTGTTTTTATCTTGGGGTTTTGCCATTTTTTATTTTATGGTATGTTATACATGACATAACAAACCCCTGTGGGGGTAAACTGGCAATGCTGAAACAGACAAGACCATTTTTTCCTAATTCCCTTTCGCGAGTCGAATAAAAAAAATGGCGGCCAAAAATGTTTATAGAATAAAATACAAAAAATCCAGAAGGCGGGGTTAACACGTTTTCCCACGATCGCAGCCAGTCAGTTAATATAATACTGCACAATAATTTCATAGGCTTATTTGGACCAATCATATTTACATAAAGTGATATGTTCGCATGAATAATATAAAAAATATGAAACTGCACACACTGTTGCCAAAGTGTGCCGACTATGTGATACGTAAATGATAAAATAAACAACATCAACACGTAGAATGTGTGACCGGTTTCGCTTTATTGCTTCATCAGACTGAATTCATTATCATTGCTTACGTCATTAAATATATTCTGTTTCTAAGTGATCAATGATATAAACAACGTAACATAAATAGAGGATCTCAAATGGGTAACGATTTAATATTGATTTTATGAAACGAGTTGAATAATGTTCAGCTTTTGCATTTAAAAGTGTATTTTTTAAAACAAATAACAACTAAAAGAGCACCTCCTAATCAACAGACCATTTGTCACGGACAGGATAATTTTTCAAAACTGGACCGCCGCTAGAAATTCCAATGTGTTGTTACACAGTTCACTTAGTTACGTCTGCTTGGTTAGTGGAGGCGCCATAAACATGAATTTGTATGTGGCTGTTCATAACATTTCCTCCAAAAAGTGTGTTTATTCCACCACAAACATTCATCACAGATGCTGTATTGGATCTGGCAGAATAAAAATAATTCCTGTTGTTTTTCTCTGAAGGAGTATTACTTGCTGCAGAAAATGTACTGGATATAGACGTATTGGTGAGAATTGAGGAGATTTGCCGTTGCTGATTTGCGTTAATTTGGCTGTAGTTATTCAATGATTGGATGTTTTTGTGACCAGATATTTGCATGATTTGATTTGG
Source organism: Sinohyriopsis cumingii (assembly GCA_028554795.2). NCBI lineage: Eukaryota > Metazoa > Mollusca > Bivalvia > Unionida > Unionidae > Sinohyriopsis > Sinohyriopsis cumingii. The sequence continues at coordinate 21,217,705 of CM068841.1, read as the reverse complement.
AGGAATGCAGTGGTCATTCAGTTTTTGGATTAAATGTTTTCTGGCACTGTGGTTTGATAATTTCGTGTCAGCAGGGAGGCCAGCATTTGCTGACATTTTCTTCATGAGAGAGGTAAGTTTATTTATTCCCGTTGGTTGACATTTAAACGATGTTTGTCCGGGAGGTTGGGTACAAGATCCATATCTTGTGTTACTTGCGATGTAGAAGGGCGAATCTGCATCGCGGTAAGCCTTAGGTCGTTTCTCCGCGTATAAACCATAGATTCTTACAGGGCAGCGTGTGGGATTTTCTGGCTTTTGCCACATTTGGGGTTTAATTACTCTAGCATCTCGAGGGTTTAAACCAGTTCTTGTTTTAGCTTGTCTTTCTGAAAATTCCAGGTATATCAGACTATTTGAGTCTTGTTTTTTTCTGTACATCCCCCAACACATACCTCGATGTTTTGCCAACCCTCTCAGACCGAAGTGTATTGTATTAATAAACCATAGTGTTGATGAGCCGTTCTGGTGTTTCATCACCTAGCTGGCCAGATGCCCATGTAGTTTCAGTTTCATCATCAAAAATTGGCTCCGTTTTCTTAAAGTCAAATTTCCTTTTCCTTCACGCTTCAGTTGCATTTGTTTACTTCTGACAACCTGCCGCAGTTTAGCAAGATCTAGTCCAGAGTGCAAACTGGCGGGATAATCGTATTTGCGAAGTTGCCTTTCAAAACTAGACAAAAATCCCCTGATTGAATTTGGCTCAGAGTTTGACCCATCGTTCTTTTTTTTTACACAAATAAAGAATTTGCACAGGATATTACCTAGTTCACTTGGGGATTGATGAATCTCCCTATTTTCGTTTATATTGGGTTCTTTGAAGAAGGCCTTTAGCAGCTTTAGATCATAAAATGTTTTGTCTAAAGTATTCTTGTTAGAGTGCTTTTTGATAATGTCATCTATATCTGAACCACACACTGGCGTAAATCTGGATCTATTCTTGCCTGCATTTTCTTTGTTCGCTTTCTGGACAGTGGCCGGTTGTGTCCACAGCACAGCTGATCGACGCAAGCTTGATGCTGAGAAGAAAAAAAAAAAGCCAATCATCTAAAGGAAAAAATCATACAGAGTGACAAAAATACCTTAGATTACCCCCCCCCCCCCCCATGACCCGTTCTGACAGAGGACCCTCTCTATCATAATATACAAGAGAAGGTGCGGAACTTCCAAATACTTCGTTCCACCCATGACCCTCGATTTCCTTCTGCTATTTCCGTCTTTCAAGGCACACGTCCATACTATATGGCTTGTTTTACTCCTGAGATATTTTTCTATTCATCAAGCCATTATCGAATTTTCTGCGTTGTTCCAAACTAAAATTACAGGCTCCGAAACATGCTATTTTCGCGAAATTTTACTCTGAGACAAATGCTTGCACATGTGAAAACCGGTGTCAAGAGCTACATGTGCGATGTTTACGACTCTACGATGCATCCGTTCTTGAATCACAGAACAGTGGTAGATACAAAAGTAAGTTTTATTTACCATTAACTCGATTCAACTTCAGGAATCCTATTCCATGCAAGAATTAGACATTGTCTTCTTCGCTGCACAGACATCGTATACATGCGACTCTATTTTCAAAATAGGTAAACTATGCAGCATCCACGTCAACGCTGAAATATTATCTCATGAGCTCGGACTTGTCTCAGAGTAAAAGGTACCGTGGGAAAATGATTTGGCATTCCTTAAATGTATGATATTAAGTCAAACTTTTGATAGGAATACGCAGTCGAATGCCTGAGCTTAACATTGGTACCAAATTTATTACGCCACGCGAAATGTGGCTTGAAATAACAGCTTTTATTCTTAAACGGGTAGTGCGAGAAAGGAGAGAAGTATCCTCTCTTGTAGTTATTATATAGTACATGTATGACAGGTCAATTTTAAGCAACGATACGAGCCCCTGTGGTTGTGTCGTCATCGTCTGCTGTTGTGGCTCTGTCTCGGGTGTAGTTACAGGAAACAGTACGTGAGTCAGATCAGCTGGAATCATCGATTCTTTGTTGTTATGAAACCTCACTCTATAGAAGAAATCCACATCATCTCTGCTGTGTGTTTCTGTCACTATAGCATTTGAATTGCCCTTGTTTACTATTGGATATACAGCGTCCATTTGTTTAACAGTAAACAGTTGTAAAATACGGTAGTTCCAGTTGGCGGGGACTAAGAAAATTCCCACGGTCGCAGCCATTCATTAAAGAGATTAATGCACAGTAAATTCATTTGCTTATATGGACCAATCAGAATCACATAAAGTGATACGCTCACATGTTATAATATCAAAAATATGAAACTGTACATACTATAGGAAAACTATACCTACTATGTGATAAACAAGATTACGTCATAGCTTAAATTTTTAACTTATCGTATATGTTTTATTCTTTAACGGAAATGGAAATATACGTATGCAGTACAGATAAATGACATTTTAATACATACAAACACATCAAACTTGTTCTTAAAATACATATAATTTGATTGAGAACTTTATCAAAGTTTATGAATAAATCGACATAAAAAATGTATTAACATTTTGAATATGTATAATTCACATTTCTAAAAAGGTATATATTATACTTTGAAATAGTATTGACGAATGTTGAATATTTCATCAGAACTCAAATTATATAATAACAATTTTAGGTGTGTATAATACTTATAATCATAAAATGAATAAATGTTTTATAAATTATTCATCATAATATACTGAAAATTAATTTTGAAATGCCCCTTCATTTTCAAAGAAGTATTAAACCTATTTGTATGATATTAGTTTATACTTTCCCTATTTAAGTTATTCTGTAAATTAGAATGATATAGAAATATTCTTAACTAAATGTAAACAGGGGCCATAATTCAAATATTAAAGAAAAATATAAAAGTTTGATTAATGAATGTCGTATAGAGTTTTGGAATTTAGACCTTTTTGATATACCGTATTAAAACGGTGAATCCAATAGGCTGTCTTTAGCAGACATTCCGTCTAGGAATTAGCTATAACAATAGGTTGACAGGAGAAATCTTGCAAAGTATCGGAACTGTTGTTAAAATGTGCGGCAACATGAGATGAAAATGATTCATCCATATAATTTTTTTATGTCTGAACTTTGTTGGTTGATTCGGTTAGATATTTGTTGATTGGTTTGTCCAATGTATTGGATGCCACGTTTTTTTTTTTTCGTTCAATGTTGCACACTAAGTATCCCAATAAATATTAAATATTTCTTTCGTATTATTACTATTGAAAGAAGTATTTTCATTAATAAATGAACAGTGTGAACATCTAGGTCTATTACATTTAGTTGATGACCCCATTTTATATGATTTTTTTCTAATTTAGAATTAATTAGTGAATCTTTAAGATTTTTAGTCCTTTTATAAGCAAGTGTGGGTTTGCTTTCGTGTAGCGATTTAACACTTGCTTTACATGATAAGTTTAATAAATCCCAATATTTATCGATAATCTTACCTATATTAGGCAAACTTGGATTATATTCAATAAAAAAAGGAATGATATCTTCATTTCTTGTTTTTATTTTACATTGTAAAGATTCAAGTTGTGTAAGAGAAAATACTTTTTGGAAAGCAGTATTAATGACGTTAGTAGGGTAATTTCTATTTAAAAAATGCTGACCTAACTCTGTCAAAGATGATTTAAAAACAGTGTCATCCGAAATAATTATTCTGTATCTTTTTGCTTGACTATATTGTATCACATTATTACATGACTGAGGATGACATGAAAAATATTCAACATATTGATGAATATTCGTGTTTTTAACATGAACCATGGTAGTGATATCATTATGTTCGTTTTTCACGACATCTACGTCCAAAATAGATACTTTAGTTTTAGACACGTTGAATGTAAATTTTATTGTTGGATGTAATTTGTTTAAACAGTCTATAAAATAATAAATGTCTTCTAATGAATAACTTCAAACAATAAAGATGTATAAAAATCTTAACCAAACATCTGGTTTTAAGAGTCATTTTTTTTAGAAAGTCGTTTTCTGATTTCCCCGTAAATAAAGATGCATAAAAAAGTGCCATAGGACTACTCATTGCTGTTCTCAACTTTTGGAGATGAAAAAAATATTATTTTCGCGCTCAGGTTTTATACAATCACAAACATATTCTTTTGATAATTTATGTGCATATTCGTTTTCTTCAAGATAATATTTACATGCTTCGATACCAACATTGTGTGGTACATCGTATAGAATGAAACCATATCAAGTGTAATTAGGAATGCCTTTTCAGTGAGTTTCGGTAAAGATTTCAATATGGCAATGAAATCAAGTGTCTTTGACAGATGAAGGTAGTGATTTCATCAATGGTTGTAAAATATGATCGATATACTGCGATATGTTATTTGTAATTGAGTTACATGTAGAAATAATGGATACCCTAAAGGTAAGATTCATGAAGTGAAATCGAGGCCATACTTGGAGTACGTGACAAATAACATGTATCAATCGTTACAAACTGTTTTTTTCCCCAGAGGATTGACAAAGTCCGGGCATCTGTTCTGCGTTGTAGCTAGATTTATTATTGATGTTTTGAGAAAAAATAGTCATTACTTGCCTTAACACTTGAGAAATTAATGTTTTATGTTGTGACCAGTTTTTGGTCTAATTATTTTGTTTTCTTTGAGTACGTCAGTTTCATTAGGACTTTTTATTATTAGGACTTCCATTTTTTCATTCTTGGATTATTCTTGGATTATTTTTGGATTTGATTCGTAGAACTGTAAGTTCTTTTTCTCATTTTTACCTAGTTTTTCTAGGGAAATATATTATTTGTTAAATGTTACAAAGCTTGTTGTCATCACTCTTTTCTTTTACTGTTTGAAAGAAAGTAACAAAGAAAGTTGGGTTGCTCGTCTTTGGATATATGAATTTTGGCTAAAATTGTTTAGAAATAAAAACAATTTTGGTCCAGTACTTGGTGGAATAGAATGTTTTGGATAAAGGTACTTTGGTTTCTATCAGTAAGTCTGCATCAGACTCTGACATAAAAGTAAAGGAATTAAAATTAAAATACAAGATGTAATTGGAGTTACGAAAGCTTGAACATTAGAAAGAGAAAACCAAGTTACAGGAGAGAGAGACAGACAGACAGACAGAGAGAGAGACATACAGAGAGAGAAACAGTGCAGCTAAAAGCGGAGAAAACGAGAGAGAGAGATACAAATGCAGTTACAAAAAGAACCTGAAGTTACAGGAGAGAGAGAGAAACAAATGCAGTTACAGAAAGAGGAGTAACAGATGCAAATGTAGTTACAGAAAGAGGAGAAATAGATGCAAGCGCAATTACTATTGGAGAAAGAGGAGAAAGAAAGAGAGATGCAGATGCAAAGAGAGAATGAAGAGAGCGAATATCAGTTTGGAATAAAATAAATAGAAGTGGCAAGTGAAATGCACGTTCCCACTTCACATACAAATTCAAGTTTTTATGTCACTAAGAATACTAGGTTATCACCCCTTTTTAGAGAAAAGGATGTAGACAGCTATTTTCCATATTTTGGAAAAGCTGCTGAAAATTTGAAATGGCCAAGGGAGCATTGGACTTAATTATAGTGTGCACTTTTTGCCAAAGCCCGATATATCTATGCACCCCTGTCTGTACAGCAGAATGCTATGATTTAGTGAAAGAATGCGTCTTATAGAGTTTTGAGTTAGTCCCTGAAGCTTATCGGAAAAAAATCAGGAATTATAAAATAGAAGCTGGACAAACTCGTGTCGAATTTGCAAGATAAAAAGAGCAGTCATTTGAGAGATGATGCTTAGCCAAGAAAGTTGATCAAGATGTTGATGTATTGTGATGTGTTTTGGATTTCTAACGTATATTTAACAATTTTTCAGTCATATCGCTACGATGTCTGCAATGTGGTAGTTTATAGTGATGTCTAGCAATGGGGCATCATGGCAAAGACATGTAGCATGATGTCCCACCCAGTCACATTATCCTGACACCAGACCGACCAGTCCTAACACTAACCTCTTAATGCTGAGCGACAAGCGAGGCCGGATCAAAATTATGAAGTCTTAGGCAAGTTGTATTGCTTGAAGAGTTCAAGAACTGTTTCCGTAGTGACATTAATACCTATGTTGATGAGCATAAGGTCGAAACCTTGGAAAATGCTACTCATGCTGCTGACGAGTATTTTTTAGCTCATCATTTTTTCTTTCGTGGGTGGTAAATAAGATTTTCACTCGACAGTCTTCTTTGAGTAAAGTGTTTCAGCCTAATACAAGCCCTTTTAAATCTCAATCTGGCACAACTTTCAAAATCAAGTTTCTGATAAGCTTGATAAAAAATCCTTGTCTCTTCCTACGCGTACCTATTGCAAGAACAAAGGACACGTTATTTCTGATTGCTACAAATTGAAAAATAGGTATATGAATCAAGATAGACTTATTCCAATTGCTTTTATTTCTAAGACGTAAAGGTCACGGTCATGTATTGAAAGCAATACATTTGTTGGGTCTAATAAACCCCAGTCTGATGTTATTATGGAGAATTATGAACCGTTCACGTCGAAGGGTTCTATATCACTCTTGGGTGGATCGGCCAATCCCATCCCAATTAAAATTTTACGGGAAACAGGAGCTTCTCAGATGCTTTGCTTTTCTGAGAAGTCTTATTCTAATGAAAGTGTTCTTATTCAGGGAGTATAGTCCGGATTTGTTAATGGTCGTCTCCGTTGTTTAAATATGTCATCAGACTTGGTCTCAGGGCCCGTGATAGTCGAAACAGTTTATGGTTTACTTGTTGAGGGCATTTATTTATTACTAGACAAGGACCTAGCGGGAGACAAGGTTGTGGTTAATGTACTTGTAACTGACAAGTTGTGTTTTGGGATCAGAAAGTCGATCCAATTGAAAAAGAATTCCCTGATTTATACCCAGCTTGTGCAGTTACCAGAGCTATGATAAAGAAAGCTCTTCAGAATGACGCTGACCATGAAAGTATTCCTTTAGCTGACACGTGTATTGATCAGGCTTTTGATGAGTAACTTTCACTCCCTGTTTGGATCAGTCAGAAGGTATTGATCACAGTGATTCTCTTTTAACTACTCATTCTCTTTATTCTAATCAGGGTGACACACGACAATCACTTGTCGTCGAGTAGGAAAAAGATCCCGAGATCTCCTGTTTGTTTCAAAGGGCCATTAGTGAAACTGAAGCTACTGAAGTACCTGTATGTTATTTCTTTAAAAATGGAATTCTTTTGAGAAAATGGAGACCTTCCGAGGTACCTGCAGGTGACGAGTGGTCACTGAACTATCAAATTGTAGTTCCAAAATCGTACAGACAAGAAATTCTTAGTCTGGTCCATGAAACTCCTTTGCCTGGTCATTTAGAGATTAATAAGACTTATCACATGATCTTCAATCACTTCTACTGGCCAAAAATCAAAGGTGATGTTTGTTAATACAGTAGATCTTGCCATACTTGTCAAATGGTAAGAAAACCTAATCAGAAGATACCTAAGGCTCATCTGCAACCTATTCCTGCATTTGACTAACCATCTAGCAGAAAAATGGTAGATTGTGTTGGTCCCTTAAATAAGACCAAGTCAGATAACCAATACTTGTTGACCATAATGTGTGCGTCAACAAGATTCCCAGAGGCAATTCCTTTGAGGAATATTAAAAATAAACCAATAGTAAACGTTTTGATAAGTTCTGTTTACTCACTTTGGCCTTCCCAAATCTATCCAATCTGATCAAGGGTCAAATTTCATGTCTGAAATTTTCCAGCAAGTTATGTAAGAAGTAGGCATTCAACAGTCAAATCTTCTGCCTATTACCACGAGAGCCAAAGGGCGTTAGAAAAATTTCATCATACTTTGAAAAATATGATTGAATGATACTGCTTTGAAACGGGTAAAGAATGGGATGAAAGCATTCATTTACTATTATTTGCTGTTAGGGAATCAGTTCAAGAAATCTTTAGAATTCAGTCCCTTTGAACTGGCTTTTTGACACACTATGCATGGAACATTGAAGTTGTTGAAAGAAAAAGCTTCTTTCTAATGAAGATTCTGAAATTAATCTTCTGGATTATGTTTCCAATATTAAGTATACGTTTTCAAAGGATTGTGAGGTTTCAAGAGCAAATTTGCACTCTTCTGTCAAAAATGAAATCAAGGTATGATAAAAACTCGAAGGAAATGGGTTTTCAGCCTGGTGATAGAGTCCTGGCTCTTTTGCCCATACCACAAAATCCTCTTCAGGCCACGTATTATGGTCCCTACACAGTTGAAAAGAAAGCAAATGATTTAAATTATATCATAAATACTCATGTGAGGCGAAAACAAAAATAAATTTGCCACATAAACATGTTAGAAGAGTACATCGAGAAAGATAGCCAGGTTATACATGCAATTAATTTAGTTGTACCTTTCCCACTCAGTGAAGATTTAAGTGAATGAATCCCATCGGACTCTACTAATGTTATAGTGACAAATCTTCAGAATTCAGAAATTATGAAAGATCCGAACCAGAGACTTTCACATTTGCAAGAGCAAGAAAGGATTGAAGTTAAACAGTTATAATTTAAATATGAGTACTTGTTTCCAGATGTTCCTACAAGAACAACAATATTTTCCATGACGTTGAAATTGTAAATTCCGAATCTATGAAACAACTCCCGTAAGGATGAACCGTCTCAAACAGGAAAAATGTGGAGAAAAAAAAGAAACTCACTATTTGCTGTAGACTGATTTCATAGAGCCCAGTAAAAGTGATTGGAATTCACCATGTATACTTGTTCCGAAACCAGATAAAACGATTCGTATGTGCACTGATTATAGGAAGGTGAACAATGTGACTTAAACAGATTCGTTTCCATTGCCAAGAATCGTTGACTGCATTGATAAAGTCAGAAACGCGTAGTATGTTACCATATTTGACCTTCTGAAAGGATGTTGACAAATTCTGCTGACGGAAATAGCAAAGAGAAGTTTGGCATTCGTGACTCCAGATAGACTTGATCAATATAAAGTAATGCCGTTTGGGATGAAATGTTCGCCAAGTAATTTTCAACGTCTAAAGAATATGATAACGTCTGGTCTAGATAATTGTGATGCTTACATTGATGATGTCATCAATTACAATGAGACGTGTAAAATACATATAGCAACAATTCAGAAATCATTTGACAGGCTCACAGGTGCAAGTTTTACAATTGATTTATCCAAAAGTGAGTTCTACCGAGCTAGTGCAACTTTTCTAGGACGTATCATGGGACATGGACAAGTTAACACTTGCTAAAGTCAAGGCTATTTCTGAATTCCCTGTGCCTGTTAGTAAAAAGCAACTAATGCGATTTTTAGGTATGGCTGGATACTATCGGAAATTGTGTTCCAATTTTTCTATAATTTATGAACCCCTGACAAATTTATTGAGTAAGAAAAACAAATTCATTAGGACTAAAAATTTCAGGAGGCTTTTGATAAGTTAAAAGCCTTACTTAAAAGCGCGCCAGTTCTTAGAGCTTTAAATTTCAGTCAATCATTTAAACTGTGGATGCAAGTGACGTTGGCTCGGTTTTGATTAAAGAAGATGAAAATGGTATTGACCATCCAGTGGGCTATTTTTCTAAGAAATTAAATAAGCATCAAAGAAGTTATTCAACAATCTAGAAGGAATGTTTGGCTTTGATATTGACATTACTTCATTTTGAAGTTTACATTAGTTCAGCTCCTTCTTCGATTGTCGTGTTTAGTGACCGAAACCACGGGCAGGATGAAAGATAAAAATCAAAGACTACTAAGGTCGAGTTTGTTCTTTCAGAAATATAATATTTACATTAGGCACATCAAAGGAAAAGAGAATTTAATAGCAGATGCACTTTCCCATGCATATAATGATTATTTCATGTACACTTTGTATAATTCATAACATGTCTTTTTTTAAATATAAAAACATCAGATATAATTAATCAGTGGTAAAAAGAAAGCTTTATTATATAAATTTTTCTACTCCTTTATAGGGAAAGTGTTATGTATATTTGATTTCAGTTATATTTGATTTAATTTAAATGTTTGTTAGCTTTAAGTTTTAAAAAAAATTCCATTACATGGATTATAATGTAACTTTATTCACTGGATTTGATATTGTCTAGAAATTCAGTTCAGTTCTGTTTGACCTGACAGTATTTTGTAAACAACTAATAATATAAACTTTGCATCTAATCCTGACCTAGTTCCTGATCTTGATTACAAAATCCGTGAGATTTAAAAAAAAAATTGTTTTATGCTTTCTCAGAGTCAGATTCATAAAGTGAAATCGAGGACATACTTGGAATACGTGACAAATAATAGGTAGCAATTGTTACAAACTCTGTTTTTTTCAAGAGGATTGACCCATAGAAAGAAAATCATCATTTGCCTTAACACTTGACAAGTTAAAGTGTTTTATGTTGTGACCGGTTTTTGGTCTAATTATTTTTTTTCTTCTTCAAATTAGTTGGATTCCAAGAGATTTGTTTTCCCTGGAAATTCTTGTGCTGTGAAATATTGCTTAGATATGGACAGTTATCGAAATTTACACAGAATTCAAACACGGGAATGTTTTGTGTGTAATTCAACAAAGAACTGTTGACACAGGACGACGCTGACCATAGCATACGTCATCACCTTCCATTTTTGATTTCTTCGGGATTCGAACCCAGTTTCATGAGGACTTTTTATTGCTAGGGCTTCTATTTTTTAATTATAGGATTATTCTTGGATTATTTTTGGATTAGAACCGCAAGTTCTTTTTCTCATGTTTACCTTGCGTTTCTAGGGAAATAAATTATTTGTTAAATTTTACAAAGCTTGTTGTCTGCACATTTTTCTTGTTTCCGTTTGAAAGAGCCTAAACACGTAACAATATGGTTCCATTGAAAGCCACATCACTGCTAACGAAATCAGTGTGGACAAAGTTTATCCATCTTTCAAAATAAATTGACGATTAAGCTTTACTGCGCAAGTGATGCCATTTCAGGAAAACTCTTGATAAACAGTGTCCTAAGAAACATTATTGCCAAGCTTTATCAGTGTAGACTCAGCTACTCGAAAGAAGTCAAAAATAGATTTTCACCTCGTTACTCAGTAAATCATACCGTTGCTAGGGAACATGACTGAAAACAATTGTAATATAACATGTTGCAAATGAAATTCGTTCAATTATTGATAATAACTGTCTCCGTGGCTGCCGATAAGAATTTGAAAATATGTTTTACCAATGGTTCCCATGAACGCCTCACCAATGGTTTAAAAAACAATATTTATTTATCAAAAATATCGTAGAATGTACATCATATTGAACAAGAAATATGGAGCACTGAACAACAAGCCTAAGCGTATTTCGAAGTCGCTCCACGTTAACAAGATTCGTTTTTATATTGAGGCTGATGTGAATAATGAGGAAATAGTATCGAAAACACTGAAAAATTCTATTGAGGTATCAAAGTAAATTCTAAATACAAAATTATAATAATGTCAGGCAGTAGCTAATAAGGTTTTACGGCAGCGGCACGCTACCGTGTATGTGCAAATCAACTAATTAGGAGAAAAGAAAGAACGGAAACAATATAAACATGATGTCACTTACGTAGTGGCAGCAACTGGTTTAAGGAATGTTAACTTGAGCTCGGGTGATATTTGTTTATAGAAGAGACATAACAGCTTAACGTGATGACATCAGTAATGATCAGGTAAATCTGTTAGATTTAATCATGTACCAGTGGACTACCTTGAAAATCTCGTTCACCTCAACCGATTGCAAGGATTTTCCGTTAATAGCGGCGTTATATCTGTGATACGGGATAATATTCTTCTTGTTTGGTTTCTGAGATTAACATAATTGTACAGTCTAAAATAAACTGTTTTGCTATTTCAGGTTCATCCCATGAACATCTTTGGTTAGGTGACAAAAGTTGTCTTTTTAATTTTTAATTTTATTTTATAAAGTACGTTCTTTAATAAACTAGTCTTGTGTGCATGATTTGTGCTATTCTTTATCCTATATAGCAATACATTTCGAATTTTTTTTCGATTCATAGTTTGGTGCGATTTAAAGGAGTTCAACGAAGGGTTGTTTCCATCTTCCACACAGAGAAGATACCATAATGTAACAGACGCTGGCAAAAATGAATTTTGGTATATCTTTATCCTAACCAAAGGCTACTGGAGGTTTGTTCAATCACGAAGGTGTCTATTTCTTACCTCCTGGACATATGACGGGGTCAAAGTCCACATGTATCCTGGAGCCATACCATGATACAATTTTATAAAGGTTATCATTTCATGTCTGTAGCGATTGCTGAAAGTTTTTCTCATTTAATCTCCGAAATTCTAGCATATGGTGTAGATTTTGTTGCCACGCCATTGTTCGGGGAGCTTTCTCTTACATAATTATGATTTAGCTTGTCATAAGAAACATTACCAGTTACAAAACAAATTGGCCCAGCCATTCAAATAGGTTGACAATTGGGTTGTTAAGAAAGCCACGCCATTACTGACAGAGCCAGGGAGAACGCAAGTTTGGCTGAGCATGTCATGAGAAACATTCCTAACAAATATGATTAAAATTGTCCACTGGTTGTTGAGAGGTTGAAAATAGTAAGGTTGATAGAAAACAAATAAGGAACAAAATGTACCTGGTGGATTCCCTTACCGTAAAAGTTCATGCCCATATGGTCAGGTGAAACATATTTGTTTAAGTCAGAAAAATTAAATTTTTGAGAAAATAAAATGAATATTCGAGCGTTTTTTAAACAAAAGTTGATCCTGGTAATATTTTGAATTTCATTTTCTTTTAAGAATCATATTTTGCACTGACCTGATACATTTGTAAAGACCAAAAAGTGCACTCGTTTTTAAATCATCAACTATAGTCTTTCGTTCTACAATATTATTTATGAATCATTTAAGATACACGAATTTAACATGCAAATACGTTTTGTATAAAATTAAAATGATGCTTGCTGTATGGCCATGCCCGTTCAATCCAATTATTTTATTTTATTTTATTTTTTAAAATACTCTTTTGAGAGCAGCTGGAAAATTGTTGCGTGAAATGATATGGATGACGGGTACAGTAAGAAGTTAGCCCAATTATCTTTTCAGCATATTATATAGTTCGTACTAATGGCACGAACTTGCATTAACATGGACCTTTAACATGAACCAGCATTTAGTTCTGTCAAAGCTGACGCCAAAACAAATGTGCACAATTCATGGGATGGTTGTGTTGTGACAATATATGATTACTTAATTGGGTATATTTTCACGTCATTTGCAGCAATCATGGTTAAGATGAAGTTAATCTCTTGCAATGTTGCATGATTACGAGCGATTAAACACTACTGTGGCAGAAAAGTAGGTTTGTTATCACTGAGCAAGGGCAAAAGAGACTAATACTTTGTTATTAACTACAATCATGGATTAGAGAAATATATTTTGGACAGTTGTGTAGGTATGTACTAATACTGACTTACGATTAATAGAAAACTATACTTTATGTAGTTTCTGAGATATGTACCAACAGTATAATAACTAATATATTGTATTATTTTGAGGAATGCAATAACTTTAATACTGCGTAGTGTTTTTGAGGTGCGAAGTAACAATGTAATCACTGTAATACTGTAATATTCTTTCAAGGTATCTACTAAAGGTCTAATCACAAATTCTTTGTTTTGCTTGTTAAGGTATGCACTAAACTTGCAAAAACTTCAATACTTTAAAACAGTGCGATAACTGGAGTATTTTTGCTATAAAAGTGTAATAATTTCAAAAACTATAATATAAATATCTAAAAGCACCTAAGTGAGAAAAACAGTGAAACGTTATTTATTGTATATGTATATAAACGTGTCAATGATGTCTCTGATGTGATAAACTTGGAGAAGAAAAAACATATTACTTGCCATCAAAAGGCAGCAGTTTGTTATTATTTTGCATATTACACTTTAATTACATTAAAAAACTCAATCTAAACAAAGTGAACGCTGGGACGTAGGCATGTCGTTTATGCATTAAAAATGTTGCAAATTATTCAGTATTGATATTCGAGTTAAATGCATAATGCAAACAAGAAGAAATAAAGCTTGAAACAAGCAACAAATGCTACGGTGGCAGAGGGTTGGATGTGGAGATGGAGGGTTACATACGATTATTTGGGCAATGCTTATTGATGATTTGGTTTACTTCGCAATTCCATGCAAGCTTTGCGACTTACAGCTATGCACACAAACCTTATCTTTAAATTTAACCGATATTGAAGCCGACGTTTCCACAACTTCTGAATTAGAGATATGTTGGGCGTCTCTGCTTAAGAAAGCCAAAAGCCAGGTAGATAATATACGTTTTGCAACCCAAGTGATCTTTCATTTGGCTGAGCTGAAAGTGTAATCGTATCCTTATGATATCTAAATAATTTAGGACTGAAATACATTATACAGTTTGATCTCTTATACGTGTAAAAACATTTTTTCTTTTAACGATTTATTCCTCTTAAAGAGTCATACTAAGACTGAAATACACTATGCAGTTTGGTCTCATATTTGTAATATCTTCTTTTATTTTCATTATCTTCCTCTCTTAAAGGGACATACAGAGACTGAAATGCAATATGCAGTTTGGTCTCATATTTGTAATATCTTCTTTTATTTTCATTATCTTCCTCTCTTAAAGGGACATACAGAGACTGAAATGCAATATGCAGTTTGGTCTCATATTTGTAATATCTTCTTTTATTTTCGGTATCTTCCTCTCTTAAAGAGACATACCGAGACTGAAATACACTATGCAGTTTGGTCTCTTATTTGTAATATCTTCTTTTATTTTCAGTATCTTCCTCTCTCAAAGGGACATACTGAAACGGAAATACACTATGTAGTTTGGTCTCATATTTGTAATATCTTCTTTTATTTTCACTATCTTCCTCTCCTAAAGGGACATACTGAGACGGAAGTACACTAAACCTTTTGGTCTCATATTTGTAATATCTTCTTTTATTTTCACTATCTTCCTCTCTGAAAGGGACATACTGAGACTGAGGTACACTATGCAGTTTGATCTCATATTTGTAATATCTTCTTTTATTTTCACTATCTTCTTCTCCAAAAGGGACATACAGAGACTGAAATACAATATGCAGTTTGGTCTCATATTTGTAACATATTCTTTTATTTTAATTATCTTCCTCTCTTAAAGGGACAAACACAGACTAAAATACACTAAGCTGTTTGGTCTCATATTTGTAATATCTTCTTTTATTTTCAATATCTTCTTCTCGAAAAGGGACATACAGAGACTGAAATACAATATGCAGTTTGGTCTCATATTTATAATATATTCTTTTATTTTAATTATCTTCCTCTCTTAAAGGGACAAACTCAGACTAAAATACACTAAGCTGTTTGGTCTCATATTTGTAATATCTTCTTTTGTTTTCAATATCTTCCTCTCTAAAAGGGACATACAGGGACTGAAATACACTATGCAGTTTGGTCTCATATTTGTAATATATTCTTTTATTTTAATTAACTTCCTCTCTTAAAGGGACAAACTCAGACTAAAATACACTAAACTGTTTGGTCTCATATTTGTAATATCTTCTTTTATTTTCAATATCTTCCTCTCTGACAGGGACATACTGAGACTGAAATACATTATGCAGTTTGGTCTCATATTTGTAATATCATCTTTTATTTTCGCTATCTTTCTCTCTTAAAGGGCGTACTAAGACTGAAATACACTACGCGGTTTGGTCTCATATTTGCAATATCTTCTTTTATTTTCACTATCTTCCTCTCTTAAATGGATATACTAAAACTGAAATACACTACGCGGTTTGGTCTCATATTTGCAATATCTTCTTTTATTTTCACTATCTTTCTCTCTGAAAGGGACATACTAAGACTGAAATACACTATGCAGTTTGGTCTCATATGTGTAATATATTCTGCTCTATTCACTATCTTTCTCTCTTAGATAGTAGTAGTACAGTTTCTGATGATGCTGTATGTAACTGCATGTACTTCCAGCTTAAATGGCATTGCTTTAGCTTTATTACTGTTGATATTATTATCTTCGTGGATGATCGTTTTTGACTAAATTTGTTTGGCTGCATGTATCCAAAAGTATGTTTACATATTATGTCCTTGGTAGAAATGAGAACAAACACATTATGTTAAATATGCACCAGAGGTCTAGTTTTACTACATTCACAATGTGTTCTACTCATCGGTTATAGAAACGAAACCTAATTGACAAAAAACTTTACATATAATTTTTTTAACTTCTCCATTTTAATAAACAGTATTTTCTTTGCCAATAAAGTTTGCCCTCAAGAATCTTTAGCGATCTACGAACTTATGTTTCCAGTGTCATTTACCATATTTCTTTTATCAATAGAATGTGCATTATCGTACAAAAAAGTGTTCATTACTAAGCAATAGTGTTACCAGTTTAGGAGTTTAGGCTCTTACAAAAAGTAACAAGAAAAAAGTGAAGTCAACAAGCTTTTCAGAATTTAACAACTTATTTTATTTTCCTAGAAAAACAAGGTTTTACGAATCAAATCCAAAATTAATCCAAGATTTAAAAAATAGACGTCTTATTATTAAAAAGTCCTAAATGAACCTGATTTTCAGTCCCGATAAAATCCAAAATAGAAGGCGATGACGTCTGTTGCAACGTTCACAGTGCTCTTATGTCAACAGTTCCTTGTTGACTCACATACAAAATTAATCCAGTTTTGATTTCCGAATAAATTTCAATGAATGTCATTGTCCAATAATTCTGTATGGGCACTTTTATATTTCCAATGAAAAGAATCACTTGTATTCCATAAAATATAATTTCAACTCAAACTGGTCACAACAAAACACCTTTAAGTGCCAATGGGGTAGAGCCTGAATGACCAAATTATATTGAGAAAACAGTTATACTAATTTAAGATGCAAAACAGTTTCCTGTATGAGGTTAACATTGTCACCCTTCCAGAACAAAATAGAATCTTTTTACGTGCCTAACATCACGTACTTCCAACGTGGTCTTAACTGAATTCAATGATTCTTACTCTGGGAAAGAATTTTAAAAAAATATTGTTTGCTAGAATTGCCACTGTTTATGAATCAAGATCAGAAATTGGGTCAGCATTAGATACAATGTCTCTGCTATTAGCTGTTTACCTCAAAAAATAAAAAGATCAGTCAGAACTGAACTCTATTCTGGATAATAGCAAATCCAGTAAGTGCAGTTACATTACAATAGCATGTAATGGAAACTTTTTTTAAAAAAAACAAACAAACAAATTAAATCAAATATAAATTAAATCAAATATACATAACATTAAGATTATTCAGATTCTCACTTGAGACGGAAATGTTCAGATCCTCAGTGAAAATAGGGTCAGATATGTATCGACATTTGTTTGTTTTGCATTTCTGGGAAACGTAACTGGAAGAAAAAGGAAAATGATATTAATAGCTGTACACTAGTATAAAATACAGAGTTATCGGAATATCTTGTGAGCATAAAACTACTACTACAACCACCAACATAAACTTGGAAACATTCATAAAACATTTTTTGTTGTTGCTTTGTACCAATGTATTTCGTAAACAAGACATCACAAAACGAGTCTTCATTAGCTAACATTTATTAACAATTGATACATACCGTGTTTCTGTTTCCATCGCTGGATAAAGAAGATTTATTTGGGATCAGTCACCTTCTTTGTTATATTTATTATGTGCAATACATTTGTCCTTTTCCTCTTGTTTCAATTCGTGCATAACGTCCTTGTACAAAGACAATCGATATCTGCAGAACATCACAATATCACTTGATTAGCTTGATGCGACATGTTTATAAAAAATGTTTTTATTTTTAATTTATTTATTTTTTAACTATTCTTAGCATGAAGTTAACCTCTTTTAAAATTATTCTAAAAAGATGAAAGCAATATAAAACAGTAGTACAGAGCAATAGATATATAAAAAATGCAGAACAAAAAATGTCATACCCAGTTTATAAAAATAAACAGCTAATAACCTTTGCTATAGATCACATCTAAGACAATTGGAGAAAAATAAAATTCATATATATAAATTCCTGAAGTCCTTAGAGCGATGAAAATCACAATATATCAATTAGCAAGATTGAGAGTTTTAAATTCAAAAATGAAAGGATACACAAAAGCAAAGAAGAAAAAAGAAGAACCAGATCCACTCGTCAAACCTAACACAGCATTTAAAATACCCGTTGTTCCTTCAATTAAACATTTCCAATATAGACTTAACTTTACAAGAAAGCATCAAGACGCTGATACAAAAGGTCTTGATTTGGATTATACCATTCCTGTTGTATCTTTGATCTGGAACAACAGAACAAATATTTCCATAAGATACATGACAGCTGATGAACACGGGTCTAAAAATGATACAATGGCATCTTAAAAATAAATAGAAGAACAAATATTTACAAATATTTTGATCATTTTTAATTTGTATTTTTGTCCATCTTTACAATCCCTTGACGGTTAAATTTTTTCGTCAATTATTTCTTGTATTGTATATTCGCTATACTAAGTTTTAATTCATATTTTAATTCCTGTTCACATTATTTTTTTCAGTTTGCTTGATCCATTTCAGACTTACGCCAGATCGTACGTTTTCTGTGACGTGAAGAAGATATAAATTCAGTAGAGATAATTAATGACAATACAGTTAATGACGATATGAGGTTAAGCGTTGATGTTTAGTTCATTTCTTCCAAATTAACAGGAAGAAATTATACTTGATTAGTTTATGATGGTGGATACAAAAGGCTGTACAAGCCAAGGTGTCAGTCCTGGAACTTCGAGGTGCGACTCTGTTATTTCCTATCCCACTTTTAAGCACGAAAGTGACATGTCAAAATTTATTGGTAGTATCGTTAAGGTATTCTGTTAGATTTCATAGCTGACATGGAATTTAAAATAATATTTAAAAAAACAATAGCACAATGCGGCTAATATAATATTCAGTAATACTGTATTGGAAATATATAACATAATTGTCAAATTCGATAATATATCTCTTTGTAATTTGCATTTGGCTTTTAAAATGCCAGTTGTTTTGTCTCTGTTTAATATTTTATGGAATTAGCACATGAAAATTGAAACTCAGTTCAATTCATGAAATATGCCCCAACATAAGAACTGAATTGGTTGCATATCATGATATTGTCTTCCTTGCATTATATACTGCAAGAATTCAGTTAAAAAATATCAGAACGTAACCTTGACGTTTTTCACTCATTTTTGCAAGTCCAAATTCGTTCCACAGTATGATATCTTTTAGTTTTATAGTGTTTGGCATTGTAACAGCAAGAAATATTTTCATTCATCAGTTAATATTTGCTGTGAAACATCTGTACAAAATTAACATCGTGCCAGTCAGTGGCATGAACCATATGTACATGTCCTTCCAGACCGATATTGACTGAAGGCGGCATGCATAACACGTCGTTTGAGCCTGACCGATATTAACTGAAGGCGGCACGCATTACATGTCCTTCCAGCCTGACCGATATTGACTGAAGGCGGCACCCATTACACGTCCTTTCAGCCTGACCGATATTGACTGAAGGCAGCACGCATTACATGTCCTTCCAGCCTGACCGATATTAACTGAAGACGGCACGCATTACATGTTCATTCAGCCTGACCGATATTGACTGAAGGCGGCACGCATTACATGTCCTTCCAGCCTGACCGATATTGACTGAAGGCGGCACGTATTAATGTACATTCAGCTTGACCGATATTGACTGAAGGCGGCACGTATTACATGTCCTTCAATACTGACCGATATTGACTGAAGGCGGCACGCATTACATGTCCTTCCAGCCTGGCCGATATTGACTGAAGGCGGCACGTATTACATGTCCTTCCAGCCTGACCGATATTGACTGAAGGCGGTACGTATTACATGTCCTTCCAACCTGACCGATATTAACTGCAGGCGGCACGTATTACATGTCCTTCCAGCCTGGTCGATATTGACTGAAGGCGGTACGCATTACACGTCCTTCGAGCCTGACCGATATTGACTGAAGAAGGCACGCGCCTTACAGTTTACATGAAAGTAAGAAGTTCACGACTCGGATGATTCTTGATGACAGATTGACAAAGCAGTAATTTTGTATGAAAATAACTTCGGCAATAACACGAACCACCATTGAGAGTTACCAATAATTTAGAAAAATTCCAAAATTAAGATAATTTTCTGCTCATTTAAAAACCTGTCACACTCTCTAATAGTCAATATCATTTTCGAAATCCATGGATAAAAATTATAGCAGAACATTTCTACTTAATTTTCCTGTGTGTTTTCTATTAATTATAATATGTGATCCCATGTTAGTCTTTTTGAATAAACATTTGAATGACTTATATGGCATTAAGTCCCTTGTACATGATAACAATAATAACAATAATAATAATAATAATGAGGACTTTGTATAGCGCCATATCTTTAGAAGCTCTAGGCGCTTTACATTAGACAACACCTATAACATAAAAGACATATATAATGATATGATTACAAAAAACGAACACATGAAATTAGAAAACATAAAACACACGCTGAAAATATTTAAGGTAGCAAACATTATTAAGTCGTTAAGTTTGTTTTTGCAGTCGAAATAAGTGAGTTTGAAGAGCACTCTTGAATGTGATCACTGTGTCTTTGTGTCTAAGTTCAGTGGGCAATTCGTTCCACGTTGCTGGGCCCTGGTATTCAAAAGAACGTTGTCCATATGACTTTGTTTTTTTAGTGGCAATAATGAGTATACGATTGTCAGAAGAGGAGCATACGTATATTGCTGGTGTGCACACATGGGTGATGTCGGATAGGTATGTTGGACTGGAGTCCGCCAGCGAAACGTAGCACAGAGAACAATTTTGTGTTTGATTCTGGATGGAATGGATAGCCATTGTAGGGTACAGAACAGCGGGGAGGTGTGCTCTGATCGTGGTACTCAAAGGATGATCCTAGCAGCTGTGTTTTGAACCTTTTGAAGTTTCTGGAGTAGATATTGAGATGAATCAGAGAGAATTGAGTTACAACAGTCCAGTCCTGAAAGTACTAATGAAGACAGAAGTGTTTTAGTGGCATCATCTGAAAGATATTTGCGAATGGAGCTGATGCGTCTCAGCTCAAGATATGCAGTCTTGCATATGTTCATGACATGTTGGTGCAATGTGGGAGTACTGTGTTTATTTGTATATTGCCTTCAACTATTTCTTTAAAAACGGCCTAGAAAATAGTATGGATATTTAACGTAAACCATGATAAATTAATAAAGGTGTAACGAACATCTTTATGAAATATCCTTTATTGAGCAAGTATAATGGCCGTAACTGTAATTTTTAAATAAAATGTATAATAAGTTTTAATGTATTGTTTCTTACAATTCACATTCATATAGATGAAATGATATTACTGTATTGTTTCATACAACTTTAATTTCTCTACTGTTTTATTTTATCTTATCCAAAATCGATTGTAACTTGATTCCTGTGACTTTTTCTTGTGATGTATTTTCTTCTGTCCAGGTGAAATTTAGATTTATTATCAGTGACATTTCCCTTGTTTTAGTCTACTTGTAACGATGATATATATATATATATATATATATATATATATATATATATATATATATATATATATATATATATATATGAAAGGGAATAATCTTACGGAAATAGAATCTGCTAGAAGACTTAGATGGTACTCTAAACTGGAGTAAAAGCATCAATATGGCACTAATGAAACAAAATATGTTGGCAAGATGCTTGTATAGAACAAATAATTCACAGCTTTCCAAATTTCTAATTTATCAATATTAAAAAGAATCAAATTTAAAGTTTATGGTGTATTTGTTTTGGAAGACTACTTGACCTCGGCTAAACAAATCTATAACGTGTAACTAGCCAAGCTGCATTACCAAGAAGGCTTGATAAACCCATGGAATTGCATTACCAATAAGGCTTGATAAACCCATGTAATTGCATTACCAAGAAGGCTTGATAAACGCATGTAATTGCATTACCATGAAGGCTTGATAAACCCATGTAATTGCAGTACCATGAAGGCGTGATAAACCCATGTAATTGCAGTACCATGAAGGCGTGATAAACCCATGTAATTGCATTACCAAGAAGGCGTGATAAACCCATGTAATTGCATTACCAAGAAGGCTTGATAAACCCATGTAATTGCATTACCAAGAAGGCTTGATAAACCCATGTAATTGCATTACCAAGAAGGCGTGATAAACCCATGTTTTTGCATTACCAAGAAGGCTTAATAAACCCATGTAATTGCAGTACCATGAAGGCGTTATACATATCTATTTTGAGATACGAAAAAGTCTTTGCATAATGCTTTGTTAGAATTCTTGTTGTCCTCACTTGTTTGATTATGATGCGGTTATTTGCGGACATCGTTCAAAATAAACCACCACCATTAGCCACCTCACGTCATATAACAAAGTTACATAAGTAGGCAGAGAATATTGTTGAATACATTCACTATCACATGTAGCGAGGACTAAGTCAGAGAAATTTAAAATAGTTTCTTTGTCTACCTTAACACCGGATATATTTTGTCGTGTGGTACGAACAATGTAATACGAATGACGATGCAAAGAAATAACATATATCGTTTTTTTACGACACGATAAAATCTATCAAGTATTTACAAGTGGAAATGAAATTTTATTTTTGTATTACATACCAACATAATGCTGAATGGTAGCTTCGAAGATTGAACTCTCTCTTCAGCACCTCATGTTGATTACGGAAGCTTAATGTTGAGAAAAGTCAATAAACTGAAGGAAAAACATCATACCAATTGCCGAGACTTCCACAGATTACTCCTATGACCTCATCGAACCGTGTCTATCTTACAATAAATCAGAAAAAGTTGATGTTGTTGCGGTTTAGCGCCATTTTGCAGCATAAGATAGTCTATACCATGATCGTAACGGTGAGTGTTTTAGATCACTCGGGGCCCCAAAGAGACAAGGTAAGTTACTTCTAAATACTCTGTCCCAAACCCAACTCTCAGTTTTGTAACAAAAAATTCAGGAGCAAAAGATGATTGGCTTAAAAGTTACTATATATATATATATATATATATATAATATAAATAATTGCAATACATAAAATTCCATTTTATTACAATTAAAGAAAATAATGAGTCTACTAAATTTTGTTTATTTTTATTGGACGAAAATGTTGGTAGTAGTTGTGTGTGCCAGAAAACGCCTTTCCCTCAGGAGCTAGATAATGTTTTATTCACGGATATTGCGTGGACATTCACATCCACATAATTCTTCCATGTAACTGGGTTCTGAGAGTTGATTTCGAGTGTAATGTAGGCAGGAACTTACCGTGGCATCTACGTCTGTTCGCACGCACTGAAGGAATGTGTCGTTAAGTCGCATGTCTCTGTTAGCAGCGGCAAATTGTAGGACAGCTGCAGGCGAAATAAGCGCAGTTCTTACGTTAGGTTTGGTGGAATGCGGAAAATCAAGATGGCTTGGCGAACAGAAAATGTATCATGAGTGAAACGAGTCATATATGATGTCTGAGTATTTTCATGGACGGGAATAGCAGCCTGAGATTGGAACCGAGTGTTTGGAAGAAACTTACTTGTCTCTTTTATAGTACGATATACATAGTCCACGGTCAAAACGGGTTACAGGAGTAATATTAGGAGCTTTTGTCGCTGGGGATGATTTTTGTCTTCTTCTGGCTCTTGCTTTTTACCAACCTTAGGCTTGCGTCAGCCACCTGTGTTTAACACAACACCGACCATACAACCTTAGGCTTGGTCAGCCAACTGTGTTTAACACAACACCGACCATACAACCTTAATTCCACTAAGTTTAAATCGCATTTATTAGCTGATCATAAAATATCAGCGATTTGAGAGTACTCTTGATTTGGGATGAACTAGTCCGTTGCAATAAATAACATTTTTGACATCTTGAAAATTATTGCATGCTATCGGACCACAAGAGCAAGTCTGAACTGAGTAATCCAAACATACTGTTTTTTTTTCTTCACAATGCTGTTCAATTAGCAAATGAGACAAACATTCATGAAATGAAAGAAAACAACAAAATAAACACACCTCCCACAAAAATCAGTCGAAAAACCCCAAAACAAACAAACAAAAAGAAAACAAACGATGGAAAGTCAAACATCTTACACAAAAACAACCTCCAAGCCTAAATTGTTCTACAGTTCCTATTTATTGCTCAATGTCACACAATGCTTTTTTTACTTGCTGCAACTATCACTTCGTTTGACACACACATGTAAGTATCGCTCATCATGCGAGAAATTTTGCTATCTATAGAAGGCTATATCTTTTCACGTGTAAAAATAATGGAATTAAAAATTATGAAAACTATTTTACATTAATAATTTTCTAAACCTCGCACCTTAATGTACAAAATGTTTAGTATATGCAAAGCGTTACAGGATTTTACGCCAGAGTATATCAAATCGTAAGATCCTATATTTCTAAAGTATCAATATTATTTCAGATGATCTTCCATGGAAAATTAAATTTTGCCTTGGCCAAATGCAGAACTCCTATAAAACATCATTTAGCTATTCTTGCGGCTTAAAGCCACGCTACAAAGAAAATAGAAAAATGCAAACAATCTTAAGATTTAAAAAATGTGTTAAGATATTTCTAATAGCAACTTATTTAAATAACGACCGGTAATTTCAACCAGACTATGTCAACTTGCTGCTTTTTCATCGACAATTAAATCCACTTATAAGGATTTTTTCCCTATTAAATATTGGACGTCTTCATCTTTTTATACGTTTATGTGTATGTATTCAGCACTACATTGCAAGCATTATGCCGATTTGCCGTTAAACTCTGTATACACATATAAATCCCTGTAAATGGACTCGGGTCACAATTAATACTTCCAGTTCAGTACCCACGAATGTAGTTCATGTCTATTTTTAGAACATTTTTTCCTCTCTCATTTTGGCAGTGATAGAAGAGTTTTATTTATGCATTTTTGGTAGGGATTTAAAGGTAACTGTTTATTCTTGATAATATGAGCTAAGGGTGTTGCTGTCTATGTGTATTTCGGCGACAGTGCACAGTGAGCAATAAGGCCTTGGTGATGATCCGGAAGTGAAATCTTTGTTCTGTTTACATGCTGCTATGTTGACAGTCAAGCATCTCAAAAAAGAGCAGGTCAACCTTTGACAAGAACTTCACCGTGAAGTCATCTTTGAAGGTATTTTAGATTAACATATGATTTGCATTGATTGTCACACAGTGGAAAGGTCAGTACTGAGAAACAAATTTAGAGAACATATAGTACAATTAATTGTATTCTATGTCCACATGTTTGAAAGTGTCTGCAATTCATTTTTAATCATTTTTATAATTTGCCTTTCCTTTTGTTCTCTACCACGTGCATTTGATGAATGGGTGAGGTGAATGCGATTGTGGGTGTGCATGTCTTTACAGCCATGTGTTGCTGAGTAGCCATCTCTAATTATTTTGTGTCGATTTTGTGTGAAATACAGTGCTCATAGAGAATTTAAGAGTGTGTTTCAATGTGTTGTGTGTAGAAATTAGTTAAACTAGAGCATATCTTTATCTTGTTTGAATAATGTGTTTTAGTAGTTCATAATATTTAACGTTTGTGTACATTTGTGCATAGTATGGAAGTATGTTCATTCTTGTTCTTCTGAGAATAGCATCGGCTAAGGTTTTAAATCTCATTAAAGTTAGTGCTACAACTATGTATTAAAAATAGTTACAATTAATATATTTTTATGTATTTTTAAAAATTATTTATTTATTTCATGAACTAAAATATCGAATGAATGGTTTAAAGGTCCATCTGGTAATGTTTTGTAGACAATATCTCTTGATGATCTCCTTTCCAACTTGAGCCCAATACAACCTACAAATTATCAAGTGCACATAAAACTGAAATCATTTAATGAACAAGCAGGTACATGTTTATTTTCAAACCATATAAAGGCTGAATGTTTTACGGCTGTTAGAAAGGTACAGAACAATCATTTCAGTTTTCGGACATATGACCAATCACAAATTAGATATTAATATCTTCCAACAGAAACTTGTTACCAGGTTTAACAGCTTTGATACTGGCAGATAGGGCAATATTAACGACATTTACAAGAACCGATCAAACAGTTAATAAAGGAAGATATCTCTTTCTGATTTCTGTGTTCAACGGAAAGGAGTCATCTTTTCATTTTAGCCGTTGGATATTGCCATACAGACTTATTTTTATTTAGAAGATATAGTTCAACAGCGAAACTACTGTCAAAAGCACCTACTGATCAATTGACAAACTTACAGAATCGTCGTGATTGGAGATGATCGTGGTGGAAAATCTGAACTTACCATTCAACTCTTTCTGGAACGCTTGTTGAAGACTACTGTCCGACTGTTGATGATTCTAATGCCCAGCTCACGAAGATGGACAGAGAATGGCGCAAGCATGTCGGTTTAAGTTCATGGAAGATTCTGATAATCAGCACACGAAGATAGACAAAGAATGGCGCAACCTTTCGGTAAGTTCGTGGAATTCAGTAAAACTCTCACGGGTCATGTATGCGCATTTACTTACTCCAAATTAAATATGAATTGTTCTTTTAAATTTAACACTATATTTCTTTAACCAGAGTCTTTTAAATCCTGATTATTACATGTTCTTAACCTTAACTGTCAATAAGAGACTACCAGACGGAAATTATCGAAATCTGTGGTCTTTTAAAATGGTGGCCATGTACTAAACTTGGGTCAAGTAAAGAGTACGTCGAGTGGAATCGTCACAATATAGGGTAGTACGAACTCGTTAAAGCGCGCGGCTGTCAATCCGAATTGTTTACGGATCACAATTTCATGTTCATTTCCTCTAAAAAACGTCTACGTATTTTAACATTGATTTTGCCGCATGCACTGCTCGGGGCCTCTAAATAATGACCTTCCAAAACAACGTGGATGCATAAGAATCCAAATAAAGTGAATACTTGCCACTGAAAGGTATGTAGAATCAAATCCTAAAAATTGACGCCCATTATTGCAGTAGTAGGTGTTGCATGCTGACTTTTAAACGTATCATAGTATCCTAGCCTTACAATAAAAGCCGTTAACCCTGATAGGTGTGACGTGTTGACGACCTCTCCTGTCACAACTATGAGGGTGCACGTCTTTCATTGTAGTAATACACGGTGTATCCTGCAGAGCAGAGACCTGGGAGTGTTGTATACCAGTGCACAATGTGCCAACCTCGACTAACAATAGCTCGAGGGTTTTCTTACCTTTCGCACCGTGTAAGATATTTCGACAGTTATGGTGGGCTGCGAAGTCTGAGCACAAACTCTGTGAAAAAGTATGGAATTCACGAAAACTTCGTGGAACTGGCATACTCACTTATTTCATAGCGATTAAAGACACTTTCATTTCAATAAACCGATGCACTAACTAAACTGATGGGTTTTTAATGTGGCGTAATCAGCCAATATGTTTTGTCTCCCCTACAAGGATCTCCTTATTCTATGCAGAGAACGACTCATTGTTTTCTGCCAGGCTCACTATAAATTTTGAAAGAAAATTCAAACTGCAATATATAAGATAATATAAATATGCTGCATTATTTAAGAGAAATTCTTCCGTCACATTTCTAGAAAATATTTTTTTAAGCACATGCTACTGTTAGAACTTTAGAATAAGTTAAAAATATGGATCACTTTACTCGGGATGAATATCATATTGTCGTGTTCACGAACCGGACACCGTACTGTGCCAAATTATTTGCACTGCATGGTCACGTGATCAAAGCTCTTTCGGTATACGTTTCTTCTCGACATCTGAGGTCCAATAATCATGATACAACAACCAAAGTAGTTAAAAAGAAAGATTGCGATTAAATACTCACGCCTCAATGTTTATTTATTATTTTAGAAAGCAGTGGATAGCAGTGTGGGCTTTGGCTTTATTAAGACACTATGCCTTTTGGATTTATTAAATGAATTACTTAATTCCCCAAAGATCACACTTAAGTCAAAATGTAGCATACACTGGGTTGCTGAATTCAGACTGCCAATAGTAATGACTTTTCTCAGCCAAAGACAGTAATATTGTGGTCCATTGAAATTTCATTGAAGCTTGGCAATAAATAACGGATGACAATATACCATGCTGATTTTTAACGACAAAGGACGTAGTTAGAAAACTGAGCAGGCATGCTAACCCGATTCTGTAGGCAACTCAAGTGGCAAGAGAAACATAAGAGGTCCACAAACAATCCACATGTGGCATTAAAACAGTGTCAGCTAGCTTATGGGAGGGGGACGACGCGGGCAGTCTGTTTGCCTCACATCCACTTCTGGTAAAGTTGTTTGAATTTGTCCATATAAAAACGTGGGAGTCAGCAATCTATTTTGTAGTACCTGGACTATGCTAGATGAAACTGGCTGCACACTAAACGAGCCTGCAAAGCAAACAAATGATAATATAATCTTAGAGTGCCATTTTATTTAAGTGCATCGCCAGTAGCAGAATTATCACAATTGATTATAATATTTCTTATTTCGCTGCGGTCCCCTCCATGCAGCAGTAACAGCAATAGGATATATTTCACACAGACCAGTTGAAACCGAAGAACAAGGTGGGATAAAATCTGGCGGAAACGTTCTTGGAATCATTTCCAATTTTAATAGGCCCCAAATCCAGTCTGGTTACATCACTGTAGAATTAAATATATGCTACTGAAGTAACATAATCACTCATGAAGAAGTAAATTCAAACACAGTCGTGAAGAAAAATGGACTAATTTTTTAAGTCAGAACGACTCTATGCTGTCAATTTGACATGGCGATGAAGAACATTTACAGTAATGGATAATGCTAACAAGTACGAGAAGAATGCTCTTTCCAGGAGACAATCACTACAAAGTTTACATGTCCTAAAAGGCTTAGCAGTTAACACTGTATGCAAGATTTCCCATAAAACAAAGACAGTAATATGTCTTATATGCGTCACACATTTTTAAAGATAGCCTAGGGAGTGTCTATTGTGAGAAATTAGCAAAACATGCAGGACAAACTCCATATCATAAGTGTTTTATAGGACCCAACATATGCCCTCCAAGAAGGGATCAAATATTTTAAAATTGGACCTGCTACCAAAGACAACGCGAGTGACAAAAATCATACTTGCTGTTCCACTTAACCACATAAAATTACCAAACTGATTCGTTGATAGGCACACCAGTTTAAAAGAAAGCATATTCAATGTCAGTCTTGCAAAGCTAGCTACTTCTCTCCAATTATGTAAAATGCAAATAGCATGATCGATGATAATACATGACAAAGAGTATTCTTCCTATTGTATTAAATCATGTAAGCTGGGGTGCAGAACAATATTATAGAGGCTGAAAGATCAACGATAAGGTTTTTGTTTCAAAACACATAAACTCCAGCAACAAAAGGATTACTTATATAATGAGGGAAAATAGTTATATCATAGGGACCAATCCCTATTATCCAGTTCAGTGTACGCGCAGAGACCAAATTGTTGCATTCAAAAGAAACTGAAGGTCAACGTTTTAAACCTGTATCAGACTCCAGTTGGAAACTAATTAGCAAGTAACTAGCAAATTCTCTGTCGTAATGTGTTACCTAAAGCATAATTGGTCAACAATGATAGGCCCGTTCGTAGTAGGTTTTATATGTATGTTTGATGAGTTTGCTAGTTGTTGTAGCCATACACACTGTTTGTGAACGAATGTTGGCTTTTCAGTTTAGGCAAACTTGTAAATTCTGGACAGTTGATAACCCTTTCATGGTGTTGAAGTTGTTACAGATTTCGCTACCGTGGTATTGGACTCGCGTTCGACCTAAAATGTCAGAGTGGGCTTTCTGAGTCACTGAACCAAATTTTGTTTGTCATCTCAATCTCAAATGGTACGGCAAACGGGAGAGTGCTTTTACACAGTGAACAGGTATTAGCGCGATAATTTTAAAAATACCACAGAACAAAGTGTTGTTTACAAACCAATTGACTTTAATATTGTTATAGCGAATATTAGAACCTGTTTGTGCTGTGAACATCTCGTAATAATCCCTGACCTGTGTACGTTGTTGCCATATCAATGATATCTCGTACGTAAACATTAAGCTCCTGCTTTCGCTGTGTATGAGCCTTGCTTACTATATGATTATAAATGGAAAACACTTGAATAAATTGGGGCTGGTCAGAGAGTTATATAACACAAAGTCAGGTATAAGCGTACAGTTCTGATCCCAAAGTCAGTTAACATTTATTAAGTTGAATGGTTCATTAAAATGTGATATTAGCTGATGTTACGATCAGTGTATCCACCAAACTTAATAATTAAAACATAAAAATATTTTGTTTCAAACTTGCTTCATTTCTCTATTTTCCTACATTCAAATTAATAAGACCAGGGAAAATTACTCTTAGCCGTTTGACATATATTTCATTTCACATTTCTCATTCTCTAACAGATTAAAATGGTCTAACAGACATAATGAGTGTGGTCCCCGAAACACCTTATCCAGGTATTGACACGTGCGTTAACTAGGGTCTTAGGATTATCTATATCCATATTGTGTCTTTAACTTTGGTCCACTACTGTGATTAGATGGAGCTATCAATCAGTTGTTCACCAGTTTTCAACTTGGCTTTGATAAAGAACCTGCTCACAAGTTGGGAGTCATCTTCTTATTGGATGATTGCGTACTGCGACATTTGTCTCGTGGGTTTACATTGAGAAATATGTCGCGTTTGGATAAACTGCGAAATAAGTCGCGTGAAGATGAATTGCGACTTAGAGTCGCAAAAGAGTCGAGTGAAGAAAAGTGAACAATTAGTACGATTCCTGTTTTCTAGTATTGTTGTTGTTTTAATATGTCTGCAGATGAATTTAATATTGTGTTTAGATTTGATTTGAGAGGAATAGTTTATTCAAAGTATGTGTTGTAATTACTAACTGCCTATATGTCTGTACTAAAATAATATTTTAGAATTATTGTGCTTTCAATCAAAAAGTAGTTCTTGACAATGCCATTATCATGCATCTAGTCTGTTGGTATTTCAGCACATTAAATGTAGTTGGCACATCAGCACCTTCAGGACATGGAATTCACTCTATACTTTTGAACTTGTGATATAACTTTAAAGATTATGTTGTATTTAACTCAAAATAATGATAGTTCCTCATTATGTCATTTTATAACAGAGAATTATATTATTTGTTAACCTTTACAAAACATGTTGGTTGTGGTTCTTTCTGTTGCTGAGTTTAAGAACATAAAGTAGTAACACTTAGCACATTTGACGGAGCACATACAGAGATGGGATCTTGTTTGACAGAGACCCCCTTATCGTTTTTCAAGATCAGGTATGTTATACGATTGTTTACGGCACTCGATTATTGTAAAGATAATAAATTCTAGCAATTTCTTTTTCTGAGATATATATATATATATATATATATATATATATATATATATATATATATATATATATATATATATATATATATATATATATATATACTTAGTATCGTGCATGTAATTACTTGCCAATTTACAGTGGAGAGCAAGGAACGTAACATATGATAAGGAATATTTAGAAACATATGTCTAGGTTTTGCATAGCTCTTCCACTTACAGAACTACTAAAGCCATGCAGAAAACATATTTTAGAATTTAAGGTGTCTACATTTCAATGAGAAAAGACACAAACAGTAACAAAATCATAAATAATTACATGGCAAGTAACACTCTTTCCTGATAATAATTTTATAATAGAATAAAGCTGGCTTGGTAAATGCCAATAAATTATTACGAGCATGTGGAAAAGATATTTTGACAGATGAAAAAGATGCGTGATTGCCCAAGACGCACATCCATAAAGATATTTAAATATGAGAATTTCTTTACATATTTTGTGCAGAAGAAAATATTTTACTTTTAGAAGAACATATTTCTTAAGCCTTGGCCATGTTCAGATTTATTAGGTGTTCTGAAACAAGTTTGACATGTTTGTGGCAAATCAAGTTTTTGTCATTTGCTACTATTCCCATATTAAAATGCCGGTAATATTTGTTGTTTTTATTATTATTTGGAATGTGTATTATTTTAATGCATTTCATAAGTAAAGTGCCATTATGAACTGTGCATTTATTTCTAAATTTATTGAAAGGATGGTTTATCTTTTTAACTGTTTGTAAATTGTTTTTACATAATATGATTTTCTCGTGAAATACCTCCTGGAGGAAACAAACCCATGACTGTAATACAAAGAATCCAGAAGGATTTTGGTTGGGCCAAGTTGAGCAGATGTGGACATTAGCTACACATCCTTCCGGTCACGAACTCCAGACTATAACCACTAAGCAAACACAACTCTTTAGGGTGTGATTCCCTGTGGTTTCCAGTAGACATTGGCATGTTGGAGGCATGTACGGTATCCAATTTGTTGACAATGTATTTTTGGCTAAAGTGTCGTCAGCTTATTAGAAAGATGAAAATAATTATTTATATTTGAGAACATAAATACTCTTAGTAGAAATAGCTTGAGTTGTGCTCACGTAACTTTATCGAACACGGTAATAAGGCCACAGCAGATTCAGAAATAGCATTGGGAAATAAATATGTAGGCCTGGGGTCTGTGGGACGAATCCACACCGATATACGCACCACAGTTCTGAACTACTTAATGGTTCTCGATGATGGTGTTTTTTGAAAAACTGTCAGGATTACCGTTGAAACATTATCTACTTTTACAATTGAAATATTACTGTAAAGTAAGGTCCATAGCAGTTTGTGTTCAATATTGATATGTGGGAGCTTCCTCTGATCATTCCCACTCCATGGTAGATTGTTAGAGATGAGACGCGATGGTGCAATCCGGTCTAAAATGTTGCAATGCATCTGATTTTCTGCATACAAACATACATTCCGCTGTTGCTGGAACTTCTGTAGGTTCTAGGTACAGTCTTACATCAAAATTGTAATTAAATCCTATCCGTTTAGCCCAAATAAACCTGGTTACGGATACATATGTTATCATGAGATGTGAACTCAATTAGTGTAATACCATGATAATGCTTGTAAATGTCAACATACCCTGGACACGGTCTTGACAACCACGTTGTTCTGTAACGTTTTTCTTTCTAAAACTACTTGTCAGTATCAGTTATATATCCAGGTATTTTAAGGTGATCCCTGATTCAGCTAAGATGAAAACTTGGTCTTCATCCTTAACACAAACAAGCTTGCTTCCGAACGTTACACACATTAATGAAGAATGACATGCCCAAAAAGAACAATCACTGAGAAGAGTTGATATTGTGTTGATGTTCTATAGGACATACACTATTGACTCATCCATATCGCCACAAGGGTACATATAGAGCACTGTTTATACCCTGCCAGTGTCTACTAGACGTTTAACACAAAATAGTGTCGAGTGAATCGACCTCAACCCTGACAGACAGAAGATTTCCTTTGATGTGAATTAAATGAGAAACTTGATAATGCTATTACGAGAGAAAATCAAGTAATTTATGGGTGCTAGATAGTGTATTGAAAGAAGTTTATGAATTTACCTTTCTCTTTTTTATAAACTGCTAAAGAAGGTTAATAGTTTATCTTTCTATTGTAGTACTATATTTTTCCTTTCATTTATCAGGCTTTATCTTCGTGATGTTTGTTTTATATCTTTATAATTACAAGTTTGGAACTTAAATTGTATTGACCTCGCTTATAAAGTAGCTCTTCTTGGATATACTGATTAACAAGGTTATAAAAAGGGAACATTATAAGTGTATCCTCATATTGCCTCTCGTTCAGTTCCTGAGGACTTCAGTGCTATGAGAGAACATCAAATAAGGAATGGTGATTTTGACAAGGCGAGCTTCGACATCATTCTTGAAATCATATATAGGCAAGAATACATGTCAAAGAGGGATCATTGTAATTTTATTTTCATGTCTCTTTCAGTGCTTGAGCATCTGGGCAAGAGAAGGTCAATGCCTTCACAGAACATGACATAGGGAAAGGAGATGTTGACAAGTCGAACTTCGTCAGCATACCTGATGTCACAGATAGGTAAGAAAATATGCAAATGCTGTACCTTTGCATCGATATTAAACCTTTACGTTTACTATATCCAATATTGAATGCATTTCATCCTAAATCTTAACTAACAATCCAATATCTGCAGAATGTGGTTTACTCCAAAAAGATTTCGAATGGAAAAGTATATACTTTTCATCAAAGTTCATCTCTCATCTCATGCCTACAAAGGTTTCTCTTTGTATTTTGTACTAATGTATGTACTTAGTTTTATAAATTATAACGCAAGTAAATACGTAAATAATACAATAATACATACTTTACACAACGTAATTAAGTTATAGAAAGACAAACACATAAAGCAAATTCAAGAAAGATAATTTCAGTGCTGGGTGGTCAAAAAATCTGGCTAATGTAAAAGAAACCTGTCAACATCGATTTCTCAATTTCCTTTGTCCATTTGAATTGAATAATATTACTGATGCTGCTACCGCTACTACAACTATTACGACTACTACCTCTAATATTAAAGGCATCATTAAGAACAATAATAATAATACTAATAACAAATAAGTTCTTATTACTATTGAATCAGTTATAATTTGACTTGTTATTATTTTAGGTTGTTGTTCTTTATAATTATCAATGTCATAGTCTTTATTATTATTATTATTATTATTATTATTAGTAGTAGTAGTAGTAGTCACTGAAAAATTAATCAGATTTTTTTTCTGAGACTATTTTGGTAATTTCTTGATTCCTCATAATTATTCCTGTATATTTTATCAAGTTTTCAGAAAAAGTTCGATAACTATCTGTATGGTCCAGCGCCTTGCTAAGCACAAGAGCAGTGGGTTGAACAATTCTTCACCTTGCCGACCACTAGAGTAGTGTGATGAATAATTTGTAACCTTGCTGAACAGTATGCATATTGTTCAGCAAATATCCAGAAAATGAAACGGCCCTACTAGAGTCAGTAATAAATGTTTGCCGAATTTCAGTAAATGATTAGGAACTTTCGGCATGGTCCCTTCACGTGCTGATTAGTACGGCAGTGTCCTGCAAAAATCCAAAACCTAACAGGATAATGCAGAAACCTTTCTGAAAGTGCCTAGCCGTCGTCCCAGTGCTGGGTTGGGGGTTCGCTAATCGCGTTTATGGGATGGTCCCTCGCTGAATTAGGTAATATTTCCTTGTTTCCATTGAATACAACGTTCTTAACCAGCCATACTGCTGATGTAATGAGTCAACGATATTTTTTGTACCAAACACAGTAATTTATCGAAGGGTTAAACAAGCACTTTCTTTTATGCATAAGAGCTTGTTTTATTTTTATTTTTTGATTACGTGTGTTTGCGTATGATTGTTAGAGAAAAACGAGGAAGTCTTGTCGCTGACACCCACTTGTAAAATAGAGCGAAATGGATGTGAGCCTGTGGCTTTGCGACGACGGTGTTCAGCAAATTTTCAGTAAAGAAAACTACTTCGCAAGCTACCCAGAGCAAGTAAAAGGGAAGTAATAAATTTTCAGCATGGTTTCATTTAGTTCTCTTAGAAATTGAGATTCTTCAGTACAAACAAGTGTTGGAAGATGATAAAAAAGCAAGCTTGCTACCATTAGTATCTTTTTTCTTTTTATTTTTTTTTTACCAAGGATCCATTTTTATATATTGTTTGAAATGTCTAAGATGAGCTGACACATAGTCTGACAAGTTAATTTAGAACATAAATACCAAACAATAACAATGGATAATTATAGGAACAATCTGCCCAATGTCGGACATGTCAAATTAGCAAACGGCCATTTTAGCTTGTTTATAGATCATATCCGGCAAATATTTCTATTTTGTGAACTCTGCAAATACAATTCTTCCAACGCCACCAGGTTAACGGGAAGATGACTTTTGTCAAGGAAAACGTACAGAGGACACAAACTTGACAATTCACAATACATGGAATCTGGCCACGGATGTACTGGTTTCTTTCTCACGGCTGATAGCACTAGTGAAGAATAATTACGATCACAAATATGTAAATAACAGAGATATTTACGTGAAACTTTGTTACGATGAAAACAAAATCGCACAATCAAATACTGAATACAGTACTAAAATATGAGAAAAAAATCGGAAAACTAAACTGACCACTGGAAACTATATATATATATATATATATATATATATATATATATATATATATATATATATATATATAGTTTCAGTTTTGACGATAAGAACCTGTGATCCATTTTGCTTGCTGCTGAGTTAGTTTTCTTAATTAATTGAAACAATGGTAACGTACCAGGTAGTGGCTGCTTAAAACATTGTCTCAGATCAAGTCTCTTGTACACTTATAGTCCAATAAATAGATAAAATGCGCTGCTACTTCAGACGATATCTCACAGTAGATAACATGAACCAGCAAGTTACCTCCCCGAAGTTTTACAACATCTGATATATTTGACTTCATAAAATTTGAGATGCGAAAGCAAGAATATTTGTTGTAAAGGTTTTTCTCAATCTATCATATCAGTGCGAAGAAGGTAAGTGCCGTTGTCCAATGTAACTGGATTGTGCTGATAATATAAATGCAATAATAATAATAATAATAATAATAATAATAATGACAATAATAATAACAATAATAATAATATTAATAATAATATTAAAAATGTACGTTACATGTTATCTTAAATTATTTTTTCATTTATGCTATTTTTTCTGTTAGTATTTATCGTTATTGTTATCATCAATTATTATTATTATTATTATTATTATTATTATTATTATTCACTGCAAGAATAATCAGATAATTTCTTGATACCATTTGCCTTTGGGTACGTCCTAATGTTTCGCATATATTTCTAAATATGCCAGCAATTTCAGATACTTCCTGAACAGCTCAGCAAAATTTAATAAAACGTTCAGAAATATTTGTCAACTATTTAGAAATAAATATAGTTTACCTTCTTTCAGACATTCCTGAAAATTTTCAGAAATGATGTTGAATATTTCAGCAACTTTTCAGCATTAGGTCAGAAACTTTCTGTATAGTCCTGAAACCTGCTAACTGTACAGCAGTGTGCTTGGCAACTCAAACCTGTACAGAATAGTTCGTGGAACATTTTAAAGAAACGTCATTGTCATGACGGGCGTGGGGAGGCAAGGAGATATGACAGTAGGAAATACCGATTGTTCAGCAGCTTGGTATTCTTTCAAACATTCTTGAGTACGTACAATTTGTTGGCATTCAAAGAGTGGTTTTTATAAGTTATTAATGAAAACTTCAGAAGGTGATATAATTTCATTAAAAGTTTTATTCCAGGCAAGAGATTTAGTTTAGGGCTTTTGCAACCCTCTATGGAATGAGTGGATTGGTAGATAAGGGTAACGATGAAGCGATAAATACTTGCACTTACTTGTGTAACGATATGTCAATATATCAGTGCCGTACCGCGATTTGTATCCGTATAAATTCTTTTGCATTGGTATTTGATATTTTGGAATATTTTTTCTAAGACTGTCTGTGAGAACAGTGTATGGTACTTTTGACAAGGTTGCAAACACCAAAATAAATATCCTGCTAAGTTTTACAAATTGGATATTTATTAAAGTTATTATACATTTTGTCCTCTTGCATATTCATAGTATTTTAATTGACGTAGATCAGAATGTGTCTGCCGATCAAATCATTCCCATCAAGACGAAGGTCTCAAGCGATATATTGCTAATTCACATCCGCAAGGTGAGTATTGCCTTCAAACTACATTCTTGAGGTGTATTCTCTCTTAACAAGAATATATTCCTACACAAATCACTTACGGAACGTTTTCAGAGACAGAAGTAAGCCATATTAGAATTCCCGCTTGGCAGTACCAACACAGATTGACTTTAAGTAACTAACTTCCCAAATCACTTGTGAAGGCAGTCATCGAGATGTCTAAATATACGTTACTACAAAACGTAAAATATGTTTACAAAATAGTTAAAGCTTAAAACAGGTGATAAGTGAAAGTGCTTCTTTACATCAAATTGTCAAATAAGATTTAAACTTATGCAACTAAAGTAGAATTTCGGAATTGTGATATCATAGCAATGTCCTTAGCTGCTGTTAGTATATTTCAGATCTATTTTCCTCATTGTTTATTGTTTATATATATTACTTTGTGGAAAGATTATATAAATTGGACTATGTCTTGTCAATTTTACTTTGTACAACCGTAATATTTTAGTTTTAATTTATAGAAGAAATGATTAATACAATTATCAAAATGAATAATTTATTATATCATTTTGATATTTATGTCTTGTGTAATGGAGTTGCATGGTATTGACGTGTAAAACAATGCTGAAGAATTACGTAAATGAATTTATTTTATGCCAATTATTTATTGTACAGTAGAGTTGTGCTGATACTGATTTGTATCTAGATTTAATCGGCAAAATGTTTAAAAGTTCCATGTTAATAATTTTACCCGATCTTGTCCATGTTTTGAAATAATGTAAACTCCACCAAATGCTGACGCCAGCACGTGATTTCGCGGTAAAAATAACAAATGGCTGGTGGGTTCTTCAATAGCTGTTGGAGCATGATATTTGTTATAATAATCATTTAAGGCTTAGCAAATCACGCTGGCCGTATGCATCATATGGGTTTTCAAAATAGTCAGATTGGTAGCGATACGTATCGATATATATTGTACAAAATAGGTTATAACCAAATGTATCAGAACATGGTTTCAGCTGGCGAAGCTCATAATTAACCATCTCTTGTCTTCATGCACTTTTCCATCATAAGACTGAACTCCTCCTGCCCAGATGTTGGTTTAGTCATCAAAAGAATAAACCAATAGGAGAACATCTTTCCTCATATGCTGTTCTCTCATTGGAGAGAAACAATTGCTTGCCCCGATGTGCTTGGCACTCAAATGCCCAAACACATAAGGATGCAATTACACTTTTCGCTGGTTTCTAACACTGTTTATGAGCGCAACAATTTTGAACAGCGTTATAGATAATATCGTCTGATAGAAATATGTTGGTTTTGCAGAATAGAGATATCACATTATGTATATTTGACACTACGGATTCTGCGTAAAAGGTAGAAATGCGTGGTTGACGCTCGCTATGTCAAAAACAGAATTGACTACCACGAAATTATCCCCTTTCGTCATGTAATTTCCCCACATACGACTACACTCATTCTGCCCAGACATTTAAAAACACTGGTCAATGCAATTTATGAATATTCGTTACAGTGTTCCCTCTTTATAACTCTATTCATGAGTGCCACAGAAGCAACCAGCGTTGTAGGCGAGGTCATGTGATAGAAATATTGAGCGCTTGCCAAAAGAGACG
The DNA here is from genome assembly GCA_028554795.2 of Sinohyriopsis cumingii. Taxonomy (NCBI): domain Eukaryota; kingdom Metazoa; phylum Mollusca; class Bivalvia; order Unionida; family Unionidae; genus Sinohyriopsis; species Sinohyriopsis cumingii. Next base: position 21,178,108 of record CM068841.1, on the reverse strand, counting down.
TATTCTTACTTTTAGTTGACTCCAAATATTTCTTTGCAGAATATGGGGACGCTGCTGAAGCTGCCTTTGTCAACAACAGAGAACATCACCAGGAAAACGTCTCCAATCCTTATTAAGTTCCCTTTTAAGGACTGAACTCATCATGGCTAGGTGCCTCAAGCAATGAAAGTCGCAGTATTTGAGGATTAAATTACATTGTTCCTTCTTTACAGAAATGAAACACCCAGTACATAAGGATACGTTATGTATGATGTTCATGGGTTCAACAGAAACGATCAGCCGATGTCATGTGAGAGACATGTGTAACGTTTGCACAAAAGAGATGTAGTTTTCCCTCTATTTATTACTAGCAATCCATGTGTAAAAGATAGAAATAATGTTGAACTTGTTTGGTCATCAACAGAGAAGACCACCAAGAAACCATCTCCTTTCCTCGTGTACTGTTCCCGCATAGAACTGAACTTCTCCTGTCCAGATGCTGGATTTATCAGGAACAAATAGACGACCAGGAAAACGTCTCCTTTGCTCATGTACTATTTCCTTATGGCACTGAAATCCTCCTGCCCAGGTCAGTCACTGAAAGACACACTATATGAGAATATAATTATAGTATTCGTTTTTTTATAGCCCTGTTCCATGGAAACAACGGGCACTATAGGTGAGGTAATGGGATAAAAATGTATTGTTTTTGCACACAAGAGCAACATTCTTATCTGTACTTAGTTCTACGTACTTCTGTCTTGAATGATATTAAAGCTGACTTTTGTGTACAACAGAGTAAGCCACCAGGAAAACATTTCCTTTCCTCATATACTGTTTCCTCATATAAATAAAATTCTCCTACTAGGTGTACTCAAAGACACAGTATGTGAGGATAGTCTTGCAGTGTTGCTCCTTTACAGCCATGCTCATGGGTGTCATAAAACATCTTGCGTTTTAGGTGAGGTCATGTGATAGCAATATGCCTCTTTTGCACGAAAGAGTTCAATCCTTAACTGCTAACTTCTTTCCCCGTGTAGTCGCCGTAATACGACTGAACTCTCCCTGGCCATATTTGTAAAACACTGGAATATGCAATAGATGAAGAAGAATTGCAATGTTCCCACGTCCAGGACACCATCGAAATGACCATATTTATATGTGAGGTGATGTGATGGAAATGGGGCTTTGTGAAAAAAGAGATGCATGTTTACTTGACCCTAAGTATTTCTGTGTAGATCAAGGAATGCTCTTGAAGTTGGCTTTGTCAACAGCAGAGTTGGCCATCTGGAAACCAGCACTTTTCGTCATGTACTGTTCCATCATAAGACCGAACTCATTTCAGCACAGATGTCTTTTGTAGTGAGACACACAGGAGGATAAAATTACACTTGTCTCTATTTGTATACATGTTCCTGGCTACCACAGTTTTAACTTGCGTTATATCTGAGATCAAGTTATAGAAATGACTAGCATTCATAATATTGTTTGCCTTTAAGTAAGTATTTCAGTGCAGAAACTAGAAATGCTGATAAAGCTAGCTTCGTTATTAGAGAAGACCACCATGAAACCAGCTGTCTTATGAAATGCTTCCGCATAGGATCGAACTCTTCTTGCATTGACTTGTTAACTCTGAAAGACCCAATAGATGTGGATACAAATGCGATGTTTTCATTGTACAGTCTGCTCTCAGGTATCATTGTCTTATCCAGCACTGTAGGTGCAGTCATTGATAGAAATGTGTAGTGTTTTGCAGGGAGAAGATTTGTCTATACCTAGTTTTACCCAAAAATTCATTAACGTTGAATCTAGTCGTGTTGCTGAATCTGGTGTTGTCAGCAACGGAGCAGACCACTAGGAAACCTAATGTATTGCTCATGTACTGTTTCCTCATACAACTAAACTCCTCCTGTCTATGTATCTCAATCATTGAAATACATAATATATTAGGATAGTTACAATGTTCCCTTTTCATAACACTGTTAATGGGTAGGATAGCATTTCTCAGCAATATAGGTGAGATTATATTATAGAAATAAGTAGCTTTAACACAAACAAGGCGTTCTTATCTTTAATTAACTCTAAGTATTCACATGTAGAAGCTGACTTTGGCAACTAAACATTAGATCACTAGAAGATAATATATTGTTGACATATACTGTTCCATCACAGAACTTAAATCGTCCTGCCCAGTGACTTAAATATCCAATATATGATGATTATATTTCAATGTTCCCATTTTTTAACTCTTGTCCTGATGCCACAGTTTTATAGGCGAGGGTGTATGACATAAATATGTTGCTGTTTCAAACAAGAGATGCATTCTTGCATATATTTAAATTTCTAATTATGTATATGTACAATCTAGAAATCTTGTTGAGCTGGGTTCTCAACAAGAAAGTAGACCACCAGGAAACCATGTACTTTAGCATTTACAGTTCCCTCATAGAACTGAACTACTTTGGTTCATATGTGTCAAGCAATGAAAGACTCATTATTTAAGTATAACATTACAATGTTCCGTCCCTGTAACTCTGCTGTTGGGTACCACAAAAATGTTAGTTTGCTGAAAATTAAAAGTTGAGTTGTAAAACTGAATAGATAAAAATGGATGACAAAAGGTCCAGGAAGATGAAGGCTTCTGAAGAAATGATAACATATAGTATTTCAAGATGAAATTTAAAAGGTTTAGGTGTTAATATTCTTTTGAATATACACTAAAAGATAAGGATACAATATAAAATCCTTACAATATACTATCAAAATATTTATAGAACAGCACCACTTACCCCACCGAACCACAACACGTTCTAGCATTTTCTCTGGTGGTACATCGTTATCAAGTATATTTTTTAAAAAGGGGTTCACATACAAAACTTCTGTCTTACTGTTTGGAAGTCGATAAATTCAGTGAGAGTATGATAACTGTTAGCGGGCAATAAAAATGTATTCACACATTTCGAGAGCCATTCTTCAACTGGTCTGCATGAGTCATGTACGTGTGCTTTACACCAGGGCCGACAATGGGTGGGGGTGGGGGTGGCAAACCGGGGATATATCAAGTCAGTAAAATTCACACATCACGTCAAAGACGTTATTTGCTGTCGAAATTGGGTGAGAGAAAATCTAAGGCATCTGATTTTTTTTTTTGAGGTATGAGCAACCATTAATTTTGCAACATTCTTTTCGCAACACTAGTGTAGATAGAGAGCAAGATGATTTGGTCACTTTTGGATGGCAAAGTCCTTGATTATACATTCAGCTGTTAAAGAACTTCTATTGGATCGAATTACACATTATTGGATCGAAACGTGTATGTAAATTATATATGGCCATCATGTACAGGAACCCTTTTTTACCAATTAATCTTAAATCATGCTATGTTTTCGTGCAATGTTCAAATGCATTTAGTAAGTTTTACTTATTTAGTAAACATAATGAGGTTAATTACTAATGATACATCTGTCCTTATGAGATGTGGAGTTCATTACTATAATACCACTGTAAATTTTGTAAACCGAAACATAAGCTGTAGAATAAAATATTTGGGATACACTCTAGAGTCTAGACCGACACGTTATTTACTACTTTGTTTATGTTTCTGAGAGTAGTGATCTTGCAGAGAATAGCCTTATACAATGGTTTATATATCCCAGCATTCTGAGGTGATTCCTCATTCAGAGGAGTTAAAACTTAGTCTCTACACACAAAAAGTCACAAACATTTATGAGGGAGTGGAACTGGATTAGTACTATAGAGTCACCACAACAGTTGACCACCATGACCCATATTTCATACTTTGTTGATTTGGGTTACATCATTTTTGTTTCAAGTTTATTTCTGATGCACTTCCCAAAGTAACATCGTCACCCAAAATAATTGTGTGCATCTTCCTGAGAATATGTTTTTTAGAAAGATGTGATGCTGGCATTAAACCTAGGAACTTCTGGTCAGATATTAATGACGGTCAGCATAAGAGCATTCTTGTTGCAAAATTTCAAACATTACCGCAGAAATTATTTATGTAAATGTGGCACTAGACTTTGTCATGATTTCTCCGTGCCACTCTCTAACTCATCAAATTATCAAAGCTGTAAGGGACAATAGCAATATGGATACATTTTTATTTAGCAGGTTAACCGTGAAAAGTTAAAAATCGTAAGAAGTCTAACTTATATAAGAGCTACTGGGAGCTCGGCAAACTTGTAATAGCTGGGGAACCAATCTTTGTTCGCCATGTAATAGATCTAATTAACAAAACTTTACATTCATATGTTTTGCCTGATCGTCTTCACCTGTCGGCATTCTAGTCATCATATTCAAACTGTTTGACAAATCAATTGAGACCCAGTTAGATTTGTTGAGAACATTTTTAATACATATTAAGATGCACTTCTGAAAGGCAGACCACTCTAATACGTTTACGTAAAGAGAAGAAGAGGGCTCATGATAAAAACCAATATGTAGCTGCAGTTTGGATAGATTTATCTAAGTCTTTTTAATATTTCCCTCATTATATAATTTTGTTTGCAAGATAGAGGTGATTGTATATCTGATGGCATAGTAGGTTCTTTACTGAGCTATCTGTCAAAATGAAAGCAGCAAATTAAGATGTAGTGCGTCTTGAGTAGTTGGACTGAAATCCAAAATGGAATTATACAGGGGTCAATCATTAAGCCGTTAATCTTTAATGCTGATGTCAATTATATTTATTATTTTATTAAATATAGCTCTTTATATAACTGTTCTGATGATATCCCTTTTTCACTGAACTTTAACATTCTGACACAATTGAAACAGTCCAACATTCTGACTAACTAGTTCACTGCAAACGAACTGCAAGAAAATTATGAAAAGCCTCAAGCACAAGCTGTGAGTAAAATACATTCATTATGAAGCCTATACTTAGCATAAGCTGTGTTGTCATGCACAGTAAATAAACTGGGCGTATATATCTAGGGACCACACCATGATGCAAATTTCAACATTTTTCATTCTTTCTTTGTAGCCATGTGGCAAGTCTTTCCTATTTTGACTCCTCCCAAATTCTAGCAGCATATATTGCAAAACGTATTGCCCCACAAACAAGTTTTCCTTCTTCAGTTTCTCTTTGTCTGCGTCCACTTTTTTTTACTCGTCGCAGTTATTCCAGATAATATCCGCTTCTCAAAAAATGTACTTTACAGTTGGAAAAGAAACTGTTTTCAATGCCATTTCAAACGTTTTAGTATACATAACCTTTTCCATGCTATTGTAGTTATTTCCTGCATACTGTTATGTCTATTTAATTTGTATTTGCTAGTTTTCTCTCCATGATTATACGTTATGTATAACTGCACTTTGTACTTGACTTTATCCATGATAAGTGTACTCGACCATTAATTTTTATTTTGTAAACAAAAAATACATACTTTTATTTATATATGAGTGTGGGTTAAATCTTAGAATCGTATTCACTAGAGGTAAATCTGTTGTTATTTTTTTGTCTGGATCTATGATACTGGAGTTTACCCATAAAGGGCCCGTTGCATCTGATTTTTCCGTTGTTATTTATTAAAACGTTAATAATAAACCTTGTCTTGTTGACAAGTTAGAATATTCTAGATATGAACTTTTGAGTGTCTACTTCGTTCTACTATTGTGTCTTAGCTTTTTATATAGGTTGTTTATTTAAGAAATTACTCATTCTTGCATTGAACATCTGATGCAGAATCAGTCTTATTGGTGAGTTCAGTATTGCATAGGGTAGAAGTATTTATTGAATTTAGTGTGCACTAGATATACAAGGTGCTGACCTATAAGATTCTTGCGCTGGAATATTAATTTTGGAATTACCATGATTCCAGACAAGAACATTTCTGGGTTGCCACAGTACAGGTCACAGACGCGTTATCATATTCTAGACTACACACACGTCAATACATTCAATATTGAAACTTAGTTGTAATACCATTGAAATTCAGATGGAACTTTATACATTAGACATGGTGATATAATTTGTGGACCATTTAAGATATAATTCACAATACTCTAAGTTCTTGTTAAATTTTCACTCTGTATTCTAGGCAGACAAATTACTTGTTGAATGTTACACAACTTCCTGGTTTTCACTCGTTTATGTTACTTAGTTTTAAGACAATAGAGTCGTCATAATACGTATCTGCCAAGATAACGTTATATGCAGTGCTAATATTTTGTTCCTAATTGCCATATCATTCTTTAAAATATTTTGAAGATTCTCCTTCTGAGATTTTCTGGATATGGTCATTGATTGAGTTATGTTTTTTTATAAAATCATCTTATCTTTGATCAAACTGTTAATTAAGTTTATTAAATACTGTTTATTTCATAACTCGATGATGTGTTAATCAACGACATTCATGTCCTTGCCTTAGAGTCAAATATATATTTAATTCTCGATGTTATATGATGAAGGATACGCAGGACGTAACGTAAACGATATATTAATAAAAGTGAGCTCTAACATACATCACGATTACATGACTTAGCAAGTACCAGTCAAACATTTACCTTAAGATCCCGGTCATATAAATATTTACTTAATCGTGTCCTTATAATAAACACAGTAACCAGCATCCGTATCAGGGCTGTAAAATTGCATCCACTACAACCGATATTTTAATGAAACCTAAGCCAGGTATTCGTCACGAGTAGACTTTGCTCTCTTCTTCAGATTAAAGTACTAAGGTTTCTTTATTAATCATTAACTATGTGATCACTATATTCAATACCAAACACAATTTGTTGTTACTGTATTAAAGACTGGTATATAGTAAATAACTTGATTAACGTCGAGATGGAATCTGTTCTAGGTTGGTAAATAAGAAGTCCAAGTTAGTATTTTATATCCAAATTACAATGTTATGTAAAAGTTATTATATTATAAACAAGTTAGTATATTATGTCCAAGTTGGTATATTATATCCAAGTTAGTATATTATACCCATGTTAGTATATTATATCATCGTTAGTATAGTATGTTCAAGTTAGAATATTACATCCATGTTAGTATATTAGGTCCCAATTATTACATTATATCCAAGTTACTATATTACATCCAAGTTAGTATATTACATCCAAGAAAGTATATTATATCCAAGTTAGTATATTATATCCAAGTTAGAATATTATGTCGAAGATAGTACATTATATCCAAGTTAGTATACTTTATCCAGTTTAGTATATCATATCCAAATTAGTACATTATATCCAAGTTAGTTTATTATATCCCAGCTAGTACATTATGTCTAAGGTGGTACGTTATATCCAAGTTAGCTTATTACGTCCAAGTTAGTTTATTTTGTCCAAACTAGTATACTGTATCAAAATAAGTATAATATATCCAAGGTAGTATATTATACCATGGTTAATATATTATATCCACGTTAGTATATTACATCCAAGTTAGTATATAATGTGACAAATATTACATTATATCCAAGCTATTATATTATATCCAAGTTAGTATATTATATCAAAGATAGTATATTATATCCTAGTTAGTATATTATATCCAAGTGAGGATATTGTTTTCAAATTTGTATATCATATCCAAGTTAGCATAGTATAGCCAATTCAGTATAATATTTCCAAGTTAGTATATTATATCATGGCTAATATATTATATCCAGTTTAGTATATTATATCTACGTTGGTATTGTAGGTCCCAGTTAGTATCTTATATCCAAGTTAGTATATTATATCCAGTTTAGTATATTATATCCACGTTAGTTGTTAGCATATTTTATCCAAGTTAGTAGTTGTTGTTGTTGTTGTAGTTTTTAACGCCATTTTTCAGCACACGATAGGCTATACATGGCGGCCAGTATTAATGGTGGAGGAAGAACCCGGGAAAACCCGGAAAGAACCACCGACCCACGAGAAGCTACTGGCAAGCTTTCTCACATACCGACATTGGCTGAATCCGAGACTCGAACCCACGCAGGCAGAGGTGAGATGGCAGTGATCCGTAACGGAGAGCGCTTTAGACCACTCGGCCACTCGGGGCCCCCTCCAAGTTAGTACGTTATGTTCAAGTTAGTACATTATATAAAAGATAGTATATTATCTCAAACTTATTGTATTATTTTCAAGTTAGCATATTACATTCATGTTAATATGTTATATCCAAATTAGTTTCTTATGTCGAAGTGAGTCTATTATATCCAAATTAGTATATTATATCCAAGTTAGTGTATTATATCTACGTAAGTATAGTATGTCCAAGTTAGTATATTATATCCAAGTTTGTATATTATGTCCATGTTAGTATTTTATATCCAAATTATATTTCAGTTAGTATATTGTATCCAAGATAGTATATTATCTCCAAGTTAGTATATTATATCTAAGTTAGTATAGTATGTCCAAGCTAGTATATTATATGAAAGTTAGTATATTGTATCAAAGACAGTATATTAAATCCAAGTTAATATATTATGTCGAAGTTAGTATATTATATCTAAGTTAGTATATTATGTCCAAGTTAGTATATTATGTCCAAGCTAGCATTTTATATCCTAGTTTGTGAATTATAGCTATGTTAGCTCATCATGTAAAAAATAGTATAACTATCTCAAAGTTATTATATCACGTTCAAGTTAGTATATTATATCCAAGTTAGCATATTATGTCGAAGTTAGTATATTATATCCAAGTTAGCATATTATGTCGAAGTTAGTATATTATATCCAAGTTAGCATATTATGTCGAAGTTAGTATATTATATCCAAGTTAGTATACTATATCCAAATTTGTTTATTATGTCCGAGAGAGTATGTTATATCCAGTTTAGCATATTATATCAAACTTAGTATATGCTATAACCCAGTTATTATATTATATCCAAGCTAGTATATTATGTCCATGATAGTATTTTATATCCCAGATAGTACATCATGTCCAAGTTAGTATATTATATCCAAGTTAGTATATTTTGTCCAATTTAGTATTTTACTTCCAAGTTAGTATATCATATCCATATTACTATATTATACCCAAGTTAGCATTTTAAGTCAAAGTTAGTATATTATGTCCCAGTGATTATATTATATCCAAGTTAGTACATTATATTCAAGTTAGAAAATTATATTCAAGTTAGCATATTGTATCCAAGTTATTATATTATATTCAAGTTAGCATATTATATCCAAGTTAGTTTATTATGTCCACGTCAGAATATTATATCCAAGGTAGTACAATATATAATGGATAAAAGTTTTCGACAAGTTTTATTTAGCTGTTTATTTTTGTGGCGATTCTTCTTTTGGTCATCGAATTTGATGTATAAATGAAATTTGACATAAATTGTATTGCCACATGAAAATTAGCTTGACTTTTCTTTCTTTATGTTTAACGGCAACGTGGTCCGTCACTCAATCAACTCTATATTTACCACGTTCATTTTGAGGAAACCAACTTTCAATTATATGGAGATGTAAGCTGAATTTGTTCACCTTTAGGCCTTGGAGTATGCAGGCATGAAAACGAAGGGTCAGCAAGTTCCTTGAATATCAAATACCAAACTGAATAATTTTGCAAATTTCCCTATGAACTGAACTCCCTGAAATCAAGGATTTCGCCAAATATTTTCTTGTTTAACAGAGTATATTTGTATCAAAAGAACTAAGAAATAGTTAATTTGATGAGCAATATATACGTGTAGATATATAGCGTTTGTTTCTTTACTGTATTCGTATATGTACATGAGGTGATCTGAGATTCCACCATATAATCATATCATTTTCACTTTCTTGTTTGTTTTTAATTATTTTGGTGGTGATATTCAATATATATTTGCCCCAAAGTTTACAAATTTAGCACAGTTTTATTCTTAAGGATTGCTTTTTCACCATCCATATTGATTAATTAAAAAATAAACTTTAGAACGTTTGAACCGTCCCCTGAGTTTTTATTTACTCTATATTATGCATTGAATTTGGGTTAAATAATTATGTATACAGTTAGATACTGAGATTTCATTATGTATTTAGCATGACACATTTTGCTGAATAAATTACCATTAATGGCGAGTTTACACATGGAATGGTCTATTGTGCCCTAAACATTGCATAGTCAGTCTAGGACTATACTCGGAAAATGTTTGCCACTGTTGTATTCTAAATATGGTATAGTCAGTATTTGAATATGCTAGGAAAGTGTCTGTTACATCCTAAACATGGCATAATGAGTCTGTTACTGTTGTACCATAAACTTTGTTTATCCAGTTTAAGATTTATATGATTATGTTTGGAAAACGTCTGTTAATATTGTACCCAGATGTGGTATAGTAAGTCTAGGACTTCCAGCACTATACTTTGAAAACACTTATTGAAGAATGTACAAAGTAAACAATGCAATTGTTTTTAGTGTTATGTATGAAATATAAAGCTGATTAAAATATCATCGTTTTCATGTAATTGTTTATGTATTACTTTGTTGAATCATAACATGAAACGACATTGTATAATCATATTTGAAGGAAAGTTTAGCATCTTGTGCTTGAGTATGTCCGAAAAGACCGAAACATTTATGTAAAGGAAAGTTGTGTGCGATTAAATATCTACTTATTTGTACATTTACATAAATTATAAATGCTATAAACAAATCTACCAGAACATGACTTAAAAATTAGTTTGCCATACTAATGTTATCGATTTTAAAACAATACTTGAAATGTATAACTCACGACGAAAGTCCTGTAGTAATCATTCGCATTGAATACGTATCAGTCTTCTTTCTGTCTAACTCGTCTGTTTAGTACAACATAATCTGTTAAAGCAGTGACTTGTATATAAAACCCATTTACCGCACGTAAAACATTCCACAACTGGAGATGCATTTATCGATGCAATTTGCGTATAACGGTCACTTTGTGCATGTCTTAAGATTTTGGCCACCAGAGTTTGATCAGTTACAATATTGCCGGTGTGGTTTGGACAATATTGCCGTATATCTAGGACCGGTGTGGTTTGGGCAATATTGCCGTATATCTAGGACCGGTGTGGTTTGGACAATATTGCCGTATATCTAGGACCGGTGTGTTTTGGGCAATATTGCCGTATATCTAGGACCGGTGTGGTTTGGGTGATATTGCCGTATATCTAGGACCGGTGTGGTTTGGGCAATATTGCCGTATATCTAGGACCGGTGTGGTTTGGGTGATATTGACCAACCCCTCCACCTGTGCCTATATAAAAGCATACAAACTGATGTGAAAGCGACGATGTAGCAACACAGCTACAAATATTGTTGAAAATGTTCAAAATATTTTTTCTAAATGTTTCCAAAGTTATCGAAACTAGATTAACATCCAGATTGAGCCTGACGCCCTTCTTTTGTTTATAAGAACATAAATAGCGATAATAAAGATATTTCAATACAACATTTTTGCGTTGGTTGATGAGGCTGGTGCTTTTCGTATCATAGATAAGTCGAGTGTTTATAAATCTTTGCCTGTGTGGCCCAAAATTCTTAATCTCGCCTCACCAGTAATGACAAAATGATTACAGTGAATTATAAACTTAGGCATAATGACTGGTAAATGGTATAACGAGTGGTAAATGGCATAATGGATGAAAAATGTATAATGACTGATAAATGGCATGACGGATTGAAAATGGTATAATGACTGGTAAATGGCATAATGGATGAAAAATGGTATAATGACTGGTAAATGGCATAATGGATGGAAAATGGTATAATGACTGGTAAATGGTATAATGACTGGTAAATGGCATAATGGATAGAAAATGGTATAATGACTGGTAAATGACATAATGACTGGTAAATGGCATAATGGATGGAAAATGGTGTAATGACTGGTAAATGGTATAATGACTGGTAAATGGCATAATGGATGGAAAATGGTTTAATGACTGGTAAATGGTATAATGACTGGTAAATGGCATAATGGATGGAAAATGGTATAATGACTGGTAAATGGTATAATGACTTTTAAATGGCATAATGGATGGAAAATGGTATAATGACTGGTAAATGGTATAATGACTGGTAAATGGTATAATGACTGGTAAATGGTATAATGATTGGTAAATGGTATAATGACTGGTAAATGGTATAATGACTGGTAAATGGCATAATGACTGGTAAATGGTATAATGACTGGTAAATGGTATAATGACTGGTAAATGGCATAATGACTGGTAAATGGTATAATGACTGGTAAATGGTATAATGACTAGTAAGTGGCATAATAACCTAAATTTCTCGATAACTTCCAGTAGGCAAAATTTACAACTATGCTATAAATGAGACAAGGGGGATCCAGAAAATACAGACAGCTATCTATACAGTAAATATTGTCAAGGCTTTTTAAAAAGCAAGCTGCTAAGTATGTATTTGAATTGCTGAAATTTACTCGTTTTCTTATGGCACAATTAGGTTTTAGAACCTATCACGCGTGCCAGATGGAACCAACTGAATTAACAGCTCATTGGATACAAAAATGTCTGATAGTTGTTTGGCTTGGATTATTTTTATTGACTTCAAGAAAACATTAGGTCTAGTTGATAGTAAAATTATGACACAAAAGTCAGCCGTTACAGGTTTGGTAATTCTTCTTTAAATGTGTTTTGATCGTGCTTAAATGTCTCAACAAGGAACCATTGACAATATTCGCTCACAAACTCAAGATACACGCTTAGACTGTGTTTTAGGCTTCTATTGCGTGATTCATGTAAAAGCTCTTCTATTAAGTAACGAATTCACAAACACATATTTTGCTACAGGTAATTAAACTAAATATACCTATAGGTAATTAAACTATATATACCTACAGGTAATTAAACTTTATATACATACAGGCAATTAAACTTTATATCTAAAGGTAATTAAACTTTATATACCTACAGGTAATTAAACTTTATATACCTACAGGTAATTAAACTTCATATATCTACAGGTAATTAAAATGTATATACCTACAGGTAATTAACCATTATATACCTCTAGTTCTGATGCTGGGATTATCAAAATATAACTAGTCTCGGATCTTGTTTTAAAAGTTGGCACAACAAATTAATATGTTAATGAATAAAAATTTAAAAAAATTTAAAAAAATAAGATTTTAGGAATATCACAAATGAGTATCTAAAATATTTTCTTATAACAAATCGTCAGTTAGAAAATGACAGCTGAAACTCTTTTAGGTGTGTCTGAAAATAAAACATTGGCATTGGACTACACTGCGATTCATTGTAATTAAACCTGTTGCGTTTTCAAATAGCAATCGGTTTGCCAACAAATCTACTAAATGCTATAGTCAGAGTGCCAAGTTCAAATCCTAATTTAACTATAGAGAAATGGCAGTATAATGGCATCCCTCCTTGTCAGCTTACATGTATGTTATGCGATAAAGCCAAATAAAAAAGATGAATATCACTTTGTCTTTTCAATATCTATTTATACATATCGTAAACGCAGATTCATAAAACTAACTTTTTTCTAAGAATGTACCGTTGTTAGGAAGTCTTTATTCCTTGAACCCAAGCGTAATGTCAAAACTTGCACAATATTTCTTTTCAACATTCCACAGGAGACAAGCAACTGATTTGTAATGGAATTATTAACAAAATTAAATAAGTAACAGTTGATCAAACTATGCTTCCTCCGACCATATAATCAAGATTATATGATGTTATTTCCACTTTGTCGTACTACATATCTGTGGTTGTTGGATTTTTCTTCCATTCCTTTTCATGTCACTCTGACACTTTTATTATTATATGATACTCTATATTTGTTGCATTACTGTTATATAACTGTAGTATGATACGATATGGCTATGGCCTACATGTCCAATACACCGCTCTTACTTGTCACGCATACATACGTACATTGACAAAGGGGCGGATATATACTCCTGACGAAGAGTTTACAAGATTTTAAGTTTATTCAAAGCGATGACGGAACAAAATAGAACTTAAAAATGTCGGCAAATTTAGAGTGAAGAAAATGTAATAACATTGGTGAAAGTAAGAAAAATCCCTTTAAAACATTTTGAGGGGAGAAAAATGTGTATTAGTGTGCACAGATAGGTTAACACGTTAAGACTCAACAACAACATACTTGTTATATGCTTGTAGGTTGGTGGGACTTCAATGCAAATTTGCAAAACAAGTAACAACATATACTGAGAAGACTGCACAACACATTGATGTTCAACAATACGCCATTGCTAGGATGGTCACTCTTTGCGCAAAATCTGATACAGCATAACCTAAAATAGGTTCAACAAAGGGCGATAAGAACTGGTTCAGCCTTCCTAGTATGAAGTTGAAAATATGTTATCCATATTGTTATCGAGCTAAACTAAAACCTGCTTCAAAGTTCCAGAGAAAGAAAATCTTGTCCCAGTGGTTTCTATGGATAGTATACTGTTGTTAAGGAAACCACACAGAGTACAATTTAGATAGAACGCATCCTTAAAAAATGTTGCTCTTACGTTTTGTATTAAATTTTGTTCCCCTGTTCTGAAGAAGTTAGGTTTTCCATCTTGTAGCCATGGAATCCACATTTCGTTATAAACATTCCTCCCAAGCTTGATCTTAGTACCACAACTCTTCCAGAGAAGAAATAGAATATATATATATATATATATATATATATATATATATATATATATATATATATATATATATATATATATATATATATATATATATATTCTAGAGCATTAGATTAATTTTGATAAAGCATATCCTAACAACATTCGTACCAAGCTTTAACATAATATACTCAGCCGTTCTGAAGACGTATAAACAAGTTCTTCACATGGTTGCTCAAAAGGCCATACAGTTGCTAGGAACAACATGCTGGGACACATTACTATCGAACATTTTCTAAGAAAAAACCCAACAGTTTTGATAAAAAAAGAACTTGAATTATGTAAGTGATCCATATTTAAGCTACACCGTTGTTAGCGGAGCCAATCGGACAAACATTTGCTATAGCATGCTGTTAGAAACATTCCTAATTTGATGTAAATTGACTCATGAGACGCTCCACAGATATAATCTACTTAAAATAGAGTGTCAGATGAAAGAAGAAATTGCTTGCATTTGCAACATGCACGAAGGAATAAATGTTGGCATACCTCTATGTTACTTTCATGTGCTGTGACACTGAAATTTCTTTGGATATTGTGCTTGTGGAAATTATACATGATTTGGTATAACGGTGCCAATTGAACAAACCCAGGTAGGCGGAGCTTAAGGTGTAGGGAACATTGTATTCAGAAATAAACAACAAAATTAGCTGTGATTAGTGCATTATGTAAGAGTTATACTTTCTGTTAGGCTTAAAAAAGTTAAGCCTCCTGGCAACATGTGAGATTATGTTAATTCATATCTAGATCTTATTATATATTTTTTGAGATTTTTTTTAATATCTGGTACACATGGCTGAAGATGTGCATGTTGTGACTAGATAACTCTTACCCCTGTCTAATTCCAATAAAGTTAACTCTCTTAAATGCAGTGAAATACCTGCTTTTGCCCTTGTCAAATTGCCAATCTAACATTGTTCTCTATTACAGTGTGTGACATGCATGCTGAGGTAGGACAGTATTTGTGTCACAAAATATTAGCATTGTGGTATATGGAAAACGATTGGTACCGTGATACCTAAAGGGAAGAACAACCTAACAGTGTATCCATAGAAACACATACATGTGAGCGGCATTTATGAACTGTACTAGTTTGATGTAGGAAAACAAATGGTTGCTGAACAGTTTTGGTCAAATATTGAAAGTCTTTTAAGAACAAAATGTATGAAATCATCAGAAAATAATACAAGTTGGCCTTGGAATGGGGACTGTTCATAAATATAGCCATGACAGATATAGACTTGTGTTGCCTGGTGCCTTTATGTCTGTGTTGTCAGCTACTAGATTGGAATGCATGCAACAAAATAAGTGATGTAAACATAGTATAGTTGATTTTGGCCAAATATTGACTATTTTACCTGCAAAAGATGAAAAATCATGTGTACAAACACAACTATCTTGTTCTTGTAAGGCATGTCATAAACCAGGATAGAGAACACTCTAACTTGTAGATAGATCACTTGTATCATGTTCTGTATTCTGATATGAGTAATTTTAGGTAATTTACTAAAGATATGGTATTCCTTCCTTGATTGATTTAATTTGTCCTGCTCTAATGGTTGTTGAAACTGTTCATGCAGTTGATTTAGATAAGTTCTTTTGTATTCCCTTTTGTTGAAGTAGCAGAGAATACCAACACACAAAAGCAGTTTCTTTAAGTCAGCATTTCCCATACATAAGCCCAATTATATCCTACTATTGACTTTCAATTAATTCTATTTATTTCTGTCCAGCTGTTCTTGTGGAATTTCCATATTAGGTTAAACATTACTGAGTGATAACCATATTAGTCACAGATGGCCGAATCCTTCTATTCAAGTCGACACTGTTCTTCAAACGTTGAATCCCATCGCAAGAATCCAAAATTGGCATGGGATTATATCTGCATGTTTATGGAAGGCTGAACTCCACATGCCGGCATTGTTGAAAACATGAAATATGTGCTATGACACAGCCGCATCATATTAGGAAACATAATAACATGACTCTTGAGGTTTCCACTACATATGTGTCTGAGTGTTAGGTTCTCACTTTATCAATAATGTATTTTGGATAATTTAATTGCATTGAAGTTAATGAATGTGTTCATGAAAGCATCCATGTTACATGGATAATATATCGGAGGGAATAAAAATGCCACACCTTATGTATATCATTCAGTTATCTCCATTACACTAGACATAACATTTCAAGAAATAAAAATTCATATTTTCAGTGATTGGTTATGAAAATAAAGAGAAGATTTGTAAAGTATTGTATTAGACCTCAGTCTTGATGGATATGTAAGTAGAAACAATTTAATAATTTCTCACAGTAAAGTGTATAAGTTTAAAATCTGATACAGTATGTTTTATTTGGTTTAGGTTTTTGTCTGCCTAACTGAAGCCCAATATTATGTAGAATAAATTAAATGCATCTGTATTATCTACAGTATTCACCCTTTTATATTAGATGGAAATGAACACCACTTCACCTGAAATTGTGGTGCCTGTAAGGAATATTATAGCACATGTGCCTTCGGGCTGTCCTTGGACCTATGGGGGCACTGCCTCCATATATTGTCCAAGGTAAAGTCATCAAACTTTCACTTCTCATTTTTCTCATTGCTGCTTTTGTCTCCTTTAATTCATTTATCATAAGATACATATCGCTTTTAGCTAAACACTTTCCTCCTGTTTTTAACTCTATTGGACTCACTAAAGTTATTGTTTATCTCTGGCATTTTTCTGTATTTTATTCCCCAAATGTCACCCCAAATCCAACATAACCACTTAGAAGCTGTGATATACTAGATTTGATGTCAGATCGGGTTATTGCATCCATTTTGTCCACTACACAAAGGAGGGAACGCTTTCTATTTGTGTGACAATGAGGATGGGTAGGTTGACCTTTGAGTGAGGACAGTGTAAAGTGCTCAAAGCTTATACTTTATAATAAGATTGGGTCATGTCCACCTGTCATTGTTGTTACGTTCTGCATCTACCAAACAAATATAAAGTCCTTTGTTTTAGGTGAAATGTGCTTTTTGAAGTAGGAATGATACATACTATTTAGTACATGGACCTTTGACCTAGTTATTACATAACATGATATAATGTGATGTATCCCATATCACCCATGTGATAAAGTGCTGATATGAATAAAAAACAACTCATAGTTAAAACAATTCATTTTATTCCCAAAATATAGTTTGGGAGTAAAGCACAAATATTAAAACAGCAGCTGAGCTATAGTTCAAAGCCCATTACATAGACATTAATATACAACACAGCTTGGTACCTCATAAAATTATTTTTGACAAGCGAGACTTAGTACATTTGTTACTTGTACAGTCCCGAGCTATATCATAGATTATTGATCTGGCTTAAATGGTAATTTGACTTAAAGGACAATCTGGCTTAAAAGGCCAGGCTTAAAAAAGAAAGTTATTCAGTTTACAGGTCAAGGTTATTTTGACTGCACACCTAAAAATATTACAAGCCAAGATATACCACGAACAGCAAATGTCCACAAATGCATTGGCACTTGATAAATACAAAACTATACGTGCATGAAATGTTCGTGTCAAAATCTTATTAATATTAATAATAATCAAATACACAAATGATAATAATAATAATAATAATAATAATAATAATAATAGTTACAAATGAATAGAAATAGTAAATGTACAAAAACATTTAAAGAAGATAGCAATATAGAACTCACATATACGTAAAAGTGCATATGTGATTAAAGTTTCTTTTAGCTTGATCTGCATAATGTCGAGGTTGTATTCTTGCAACATCTAACTCCACCTTATTATTCGTTGATTTAATTTTTCATTTTATTAATGAAAGTAATCAAATCGTGATCATTGAATACAATAATCAGAGAACGAGCTGAATTAACATTCACTTTAAAGTGTTTTAACGCCAAAATTAAAGACAAGTACTCCATTTCGATAGTGAAATATTGCTGCTGATTTGTATTTAATTTTATTAGATAGATACAATGGATGATCTACGCCACTTTTTTTTCTTGAATTAATACAGCAAGAGACCCCACATCAATTGATGTATACAACATTATATGTGCAAGATATGTTTTATGTCCAAATCTTTATTTCCGAACATTAATTATCTTTGCTAAACAGCATTCGCTTGTGAAGTTGTAGCAGACCTATCTATGCTATAAATAAAGATCATTCAGGAAATCGCTGTCAAACCTACAATAGAAACCATGCAAAAAGATGCCTGCCTCTAACACGTAGTTTTATATGATTCGTTTGCGTGCATGTAGGAACAAAATAAATGACGAATGCAAGCAATTGCCCTATTAGAACGCATTGACAAGGCAACTTTGCTAATTTCAAGACTGAGTTTGTGTACAAAAAGCAAACCAAATGCGAGCTACTATTACAAATGTCGGGGATATTATGTTTTTTTCTATTGAAGAACAAACGTTTCATTAAAATGTATTTGATTGAGGATGTCACAGAGCATTTTCCGCAAATAATAAAGAAAAAAACTCAGAAATAGTTTCCTTGAGAAAGTAAGCCACTTATATTTCTCTAACGAGTCTCTAATTTTCTATTTGTCACAATCTGTTGTCAACCGGAAGTTGATTAACAGCAAGATGGCCGAACACCTAATTGGCGATTTCATCGGGGGTATTCATTGCTTGGTAGCAAGAGATGACAAAATCACTTTAGTGCATCGTTAAACAACCATTCTATGTTTCGGACACCGTATTATATTGTTCATCTGTTCGGTCTCAAACGCATTCCACGTCCATGTACTTATCGTCTTTGAGATCTTACTGCAAAATAATCCGTGGAAAACATTTATCCTTTTAAACATTCTTGCTGTTCCCAATAAAAGGAACTGGAAGTTCCTACCACAGTCGAGTACAGGATAGGTCGCAGACCCACACACTCTTCGATTGGTTTACCCGAACATTCATTTATGAACTTACCAACATTCTTTTCGTTTTTGGTGCTACTAAATAAAGGCTGTTCTTTCGGATAATTCATGGTATCGAATTGATTAATCAGAGTTGGTTCAGCTATGTCCACGAACACGTCATTGGTTGTGATATGCTTCAGCAGCAAGTCAGAGTCACTCTACAGCATCTTGACACGATGAGTTTGTGAGTTTGATGCCGTGTCTACAGCTTGCATTATTTAGTGGCCATCATATCCACGTAGATTATGAATCACTACTGGGATTTTGGTTTTGTTTGGGTAAATTCTCAATTGTCTATTGCATGAGTTGTGTGCGGTTCCTCTGAATGCGCCAACAATAATAGGACAGTGATCATACATTTTGGCATCAATGGAGCAAAAATCTCCTTCAAGAGTGGCTGCAGATAGCTCACAAATGTTATCATCATTCAGTTTAAGTATTAGCTTGTAATTGCTGTGTCCGTTAAGCAACCGAACAAGATTCTTTATCAACAAATAGTGCGAAATCGATTTTGAATTTTTTTCTTTTATTCGTCAACAACAAATTATCATGGGTTCGATCGTTTTGTCCATGTGAGGATAGTTCAAGTGGATAAAAGCTTTTAATTAACTACGACACCTTGTGTATGTGCATGAGATTTGTTAATGTGGTCTGATAAATCTGCACAGGAATTCAATATTGCCAAATTAAATATTAAACTCACCCGGGTACCACTGGTATTTTCTAGGCAGATCTTGGTGATAAATAGCTGATAAAATTCGAGGCTCGATGTAAACGAATTATTAAAATTGGAACCATGTAAACTTCATTAAAACAAAACTATCATCTCCAGGAATCATAATTATCCAGCCGAACTGTGTACTTTGTGATAGCTAATTTGTTTTTATTCAGGACTAAATGCAATGATAATGTGAAATCAGTTTAATCCCAACTATATTTTGAAAATATGTTTGAGAAACAGTTTTTCATTTTTAACAAAAGTGTTTGTTCCTGAAGAAAAAAAACCCCCATTCATAAATGAGTTTCGATTTCGACTAAGATTACATATCTCCCCTCCGCCTAACCCAAATTGTTTCCTTTTGATATAGTGTAAGAAACAGTATGAAGTGCACTGCTAACTCTGATCATGAGAAACCATATGCATGTCTCGAATGTGGGATACAATACAGATAGATTCTATAGTGTCTTTATTGGTCTAACTGACCGAAGATGTGTGATCAAGCGAACATGTACGAGGCACTTATTCCATTGCGTGCCATTCGATGCTCACTGTTCTCGATCCAAACAAAGCTTTACAATATTTTCGTGACTCGATTTTCCAAATATTTTCATTGAATATTGGGGAATTGTGTGATTGTACTCTTGGATAACAAACAATGCTTGAAAGAGGACGTTTCTTTTCGATTGTATTTTCAAAACCCAGAATACGACATCTTTTCAGAAACCTCTAGACAATGTTCACAATAAATATGATGGGGTTCTTTTAAGCAATATTATTTAAAACCAAATTCATGTCATTATTTTGATATCCAGATCGGGAAAAGAATAGTAAAAAGTAGTCAAATAAGACTTGAAATGGAAATATTTTAAAACGCATGGGTCATACATCATCTCACTACCGACAAGAATAAGCAATGTCGAATACGTGAGCATCTGGTAGGAAGTTGACGTTTCTCCTATTTCCGTTGACCTCGAGATAAAGCAGTCGTTTTCCACTCAATGGTTCTTCAACGAGCTAATACTACAAACATTTTTCTCTAATCAATTAAGGACCATACATTCACGAGTTCCTAATCTCACACATGCATGTTTGTCTCTGATTCATATTTGCATGATCTATCAGTACGCTTTTTCAAGCCTCAGACCGATATCACATGACATGTACTAAAAAACATGACCCAAACACCTAATTCATAGACATTCTTCCTTCCTTAAATGACCAACACTTGTACATTAGAATATTCCTAGAATTCCTGCTGTCAAGAAACTATGGAGGGTCCTAGATACGAGATTATTTCAAAGCTACCTTAAAGTCTCGAGAATACTGTACATTATTCCGTCTGCTCCTTCTAACTGGCTACTTAACAAAACGAATTTACTTTTGTTTAAAAATGAAATCTTCTTGAGCTGAAACTACTAAAAGTGCGTAATAATTCCTACGGGCAGCAAAACATCAAACAGCAGTCATCTCGAAAGGTCTTTTCTTCAGAAAGGGTTTGAGAGAATCCTATCAATTTAAGAACATGTTCCCTTAGTGTTTCGCTACTGGAAGCAGTTTTCAATATTTATTAAACAGAATCATATAAGAAGCACACTTATCGAGAAAAATACATCTTCTTTTTTAAATAATTTTGTTTTGAATGGACAGTTTTGTCATGGCTGTCGCATTTTGATACTATAATTTATAGATCAGATGCTGTTGAATAAGCCCAGTCATTGTTATAAAAATACACTATGATAACAAACATCAAATAAGCATGTAATCAAAAACATCGTTGTCTGTAGATTTGGCTTGGAGGTCAAGGCAATTCGGTTTATGAAAGAAAGTTTTCCAACTTACAGGCCAAGGTTATTTGGCTTGCTCACCGAAAAATCTTACAAGCCAAGATATACTGTTGATCGATACAGTGTTATGTGTATTTGATTTAATTTAATTGTCTGTTTGTACGTTTTAATTTTTTTTTATTTCATTACATGTTTCAAGAACTGTATCCATAGACATCAGTATCAAGACAGACATATTCTAAATGCCCTTGTTTCTAAGAGGTCAAGGTCATGGTCATGTATTGAAAGCAACACATTTGTTGGGTCTAATAAACCCAAGTCAGATTTTATTATGGAGAAGTATGAACCATTCATATCGAAGGATTCTATATCACTCTTGGGTGATTGGGCCAATCCTATCCCTATTAAAATCTTAAAGGACACAGGAGCTTCTTAGAGTCTTTTATTGTCAGGTACTTCGCCTTGTTCTGAGAAATATTCTTGTAATGAGAGTGTTCTTATTCAGGGAGTAGAGTGCGGCTTTGTTCATGTTCCCCATAATTGTGTAAATTTGTCTTCAGACTTAGTCTTAGGACCAGTGTCAATCAGAACAGTGTATGCTTTCCCCGTTGATGGCATTTAATTTTTAACAGGGAACAGCCTGACTGGAGACAATGTTGTTGTTAATAAACTTGTAACTGACACGCCTTGTTTGGATCAGAAAGTTGATCCAATTGAAAATAAATTCCCTGATTTATACCCAGCTTGTGCAGTTACCACAGCTATGACAAAGAAAGCTCTTGAGAATGATGTTCATAGGGCAGTATTCCTTTAGCTGATACATGTATTGGTCAGGATTTTTATGAGGTCCCTTTCACTCCTTGTTTGGATCAATCAGAAGGTATTGATCAAATTGATCTTCTTTAACTACTCATTCTCTTTATTCTAATCATGGTGACAAACGACAATCACATCCCGTCGGATAGCAAAAAGATCCTGAGATATCCTGTTTGTCTCAACGGGCCATTAGTGAAACTGAAGCCGCTGAAATACCTGTCTGTTATTTCAATAACAACTGAATTATTATGAGAAAATGGAGACCTCCCGAGGTACCTGCTGATGATGAGTGATCTGTGTACTATCAAATATTATACCAACATCTTGCAGACAAGAAATACTTGGACTGGCCCATGAAACTCCTTATGCTGGTCATTGAGGGATTAACAAGATTTATCACGTGATCGTGACTCACTTCTATTGGCCAAAAATCGAAAGTGATGTTTGTAAATATTGTAAATCTTGTGATACTTGACAAATGGCAGGAAAACCCAATCCGAAAATACCTGAGGCTCACGTACAACCTATTTCTGCCTTTGACGAACCATTTAGCAGAATTATGATAGATTGTGTTGGTCCCTTACCTAAGAACAAGTCAGGTAACCAATACCGGTACCTGTTGATCATTATGAGTGCGTCAACAAGATTTCCAGAGAAAATTCCTTTGAGGAATATTAAATCTAAAACAATATGAAAAGCTTTGATAAAGATTTTATTTTAATATATAATTTGGCCTTCCCAATATGTCTTATCCGATCTGGGCTCAAATTTCATGTTTGGAATTTCCAGCAAGTTCTGTATGAATTTGGCATCCAACGATTCAGATGTTCTATCTATTCACCCTGAGAGCCAAGGGGCGTTAGAAAGATTTCATTAGACCTTAAAAAATATGATTCGATCATATTGTTTTGATACGGGTAAATACTGAGATAAAAGCATTCATTTACTATTGTTCGCTGTTAGGGAATCAGTTCAAGAATCTTTAGTCTTCAGTCCTGTTGAACTGGTTTTTGGACACACTGTGCATGGACCATGAAGTTGTTGAAAGAGAAACTTCTTTCCAATGAAGATACTGAAATTAATCTTCTTGATTATGTTTCCAGTTTTAAGTAGAAGTTGTCAAAGGCTTCGTAGGTTCAAAGAGCAAATATGCACTCTACTCAGTCAACAATGAAGTATAGGTATAACAAACTCAAAGGAAATGAGTTTTCAGACTGGTGATAGAGTCCTGGCTCCCTTGCCCATACCACAAAATCCTCTTTATGCCACGTATTATGGTCCCTACACAGTTAACAGGAAAGCAAATGATTTAAATTACGTCCTCAATACTTCTGGGATCGAAAACAAAAACAACTTTGTCACATAAACATGCTAAAGGTGTATATTGAAAGAGATAGCCGGGTTAAACATACAATCAATTTAGTTGTATCTGTCCCACTCCGTGAAGATTTAAATGAAGGAATATCATCGGATTCTATGATACTGAATGACAAATCTTCGAAATTCAGAAATTATGGAAAACCTGGACCAGAAACTTTCACATTTGCAAGAGGAAGAAAGAAATGAACTTAGACAGTTATTATTTGAATATGAGCACTTATTTCCAGATGCTTCTACTAGAAGAAACAAAATTTTCCATGACTTTCAAATTGTAAATTCTAAACCTATGAAACAGCACCCGTACAGGATGAACTCTTTCAAAGAGGAGTACTTGAAAAAAGAAATTCAGTATTTGCTGGATAAAGATTTCACAGAGCCCCGTAAAAGTGATTGGAGTTCACCATGTATACTGGTTCCAAAACCAGATAAATCTTTCCGTATGTTCACTGATTATAGGAAGATGAACAAATACAGATTCATTTCCATTACCAAGAATCGATGCTTGATTAGATCGGACATGCCAAGTATGTCACCAAATTTGACCCTCTGAAAGGATTTTGGCAAATTCCACTAACGGAAAGAGCAAAGGAAATTTCGTCATATGTGACACCAGATGGACTTTGTTAATATAAACTAATGCCGTTTGGGAGGAAAAGGTTGCCAAGTGCTTTTTAACGTCTCATGAATATGATTACCTCTGGTCTAGATACAGCTATTATGTCATCATCTACAACGACACCTGGAAAGAACATTTAACGACTATTCGGAAATTATTTGACAGACTCACAGATGCAAGTTTGACAATTAATTTATCCAAAAGTGAGTTTTGCTGTGCTAGTGTAACTTTTCTTTAGGACATCTTGTGGGATATGGACAAGTTAAGCCTATATATGCTAAGGTCAAGCCTATCTCTGAATTCCCTGTGCCTGTTAATAAAAAGCAACTGATGCGATTTTTAGGTAAGCCTGGATACTATCAGAAATTTAGTCCCAATTGTTCTATAATTGGTGAACCTCTGACAAATTTATCGAGTAATAAAAACAAGTTCATTTGGACTGAAAAATATCAGGAGGTTTTTGATAAGTTAAAAGCCATACTTAAAAGCGCTCTAGTTTGTACAGCTCCAAATTTCAACCAATCATTTAAACTGCCTGTTGATGTAAGTGATTTTTGGGGTTGGAGCAGTAATGATTTAAAAAAGTAAAAATAGTATTGATCATCAGTGTACTAATGTTTCTGAGAAATTAAATAAGCACCAAAGAAATTATTCAACAATGGAGAAGAAATGTTTCGCTTTTATAGTGGCATTACAAGTTTTGAAGTTTACATTAGTTCAGCTCATTCTTCGATTATTGTGTCTAGTGACCAAAACCTCCTTATTTTCATCAGCAAAATGAAAAGAAAAAATCAAAGACTGCTAAGGTGGAGTTTTTTGCTACAGGAATATAATACTGACATCAGGAACATCAACGGAAAAGATAATTTAATAGCAGATGCACTTCTCCATGCATAGAAATGTATTAGTTCATGTACACAGTGTATAATTCATAAGAGTTTGTCTTTTGTTATTAATCCACATATATAATTAATCTATGATTTATCATATAAATCTTTCTTTTTCTTTATGGGAGAAGTGGTATGTATCTTTGATTTAATTTATATTTGTTTTAATTTAATTGTCTGGTAGTTAGTTTTAATTTTTTCACATTTAATTACATGTTAAAGTAATGTAATTTAGTTTACTGGAATTTGATATTTTCTAGGCATTCGTTTGACGTTACCATATAGTGGTAAAAAGCCGAATGCTGACTTAGTTCCTGGCCATGATTCAAAATTAGTAACAGGCGAGTAAATAACTTTGTTATTTATTATTATTGTGGGATACATAGAGTGAGATCGAGACTGTATTGGAATATAGTTGACCCTCATCCGGGAATCTGTTTTGCCTCTCGAGTTATATTATAGTCTTTGTCTATAGAGAATTTATTCACTTTGGGCTTTTTACCTAGGACTGAAAGGTGTTTCGTTGTGACGTGTGTGTGTGTGTCTGTGTGTGTGTGTGTCTGTGTGTGTGATTTGGATTTTTAACGTAGCTTTAACAAATTTTCAGTCATAGCGCTACGATGTCTGCAGTGTGGCAGTTTATAGTAATGTCTAGCACTGAGGTATCATGCCGCAGACATGTATCATGATGTCCCACCCAGTCACATTATCCTGACACCAGGCCTACCAGTCCTAACACCAACCTCCTAATGCTGAACGCCAAGCGAAGAAGCTGTAATTATCATTTTTTAAAGTCATTGGTATGACTCGGCCGGAGATTGTGGCTAGTTGAGTTGAAATGTTATTTCATACAATTATTTCCCTGGAATATTTTAGTGCTCATACAGAATTCTTGAACAGAAACAATCACTGAAAGTTTAGTCGGAAATTGAAACAACGGAATATTATATTCTGTGGTGCAACAAAGAACTGCAGACACATCAGTCTTATAAAGGCTACAGTGTACGTCATCGCCTTCCATATTAGATTTTCGTGCGACTGAAACTAAAATTCACTTGAACATTTTATTACCAGCAATAATAATCCATAACTCTTGGATTATTCTTGAATTATTTTTGGATTTCATTCTGAAAACCGTAAGTTCCATTTTTTCTTCATTTTTACCTTCTTTTTCTAGGGAAATGTTTTTGTTACATTTTACAAATCTTTTTATCTTCACTCTTTCTTCGTTACAGCTTATTAGAATCTAAACACCTAACAACAACAACATGGTCCTTGAACAGCAATTGGATACGCATGTCTACAAACTCCTTGGCACTTGATGTACAAAAAGAATATGTGCAACATATATTTAATGACAAAAGCTTAATTTCCGATTCTTATGTTAACTTCAAAGGCAGTATTCATTAATGAACTTGTAACTGATCTGATTATGACATAAAAAGTAACTTCCAGATAATCATTTCCATCCCATATCAATCACTAGGCAGTTGTAATGAAAAGAAGCCTGCTTCAGATATCAGTCTGTGTATTTTCGGTTTGCGTGCACTTAAGAACATAAGAAACATCAAAATACAACCACACACACGTTAAATATCAAAATCACACACACACACACACACACACACACACACACACACACACACACAATTAAGTCTCTGTGAAATATATCTCATACATTTACTCTAGTGTGAAGCAGTTTCTCAGACACTATGGCTAGAAGAGTCATTTAACGCGGCATGTAGATGATTCGTGAGAAATAGCATGCTCATCAATCCATTATATTCAACTTGGAATTATATTCAATGTTGCAGTTATCTGTATAAGCATTTTCGTATAGTTCACTTTCTTCAACGCATAGTGAACAGTGAGTTAATTGATATATAGCTTTCTTTACAGTAAGAACTACCGTATATACTAGCATGCAATTTGACTTCAATACAACTGCCGACAGGTTTATGTTTGTGCAGACTGTTAGGAGTAATCAGTAGAACAAACAAACCTACACTCATCTCTGCCTGTGCATTATGCGACAGTAGATCAAAAAAATGTTGTTTTCGGTTTGATCAAATTTATAAGAAAGTAAATACGGTATATCATGTAGACAGAGCAACGTATTGCAATCAGATATACCTTCATTGGCGGTTTTCTTGGATTTTGTTTAGTGCGTGCTGGAGACTAGATGTAAAACAATTATTAGAATTAGAACCATAAAAATTTCATGAGAAGAAATACTGTTATCTCCAGTAATCAAATCATTCCAGAATAAATGTGTACTTTGTGATAGATCCAATAAAGAAAACCAATTTTCAATTTGTTTTTAGTTAGGACTATATGCAATGATGATATAAAATCAGTTTAATTGCTACTACATTTCCTAAATCTGTTGGAGAAACAGTTTAGCCTTTTTTAACCAAAATTGTTTATTCCTGATAAATAATATATAAAAATGACTTTCGACTAAGATTACATACCCACCGCCCCGCCTAATTAATTTCGTTCACTGTTGACATAATTTTAGAAACGGTGAAATGCACTGCTGACTTTGATTGATGAGAAACTGTGCATGCATTGAATGTGAAAATAATCCAGGTAAATTCTACAGTGCCTCTTTTGGTCTCTCTGACAAAAGATCAAGTGAGCAAATTCATCCCTTTTTCTTGCCATTCAACGCTCACTGTTCTCTTTCCATGCAATATTTTGAAAAATATTCTCGACTTAATATTGAAAACATTTGCAATGAATATTGGGGAATTAAATCACATGATCGTAAGTTAGGATAACGGACAGTGTTTAAAGGAGTATGTTTCTTTTCGAATTTTTTTTTTAAAACCTGGCACACGAGATCATTCTAGAAACCTCCGGACTGATTTTCACGATAATTATAATGGGATTATAGAATTATTCCATCTTAAATGACCAAATATTTGTACAATAGAATATCCCAAATATTCCATATGTTAAGAGAATTTGGAATTTGGAATTTACTAATTGCGAAAATAATCCACGCAACCATAAACTCTCATGAATACTGTACATTAATACGTCTGCTCCTAGTAAATGACTAATTACTCGGTTTGAGACATAGCTTCTCAACACAGACACAGACTCTCCATAATGAATAAATAATCACTATTACCTAAGATTGTTATAAACTTATAAATAAATAGGAATAACTCGTACCCAAGTTTATTTTGGTTTATTTTTTTTACAGTATCATTCAACCAAGAAGTACTTCATTTTGATTACTATGCATGGTAGTGTTTCATAACTATTTTTTGTGGAAGAGTTAGTATTCACAACAAAAATATTCTTTTTTTTTACAGAAATAGAAATGAGTTTAATTTGCTTGAAATTCTAAAATATGATCCTCTAATCTCGTATTAGTATAAAATAATAATGAACGAAGCAAACTATATGTTTGCAAGTCAGACATTGCTGGTGCTGAAGTTAACATTTAAACCGATGCCGCTAATTTTAGGCCCAGAGAGAGCATTTTTTTTTTGTCATTTCCAAATGTTAGTTTCGGGCCTCACATCATCATCTTTTCATTCGGTTTGGAAACTCACAAAAAAGTAGCAGCTGAATAAAGAGCAAACATAAACTGAGTTATAAGGTAGTTAAAGCTTGAGGTATAGGAAATATGTTTTCAACCAACATTCTTAACTGTAGTGAATATAGCATAGCAATGAACACAAATCGACCTTGTGATGTAACGAACGATTCCGAGGTCGTTTGGTCTTTCATAACAGCGATACATTTAACCTCTCCGATAAGGCAATACCAAACACACGGTGCATGCGGCACAGTTTCAAAAGTTTGGTCTCATTTTCATAAGAATAAGCTTTCCGAGCTTAATTTACAGTTTCTATAATTATAAGGCAATATTCGTCAAATAATAATAAGCGCAAATTTTAGCCGACACAGAATTGAATTCATCTACAACGGCAGACGCAATACATCTCATTGAATTTCTTATATTTCATTTCTCGAATTTAATTCCCTATATTATGTTTCATCTTTTTGATAAGGAAATCCCGGATGTCCGAGTGCTCTAAAGCGCTCGCCTTTAACGATCACAGCTATCTCAGCTATGTTCGCTTCGATCTGAGTCTCATTTATACCAATATAGAGAAATAGTTTGCATGTTGTTTCCCGTGGGTCGGTGGTTCTTACCCAACCTGAAGCTGATGTGTTGTATAGCGGAATTCGTTTTTTAAATTTTATATTGCGGCTGTACGTGGTGTACAGGATTGTTTGGGGATCGATGCGATAAGTCTGCTTTATATATTGTCTGGATCTCTATATAATTTCAGTTCATAGAAAGTCTCTCTCTCTCTCTCTCTCTCTCTCTCTCTCTCAGACCACAATCGAGGAGCGGGCATCATGTATACACGAAGTAACAATCGAGGAGCGGGCATCATGTATACACGAAGTAATTATCGCAGACATACATGTACAGATAAATATCCTCAACAGCCACGTGCATAACGAAATGCCTGCGAACTGTAGTTCAATCTTACATTTGGGTCTGATACGGTGACACATTTTATATCCACAACTGTGATTTGCATTGGCAGATCAGGATACCCAATACTGTCCTTCTTTCATGCGTATCATCTTACACATGAATGCATCTCAATGAGCCCTAACACATTTCAGAAGGAGCAGATGGAACTGGATGGAAACAATGAATCTAATTCGCGGTTCCTGATCAGAGACAAAATAAAAAAATTCGTTTCCATAAGATGTTTTAGGGACAAAAATAAATTCATTGGATGAAAATGTTGTTTTCTTAATTAAGCATGCAATATACATTTTGTTTCTAATTTTTAAAATAAAAGTCAAGAATATATTAAGTGGCATTTTAAACCAGAAAATCAACTTTAGTACCGAATTATGAAACAAGTCTGCTATTATGTCCTTGAAATGGGGTTTCACCGTGTGAAAAGTCAGAAATTGTAACTATTTACCCAATTACTACTACACTATTGAATTATCGAGTATCAGGGGTAGGTAGGCTTATCTTCTGAGTGCTGTTCGAAATTCAGTGTCCGTCTATCCCCATTTAAATATCATTGGATGAATCTTTCACCTGTACAGGATGTAACAGCCATTTAAAACCTCAGTCAAACAGACGGTACGTCAGATCCGCAAATGATGCTAATGAAGGTGTTCCGAAATATAGTTTCTTGGCCACATCGGGATGAGATCTTAGGGTAACCAGAGCCAGACTCTTATTAGCAGGTTTCTTCCGTTTTGTAGAACACTAGACACTAGCGGTGAAAGAAAAAATAGAATTATAACCACAAAACTTCATCAGGACACATCATCTCCAGGATTCACACTTGTCCGAAAATATACGACGGAGAGTCATATTGAAAAGACAAATGTACTTGGCTATTGCGCAAAACAAAAGACGAATTTCATATTGACCCCAACAATCTCTCTTAAATGTTTTGAAGAAATATTTCAGCCTTCGAAACAAAGATTATTTGTACCTGAAATTTAGTATAACTAAACGACTTTCGATTTTGACTAAAAGTATAGCAATTATGCCCCAACTCAACAGTTCACAGCTGCAGACACGATAAATCTCATGGAAGGGTTCGTCTTTCATTCTACAATTTTTAATTTCCTGTAGCTTGTCTGACCTTTGAATAAGAAACATTTGTCAGTCATACACAATACGTACTCAGTATAAATGAAAACCTTTCAATACGAATTAATTAATCATCGATACACTGTTAGATACCCTAAAATTACAAGCGTGAATGACAGAGGGGAAGATATGAGGTATATTTATATACCGATGGCGTGAAGAATAACACCCCGCAATTCAGTGCTTCGTAAAACCAATGAATAGACATTATAGTTCAAAGATTCTGAGACCTGCATCCTGCTTTGATTTGTATTCCAACGTGCAATTTTTGTTAGCATGTTACATCCGAATGCATTTTCTTGTAAGAATCACACACCAGAGCTTTTATTCTGCGAATCTAACTTTGCTCAGGTTTTTCGCTGCCTTTTTTTTTTTTTTTTTTTTTTGTTGTTGTTGTCAGAAATTACTATTTCCTTTCTTTCCATTAAATAAGGACAATGTAATAAAATAAAACATTTTCGTCATCAAAATATGTAATATTTAATGGTGTTATATAACTGCATTTGTTCTGTTACTGTTCTTTCATGTAAGCTCATTATTTATATAAACAAAGTAGACAAACTTGAAAAGGATACTAAAACTTTAGGTTCGCTAAAAGGGTGGAGGAGGGTGGGACGGGGGTGGTCTCAGAAGGGATGGGTAGAGGTAAACCGTTCTACATGCATGTTGTGTTACGACTGCATGGTGTTACGCTAAGTAACAGAAAAGAGCGAGAACTAACAGATTTAGTAAAATTAAATACGTAATATAATTCCCTATAATACAAAATTAAAATTTGAAAATAATTTATAGTATTGTAAATTAAATCCGAAACAGTCCTAAAAGTTCCATCACAATTCAAAAAGTGTAGAGTATTCCAAATTAATCCCCGTCGTGTTCCGAATGAATTCCAATCTTGAATGTGCAGATGTACCACTAGCCTAGAATAGCGTTGATGTGCTAACAGTTTTGATGTAACACGGTGATATAAACCAGAATATCATTGAATGAATTAATAATAATCCCAAAATAGAGATTTAGTCCGAAAGTATTAGTGGGCACTTTGGAATTCCAATGAGTAATTTCAAGTTAAAAAAATCCTCTCAAATTATAACTTAATACAACTAAAATTAATTAAACAAAGACTGGTTTTAAGACATGGAATGCGTAATTATGTTTATCACTACCTTTATATAAAAATTAAGACACAATAACAGATCCAGGATGATGTTCAAAACTTCACTTCTAGAACACTCATAGTTGTCAACAAGATCAGTTCTAGTACTAAACAAAATTTGAAAAACATGGCAAACATCAAGTAACCTAAGGAGAATTCTAATGTCCTAAACTCAGATCCACGTAACCACGTTTATCTCCGAGTAATAATGAGCTTAAAATATGATCTAAATTCTTATATAAGAAATGGCTATGTAATATGTTGTTTACAAAAAGATACATTGGTCAGGTAAGCCCAAACTCCCACTCAATTATGGACAAAGGTAAATCCCACAATACAAATTAAATATACATAACTGTATTAAGGCTATTATGCCAGTTGAGAATATTGTGTTGTGTTGTTGGATTTAACTCTATTTTCTGCGCAAGATAGGCCACACATGGCGGCCAATATAAGTGGTGGAGGAAGAACCCGGGAAAACACAGGTAAGAACTACCTACCCACGGGAAACTACACGCATGCTTTCTCACATACCCAATGGTAGATCCCGAGACCCGAACCCCTGCGGACATAGGTGTGATGGTAATGATCGGGAAAGGCGATAACTTTCAACCACTCGTCCACTCTTGCCTCTCTACAGACGGAATTCGTATAATTGTAGAGTTTTATTAGTGAAACTGAAGCCCCTGAAGTACCTGTCTGTTATTTCATTAAAAATGGAATTCTTATAACAATATGGAGACCTCCCGAGGTACCTGCTGATGATGAGTAATCAGCGAACTATCAATTGGTATTCCAAAATCTTACAGGCAGGAAATACTTGGACTGGCCCATGAAACTCTTTATGCTGGTCATTTAGGGATTAACAAGACTTATCACAAGATCTTGACTCACTTCTATTGACCAAACATCAAATGTGATGTTTGTAAATACTGTAGATCTTGTGATACTTGTCAAATGGTAGGAAAACCTAACCAGAAAGTACCTAATTCTCACCTACAACCAATCCCTGCCTTTGACAAACCATTTTGTAAAAGTATGGTAGATTGTGTTGGTCCCTTACCTAAGACCAAGTCTGGTAACCAATACATGTTGATCATTATGAGTGCGTCAACAAGATTTCCAGAGGAATTTCCTTTGAGGAATACTAAATCTAAAACAATAGTAAAAGCTTTGATAAAGTTTTTATTTTACTTAATTTAGCCTTCCCAAATCTGTTCAATCTGATCAACGCTCAACTTTCATGTCTGGAATTTTCCAGCAAGTTATGTACGAATTAGGCATCCAACAATTCAAATGTTCTACCTATCACCCTGAGAGCCAAGGGCGTTAGAAAGATTTCATTAGACTTTAAACAATATGATTCAATCATATTATTTTGATACGGGTAAAGATTGAGATGAAGGTATTCATTTACTATTAATTGCTGTTATGGAAACATTCACGAATCTTTAGGTTTCAGTCCATTTGAACTGGTTTTTGGACACACTGTGCATGGACCATTGAAGTTGTTGAAAGAGAATCTTCTTTCCAATGAAGATATTGAAATTAATCTTAATTATGTTTCCAATTGTAAATTTAAGTTGTCAAAGGCTTGAGAGGTTGAAAGAGCAAATATGCACTCTACTCAATCAACAATGAAGTTTAGATATGATATAATTTAAAAGAAAATGAGTTTTCAGCCTGGTGATAGAGTCCTGGCTCTCTTGCCCATACCACAAAATCCTCTGCAGGCCACGTATTATCGTCCCTACACAGTTGACAGGAAAGTAAATGATTTAAATTACATCCTAAATACTCCTAGGGTCGAAAACAAAAACAACTTTGCCACTTAAGCATGCTAAAGGCGTATATTGAAAGAGATAGCTGGGTTAAACATTCAATCAATTTAGATGTACCTGTCCCACTCAGTTAAGATTGAAGTGAAGGAATATGATATCGAATGACAAATCTTCGAAATTCATAAATTATGCAAGATCTGGACCAGAAACTTTCACACTTACAAGAGTAAGAAAGAAATGAACTTAGACAGTTATTATTTGAATATGAGCACTTATTTCCAGATGTTCCTACGAGAACAAACGCAATTTTTCATGACGTTGAAATTGTAAATTCCAAACCTGCGAAACAACACCAGTACAGGATGAACCCTCTCAAACAGGAATACTTGAAAAACGAAATTCAGTATTTGCTGGGGAATGATTTCATAGAGCCCAGTAAAAGTGATTGCAGTTTACCATATATACTTGTTCCGAAAGCAGATAAAACCTTCCGTATGTGCACTGATTATAGGAAGGTAAACAGTGTGACTAAAACAGCTTCATTTCCATTACCAAGAATCGATGACTGTATTGATAAGATCGGAAACACCAAATATGTCACCAAATTTGACCTTCTGAAAGGATTTTGGCACATTCCACAAACGAAAAGAGCAAAGGAAATTTCGTCACATGTGACTCCAGATGGACTTTATCAATATAAAGTGATGCCGTTTGGGAGGAAAGGGTCGCCAAGTGATTTTTAACGTCTCATGAATATGATTACAGTGATTATGTCATCATCTACAAAAACACGTGGAAAGAACATTTAGAGACTATTCGAAAATTCTTTGACAGACTCACAAATGCAAGTTTAACAATTAATTTATCAAAAGGTGAGTTCTGCTTTGCTAGTGTACCTTTGTTAGGACATATCGTGGGACATGGACTAGTTAAACCCATAGATGCTATGGTCAAGCCTATCTCTGAATTCCATGTACCTGTTAATAAAAAGCAACTGATGTGATTTTTAGGTATGGCTGGATAATATCGGAAATTTTGTTCCAATTTTTCTATAATTGCTGAACTTCTGACAAATTTATTGAGTAAGAAAAAGAAGTTCCTTTGGACTTAAAAATGTCAGAAAGTTTTTGATAAGTTAAAAGCCTTACTTAAAAGCGCGGCAGTTCTTACAGCTCCAATAAGCCAATCATTTAAACTGCATGTTGATGCACCTGATGTTAGAGTTGGAGCAATATTGGTTCAAGAAGATAAAAATGGTGTTGATCTACCAGTGTGAAATTAAAAAAGCACCAAAAAAAAATACTCAACAATCGAGAAGGAATGTTTGGCTTTGATACTGACATTACAACATTTTGACATTTACATTAATTCAGCTCCTTCTTCGATTATTGTGTTTAATGACCACAACCACTTTACTTTCATCGGCAAAATAAACAATAAAAATCAAAGACTACTAAGGTGACGTTTTTTGCTACAGGAATATGATCTTGACATCAAGAGCATCAAGGGAAAAGAATTTTTAATAGCAGATGCACTTTTCCATTCATACAAATGTATTTATTCACGTACACTGTGTATAAGTCATAAGAGTTCTTCTTCTGTTTTGGAGCATGCTGTATAATTAATCTCTGATAAAAAGAAACCTTTATCATATAAATCTGTTTTTATTCTTTATGTGGGAAGTGTTATGTGTCTTTGGTTTAATTTATAATTGATTTAATTTAATTGTCTGTTTGTAAGTTTTATTTTTTTAAATTTTATTACTTAGTATATTAATGTAATTTTTGTTTACTGGAATTTGATATTTTCCAGAGATTAGTTTGAGGTTGCCGTTTAATCGTAAACACCTAATGCTGACCTAGTTCCTGACCATGATTCAAAATTAGAAACAGGTGAGCAAACAACTTCTTTTTTTAAAATTTATTATTATTGTGCGATAAATATAGTGAGATCGAGGCTGTACTGGAATAGAGTTGACCCTCATCCGGGAATTTGTTTTGCCTCTCGAGTTAAATTATAACCTTTGTCTATAGAGAATTTGGTCATTTTGGGCTTTTTACCGAGGGCTAAAAAGTGTTTCGTTGTGACTAGTTGAGTTGAAATTTTATTTCATGGAATTATTAACTGTTTGTTCTGGAATATTTTAGTGCTCATACATAATTCTTGAACAATATATGCAACATATATTTCACGACAAAAGCTATATTTCCGAACATTATTTTAACTTTAAAAGCAGTATTCATCCATGAACTTGTAACTGAGCTTTTTTGACATAAATAAGGATCGTCCAGATAATCGTTTCCATGCCACATTAATCAACAGGCAGTTGTAATGAAAAGAAGCCTGCTTCAGAAATCAGTATGTGTATGATCGGTTTGCGCGCACGTAAGAACATAAGAAACGTCAAATACAACTATAAACCTCTTATGATGGAACATTGCCGTTGCAAAAATCTTGCTAATTTCCGGACTAGGTTGTGTACAAAAGGCAAACGGAAAACAAACTACGATTGAAAATGTCGCTAACGTACTAATGTTATGTATGTTTAACAAAGGCGAAAAATTATTTTAAAAAGTATTTCAGAGATTACGTCACTGAGCATTTCCGCAGAGATTAAAATCAAATACTCAATTATTTTCCATGAGTTTTATGTATATTTAATTTGCACTTTTGTTAGGCTTGTTCAATTCATTATATGCTATCGATAATTGTATTTCGGACTTGACCTTTTCCGAAATCAAGTTCATCTTGTTCCTGACTAGAGACACTGATATTCTGATTTTAGTAAACAAGTAATACATAACTAATATTTTCTTTAGGACTATTATCTATAAAAGTAAACATATTAATTAGGGTCATAGTCATGGTTATTGGAATTCACCAATAAAAATAATTAGCCTACTGATGCTTATCGCATTCTATATTATTAGTTTTGCAACACATTGTTCTAAAATGGAAAGTTTCATTTAGCTATGATATTTACGGAAAACGTTAATTCTGACCTAGGTCAAGTTGATGACTTTTTAATCTTGTTTATCTAATATTATTCATTTTTTTTATTTAATATCTTTATGAAGCATCAGTCTCATTGTTGTGTTCTGTATTTGATTTAGGTTGAATTCATTTGTTCATATTATTTATTCACTTGAAATACAAAGTGCTCAATAATAACATTCTTGGACTGGACCAAGAGGTTGGAATTATAGTGAATTCAAACAATGATATTTTGGATTATGTTTAGGTGAATCATCAAAAGACTGTTAGTACATTGTCACACTTCAGGCCATTGATACACTGGTACCTTTGAGACTACAGAACAATTAACACCTTCAGCGTTTGATCTTATTTGGAATACCACTAGAAATTAATTACAACTGTATTCATTAGGACTAGTGATAAAACTTTCTGGACTATTCAGGATTTATTTGGCAAGACTGTCGTTTTAAAATTTTCACTTTGTAGTCAAGAGAAATAAATAATTTGTTGAATTTTACAAAACGTTTTGGTTGTCGCGCTTGTCTATTACTTAATTCAAGAAAATAGAGTGAGAAGGTAAACTACTTATGATTCTACAACAACATTCTTTAAACTAGTTTTCATCTTTCTTTTTCATTCCTCATATTGCACAGGAATTCCGTCTTTGGATTGTTGTTGATTATACGCACGTGCTTTCAACATTGAGTTTAGGATTTACGTTTAGGTATTTTCTCAGACACTATAGATTATAGTGTTCAGTGATTTTGTATGTAGATGCTTTGTTGTTGTTGTTGTTGTAGGGTTTGACGCCATTTTTCAGCACACGATAGGCTATTCACGGTGGCCAGTATTAATGGTGGAGGAAGAACCCGGGAAAACCACGGAAAAAACCACCGACCCACGAGAAGCTTTCTCACATACCCACATTGGCTGAATCCGAGACTCGAACCCACGCAGACAGAGGTGAGATGGCAGTGATCCATAACGGAGAGCGCTTTAGACCACTCGGGGCCCCCTAGATGCTTCGTACGGTGTATTATAGCCATAAGTGACAAAGAAGTCACTGTGAACTATATTACATGGTTTAACAATTTGCATTAAGCTTTGTTACTTTAGGTTAATGTTTGGATTTTTCTTAGTTTCTTACTGCTTGCATCTTCATGTAACTTGGGATAACAATGCATCACGAGGAGTACAAAGAGCTTCAGTCCACATTAGTCACTGAGACCTATATGTTCCAACAAAGTGACCTGCAAGAACTTTGCGTTAAGCTAGGTTTTCTTGACACTACTGCCTTTTATATGTCGATGCGTCTTGAAGAATACTATATCTTGGCCGAGTGATACCAAAGACTTATACAAATGGTACTAGCAGTTGCTCGCTTGACCCTCAGCATTAAGAAGCTAGTGTTAGGACTGGTCGGCCTGATGTCAAGATAATGTGACTGGATGGAACATCATGCTACATGTCTGCGGCATGATGCCCCAGTGCTAGACAATACTATAAGCTGCCATACTGTAGACATCGCCGCGAGTTTTTTTTTTCAAGCTACGTTAAATATCAAAATCAAGCACACACACACACACACACACACACACACACACACAATTAAGTCTCTGTGAAATATATCTCATACATTTACTCTAGTGTGAAACAGTTTCTCACACACTATGGCTAGAAGAGTCATTTAACGTGGCATGTAGATGATTCGTGAGAAATAGCATGATCATCAATCCATTATATTTGATTCTGAACTATATTTCATGTTGCAGTGATCTGTATAAGCATTTACGTATAGTTCAGTTTCTTCGACGCATTGTGATCAGTGAATTGATCTGATACATAGCTTTCTTTACACTAAGAACTACTGTATATACTAGCTTGCAATCTGGCTTCAGGACAACTGCCGACAGGTCTAGGTATGTGCAGTCTGTTGGAACTAATCAGTAGAACAAACAAACCTACACCCATGTCCGTCCGTGCATTATGTGACAGTAAATCGAAAATTGTTGTTTTCGGTTTGATCAAATGTATAAGAAAGTAAATACGGTATATCATGTAGACAAAGCAACGTATTGCAATCAGATATACCATCATTGGCGGTATTCTTGGATCTTGTTTACTATAAAAATTATTAGAATTAGAACCATAAAAATTTCATTAGAAGAAATACTGTCATCTCCAGTAATCAAAGTTTTCCAGAACAAATGTGTACTTTGTGATAGCTCCAATAAAGAAAACCAATTAACAATTTGTTTTTAGCTAGGACTAAATTCAATGATCATATAAAATCAGTTTAATCGCTACTACATTTCTTAAATCTGTTGGAGAAACAGTTTCGCCTTTTTTTGAAACCAAAGTTTTTGTTCCTGATAAATAATATATAAAAATGACTTTCGATTAAGATTACATACACCACGACCCCAGCGTAACCAAATTCATTCACTGTTGACATAATTTTAGAAACGGTGTGAAATGCACTGCTGACTTTGCATGATGAGAAACTGTGTATGCATTGAATGTGAAAATAATCCATGTAAATTCTACAGTGTCTCTTTTGGTCTCTCTGACAAAATATCAAGTGAGCAAATTCATCCCTTTTTCTTGCCATTCAACGCTCACTGTTCTCGTTCCATGCAATATTTTTAAAAAATATTCTCGACTTAATATTGAAAACATTTGCAATGAATATTGGGGAATTAAATCATATGATGATAAGTTAGGATAACGGACATTGTTTAAAGGAGTATGTTTCTTTTCGAATTGTTTTCAAAACATGGCACACGAGATTATTCTAGAAACTGCCCGACTGATTTTCACGATAATTATAATGGGATTATAGAATTATTTCATCTTAAATGACCAAATATTTGTACATTAGAATATCCTAAATATTCCATATGTTAAGAGAATTTGGAATTTGGAATTTACTAATTGCGAAAATATTCCACGCAACCCTGAAGTCTCGTGAAGAATGTACATTAATACGTCTGCTCCTAGTAAATGACTAATTACACAGTTTGAGACATAGCTTCTCAACACAGACACAGACTCTCCATAATGAATAAATAATCACTCTTACCTAAGATTGTTATAAACTTATAAATAAATAGGAATAACTCGTACCCAAGTTTGTTTTGGTTTATTTTTTTACAGTATCATTCAACCATGAAGTACTTCGTTTTGATTACTATGCATGGTAGTGTTTCATAACTATTCATTATGTAATGTAGTTTGTATTCACACAAAAGTATTCTTTTTTTTTTTTTACAGAAATAGAAACGAATTTATCTACTTGCAGTTCTAAAATATGGTCCTCTAATCTCTGTATTAGTATAACATAATAATCAACGAAGCAGACAGTAGTGAGATGGCAGTGATCCGTAACGGAGAGCGCTTTAGACCACTCGGCCACTCGGGGCCCCAGGAGTATATGGAACTTGATGGAAACGATGAATCTTACTCGCGGTTCCTGATCAGAGACAAATTAATAAAATTCATTTCCATAAGATGGTTTTTTTTTGAAAAATAAATAAAAAATTCATTGGATGAAAATGTTGTTTCCTTAATCAAGCATGCAATATACATTTTGTTTCTAATTTTTAAAATAAAAGTCAAAAATATATTAAGTGGCATTTTAACCCAGAAAATCAGCTTTAGTACCTAATCATGAACAAGTCATGTGTTAATTCAGGACAAAAATTAAGTCTGCTATTATGTCCTTGAAAAAGGGTTTCACCGTATGAAAAGTCAGAAATTGTAACTATTTACCCAATTACTACTACACTATTGAATTATCGAGTATCAGGGTTAGGTAGGCGTATGTTCTGAGTGCTGTTCGAAATTCAGTGTCCGTCTATCCCCATTTAAATATCATTGGATGAATCTTTCACCTGTTCAGGATGTAACAGCCATTTGAAACCTCAGTCAAACAGACGATCCGCAAATGATCCTAATGAAGGGGTTCCGAAATATAGTTTCTTGACCCCATTGGTATGCGATATTAGGGTAAATGGAGCCAGACACTTATCAGCAGGTTTCTTCCATTTTTCCTTTCACTAACGGTGAAAGAAAAAATAGAATTATAACCACAAAACTTCATCAGGACACATCATCTCCAGGATTCACACTTGTCCGAAAATATACGACGGAGAGTCATATTGAAAAGACAAATGTACTTGGCTAGTGCGCAAAACAAAAGACGAATTTCATATTGACCCCAACAATCTCTCTTAAATGTTTTGAAGAAATATTTCAGCCTTCGAAACAAAGATTATTTGTACCTGAAATTTAGTATAACTAAATGACTTTCGATTTTGACTAAAAGTATAGCAATTATGCCCCAACTCAACAGTTCACAGCTGCAGACACGATAAATCTCATGGAAGGGTTCGTCTTTCATTCTACAATTTTTAATTTCCTGTAGCTTGTCTGACCTTTGAATAAGAAACATTTGTCAGTCATACACAACATGTACTCAGTGTAAATGAAAACCTTTCAATACGAATTAATTAATCATCGATACACTGTTAGATACCCTAAAATTACAAGCGTGAATGACAGAGGGGAAGATATGAGGTATATTTATATACCGATGGCGTGAAGAATAACACCCCGCAATTCAGTGCTTCGTAAAACCAATGAATAGACATTATAATTCAAAGATTCTGAGACCTGCATCCTGCTTTGATTTGTATTCCAACGTGCAATTTTTGTTAGCATGTTACATCCGAATGCATTTTCTTGTAAGAATCAAATACCAAAGCTTATTTCTGCGAATCTAGCCTTGCTCGGGGTTTTTCGCGGCCTTTTTTTGCTTTTTTTGTTGTTGTCAGAAATCACTATTTCCTTCCTTTCCATTAAATAAAGAAAATGTAATAAAATAAAACACTTTCGCCATCAAAATATGTAACATTTAATGGTGTTATATAACTGTATTTGTTCTGTTACTGTTCTTTCATGTAAGCTCATTATTTATATAAACAAAGTAGACAAACTTGAAAAGGATACTAAAACTTTAGGTTCGCTAAAAGGGTGGAGGAGGGTGGGACGGGGGTGGTCTCAGAAGGGATGGGTAGAGGTAAACCGTTCTACATGTATGTTGTGTTACGACTGCATGGTGTTACGCTAAGTAACAGAAAAAAGCGAAAACTAACCGGTTTAATAAAATTAAATGCATAATATATTTCCCTGGATACAAAATGAAAATTTGAAAAATAATTTACAGTATTGTAAATTAAATCCGAAACAGTCATGCAAGTTCCATCACAATTCAAAAAGTGTAGGTATTCCAAATTAATTCCCGTCGTGTTCCGAATGAATTCCAATCTTGAATGTGCTGATGTAACACTAGCCTAGAATAGTGTTGATATGCCAACAGTTTTGATGTAACACACATAATCCAGAATATCCTTGAATGAATTAATAATAATCCCAAAATAGAGATTTAGTCCGAAAGTATTAGTGGACACTTTGGAATTCCAATGAATAATTTTAATAAAAATATCCTCTCAAATTATAATTTAATACAACTAAAACTGATTCTACTAAGACTGGTTTTAAGGCATGGAATGCGTAATTATGTTTATCACTACCTTTATATATAAAAAAAC
The DNA here is from genome assembly GCA_028554795.2 of Sinohyriopsis cumingii. NCBI lineage: Eukaryota > Metazoa > Mollusca > Bivalvia > Unionida > Unionidae > Sinohyriopsis > Sinohyriopsis cumingii. The sequence continues at coordinate 21,135,145 of CM068841.1, read as the reverse complement.
TAAGACACAATAACAGATCCAGGATGATGTTCAAAAGTTCACTTCTAGAACCCTCTTAGTTGTCAACAATACCAGGTCTATTACTAAAATGTTTTTGAAAAACATGGCAAACATCAAGTACACCAGGTTTAACTTAAGGAGAATACCAATGTCCTAAACTCAGATCCACGTAACCACGTTTATCTCCGAGTAATAATGATCTTAAAATATGATCGAAAGTCTTAGAAAAGAAATGGCTATGTAACATTGGTCAGGTAAGCCCAAATTCCTACTCTCAATTATGGACAAAGGTAAATCACACAATACAAATTAAATATACATAACTGTGTTAAGTCGATTATACCAGTTGAGAATATTGTGTTGTTTTGTTGGATTTAACGCCATTTTCACTCAAGATAGGCTACACATGGCGGCCAGTATAACAGGTGGAAGAAGAACCCGGGAAAACCCAGGTAAGAACTACCTACCCACGGGAACCTAAACCCAAGCTTTCTCACATATCCATTGGTAGAGCCCGGGACTCGAACCCCTGCGGACAGAGGTGAGATGGCAATGATCGGAAAAGGTGATAACTTTGAACCACTCGTCGACTCTTGCCTCTCTACAGACGGAATTCATATAATTATCGAGTTTTATTTTGAATGTATGAATAGCCACACCCATACACTACAGATAATACATTAAGCTCTATCTACAGTCTAGGTATATTTAAGCCACCGTATTTTGACCCTGCACGATTTAATATTTTTTATCCGTCTTAGTGTGAACCGTAATTGGGTTACTTCTGTACCACCCTTTGAGTCAGACATAAGGGCATTGATGGAAGACTGGATCGCGGTGCCCATCCTTTTCCCGCATTTCGACACAGTGGACAGTTTGCAAACTCCAGAGGGAAGCCTTATGGACATCAATGTGCTTGATATTAAGACCATAGGTGATAAAGTAATCTACGTGGAAAGGAGGGGTTGATCATGCCATGCATAGCTAGACCGATCATATATACCTCTGGAAGCAAGGGAGAATAAATTCACCTGGGTGGGGGGGGGGTAGCTTCAGAGGAGATCACGATTTATAAAATAACTTTTACACAAATTTTAAAATAGTCTTTACACAACAAGAAGAGACCCCGTATACACAAACGGGAAGATAGCTTGTAAATATTCCAACGAACTTTAGACTAACTACTTACCTTTTTTACAACATGAAATAAATGTTTGAAATTAAAATAAGAAATTGCGATGTGATGCACTTCTCTTTCTAGTGCGTAAATTCAAACTTAGATCACGGCAACGTAGGTCGTGCATGGTCAGTCTTCCGAAGAAGCCCATAAAAGAATCTTAAAGTTGACTTTTCAAAATCAGATCAGACGATTGGAGTTGTATTGGGTTATATAAAAACACTCAGATATCAGAGCTTCATCCCCACTCACATTAACTTTGTCGTCTGGAGATTATAATAGAAGATCGCTGATTAATATCATGAATTTAGTAACACAATTAAAAAGTAATTTTTTTATCAAGTTTGACCAAATGCAATAAGAGCATCATTGCTTCATATTTGCTCAGACATACGTATTTATAAATTATGGATAAACGTATGCACCAAATCATTTCCACTTTTGAGATGCTTTCTTGCAAGTATTGTAAGACGATAGAAACTTTTTTGTGTGCCCTGACCAGGCATCTCCATGCGTCATTTTCATGTCTCTACATTGGATCAGGCAACCTAAGGTCAGGTCTCTTTAGATATAATAATAATAATAATAATAATAATAATAATGAGGACTTTGTATAGAGCCTAATCTTTAGAAGCTCTAAGCGTTTTACAACATTAGACGACACCTATAAGATAAAAAACATACATAATGATATGATTACAAAAACAAAGACCATGAAATTAGAAAACATAAAAAACATGCTGAGAATATTTAAGATAGGAAACATTATTAGGTCTTTAAGTTTGTTCTTGCAGTCGAAATAAGTGAGTTTTGAGAGCACTCTTTAATAGGATCACTGTGTCTTTGTGTCTAAGTTCAGTGGGCAATTCATTCCACGTTGCTGGGCCCTGGTATGCAAAAGCACGCTGTCCATATGACTTTGTTTTCATAGTGGGAATAATGAGTATACGATTGTCAGAAGAGGAGCGTAAGTATCTTGCTGGTGTGTACACATGGGTGAGGTCAGATAGGTATGTTGGACTAGAGTCCGTCAGTGAAACGTAGCACAGAGAACAAATTTTGTGTTTGATTCTGGATCGAATGGATAGCCAGTGTAGGGTACAGAACAGCGGGGAGGTGTGCTCTGATCGTGTTACTCTAAGTATGATCCGAGCAGCTGTATTTTGAACATTTTGAAGTTTCTGGAGTAGATATTGAGATGAACCAGACAGAATTGAGTTACAATGTTCCAGTCTTGAAAGCACTAATGAAGACACAAGTGTATTAGTGACATCAACTGAAAGATATTTGCGAATGGAGCTGATGCGTCTCTGATCAAGATATGCAGCCTTGCATATGTTCATGACATGTTGGTGCAATGAGAGAGAACTGTCCAGAGTAACACCTAGGTTTCGTACTGATTGTGTGAATTTAATGTTGGTGTTGCTGATATTTATTGTTTGAGGTAAAGGATGTGAATGAGAAAGTCTTTGTATTGTGATCAGAATGGCCTCAGTTTTACCATCATTCATCTGCAGCTTGTTACATGTCATCCATGATTTCACATCAGAAATGTACCTCTCTACACCTTGGATGGTAGCATCAACTTCAGTTGGGTGGCTAGATTTGTATATTTGGGTCTCGCCAGCGTACAATTGGTGAGACACTGGATGATGATCTATGACACATGAGAACGGCTGAGTGTATAGAATGAAGAGAACAGGTCCAAGAACAGACCCCTGTGGAACACCACAACATAGTTCATCTGGGTTGGAGTGTATTCCATTTGCAGACACAATTTGTGTCCTGTTGACCAAGTAGGACTTCAATCACAGTAAGGCTGTATCATGAATGCCAAATTCATGCTGGAGACGGTGAAGTAATATATCATGGTCTATTGTGTCAAATGCTGCAGACAAATCAAGGAGGGTGAGGACTGTAATCTTTCCGCTATCCAACGCAGAGAGAATGTCATTAACTACTTTTAGAAGAGTAGTTTCAGTACTGTGGCAAGGGCGATATGCAGATTGTACATTGCTAAAAAGACTGTTTAAATTCAGATGAGATACAAGCTGGGATAGAACAACACTTTCTAAGATTTTTTTATATGAATGGGAGATTAGAAACTGGGCGGTAGTTCTTTAAATCGTTATGGTCTAGTGTTGGTTTCTTCAGCACAGACTTTACAATGGCAGGTTTGAAAAATGATGGGAATTCTCCGGATGAGAGAGAGGTATTAATAACATCAGTTAGTGAAGGCAATACTGGATCTAAGTACTCAAGCAGCAGTGATGTTGGAATTAGATCAGGTTCACATGACTTTGGTGCACTCTTCATCAGGATTGTACGTACTAAATCAATAGAGATAGGTTCAAATGCTGTTAATGGTTGCCGCTCAAATTCTGTATCCCAACTGTATGGTGACGACGAGTCAATTGAAATTGTGGTGTCAAGCTTATCTCTGATGGTTTGTACTTTGTCACGGAAGAAATTTGCAAACAAGTCCGGAAGGTCGACTGGAGAGAAGGTAGCTGGAAGTGGTGTAGATTTGTTCCTTGACATTAGCTTGTTAGTAATCTTGAAGAGCTCTTTGCAGCTGGAAATTTCCATGATCTTAGTAGTGTAGTGGGCTGATTTCGCTGCATGGACTATATTTGTGACATTCTTCTTAACGGCTTCATACATTTGCTTATGAATAGTGAGTCTGGTGGAAAGCCAAATCCTCTCAGCTTTACGGCGGTCTCTTTTAGCAGTGCGACGCTGGTCTCTAACACTGCTATACCATGGAGAGCACTTTTGAATTGATACTCTGCACTTGGTAGCTGGGTCATGTTTGTCGAGCAATGAACGCAGGCAGTTATCGAGTTGTTCTGCTGTAGGAGGTAAGCAAGTTGTTAGGTTTGCTTGGATGTCATGCATTAGTTTGGTTCTATTTATTATACGGAGGTTTCTCTTAGTAGCTGATAAAGGTGGAGGGTTAGGGACTGATACGTCAAGATGGCATATAATGCAGAGGTGATCTGATGCAAGTTCATGGGATACCAGGGAGGAACGTAGAATATTATCATCAGGTCTATGAAGAATCCAGTCTAAAATGTGACCATGTCTATGGGTGGGTTGGTTAACTGACTGTTTGAGTTTGAAACCATAGATGGAATCTAGGAGTTTTGATGTGTTTGGGTTTCCGGGACAGTCAAAGTGAAAGTTGAAATCTCCAAGCAGAATCAGGTTGCCACCTATCGAATTTCCATACTCCAGGAGATTCGGAAACTGCTCCAAAAAGAGAGATTCAGTCAGCTTGTTTTTTCTTCTAAGAGGAGTGCGGTATAGGCAGAAAAAATGGACTGACATTTGTTCCAGTGTGAGTGTGGTTTGGACTAGTTCAAACGATGTGTGCTCGAAATTGAATGTTGTGGTGTGGTTAAGACGTTTGATCATAGAGTTCTTTGTGATGACAGCAATTCCACCTCCGCGAGAGTTACGGGGGAACGACTTGATGGAGTAATCAGTGGTTGTCAGATCTGCACACTTGGGCTCATCGCCTGATGTTTTTAGCCATGTTTCTGTCAGGAAAAAGACGTCAATATTCTGGTCGTTGCTAAAATTAACTATTTCTGTGCGCTTTTCCGGTGGTCCTACTGGCTGGGCATTGAATAATGCAATACGCAGAAGTATGTCTTGGATAGTTGACACAAAGGATGAAGAATTAATAGGGATTTGAATTAGGTTATCTAAATTAACGGTCGAATTTTTAAATTAAGGGAGATAACTGGAATTCTTCTTCCTGTTCTACGCCGGCCAGCTTTGAAACAGCGTTTCTTTTTTCGCTTCTGTTTACATTTAGGTAATGATGAATGTAGCCCCGTTTCTTTTAGTCTAGAGCACAATGTAGTGTGGAGAGCCAAGGAGTGGTCATTTAAAGCAATTAATGAGGGTCCATCATAGCATAAACGGGTTGACTGGCGAGTATCACGTGATGGCGGTTTGTTAAATAACAAGTGAAGTTGTAGCAGTAGAGCAAGACAGCTGAGAAAAAGTCTAATTGTTCTCGTTTCCAAAACAAGGACATGAAGAAACACATACGAACTGAACAGCCAATACAGAATGAACACAATAACGTAGACGAAGACAGACAACAAGCACAAATATCATGAAAACGGCACAAACATCGGAACAGCTGCTTCAAGCCGGTTAAGCGATAGCGGTCATCTTGATCCATATATCAATATCTACCTCGGTTCATGTATTTTCAGTGTCCACCTTTGATCAAGCAACATTTTGAGTTTATCAAGGATCAGACACTTCCAGGTATCCACCCAATATCAGACATTTTCACGTGTCAACAGAGAACGAGACATCTTCAGCTGCCTACCTAGAATCAGGCCTGTTCAACAATTTGCATACGACCAGACATCCTCGGGTCTCTACCTATAATAGGCCTATTCGGGCATCTACCCAAGTTTAGGTATCTTCAGATGGTTCCCTATGATCAGTTATCTTCAGGTGTATACCTAAGATACAAGTATTTTATGTACTTACATAGGATCAGACACCATCACATGTCTATTTAAGATTAGGCATTTTCATGTGTCTTCATAGGATTAGACATCTTCATGTTTCTATCTAGTGTGACGTGCTTAGGCTCTAATAAACAGTAGGAGTGAAAACAACATTCTTTTTTAAAATTTAACAAATAATTTATATCCCTGAAATAAGTCTGTAAAAATTAAAAAAAGGAGAAGAACTTACGATTTAAAGAATCAAATCCAAAAATAATCCAAGAATAATCCACGAATTAAATTGCAAATGTCCTAGTAACAAATGTTCTAACAATTTCAAGTTCGAATCCTGATGGATAATCCAAGATTGATGACGATGACGTATACTGTAATCTGTACTGTGTTGTTTTGTACAGTTCCTTGTAGAAATACAAATAATGACAATCCGGTGTTGGAAATCCAAATTAAATCTGTAAGCAATGTCTTTCCAAAATTTCTGTGTGAGCACTCCTCAAAATATTTCCAGAGAAAAAAAGAATTAATCCTTTTAAAATCCAACTTATCTGAAGAAAATTATAATTCAAAATCTGGCTACAACAAAATAACTTGACATCAGTGTAAAAAGCCCAAACTCAGAAATCTTTCTATACTCATCTCTATTAAAACTAACAAATGCGCAATAATGGAAAAACCGGAATTGTGAAACACAGGGCCACGTGACCGTGTTTACATATAAAAAATAACGTACACAGAATATGGCCTTGATTAGACCAATGATTTTACTCCGAGAATAAAAATTTTAAAAAATTGGTTACATTTTAAATCATTACCTCGACAACAACCAGTCATTTTAAAATAAAAATAGAACTTATTTCCGTGGTTGCTACTAATTTTGAATAAGGTCAGGATCTAGGTCAACACCTGATGTTAACTTAAGAATGATTCAGGTCAACTGATTTTCTGGAAATATAACATCTCCAGTGAACAAAGTTACATTATAATAGCAAATAATAGAATAAAAAATGTAAACCTCACAAACGAACACTAGAAGTAGACCTCTTCATGTGTAAGCTGATGATCAGACATTTCCAAGTGACTGCCTATGATCATTCATTGTCGCGTTTCTGTTTAGTATCCGGTATCTTTGTGTGTCTATATAGGATCATATTCAGCCATTTTTTCAATATGACAACATAACAAAAGCAACATGTGTATCACACTTCAGGGCCATTCAGCAATAATAATAGCTATGTAGTCATTTGTTATTTGTCATATGCTTTACGCAGCACAAAGATATTAAAACCGCCTCATTAATGCACTAATAACATGAAATATATAATAAGAGCACACACATACAAATGTCAAACCAATTATTCAGATCTATTAGATGCTAACGATCGGCAAGAAGGAAAATTCACCTCCTTTCTTTAGGAGCTAGAATGAAATTAAATTTGATATATAGGTGAGCTAGAGTCGAAATAAATGATAACTTAGTAAATGATAACACAATAAATGATAACTCATTTGGGTCTCCTGTTGATCAATGACATTAATTATTTATCTAGTTTGTATAGTAAACTTTGTTCAAAGCATCGTCCAGAGATCTGCCCACTTTCTGAAACCGATAGAATGTATTGTTGTCGTAATAATTGACGTTTTGCCCTGCAGCATGTATTTAAAAGCTTCTGCACCTGTCAAGTCTCCAATTATAGTCGTATTGAAACCAACAAACATCAGAATCTTGATGAAAGCTTTGATACAGAAATAAACTGATGGCAGCAAAGGAGAGAGGTTCAAGATTTCTTTACGTACTAATCGATGCATACAGTATAGTGTCAACTTCCAATGCAAATATTATAGTGTCAACTTCAGAATTTATATTCGTAAATATCGAAATGAGACTTTTACACCTTTTTGTAAGCATTATCTTGTTGAAAAGAAAGGTCAGCTTTTGCAGAATTCATAGAGTGTGAACGATTGACGTTAGTACACGATGTTTACATGAACTCCAGGGCCAATACGTGGTCACATACGGCTTGGATATTACAACTGGAAAGTGATGTGTTTAACTTTTTTTATATTTTCTTTATAGATACAAACGGAGGGTTGAGTTTTAATGTCAAAGCTGGTAACATATCTATTATGTGCGCGTGCAAATCGAGTTCGCTAGATCTACTACCGGCTTGAAGACCAGGCTATAAGGACAAAACAGGTTTATATAGCGGCAAGGGTTGCACTTGTATAAGTGATAATTACACGTCATACCAAACAATACTTAGAGCGAGCTTTTTTTGTTTCTTCTCTTGAGACGTGTGAAATTTTTAATTAGTTAAATCATTCATTATTTTGTTATATCATGTTCGTTTTGATGTATTCCTGGTCCATTATAAAATAGCACATTTCTTATCGATTTATCTCGTTCGAGATGTGTTCAGTATGGAATTACTTCAAGAACGTATGTGTTGTTTGTAGTATATTTCATGGTAAATTCTGCAAGCTTCTGCCAGAGATAAAACCAGTGTACTGACCCATATCCATTGACCAAACATCGGTCACCTAAGAAAGTGACCTTAGAAAGTAAATTTTGTTGGTGCACGGTTCGTTAAGCAAGATTTCTCTCTCTCTCTCTCTCTCTCTCTCTCTCTCCAATATTTAAGCAAATGCTACTCCTCCTGGGATTGATATCAGGGATATATATACACACACACACAAGTCTGATGAAGCAATAAAGCTTAACCGGTCACACAATCTACGTACTGGTGTTGTTTATTTTATAATAACATAGTCTCTCTACCACTTCTCGAATATTATGTGAGCGATAATTTACCTGCTTAGGGAGGAACCCTCTCTGTACTGAGGACCACCATGAAAGGTCTTCATGCGACAGCTTGACATTGGTGAACATCCTAGCCGCAAATGGTTCTAAATGATGGCGCTTTTCTTCCGTTTTATTATGCGAGAGGTTCTAGGCATGCAAGAACCTAGAATTAAAACTACGTTATTTTCATTAGTACAAACACTGTCATCTCCAGGATTCAAAATTGTTAAAATAAATTTTGACAGAGAGAGAGAATATTCAAGAGTCAAATTGTATTTTGCGATAGCACCAATGAAGAAAATAAATGTCATGTTGTTTGTAGTTTGTCATAGATCTACTAAACTAACAAAATCATTTTGGATCCCACTGACATTTCTAAAATCGGTTGGAGAGAAGGTTTGGAGGTAAGAAGCAAAAATTGTTTGAACCTTACAAAGAGTAGCAAAGATTGTTTGAACCTTACAAAGAGTATCTATAAATGAATTTCGATTTCGACTAAAGTTTAAAATTATTTCTTGCCAACCCACCCTCCACGTCCCCATTCACCAATTCTTCCGTACTTGACTTTATTTTGAAATGATATAAAATCATTGCCAATATTATTTGATGAGAAAGTATATGGATTTCATCAATGTGGGAAACAATATTGGTAGATTTTACCTAAGCTTAAGTGATCATGTGCGAGGCATTTCGTCTGTTGTTTGTCTTTCAGTCTTCGCTATTCGCAGTAAGTCAAATATTCCTCAAATATTTCTCGACTCAATTTTGCAAAGTTTACGAAGAATATTGGGGAATCATGGACTCATCCGGTTTGGATAACACAGTGTTTAAAAGGGTGTGTTTCTTTTCGAAAGCGCTATCCAAATGTAGTATAAGACATCTTTTTAGAAAGCTATAGACTATTGTTCACAATAATTATGACCACGATTTTATACATAATGAATTAAAGTCATGTTCATGCATTTATGTCAATGTGCAGTCTCACATAGGAAAACAACAATTCTTCCATTAAAAATTCCAATAAAAATATTTTTAAACGTATTGTAACACGCTATTGGTCTCACAATATCTCACTACCGAACGTAACAAGCAATGGCGAACACTTGTGTGAGCCTGCCTTGACCTCAATGTTTCCGCTATTTTCAGAGATCTCAAGCCAGTATTATTTATTCACTGAAAGGTCACTAAGCGCTCATAATATCATAAATAATTTTTCTCTAATCTACAGACGATCTCACATTCACGAGTCTCTAATTTCACACATGCATTATTTTTCTTGCTTCAGATTGGTATATTTTTTCAGTATGTTTTTCAAGCCTCACACTGATATCGCATGCAACGCATTACGAATCACGACCCAAACACCTAGTTCACAGAATTATTTCTACCTTAAATGACATTCGAATATCCCAGGAATTCTTTACATTAAGAGAGTACAGACGGCACTTGTATTGAAACCATGAATTTATTTGTTTAAATCCGTAAATAAATATGCTCGATATGAATTTAACGGTAAGTCCATCTATCTTAATTCGTACAATGATCTTCTTTATATAAGTTTTACGAAATGTTTGAATTTGTCGTCTTGATTGTTATAGGAATCTAAGAATTTCATGCATTACTTTAGTTGATATGAGTTACGAGAATCCTGTTTGAATTCACCGATTTTTGATGATTTCATATATGCTAAAGACTTAAATGTGTGTATTCGCTGAAAATAACGTACTTAAATCATATAATGAATTTCATTCATTCATTTGTGTAACTGAGACGAGAACGGAACTGTTATGTCTCGTGTAATGTTAATGGGAATCAGTGATGAAATAGCCATTAGGAAGTACGTTAATCTCGTGAAACTATGTTTGTTTATGGTCTGCCATGTTTAGCTTGACCAGATAGCCTTTGGTCTGTTTGAATTCAGATAGAACGATATCTGACATAACGAGAGGGAAGTAATGACCTGTTCCCAGTAGGACAACTGGCATATGATGTAGGTTGGTTCTGTTTATTTTGAGAGGGGAAATAGCTCCACTGACGTATCCACTAAAGTAACAACTGACGTATCCACTGACCTACTTATCCAAGTATATACGTATCTACGTACTTACGTATCCACCTACCCATACAAAGTTTGAGGGCCGAAAAGAGGCGAGACAGAAGGGAAGTTGGAAAATGGGGAAAAAAGGCGGAAGGACCGAGAACAATCACCATAGTGAAGTTGAAGTGGACCGGAATAAGCGTTTTTTCGATTATATGATGAAATAATTATATCATTTAAAACAGATCGGCTATTTAGATAAATATACTTGTGATTTGTGTTTGAAATTCGGTGAAAGATTTGTTTAAAAAAGAAGTGAATCTTCCTAATGTATTATCACAGTTGTTTATGTAATTGATTAAATTTTTGTTTTTCCACATCATTCTTTTCTATATATTAGCTCACATCTCTATTTATTCCATCTATAATTTCCCACTTTATTTTAATATTTACTCGATCCAGGCAACAATACCGAGGGCGATCACCTTCTAGATAACGATAGTTAAATAAAGCGGACACATTGTAAGAAGGTACAACCTCATTATACCATACCACCAGTAGCACCGCTACCACGTATCGTGAGTACTGCACGTTATGATGTCCGCTCTTAATAACTGACTAATTACTCGGTTGGAAAAATAGTTTCCACATGGTCGATAACCCACAGTTTCAAAACTTTTACCTAAAATATTTGCATCAGCATGAGTGTTTATTAACTTTATTTACATTATCCGTAATTAGTAGTTAATATTCGTCAAATAATAGAGAGTGCCAATTTTCGTCGACATACCCTTCAAGACATCAACTGCTGCATACTCAATAAATCTCCTGGAATATTTCAGATTTCATTCTACAACGTTAATTTCCGATATTATGTTGGACCTTATGCCAACAAGTATTTATCACACATATGCAACATATACTCATTGTAAATAGGAACCTTTCAATGGAAACTGATCTTCGATACAGTGTTGGATGCCCTAAAATTAGACATGTAAAATGACAGAGTGGAAAATACATTGTCCTAAAATTAGACATGCAAATAACAAAGTGGAAAATACATTGTTCTAAAATTAGATATGTAAATGACACAGTGGAAAATACACGATTTATTGAAATACGGATCGTACGAAGAATAATACTCTGATATCAAAAACTTCATAAAAAGAATGAATACGGATAACAGCCCGAAGATTCTGTGATCTGTATATATGGTCTACTAAGATCTGGATTACAACATGCTTTGTCTTCTATCAAGTCACTTTCGTAAGCATTCTCTATAAAGAATACACCAATGAATGTTGCTTTCGATCCAATTACATCAGTGCTAGTTACTATTGATCTAAAGTACGTAAGTGTTTGTAGCTGTGGTGTAAATTACGCCAATGCTCGTTGTTGTGGAATTACACCAGTGCTTGTTGCTGTGGATCTAAATTACACCAATAATTGCTATTGTGGATCAAAATTACACCAGTGTTTGCTGCTGATTCTTGCATTTTCTCTTCGACACAAATCACTATTTTGTTGCTTTTCATTAAGTATGCTGAAAAGAATTATTAGGATCACCTCCTCCAAAAATAAGTAATTTAGTTGTGATGAGATAATGCATCCCTTTTTATTCTGTTAGGATGCTTACACATCGGATAGTATTTATATAAAATGGTACAAGATTTTCAAAAGGCAATAAAATTGGATAAGCCTAATCGTGGTTAGGGTGGAGGAGGTGGGTCCCTGGAATGATGTGATTAATGTAAACAGTTCTACATGAATGTAATAACTGTATTAAAACAGTAAAATATGAAGCGCTGTTTCTTAATCGTATATTTATATAGACGTGGCATGGGAGCAATATGGGAATCTGTAGTTATATCACCTCTTTTGACGGCAATTAAATCTGATTTTTCTCAAAAACATTTGGCGAATATGGGGACAGTGTTCTCTCATAGAAGTGTGACGACCACTAAGCCAGGTTTCTCTCAAAAGAATCTGACTACCACTTAGAAAGGTTTCTCTCATAAACATTTAAAGTGTTTCCCAATACATACCTGTCTGTAGTTCAGGCCCTATGGACTGTGTGATAATAATGACAACACAGTTTTCACGAGCTTACTGCTTCGTGTTGGCATTCCAGAAAATGGAAGCAAGTATTTGTTGATCAATTTACAATGGTTCAACATTTGCGCGTATACCTTCATGATTTTGCAGACATCGTGCTATAAAAACAAGGTTAATAATTAAAATTGTAAGATTATTCTAACTGTCCCTATTACATTTGACAATAATTGATCAACACTTCTCTGGTGGCAGAAGTAATTTGGAACATTCAATGATTTCTAACTTCTCACAATCAAGTTTGACTATTTTATTCTGAATATGATCTATTTTATGTAAGTATTGCGGAAGAAGCGTATCCAGCAAAACCTCTTAGAGAGAATCAAAGAAGCAAGAGAATCTTCCACTTGATAGGCATTCAACGTAAAGTGGAAGTCGTATTTATGACGATATGGAGACAAGGACAGGTCACGTCCCCTCTATATGCGTTGGTTCAACAATTAACATAGTCTTTCATATAAAAAAGATCGGCACCTATACTTATGAAAGGTTATTGTTTCATGTTCTCCAAATAAATCAGGACTCATGGCAAGGAAGAATATCAAACACCCAGCGTATATTTGTGCAGACCTAGAAATTACATCATGACCCTCAAAAAGGTTTTACTGTCGGTATTTATGTGGCACAATTTATTCTAAGTCGAGCTCCTGCCAAGGGCTTGGTGGAAACTCATATTAGCATGTTTTCATGTTTGCTGATTGTTTATTATAACTGCCTTCACTGTTGGTCTGACAGTTCAGTCTTGTTCTTGCAGAGCCCCGTTTCTTTGCCTAAAATCTCGCACTTAACGTCCTTATCCAGAAAGTGTTTGTTTGCCTATTATTCTTACCAAAAGTGAAAATCATGTAAATGTTTCTTGTTTTGAACGAAGGGTAATTGGGTTTTTCTTCATCAACATTGTCACATGATGAAAGTGGATGATTCTGGCATCATATACTGAGATCATAAGAATCACATCTGCCTCTTGCAAATTAATGCACACACTCTTAACAAGTGGAGGCCATATTGAACCATAGCTAAGTCTGTATTGAAACATATTGTTGACATTGTGATCTTACGTGCTGCTAAATGGCATGCTGCTAACATTTTTGCAAGATTATTATCGTATTTGTCGCAAACTGACTGGATTATTAGCATTTTTGCAAGATTGTTATCGTATTTGCCGCTAATTGACTGGATTATCAGAATATTAGCGTTTTTGCATTTGAACATACACTCGTCTTAAATAAGAAACCGTTCTACTTACGAATGATCTGCACATTGTAAAACAAACTTCACAACTGGACATGCACTTGAAAAAGTAGCAAAATGTCACTCTTTGTTTAAAGATATCTTAAAGATCAAGAATGTGAAATTCAGGTTAGTACAAAAGAATATACACAAATGGAAGTGCGACTATTCTTGATACAAACATATGTATTGAAATCATCATGGAAAACCCCAAACATGATAAAACATGATGGCTATGAAAACTACACATAGTTTTCAAACTAACTAATTAAGCAATTATTTATCAAACACAAAAAAATATATTCCTTGAGTTAATATGCACTAAGACTTGACGATTTAATGTTTTCTTGGAATTGAAAAATATAACTCTAATACTGGTATACCTGTGTTTATTACATAGTTCATATATGTACTTGATGACAACTACAGTTAAATATAATTATCCATTTTAAGTCTCTGTCAGTGCGCGAGCAAGTATACATGAGTGTGTGTAAGCTATTTTGTTTTAAAACATAATCTGTTATAATAATAATAATAATAATGAGGACTTTGTATACCGCCTAATCTTTAGAAGCTCTAAGTGCTTTACAGCATTAGACAACACCTACAGGATAAAAAAAAACAAAACATATCTAATGACATGATTACAAACACAAACACCATTAAATTAGAAGACATTGAAAAAATATGCTGAGAATGTTTAAGGTAGGAAACATTATTAGGTCTTTAAGTTTGTTCTTGCAGTCGAAATAAGTGAGTTTTGAGAGCACTCTTGAACGGGATCACTGTGTCTTTGTGTCTAGGTTCAGTGAGCAATCCACGTTGCTGGGCCCTGGTATGCAAAAGAACGCTGTCCATATGACTTTGTTTTCATAGTGGGAATAATGAGTATACGATTGTCAGAAGAGGAGCGTAAGTATCTTGCTGGTGTGTACACATGGGTGAGGTCGGATAGGTATGTTGGACTAGAGTCCGTCAGTGAAACGTAGCACAGAGAACAAATTTTGTGTTCGATTCTGGATCGAATGGATAGCCAGTGTAGGGTATAGAGCAGCGGGGAGGTATGCTCTGATCGTGGTACTCTAAGTATGATCCGAGCAGCTGTATTTTGAAGTTTTTTGAAGTTCTTGGAGTAGATATTGAGATGAACCAGACAGATCTGAGTTACAATAGTCCAGTCTTGAAAGTACTAATGAACACACGAGTGTTTTAGTGACATCAGCTGAAAGATATTTGCGAATGGAGCTGATGCGTCTCAGATCAAGATATGCAGCCGTGCATATGTGCATGGCATGTTGGTGCAATGTGAGAGTACTGTCCAGAGTAACACCTAGGTTTCGTTCTGATTGTGTGAATTTAATGTTGGTGTTGCTGATATTTATTGCTTGAGGTAAAGGATGTGGATGAGAAAGTCTTTGTGTTGTAATCAGAATGGCCTCAGTTTTATCATCATTCATATGCAGCTTGTTTCATGTCATCCATGATTTCACATCAGAAATGCACCTCTCTACACCTTGGATGGTAGCATCAACTTCAGTTGGGTGGCTAGATTTGTATATTTGGGTGTCATCCGCGTACAATTGGTGAGACACTGGATGATGATCTATGACACTTGAGAGCGACTGAGTGTACAGAATGATGAGAAAAGGTCCAAGAACAGACCCCTGTGGAACACCACAACATAGATCAACTGGGCTGGAGTGTATTCCATTTGCAGACACAATCTGTGTCCTGTTGACCAAGGAGGACTTGAACCACAGTAAGTCTGTATCTTGAATGCCAAATACATGCTGGAGACGGTGAAGTAATATATCATGGTCTATTGTGTCAAATGCTGCAGACAAATCAAGGAGGGTGAGGACTGTAATCTTTCCGCTATCCAAAGCAGAGAGAATGTCATTAACTACTTTCAGAAGAATAGTTTCAGTACTGTGGCAAGGGCGATACGCAGATTGTACATTGCTAAAAAGACTGTTTGAATTCAGATGAAATACAAGCTGGGATAGAACAATCTTTTTTAAGATTTCGCTATGAATGGGAGATTAGAAACTAGGCGGTAGTTCTTTAAATCGTTATGGTCTAGTGTTGGTTTCTTCAGCACAGGCTTTACAATGGCAGTTTTTGAAAAATGATGAGAATTCCCCTGATGAGAGAGAGGTATTAATAACATCAGTTAGTGAAGGCAATACTGGATCTAAGCACTCAAGCAGCAGTGATGTTGGAATTGGATCAAGTTCACATGACTTTGGTGCACTGTTCATCAGGATTGTATGTACGAAGACCATAGAGACAGGTTCAAATGCTGCTAATGGTTGTCGCTCAAATTCTGTATCCCAACTGTATGGTGACGACGAGTCAATTGAAATTGTGGTGTCAAGCTTATCTCTAATGGTCTGTACTTTGTCACCGAAGAAATTTGCAAACATGTCCGGAAGGTCGACTGGAGAGAAGGTAGTTGGAAGTGGTTTAGATTTGTTCCTTGACATTAGCTTGTTAGTAATTTCGAAGAGCTCTTTGCAGCTGGAACTTTTCATGATCTTAGTAGTGTAGTGGGCTGATTTCGCTGCATGGACTATATTTGTGACATTCTTCTTAGCTACTTCATAGATTTGCTTATGAATAGTGAGTCTGGTGGAAAGCCAAAGCCTTTCAGCTTTACGGCGGTCTCTTTTAGCTGTACTAAGCTGGTCCCTAACACTGCTATACCATGGAGAACACTTTTGAATTGATACTCTGCACTTGGTAGCTGGGTCATGTTTGTCGAGCAATGGACGCAGGCAGTTATCGAGTTGTTCTGCTGTAGGAGGTAAACAAGTTGTTAGGTTTTCTTGGATGTCATTCATTAGTTTGGTTCTATTTATCTACAGAGGATTCTCTTAGTAGCAGATAAAGGTGGAGGGTTAGGGACTGATACGTCAAGATGGCATATAAAGCAGAGGTGATCTGATGCAAATTCATGGGATAGCAGGGAGGACCGTAGAATGTTATCATCAGGTCTGTGAAGAATCCAGTCTAAAATGTGACCATGTTTATGGGTGGGTTGGTTACCTGACTGATTGAGGTTGAAAACATTAATGGAATCTATAAGTTTTGATGCGTTTGGGTTTCCGGGACAGTCTAAGTGAAAGTTGAAATCTCCAAGAATAATCAGGTTGCCACCTATCAAATTTCCATACTCCAGAAGATTCGAAAACTGCTCCAAAAAGAGAGATTCCGCCAGCTTGTTTTTTCTACTAGGAGGAGTGCGGTATAGGCAGAAAAAATGGACTGACCTTTGCTCCAGTGTGAGTGTGGTTTGGACTAGTTCAAACGATGTGTGATCGAAAATGAATGTTCTGGTGTGGTTAAGACGTTTGATCAAGGGGTTCATTGTGATGACAGCAATTCCACCACCGCGAGAGTTTCGGGGGTGGGGTGAGGACCAGGTCATAAATAGGTCTTTTGTGACCATACGTGTTATAATCGTTAAATAAAGATTGTTATCATTATTATCAGTAGTATATTATTATTATTATTATTAATCGTACAAAAGTTTGTTCTTGTCTAATCATTACCATCATCATCATTATAATGAAGGCAGCACTACATACCAAAAGACAACACAGGGAAATATCCTAGATTGGAACCAATTTGTATTATTTCACAACTGCAGGAATTCATGAAAACAATTATTACACAACAGGAAAAAGCCTTGTATATGTTTCAGAGTAACTAATTACCTTTTTGACATACACGCTGAAATACTTTTTCTTTGGGAAGGAGTTTCCTCGTCTGATCTTTTCATATCGTTGGAGTCAATACCCTCACTAACTTTAATTTTACCCGAAGGCTTATGTGTTGTTATATGATGTGTTATATCTTTACAATTAGTATTTCTGTGTTTCTCTTTGCTATTTGATTAGTACTTTTTTGGCCAATTGGTATGGTCTGTATAATCGGTGTTATATTTCACATTTCCAGTGATGTAGTCTTTGATTCGAAATCCTGTAGACTTGCGCCAAATCTGTTTCGTTCGAGCCATGGTAAAGGCTTGTATGAAATAACTAGACTTTCCGTTTGTTCTTGTCTAATCATTACCATCATCATTATTAAACGACGCAAGCACTACATACCAAAAGACAACACAGGAAAATATCCTAGATTGCAACCAATTTGTATTATTTCACAACGGCGGGAATACATTAAAAGAAAATCTGTACACAACAGGAAGAGGCCTTGTATATGTTTCAAAGTAACTAATTACCTTTTTGACATCCAATGCTGAAATACTTGTTTGAAATTAAAGATAAGAAATGGTGACTTTGTGATAAATATGAAATACGGGATAAGCATTTTCTATGTGTCCGGGCGTCTTCGTGTGACTACCTAAGGCCATATTCAACACGCTTCGAAGCCATGCAACAATTACAGTAAGAAGAAACCAATACTTAAAGTGACATAGGCTTTACACAGTAAACGGATACCTGACCGCCTCATTAATACACCAACATAATTCAATATACAGTACACACACACACACACACATTATTTATAGATATTGGAGGATAACAATCATGAAGGGCACTTTAGCTCTTCTTTTTAATTAACACAATTTAATTATATGTGACATGTTGCTGAGCGTGAGTCGAACAAAATGGTATCAGTTTCAGTACGTCTCGTGTTGATCAATGGCATTGATCGTTGCCCTTGTTCGCGTGGCAGACTTTGTCCAATATATCGTCCGCATACACTGGTCAACAGTGAAATCATTACTGACTTGAAAAGGCCCTAATCTGTAGTATTTTGGTGTGCTGAACACGAATATAACCGTGAAAAATTTGTATTGGCTCTCGTTTTGAAGATATTCATATACCTCATTTTCTATGTTTCACTGTGTAAATTTCTCCAGTAGGACTGCAGCAACATCCGGAATAATGATGTAACATTGCATAATACCATCATGCTCACATCATCCACAGTTGATTGCATCATTTTCTGATGCAATGCAATACTAATGCCATGCGGCTGCTGAAGTAAGTTGACATCAGCAGTGTACTATACATGTGTAGGCCTATTATACTAATGCCAGGCGGCTGCTGAAGCTGACGTAAGCAGTGTACTATATAAAGCCCAATCAGATAGGTTCAGCATTTAAAATATTTTAGACGTTGTGCGAGACAGTTCAAGCTACTGTTACATAAAACTTATTATTTTATCCATTTACATACAATAAAGAACAGTAATGCCTCGAAAGTGTGTTAATACCGCGGACAATTTTTGCTATATTTGTGGGGAAGTGACATTTGCCAACCAGAAGAAAAGTATCAATTCTCAAGTGAAGAAGGCATATCATCTTTACTTCGGATGCAAGGTTGGTGACCAAGACAAGCCTTGGGCTCCGCATATATGCTGTGCTACATGTACGACACAGCTTTCACAGTGGTTGAATTGCAAAAGGTCATCAATGCCGTTTGCAGTCCCAATGGTGTGGAGAGAGCCAAGCAACCACCTAAATGACTGTTACTTCTGCTTGGTTCCTCCTCTTTCCGGCGGAATAACGAAGCGAAAGAAGTCGAGAATAGTCTACCCAAACATTCCGTCTGCATTGAGACCAGTTCCACATGGTGAGGGACTTCCTATTCCAGAACCTCCAGCAGAATATTCTCTTGATTCATCTGACGAAGACAAAGGTGAGTCGACCTGTTCTTCTCCTGGTCCATCAGCATGCAGTGATCCAGATTTTCACTGTGGTGCATCATCAACCCCACACAGAATAACACAGGAAGAACTAAATGACCTGATTCGTGATTTGGACTTATCAAAGAACAAGGCAGAATTGCTAGGATCAAGACTCCAACAATGGAATCTTCTAGAAGAAGATGTCACAATTACTGCATATCGAAAGCGCCACCAGCAATTGGAGCCTTCCTTCAGAAAGGAAAGTAATCTGATATTCTGTTCCGATATTGAGGGCCTCATGAATGCTTTAAAAATCACTCATGACCCATAAGAATGGAGACTATTTGTGGACTCTTCGAAACTGAGTCTCAAGGCTGTGCTTTTGCACAATGGAAACATTCTTCCATCTATTCCAGTAGCGTATGCTGTCCACATGAAAGAGACATACGATAACTTAAGGCAGCTGGACACTCCTCAGAGATGCTCCCGAACAGCTGTACAAGAGACAGGCGAAGAAATCTAAGATGTAGTCAATGACTTGATTTTTTATAGGTAGGCTATTACAGTTGACCTTTTACTATTGGAATGCATTTCGTTATGTAAACATTAATTTCTTGCAGATTACAAAAAAACTAGAGCCAATTTTGCAATTTGACTGTCATATTCGTGTTCAGCACATAAAAATTGATAAGAATTGACTAATTTTATTTCAGTAACATGACTTTTGTAAAAATTTGTTGTCCAGTGATATCTGCCAGTTCTGAAAATAATCCTACATATCAAGTTTGCTTGTAATAATAGAGAATATTGATTGATATTTTGCCCAGCAGCATGTCTTCGCAAACTCCTGCATGATATATCTAGACTCCAATCCCAGTCAACTTGTGATCGCCATTCATGAATGTTTCAAACTAGAAAAAAAAATCCCAGAGAAGAATAGTTCAAGGTGTCTTTAAATAATAATGAAAGCATACATGATAGCGCCATCTTCAAAATGATATCCAGTAAACACGAAGACAAAATTTTGTGGACTTTTTTAAAAACATTACAATATTCATGGAGGGTAATATATTGGTCAGCAAACAATGAAAACACTAGCAGCTTGGCCGATTGATGGGTATATATGACTAAGATCTCACATCTGGACTGTGAAGTTTCCATCTGTTTTAATTTTCTTTTTTCAACCTATAGTATATTCAAACTACGAGTTGAGTTTTAAATTCAGAGCTGGTAACATATCTGGGATCTGCGCACGCAAATCGAGTTAGCTAGATTTACTACCACTTTAAGACCAAGCCAAAACCGATTTATATAGCGGCGAGTGTTGTACTTTAAGTAATAGTTACAGGTCATACCATACAATCCTGAGAGCAAGCATTTTTGGAATATTTAAGTTTGTGAAATTTGTAATTAATTATATCATTTATGACATTGTTATATAAATCTTTAATGTTCCATTTGATGTATTCCCGGTCCATTATAAAACAGCAAATCATTTAGTTCGAGATTTAAGTAGTTCGAGATATGTTCAGTATGGAATTGCTTCAAGAATTATGAGATTTTTGTATTATATTTCATGATAAAATTCTGTAAGCTTCTGAACGAATATAAAATCCCTTCACTGATACATACAGAGTGACCCAAACATCGGTCACGTGTTGAAGAAAGTGACATTAATAAAAAAAAAATCGACTTTTTGACAAGATTTTGTAAAAAAAAACGTTTAGATTTGTTAAAATCGCCTTATGTAACGCAGAAGCTAGAATTATTATTTTATAACACCAGAAAGGAAACTTATGTATTTATGCGCCATCTTATATTATTTGATACATATCTGACAATAACTGTAAATAATTTATAAAATATGGTTCTGTTCTTTTTACATGTCCTAAGATTCGTTCTCGTGTTATAATTATTTGTAATTATACACACTGATATTCGCTCTCGAGTTATAATTATTTGTAATTATACACAATGAGCAACATATTCCTCGCTAACGCCGTTCACGCGGTGTTATCAAATTTCGAGCCTCATGACTGTAAATTATGAAATGGAGTTCTTAAAAAAAATTCAGAAATATAAATTCTGCAGAACAGTTTTTTTAATATAAATATTTCTTTATTTTGTACATATCAGATACAAATTGAAGACTGATTAGTGACTCAACAGATCTTCATGGAAAAAACCGTGTATCGAATTTCGAAACAAAATGTCTGTAAATCTATTTGTATAAAACTGCCATGAAAAACAGATCAAGTGGTCCCCTAATCCAATAGTATTTGAGACATTGCCGGTAACATTTATCTTTAAAGTGACACTAAAGAAGAAATCGGAACGAAAAGGTGTAACAATATTTGTCCATTTTAAGAATTACAATGGCTTTAATCGATATTCTTTGCAATGATTCTAATTAACACCAATTTCGTGACGAGTCGTAATCAGTACCTATTGTAGAAAGCTCGGATAAGTTTTCATTGATATTATTAAAGCATTGAATTACGAACCATTCAAAGTCCATAAGGTGGTAATCCAATAGAGGGAGAAGAAGAAAAAAAACACACACAAAACAACGCATTTCTCGCAGTTACATTGTTAAGTAAATATTTTTATGATGGGCTAGATATGTCGCGGACTTAAACAAATTCCACAGTTTATGATTTTTGCTTTTCTTCTATCGTTTTTCTTGTCTTAAGTTTAAGTTTGACGAAACCAATTACATTTACAACCACCAGGAAACACGAGCACGTTGCTGACCGTTTAAGCATTGGAAGGTTTATAAAAGCCCCGTGCACTTTTTCTTTAGTTCTTTCAGACGATGGTGAAACTTAAAATTTTACAAAAGGATTTATTTATATTACGTTTTATTTTTTTTTATTGACGAAAGTATAGAATAATTAAAGTCAGATCTTAACTTTATGAAGAATATTACGTTTAAAATTTACTCTGATATATTGCCGCCTGCTTTTAATTTAACCATTGTTTTGTTACAAAACGGGACGAACAGTATAAAGCTTCAGTCTGGCTCTTTATGTTTAAACCTAATTTGAGATCTCTAAATGCCACATATATCAGGCTAGTCTCCATCAAATTGTTTCGGCAGCAATATGTCTATAAAATAAGCGTAGAAGGATGGTAAGAATAAATACAAAACAACTTCGTGTTCTGCTTAGAATCTATGGAAAGAACTCGTTCCGTATGGCGTAAAGATACATCTAGTCAGCCACGCTAAATTCAGACACGTACTTTTCGTGGATTCGAAACAATGGATTTTCTTCAGAAAACACAAACTAAAGAAAAAAGATCCTAAAGCTTCTCCGCAACTGGAGCTGCTGTGCTGAGGCTGAATTCAATTTTAAACTGTCATATTGACTTCGTGCTTCTTGTAAGTGCTTTTTTGGCATCGGTGCGAGAAATATGTTTATTTATTGCCTGGATCTCTGTTAAATTTTATTTTATTTTAGTAGTCATATAATTATGTTTTATAGCCAAGGTTCTAATAGGTTGACTTATTTACACCTTGGCGGATCGATTCGGTATTTCAGTGCTTCGGGTTTGTGAATTTCATTTCATTTAAAATAGCTCTAACATGTATCGTGGTCACTGTCAGCAACATAACGACCAATCAGTTGCCTCCACATTTTCGGCCGCGTTACAATTCGCCGATGTTCGCTAGTTAGCGTTTCATACTAAGGGAGGCAACTAGTGAAATCCGATAGATGTTGCCAGTGCAAAGGACTGAAATATCAGATCAATGGGCCTATGTGTAGATAGGTTAACATATTCGATCCTTGGCTAGTGAAGATATCATAAAGTATGTTTCTCTTTGGCAACATCCCCAGACCCACCCACTCTCTCTATCTCTCTCTCTCTCTCACTCTCTCTCTGAAGTCAACTAAAAGCTGGGGTTTATGTGCAAACATCTCGACGTGCATGTTACATCTTTATATATACAGATCACAAGTGGACACCACATGGCTTCCAAAAGACCAGCTGCATGACCATACAGGGGCAGGCCAATTAGCCTAGGGCAGACCGGCTGCATGATTACAACAGGTATTCAAGAACCAATTGAATATATATATATATATATATATATATATATATATATATATATATATATATATATATATATATATATAATATGTATGTGTGGGGGGTGGGGGTGGATGGATGGATGGATAGTACTGGACTTAGCGAGGTGGGGAAGGTGCGATCGAACCAGGCCCTCAAGCTAGGGCGGACTGACAATTTCGGAGTTTGTTTATAACAGATTATAATGAATGCAGATCATTTATAAATAAATTTGGTTTTGAAAACAAAACTGTATTTTTCTATGAATATTTCACACAATGTCGTCAATGATATAGAAATAAGATTTTGGGGGCCCGTTATAATCATTTCGAACCGGGCACCCACAGCCCTAAAACCACCGCTGCCACTGGTATTGAATATTAAAAAAAGAAATATGTAAATTTCCCATTTTGCCGATGAGCACGATGTCAGTTAGGAAGGCACATAAACTGAATTAGATACAAGTATACAGTGCTGATCACCAAATTTCTTCAGTGATATAAAAATTAGAGTTTGGGGACCCATTATCCTTATTTCGCAAAGGGCCCGCACAGCCCTAAAACCACACAGACACACACACGCGCACGCACGCATATACACACACATATGTGTGTATGTGTTCCCGAGTATATAAGTACTGTTTTCCGTCATGCCATGATATGCCTTGATGATTTTCCTTACTAAAGGTAAAGTAAAGTAAAAAAACCCAAGAAAACAAAACAAGTAAAACCAAACAAATTTAATGCCACAGGAGATGAATAGGCACCGTGTATAAACGAAGAAATTATTATCACAGAAATACGTATAGACATATATGGCAAATAGAAGCATCTTAGCGAGTCTTAACTTTTTTTAGAGGCGGTAGGTGGATCAGGATGGAGATGATGAATCTAAGCAGAGTTTCCTCATCAGGTACAAAATAACAAAATTCATCTGTATTAATTAAAATTTTGAAGACAAAAAACCAGCATAATATACTAAGAAGATTATTTTTGTTTTCTTAATGAAATATTGAATATTTTTTAAATTTTTAGTGTTATTAAAGTCAGAATTGAATTAAGTAACTTATTTGCCTTTGGCAAATTATTTTTGTACCATATTATAAAGCAAAACATGTATTAATTCAGAAGAAAAACGTCTTCTGTGATTAGGTCCTTGACATCTGGTTTCAACGTCATGAAAAGTCACAGATTATATCTACCTACCCAATTATAGGTTCGCATCCTGATGGTAGCAAGAAGCTATGCTTCTGAACACCTCTATTAGTATAACTTGAGGCTATGATGCTAAACAACGTGTCGTCTGTCGGATGATGACCTTCACCTTGTACATAGAGTGTTACACCCTGTAGAGGTAAAAGAGCCCTCTTAGAAAGAGACTGTAGCCTCCAAAGAGTTTCACTGTGCACCCAGAACCGCGCATAAGCATACTTACCCCTGTTACTCGATATTCCGAAGTTGGGCAATTTATTGTTACAATAATAATAATAATAATAATACTATTAGTATTATTATTATTGCCATTATTATTGTTTTTATTTCATGTTGTAATGTTGCATATTAAAGTAATTTATCACGGTCTTCTTCATTGTTTGTAATTAGGCATTCAAAGCGTTGAAGAGACTTCTCCCGTCTCCTCCCACTGTCAAAGAGATTGTTGCAGACTTTGAAGCAGGTTAGTACAGCGGTAGTAGTAGTAGTAGTGGTGGTTTTAGTTGTTGTTGCTAGTCTCGTAATATTAATATAAGAGAGAGTGTTGCAGACTTTGAAGCAGGTTAGTACATTAGTATAAGTAGTGAAGTTATGTGTTGTTGCTAGTCTCGTAATATTAATATAACGTATTTGTGTATTCTTCTCCAATTATTAGCCAATGAATTATATTGTGTATTTTTACCGATGACCTATTTTTCTTAATTCTAGCAAGCTGTAGCCATTTTATGCATTCGTATACCCTCTTTTCATGTTAGCTTTCGGTATTATTTCATTGCACCTTTAAATTAAACATAGTTGCTAACAATTGTTTATTTATATTACTTAACACACGCACAAACTTCTTCATCCTCATCACATTCTTTTTTATTTATTTAGGTATCGGGGGCCCCGAGTGACCGAGTGGTCTAAAGCGCTCACCATTACGGATCACTGCCATCTCACCTCTGTCTGCGTTGGTTCGAGTCGCGGGTTCGGCCTATGTTGGTATGTGAGAAAGCTTGCCAGTAGCTTCTCGTTGGTCGGTGGTTCTTTCCGGGGCTTTCCCGGGTTCTTCCTCCACCATTAATACTGGCCGCCATGTATAGCCTATCTGGTGCTGAAAGATGGCGTTAAACCCTAGAACAACAACAACAACATTTAGGTATCTGGCTAGCTTTCCGGCATGTGTATCCAGGAGTGCCTATCCACGGTTGTGCATTTCACTTGGGGCAAGCCATGTCGCAAAAACTGCAGGAATTGGGGTTGAGAACAACCTACATTCAAGAAAAGAGTGTTCATCAGTTTTGCAGGAAGGTAATAATTAATACCCGCACTCTAATGGATTTGCTAATTTGTATTTTGAATGATATCTTTGTCATTGGTTTGGTAACTTTTCATTGTATTATCTCCCATGTTTAAGGCTTCCTTATTTTTTTTATAACTTAATACACTGTATAGTGTGTTATCTTATTAAAAAATTTTCATTATGTATCTCTTTTTTCAGGTGATGATGCTACCATTTTTACCTGCAGAACATATACCTACTGTTTTTGCCTGTCTTAAGGAACAGTCCATGAAAATTCCCATCATACGGTTGGGTTGACTATGTGGAGTCAACCTTGATTACGAACACCACATTCTCGGTTGAATCATGGTCTGTGTTCAGAAAATATATTCAAACCAACAACGATGGAGAGGGTTGGCCTCGTAGGATCAACGCAAAAGCCGGCAAAGCCAATCTTCCTTTCCATGTGCTACTAAGACGAAGCCACTTCAGTTGTTACACAGATTCAACTGGTATCTGAAAAAAAGCTGAGAAGATACCAGAACAAAAACCATAAAAAAATGCAGGCCAGGATAATATCGGTGTGGAAAGAGTACTAGAACGGCGTTATCTCCTCCTCAAAATTATTGAAACGTTGCATCAGCATTTACGGTCCGACAACTGACTGACAAGGCAAATTAATTTCATTAATATGCAATGATTTTCAAATCTGAAAACAGAAATGCATATAGTAATTATGTTTTATTCATGTATGTAATAAAAGACTGGAATGTACAATTCGGAATAATGTTGTTAGTCTTTTGTTCTTTAAGAAACCTGTCTGAGCTAATATTTCGTCTTACTGAGACTTCTCCTTCAATCATTCATTGGATTGTAATTTTTACTGTTCTATTCTCAAAACAATATATGCCGTATTACATGGGATGCTGTATTATAAACGTTTCAGTACTAGCAGAATCAAAGCATGCATACTTTTCTTCGATTATTTAAATAATTAATTCAGTTTTAAAACACAGAAGTAATTATATGTAAAATGCAGTGCCAAGTTAATCTATCTCTCTCTCTTTGTCTCTCTCTCTCCGCAATTATTTATGTGCATTATATTTAGGAGGATAACAAAGTAAAATAGATTATGGCAAACAATGAAAACATATTTTCACTTGCCATGATAAATACTAATATTTATACTTAGTTCAAAACAGAGAGAATTTCAATTATGCCACTAACTTGTTAGTTTCTTGGGATCGGTGAAGTGTCCAAAACTTTGCACAAGTATGCTAATGCGTCCGGCAGTCTACCAAAAAATGGCTTGGCGGCCCGTTCAATACCTTTAAAAGCAGGCGACAAAAATAAAATTAACACCAGTATTGGTCCTTGGAGAAGTGTGTGTGTGTGTGCGTGTGTGTGTGTGTGTGATTTGGATTTTTAACGTAGCCTTAATAATTTTTCAGTCCTATTGCTACGAAGTCTGCATTGTGACAGTTGATAGTGATGTCTAGCACTGGGGCATCATGCCGCAGACATGTAGCATGATGTCCCACCCAGTCACATTATCCTGACACCAGGCCGACCAGTCCTAACACTAACCTCTTAATGTTGAACGCCAAGCGAGGCAGCTGTTAGTACCATTTTTATAAGCTTTTGGTATGACTCGGTCAGGGATCAAACCCACGACCTCCCGCATCCGAGGCGGATGCTCTAACCACTAAGCCAAGGAGCTGTCTCTTTGGAGAAGAGAAGCTTAATCAAGCAATACCGTTTTATCTGCATTCAGCTCCATTATTAAAAAATCGTAGAATTTCTAGTTGCTTTGAGAGGATAAACATTTATTTTAAAAAATTCAGTCACGTTAGTCATTACTAAAAAATACCAAGAAATATGACAAAGTTTGTTAATTTGAATGATAGAAAAAGAATGGACTTATTCAGTTATTTAAATATGGCCAACGTTTTCTTTTTCTTTTAATTGGCAATGTGAATTTTTATTAATTCTTTTTAGTACATAGATGCTATTATACAGTGAAAACAATACAATTGCTGTAATTTTTTACGATTGGTTGTTTTTTGGCCCGGATATGCTTTGCTCATGCAATTTTTAAGGTAGGAAAAAGATTAGGCCTAAAGAGGGAGCACTAATATGACAATACTTTATATCTGACCATGTAAATTAATCGGTGCGAAACGACCACCAACTTGGGTATGGAACGACCAGCACCTAGGGTACGAAACGACTAGCATCTTGGGTATGAAACGACCAGCACCTTGGGTACGAAACGACCAATTTTTCACTGGGTACGAAAAGACTTGGGTAGGGAATGACCATTTGCCACAATCTACTATATTTCAAACATGAAGCGTATTGTAAGTTAAAGCCTGGGTTTCTCGAATTAGATTAATGTGACAATGGTCCCTAATGGTTTTTTTTAGTACTGTTTTATATTTACTGCTTCAGTGATTTACAACTAGCCCTCTTAACGTATTAATACATTCGCTTAATGAGCAATAATACATTACCCTGACAAGGTGTCATTATGGCAGTGGATTAAATCTGAGAGTTGATTTTTTCCACCCTTACACCGGTTCCATATCGTATATGGACATAGAACACAATTAATTTTCTCTACATTTGTTTCTCAATACTGACTTTCAACTGTGTAACAATCAATACAAATCATATGTTAATCTAAAATACCTTCAAAGATGACTTCACGGTGAAGTTCTTGTCAAGGGCTGACCTGCATTTTTTTGAGAGGCTGGACTGTCAACAGAGCAGCATGTAAACAGAACAGATTTCACTTCCGGATCATCACCGAGGACTTCTTACTCACTGTGCACTGTCGCTGAAATACACAGGAAAAACCACACTCTGAGCTCATATTCTCAAGAATAAATAATTACCTTTAAATCCCTACCAAAAATGCATAAATCTAACTCTTATATCACCACCAAAATGAGATAGCAACAAATGTTCTAAAAATAGACTAGAAATACGGGTACTGAATTGGAAGTAGTAATTGTGACCTGATTCCTGACAGGCCCAATTTTTTATGCCAATTTTAGTCAAACTTTTATGTTTGCATGCCACACCTATTTCAACTTTATACATGAAGTCTTTTTGAATTTCCGTGCAAACAGAACATGTGACACCCGTCAGAAAGTTTGTAGTGCTCGTGTTCCACAGGGTGCAAGTTTTGGTCCAAGTGCTCGTGAGAAACCAAAACTAAATTTGCTATATCTTCCTTAATTGTAATAATTTTTCAATGCAGTAAAAATATAATTGCAATACAAGATAAGGCCTGTCTGAAAATATGTTTGAAATTTAAAAATATTGATAAATTGAATTTTAATGGCAATTTAAATAAACATTTAAATTTTAAAAACCAAGTTTTATTGAAAAATTAAATTTTCATACAAGTTTTAAAACTCAGTTTGACAAATTTTAGACAGCAAAGTTGACTTATGAATGTTATTTAAAACAAATTGTAGTTTGGGTCCGTACAACTGATAACATTTTTCTCAGGGGCAGTGAAGCAACATAGCTCATAGTGATTTTGGCAGCAAACCACAATATGCCTGTCCAGATGCATATAGGTGTACACACTAAAGACAGGTGCTATGTTCCACATTTATTGTGTCAGGTACTTAGGCAGTTCTTTGTGTAACTAATAGCATGCTCAGATTTAAGGTTCTGATGGGACCACTACCATGTTTTATAGCAAAAATCCATTCCATTTCAACTAAGAAAGGTGACAATGGGATAGGAAAATAGTTTCTAGGGAGGCTCAACCTTACTGAAAAACGGTGCTAATCTCTCTGATGAAGACCTAAGCCATGTCTTTGAGGTGTTATGTATCAGTGTGGTGATATCAACTAATCTTGGTCACTTATGGCAGTACACTGCACATGCCGTTATGAAACCTTGCTATCACTACTGGACTACTAGAGAGCTTCCAAGCTGATCCAACTCTAACACTTTGTTCCAGATACCAGGCTAGACCTGAAAAGATACAATATGTTTCACTTAATTCTAGAAAACAGTAAAATGTAGGTCCATGAAGTTGAAATGTGTTAGATATGGTTATTTCAAAATAACATTAAGGTTGCAAGCATGGGAAAAAATATTAAACTTGTCAGAGTGACACTCAGAAATGTAAAGCAATGGCCATGTATCAAAGTGATTGATTCAGCCTAAAAATATATGAGGTTCATAGAAGCATACTTAGCCATTTACAAGTTAAATAACTAATCAGGTAGACTATGTATCATGAAGTTTAAGGCAATGTTGGGGCGGTGAGGTTTGATCATTGGTGCAAACATTAGTACAAACCAGTATACAGGAAAGTCAAGTGACAATGTACTAAATTAAAATATATTACTATAAGCAATCTTATTCATCAGGGAAATAACAATTTTGGATATTGCAAGTGAATACAGCCAAATGTGGCCACACAGATCATCTATAGGTACCAATAAATCCTATATCATCAACTAAATGTGAAATTCTGGTCCCTAAAACTTGTAAACAATGTGGGACATATACAATGTACTTGTTAAGATCAAATGGGCAAACATAATTCAAATGATCTGTTTGAACATTTATAGTGTATTTTTAAGAGTGTTGGTTACCAATTATTAAGTTCATTGATTCAATGGAATCAGATATCAGCTGATGCTACAATACCGCACTCTGTCAAAGTACTAAATTGAAATATATTACCATACATAGGCATATTCATGATGAAAATAACATTTTGGCATATTTTCAGTGCATACAGCCAGAAATGTGCCTTACAGATTCACTACAGGTACAATGTCAGCCTATATGATTTACTGAATGTAAACTTTTGATCCCAAACATTCTAAAATGGATGGATATTTGTTCATGTGGGATATGTAACCATGTTAAGATCAGTTCTACAAAGTTAAATTCAAATAATCTGTTTGAATATTTTTTACGTAATGTTTAGAGTGTCAAATATTATTAGTAATTAATAATGCATAAAACAAGATGGATTATTAGAATTCCCATCACATCATATAGGCCACAATGCCGCACTAGACCAATCAATATCTTAACCAAACTGAACAATAAAATGGAAAGCTTTTTGTGTTCAACTTACATCATGTTGCTGTCTTCTTACATCCAAGGGTAAATATACCTGGGGGAAGCATATTTTATCCCTTTGACCTGTATTTCATTCTCAGACAGTTTAAAATGATTTAGTAGAGAACTTGAGTAGGTTCTAGTGTAAAGTTTTCATCTCTGTCCTCTCATTATATACCTTATAACTATGTTTATAAACAATTACTGAAGGCTATACAAGCAGATATGTGTTACTCAGGAAGTGACCCCATCATAAACACATAAATTAACTGCTTGGACCCCTAATAAATAATTTGAATGGCCAATACAAAATAGAATCTTGTCTTCGTGTATTTTAAATGAAGGTCTCATTTTGACTTACAAAGATATTTTCTCTGACAAACAGTGACAAATGTCCAACATTGCAGCTTGTATATGGTGTAGGAATATATACATGGTGATATCATTTAATATCATTCCAAGAAATATTACATATGTACGTTTTGGGGGGAATTTTTTAAATTTTTTTTAATTTCATTTAAATTTTTAAAATAAAAATTAACGTTTTATTTTTAATTTCATTCTCATATTTTCAAAGTCAATATACATAACGTATTCAAATATCAGGTGTCTATCATTATTAGTAAAGATTTTATACCAATTTAAACTGATCTCCAATACTGCACAATTCATTTTACTATATGTTCTCTACATTTGTTTCGCAATACTGACCTCTCCACTGTGTAACAATCAATAAAAATCATATGTTAATCTAAAATACCTTCAAAGATGACTTCACGGTGTGGGTTCGAGTCTCGGATTCAGCTAATGTGGGTATGTGAGAAAGCTTGCCAGTAGCTTCTCGTGGGTCGGTGGTTCTTTCGGAGGTTTTTCCGGGTTCTTCCTCCACCATTAATACTGGCCGCCATGTATAGCCTATCGTGTGCTGAAAAATGGCGTTAAACCATACAACAACAACAACAACGACTTCACGGTCAAGTTCTTGTCAAAGGTTGACCTGCATGTTTTTGAGAGGCTAGACTGTCAACATAGCAACATGTAAACAGTACACATATTTCACTTCCGGATCATCACCGAGGCCTTTCTACTCACTGTGCGCTGTCGCCGAAATACACACGAAAAAACCACACCCTGAGCTCATATTCTCAAGAATAAACAATTACCTTTAAATCCCTACCAAAAATGCATAAATCTAACTTTTTTCTATCACCACCAAAATGAATGAGGAACAAATGTTCTAAAAATAGACTTGAACTACGGATACTGAACTCGAAGTGACCTGACCATACAGTATGTATGTATACACTTTGCGTGTAAAGTACACTACTACGGCGAACACCGAGAAAATCAGGTAATATCCTACCTTTCTGCACTGACCCGTCTACTTTTAAAAACAAACCAATAATTATTGCTGCTGAAATATTGAGGATAAAATCAGACGTGAATTCCGCATCTTTAATGTAGGGTTACCATATTTGCAATGTAAAAAAGAAAACACTCCATAGAGAGGACAGTGGGTGTATATGTATCTATAAGATTTTATGACCGGAAGGTAAGGGAGGGAGAAGCGGATATTCGGTAACCCTATCTTGTTATATGCTGTCCAGCAGGGTTTGCACTGAAAGTATGGGGCTCGCTGAGTTCCGGGAGAGGTTAACTTAATATGTTTGATATGTATATTTTGTTATGCCATTACAATGACTGATATCAACTGTCCTATATAAAATAGTTGTGTTACGGAAAGAAAAAGAAAAAAAACTCTTTAGTCGACTTGGGAACTTGTATATGGGTTAGCACTTTGATCACTTACTTCTCCAATGTTAGTCCGAGATTCCTCTGACTCTTGTCACCCGATTTTTGATGTTTGGACATTATGTTGGAGTGTAGGGTCAGAGTCCATTCCTACCCCAACATAAATGTCCAAATGCAAAAAACGGGGCGGCAAGGGTCAGAGGAAACTCGGACTGCTCTAGTGTCTGCAATTTCGTGCCAGGGCGGGGTGTAGCTACGATTTCGTAGCTTCAACTTGATTTTTCTTTTAGGGGTACTAATATTAGTACTAGGGAGGGGTGGAGTAGCTACAATGGCATATCAGAACAGTACTGACTATATAGTTCCTGGAAAGTCTAGTTCACTAATCTTGAGTCACTGTCAGGAAATTAGGGCGGAGATGGAAGTGAGAGAGGTCCAGTGATGGTTTCTGAACAGGTATGTATTCTATGTACAGGGTTTAACGTCATATCAGCACAATACGTGGCTATATTGAGAGTTTAGATATCAAATAATGATCATGGAACAAAGAAAAGGTCACAAAAGGGTTAAATCCTAAAAATGCAGAGTCAAACTTTTTATTTAAATGAAGACTTCAGCTGGAACATTATCGGGATGCATGCAAGGCAGGGGCCCCTACAGAAATTTTGGGATGGGTGATGGAGGCAACCCCTCCCCAGAGACTTCACCTGTAAACATGTTTTGGCCTACATCCGTAAATCTTAATAGCTAACCATTATGTTTGCCACACCCCAAATAATTTTGCGGGTGCCCATGATACCAGAAAAAAGCTATATCCACTAGTCAGCTATTACAATATGCGGGATGGGTGGGGGTGCATTGGTCTTATTAAACATCCCTGAGCCCAGGTGTCTGAATAGGTCAGGTTAGTTATTGTGGTTATTTACTCTGTGGCTTTTTATACCGCCCACCCACCCCTAACTCGGTTTTGTTTCCTTGGGGGTTGTTTGCTTTTGTTTTTGCTTTTTAGAGTGTTAGTACAAAAAAAAGATAACAGCAAAAAATGTTGGAGGGATCAAAGGTGAAAATCATGGCTAAAACACAAAACCAACATCAATGTTATGGTTTGTTTTGTTGGAAGCATTTAACTGCCAACCGAAGCTAATGAGGTCAGTGTATAGGACAGCAGTTTCAAGCAGAAAGTTTCAATATACATTTTTGTTACAGGCAAAAATAATATTTGTAGTAATCCATTAGAAATATGTGTTAAGAGAAATTCAGTTTGATGGTTGGATTTTTTTGTGGGGGTTTGCTTCTTTGAATATTAGTACCAAAAATAAAAATGACAGAAAAAATGTTGGAGGGACCAAAGATTCAG
This sequence comes from Sinohyriopsis cumingii, assembly GCA_028554795.2. Taxonomy (NCBI): domain Eukaryota; kingdom Metazoa; phylum Mollusca; class Bivalvia; order Unionida; family Unionidae; genus Sinohyriopsis; species Sinohyriopsis cumingii. Next base: position 21,100,876 of record CM068841.1, on the reverse strand, counting down.
GGTTAAAACATGTAGATCATCAATATTATGGTTTTGTTGTGTTGGAGACTTTTAACTGCCAACCAAAGCTAATGAGGTCAGTGTATAGGACATCAGTTTCAAGCAGAAAGTTTCAATATAAATCTGTTGCAGGAAATATGTGTTTACTTAAAGCTCATAGAATCACAATAAACAGAAATTAAATTTGATGGCTGGATGTTGCCAGTAGAAGTAGTACATAAACTACATTGTGTACTGTTTTGTAGGAGGGACACAGGCTGGCCTCTTTTTTTCAAAGCATCTTCAGCCTTATATATCAAACATGGCCAAGAAACTTTTAAGTTTGAACATTAATTGTTGAGGGTTTAGTGCGCAGTCTCTTAACTGGGGTTGAACATTAGTTTCATAGTTTATTCCACAGCTTTTACTGGGGTTGGTGGGTACGGCTATATTTTTCTTTTTGTAAAGTGAAATCTTTTGTTTGATTTATTGATAATATGATGCATGTACGAGTTCCCTGAAGACTTGATGGATAAGTCACAAGTAGATATTTGGCACATGATGCTGACTAGAATCAATTTATGGAGGAGACTTGTATAGTCATGATATATGTTCCTGAGTGACTAATATGTATAGTCATGATATATGTTCCTGAGTGACTAATATACAGGGACTCTTATTTGGTGGACTTGAACATCATATCCCATTTTGTTCTAAAACTTGGAGCTTGTTAAGATTTTTCTATATTTTCTTTCTGTGTTCATTTACTTTATTGTGAGGTAGATAGATTTAACCTCTGTAAAATGCCTGATTTGAGTTAATAGTTCCTTGGGTATGTTATTAAACTACACAATGAGCAGAATGGGACCATGCACTAATCCTTTGTGGATTACACAGATTATCTGCTTTGGTCTTCTTCACCGAAATGATTCATTCTTTCCTAAACTATTCAATCAACCAGCTGTAAAAGCAGTCAAGAAGAGAAGGAGAAGTTGACCTGGTGAGAAGGGCTGGATTGGAACAGGGTGGAGAGGGTGTACAGTGCTGACAGAAAAAAATGGTTTATTATTTTAATCACTTGTAGATTAAACTCACTTAGAAATAATTTGGAGAATGATATTAGATAAATTAATAACTCAGTTAATTAACTTGAATAGTTTTTATTTTAGGATTGTCTTTCAACTACTTCCATGTAGTAAGCTGCTTAGACTACATACCTAAACTACTATAATAATAATGGTTCGAGTGTTACTGGAGCTCAAAAATATTTCTTATATGATTGAGTACTTGCGCTCATATGACAGTGTAATTGGGTTGTCAATTGAGTTTTAAATAAACTCTCAATTTTGCAAACATGGCACCCAAATAGTTGAAAAAAACATTTACCCATATGGATACGGGTACAGGGATGATTTTATACGTTGCATGAACCTAAAGTATCATCTGTCAGTAAATTTTTTATCAACTTTATGTGAGTACAATCTAATGATTACCTTCATTATAGTTAGAGCAACTGCCTCAGATGCGGGAAGTCACATGTTCGAACCCTGGCCGAGACATACCAAAGACTTATTAAAAAAATGGTACTCACAGCTGCCTCGCTGGGTGCTCAGCATTAAGAGGTTAGTGTTAGGACTGGTCGGCCTGGTGTCAGGATAATGTGACTGGTTGGGACATCAAGCTACATGTCTGCGGCATGATGCCTCAGGTCTAGACATCACTATAAACTGCCACACTATAGACGTTGCAACGATATGACTGAAAAATTGTTAAAACTATGTTAAAAATCCATATCACACACACACACCTTTATGACAGAGACATTTTAATATGTAATCTCATAGTCACCTGCGTAACTGTGTGGAGAAAGAAACACAGATGTTGTGCAATATATTCGACGAGCTTAAAAACGCATACTTGTGGGTCAGTTGTTCTTTCTGGGGTTTTCCCGGGTTCTTCCTCCATTAATTATACTGCTCGCCATTTATAGCCTATCTTTTGCTGAAAAATATTCAGCCATACAGCAACAACAACAACATAGTATATGTTAGAAGTTTTTTGTGCTTAATTCTCCTCAAATACTTCCAATGTAAATAAAAAAATGTGGTTAAGGAGTGTTTCACATTGCATGTATCACCGCTCCGGTGGCCTAGTGGTTAGAGCATCTACCTCGGATGCAGGAGGTTGTGGGTTCGATCCCTAGCCGAGTCATACCCAAGACTTACAAAAATGGTACTAACAGCTGCCTTGCTTCTCGCTCAGCATTAAGAGGTTAATGTTAGGACTGGTCGGCCTGGTGTCAGGATAATGTGACTGGGAGAGACATCATGCTACATGTCTGCGGCATGATGCCCCAGTGCTAGACATCACTATATAACTGCCACATTGCGGACATCGTAGCGATATGACTGAAATTTGTTTAAAGCTACATTAAAAATCCAAATCACATCACACATCACATTGCATGTACAATGAATGTTCTACAAAGATCTAAAGACCAATCTTACAACTGTGTAGCTGTCAAAATGATCAAAATGGAAAATATCATTCACGTCGCATTACCCAGAAATGCTATTATTTGTCTTTCAGACTTAAGTAAGACAATGAATGGTAAGAGGTCTGCTTTGGCCTCTTATTGCGTTACTACTGTCCCAGTACAGCAAATTTGTATTTAGGATGCTATGAAAACATATTTAATTTATCTAAAGAAGCATTATTGATTTCAAGTAAAATTTACAGCCCAGTGATAGTCAATACATATTACATACCTAATGTATACAGCTAATTAAATATACTGTTTAGAATTATGTTTAAAAATGCTAAATGAATATAACTTGGAGTATCTTATATAAAATTTAAAAGAAAGTAATTCACTAATTTATGTTAACCTGTTTGATTTCAATTGTATTTTTGGAAATTACTTTACATAAACATTATGAAAAAACAACCAAAAACCTAGCTATCAAATTAAAAGAAACTATTAAACCAATTGATTCAAATATCATAACATGGAAAATACACTTAAACATGTTGTCTGACTGCTGCAGCAGATATCTATAGTGCCTTCTTTTCTATCATCAAAACAAAGATGTCTTTGGAAACAAAAACATTGTCTTTTATCTCCCACTTATGTTTGGGCTTCATTTTGCCCTACATTTGTTGACACCTCTTAACCCTTTCACAGCATGTCTTGCTATTTAGGACTTAGAAGTGACACCCTGTTTTTCTAAATATGTGTGTCTTCTATGTGTTTCCCTGTACACCCATGCATTGTTTGGTGTTTGTTTGAGATAAATAATAATATAAATACAGTGTAGTATATGAATTTTGCAGGTGTGCCTTTTGTTTTGCTCATCATATTTTTTTAGTTTCTTTATTCCATAAGCTTTGGGAATATTACGTACTCCCTTCCCTTGGCCTGGGCTGGTCTTGGGCCTGGTTTCCGTTTTCCCTTGACTTGGAGCATTGGTCTGTACTCCCCACCCCTTGGAATATTTTGTGCCACGGGTGGGTTTCCGTCCCTTTTCCCATTGGTTGTTAAGAATGCGTAGTGACTTTGCCAGAGTCATTTTGTCCTGTGATTGTAGTTTATGTGTATGTTTTGTTGTTTTTGTTTGTGTTGTTAAGAGGACTGGCGCTATCTTAGTCATATCATGTATTGGTCTTGATGCCCTATCTATTCCTAAAATAAAATTTTGTAACATATAAGCATTTAAGCCAAAAAGGGAAACAATAATATGTCTACTTGTTGTGGTCTGTATTGTGTGCGCTTGTATGCATTTCGGTTTATGTTTTATTGTGTCGTTGCAGTGTTGTTTTGAATTGTATTATGGAAGAGGCATTTTTTTTTCTTCTCCTATGAGTCTGGATTTCATTTTGAAAAATTTGCTAAGAGTTTCAGTTTGGGATTTGTATGGTGTTTTACTACAGCTGTGGGAGGCTCAAACTTACGATTCTGTTTTTCTGTTTTCCATGTATAAATTATTGAGTGTTTGGTCAGGTAAAGTCAGATAAGTAGGATGCAGTCATGGTGGTATGCGTTTGCTGTATAGCATTACTCTTGAGTGGGCACTCATGGCTTTATGCTATACATTATTGGGTTTTCGTCTGCATTCCTATTCAGGTAGCTATGAATGTAGCTTTATACTGACCTAATTGCCCCATGATGATAATGATGATGATGATTGTGAGACATGCCCATACCACTGCAGGTTTCACGATCATCAGGACATGCCAAGACAATCCTGCAAGGCACTGTACACGGAAAAAAAAAAAGAGGTGGGAAGATAACATTCGAGAGTGGACGGGCTTGACACTGAGTGACACACTGTAAAAGATGGAAAATCAAGAGGAATGGAGGAAGCTGGTTGTTAGGCTTTGTGCGGTACCCTAACGGTCTCCCAGACTACGGGACTGATGATGATGAATCGCCCCATAAATGGTTTTTACGTAGGGGGGGTGAGTTTATAGTCAGGTAGACAGTGCTGATGTACAGTGAAGGGATGTTATCAGCTAAACAGTGAGCTGGCAAAGAACTAATTAGCTCCCTGCTGCTTGTGTTTGTAATTTGATCCTATAGACAAGCCTGAAAGCCTAGGTGTATTTTCTGTGCTGGTGGAGGGGAGGGGGCAGAAGTGTAGGAGTGGGAATGCAGAGATCAACTCTCAACACATTAACCACTGGAGGTTTTTGTCATTTTTGCCAGAAATTCGAGTAATGAACACAATTTGAAAGCTATTTCTGAATACATCAAAATACATCAACTTCCAGGTGATTTTCCAACAACCTAATGCCCAGTTGTGTTAGAAACATCGTTTTTCATGGCTATTTGGCTCACACGTGAGCAGAAGGGTAAAAGTTAGAATTGTTTTTTTTTTTTTGTTTTTTTTGCTTAATGGAACCTTTTTCTTTTTGTATCGAGACCACTCTTTATTCCAAATGCCTTTCTTATCCTACTTTTTTGCAAAGGTTCATCTGTCTGTTTGCAGTTCATACCAGTCTGCCTTAGATGTGAGACCATAAAGTCTAAAATCCAGACACTAAATTGGATTCCAACCATTGGCAAACTTTGGGTGGAAAAAAATTGGGTCCGAAAAATGAGGTTTTTCCCTCAGTATTTTGTAGTGCAATAGAACTTCCAGATTATTTGGTATAATTGTTGAGCTACATCTGTCTACCTTTCTATAATACCAGCCACTTAGTGTTTCATACATGACCTTGATGCTACAGAGCTCAGCAGTAGGCTACTACCTCCTGCCACGTAAATCTGTCGCCAGGGATTAATGTGTTAAGTTCTGTTAATTCTGTTATCCGTATATTTCTTCTTCTCATATCCATAGTGTTGTATATGTAGTCAGTTGTTTTTTGTATACAATTTGGATTCAATAATATCCCTAGTGTATAGAAGCTGATTTGCATTGTAATATCCTATTGTATTTTGAATTTCATTTATAATTTTATTCCTATGTATTTCAGTATTTCATTCTTTTTGCATTTTAAAATAAGATGTTTTTTTGTATCTGGGCCATTTTTACATATTGGACAGGAGGGGAAGTTCTGCAGGATTTTCCTTTTGAAGGCATTTTCCCCTGTCCACCATGCATCGTGTTGATATAATAATAGTCTTGCTTGCTTTTTGTCTCTTTTATTTTAGTTTTTTCCCCATATGTGATCCCATTTAATAGTAGGATTGTTTATTCTACTTTATTTAACAAGTTTTTGTTTCTTGTTTCAAATAGGTACTGATATATATTTTCTTTTTCTGTATGTTTCCATATCTGTTTGTTTTCCCTATAAAGTTTTAGTGTATTAGTTATTCTGTAGATAGTTTAAATGTTTTTGGTGGACTTAGTACTTTAGTAATTTTATTGTTCCTATATATTTCCAGTTTGTTGTTGAAAAGAAATCCAAACCAGTATAAGTATTTGCCTTGCCATATATGTGCTGGGTGCTATTGTAGGTTTTGAAGGTGATCAATGTGGTTGGTCATTTGTTTAATCCTAAGGTCAGGGGTGTTTAGGTCCCTTTTATTTCCTTGTATTTGGAGAGTGTGTTTGGCAAGTTGATAGATTTTTTTTGTCTCCCCGTATGAAGTTATATATGAGGGTTTCTATTTGGTTTATAATAACGGCATTCAGTGTTGATGAATTCATACTCATACCATATGGAGGATTACAAATCAGTTTTGCTATTTGCACTTTTTCTATTACATTTTAGTGTCATTTTGCTGAACATGCTCACTTCTCTGGGGATGAACTTTCAGAAATGACTGGACAACTGATATCAGTTTGCCTTTAGCAGAGACCCAATTACTGGACTCAGGACATGAAGGCTGTCACATTTCAGCACTATCAGTATCAGTTTGCTGGAATCCAATGGACTATAATTGACTGTCATGATTATGAACTGACTATTCAAGGTTTCCTAATAAATGAATAATCTTGTGTTATGGTTGAAAAGAAGTCGGGAGCTGGAGTTTACTCCATTCTCCCCTCCTTAGTTGATAAGAAGCATACCCATCCTTGGTGCTGTACTCCTGTGTAGTATTATAAGGACCTAGCTCTGCTGTTATAATACATACATACATACATACATACATACATACATACACACACATACATACATACATACACACATGCATACATACATATATACACACAGACATACATACATACATACACACATACATACATACACACACATAGACATACATACATACATATATCCATTCATCCATACATACATACACACATACATACATACACACACACAGACATACATGCATACATACATACATCCATACATACATACATACATACATACTCGAAGATTTTGTCCATAATCTGTTATCATTTTTCTGTAGCACTGAAATGCTAGTCCAAAACTGTCATTTTTTTTAAGTATACCACTTAAGTATATACTTTTATTCATAGTCCATGCAACAATTTTGAGTGTTTCAAGAATGAAGGAAAGCATAACACAAAGCCTGTTTACATAAAGGAGAAAATTCAGGCTTGGTAACCATATTTAATTTCTTAATTACTTACAACAGAGGGAATGGTCTCTGTTGAGAAAAGATCAAAGTTACCAGCTGTTGATAGCATTTACAGCAAGTGTCAGAGAAGTGATTTTGCCTGGGATGGGACAACACCGGGGGGGGGGGGGCAGGGGGGGGGTTTGGCTGGACTAAATTTATAAATCTAACCTGAGTGAGATCTTATTTGTTGGAGTATCAAACAGTCATGACACTGTTGTGTGAATGGGTAATTCCATGGATAACAGTTATGAAACTCATAGTAATAATGTTTTAGAAACATCTTTAACGAACAATATTCTGTGTGGCAGGATGACATCTCCATAAATGCTGATGTTCTTGGGAGATCATCTATTGACAGATTGTAAGTTCTTTGCAAGGTCTCTCAGAACATCATGATGCTTTAGATACATCAGTGGCAGATGAATCTGGCACTTTGCAAGATGATAACATGACCAAGTAAGATGAAGTTGATGCATTTGGATTATCAGTAACTCCTACAATGACAGCTGATTCAAGCATTTGTTTTCTGGATATAGAATGAATACAGATGGTGTTTGTGTTAGTATGTGTGTCTGTTTTGGATTTTTAATGTAGCTTTAACAATTTTTCAGTCATATTACTAAGATGTCTGCAGTGGAACAGCTTATAGTGATGTCTAGCACTGGGGTATGATGCCACAGACATGTAGCATCATGTCCCACCCAATCACATTATCCTGACACTAGGTCAACCAGTCCCAGCACTAACCTCTTAATGCTGATCACCAAGCAAGGCAACTGCATGTACCATTTTTATAAGTTTTTGGTTTGACTTGGCCAGGGTTCGTACCAGCATCCAAGGTGGATGCTCTAACCACTAGGCCACTGATTACTCCTGGCAAACTGCACAGACCAAGATCTGCTGGTGCATTATGTTACAGATGATTTGGGTCTATGCAGTTAAAATTTGGACTCATAAGTGAAAATATATGGTACATAGTATCTTAAATGTCATGTACCAAAACATATATAGGCCTTAAATGCCATGTATTTTGAAGATTCTGTCTTTTCTACTTGTAATTAGTTGTAATATCTCTCTTACTTGATTCAGCTGTAGCAATTTATTTTATTATTTTACATGACTCTACAATATTCTATTTCTGATTCAAATTTGTTATCATTTGCATTTTTGACCAGGATGAAGAGTGTCAAAGGTCATGCGAAATAATGAGTTTTGTAGATCTAGGTATGAGTAGATTTTTTTAAGGTTCTTCTTGTGTCAGTATGTCGTTCGCCTGTTGGTATGCCCACATAAAAACAAATCAGAATTTTTTTATCAGTTTGTAGTTTTCAGTTCTAGTATGCATTTCAAGCCTAAAAAATGAGGAACGTGGACAAATCTTAATGCACATGATACATTTATCAACTTAACTGTTCATTTCATCATCATATAAAAATGGATGATGTCAGCTATTGTTGATATATTAACAGCTCTCAATAACTTCATTTAATTCCTGCAGTAGCCATATTTAGAAGGCTACAAGAAATAATAATAATAATAATAATGAGGACTTAGTACAGTGCCTAATATTTTTAATCTTTAGAGTATTAGTATTAGATTGTAGTGGTTCCAGCTGGTGGTGGTGTTGTGAAGTTGTACCTTCTTACAAGGTGTCCGTTTTATTTGGCTATCTGTGACATTTGCACGCATTGGGGTGGGGTTCTTCCAATATAATTTAATTAAATTATGATGGAAGTTCCACCCTGGCTCGTGAGGTTAGAAAGTTAAATTAGTGACGAGGTAGATTTACAGCTCTGAGCCCCCAGTCAGCTATGCCGACAGCTAAATTATAAGAACATGAAGATGAAATTCAATCAATAAAAATTTAATAAATTCGATAATTTAAAAATGATAACTTCCAATCACTCGTCTATCCCTCGACCAAGGGACAGCCTAATTCATCCCGTGATTTACAGTGTGAATTCGATTTTCCCCCGTCCTTGCATCTACTCATCTCTTTCTTTCCTGCTAATTCCTTCCTTCCTTCCGTTCTTCTAACTCCTCCTTTGTCTCCGTTTCCCTCTCTACTATCTCCTCCTCCAATTTCGCTCCCAAACTTCAACTTCTCCTTTCTTCTCCTTTCCTCCGTCTCTCTGAGACTACGGGACCAAACTGTAACTGGTCTGTCCCTCAAAGCTTCCTTATTTGAAGCTCTCTGTACTTAGAATTTCCTGCTCTAAGATTTTCCCGCCAATAACGAATGGCTATTCGGAGTTACGCTAACCTCCACTCTGGGTAATTTCTCTTAGCGAACTAATTCTTGCCGGAAGATGCGGAGATATCATTCTACCCAAATCAAGGTCTCTCCCCATCTCGATTCTGATTGGGTGGCGCTGTGATCCTGTCCAATCGTCTTAGCGGCCAGTTCAACCCGTCTGTCTGTCTGCAGGGAAAAGAAGTTAAGACACTCCCACTTCTTCAGGCAACTTCTTTTGATCTTGGACAACATTTCCACACCTAGGTGATAATTGGCTATCTGTGACTTCGCAACTCCGAGGTCCCGCTCTCCATTTCTAACCACGGCAATCTTACGTAATGGATTAGTGGTAGCCTGCAGCAATGTTTAACATCAAACAATGGCTTGTCAGAATTACTTTGATTATACATGTTTCAACTGGGCTACTCTGGGTTGGGGTAAACATGACACTATCATTATCTAGAGGGTGGTTGCCCTCAGTATTTTTGATAGAGTAAATATTAACATAAAGTGTGAAATTATAGATGGAATAAATAGAGATCTGAATAGAATGACACGAGCCCCCCGTATATGGAAAAACACAAATTAATCAGTTACATCAGCAATTGTGACAATACATTACATTAGGAAGATACACTTCTTTTTTAAATATATCTTTCACCGAATTTCAAACACAAATATATTTATCTAAATATCCGATCTGTTTTAAATGATAGAATTAGTTCATCATATAACCAAGTGAATGACTGAAGTCATTTCCTTGTACAACTTCATAACCTGCTTTTTCTGGTCCACTCCAACTTCAGTGTGGTTCCTCTAGGTCCTTTCGCTTTGTCCCTTTTCCAACCTCCCTACTGTCTTGCCTCCTTTCAGCCCTCAACTGTTGTGTGGTTAGGTGGATACGTAAGTCCTATGTCACGTGTTAGGCTCCAATAAACAGTAACACAAGATAGAGTGAAAACAACAAACTTTGAAAAAATACAATAATTTATATCCCTGGAACATTTTTGTAAAAATGAAGAAATAAGAACATACGGTTTTGTAGAATCAAAACCAAAACTAATCCAAAAATTTTAAGTCCTAATAACAAAATGTTCTACTGATTTCAAGCTCGAATCCCAACGAAGAATCCAAGATGGAAGACGATGATGTTTGGTGAAATCTATAGTGTTGAATTCTACAGTTCCTTGTAGAAGCAAGAACTATCACTCCGGTTTCTGATAGCTGAATACATTTTTATTTTAAAAGACTGTCCTTGTTCAACAATACTACATGAGCACACGTATTTTCCAGAAAAATAACAGAATTAATTCTTTTGAATCCAAGTAATTTGAAATAATTCCAATCCAAGTAATTTGAAATAACTCCGAACAGCACAACATACAACTTCCAGTGTAACAGCACAGCTTCTACTGAGAATAATTCTCAGAAACCAAGGTTATATAGTCTTCTAAAATGGAAACAAAGGGTCACGTGATCATGTTCTCAAAGCTCATAGAAATTACTTGTTAAAGGTCACGTACACCCAGTATTACCCTGACGAAAACCAATCATTTTTCTCTAAGAAATATAAGATAAAAAACTTGTTTACATCTTAAACACGAAGTCCCACAATGACCTTGTTTACGTGGTTGCTACAAATTATGAATCAAGGTCAGGATTTAGATCAACACCTGGTGTTTATAAAACAAACAGTCAAGGTCAAGCTATTTTGTGAAAAAAGTATCATCTCTAGTGAATCAATTTAAATTACAATATCATGTAATGAAAAATAAATAAAAGTTAAAACTGACAAACAATTAAATTGAAATAAAGGTATATTAAAATCAGATATAATTAAATCAAATATAAATCAGAGTAAGTACATGTATGTAGATACTTGGACAAGTAGGTACATGGATACGTCCGTGGAGCTATTTCCCCTTGTGCTTTCAAGCTTTGTTCGCTTCACCACCAAAATTGTGTCCGTTGACTTTCCAGACATCCCGTCCCTTTGACAAATTCTTTATGTGAGAATTTCTTTCAGATTTACTCTTTAGTCCCTTATATTTTCATTCCTCCAGGAAAAACATAGATTGACTAGACTTTTTCGATGAGGGCAATTTAACCCCAAGAATTTTTGTGTGGGAACCACGTCCCTTATTTAGCGTAACCAATCAGGATTAAATATATTTACCACCCATTATAACTAGGTGTGAAAATTGTGGTCAGCATAACTTATAGAATTCCAAACAACAGATCTGGAAAAACTCGGCTTCTGATAGTTCCGATAGAAAATCGATGGTAACCTTCCCTTTTCTAGTCGTCTATTGGTTAAGTAGACGAAGGCTTAAATAATAATCACTTCCTCTCCCGATACAGACATTAGAAATCATTGCAGTATAGCGATTTAACAAACACCTGTCTCCATAAATCTAATTAATTGTTCTCAGGCCCAAATTAATGTGTTCTTCATAGATCGACAGAAATTTGCATCCTTACATAGATAACACATACAAATATATATAACAAGTACGTTAAAAAAATATATAAATGCCATAAATTTACAAAACAAAAACATGCTGAAAATAATTAAGGAAGTAAATTTTATTAACCCTGGTAGTGTGGGAGGCAAATATATTTATGGGGGCTGGGGGGGGGGAGTGGTCTAAAGTGCTCTCCATTACGGATCATTGCCATCTCACCTCTGTCAGCATATGTTTGAGTCTCGGATTCAGCCAATGTGGGTATGTGAGAAAGCTTGCCAGTAGCTTCTTGTGGGTCGGTGGCTCTTTCTAGGGTTTTCCCGGCTTCTTCCCTCGCCATTAATACTGGCCGCCATGTGTAGTCTATCGTGTGCTGAAAATGGCATTAAACCCAACAACAACAACAACAACAGCAGTATATTTATAGTCAAACGTCACCTAGCTCTGTGTGCGGATACCATAGTTTTATGGCACAGGACAGTGACATCTACGGATGTCCAATCTAGGCCAATCATTAATCGTGTGCTAATAATAGCAGGGAGATAGCATATGTAATTGTCCCGATAATCATGGCTCTGCATCACTGTAACATAACATCAGTGAAACAAATATTCAAACAAACTTATTTGCCCAGGAAAGTATGTGGACATTGATGTCAACAATATGGTGGCTGTTAAGTTGTTGTTGTTGTTGTTGGGTTTAACGCCATTTTTCAGCACGCGATTGGCTATACATGGCGGCCAGTATTAATGGTGGAGGAAGAACCCGGGAAAACCCGGGAAAGAACCACCGACCCACGAGAAGCTACTGGCAAGCTTCCTCACATACCCACATTAGCCGAATCCGAGACTCGAACCCACGCAGACAGCGGTGAGATGGCAGTGATCCGTAACGAAGAACGCTTTAGACCACTCGGCCACTCGGGGCCCGGCTGTTAAGTAGTTACAGTATCGCAACTGTCCCATACACAGCTGGCGCTGATTACTGCATATATGTATGGGATAGTCCAAATTAGAATGAAGATTGTTAGGGCTTTGTGTGGAGGAATAAATAGCAATACGCAGAGTTTTCCAAATTTTGAGAATTAATTTCACGTGTTGATATGAAAGTGCTGACACTGTCGGGTGTTGATATATAAGTGCATTGACATGGTCATCCCATTCAGTAACAACTTTCAAGTTACACTAAATCGAGCTTAAACTATATAGTAGCTTAAGTTTATCAACGAGCGTGTCATGTGCAGAGCCTTTTCTTTTGTTGGGTGATAGATTGTATCATCAAGAATGAGAACTGTTCGAGCTTGAAAGGGACCAATCTTTCATTGTAAAGGGGGTGGGGGGGGGCGATTGTCGACTCCGACATATTCCTTCATTGCCTATCATTTAAATAAAGCACAATATTTCTATCGCATTATAAAGTTCATTTTGCTCTGCTTCTCTCTCTCTCTCTCTCTCTCTCTCTCTCTCTCTCTCTCTCTCTCTCTCAACAATCAAGTTGAAAAAGAAATGGACGAGAGATAAAGAGAAAGAGAGATTCAGTTAATTTAATTCACTCTTACGACAGCAGTGTGAAATGTGACTTTGGAATCCAATAATCAAGACATTCATCCCATGACTGAACTTTCTTTTTTCCTTGTCAGTTCGTTTTGTCTCGTTTTAACAGAGCTAGTTTCCGAGGTAGGCCAATGAACATAAAAAGCTCGATCTCTTGCATTTTTTCCTCAAATGTTTGTCAACGCAGAAGTTACGATCTGTTAAGATTGTTGCTAAGAAATTTTATTTCAAATATTTTTGGCAAGTTGCAATTATTAATTATCATTGGAAACCTCACAACTCTTGCCCTATAATTTATAATCAAAGAGAAATATTTGTTAATTTTCGGTAATAATGACTTTCAGGCTTCTCAAATGTACAGCTCCACTCAAAAGAGTACCTGGTAACCATTATCACTCGCAATCACGTGTACTGGACACAAGAGCACCCCAGGGTTTCAAACTCCATTTCTGTGTTCATACTGTTTTTTTACTTCTGCCTCACTTGGCGGTAAAGGTCAAAGAACTAACTTGGCAGCTCAATGGCATTTTTTGGCAGTTTCATTACCATATATAACCGAAAATTTGTACACTACTCTATTGTGTCGCTAGAAGACCAAAATTAATGGCTGTGATAATATTGCGCTGACTGATGATAGCGCATTCAAATCATTCAGATGTAGACACTACAATGTAAAAGAATTAAATACATCTGTTTGGTAGGCCACTGACAGTTGTAGAAAATGAATAATTTAAAAAAAAGAGGATCCGAAAGGACCCAAAACATACAATAGAAAGGAAAAAACAACAAATACATTGAGAATGCGCTCAGGCACAACCCATAAAAGTTGCCCCCCCCCCATAAATTTTTAATTAAATATATATATATATATATATATATATATATATATATATATATATATATATATATATATATACGAGAAATTGCACTGGCACAACCCATACAAGCTACCCCCAAAAATACTTAATTAAGGAAAACAAACAAAAATTAAAAACTGTAATGAATAGCATTCACCTTGAACAAATACACTAAGCCTACGGGTACAACAACAGTTAGGAAGGTGCGCTAAACTCTAATGGTCTGAAAAGATCAGAAGAGGGATGCCCGACCCCCCCCCCTCATATATAAAAAGAAATATTTTTAAAAGGTTTCCCAAAACAATCCTGAAAATCATTCGTGCATCTAACTGAGCTGGCTTAGCCCAGTACATGAAGTGCTTAGAATCATTCATATATATATATATATATATATATATATATATATATATATATATATATATATATATATACTAAACATAATCTTCTCTTTCTCTTTGGGCTTGCAGTATTTGTGTTTTATAGCGTCTAAAATATGTTTATGTTACCCTCAATCTGGTTTTGATGCTGCTGAAATCGTATCTTGTTTTGTTTAATATTTATGGCAGTATTTAGCTCTAGCTGAAAGCTGTTGTTGTGTTTAACGCTATTTTTCAGCACACGATAGGCTTATACATGGCGGCCAGCATAAATGGTGGAGGAAGAAACCGGGAAAACCTCGGAAAGAACCACCGACCCACGAGAAGCTACTGGCAAGCTCATTCGCATGCCAACATTGGCCGAATCCAAGATTCGAACGGATGCAGACAGAAGTGAGATGGCAGTGATCCGTAACCACGGGGCCCCCTGAAAACTGTCAAAGACTTTCTAAATTGTTGTTATACCTAACAATGCTGCTCATATCTTCTCTTTCTCTTAGGGCTTGCAGTGTTTGTGTTTGTACAGCGTCTAAAATCTGTTTATGTTGTCCTCAATCTGGTTTTGATGCTGCTGAAATCGTATCTTGTTTTCTTTAATATTTATGGCAATATTTAGCTCTAGTTGAATGCTCTCAAATGACTTTCTCAATTGCTGTTATACCTAACAATGCTGCTTATTGTTTTCATCACCGTCATTGTGCAATAAAATATTCATCACCACAATAAGAATAATCAGTTTAATATTTGAAATCTGAACTATGTTGCAAAACCTTTTCATTAGAGTCATGATACTAGAATTGAATTTCTCAAGTAGTTTTGTTTTAACAGTGTCTTGAACAGTTGAAACAAACCGTATAAATACATGGTATATTTGTACTCGTGATTTAAATAAAAGTGTAATAGGGGTGCAAACCTTGACAACTACAGAAAGAGCAAGACAATACATTATGGTCACCATTTTGTTCCCATATTTTGTAAGTTAAGTCCAAAATATGCTACTTTGTCATGATGTAGAGTTCTCACATTGAGGTACAAAACACAGTTACCTCCCTCTCCAAAGAGCATTACATACAACACTAACTGATATGTGGAAAAGAAAGAAAATATAATGAAGCTAATGCATACAAATTATTTAAATACACACAAAGAAGCAGAAAAGTATAATAGATGTGGCTGACTGCACCAATACAAATTATCAGCTTTCCTTAAGGGGGCAGGGGCCAGTTTATATGTACAAATTTAATGTCGCAATCAGCGACCTAGTCTAAAAGAATCATAAAAAATCAAATACACATGTGAGGTCAAAAAGGTCCATATTTTATGGATGCCTATATTAAAACAAAGCATACGAATATTATCCACTTGACCAAAGAAGTCAATGGCAGTTCAAAGCAGAATAAGTTTAAGCACCCCAATCCCAAATTTCTACCTGCAGTTTTCATGTCCGAAGGTCATTTTTGACACCATGTGATGCTCACAGTGCAAACACAAGCCCCTTTTCTAGATGACATTTGTGCAAAACAGTGTGTACTAAACAGGTTGATGTAATTGACAATAGTTGTCATCCAAGCCGTTTCGTGATATTCTACTTGCCCCAAACCCATGTGTTTACTGCTATGGGAGGCTAACTCTTCTTCCTAGCCGACTATTGGTATTTCACTATCAACATACTGCAGAGTAACTATGGAAGGCGTACATGCCTGACATCATTTTCAAGAACAACACAAGCCTGAAACACCTAGCTTACAAATATATCCGTATCTTTAAATAGTACAAAATAATAGCTGAAGAAGTCACACCATAGCCTTTAGTTAAGAAATTTGCCAGGAGCCAATTTACGAAACTGGACCCTGCCACCCTATCAGTGGCTGAAAAAATGGCGTTAGAAACATACCAGCTCAGTCTTCTAGCAAACTTTTGTTGTTTAGAAATAAAAGTTTATCAATCACTTTTTCTCATCAGCATTAACCAGCTTATTCTGAAATAATAGCCTACTTTTGCTTTAGAACTAGTCAGTGAATTGGCTCAATCTCTTACCCCACTTTGGTGTGTGTCATTAATTGCTAATTATTTCGTTAAAGAAATATTTAAATTCTGTCACAATGTGATACATATCTTTTTTTATCCAATTCTGTATATACAGTAATGATGATGGAGAATATTAAACTTGTTTTTGACTGTCAAATTAGTTCCAGTCTTTGCTGTTATTGTTTGCATTCAAAGCTAATGCACCAAATAATGGTATGCGACGTTCATATACCACTGTTCTCTTTTGCAAGTAAATAAATTTGCAAGTAAAACTAACTGTTGTCACCCACACTGTCCGGTTTAAATGATTCTGTCAAGTGGGTTGCGTCCTGTGTCGGTGACATTTTAATGTTTTTACCATATATATTTTATCTACTTGTTTTTTTATATTTATTTGGAAGAGCTTATTTTCCTAAAGTTTGTTTTTATTTTTTATTGTTTATTTTATCTTTGCGCTTTTAAAACTCAACTGTTAACACTTTTTAACCAGTTTGTGTTGTGCTGAACCAAGGCATACGAATGGCCATGCATTGAACGTCTTAAAAGGATTCCTGTATACCTAGTTTTCGGTTTTGACGAGTTTCACTAAATAAGTTCAAGTAGCCTATACTAATGAATTAACAAATATGCATTCTCTAATAGTAGCAGTTTACACGATAAATTATAATTTTACCCATCGTTAGGTAAAAAGGAGAAAGTAAATTTGAATAGACTGGACATTGTCCATCCATTATTTCCATTTGCATATTAATTGGTCAATCCATTATTTCCATTGGCCTATTAATTGGTCCATCCATTATTTATATTTGCCTATTGATTGGTCCATCCATTATTTATATTTGCCTATTAATTGGTCCATCCATTATTTCCATTGGCCTATTAATTGGTCCATCCATTATTTATATTTGCCTATTAATTGGTCCATCCATTATTTATATTTGCATATGAATTGGTTTATGGTTGTGACTATGTATGTGTCTTCAGATGCATTACTAAATTCGTACACTTTCATTCTTTTAGAAAATGTATATATATTTATACACAGCTTTTGTTATTATGTTATTTTAATTGTAAAATAAAGCTCATCGATATAAAATTTAAAATAATGCCTTTAAAGAACCCTCTTGAAATACTTGCAGAAAAAGTCAACGTTCTATCAAGTTAACATTTACTTCTTCAGACATAATTATTATTATTATTATTATTATTATTATTATTATCTCCTTTAGAGGTCTACGGCAGTGTGTCAAACACATTTACTACAATTTTGATTACAAAATTAAATTTTAGAATGTTTTGTCCCCCGCCTTTTCACGAGCAGGAAATATTGTCGGTGTCTCAATCAGTCCGTTACGCTTTTGTTTTCGCAATATTAAATTTTATTATATTAAATTGTTTTTAGATTAATGGATAAAACTTGGTGTTCTCGTACATCGTAAGTGGAAGGGGTGTGGCGAATATCATTGCGAGTTTTGTCTTCAAGGTCACTGTTCACGATTGAAACCACGCGCGCATACACACACACATGCATAATTTCATTTACGCTCCATATATCTGAACCAATTTTGAAATCAAGGAATGAAACTTAGCATTTTTGTATAGGATCCTATTTTCAAGTTTCATATCACGACTCAAGCCACTCCGGTTGCGTAGAGGTTAGATCGTCCGCCTCGGATGCGGGAGTACAAAGGCACTAACAACTGCATAGCCAGGCCCTCTGCATTACGAGGTCAGTGTTAGAACTGGTCGGTTTGGTGTCGGGACAATGTAACTGGGTAGGACATCATGCTACATGTCTGCGGCATGATGCTTTAGTGCTAGTTATCCCTATAAACTGCCACACTGCAGACATTGCAGTGATATGACGTAAAAACTTGTTAAAAGCTATGTTAAAAAATCCAAATTACACACTCACGCTCATGTCAAGACTCAGTATTTAATATTTCTCTCATACTTTTCAAACCTGTAATTTTATAGCTGTTCCAGAACAAATGATGACATATGTGCATACTTTTACATCACACTTAGAATTATCACATTGTAGATACTTTTCAGGGTGAAGTCACGGTTCCGTAAGTTATGTTTTCCTTCACACTTTCCATTCCGCTCTATAACGATGGTTCTGTTGGAGTTTAATTGATGAAATTGAAACTCAGTATAGTTTTACTTCATCATTAGAAGTGGTGTCGCCTACCAGATTGTGGATCATGTCAGGTTCAAGGTCAGTGTTAATGTTATGAGATTTCCGTCGCATTTAACATTCGATCGATGACTTCACATCTGTTATAGATAAAGTGCTCAAACTTGGTATAATCATTCAAACGTGTTTTGTGTACAATATTTGTGGACCTATCTTGACGACCAAGGTCATGGCTTGAAGACCAAGGTGATCACACGTTACCTCCCTCTCCATATCTTTGGAACCCCTTCAACTTTACCGATGAAACCTTGTATGCGTATGCTTTATCATTAGAAAGCGTCTTCTCGTATACTACATAGAGGGTGGTATGCTCAAGGTCATGGTCGTAAGTCAGCATTTATTATTTTCTATCAACTTTTTTCTTTTCTGTAATTTAAACGCCATTTGAAATTAGAAAATGAGATTTGGTACTCTTATATATCATCATAAATAAACATGTCGAATACTACATTGGGTGTCTTATAGTCTAACTCAAAGGCATGGGTCTTAGAGCCATTTGAGAATGATTGATGGAACTTAACAATATCTTCCACGTAACTCATTGTGGGTCATATCTTAAATGTTTACGTCACAGGCAAATAGTTTTGGTTTTAATAGCGTTTTCCCATAGGCTCAGCAGCTTATGAGCCGTTTAAGATAAAATGAATGAAATTTGGCATACCTGTATATTGTCAGTTGAAGGTTTTCTCAATTTCATATTTCAGGTTCTAACTTTAACGTCAAGGTCACAGGTTACTCTATATCGTAACAGCTGTACGAAGTTCAGGTATGAACTATATAGTACTCTTATGTTTCTCAGTTTCTTGTCATCTCGTATATCATAGTGCAGGTTTTATTAATCAAGATGATGATCGCCGTGCAGCCAACATCCATTTTGTCCACTTGTAGTCTGATGTTGTTTGAGATGAGGCAAACAAATTTTCTACTTTCTACATCAACCTTGATGTCTCTACATGTGTGTCCCCAGTTGCACTGCTGTTTTTCATTGTACACGTTTGGTGACTGCACCACACTAGGTGGCGGATAAAAATTAACTAAATTTTCTTATTTTAATTAAACCTTTAATAGTTTCGGTCGGTTGGTGTTGGTTGGTACCTAGGGGAGATGACACTTTTTCGAATTGGACAATAATTAAAAAGCATCAGGATTTGTGAATCATCGACATGTCTTTTGTTATATAGTATGGAAAGCCCCTCTTAACACTGATCAATGCCTTTAAATTTTAAATTATATTAACTTTAAATCATTGAAAATAACTTTTAACGTTCATAGTTGGTGATGTTAGCATGTTTTTGTTATGGAATAAACTGGAGAACCCGGAAAAGATTATCCACTAACTTTTACGTATGTCAGCGTCTGGACTCAAAACCGGTACAGAAGACGTGAAAAAACGATTACCATTACGAAAGGTTGAATATGATAAAGGAGTATGATGTCAGGTCAGAATTTGTGACACGATTCATTCTTTAATTTTTAATTACGAATTTCAGATGATGATTTGGTTCACCATTGGTTGTTGTGTTGCCTTCTATATTATACACTGGCTCTTTCGGAAAATTCCTGTACGGAAATACTCCAGCAAATATGTCGTCATAACCGGATGTGATAGTGGCTTCGGTCACATGCTTGCTAAGCGCATGGACCATATGGATTTCCACGTGTTTGCTGGTTGTCTTACAGAAAAGGGAGCCACAGAGTTGCGAAAGACTTGCTCGAACAGACTGATTACTCTGGATTTAGATGTAACAAGCGCTGTCAGCATCCAGAAGGCTTTTAAGCTGGTTAAATCAAGCCTTCCATCAGATTCAGGTAAAGGTTTTAGACTGTCATGTTAATTTAGTTTTCTTCTTCTTCTTCACTTAACCTGACCGCAGCGGTGGCCTAGTTGGTTAGTGCGACCGCCTCCGATGTAGGAGGTCGCGGGTTCGAACCCCGGTCGAGTCATACCAAAGACTTAAAATAAAAATGGTATTAGCAGCTGCCTCACTTACAGCTCAGCATTAAGAATTAGTGTCAGGACTGGTTATTGTGACTTTGTGGACATGATGCCACATCTGCAGCATGATGCTCCAGTGCTAGAGACCGCTCCGGTTGCCCAGTGGTTATAGCGTCTGAGTCGGATTCGGGAGGTCGCGGGTTCGAAGTCGCGCCGAGTCCTACCAAAGACTTTTAAAAATGGTACATACAGCTGCCTCATCAGGCGCTCAGCATTAAGAGCTTAGAGATTGGACTGGTCGACTTGGTGTCAGGATAATGTTACTGGGTGGGACATCATGCTACATGACTGCGGCATGATGCCCCAGTGCACTATATACTACCACACTGCAGACACAGGGATATGATTGAAAAATTGTTAAAGCTACGTTAAAAATCGAAATAACACACACACACACACACACACACACACACAATCCAGTGGTACACATCACCAGATACTGCCACACTGAAGTTCACTGACTTCACAATGATTAGTTAAATTGTGTAAATGGCATTTCATATGTAGAATTATGACGATATAGTTGTAAATGAACCGTGTCAACACACCATTTACAGTGTATATTCTAAATACGTGTTTCTTTGGTAGCGTCAATAGTCCTTTGTCAATCTAGGAATGCAGTTAAGGTAGTGAATATAAGATTCGTTCCTGACTTATCTGTGTAAATTAAATGTCTACAGTGAACCATCTGTTTCACATGTGTAACCATTTTGTAAGACGTTTTACTGTGTTAGTGTTAATGAATGTTTCAAATATAGTAATACTAATTAGTATACTAATTTGCAACTTTTATCGCACATGCAAAAAAGTATTGTGAAGATATTTAGCGATAAACTTTGTTATTAAAACATGTTTTCTTGTTAGATGTAATACTTCTATTTTAATTGGTCAATTCCATGTATATTGCAACCAACGTAATCGTAGTCTAAAACACAAAGACAAAGATGTTCTTAAATATCCAACCGTTTCTTTCACTTTTAATAAGAAAACAAAACTTATGTGAAAAAATGATGCCATTAAAAAATCAAATGCAGAAGATGTTATTTATTATAATAGCATACGAGTCCAATGGGTCTAAAACGCTCGCCTTTACAGATATCTGACATCTCACCTCTGTCCGCTTGGGTTCAGTTCTCTGGCTTGGCCATTTTAGGTCTGTGACTAAGCTTTGCTTGTAGCTTCCCGTGGGTCAGTGCTTCTTTTCGGGGTTTTACCGAATTCTTCCTTCACCAGATATACTGGTCACCATTACCTATTGCATATATATATATATATATATATATATATATATATATATATATATATATATATATATATCGCAACTAACGCGTTCAGATTGTTTATATTACAGTAACGATACTCTTAATGTGTTAGAATTAAACACTATCGCATCAAAAATGCAGCGTGGTTTGAACGCGTTAGGTGTATACTGTAACACGATATATGCAAGTTCTACCGCGTTAGTTGTATACTGTAACACGATATATGCATGTTCTACCGCGTTAGATGTATACTGTAACACGATAAATGCATGTTCTACCGCGTTAGATATATACTGTAACACGATATATGCAAGTTCTACTGCGTTAGTTGAAAATTCTTACACGTTAAAGAGCATACTTCATTAAAATCTGAGCTGACAATATAGTGTAGGTTATAATTAGTACAATTAGTTATGTCTTTGTTTTAAGGAATTTGGTGCCTTGTAAACAACGCGGGAATTGCAGGTGAGGTTGGTCAAGTCGAGTGGTTGACAAGGGCTGACTATGATCAAGTCATGGCGGTCAATGCATTTGGGATGGTTGATGTCACTAAAGCATTTCTTCCCCTCATCCGAAGAGCACGTGGTCGAATAGTCAACATGGCGAGCGTCATGGGACGATTTCCGGCAGCTACGGCCTCTTACGTGATGTCAAAATTTGCAGTGGAAGGATACTCTGCTGTACTGAGGTAATATTGTTATTAGAACGGTTAAAGTTATTGGCTGTTGTTGTTGTTGTTGTTGTCGTAGGGTTTAACGCCATTTTTCAGCACACGATAGGCTATACATTGCAGCCACTATTAACGGTGGAGGAAGATCTAGGGAAAACCCCGGAAAGAACCACCGACCCACGAGAAGCTACTGGCAAGCTTTCTCACATACCCACATTGGCTGAATCTGAGATTCGAACCCACGCAGACAGAGGTGAGATGGCAGTGATCAGTAACGGAGACCGCTTTAGACCACTCGGCCACTCGGGGCCCCGTTAAAGTTACTGGTGAGAGAGAGAACTTTTAGTCATGCCACCGCCATACTCTGAGAGGTTGTGGGAGGGTGGCATGTAGTGTTATCCACAACAGTCCATTCTGTCCGGTCTCTCATGAAATTTGTTTACACTCAATAGCGTTTGAAAGAGTTAGTGGATCAAAGCCATATTTATTTTGAAGCTTTGTATAAGGGGATCTGTTATTCGCTTTTCAGATTGTTTGACAAAATGCTGCTGATCTTTTGCCCCCCATAGACTTGGAACTTCTCCCATGCGTATTAAGCCAACCCTTCGTAAGTTGCATCGATTGTGTTGGGCCACCCTTAGCGTATGGGGTATACTTTTAGTTTTGGCAGGGTTTGAATTGTAGAAGTGGGAGACTTAGTTAGCTTACACTAGCCATCTAGCTCTATTAAGAACGTAAGATATATTATGTAAACCAGTAATAAAGGGGACACGGACCAACTCGGGTACAGACATAATGCCCCTCCCCGAAGAAATGAAAGATAAACCTTAATCCCCTCCCCCAGTCTAAGTTTAGCTTTATATACCAATCAGTGGTCTAAAGCGCTCTCCGTTACGGATCACTGCCATCTCACCTCTGTCTGCATGGGTTTGAGTCTCGGATTCGGCTAATGTGGGTATGTGAGAAAGCTTGCCAGTAGCTTCTCGTGGGCCGGTGGTTTTTTCTGGGGTTTTCCCAGGTTCTTCCTTCACCGTTAATACTGGCCGCCATGTATAGCCTATCGTGTGCTGAAAAATGGCGTAAAACCCTACAACAACAACAACAATATCAATCAGTACAAATATACATCTTTGTAAGTCGGCTTGGATTCTTTGAAACTTATTTTCGGCTTCCCATGAGTAGATAAATGATGTATTTTGTACGGATTAGATGGTTAGATATTAATAGACAAGGAGATTAAGATGACTGTGATCCTTTAGATCTAACGACGAATTGCACCGCATGTTCTTTGTCATCTCGATGTCATTAGTACAGAGTTTACGGTTTTTGACCATTATCGTTATAATTTTGTATGTACTTACAAGCTAAACCGTTATCGGTAAATAGTAGCTGCCAGTATTTTCTCATAAACTTTAGAATAATATTATTAGATAAATGTGAACTTCCATAATTAACTTAAATATGAAAAATATTGATGATACATCAGATTTCGGCTTTTATCCATTGGGTGTAAGTGCTTTAAAGCTAGGCCATAATTGTATTGATTAAAGATGGAATTCCATATTAAAATTAATGTGTGGTATATTGGTGATGTGTCACATTGATTCTTTTCCCCTCTTATACCGTTTTAAAACAGACCATTATATTTGGGACGGTTTGAAAGGTTAAAAACTTAGAATTGGAAGAGGATTATGTGCTATTTTTTTCATTTTTTCTGTGGGGATTTTTTTAATGGGTGGATTTTGTCCTGTGAGAAGATTGTCCTACACGCGGATCAACTAAATCCTCCGAGCCCACTGGACCCCTCTCCCGACTTTGATTTTGAATTCAGCAGGTTCTGAGGCTAGGGTGGCGCCTCGCACAACAGTAAATGGTGTTAAAAGTAAAGCATTAACGTATACAGGAATTTACCATGTTGAGTAATTGGAGTTAGTCAGTGGAAGCATCCAAAAGGCAAATAATTTTGATTGTACAACATGTTTCGACTTTATTGTCACAAACTTTATAAAGAAAACAATGAAAAACCAAAATGTTTTGTACGTCTTTAAAATTCCACTTGTCAAAGTTTAAAATGAAAATGTGAGAGGAACTTACAGTAATATTAATTAATTCCAAACTAATCACTATAACTTTCTATAAAAGTCCTAAATGAATGAAAAGTTCCTTTTGAAGTTCAAAACCGGAAATGTACATTTTCTCCAAGAACCGTGATGTTTCAAGATGACATTGTCCAGAATTCCTTCGAATAATTTATAACAGTTCCAGAATAATATTATAGTCCAAATAACAAGCATTTTTTCTATTTTCACTGAACAGTTCAAGCTCATGTGTTTTTCCTCTCGAATACTATCGAAGTACAACAGAAAACACGTCTGTAGACTTACAAAAGGAACACAAGAAATATGAATACTCTATAATCGGAATGAAACTGATTGCTCGGTTTTTATTTTATGTACACTGCTCATTGCCACTATATTTTGCAATAGACACCACGTGACAGAATACACTGTTCATTTTACGTCCAAGTAGCCTATTCAGGAAGCTCGAAAAACAGCAAGACATATATACAGATATACACCACAATTTTGAATTAAAAAAATAGATGTGTGTGTGTGTGTGTCAAATACACAATAGAGCATAATTTATATATATGGATAGATGATAGTTTCACAATATTAGACATTATCTTCTCTACGGATTTAAGTCACAAGATAAATCAAAAATATGACAGTAAGTTAAATGACATAAATATACTATCGACTCAGTTTTCAAAGGGAATTCTTACCTCCTATGAGAAATTATTGTGATAAAATCACTTGCTTTACCAAAATTAAATCTCTTATTACGTTTTCCAAATCCTCCAGAATGGTTTATAAAAGACAAATTAAATAGTTTAATCTAAAATTATTTACAGAAAGGTTCTGTTTTCACGATGAAAATAAAATGAATCAGTATAAGTTATGAAGAAGGGGAACTTGCAATGCCTGACTTAAATTTTGTTATTTGGTCTCTAAAATATCCTAGTCAGAAAAATACTTACTATATATATATATATATATATATATATATATATATATATATATATATATATATATATATATATACAGAGAGAGAGAGAGAGAGAGAGAGAGAGAGAGAGAGAGAGAGAGAGAACGGAACTTAATAGGCTGGGAACTAGTAGTGGATATGTTACTAGAGTCATATAAGCGCTTAGAATAACATTAACGGGTTACTGAAGAGTCCTAGAGTTCATATTATCTAAGGAATATTCTACTATACATATATATATATATATATATATATATATATATATATATATATATATATATATATATATATATATATATATACTTACCAAAAGTACCAAATGGAGTAAAGTGATGCTTCACTGTTTTAATTTTTTAAGGAATTTAACAAGTTTAGTATCAATTATGTAGAAAGGACCATATAAGTTGTCGATAATATATTTCGGAAGGACGCTTTTCTTTCTTATAACTTATAATTTAAAAGTTTATTCCAACGTTTTATTTCAGATTTTCTTAATGAAGCACTAATATACAGTAAAAATATTAAGGTCGAAGGGTCTTTACTTTTTAGTAATGCATGGTTTGAAAAAGGTTTACAATTTATTAACTATAATATTGAGAGTAATGGACAATTCCTTTAATTTCCAAAAGGAAATGAAATATATAATGTTGGCACTAACATTCTACAACATGCAGAAATCTGCTGTGAAATCATATATAAATAGATTATCTATCGAATCCCGATCAGAGAAACCATGATTTAAAAAAGACTTTGAAACTAACAAAGGATTCATGAATATTTACAGTATCTTGGTGAAAGACCCATAAATATGAGAAACTAAAGCACTAATTAAATAGAAAATAGAATTTAATTTGCCAAACCAGTTGAATTGTCAAGGCATTTTGCCTTAACATACAAAATTACGAAAGATTCGAATCTAATTTCATTTCAGTATAAATTACTGCATAGAGTTCTTGCAGCAACTCATTTCTGGAAACAACTGGAATAAACAAAAAAATGTTAAAGTTCTTTTTGTATGGATTTACAAGAGACATTAATTCATCGCTTTTAGGACTGTGCAACTGTAAAAGAATTTTGTAATGACTTAAACCAGTCCATTATAAACAAGACTTTTCACTTACACTTGCCTACATTTTCGCTTACTCTTGTCTACCTTTTCACTTACAGGAATTATAATTTTCGGTATGTTAGAAGCAGGCAATGCAATTAAATTTTTGTTGCTGATATCTAAGAGAGACATGTATAATATGCGACATAAAAGAAGACCTTCGTTCCTACCATTGCTTTAAAAATGTTTAAAATGTACTACATTTGTGAGATGGAATTAGCCAAAAGAAACAATGAACTGGAATTTTTAGAAATTGAATTGCACATGTTTATTAATTTATTCGTATAGTACAGTCCGTTGCTCTCTGTTGTTTTCAATGTTTACCTATGAAAATCAGTTGATGCATCTACACAATCTTGGAATATCTCTTGGTTATAGTTTGTGCAGATAATCTTTAACAGGATTTATAAGATTTATCTGTATACCTATTATATACTTATATTCTTACAATTCTCTTGTATCTTATTCTCTTCTGCTCCACACTTTCTTCTCTTTTCTTTCTTACTTTTTATAGTGTTTTCTTTCATCAGGCTATTCTCTTTTCTTCTTATACGTTTTCCCCGTTCTAACAACTTAAATCCTGTCTGTTTGATGCCTTTACAAAGAAGACAAGACGTGTAAAAAAAAGTAATTGTAAGGTAACCCATGGGATGACACATTTAAAAAAAGTGATTTGATCTAATTCCGTACGTAAAACAATGCCATTATAGACCAGAAAATTTAATAATAATGGAATTATATCTTGCTATTGTTATACATGGAGAAGATAGTAAAGAAAATATTACTCGTGTGAATTTTGTAGCGGGATAGGGTAAAATAGCTATATATATATATATATATATATATATATATATATATATATATATATATATATATATATATACACACACACACACACACACACACGCTGCAAGGTATTTTGGCGCCATAGGCGAACCATTTACCCATAACCCCCCTCTGACCGCATCGCTTATGCTAAGCTGCTCATTTGTATTAATACATGTTTGCTTGACAATTTATTAATTTCGTTATTTAGTCTACATATTTAATGATAATAAATGAATAACCTGGAAGTGTACTTGGTTCTTGGAGGCGCCCCCAGTCTTGACATCCTAGGCGGCCGCCTATTTTGCCTACTACGTTCAACCACCTCTCTCTCTCTCTCGATATATATATATATATATATATATATATATATATATATATATATATATATATATATATATATATATATATATATATATAAACTATCGTACAGGTTTGATTTTCTATCCTTTGATAGCATTATTGGTGATCAGTATGATTTTGCCTAGTATTATCAAGCATTCTCCTATTGAAACCATGCAAAGCACTATCCATTGTGTTTGCTGCATATTTTTTTTTCTCTCTCTCTATCCGATGGGACCTGTATGAAAACGAGATGTCTTAAGTCTGTTTTCACATAGTAGGGAAGGTCATACAGATTGATGAACCAAGGAAGACTCGTATATGACTCCAGTCGTTTCTCTATCCTTGGTTTAACTCCGTCACCGACTTATTTTCACTTAGACAGTTTTACGTTTGAATGTCAAAGATGATAATCTTACGGTTCTTGTAGTAATAGGAGGAGGAGAAGTAGCAACATCAGTTTAAAATATGCAATTTTTATTCCGTAGGTATCAGATGAGACCATTTGGAGTAAGCGTCCACGTGATTGAGCCAGGTTTCTTCCAGACTGGTATTACTAGTAATGAACTGATCAGAAAGGATTTGGAAAACAAGTATGCCCGACTGGAACCGGAAATACAACAAGCTTATGGTCAGAAATATAAGGACACACGTAAGAAATTCCGAATGAATAATAACGTAAGGTGGTAGGAAATATTTGTATCCCATGTACATTGGAAACATTAAAGGTTCAATTTACTTCGTACTGTAACTTACTGTAAACATTCTGATTATCTGTCATAACTACAACAAATGTGTCATAAATGCGGTAAATATGGCTCATATTTCAGACTCGGTTTAAGTCAACACTAACGAAAGGGATTGAGTAAATAGATCATCTTTAAAACTGACTTATTTGCTAAACACCTTATAGTTCACTTATTAATGAATTCGTTTCAGTTTCAACAACCCATTCCCGAAAGTCCTGTTGTTTTAAATAGTAAATATTCTTATTATCACGTCTGCGCGAGAAGATGCGATGTTAACTAAAACAGGGTGGAAACTCAGCGTGAGAATAAGTGGCATGGTGAAAATGCTGTGTATTTTCTTCATCCAGTTTTAAAACACACACACACACACACACACACACATATATATATATATATATATATATATATATATATATATATATATAAAGGATTCACTAAGTTTACAAATTTTATTAACTTGTCTGGGGCAAGCTGAACTGGAAAATTGAACTTGCCCTTTGAAAGTTTGATCTTGCCGCAAACATAATGTCCTTGCATGAGTAAAACGAAAAGAATATGTATAGTATATTTTAAAGAAAATCATCGTCACATTTATTGAAACTTTTGTATGTAGATTAGAGTCAGAACAGAGTTGCATGTAGAGTTGCAAGAGCAAAAGCAGACATGTACATGTATATAGACAGATAAAGGGATAGGTAGTAAAGATTTCGGAAATGGATGCATGTTTGAGAGAGAGAGACGGGCTCGAACAATTTTTTTATACCCACAACTCAAGGATTTATAAACATTTATTTTATCAGTTTACTTAAAAGTTATGTAGTCACCTTCAAATCGACATGCATCAAAATATTGAAGAATCCCACTTTTGAGAATGATGTGGTAACCCTTACTTTTGTCCATTTAATTGTTTACCAATCAGTCTGTATGGAGTATCCTGTTATTATTGCGTAAACAACATTTTATAAACGGCTCCTGTGGGTACTATATTTTCCTAACATCACGCCTAGAACGAAATCCTCCTGGTAGTTAATCGTCAGAGACTATTGCCTTTTATTTCTAAATACACACCCTTCAAAGAAATCTGATGAGTTGTACTTTTAGCAGTTAACATCTACTGGCGACATGCATCAAATCAATCTTATGAAAAGCCGATTATTTAGAGTTGGCAATCTGACAAACTGCCCGAGACTTACGGACTGGAAAGTCGGCTAATTCCTGATAGGTATAAATATTACAATTACAATGTAATTGATTATTTAAAACGTAAGTATTTATTCCTTGTTTGTTAAAACTTGTTTTAAATTGTAAATATTGTTATTATCACGTCTGCGCGAGAAGATGCGGTGATATCGGAAAGAGAGAATAAGCGGCACAGTGAGGAAGCAATTGGCAACGAAGGCAGCTCGTAAGAGCGCACTCTGAGGGTTGATGTATACGTTTTGTTACAGCCTTTTTTGTGCCTTTCGCTTACTATTTCATTTTTATTGTCATCATTTCCATTTTTCTTTTTTTTCATTTTGCAAATTTTGATTTTGTCAGTTGCAGAATATTTAGTCCGTACCTGACCTTTTGATTTGCCACTTCTGAAATTTTTAAATTTCAATTTCGTGTTCTTTTTTTCATTTTTTGTTAATTTGTAATTTTTGTAGCTTGGTTAGCTGCAGAAATCTGCACCTGACCTTTTGATTTTGCCATTTCAACAAAGTTTAGTGGTGAGAGATCCATTGAGTTAAGTTCACTTCATTTTATCAGTAAGCTCTATTCGCATACATTCGGTGCACAGGATTATCTCCACATCAAGTAGTATGGATAACATACCAAAACAAATCATGTACAAAGGAGCAAAATTAGAGGAATATTTTTGCAGTAAGGATAGAAATAGGGATAGGGAAGAGAATATTTAGTTGCAGACCACCCTAAAGGTTGTCAACTTCTGGACTTCAGGACAGTGAATGACTGCCCCCGACAGTCAGATATTCTAACTGCCCTAAAACTGAAGGGAATAGCAGTAGACAAGATTGAAGGGATACAAAATGGTGGAAAAAACAAGTTTGTGATCTGCCCAAAAGATTTTGACTCTCCCGTGGTAGGCTTTGACGAGCTAGAAGTCAAAGGACTAAAAGCTACGGTATCGAACGCACCTTCAATAATACGAGAGGTTGAACCAAAAACAAATTCAACACAAATTAAAAGTACCAGTTAAAGCCGAAACAATGGCCGTGGTATGGGGCTATCCAACCGTCAAAACAGACGTGAGAATACAATAGCCAAAGACGATTCGGTGAAGATACCCACATTCTTCT
This sequence comes from Sinohyriopsis cumingii, assembly GCA_028554795.2. Taxonomy (NCBI): domain Eukaryota; kingdom Metazoa; phylum Mollusca; class Bivalvia; order Unionida; family Unionidae; genus Sinohyriopsis; species Sinohyriopsis cumingii. The sequence continues at coordinate 21,069,842 of CM068841.1, read as the reverse complement.
ATGTGCTAGGTTTCTTATTGAAATCCTGATACAGAGGATGTGAGATAGAAAGGGCATGCCCTAGATGTAAAGAAAACAGGCCATGTACCAAGGGACCGTAAGGAACACTACGTACCTCGCACATATGCTGAAACAGCACTAGCAGTAGGACCCACACAAATGGAAATCTCCTTGGCACTTATTGAACAGGTAAGCCCATCTGAGGCTATACATGTTCAGGAAGTCCACGTTGAGGCAAAAAAATGACCAAGAAACCAATGACCAAAACTGTGTCCATGATGGGACCTACCAAATGACCACAACTAAAATTTTTGACACAACAGACGCAAACAGCGTTTAAGCCCAAAGTGACACAATGGGAGCTCTGGCGATGAAAGACCTCGAATGGGAAGACTTTGCCACCCCATGAAAACCTTTCAAGTCTGTGCCCTTTGAAAAAGAAGTGGGCATTTTAAAAACAAACCCCTACTACCTCCTCCATGTGGAAGAGGAGGAGGAGGAAACTCAAGGACACCAAACTAAAGATGGGCCTGTCGATCTGATAGGGCTGAAACCCCTCACATCGACACCGGCCCAAAAGAAAAGAAAACTGACAAATTCATCCCAGAGCCCCTCCCTTGAAGAGGAAATGAGTGGGGATGAGCTTGTCATAAACAAAGCCCAACAAACCATCATTCCGCCGGTTAGAACAATGATCATGACTAGACAAAACAAAAACAATAAGCAAGCAAATGACACGGACAAAGACAATGACAAGATCAATGATTTGGTAAAAGACGATTTGGAATTGAGCGCGGACGAAACAGAAATGAAATTGATTCCAGCTCAATAACTGAAGAAATAACAAAGGGGAAAAATCAGAGATTTAAAGAAGATCTGGAAATAGACCAGAGCTTTCCAAAAATATACGAATAATTTGACTCTAGACAACCTATATATATATATATATATTCTAACACAATTTTGAATAGGAAAATTTTATTAAGTGTTGCGGCACCTGGTAAATTTAGCAGAAATGGAGGGACTATACTTCCAAATTGGGATAAACAAAGAAAAAGTAGACATACTAACCAAGAAACGAACGTTGACGTGATTTTGCTGCAGGAAACTCATAATGGGATTATACCGTAATTAAAATACCTTTTTGAAGTCCAACTAAATTCAGTAGTTATTTCTAGTGATTACAATAATGAAGACACCAGAGGAGGGGTGGCTATAAAAATAAGCAGGGCTTAAGTTGGGAATTAATGGATGTAGGAGAATTTTGTAAGGGATACTAATTACATATTAAGATATATCATTGGCCAATAACCACCGTATACTTTCCAGCTAACAGAAGTAAAAAAAAATACAAACAAGCTTTTATTGAAAACTTATTCAACTATTTGTTAAATATTCCAACGGAAAATTTGATTTTAGGGGGATATTTTAACTGGGTAGGTGACGAAATTGATACGACCACTGACTTAACAGTGAATGATAAACTTTTTAAATCTGAAATGTTAAACCTATTTAACAAACCTTTTATATGATATGTATAGGAGATTAAATCTATTCGACGCGAACACGTATAAATGCAAACATGGACAGGGAAGCAGGATATATAGATTTTACGGAACAAGTTTCAATCCATTGATGCATAAAAACGCTATAATATCTGATTTTAAATTATCTGATCACAAAATGGTTTATATTGAATTAAAAATTAGGAATAGGTGTAATTGGGGTCCAAGACAATGAAAATTAAACAACAGAATTTTAAACGATGCAGAATTTGTGGATATAATAACAAATGTAATTGAAGTTTTTAAAAATGATCGAATTGTGGACATAATAAAACAATGGGATATTGTAAAAGACACAATAAAAAAGAAAGCAGTCCAGTATTCTAATACAAGGGCAGAAAAACTAAAGAAAGATAAAAGCCAGCTAAAAATAACCTTTGATATAACAACATATGAGGAAGATAGGAATTGCACACAAAAAATGAAATCGAAGAAGAAGAAACTCAAGGGAAAATAATCAGGGCAGGGAAATTTACCGAAATATATTTTTAAAAACGCCTATAGCTTATACAAACGGGAAAGGAGGGGGGAAAATATTAGATAAAATTAGAGTTGGAAATGTAACATATACAGGAAAATCCGATATCCTAAATAGTATCTACTTATTTTATAAAAATCCATATACAACACAAAATATTGATCCTGACACAATCGACAACTACCTAAATGAAGTCGAATGTGAGATGATATCAAAAGAACATATGTGATGATGTCATCTCCAATGAAGAAATATCAAAAAATATTGCTGCACTTACAAAGAAGAAATCACCAGGGAAAGACTGTCTCGCGCAGAATTCTATCAAAAATAATACGGTAAGCTAAGGCCGATCCTAAATGCTTTGTACAATAATATTTTCTTAAGCAAAGGGAAACAGATGTCAAAATCAATGCGAGAGGGAATCATAACAATTATTTGTATGGGGAAGGGTGATAGAGAGGATATTAAAAACTGGAGACCAATTTCGCTTTTAAACACAGATTACAAAATTTTAAGCAGAATATTAACCAATAGAGTAAAGACTGGATTAGGAAAAATCATAAATGTAAAAAATGAAAAGGGCGGGACATATAAAGTAACATTTAAATATAAAAACAATAATTGATTATATAAACGAAACATGATCGAAAGGTGCCATGGTACTTTTCGATCAAGAAAAGGCTTTTGACCGATTAGAACACAACTATATACAAAAAGTACTTGAAAAATTTGGATTCGGGAGAAATTTCCGTAAGTGGACTGAAATCCTCTACACGGTAATAACTTCACGTGTGCAGGTAAATGGGAAATACACGAAAGAAATTGATATCCAAAGATCAGTGAAGCAAGGATGCCCACTGTCAATGCTATTATACGCAATAGCAATTGAAATTGTAAGCCACAAAATCCGAAATAACACAAATACAGGGTATTCAAATTCCTAATCTCAAAGAAGAATTTAAAATGCTCCAACATGCTGATGATTGCACCAACTTTATAAGAGATGCTAAATATTAAGTTTATTCACAGGAAGAATTTGAAAATTTCATCTGGTTCCAAGATAAATCATGATAAAACCGCAATACCAAAAATAGGTAACTGGCTCGGAAACCACAAAGTATACCTCAGCACCTCCAGAGAGATAAAGTGAAAGCTCATGGAGTTTTCTTTGGTAAAAATAATGAACTAGAGAACTATAAACACTTAGTAAAAAAGATTAAAGACAATGCAGATATCTGGGCTCTAACGCCACTATGCATCATGGAGCGTGCACAAGTAGCAAAAACGTATCTTTACTCAAATATAAACTACACCATTAAATCAATTGATATGGAAAATAAACGTCTGAATAAAATCGATAAAGACATAATAGACTACATATGGAGTTATAAAATGCACTACATTATTAAAGAAACATTATATAGAGAAAATAATAGAGGGGGACAGGGGATCCCCAGCCCTCTATTATTAAAGGTTTCAAATATAATTAATAGATTAAAAAAGTACAACCTGAACCCAAAACAGCTTGGGAGGCATTATATATCTACTGGTTTGGTTTCACAATGAGAAACAGACCGGAGATATATAGGAATAACAACCTTACCAAAAAAACTAGAAGTTCCAAGACGATTTAGATATATAAAAGAAATATTTTTAAAGTATAGGAATATAATAGTACTATGGCAACTAGACACAAAGAACACTTACGAATGGATAAGAGAAGACATAACTAAAAAATTAAAATGTATAGTAGAACAGGATAACTGGGGGATAAACTGGACTCAAACTTGGGCAAATTCGGCAAAAATAAGGTCTTTAAAATCACAAAGTCTAATTTTTAAATATGCACACAACGCCTGGCGCACGGGCAAAGAAGCTGTTAGACTTTACATGATTAGAACAATACCTAAATGTCCGCTATGCAAAATAGCAAACTTTACCAAACTACATGCGATAGCCCACTGTGACAAAACTAAAAGTAATACTTTAATGATAATCATGGAAATATGCCAAAAATACAAATATCATAGAAACAATATCTTATATTTAGATGTAAAATATGAAAATAAGATAATTTTAAAAATAATAGATTACATTATTAAAGTTATGCTATCCTGTGGTCAAGGTAATAACAATAATAAAGTAGTTGAAGGACTCCTACTATACCGGGGGGATGGGAAGGGGGCTTCGGTTTACCGCCCATGTAGGGGTACGTTCCGTCAAGTACGGGCTGGAGCCCCAGTTTGATCTCTCTCCTCACGCTTAAAAAAAATGTTTTAATAAAATTTTCTAATATAAAAAGCAACAGCCACACTTCCTAGTATTGGATTTTAAAAAATAATTTAAAATCTTAAGTTTTAATACGTATATAAATAAATGACCTCGGAATTGCGTTTTCAAAGTTTACCAACTTTATTTTAAAACATTCTAGAATTTTTTTAGCAAATGACATTAAGTTTTCGAGACTGACCGGATGCTGCTTCTTTAAGCAGTGTTTGGGTTTTGTAACAATATGATCATATACTATTGAATCACAGTTACCTCCGGATTTTGCAAAACAATACACAAACTAAAAATCTGTCAATTCTTTATAATTTATAATTCAAATAAATTACAACATTAAATGTAAAGTGTTACGGGGGGGGGGGGAGTGTTGAACGGGAACGGGGGATGGGAGGAAAGGCTTCGGTTTGCTACCCACTAGGGGTGTGCCACCGCCAGAGCGCGGGCTGGAGCCCCCACCTCATCCCTCAACTCGGACATACGGTTCCAACTCTCCTTGAACATAACTAAACTTCTTAAAAATTTTAAGAATCTTAGTATTCCCTTTTTTCTTCTTTTTTCTCTCTCTCTCTCTCTCTCTCTCTCTCTCTCTCTCCAACACTCTTAAGATATAAAGGGTAACTCAATAGCATAGGACTAACAAAATACAAAATATAAAATTTTTAGTATTAGGAGGGAAACAGGGGACCTTCAAACAGGGGACGATGTATAGACGTCGCGAGGCTGTCACAAGGCGCTACGCGAAGTGGACAGGCCTGCGAAAGAGTATCAGAAAAACCCACATGAAGCAAATAATACAACAAAAACACGTGGACTAATAAGTTATCCTCTATTAACCAGCTAACAAGTCTACAAACCATTTGTAAACTTCTTTTAGATTATAAATTAAATAATAGAGAGGAGGCCTAGCTCGAATCGGGAGAAACACAAATATATAAAGTGCGGACCCCGACTAGAATACAGCCTGCCTCATTTTCGAAATAGACTTTCATGCGAGAAACGCCACACCATAGCCACTCACATAAAACACTAGGTTTTATTTTAATTTCAACTTGAAGTACACCGTTCATCTTGCCGAAATTCTAAATTGCAGTTAATTTAAAAAATAACTAAATTTATACCAGGACAAACAAATGAATTTGAAAAGTCTATATAAACATTTATACTAAGACAACTGGGAAAAATTTGACATAGTTTTGCTGTTCCTACTTACAGACTATATAGCATACACACACCATATATTTATATATTAGCATACACGGCACATAGGAGATCCTTGGCAAAAATCACTAAAAATCAAAGATAGGAAATCTGAAAATGAGAATGAGATGCATGTTTCAGACTACTACCCATTAGAAAACACCAGGACTCAATAAATACCCCGTCAAAATTTAGCTATAAACAAATTTTTTTATCAAAATTCTTTAAAAAAGAATTAAAACAAGCACACAAATCTTGGGGAATACAAGAATACATGAAAACACTTTATTATTATTTTTTTTTGTTTGTTAAGTAGTGGCGGCATCTGTCTGGTCGCCCCCCCCCCCAAAAAAAAAAAACAAAAGAAGTAGCGAGTCAGATCTTCACATTTACCACAGGATGGCAATGACGCATACAGTGATAAAAGAAAATGTAGCGAGGTATGCAGAATAAGAATGCGCTACATAATAATGGTAAATATTGGCGTTGATACTTGTCGCGAGATCTTTAGGTATAAAACTAGCAGAAAATAGAACATTAGGAAATGAACATTAACGCTTGTCGGTAAATGAGCTCGCACAAAGATACTATAGTTTACCCATACCGCCGACGTTCATTAAACTTTAATAAATCCTCTCAAAATTTCGTTGATCTGCCCTCGGGCTAGTGCCATGCATATTTGAGCTTGTCCAAAGAAAATTTGAGCTTGTCGTAGAGTTGCACTTTAATTAGTTTGAAAATTTTAACATTCTTGTAAAAGAACATATTTTATCTACTGCAAATAAAATCAATCTCTCTCTCTCTCTCTCTGACGTTTTATTGACCATTTAAGTAAAGTGACAGTTGTTTTCTTCGTTTCAGTAATAACGAGAGCAACACATTTTCTTAAGCTGTTAAACTCACCGAACGTGCACAAAGTTGTGGATGCCTATACACATGCGATAACTGCTAGATTTCCAAAGACCCGCTACACGGTTGGATGGGATGCTAATCTGTTTTTCCGTCCACTTTCTCTTTTACCTGACTGGGTTGCCGATGTTATGTTTGGTGCTCACTTATTAAAACCCAATTCAGTATGACGAAAGTGATATTCATGGTGGGTATTTCATTCGCCCGTTTCATGTGTTGGTACGATTTTGTAATTGTCGTATTCATGTTAGAAATTTGAATAGCTCGTGTCACGTGTTCGTACGAGTTTGTTGTTGTCATATTCATGTTAGAAATTTCAATAGTGTGTGTCACGTGTTCGTACGATTTTATAGTTGTCATATTCGTGTTAGAAATTTTAATAGCCTCTGTCACGTGTTCGTACGAGTTTTTAGTTGTTACATTCATGTTAGAAATTGTAATAACCCGTATTACGTGTTCGTACGAGTATATTGTTGTCATATTCTTGTTAGAAATTTTATTAGCCTGTTTTATGTCTTGCCACGAATTTGTAGTATAAAAATAAAGAATAAACATTAAGCGATTCCTTCCAGTTCTTTCTGTTCCTGCCATGTAATAAATGGGTTTTAACCATGTATTGTGATTTCCATTCCATCTTACAAAAGACGTCATGTATGTTACACGAACCGAACCACATTGCATGGAACCGGCATAGGTAAACAATAATGATCGATTGGCTTGTGGAATTAAAACGACTGATTTCCGCTTGTGTCACAAAAGTAGCTATCTCATAATAATTGAAAATAGACCGATTATGCAAGACATGCACAACAAATAACTTGTGTAAAATCATCATAAATACAAGTCAGCTTTATATTTCTGTTTCTGAAATTCTAAGACTGTGAGTGCTGACGTATAACTAGTTATATATTATTGGATTCTTAGGGTGTGTAGAGTCATAATGGTATTTACCTTTGCTTCCACTTATTATGGCCTTATAAAATGTGATATTCCATTATCATTTAACTTATCACTGTTGAATTATTCATTGATGCCATTTTTTGGGATGACTTGGCACTTTTGAACTCGGTGGATAATATTTGCTTGAATTGTACTCTTAAAAGTTTCATGGATTCTTTAAACTAAAAATTCCATTATTCGAATATTGTGCTTGTTATTATCTAAAAGGAACGTTGGGAGGTGGAGGGGGGTCAAGTCATTTCATGGAAAGTAGGTGTTTATGGTTTATTTGCCTGAGACTTTAAAGATCAAGCCACGCTATGCCTACATCGCGAATACCTGTCCAAACTTGTGTCAGACGGTGTTTTCAGTTCTGTCGAAACGTCAATACCGTTACATCGTGAAATCGTACAATCTTCAAGAAACGCCTGGCCTTACTTGTTTTGCCTTATTTTCCAAGAAATTCAGAACAAGGAATTTTATATGTTTAATACTGTGGCTCTAGTAATGAAATAGATCATTAGTAACTTGTATGGGTCAAATGTCGAGACAACGACTTCTGTTAGAATTCTTAAATGAAGCTGATATCAAGGCTATACGGGCTAAAGAGGCGACAGCATTTTCGATCAATGTCATCTAATGTGCAGTTTGAGAGAATACCACGTTCTTGGGTAACACAAATGCGATTCGACCAGTACTGATAAGTTGTGCTGGCTGTTGGCTCACCGTGTTCAACAAGAGAGTAACTGTTCTGAAATATATTCAGCTAAGATATTCATTGTTATTAATAATTAAATATTTTATGGTAATATTAATGACGATGAACTGTTAAGTATACGACCGAAAGGACAGATCGTAGACCTTACATTGATTTAACGCAGTCTAGCTTGAGCGCTGGTCAATGTTTCCATGCTAGCGGCTTGGATATATTTTGTATATGCAGTTACGTGTACATTTGGTGAAAATCTGAGATGAGATCATTACCTATAGGTGGAAGTATAGTTACCTTGTCCCAGAAAGTAACCGGTACATGTCAGTAGTCCATATTGATATATAACTGTAAATTGCATACATCCAGAAAAGTACAATGCCTAGTATATAATAATGTGCAGCTAATGAATATGATCAGAAGCAAAAACTGTATCTCAGACCACCAAATGTAATTAGGGTCATCACCCGCATATATATTTCCATTCCTGTATTGATGACCACCAAATGCAATTATGGTCATCACCCGCATATATATTTCCATTCCTGTATTGATGACCAGCGTATTATGGTTGAGTAAATGTCATTTATTTTTGGTGACAGTTGAATAATTGTATTATAAACATGATATTACACAATCATAGAATGCACCAGCATGCACCATAACTGAACGTTGTCGCGTCAGTTCTAAAGGTAAATCTTTTTCCAACAAATCCCCACAGTCTCTAATATCCGCTTCATCAAATGCATCGGTAATTTATAATGGTACGATAATAAAAGTAGATGAATGAAGATGTTAAATAAACATCGTAGTACTGCCACATGCCTTCTCACTCACCCCGGATTGCAGGTTTGGCGACGGTCAAGAATTGATAAGGAGGGCAAAGTGGAGAATATCCAGTCTAGGAAAAACAAACAAGCTAAAAATTGTTTCATCTTGAAATGGTATGACAATAACAGAAGGAAAACTTTCAGGGCTTGATTTTTAGAAACATTTTTTACACATGTATTACATATTGTATTTTCATATCATTGCATTTCTTCTTTCATGGTTTTAGCCATCCGTCCTTCCACCCACAACCGCTCCGGTGGCCTAGTGGTTAGAGCGTCCGCCTCGGATGCGGGAGGTCGTGGGTTTGATCCCCGGCCGAGTCATACCAAAGACTTACAAAAATGGTACTAACGGATGCCTCGTTTGGCGCTCAGCACTTTAAACTGCCACACTGCAGATATCGTAGCGATATGACTGAAAAATTGTTAAAGCTACGTTAAAAATCCAAATCATACACACACATACACACACACACACACACACATACATACCTTCCACCCAGCTTTGCATACGTACGTTATGTACATGTCTATTAAAACTACATTTATTTATACACATGCAAATAAAAAAAACACGAACATAAATACAAATAACCGTATACATATACATAATACATATACATTAGCATACACATATACATACAAAAATAGGTATCAGTAGATGCATATATTTTTATAGATATATAAACATTAATTAATACAGTTAAACCTCCCTCCCTTATGAAAACTTCTGAACCTAGGAGAGTCCCAAAGAATGATGCAACTGAAGTGAAATGTAGTTATGTGTTAAAATCATGTGAATGTATACAGAAAAAAAAATCATTAAAGAATATCAAAGAAATGATTATGAAACAAAGCTGAATTTAATCTCCACGTGCGCACCTGTGGCCATCAGATTACAAATCATCTTCAAATTTTTCACTGACGTCCCTCCTTCTTACTCTTTTGTTTTTCGAGGGATGAGTGGGGACCAGACAGATGCCCCCCCCCCCCCAATTTAAGAAAAAAGAAAGTGTTTTATGTGTATGTGTATCCCCCGAAGGTGTGTTGTTTGTTATATTTAAATAAAGAATTTCGACCAAAAATTTCTCTGATTAAATTTTTAATGGGGTATTTATAGTTTCCTAGAGTCCCAGGCCGATTTTGGTTCTGACGATATCATCTCACATGGTATTCCGTCTAAATAATTGTCTATAATATCTTCTTCGACTGCTTGTGATTTGTACAGCTTACTATAAAATTCTCTGATGTAATCTAAAATTTATGTTTTCCCCGATATTGTTCTCTCCCCATCCCTTAAATTTTCTACATGTTTTTCCCCTCCTCTCCTTTATTCTTCTCTTTTTAAATGCCCTTCTGCATTTTTTATATATTTTTGTAAATTTTCCGGCTTTAATTTCTCTGCCATTCTTTTCCTCATTTAGGATTATGTTTAGTCTATCATTTAGTTTTTGTTTTTCATCTTCAGTTAGATTTTTCTCCAGTCTTCTTTTTATAGATTCTTTCTCCATTTTTTGCTTTTCTCTCATTATAGACGAGTAGCTGATGGCTTTCTTTTTAAAAATATTTGTAAATTGTCCCACTCGTTAATAATATCCTTGTTTCCTTTATTGGTAAAATCTTTTACAATTGCTTTTATTTCCTCTACAAATTATTTTTCTTTTAAAATTTTGTTGTTCATTTTCCACGACCCTTTCCCCATTTATGTTTCTCTTTTTTAATTATTTCTAGATAAATTAATTTGTGATCAGACACTTTTATGTTTTTGATTCCTGCTTTTACATGTACTTTATTATCAAAGTTGGTGCAATAAAACTTATCCAGTCTACTACCTTTATCTCCTTTATACTCAAAGGTATACTCCCGTTTTAGTATATTCAGTCTTCTGTACACATCTACTAATTTGTGTTTGCTCAAAAAGTGTTCCATTGCCGGTTTAAATCTAGCGTCAGTAGTTGTTAGTTTCCCTACCCGATCAAAGTCCTCCCCCCCACCCCCACCCCCCCCCAAAAAAAACCCAATGTTTTCGACTGAGAATTTCTCCAGGTACTTAAAAAGGTTATCTATAAAACTTTGTTTCTTGTATTTGTTTGCCGGCATATATATATATATATATATATATATATATATATATATATATATATATATATATATATATATATATATATATATATATATGTGTGTGTGTGTGTGTGTGTGTGTAGTGAATATTTTCTATTAGGATGTGTAGCATCCTTCCTGCAAGATTTGTTTCTTCATCTATCCTCTCCCAATTTATTCCTTTCTTATTTTTAATTAAGGTAGCTACTCCTCCTCTTTTGTCTTCCCCTTTATAATCACTAAGGATTAACACTCCATCAAGTTCTTCACAGAAGTTGCCAATTCTTTTGTAAATTGGTTGTGTGTTTCTTGTACAAATAGTATATCATAATTCCCTACATTTTGTAGTTTACTAATTTTTTCCCTGCTTGCTCCATTTCAGTTTGTTGAGATTATACGGAAGTTTTTTCCCTCCATTTTTTTTTCTCTCCACCAGGTCGCCGCATTTTTACTTTATTAGTAGGTTCTATTTTATTCTTTATTTATCTTTTAAAGGGTATTTATTCAGTGACTTTTGGGGGCACTGGCCCCCCTCCCGTTTCTTCATTTTTATTATTTTCATTTGTTTCATTTGTGACCGTCTTGTCTGAGTCTATTTTATCCATATCATCGTCGTTTCCACTGTCTGTCTCCGCTCCTGTTTCCGTTTCCATTCCGTCATCTTCGTCGCTCTCGTCCGTTTCTTCTTCCTCGTTTGTATGTTTGTCTTCGCTCTCTTCGTCTTTTTCTTGTCTCTTTTTTGTGTTGTAGCATATTTGCCACATTTTTGTCGTGCGCTGTTTGTGGAGTATCAAACTCCACTTTCGTGTCCTCACTTCCCTGTGATGAACTTGATTTGGATTTATTTTTCTTCCTTTTTTTAAACCTAGGGGTTGAGATTAATGGGGTATCTGACAGTGGCCTAGTTCCTGATTCATGCTCATTATCAGCTTGATCTATTGAGCTTTCTTCCGCCAGGATTCAACTTACTTACTCTGATGTCATTTTTCAACTTTCCGCAAATATTCCTGCCAGAAAATAACACTGATTCCATGAATTCATACAACTTCAATCTTTCTGTAGAGTCTGATGTTGATTTAGCAACATTCACCTTCATTGTGTGTTCCTTTAGTAACAGCATTCTTTATTGTGTGATGGTTTTAGTAATACCCTCCTTCCTTGCGAGTTGTTTTAGTATCACCCTCCTTTACTGCGTAATGTTTTTAGTAATGCCCTCCACTGCGAACCGTTCGGTGGCCTAGTGGTTAGAGCGTCCACCTCGGATGCGGAAGGTTGTGGATTCGATCCCCGGCCGAGTGATACCAACGACTTATAAAATGGTACTAACAGCTGCCTCGCTTGGCGTTCAGCATTATGAGGTTAGTGTTAGGGCTGGTCGGCCTGGTGTCAGGATAATGTGACTGGGTGGGACATCACGCTACATGCCTGCGGCATGATACCCCAGTGCTAGACATCACTATAAACTGTCACACTGCAGATATCGTAGCGATATGACTGAAAAATTGTTACAGCTATGTTAAAATTCCAAATCACGTCACATCACCTTCATTGCGACTTGTTCTAGTAACATCATCCTATATTGTGTACTGTTTTAGTAACACCTTTTTTATATTAACATCCTCCTTCATTGCGAGCTGTTTTAGTAACATCCTCCATTGCGAGTTGTTTTAGAAACATTCTTCTTCAATGCATGTTGTTTTAGTAACATCCTCATTCTTTTCGTGCTCTTGTAGTAACATCCTCCTTCACTGCGTACTGTTTTCGTAACATCCTCCTTCATTGCTAGTTGTTTTTATAACATCATTCATTGTGTGTTTTAGTAGCATCCTCCTTCATTGCGAGCCGTTTTGGTAAAACCATCTTTTTTTGCGAGTTGTCCTTCATTGCAAGTTGTTTTCGTAACATCCTTCTTTATTGCGAGCTGCTTAGTAAGATCATCCTTTCATCTCGAACTGTTTTAGTAATATCCTCCATTGCGAGTTGTTTTAGTAACATCTTTCATCATTGCTTGTTCCTTTAGTATTATCCTTCTTCATTGCTTGTTGTTATAGTAACTCCTTTCTTCAATGCGAGTTGTTTTATATCATCCATTGCGAATAGTTTTAGATATGTCGTCCTTTATTGTGAGTTATTTTAGTAATATCCCCCATTGCATGTTGTTTTAACAACATCCGTCTTCATAGTTTGCTGGTTTAGTTACATCCTTTCTCGTTGCGTGTTGTTTTGTGAACATCCTCCTTCATTGTGTGTTGTTTTAGTAACATCATCCATCATTGTGATTCTCGGAACTTTTAATTTTCATCTTTACACAGCTGCCTCCAATAGTTTCCTTCTCGAATTGAAATGGCAGATAATGGATGTCTTAACCGATTATTTAAACTGGCAATCACTGATGTCTTGGCAGATTTTGAAAAACTGGCAGATCACCGATGTCTTGGCCGATTATGTAAAATGGCAGATCACTGATGTCCTGGCCGATTATGTAAAATGGCTCATGGTATGAGGCTTGTAAATATTGTCAACTTGGATCCGCTTCCCCAGTTTATTCCAGAACACGCCCACCGCCCTTTCTTTACAAATTTCCATTAACTCACATTTTTGTATTTTCTAAGCCATAAATAAGTATATGTACATTTTGTTTCTTCGTGTATTGTTCCTATTCATTGATCTGTTCCTGTTCATTGGTATGTGTTCTTGTACCCTCATTCTGAGTCTGCAGACTCCAGTAACAGTTTTCTTTACCGCTTCCCCTGAGTCTGATACCATAATCGTCTGTTGGTACTGTTTTCAATCTGCTATTAAAAGACATCCCATCCTTGTGTTTAAACGTTTTGTTGACTTTATCAATTGTATTAAGGATATCTTCTGCAATCGTTACTAAAAAAATTTCCACGGTGAACATGATCATATTTTCCGCTATTAGGGACTTGAGTTTGTTATCAATGTAGGCATAGGAAGCTTTTTTTTACTAGACACGCAGTTACTTTATCTAACATGTTTTCGATAGACTGCATTTTGTTCGTATCTGGTCACCTTGTGATTGTAACTCTCGTCGTATGAACTGACGGATAGTTGGTTGGTGGGGGAAATGACACCCTCCGACATACGAATACATAAATCACATTGATCTTCGCCAACTCATGTTGGGTTAATTTTCCGCTGCTTTCGTTGTCTTTGTCCTGTTTGTTATGTTATGTTCTACCCTTCCCGGTTAGGCATTTAACAACATGATATGCAACAAGTCGTCAAACAAATAATGAAATTTAATTTTTCGTCAGTTGAATTAACCGTACTATTTGCACAAGTTACACGGACAGGTATGCGTACCTGTGCTCTAATTTGTAGTAATTCATCTATTGCACTTTGAAAAGCTGGTATTGTCTAGCTGGGCAAAATTCATTTTCCCTTTTTTAATAGGTGCTAAAGATAGTGTACTTTAGACTAATTCAGGCTGATTATTTTAGCTAAGGGAGCAGTCATTTTATTTACCAGTGTGCTTAGATCATGTACAATTTCCATATGTACAATATCCAAAGAAATGTCAGCCACATTACATCAAAGTAGCAGAGAGGTATGATAACATTCTCCCCACTATGCATGTTTCAAAGGCAAACAACTTCACCTTACATACGTCACTCTGTCAAAGTGCATAATAACTGGTGAGCGCCACCTAATGCATGCAGACCGTCTAGTGCACTAGTTGTTTCCTGAATGCGCAGAAGGAGCAATAATTTGTATTTCCTATTTGTAAATTTGTAATTTGTCTATAATTTGTAATCATGTGCATTATTATTTGAATGTAAATTTAACATTTAATGATTGTTGTTTAGGCACCTAGTCTGAATTGTGTGTGTGTGTGTGTGTGTGATTTAGGTTTTTAACGTAGCTTTAACAAGTTTTCACTCATATCGCTACGTTGTCTGGAGTGTGACAGTTTATAGTGATGTCTAGCACTGGGGCATCATGCCGCAGACATGTAGTATGATGTCCCATCCAGTCACATTATCCTGACACCAGGCCGACCAATCCTAACACTAACCTCTTAATGCTGAGCACCTAGCGAGGTAGCCGTTAGTACCATTTTTTAAAAAGTCTTTGGTATGACTAGGCCAGGGTTCAAACCCGCGACCTCCCGCATACGAGGCGGACGCTCTAACAACTAGACCACCGGAGCGGTTCCTAGGCTGAATTAGTAATTTGAATTCTTCTGTAACTGAAAATACATTTTAAAAAAATGGTCATATCACAATATAATAATAGTAGGAGTACTTATCCCACAATTTTAGGCAAGGCTGTGTGATGACATATACAATATATTGATTCAATTTTAAGTTTCGCTTTTATGACATGGTCGTGAGAAAAAATCTGATTTCCTTGTCTTCACTTTGAGAATAATAGCTGGCGGCGCCTTACAGAATACTGCAGCAATGCTTTCCACAATGTTATTTCATGAACAATTAGCTTCCATTCATAGAGTTGATTATTGACCTGTCTTTTATCTATCATTTTTCACTCTAAGGCTTCTTCGTCAACCGGACCTTCTTATTTTCGAAACGAATGCATTGACAAATGTACTGATTGGTTGGTGGCTCATTTCCGATGAAGGATGCAAGAACATGTTGAAGCCTTTACTGGTATTGCTTTCTTGATTGGTTCCTAACTGGTCGCCATTGATTGGGTCCCTGAAGAACGTTAAAATAATTCTTCGCAGTGGCTTCGTTCTTTTCAGGCCTTGAGAAATAAACTTATTTCAGAGAAACCTTGTTCAGATTTTACCTATTATCAAAATCGAGGTAATGACGGTTGCTCATTGGTATAACACATTATATGAAATACAGAGTATTTATGTTGACACCTACCCTATATGAATTAATGAGACTATTCTATCCTAAAGTAATGACGATTTGGATTTATATATGATATATAGTAATAGGCTTTGGGGTGAACATAGGCTTGAATGTCTGCCAAGCTCCACTGTGCCGATGATGTCTCATACCTTTGCCAGCGACTGTATTGGTCAACGGTCCATCGGTATCGGCACCTTTTAGAGTTTGGCTGACATGAAGCGATCCAGTAACACAGATTGCACGTCCCTTTTGTGAATGAAAGTTTCTTTTCAAAGCTAACAAAAGTGGTCTATATTTTATAAAATCTAAATAGCAGTGGATTTTTTTTCCATCGATCTTATTGAATGAAAAAAAAACATAATATAGTTTGTGTTTATTTCTGTACACGCAGTCACTTCCGCCAAAATAAGTACGTCTAATCAAAATAAACGTTCAATAGCTAATGTATGTTATTAGTGGACAATATTCTTATCGCTAATTGAAACTACCGGATTGATCCAATCGATAGATATTTCGTGATTTACTCACAAATATAAAGGTCGTAACACAATTCGATTCCATATATATGTAGGAACAATATCCATTATATCCATGTATTTCTTTATAAATCCTTGGATACATTTCACATATTATTATATTTATCACAGCACTCACTCGTACGTTACAGCAACAAAATGTTTCCGGCGAACCATTTATTTTTTATAATCTGAGCAAATCTTCCAATTTGTATAATGTATTAATTATTAACAAACATGGTCTGTTCTTCTACAATTATGCCTATATTTGGTTCAAATGGACCCCTTATTAAGAATATTGGAATTAAAGAGGTTTTGGTTTACTTTATTTAATATTTTCAAGATAAAAGTTTACTTTGAGTCAGACATTGCAAGGCAGCTGTTTGATACTGAGACAGAGTTTATCTCGGGCTCATATTGTCTTTAATAACAATTTTTATAAAAATGTTTTTATTACTACTATGTTCATTAAGAAGCATACATTTAGGTTTCTTTCTTTTTTTCATCTAGTTTCTTAATTTCCTCGTTGTGGTTTGTTTATTGCTGTTTTCTTTTTTCTTTTTTTTTCTTTTTTTCCTCATGTTTTTCGTTCTCCTCTTCCTCTTTCTTCATCTTCTCATTCTCCTCTTCTATTTTTATCTTTTCATTCCCTTCACTCATTCTTATTCATCATTTTCATCCTCTTCTCCTAATTTTTGGTCTTTAATCATTTCCTTTAACATGTCTTTTGATTTTCTTAGATTATTGATTTCCATCTGGGCTCGATGGGGACTGTAAGAATGAAAATCGACATCCAGTTTGACTAACATTTCTTCAGTCATTCACAAAATATCGAGAACGTCTAGCAACTTCTTCATTTTATCAAGATGGTTACTTACCATATTGGTTTAATCAATGTTGAATGGCGAGAATGACAAAAGCTCGACTCGTCAAGCATGGACGTGAAGGAAAACATTCCTTACACCTACTTCACATATTATCTACTATCCACAAATGTACGCGAACTCATACAATCACATTATCTACTATCCACAAAAACGTACGCAAACGCATACAAATACACACACTACTCTCCACACAGAAAGGCGGGAAAACAAACCCAAAATATACTATTGACACACGCGAAGGGGAAAAAACTAACCCTTAACCTACTATCCACACAGGAGAAGAGGAAAAAACAAACCCCAAATTTATTATCCACGCACGGGAAGGAGTAAACAAAACAAGCCCATTATCTACTATCCATGCACGAGAAGGAGCAAATAAGGAACCCCAAATATACTATCTACACAGAGAGAAGAAGACAAAGGAAAAACAAAATAAAATATCCACACAGAGAAGAGAAGAAAAAACAAACCAAATATCTACTATCCACACATGGAAAGAGCACATATTCATGGAGTGTCAATAAAAACAAAACAAACCATCCTTATTATAAAAGTCCAGACAAAAGAAACACGTTTTCTTTCTGGTCTATTCTCTTTTTAAATAAGTTAGTATGATATTTCATATGAAGCCTAACGCATCGGCTCAAATTGTCAATTTTTCCATTTCCATTTTTTTACTGGCACAATTTCTTCCTCTTCATCAATTTCTTCTTCTTCTTAACCCCTCTCCGCTTTCTCCTCTTGTTTCTGCTTCTTCTCTTTTTTCTTTGGGCACTCTGAAGCCCAGTGTCATTTCTCCTGACAACAGTGACAGGTATTTTGACTTTTGTCTCTCTTTCTTGGACAAAGCTGGTATTATGGAGATAAATACACATTTACCTTGCAAATATAGCAAACTTCATCAGCACGTATACACTTTGGTAGTTTTGTTGCCACTTTCACCTGTAAATTATGCTTTCGTATGACTCTTAGCAAATCTTTGACCAGCGGGTCGATCTGTGCTGACTCTTCCATCTTCTTGATCGTTTGAGAGTGAAATGAATACTCTGACTCTAAGACAATCTCCCTATATACAGCGACCTGCTGCATATGAAACCTAGTCAAATGATATTTTGCAATAAGATGAAACGAATTCATTTAGAAAGTAAGAGGCAACCACGTGCCGTGTCGCCTCCCACAAGAACTGAAGTGGTAGATCAAATCCGTGTCAGCGATTTCGAAAACGTCATAAGTGAATTTGAATCAACGCTCTCTACTTATGCCACAAAACCAAGAGTCAAGATTCACGCCAAAAGAAATTCGTTCGGTCCAAAAAATATTATTACCACATTTGAGAAACGCAAAAACGAACTTCCAGAAAATTGAGAAAGACAGCTTACACCTACAACGTGAAATGTAAAGAGTTCAAGAAGTGTGTAAAACTTAGTTAAATGAAATTTTTATAATCAAGACGAAACGATCTATTTTCCAAGGAGAAAGCAGACACTAAGCGACAATGAAGATCCGTGTGACACAACACTTTTAAAAATGTGTTGGTAGATTTTTGTGTCAGTGATCCACACGGTTAAATTAAACGGTTTACGTCAACAGTTGCTATTTCTTTGTAATTAAATTTTTGTACAAACGATATGGGTATAAGCGAAAGCTAACACACACACACGCATATGAGCGCGCGCGCACGTACTAGCACACAAATGTTACTGGGTGACAGTAGAACGGGCAGTACTTTAGTCTGGAGTGTATTGAGAGATAGGCAGACAGCCATAACATTACATTGGAGAGAGAAAGAAAGAATGGTAAAGAAAAAAACAAACGAAGGGGACCATTTTTGGTTTTGTTAATTTTTGCGGTATTATAGGACAAATATAATTAAGAAAACCACACATTCTATGTGAAATATGTTCATTGTTTTCATTCATTCATGTGGTATAAACATGATCACGTGACCCCCCGTTTTTATTTATTTTCGTTTTCGCCACTTCGGGATTTTCGAAACTGCGTTTTAGAATACGAGATAATCTTTGTTTTGGAGATATATATCAGTTGGGCTTTTTCTTTACACTGGAAGGTGTTGTGTCGTTTGGAGTTATTTCAAATTACTTGGATTGAAAAAGGATTAATTCTTTTTCCTGGAAAATACGTGTGCTCATGTGAGATTCTTGAACAAAGACAGCTCTTATAAAAAAAAAAAAATATTCAAATTTCCAAAACCGGAGTAATATTTCTGGTTTCTACAAGGAACTGGAGACTTCAACACACTACAGGCGATATACGTCTTCGTCTTCCATCTTGGATTCTTCGTCGGGACTCGAACTTGAAATCATTAGAACATTTTATTATTAGGACTTCTAAAATTTTATTCGTGGATTATTCTTGGATTATTTTTGGATTTGATTCTATAAACCGTAAGTTCATATTTTTTTCATTTCTACAGAATTTTTCCAGGGACATAAATTATTATATTTTTCAAAGCTTGTTGTTTTCACTTTCTTGTGTTACTGTTTATTCCAGTGTAAACACGTAACATAGGAATCAGTTCAGTCTGTTGATATTTTACAATGGTGGACTTTTTTAATATCCATTATCATTTGTATACAAGTTGGAAAGAGGATGGATTTGAAAATATTATAGAGTACATATTGTTGCACACTTTAGTGGTGAGATCGCGACAAATACCAAGTCATATTTCAACGTAGCACATTACTTTTACTTAGTATCCATTTTCATGAGATGCTCCTCTGTGACATTATCAGAAACTCATTGCAGTTCAGAACGGAGTTTCCAAAATATCCATTCTCGGAATAATATCACAGGTTTCCAGTAGGAAGATGGAGATTGCTAGTTACTGTCCTATAATTTTGACTTCTCCATACTGGTCAGGTACCATCAAAATAGAAGTCTTCCTCCGTATGGCCGTCTTCCTTGCGGGGTAAGTCAGATGACCTTTTTGAAAAATTTTAAAATATCTATTAACAAGATAAGACCGACATTCCATTTTTTCAACACATTCGTTCCATCCTTGGTGTAAACTCAAAGGTACATAGCAAATTATGGCGTTGGTGTTAGTTGTTTTTCTTTCTTTTTCGAAAGGTGCAGGTATTAAAATTATCTGTAAAACATCCGAAGAACATTTCACTTCTCGTTATTTAAAGACGACATACACATTATTAAATATGTTGATTATTTCAAATGATTTATCTATAACTGTATATAAAAAGAGATCATAGTTTTTAGCATTTGAAAGCATCTGAACAATTCACTCTAAGAGCAATAGCATTAATATCCAAAGATTGTTTTGAATCCCTCACATAGAACCTATCAGAGATATTGCGGTTTCCTTAGCACAGCCCCATAAGTTAATACAAATATGTTGTACCATGCTGACATTAATGTTTCGCTAAATCCGACAAACAGTTCAGATTCTCTTATTACTACTTAAAATGCGTTTTTTCTTGTATGATACCCCGTCTGTACATCTCCGATCTCTGTTTCCATGGATGTTTTGATTTTTGAGATTTGTCTATTTAAAAGTGTCACGTTTTTGGAAGCAGTTGCATGAGAACAGAAGTAGCTCTGAACTTAAGTGCATGAAAGGTCTGAAAATTGAAACATGCGACATTTACTTGGTTCTCTACCTCGTGTGTTGCATTCAAGAATTAAAACTACTCGTACGCAGAAGTTGTAGTTACCTTCTTTCCTCGATACGATGAGTAGAACACATCCTTTTCTTTCCCTGGAAATGACACCAGATATGATGAGTAGAACACATCCTTTTCTTTCCCTGGAAATGACACCATATATGATGAATAAAACACATCCTTTTCTTTCCCTGGAAATGAAACCAGATATTATGAGTAGAACACATCCGTTTCATTCCCTGTCAATGACACCAGATATGATGAATAAAACACATCCTTTTCTTTCCCTGGAATTGACACCAGATAGGATGAGTAGAACACATCCGTTTCATTCCCTGTCAATGACACCAGATATGATGAGTAGAACACATCCTTTTCTTTCCCTGGAAATGACACCAGACAAGTAGTACAAGCCGTAGGTTATTACAAAAATTATTTTGAAAAAATCTTATTAGCATGCATAAGTTGTATTTACTTTCTGTCCTCAAAAATATTTGGAAAGATTATGTTTTCCATTAATACAATGTGAAGAGGTGAGCAAAGGATGAAGAAAAATAAAGAAGATTTCAAGATGACTCATATTACTTTCTTCAGGGAAGGAAACAAATAAAATTATCTTGATTAGTTGTTTTATTATTTCCGTTTCTTGTAAATACAGTACATATAAAACTGTATCTATATTGCTTTCATAGTCTGTAAAAAAAATAATAATTCGCATATCAAGGGCTCGCTGAAGAATTCTAAAGCAATTTCCTGTAAGATACCTCCTCTTCGTACAATTCTGGATTACATAGTATTCATGCGTAGAGGTTTTGTTTGAAGGTGCTGGTAATAGAACAGCCTGAAAAAGAAAAAAAAAACAAATTAAAAAATAATGAAACAATGACAACAGCTTGAATTACAAGGAATCCTATTGTAATTTCCTAAGATGTATATTATGTCTCTTCAGTGCATGCTAATCTAGAATTGTGGACTGCATAATATATCGGCGTAGAGTTTTCGTTCTTGAAGATGAAGGCCTAAAACATGACGACAACAAGAACATTAGCAACAGTAAATCATGCAACAAAAGTGAACTCTTCACCTCCGCTTTCCACGTCTACAATATAATTAATCTGATCACCTTGGATATATATTCTGCACGAGTCCTCAAATAAATCAAAATATGAGAGATAATTAATAACAAAAGAAGCTTTATAAGAACGATGCATACTAAACAAGGAATATTTGTGGTCTGGAGTTTTTTTAAAATTTTATTAAACCTTGAAAGACTGTAGCATTCCTTAATTTCTATGGAATTAGTCTCTTATCAACAAGTCTACTTATCATACACTAGATATAACAAATCTCTCCAAACATTAAAGTAGTGTTTATTCATTCTTTATGCCCATTAGCTTTCTCAAGTATCACACTAGGGTTTTCATTTGGTATTGTATATTGTACATCACAACAACAAAGATAAGCTACTTAGCGGTGAGCCGATAGGAGAAAAATACTTTGCTCAAGGACAAATCAGACAAAGGCTGATCCGATGGTAGGATCAGAATCCACACCCTTTCGGTCGCAAGTCCAACACGTTTACCGATGAGACATCGTGGAACCTACCTCCATTACATTCTAGGTCAATCCTACGTATCATACCTAGAATGTGTGCCGAGATTTGCTATTCGGACAACCACTGCTATTAAAAAAACAATGATTTAACAAGAAGTTGCGAATACATCAATCTTTTCTTTTTCATTTTCGTTCTGCACTTCCAGGTCAATCGTACTGTCAATCAAAGTGCAAAAATTGACGTGGTTGTCCAAATAGGTTTCAGTTCTTTATTTTTTGGAGGGGGGAGAGAAATAAAAAAAATATACGCTCAACCATCGTTCGAGTCATGTAGTCAACTTCGAAATCTTACAAGTAGCTTTACAGTCCGGGCGAGATCAAGACTTTACAATGAAAACGTTTAGTTCACACAGAATTGTACGCTTACAAACTTACAACATTCTCAGTCGGTCTTTCGAAAAAATCTGTAAGATTGTGCATAAGAAACGAGTCTGACTTCCAAACCACATCACTTTGTCGAAAAAAGACGCGTTTTCTCTAGTATAAAAAGGAGCAATGTTCCAAGACAAACTATTCGTTGCGAATACAAACACCTACCCATAAAGATTAAATAATTAAACACAACAAACCGAGTGAGGGACTCGCTGCAGACTCTAAATTCAATAATGATATCCATTGGGATACAGTACCTTGCGACCAAACTGATGCCGTATTCTGTGACATTAGCAATGCCGCTCATCTAGCAGCGAAAGAGCTGCCGTTCGTATGCCTTGCAGGTCATCTAGCGAAAGCGACGCACCACGTCCTTTCTGCTTTAATGGCAAAAGATAAGCGATGCATGTACGTATTTATGAATCTCATCAGTGCACTCGCTAACTACTTTAGATACCACTAGCTCATCAAGATGCACTAATCAAAGAAGAAAATTAACGTTTCCTGTGGATTTGCCTGGTTGTTGTGTATTATCAGCTGATCTGTTGTGGAGGACGATCAAACAATTGATTTGTGTTCGATCAATCGCACTATCGTATCATCTGATGTGCACCAGAAGAATTAACCCCCGAAGAAGTTTTGACTGCGTTTGATCGATTGTTTCGAACATCACCCACCACCACAAAGAAAGACGTGTTAAAGACCAGAGATTTGTTTCGCATTGGGAAAAACAAATTCACTTTTGACAAAGGCTATTTACCTAACTTTAGAACTTAATTATTTCGTGTCACTAGACAAGTGGTTGGACGTGATCCTCCAATCTATCAATTGGAAGATATGAACTCGGAATTATTGAAAAGAAAGTTTACCTTGTCTGAGTTACAACGAGTGACCAAAAAGGAGCATGACATGTACGCTATCGGAATCATTCTCGATCGCTGATCACGTAAAGTGTGCAAACATCGACAAACGAAGTGAAAGTGCGGTGGAAATGATATCCACTTAACATAATTCTTGGATTGCCTCCTCACAAGTCGTCGACTCTAAAACCAAGAAGTAACCATTACGCCATTAAACACAGCAGCTACCTGTCCTTCTTGGAGTTCTTCTCTTCAAGAATCACAAACCTCTTGGTGTGTTGCGTGATGAACGTTTCTCTAAAAATCAAATCGTCCTTTTCTGCAACGTCTTTGTGGTGTATCGTGTCATCGGAGCAGAGATTGCAGATCTGAGTTTGCATCAAGGAAAGAAACAATTGTCGAAAATTTTGTTCCCAGTCCTTACTTGAAATATACTACCGACAGTAACAACAACAACAACAACGATAGCCTTGCTGCGAACGCCAGCTACCAGTCTTCCAGTCGCAAAAGCAGCAGCAGCAACTCTCTCTCTCTCTCTCTCTCTCTCTCTCTCTCTCTCTCTCTCTCTCTCTCTCTCTTTCTCTCTCTCTCTCTCTCTCTCTCTCTCTCTCTGAACATTTGGAAAACCATTTGACATCGAATGACTTATCGAAAACCAGAAACATCGAAAGACGAAAAAACAATTTTGTTTAAGGATACCGAATACAAGCTAAATGGATGTGTTTCTCAAGAACAACTTACGTTGTTTCACAGGCAAATTAACTAAGGCCATGAAGCTCATTGGGAAGAAGCTTTGGTAGATCCAGTTCTTCTTACGCATGCCCCGAATACCAACACTGTCCTCCTAGATATCCTGAACGAACAAGTTTAGGAACAGTTTGATTAAAGTTACCTTTGTTATTACAATCCATAATTCTATCAACGACCAATCCTCCAATCACCACCTATACCACGAGATCTCCTATATGCTATAATTTTAATGTTCATCTATTGCAGCTATTTACACAGATTAGTTTGGCAATGTTCCAGAGAAAATTGTACTGATCGAGTGCCATAATATTGTTCATCGTCTTAAAGTGCATTTTTCTGACAGCACAATAATGTCCATTACATATTATTCTTTTATATTATGGGTGGATATACTGTTTTCGCTCCTATGAAAGACGTTTGCAACAATGGTCAAATCTACAAGTAATTTCGTTATCCTGTTGAATTCAACGAAAGACTGGATTTACTGTTTGTGTAATCTGATGTGTTCAAGTACAACGTGATATGAGACAGCCGATCCATTGCTAAAAATCATTTATTTTAAAGCAGAGTTTGCTGTTCTGCTTACAGGGTTGATGGAAGCATGCAACACGTTAACCGGGAATTGGTACATCCTCGTTATCTTCTTTGTCAGTAAATCGTATTTTGATAGAGCCAATGTTAGTTTGCTAGCAGGTCTTCCCTACAAAATATTATATTCGCCAAAGGTAAAGTCACTGTACAACTAAATTTTCGAAAACGATTTTCCAGTGAATTGTAAAAAGAAATGTATCTTGTGTAGCAAGCAATCTCTCGACAACCAGAACATGATTTAGGAGATGCGTTAAAATTAGCTTTTCTTACAGGAGAGCCCATCTCAAAACCGATGTTGACTCGAGGATAGTATGCTAAAGATGCAGCCTAAACGCAAATATCAGAATTTCTTTAAACGTTTTCATCCAGAAACAAAGAGCAAAAGAAACCTACATGAGTGCGGGAAAAAGTGTGTTTCTTCAAGCCAGATAAAAACATTTCGGTTCACCGAGACATCCTTATAAACTGGCTACACACTTCTAGCCAACGTATTGCTTGTTCTTGAACGCGACAGCAAGGACGAAGCAGAAACCCATTCAAAACGTTCATAAACTATTTCAGAAAAGAATTTTTAAAAAGCAGCACAGTTATACTTGTTTGACTACTAACTGAAGAACAAAGACAAATGATGCAACGATTTTCTTGCAAATGTTTAAGATAAAAACTCGATCTCATTACCATCTCACCAACGACGATGACGATGCAAGATTCCTAACAGGCAAAATCTCGTCGTCTTTGAGTACCTCACTTCCAATCGAATTTGAAATCAAAGGACAAACTGAAGAATATATCGATCTGAATTAGAGTCACTTGTATCTGAAAGTCAAAGTTCTCAAAGTGAAAGAAAAAAAAACCCCATCAATATATGATCCGATATTAGAGTAACTCCGGTCAACAATGCATTCGTTTGTCACAGAAGTAAACTTGTACTTAAACAACGAACAAGTAAACAGCAGTACGGATACTTACCCTGATCAATCTTTTGACGTACGGAAAGGAAGACAGGAACACACATCTGCCAATCACGATCCACACAATGTTCGATTTAACAGACGTCAAAAGTAAATTAAACAAGGAAGCACTTTTGAAATGATGGATTGGACATGTTGTTATACATGTACTTGTTGAGTGGATACATGTCTCAAACACAATCGAAGTAGCACTGTGTTACATTTGATAGCAAATGCTAACGAATAAAGACAACCATCGAAGAAGCCAGACTTTAGATACACCGAGCGGAAGTTTTACCTAAAGTGGAAAACAACATCAGCCAAGATTTTAGCAGAACTAATTCCAAGTATCCGATGCGACGAAACCCTCATTATTGCCTCTGTATAACTAAACAAGATAGAAGATCGTGTTTTCCAAGGCCATTTACCCAAATGTTTATTGAATGATATTGTCAGCAAGTTATAAATCATACTCCTTTCGAATTCCAAGACTGAAACTTTTCTAAAGTAGACGTCACTCGAGATGACCGGACATTATATTCCAGACCAATTGAACCTAACCTTGCCCAGAAAAATTACTTGCGATCTAACGTGACACTGTTTGAAGCAACATGATAATTTGGTGCCTACAGCAGACAACGTGCTGCAGTGTGCAGTGCCAGACCCGGTAAGTTCGGAAGAATATAATTGTAGTGGCAGAAAAATCGCACGCACCTTTACAGGACCATCCAGATCTATAGGAGAGAGAGAGAGAGAGAGAGAGAGAGAGAGAGAGAGAGAGAGATTCTAATCATTTGCCAAAAATTGTGTTTTATGTTTTGTGTACGATTTAGTATAATTTTGTACGGCTTCGACTGCCTAACATAAACAAGCAAACTTGTATCCCCTTTTCTTACTTTTGTTATGGGTGAGGAGGTATAATAGTGTGTCCATAAACATTTCATACCTCTATCTGTGATATTATGTTTGTATGTTTGTGTGAGCGTGTGTATCTATTTAATTTCTCTTTTTGGATATCCTACCCTACCTTGTGTGATAGTAGGGGCGTGTGGTTGTATAGTGAGGGTGTGGTTGTATAGTGGGGGCGTGTGGTTGTATAGTGAGGACGGGAGTGTTTCGATAGTCTTCAAACAGTAGTTGCAGGCTAGCATATGTGGCATGTTTCGATAGCAACCAAAAAGCAGTTTTCAGATTGTAGGGGTGTGTGTTCGATTTAATTAAAAAGCCGTTTTTGAATTGTAAGTGCCTGTTTTAGAGTTGTAATCAAAACGAAGTTGCTCGAGTGTGTGTGTGTGGGGAGGGGGTTGATTGTTTGACCTATAAACATTTTTGACCATATAAACACACTTGATCCCAGAGTACCATCCCCATCTTAAACCTACAGACAATTTTAAAGTAGGATTTCTCAAATGCCCCCTAAGTGCTCTGCAGTGTGAACTTATGGGCTGATGTTAATTCCCGTTAGATTCCATACAACCCACATAGTGATTCATGATAAATACTGAACACATGTACTGTTTTTCTTTGTTTAAACTTTAAAACAAAATTATATGGTGAGATAATAATGACGAATATTGTACGGACTTGAAAAAGACTCATCTATACATGCAGTTGACATTAGCCTTTGTGCATCATTCTCGCCCCCTTCCACCCCTCTCAACCCCTCTTGTGGGTCATAGCTACGAAACTACTGAGATCCCCATTCTATAACCATTGTCATACTTCCTGTAAAGATAAATGTACATACCAAACCGATAATTTACCTCTATGGTTGTCCTTACCATTAACGAACAAAATGTCATAGGACAAAAAGTCAAAAGACGAAAAGTCACAAAAACACACATGACAAACAGTCACAGGCCAACATTCACACATCAGATTTGTATTGCTATGATGAACGTGTAGGACCGAAAGCCACATGGTAAAATGTCACACTCGAACAATTTAAATGCTATAAAATGATAACATTAATAATGATGGGAAGAACATATTACACATAATTTAGGGTAAGTGTGTTAGAGTGGAACGGGTAACTTTGACAATGACATACCAATTTATATTTTGCTTCCTAGTGCATGTATGTTATACAGGAAGAGGTGATGTTGATAAGAATGTGGATATCATTGTACGCTTGTTATCTATTCATTGCACACTTGTTATCTATTCATTGCACACTTGCTATCTATTCATTGCACACTTGTTATATAATCATTATACATCTTTCCTCCCCCATTCATTCGATTGCATGGATTGTTGCTGATGTTTCAATCGAGTCTTCGCTAAATATCCATGTCATTTATTTCGTTTAATTTCCATTATATGATGGAGAAAATGAATACGGGTTATTTCATTATTGTTTCAGTATTATTTGCTTTGTTGTCAAAGGCGTGGCAAAACTTTCAGCTTGATAATGTTCTCTCAGCAACTGCCTTGTAACTTAAGGTATATTTGCTTTTTCATTCAACGGCTCGTTCCCTTTGTCCTGTGCGACGTTCTTGTATAGGTTATTTGAAAGAGATGGAAACATCAAGTGTAACTGCTTAAAGGTCGGTCCTCTGTTTTCAGGAATCTAAGCCTAAACAAGAAAATGGTTTATGATGCAGTCATAGACCTGCATCTCGTTGAATACATAAAACGTTAAAAGAAATTCTCATCTTTAGTTGCACGGAATCATTGAATCACTGTTTGGTTTAGATGTGATTAAAATGACATTTGATAAACATGGGTAGAATATTGTGCATAAAAAAGAAATGTTTATATTCTCCATCAAAAAATAACGTCAGAGCATGAAAATGTCATATTATATTAGTTATCGATTTGGGAATAGAAGCATCTTTACTTTTAATATTATTTTTCATTCACTCGATTCCATATGTATGGTAACTTTACGAATTGAATATATTTTGAGACAATCTTACGACGTACATCCCGACGAGCATAACGTGGACATTTTGGACTTTCTAAGTTCAGACAGTGAGGTTATAAATCAAGGGAGATGTATAATCTCTGTTTAGTTGGTGTGTTAAACGTAGAAAGATAAAGGATGATATTTGGGAATGATTTTCCCCGATGACTCGCTCATAAGAAATGGATTGTGTGGATAGCCGAATGCTGGTTTGAGCGTTCTTATGTTTTCTATTTTTAATTACGGAAAGATAAATGAAAGATTTAGGCCCTGTGTAGTCTATCCAAAGAGGTACGAGTTAATGGATTTTACAGTTACAGAATTTAAAGCGCGGGCTTTCCATATTACTTATTTTTTTTTTTTTTTTTGCATAAATCCATTACGTCCTGATGATTAAAATAATAACACTATGATATGTTGAGTGGTTTGAAGAAATAGCAAATTTTAAATAACACGATGCTATCGGATGTGAAATAGTCTGATTTGTGGTACAGTCGTATTTTTATCTGATTAGAATTGTTGGGTCGAATTTTTTATGTTGAGACTGTACGTATCTGATGTGAAACATTTTAACATGTTATAAGCACGTGTGATTATTCTTGTAGATAAATTCATGCATGAACTTCGTAATCATGTAATTCAATACTGTCGTTCTTAATGGAGAACAGTTTTAATGTTTAACCAGGTCTTTGCATGATATGTATATTGATGTGTGTGCTAAAGCTATACAGAAACTATGTCCCATGTATGACACGGTTCAATTTTGTATTTTAACCTGACTCCGATAAAGCTGATGGAACCATTGGTCTTGGCTCGGCTCCCATGGTTCAGATTTATATTTCTTTTTGAATCCGGTAACTGTGGTGGAACCATTGGTCTTGGCTCCATGGGTCAAAGGTTTATACTCTAACGTGTGTTTGCGCATAAGCAGAGTTCTCAGTGGGTCTTTCGGCAGACGTGGAAGGCACGAAGTATATAGGATTATTTCTTGTGTGCGTTCTATTTTAGTGGAATAGGGTTACTTAATATATGTTACTGCACGGTGTATAATTTCATGTTCATTATATGAATTACATGGGGTAACAACTTCATATTCGTTGATGAACGGTTTGTTCTCACAGGTTTTGTAAACATTATAATTTCATAGATTCGTCTCAAATATGAAGAGTATAGTTTCCTAATTTCATGACGTCGAGACAGACTCACAAGTGCATTAAATGAACATTACAGTTTCATATCTGTCAAGTTAAACACGTACATTTCATGCATGTTATGTTAACGGAATGTTATAATCATGTTCGTTACTTGCACAAGCTAATGCGAATAGTTAACGGGGTAAGGTATGGAAGAAGAACTGCTCACTACTTCATTGTCAAGTCAGCATGCCACTGAATCGAAGTATTAGCGCAGATTATCTGTAGTTAGTATTTGTTTAATTGAAATTAAGTACAAGATTGAAACATGTTTGTTTAGCTAGCGGTGTCAGAACTGTATCTGTTAGAGTATGACCGATTTCATTATCATATACACGTATACCTTGTAAATAAAAGTCTTTTCATAAGTAATCTTCGTCTCTTCATTATTTCAGTACCTACTAGATATATCCTTGTGACGGGACAGAACTAGATGAACAGACAAGTTTTGCTTATTTACTTAATGACTGCGCTTTTTCCTATAAAATATTCACACGCGTTTTTAGGATGAAAACTGTTTGATAAATTATTCAAACTACTCTTATACGTGTCATTAATTGTGCATCTTTGCGCGAGACGTTTTTCAGACTTTGCGTTTAGTTTCGGGACTGTTCCTGACTGAATATGCACAACATTTTCGGAATTTCGATTCATGCCCTAGGGGTGGTGATGTACTGTGGGTGGGGTGATGCAATGACAGCCTACAACTCGCAATGGATCAATATAAATAATATTTTGAAATGTTAACATTTTAAAGTATTCTTTGCCTCTTTAATTTACGTACTTTCATGAGAAATGTTTTGATATGTACTTTCATGAGAAATGTTTTGATTTCCATTTCTTGTCACGGGACTCAAATGAAGACCTTACACTGTAAGATGCAATTGGTAGCTGTGTACGACCTTTTGTAACTTCGATCTGCCACAACGTGGTGGAACCTGAAGTGGGATATCTGCATGCATATATATATATATATATATATATATATATATATATATATATATATATATATATATATATATATATATATATATATATATATATATATATATATATATATATATGTGTGTGTGTGTGTGTGTGTGTGTGTGTGTGTGTGTGTGTGTGTGTGTGATAAGTGATTCGTTATAACCGATAGAAGTTTCGATAATGCTGTTTTATAGCAGACCTGTAGAAAATACAAGTAAACTATTATAGAGAGGTAGATTTTGTTAGATGTTTGTGTGAGAGATCTTTACTAGACGCTTTCAAAATGAATGTGGTCATTTTTCGAAGAGTAGAAATTTGGTTACCCATCATCAATAAACGCAACTTACTGCAAAAAATTAGCTGACACAGAAAATCTCTTTGACACTATTGACATATTTGATGTTAATTAAAAGGAGAAATGATCATCAAAACCTTATTCTCAATTAACTCTTTTTGTTGGAAACATTAATTACTCTTTCTAGTTCAAGTAATGCAATGTATTTGGCATGAATTACACAATGCATTTAAAGGACACTTTTTTTACATGGATGACATGTATCGTTTGTTTGTGATACTATAGCAGCTTTTCGTTCTTGAGGTGGGATTGTGTCTGAATAGAGGTTTAGGGTTTCATTCTATTAAGAATATGTTTCATGCCTTACAGAACTGGGATATCTTAGCTAACATATGATGATATCTTTAGTACGTGATTCCGTTGTAAGCCTGCGAATCATCCTACACTTTTCAGGACAGCAATTATTTTCTTTTTGAATTTTAAGTAATTTCTCAAATTCACTAAATATTTTCGCATTTGTTGTATCATTGTGTTTTATGCTTATCGACCCACTCTGATAAAAATATTACCCAGGTGTTGCCATCCGAAAGGTTTCCTACCTATTATGTCAATATTGTATCTAGTAAAGTGTACTCTTCACTGTCAACACTTGCTATTGTTATAAAAAAGCTCTCTAATATCAGCACACTGTCTTTTACAAGGTGTCAGTTATAATATAAGCTTAATCGTCCCATTTTAATTACAGGCTTTAGATTGCAATTTGGGCAACAATTGACATAGACACAGCGCTTTCTTTGACTTTAAGGTACTGGCCATTTAATTTTACGGGGAGAGTTTCTTTTCAGATGAGATATTTTATTTTATTTTATCTCCAGATCAATATTTATATTTCAGATATAAGGGATATAATTTGGTGATATTTTCCTATACGTGAGAGCAAGATATTTTCCAGCAATGGACCAAAGGGGTGTTTCATTAAAATGTCATACTCCTACTCCAGAAGATTAAATTCCTGGTCCATAATATAACTGCAGTATACAATGGTACGACTCGCGGTATGTTCAGAAATACCGCGGTATACCATGGTACGACTCGCGGTATGTTCAGAAATACCGCGGTATATTTCGGAACAAAATTTATCGTGGCGCACAGCTCTAGTATATAGTCTTCACAAAATCGAAGCTGGTGGTGTTTTGCTGGAGTCGTTAGGTTTTCGTTTTCTTTCATATTCGTTGTTCTTTTCATTTTAGAAATGAGGAAAATAGCTGTTGTCCTCGAAATCTTCCAATTGTATTTGCGAGTAAATAGTATGTAGATACATACACAGAAACAAAGATGATGTTAGGGGCACTTTGCAGTAAGCTTTATGATGGAAAGATAACACTTGGGTTATATACGTGTCGTATTTAAGTAAAATTATCTATTTTTGTTTCGTAAATATACATTGCTTAGCTGTCCGAAGCTATTAATAACATATTTTCACGCCCACCCCAGGCAGCTGAAACGAAGTACTCTTCGGATAAATCGATAATGAGATGTATACCAAGAAAATAATATTGGATCTATGAAAATTAATGAGGTGTAGCAATCTGTTATTTTATCTAAATGGCACGAGTTAGTGTTAATTTACACATTCAGGAAAAGGAGTATGATCTACAATTTACAAGCCTCTCCAGTACCGTTAGTTTGCCTACTTCTGATTTAAATAATGTCCAGTTTAACACGCCACTGTATAAACAGACTAACAGGTAACGATTATTTTCCAAAACATTTCTAATCTCCGTCCTTAGATCTCATTAAGTGGTCATTTACTCTCTGCTTATGTTTTTCGCAGGAGCTTTTCTGAATTAAAAGTAATTCCTGTGACAACGTGTAATTATAATGAATGAAAAATCTACATTCTTCATTACACATAAAAAGACCTGTTTATTCTCATAAATCGATTTTCTAAGCAAGCGATTGATTCCATCAAGTCAACAGTCGTATTTCTTTTGTCCTCTTAGTTGTTTTTTTCAGTGCTTATTTGGGAGAGGTGAAAAGAACTCTCAAAACCATAAACAAAGAAGATGAATAAATATTCTGCTCTTAGAATTTCAAATACAATGTGGAACGTTTGTTCTTTAGTCTTTCACTGAAGCATCGACTATTTTGTTCGGTACAGTAAAAAGAGAAGAAGCAAAACAAACAACAGTTTCAGGGTGAAATTGTATTAAGATGAAAGAAACTAATCTGTTTTGACATTGCAACTGCGTCTATAAATTTCTTGTTCTCTTGTTGGCAATTAATTGTACCGCCGTAATAAGTAAGTTTGCTTTTAAGTTTCATAGTATCAGCAACCTCTCATTATTTGACACGGTTTGTGCATATGATCGGAGTGAACTTAGAACTCACCCAATATGCACCTCCCAATTTCTTAAACTTAGCTTCTGCATTCTCCATTTATGCGTACAGTAATGTGATAATCGCAGTTTTTGATTTGTGTTAGGTCAAAGCTTTCTTTCTTCTATGACTTTGCCTTCACATCATACGCGCATCAACAGGTGCCCATGTCAAAGCTAAGTCTTATTGGGTAAAATACTTCAATCTAGATGACTAACCAAGCAACTGCGCGCAGCATGCTACTTATAACATAAACTCCGTCGACATGACGCGAAGTCACAAGAAGACATATGTGAACACATACGTGAATACATACACAATGACATAAGTGAATTCATACGCGAAGATACGTTCGCAGCGTAAACGACAAACATTTGTATGTAAATTCGGATGTTGCTTTTGATTAAAATATCTTATATTGTTTATGCTTTAGACAGCCGAAGATGTATCCAATTCACATTGTCAATAGCTTATATCTTTATTATTTAATCAGTGTGCAGAAAGCCTATACGTTTCTTCGTTGTGAGCGTAGTTGTGGACTAAACGCTATATATTTGCGGTCAGAACTCTCTATATTTGTTGGCAGAATTTAAAACTATCATGGGCAGGGGTGATCTTAGTCAATTTTAACTTTAAGGCCAACAATGGTCAAAACTGCCTGTAATATTTATATTACTGCCGCTAACTAAACATATTCATAGGAATATAAATTAAGTATACATACTGATTTTTAACATACAAAGGCACCCCCCATATATATATATATATATATATATATATATATATATATATATATATATATATATATATATATATATATAAACTTTTGAACTCGTCCTAGTTTGTCAAATAACTGATGTTTTTTCTGAACATTCCTTATTCTTGCCTTAAGATCTTGGCAGAATTAATCGTATTGTTGTGTCCAGTAATTTCATTTGGGTTGGAATTTATTTCTTCAAATTATTTAATTAAAGTGATTCTTCTCTGGAAAAAGAAGATGCTCATAAAAATATATTTTTGACAGAGATATTCACTCGGATATTAAGTGAATTCAAACTTGGAATTATACTACTGTAATTCAAGAATATACTTGGTACAACACCATGATACAGAACACCACAGGCAATTCAACACCTTCAGAGCTGGATTTAATTTGAATTTCCACTAAAGTTTATTTGGTTCAGAGAGCCTTTAGTGAAACTGAAGCCACGTCCTTATGAGAAAATGGAGGCCATTTGTGGTACCTGCTGGTGAAGAGTGGTCGGTGATCGATTAAATTGTAGTTATAAAGTCATATAGCCGTGCAATTCTTAGTGTGGCCGATGAAACTCCTTTTTTTGGTCATTTAGTGATCTAAAAAACTTATCACAAGATCTTGAATCACTTGTATTGGTCAAACATTGAGTGATGTTTGTAAATACTGTAGATTTTGTCACACGTGCCAAATGGTAGGAAAACCCAATTAAAATATAAGTAAAACTCATATATAACCGATTCCTGCATTTGACGAACCACTTAGCAGAATAATGGTAGACTGTGTCGGTCCCTTACCTACGACTAAGTTTGGCAACCAGTATTTGTTGACCATCATGTCTGCGTCAACATGATTCCCAGAGGCAATTCCTGTGAGGAATAATAAAACTTAAACTAAAACAATAGTAAAAGCTTTGATAAACCATTTTTTATTTCTCAGTTTGGCCTTCACGAATCTGTTCAATTAGATCAACTGTCAAATTTTATATTTAAAAATATTCAAGCACGTCATGCATGAAATACGTATCCAGCAATTCAAGTCTTCACTCTGAAAGGCACGGGATTTGAGAAAGATTTCATAAAACTTTCAAAACTATGATTCGTTCATGTTGTTTTTATACTGGAAGAGATTGGAACGAAGGTGTTCGTATAATCTGAATATTCAGTAAAAAATACATCTTCAGAATTATGTTAAATGTATAAATGTTCGCCAAAATGAATTCGGATGATGCATTATCTAGTCTGCACTACCTTTCGTACTTGGTTTATTGCATCAAATCCAGTAATTCTAAACGTTTTGGATTTTTATATATATCAACTATGGTTTTCCATTCTCTAGACATAGTATAAGTTTATAAAATCTCTCCCATAGGTTAGTGAGTGTGTTTGCCATTGTTATGTTAATATTGAAATCTTTCTAATTGATTGCTCATTTCTAGATTCACCATAACTGATGGTGTATTCACTGTCATCGTCACTAGTTGTTAATAACTTGAAGATTTTTTGCACTGTCAAACAATGTCTTTTCATGCTTTTTATTGTATTCTTCGCAAAGTCTGCTTCGTTGTGCTTTTAATAAAATCCACAAGTCTACAAGCTTATTAAGATGATCCGGATACGTATCTAACAACCATGCACCATCTTTTGACCATCTTTTGCAGATGTATATGACTCATTTAAGCGAAATGGCGATTTCATTTTTCTGTAACATTAGAAACATTAATTGGTGGGTTAATCTATTCTAACATCAGATACGCTTATAAATCCTTTCAAAATGTGATTCGAACATGCAATGTTTTGATCTCAAGTATAGCACAATAACATATTAGCGCACAGAGAGGACATAATAAGTAGGCGAAAGAGCTCATACTTGATGTTAACCGGCTGGTGAATTCATGCGGGTTTACGCTGTATCAGTGATATGCCACGAAATGTGTACATTTTTCATTCGGTCGGTTGGACTTTAAAACTATATATATATATAAACACAAGAAATGTCCAATTCTACTTAGAAAATACTCGGCACGCAGAATACTGTATTTTTAAGTCAAATGATTGCTATTTTCCCTTTGAGAATTGAACGGCACGTAGGAATTAGGTCTGAAGCATTTTTATACAAGAGTCGGCAGTGATCTTTTAACATATGACATAACTCATTACGTTTGTATATTAATTGAATGGTATGTCCGCAGAGTGTCTAGCAACAGCTGCACGGATAACAGAGCTAAATTCTTTTGCATATGATAGAATTCGGTTGACAACGGTAGTGTTGATGCGAATCATGTATATTTGCGTACACCTTCACGTATATCTTTATGTATGTTTTTACGTATGTATTCACATATGTCTTCGTGTATATATATTTTCATATGTCTTTGCGTATATATTCACGTATGGTTTCACGTATGTATTCTTGTGTCTTCGAATAGGATGTATCTTACAGGAAATTATTTTAGAATTCTTCAATGAGCCCTTGATATGCGATTTGTTTTACAAACAATGAAAGCAATACAAATACAGTTATCTATGTACTGTAGTTACAAGAAACTGAAATAAGGAAACAACTAATTAAGATATTTGTTGTTGTTTCTTCCCTGAAGAAAGTAATATGAACGATAATTGATTAAAAGTTAAAAAGAATAATGGTGTGCTAAGTCATCTTGAAATCTTCTTTATTTTTCTTCATCCTTTGCTCATCTCTTCTCATTTTGTTAATGGAGAACATTATCTCTTCAAATATTTTTGAGGACAGAAAGTAAATACAACTGTTGCTTGCTAATAAGATTTTTTTTCCAAATAATTTTCGTAATAACCTTCAGCTTGTGCTATTTATTTTGTGTCATTTCCAGGGAAAGAAAAGTATGTGTTCTACTTATCATATCAAGGAAAGAAGGTAAGTACAACTTCTGCATACGATTAGTTTTAATTCTTGAATACAAAACCAAGTAAATGTCACATGTTTCATTTTTCAGACCTTTCATGTACTGAAGTTCAGAGCTATTTTTGTTCTCATGCAACTACTTCCAAAATCGTGACACTTTTAAATAGACAAATCTCAAAAATCAAAACATCCATGGAAACAGAGATCGGAGACGTACAAGGATCTGAACTGTTTGTCGGATTTGCCAAACATTAATGACAGCATGGTACAACATATATTGTATTAACATAAGGGGCTGTGATAAGGAAACCGCAATATCTCTGATAGGTTCTATGTGAGGGATTCAAAACTATCTCTGGATATTAATGGCATTGCATTTATCGTGAAATGTTAAGATGCTTTTAAATGCTAAAAACTGTGATCTCTCTTTATATACAGTTAGAGATAAATCATTTGAAATGATCAGCAGATTTAATGATTTGTATGTGTCTCGTTTAAAAAATGAATCCAAAAAAAAGAAATGTTCTTCAGATATTTTCCAGATAATTTTGTTACCTTCACCTTCAGAAAAAGAGAAAAACAACTAACACTAACGTCAAAATTTACTATGCACTTTGAATTCCCACTAAATATTGCACGAATGTGTTAAAAAAAGGAGTGTCTGTCATATCTTGTTAATAAATGTTTTAAAATTCTTCAACCAGTTTACCTGACTTTCCCCGCAATGAATATGTCCATACGGAAGAAGACTTATATTTTGATGGTACCTGGCCAATACGGAGTAGTCAATATTATAGGACAGTAACTAGCAATCTCCATTTCCTATTGGTTTGTCATTAACGTAGCTCGCAAATCTGTGACTTCGTTCGACAACGGATAGTTTAGAAACTCCGCTCTGTGCTGCAGTGAGTTTTCTATAGCGTCATATACGAGCGTTACATGAAGATGGAGACTAATATGTACTCTATAAAACTTTCGAATCCATCTTCTCTCTAACTAGTATACGAAAATGATAATGAACATAAATAAGTCTACTTTTTATCTGTGTTTGCTTTTCTCAAATAAAGCCGCTACAATCCTCACTGCTCGCTTTGCTCGAATATAGTAGCTACAATGCGCACTGTCTGCTTTGTTAAAAAAAATAGCTACTTTGCGTACTGTTTGCTTTGATCAAATAAAATATCTACAATGCGTACTGTTTGATTTGATCAAATAAAATAGCTACAATGCGTACTGTTTGCTTTGATCAAATAAAATAGCTGCAATGCGCACTGTTTGCTTTGATCAAATAATATAGCTACAACGCGTACTGTTTGCTTTGATCAAATAGAATAGCTACAAAGCGCACTGTTCGCTTTGATCAAATAAAATAGCTACAATGCGCACTGTTCGCTTTGATCAAATAAAATAGCTACAATTGGCACCGTTTGATTTGATCAAATAAAATAGCTACAATGCCCACCGTTTGATTTGATCAAATAATGTATCACCGATACGCACGCTCCTTTCGCTCGTAACTTAAATGTGCAATGTTTGTTCTTATCCAATAAAATAGCTATAATGCACACTGTTCGCTTTGCTCGAATATAGTAGCTACAATGCACACTGTTTGTTTTGATCAAATAAAGTTTCTATGATACGCACTGCTCGCTTTGTTTGTATATAGTAACTTAAATGCGCAATGTTTGTTTCGATCGAATAAAGTAGTTACGATGTGCACTGTTTGGTTTGATTTAAATAAAGTAGCTACGATGCACAAATGACAAAAACAATATGACAATATCCTAGATTTTAAAGAAAGATAACTAAGCAAAACAACAATTAAAAATGTGCGTCCATGATTGCATACTTGTCAAACACTTAGAATTTTATTGAGAGGCTGTAGATAAATTATTGGGCATTGTGGAGAGACTAGGAATAATACAGTTGTTTATCATTTTCGTGCTAATAAATTTTAATCTTTTGTAAAATATTAGATATTTTGTGGTTCTATTGTGTCAGAGGCATGCTTTTAAAAACTATGCTATGATTATTCAACATAATTTATTTTCGTTTTTATTTTGTGTTCTTGTACTCACCTGGTGTCTTTTCCAGAACACAAGGGCATTTTTTGACCAAAAGGTTGAGGGAGTCGCGCACTAGTATTGGTGATTTTTAATTTATACACACGCAGGAATATTTTCAGACATTTATGTTCAAAATTCAGTGCAATCCCCATCTCAAGCAACTGCATCGCAAAAACTGTGGCTATTATGCACACTTCATTTGAAGAAACAGTTAACATGTGAATACTGATAAGAGACTGAGCACATGATTGATTTATTGTAACAGCTGTACAATCTATTCCATCCAATCATCGCTATCCTTTTCTAACTCAATAGATTCGGAAATGAGCACATCAACAGCCTACGTTTTCCAAATCAAGTCAGGTACAGACACAAACTGATAATTAGCAAAGCCCTAATAGTTTTATTTAAACAAGTCATAAATTGTTCGTCTCTTTTGGAGAGAAGAAAATAACATGTCAGTAGCTTTACCTTTCTAAAGGATTTAATACATCATGATTACCGACCTCTGTAAACCGGTTACTGATCTTTACGTACAAACTATTGACCTCTATGGACAAATTAATGACCTTTAGAGACACATTAATGACCTTTACAGACTGATTAGTAACGTTGCAGACAGATTAGTCATCTTTACCGATTATTGACTTTTACAATTTTGTAACCTTTACAGACAGATTAGAGACCACATATTTCTCCAGTAAACCTTAGAACCTTTACATCTTGAAGAACCATTGCGTTATGTTATATATGCCATTGAACATAGGAGTACCAAAACCATCTTTCAAACAACTTATTAAAGACAGTCTGAGCCCCAGGTTCAAAATCTATCTCAGTATCAAACAGCTGCCTTGCAAAGTCTGACTCACAGCAGAATTTTATCTTGGAAATGTTAAATAAAGATTACCAAAAACTCTTTATTCAAAACATTCTTTAAGGTCCATTTGAACCTAATATAGGCGTAGAAGAACAGGTCGTGTTCATTAATAATTAATAATTATACAATTTGGACGGTTGGCTCAGTTTTGATAATATTTTAAAGAACAAATGGTTCGCCGGAAACATCTTCACAGTAACGTAAGGATGAGTGCTTTGATTAACATAATAATTGGTAGAATGCATCCAAGGGTTTATAAAGGAATACGTGGATATTATGGATACTAATCCTACAGTGAATGTTTGGATTGTTATAAATTCTTAATTCTTTTTATCGCTTGAAATGAGAATTCTAATATATATATATATATATATATATATATATATATATATATATATATATATATATATATATATATATATATTTGTTACGACCTTTACATTTCTGAGTAAATCACAAAATAAATATCGATTGAATCCATCCTGTAATTTCAATTAGCGATGAGGATATTGTCCACTAATAACATACAGCAGTTATTCAATGTTTGTTATGATTAGATGTAATCATTTTGGCGGAAGTGTGTGTTCAGAAATAAACACAAATTATATTATGTTTTTGCATTCAATCAGATCGAAGAAAAAAATCCACTGCTATTTAGATTTGGTAAAATATAAACCACTTTGTTAGCTTTGAAAAGAAACTTTCATTCACAAAAGGGACGTGCAATCTGTGTTACTGGATCGCTTCATGACAGCCAAACTCTAAAAGGTGCCGATACCGATGGAACGTTGACCAATACAGTTGCTGGCAAAGGTATGAGACATCATCGGTACAGTGGAGCTTGGCAGACATTCAGGCCTATGATCATCCAAAAGTCTATTACTATATATCATATATAAATCCAAATCGTCATTACTTTAGGATACTTCGACCTTTTTTCATGAAATTCTCCGTCACATTAGAATAGTCTCATTAATTCATATAGGGTAGATGTCAACATAAATACTGTCATTTTCATATAATAGGTTATGCCAATGAGCAACCGTCATTACCTCGATTTTGATAATAGGTAAAATCTGAAGAAGGTTTCTCTGAACTACGTTAAGTCCTCAAGACCTGAAAAGATTGAAGGCAATGCGAACAATTATTTTAAATTCTTCAATCAATGGCAAGTAGCTGGCCACCAATCAAGAAAGCGTCGCAAATAAAGCCTTAACTGTGTTCTTGCATCCTTCATCGGAAATGAGCTACCACCCAATCATTACATTTGTCAACGTTTTCTTTGCTAAATTAGTTAGGTCGGGTTCGCATTGGACAAAAAGCTTTAGAGGAAATATGATAGATAAAAGACAGATCAGTAATCGCCATTCAGGAAGAA
Organism: Sinohyriopsis cumingii; assembly: GCA_028554795.2. Lineage (NCBI taxonomy): Eukaryota > Metazoa > Mollusca > Bivalvia > Unionida > Unionidae > Sinohyriopsis > Sinohyriopsis cumingii. The sequence goes on along the minus strand of CM068841.1, from coordinate 21,028,109 downwards.
ACACTATGGAAAGAATTGTTGCAGTATTTTGCAAGGTGAATCCATGTTCTATTCAGAACGTGGAGACCAGTGCATATGAATGTTATGCAAGACCATGTAATAAAAACGAGTCTTTAGAATGTACTATATATTATATAATTCCTTCACGTACCCTTGCCTAAAATTAGTGGGGAAAATACTCTTAGTATGTGTTGTAATGTGCTATCATCAATTATTTAAATTGTCTTTTCAGGTACAGAGGAATGAAAATTACTTTTTCGAACTAGGTGTCAAAAGCAACAATTATGAAAGGTTAACTTTAGAAGCCAATAGTAACGCACATGATGACCAATGATACAAGTATTCTGCTCCCTGTACGCATGCTTGGGACAATTAGAGCACCAGTATACATTAACAGCCGCATACTAACAGCAATACGACAGATGATCTAAAATAAAAATTATTTTTTCATGCAGGTTTTGGATATACGTCTGAACATACATAACTATTCAAATGATGAAAAAACCCATATGTAAAGCATTTTGCAACAATGAAAACTATCTCTCAATTTGCTTGATTTGTTTACTGTGTAAAATCGGCTTGGTGTATAATTTTAAAAGTTCTACTGAGTGCGGCCACCACCATCACCAATTAAAATAGAATAAAGGAACAGGAAAACAAGAGCAAAGAAATAATACCAAGAAGAGGAAACGATTAGCAAACCGCCAAGCCGTGAACAAAGGATTTGAACAGAACAAAGGAACTATCAAACAAAGGAACGATAGGAACACGTAACAGAAAACAAAGGAGAGACTTCTAGCAGAGGAGCAGACTGGGTTAGGACAAAAACAAAAGATAAGTCATCATTCAATGCTATACGCAATTTAAGTAGAAGAATGCAAACTAGGTCCAAACAAATGGCTCTATTCAATCCAAACACGCAAACACACAAACCACCAAACAACCTAATCAATAAATCAGTAAAAATATTGGATGTATCACAACTCCAAACAGCACCAATAAAGCATGTAAAACAAACAAGATTAACGCAAGTAGTACCAACCACAGCAAACTCGAATTCAACCAACATCACACTGGGACCCCAAATTCTGGTCTCAAACACAGACCAAACAAACCACAAACCAGCAGACATAATTAACACACCCCCACCCCACCAACAGAAACTACTAGAAATACAAAACTACACTCCAGGGAACAATATAAATACAATGCCAATACTATCGCCAATCCTCTTCAAGGAAGCGGAAAAACCAAACACAAATGAAGATATAGACACCACTATTCCAAACCTAACAAATGAATTTGACAGTAACCTACATACCTTAAACTCCCCACAATTAGACCACATAACCATAACCAGCACCCCAAAATTCACCAAAAATGAAATAACCAATTCTAGAAGCATGCAAACAAACCAACAACAGGAAATCAAGCAAACAACAATAAATCAAAACATTAGGAAAGAAACTAGACACTCAAGCCAAACTCCTGGACCATCTGGGATAATAACAGCAAGGGAACCACCAACCTATGGGAACAAATCCAATGAATTAGACACTACAAAACGACCCAGCAGCATCACTAATATGGCAACCCAAAGACCCCTAACAACCCAAAACACATACCTAGGTAACGGCAAGGGCCCGCTAAAACCACAAAACAACCCAAAAAAAACCCCACAAGTAAGGTTAACTCAAAACAGGAAATAAAACAACAACATAACCCCCAAAACAAAATGTACAGTTATCATTCCATCGAACACACCATATACATAAGCAGCAGGTGGAACAGAATTACTAGTCTAAGTACCAATAGTATTATGACAGCACTGGCCAAAATTCACACTGGACAATTCAAACTGATAAGACCAAGGCGAAACTACCTCATTGTCCAATGCAGCACAATTCAACAGGTGGAAAAATTCATCCAAATTGAAACTATAGGCCCAATAAAGATCAAAGTAGAGAGACACCATAGCACTCAGAGGAAACCACGAGTCACTTCGAACTCCAAACACAGTGAAACCACAACTAATCTGGCTGAACCCACTAAAACCACTATCTTTAAAAAAGTAATAGCACTAAACGGATACAGCAAGGACATAAGCAATGAACTCCTACTTCATAAACTCACAGCAAATGGAACACAGATCACCAAAGTATATCGTCTTAAAAATCACAAGAGACAAGGAACAAACAAAGTAGTTATAGAGGCTAGCGAGCCAATACCCTCAATAATAAAACTAGGACAGTCAGGAGTGTGCCATAAGCTGGAAAACTACATAAATAGGCCAAGATTTTGCACCAAATGCCTGCACTGGGGACACTATGCCCTCAGATGTAGATTCAAACCAAGATGTAAGTACTGCGGAGGTCAACACAAAGGAGAATGCCACACAATTAAACAAAAATGTGCTAACTGTAAAGAAAACCATTATCCTAGATCGGCAGAATGCAGATTTGCAATAAAAGAGAAACAAATAGTGGACTTAATGAACGAAAAACACCTCACCTACCATTCTGCCAAAAACATTATTTGTAAAAACAACCCCAACACACCAAAATCTACCTCTGAAACAATCAATGAGCACCAAAACTCTCCACGCAGAATCAGAAGGGAAAATATTGCACCACAAAACATACCCTCGAATAAGGAAACAAAAGAACCAAAAACTACAACCCACATTGTAACAAACCATGACCACCCTGATAACACTCCAGATACAAACAAAACTGTCACCCCAAACATCCCCAAATCTAACACACACCCCAACACAGAATTAATGCAGGAAGTAATGAACGTAACAACACGAACCATAATGCAAGATCTCAGTAGCATAATCAGAACCCTCAAAACCATTTTCACCATACTAGCTGATTGGACCACAAGACTAACAGATAAAGACAACGTCAAAAATGAATAGTACAAAAAATAATAAAATCACCATCTGGCAATGGAACTGCAGAGGAATCTTTAAAAACCTATCAGAACTGCAGAACAAACTGAATAATACGGCCATAAAACCAGACGTAATCTGCCTACAGGAAACCCTCATAACACAAGAACACAAACACCTGCCCAAATTACAAGGCTATACCCAGGGGATCTTTAAAAACAGACCCATGGGGCAGAAAGGGGGTGGACTATCAATTTTTTTAATAGATACGCTAATCTACTATGAAGTAATAGAAGTACCCCCAACCTAAACATCAATAATAGCATCGAAATAATGTCAGTAATGATAAATATAGGAACCACAAACATTCAAATAATAAATGCATACAACCCAGGGGGTACTTTCTGCCCTACCAACCTAATCTCACTAAAGGCAATCACTAATAACAACAACAACAATCTAATGATCTGTGGCGACTTCAACGCACACAGTGAATTATGGGGAGGTTAAAAGAAAGATCAAAGAGGAAAAATGGTTGAAAAATGGATAACTGAGAACAATCTGGTCATCTTAAATGACGGGTCGAACACTAGATTAAACCCTGAGGATGGCACTCTCTCAGCCATAGACCTAACCATCACTACCCCAAAATTGGCTCAGATCACAAATTGGTGGGTGGATCAAGAAGATACGTTAGGAAGTGACCATTTTCCCATCACAATCAATATTCAAACAAAAACTCAACACATTCCTAACGAAACCCTACCTAAATGGAGGTACCAACAGACAGACTGGGACCAATTCCAGTTATTACTAGCTAGAGTAAATCCAGATAACTTAGAAAGCTCAAGTATTGACATGTATTATGATAACATAACAGACACAATTATAGAAGCAGCTAACCGATGCATACCAAAGACAACTAATATCCAAAATAAAAACCCTGTACCATGGTGGACTAAACAGTGCACTATAGCACATAAAGACAAAAAAGGGCCTTAAATAAACATAAACGCATCAAAAATTCTATCTACTTCCAGCAATATAAAGATAAAGAAAAAGCACTAAAACAAACTATAAAAACTGCTAAAATTGATCTATGGCAAACCTTTTGCTCTAAACTGAGTCTAAAATCAAACTCAAAACAAATATGGGACAAGATAAAAGCCATAAAAGGGAAAGCAACTACCTCAGCCCCAAAAATGAAAAATGCCATAACAAATAAAGATAAGGCAGACCTCCTAGCGAAGCATTTTTCGAACATGAGTAGCACCAATAATCACTCCAAAAACTTTCAAGAACACAAAAAACTAATGGAGGGAACCCAACCTCAAATGTTTCAAGACCAAGGAACGAAAGAATCTCACCTAAATAGCGACATCACAGTACATGAATGGAAGATAGCCCTACGATCCAAAAACGAAACATCCCTGGTAAGGATCAGTTAGGTTACATTATCTACAAAAAACTGCCTATCAATATAACAATAGCCAAAATCAAACTCTTTAATAGGATATGGGATAAAGGCCAACTACCCACCAAATGGAAACAGGCCATAGTAATACCAATCCCCAAGCTAGGTAAAGATCCCTACAACATAAATTCGTACCGACCCATCTCCCTTACAAACAATATTTGCAAAATAATGGAGACAATAATCGCAAATAGGTTAAAACACCACCTAGAAACCAATAACCTACTCTCCAAAATACAATGTGGCTTTCGGAACAAAACGGTCCACAACTGACCAACTTCTCAGATTGGAAACAGATATCAAACTCGCTTTTAACGCACATAGGAAAACCGCAACCTCATAGCGGGTTTTTTAGACCTAGATAAAGCGTTCGACCTAGTATGGACCAATGGACTAATGGCCAAATTAAACCAATTTGGAATAACTGGACGCTTGTTCAACTGGATTGGCGATTTCCTCACAGGCCGGAAAATTACCACAAGAATAGGCAACACCCATTCGGAAGAATTTTCACTTGAAAATGGAACACCGCAAGGCAGTGTAATAAGTACGTTTCTATTTAACCTAATGGTAAACGACCTTGACCTCAATGTAGCCTCCACAAAAATAAACTTGTCACAATTTGCAGATGATAGTGGCATATGGAGGAATGGAAATCCTGCCAATAACACAGTAGTTAAAGAAATCCAGCAGAGCCTAGACAACATAGGGAGATGGGCGGACAAATGGGGTTTCAAAATATCTCATGAAAATACTGTGGCAATCATATTCACCCCCAAACGAAATAACAACCTAGTCTATCCAAACTTCTATATACAAAATCAATTAATCAAATACGTAACAGTAGTAAAATTCCATGGAATGTTCTTTGACAACCACCTCACATGGAAACAGCACATTGAACAACTCACTCAGAATTGTAACAAAGATCTCAATTTACTCAGGAACATCACAGGGACTGACTGGGGATCCAACCAGGAAACCCTCCTCACGATATATAAAAGCCTAATTAGATCAAAACTGGATTACGGTTGCCAAGCATATAACTCGGCTAAGCAGCCTGTACTACAAAAACTTGACACTATCCAGAGAAAAGCCTTGCTATTATGCACAGGAACACTCCCCTCAACATCATTAGAAGAACTACAAACACTAACAGAAGAACTACCCTTAAAATTACGTAGGCAAGAATTGCTCCTCCGATACTCCATTCGATTAGATACCCACCCAGACAACCATCCCACCAAAATAGCTATAAATAAGTGTAAAGTTGTCTTAATACCCAAAATCATACCTATCACACAGGTAACAAACAATACAGACCAGAACAAATCACCATGGTTACAAAAACCACCAAGGATTGACATTGAAGCTACCAAATTAGGCAATAAAGAAGGACAAGAAAACTTACTAAAACCTGTACTGGTAAACGAAATCAACCAAAAATACCCGGACTATGTTAAAATATATACCGATGGATCAAAAACAAACAACCCACCAAGAACAGCAGCAGCAATAGTCATCCCTGAATTCAATATACAAACGGGATCCAGATTACCTGACTATTGCTCCATTTACACCACTGAATTCTGGGCTATACTTGAATCACTACAATGGATCAAAGACAACCAAATACCTAAAGCAGTCATTATAAGCAATTCCCTAAGCGTTATCAAATCGATCCAAAATCGCAATACACACTCTAGGGAACAACTCCTCGACAGAGCATGCCAATTAATCGACGATATCACCACAGCACATCAATTAGTCGAGCTCATGTGGATACCGTCGCACATTGGAATCTCTGGCAACGAAACAGCAGACAAAGTTGCAAAAACCAAACTAGGAGATCAAAACTCTATCAAGCTTAACTATAGCTCTACAGAAGCAATAAGCTTCGCACAAACATATATAGACCAAACATGGCAAGATTTTTGGAACTCCTCCACAAAAGGTAAAAAGCACCATGAAACCCAAAAAAACGTAGATAGGAACATACAGCTACCTAAGGGTACCTATTTAGAACAGAAAACCATAAACAGGATAATAACTGGAAAAACTAAACTAGCAAGCAGTTTTTGGAAGGTTTATAGGACCCAAACCAGCAACCATTAACTGCTTTAACTGCCACACCACCGAAAATCTACACCACGTATTCAATATATGCCCAAAATATCAACCCGCTCGGAAAATATTTATCAAAACCAAAAAGAGATTGGATCACCACACACATGCCAAGAGTTACTTATGGACTCTAATAAAAATAAACAATCAGCATATAAAAATATGAATCAGTTCATAGACTCAGCAGGACTTAGGAACAAAATATAATTACTATGCCCACAAAACCAAAAGACCCAGTAACTAGCTAAATAAATTTAGAAGCCACCACATAAAAAATCCATAACATATCATTCAAATTTATAAAAGTAATAATAAATAATTCACTTACGAAGCACCTATAAAAAACTAAGGAAACCGCAAAATCGAATGTCCTAGATGTCCTTAACGAACCGAGTAATCAGCTAGGATTCCTGTCCTAGATGTCCTTAACGAACCGTGTAATCGGCTAGGACTCCGGTCTCTTGCTAAATAAAGTATAAATAACATTCAATCTCTAAAAACATCAATTAATAAATAACTTAAAGAGGTAATATCTAAAAACTTATAAATAACATAACGTAGGAAACACACCCTAAACACCTCGACTAGTAATACCATAATAACCTTGAAAATCTCTCTTCATACATGATATCTACTAAGAACCTCTATAAACAGCATAGAACATCCCCCCCTCCTTTTAGAACATTTTGAAGAAGAAAAAAAAATCTCGAAAAAAAAAAAAAAAAAAAGGCAAATGCAACAAGAAACCAGCGATCTAAAGCAAGCAGGACCGTTCCCGAGCTCTCCTTCCCACTAATGACAGCCAACCATTCAACTGTAGGGACCTTTATGGACCCACAGATTGAGGCCAAACTATCAGGGTTCCTTGAATCCATAAAAGCCTGGGGGAGGTGGCACCATCCCCTTCGCCAGGAACAACTAGCAGGCTGCAGTGCAGTCAGAAAAAAAGTGGCACATGCACAATTGTGCGAACGCTACTATAATCAAACTCAACAACAACAACAACAATGACGTTGGAAAAAAGGCACAAAAATGAAACAAAATTTGCAATATGTTTACAAAAGTGAATCCATTGCTAGAGAAGATTTAAATGATGTTGGTATTTAAATAATGATTAGCTAGGTCATTGAGGTTGCTAGGGGAGGTAACTTTGAAATAACTCCACTTAACTGCAGCGTTGACACTGCCCAGTTGAGTGCTCCAACACTCTTCGTCTGAACAGTTCATGTACGGCTTAATAATGTTTCTGATCATTTTCATTCTGCAAGATAATGTGAGTCACACCTGTCCATGACGTCACAGTGTCTACAATTTCCTTGTCGTGGTCAATAGCTAAGTGTGTCCTATGTTTGCATGGATTATACAGAATATTTGTGTAAACGTGTGCGTCCTCGCTTAGTTGCAGAGGGGGTGAACAGAGTTTTTGCTGGAGCGTCATTTTTGGAAAACTAAAGCCTGCTACGAAAACGAAGAAAAAAGGGTCAACAACGTGAATTCGAAGCCTGTAACCAACCGAGAGTTTCTCTGTGTTAGTTTTTTTGTTACATTTTTTATCGTCGTCGTTTTTTTTTAGCAAGTATGCACCCGCGTTTACTCACCGTGACGATTCATTGACCTAGCACACCCTCTCTGCTGCTATAATTAATTCATTGTTATATCAATAATGGTACCAGCTATGGAGTCTTATACAGCTAGATTAGCTCGAAAGAGATTAGAAGCAATAAAGAAATGTTTTTCCTGTTCATGATTCTGTTGAACAAAAACTACAAGAACGTCAATAATCTCAAGTTGAATTTGCAGAAGGTGCAGAACAATTGTTTAGACCTGTAACAAAAATAACCGAAAGAGTTGCAACGGCTACTGAAGGTATTCTTCTATCAGTAAGACAAAGCGCTGAACAAACTGGAAAAATAGCGGCGAGAACCAAGCAAACAAAAAAGATTTTACGAGATCTTCCAGTTGAAATAGCTGCAGCTCAATCTCCACCCGTCCATGAAGAAATACTTGAGGGCATTGGCAAAGTTCGTACTGAAATAGCCAATGTGAAAAAAGAACTTGCACCTAAACCAAAAATAAGAAAAGAAAATATTGAATTTATTAAAACAATTAAAGAAGGTGTTGTCGAAGAAATTAAAAATACTAAAACGAAAAATAACCTGAAAAAAATGTTAATTAGTATTTTTAATAAATGTAGTATTTTTAACCCAAATTATGAAGGTGTAAGTGATGATAATCTTATTAAATGGATATATCGCATACATATGAACCAAATCCAATCCAGAGAAATACGAAGACTTTATAGCGAGGCACTGAAACAATTACCTCCTCCACCGCAATCCCCTCCCCCAGCAAGAGCCTTCATATCAACTTCCTCCACAGCAGTAACAAATAGAACGACAGCAATCTTCTTCACCGCAGCAAAAGTTGATGTTGGAACTTGAAAGGTCTAGAGAGCTATTTAAAAAAATCAAAAGTAGAAAGATCACCCTTAAGACTATTTGAGAAAAAAGCGGAAACAACAAGTGAGGAAGAAGAAGCAGCCGGAACTGGATTTTCTAGCTTGACTGTGTCAAGAGGAAAAGGTCTTATTGCTTGTCCTAACAATGTTCTTGCTGACGTAGAATGGCTAGAAGTCATCATAGAAGGGAAACGTGATGGAAATAATTCTCCAGAAATTATTAATGAAGAAGCTGATATTTGTCGAAGATTATTCGAGAGTGGTATCATGGGCATCGGCGTTTATCGGGAACTTATTGATGAGATCATTGACAGTAATTAGATAAATAAGTAATAAATAAGATGATCGTACATATTGCTCAACGTAGACCTACAATGGTCATAGTAGTAAACTCACGATTACAAACTTACAAAGCGATTTTCGGAGATGAACTTGGTGATGTTGTTCAGGGATTGTTCAGAAGGTTAGCTCCAATTATCAATGAAATCTATTGAGACTGTTCGTGATAAAGGTATTGGTTCTGTTGATAATGTTGCAGGTAAATCGTTTTCGGTAATTAAAGAAAGACTAGCACGATTAATACTTAGACAACCAATTGTCAGACCGCAAAGTTGTTCACGACCTCCACCGCAATTAACAGCAAAATTAGCCAGCACTGAAATTATGCCTGCAAATGTCAGTAAAATAATAAATCAAGCCGCAAATCAAAAACTAGCAGAATTGGACGGTGAAGCAGAAAACAAATATAGCTTCAAGTTTGATAGGAGGAAGCGGAGTTTCCCGAAGTGGTGCTCGTGTTAGACGAAGATAATTATAATAAAGCTGTTTAAGCGTATATCCGAACCAGCGTTAGATATGGATGCGCAAGTCCTCAAGGATGAATCTGTACGTGATTATCAATGTTATTCTTACGGCGCACAACTACCAAATCAGCGTCGAGGAGTCGAATTACAAGTCCATGATACAAGTAGATATTTCTTACCCGCTCAGGCTTTTATTGAAGTAGAAGGTGAAATTATTAAAACAGACGATACTGCATATGAAAATTATGTTAGAACTGGTTTTGTCAATAACGGTATCGTTGCATTGGTTGACAGTGCTACGTACATGATTGATAGAAAAATTATTGAAACAATTCAAAAAGACGTCGACGTTGCCACAAGAGTAATAGGTTTAGCAAGATACTCAGATGATTATACAATATCAGCCGGCCCCACAAAGATGTTTGTCAAAGACAATACTGACCACCCTATCGACATACAGTATAATATAAGACGGTTAAGAAACAAGTTAGACAGCACCGACGCTGATGTGTGGCCGGTGGTTCATGATAGTAATCGAGAATTTAACTAAGGATTTTTATCACGTCGATCAATGCCTGAACAAGGCAGTAGAAGTTTCTCGTGTGCGATTCCATTGTCTCATATCTTTGGATTTTGTAGCAATGTTAGAAAAGTTATCTTTGGAGCTAAACATGCAGTTGCTTTTGTAAGAAATGCTACCGACGACGACGCTATCTGGCGACCTATGGGCGATGCTGGTAAAGTAATGCTAACAAAACTTTCGTTGTGGATGCCGGTAATGACTCCAACGATCGCCATAGACCAGCGATTGTTGTCTTTTATGGATCAAGGCTGTAAATAATTGTTGTCATGGTTAATAGCAACCACGCATAGTACGCAAACTAACATTAATGGCTTCTTTACATGGCACATAGCATCACAGCAAGGTGTTTCTTGACCGCGACACATATTTGATGCTTTTCAGGATTCTGCGCGATTAAACTCACAGAATCGTAGTCATATGATATTTGACAAACTTGGACTTAGTGAAGTTTCGCTACGAATAAACGGACAAGAACCAGCTGAAAATATACTACTGAATTTTGATCAAAATCATATAGCGAGTGTGTATCATCGGTTAATGACATTTACGGGGCGCGATCAAAAGTAGACATTGGTTTGCAAATATCACAACTAGATTTTAAAAATTTGTATCCGATCCATTACTTTTGCTGGAGCATCTTAATTTATCCAGACAATCTGTTGGTGATATTCATTTTCGAGCCAGCGTGAATACGGGTGGTGGAGTTAATTACAGAGCAAACGCAGTTATACTCAGCGACAAATCAATGTTACTCGAAGGTGTTGGTTGACGAATGAGAGTTATTGACGCTCCAGTAGAAAACATGTAATGTTTTCCAAATATATAATTGTAATTAGATCAATGTTGATATTTATAATGTCACATCGTCATGTTAATGTCAGTCTGACTCCTGGTCAGATTAAAAGACTTAACAATCAAGATTACAGGTGGTCAAAATAAATTGTCGCTAACAGAACGTCAACTCAAAACAAAATTAAACGATGCTAAGAAAGCCAAGACTGGAATACGAATTACTATTCCTGTAGGTGCCATTTCAGACATAACTAAATCAGGTGGTATATCTCCACTTCTCGCGGCGATACCACCATTGACAGCCTCTGCAGCTCCAGCTTCAGCCGTTGCAAACGCAGCCGCGTTAGGTGCAGTTGGAACCGCTGCTGAGATGGCATTCAAAAAAGCGACTGGAAAGGGTCTGAGACTTCCAGGACCCCTTGTCGACACGGAAAAGGCCTAAAGCTTCCACGAACAATTTATTATCTGTGTCACCGGTAACACTGTAACCGATGTCAAAGTTTGATTTACTTGATGCTGCTAAAAATTAATATAAAAAAGTTTAGAGGTGGTTTTTTTATGCGCGATCAGTTACCCCATAAACCAAACAATACTGAGACAGGGATTATTAATCTTGATAATAGTACTGGCGCTGGTACTCATTGGGTTGCATACACGATTGATCCACGCGGAATTATTTATCTTGATTCGTATGGATTAGCACCGCTGCAGGAATTTATCGACTTTGTAAAATCGATAAATGTGCCAACCAGGTATTCAACATTACCAACACAAACAATAACTGATCCACCAATATGTGGCCGTGAAGCAATTGCTGTACTTGATGCTATTTCAAAATCAAAATTACCACCTCACCAAGTCGTGCATGATTATACAAGTACACGGCATCGCCGCGCGATTTAAATAGATCTTAAAGTATAATGGTAGATATTTACGGAACATCCTCTTCGTTCAAAGACAAGAAAAAATTCGACGACCTAGATTTATCAAAGTATGCGACTATGGACGAACTTGCTGATATTATCAACCTCTCTGGAATTGACCGATATGAAGTTGTTGTTTTTCGGGATAAATAGGGTGTTTTAAAGACGAGTAATATCGATTGGAATGACGTAGTTCGTAAAGTTCTCGGTGCTACCACGGATAATATTTCAATATTTACTGACGGCGGTAGAATCATAGACTCAAATATATCAGTCGCAACTATTAGAAATGAAAACGCAAGAAGTGATGCTAATCGTCTACGATCTACCGGTGATACAATGACAGTTGAACGAAAATAAAATAGCTGTTTTAAGAGATCCAACATCTGATGAAGATGCCACAACAAAGAAATACGTAGACAATAACTATAATACAGTAGATACTAAATTATACAAGCTGCGGGCCGAGTATGACGTTCACGTAAATATGTTCACAATTCTCCGTAGAAACTTTCGAAAAATTAATGAAATCGCTGATGATTTCTTTGGCATCCTGTTAACTGTTGACGTGAAACTCTGATATTAACACAAAACTCGATGATATCAAAACAGCTATATCAGATATTGAAACTATTAGAAAAAAAAACTAGGAGATGTTATAATTGGAATTCTTGATATCGTAAAAAAAAATTAACCTAAAGAAAATTCCCCACAAGCAAATTACCAACAACGCATACACATTGTCATCAGGATTCGCAACAAAGTCACAGCAAAATAGCACCATCAAACATACCGCGGAAGTCACTGGTGAGTATAGACTGTCTGTGTTCAGCGGTGCAAAATTTAGTATATACGCTACATATCCCTGGCTTTGTTCAACCAATAGGTTTTCTGGAACCTTGTCTATTGTGTTAATAGCGGAAACGAAGAATCATTTATGCTGGAATCACCTGAAAAGAAATTAACCGCAGGATCTTACTAGTGGTGTCCGGAATTTGTTGCTGAAGCGCCTCAATTGGTTACTGTATAAAGTGTAATGAACACTTCAATCGACGTGCAGAATTTCAGGTATAATCAAGTACGTGAATGAATGGCAAACAGCGCTAAAGGATATCGTTGACGAGTACACAATTAAGGTAAAAATAATATCGTACACGCGCTGTTGTTATTGATATATTAGTCTATTCGGCATCTGCTGTTATTGCTGAAACCGGCTTAACTTTATCAGCGTTGACGCCATTACTAACAGTTTTAACAATTTGCGTCCCAGCTTCAACAGCGTTTGCTGGTATTTTTAATATCATCGCAAAAATATGTATACATGCACGAGTGTAAAATTACCTAATTATGCAGTAAAATTACATACTGCAACGTTAACATACTCTAAGTTTACCTCTTTGATATCGTCAAGCCTTAACTATGGAGCGATATCAGATTCTTAGTCCGACGCGATGGTTAAAATATACAATGAAGCAATTGATTCCGATAATCGTGATTTAGATCACCATGATTTAAATCATGGCAATTCAAATAATGACATAATTACTTCAGCAGATCGTCACGAATACAGCACCGTTCATAACCACAATGATATCAGTAAGCTGAGCCAACCCTGAATTTAGTGTTAATTTTCCAACTGCAATTCCAGTAAAAGAAAACTAATTGACGCAGTTGCAACTATGCTACAGCTGGCCCAATATTAGGTCAAAGTCGTTTGGTGGATCACCGTCAAATAATTCGTTGGCATTTGCGAATAAAAATAAAGCTGACGGAACATCTGACTGGCAGGTTGTCGGCTTACCTATAGACAACTATCAAATAGAACAAATCAATGATGAATTTCGGCGTAGAATAAAATCGCTAACGGGACGGGAATCCAAAATAGCAATAACAGTCCATGAACCAACATTATCGGCCGCAATAGAGATAAATTCACCAGATTATGGCGTTGATATATACTCGAGTTCATTCAGGTCTGTGTAAGTTTGGCCTGAAGTAGCTCCCCCGGTGGCTACACAAATACTTGAGACAACGCGGGCTGATTTTACTTAGGATAAACGATCCTACTGGGGAACTAGTCTAATGCAAGGTTATTCGTTGTTATTTATTACAATAAGAGATTTCCCCCGTAGCGGTGATTTACAGCACGGTAATAGTGGGGAAAAACAGATCTGTTGTGGCTTATTTCTAGTACTCCATATCAACGTGTAGCAGTAATAGTTTTTTCGAAGATGAATTTAAATATCTTTTACCGAATATCTTTCTTCTGTGACATCTACAAAAGATGAAATCGTTAAACAATTAGAAATATTAAATCAAATTCTTTCTGATACTGAACTAGTTAATCGAAGTGTTATACATACTGTAATCGAGACAAGTAAAATAGACTCAGACAAGAATGTCTTAAAAATATTCGATTGCAGAAGCAAATCTAGCTACATTTAAGTATCCTGGATTTTAACCCAGACGAACTAAAATATATCAGTCAGTGATATCATCGATGAATATTTTCCTAAAATACTTGAGAAGTGGAAAAAAATAAATCCACCGGCAGATACTCCTGGGCATAAAATTAATCAGTACGGTGAATGAAGTTAGTCAATCTCGCCGGGAATCGTAAATATAACCTCAACAATTGCAGTCAATCTTGTATGTGATGCAATTGATGGCAGTTATCAAATAGATCTTGAAAAATCAAATCAAGCTCAGCAAGGATATATTTTGCAACTTTTACACCACAAGTCCCTCCTGGGTATTTGATTGTACAAGAACCCATTAATCCTGTCTATCTGCGATGTCATTATCCGCTGTTATCAATAATACATTTTAAACTAACAAAATGGCAACTTGCTTGATCTGCGAGATGGGAGTTTGAGTCTAAATTTATGTGTGATCAGGATGATCGTGATCATAACGAATTTTAATCATAAAGAGTGCCTTACGAATTAAATCAAGAGGTATATATAATGTACCAACATGTAAGAGATTTTATACACGACAAACGTGTACTTGAAAATACCATCAAAACAGTAATGACACCATCCAAAGTCAATACAGAATAATTTAGTGTGAATGTGATTATTGGTGAATACAGCAATGAAATATTTTTGTCGACACAGGAACAATTAAATGAACTGAAGAGAGAGCATATTACTAAGATTACGTGTAATAGAGATCAGATTCAGAATTATGCTCATTTTTGAATTGAATTTGATCGGCTTAAAAAATATTGCCTAATTCTGAAAAGAAATATCATCTCATCAAAAACAGAAGAAATTTTTTTACATAAAAATCCCTAATAAGTTCGAATCAGGTGGGTATATTAGTTTTTATTGATTTTTTCGTTCATTTGATGACCCGCACCAAAGATAGAGGCCTCAGAAAAACTGATGATGACATTACACCTGACACAAAATATCATACACATGCGCCACGACAGGGGGGCCTAACTTTCATTTTCGTTACTATTGTCACTGACAGTATTTTCATTTTCTGACATAATCTTTCTTAATTGTCTCACACGTGTGTTCATAATTTTTATGTTTCGTATTCGTGAGACAATTCCGATCTAATTTTTTCGATCGGGCGCGAAAGTGATACGAATTTATCCACTTCTGTTTCCTCAACCACAATCAAGTTTTGAACATAGATTGTTGAATTTGCTTAACGATTTTGTACTCCGCTGGTAGTGTACATCCACCTTCGAATTTACGCTCTTGTAATGATTCAAAATCACAAATAATTTTTCAGGATTTACTTCATCAGATATTTGTGTGTCGTCATGTTTAA
The DNA here is from genome assembly GCA_028554795.2 of Sinohyriopsis cumingii. NCBI lineage: Eukaryota > Metazoa > Mollusca > Bivalvia > Unionida > Unionidae > Sinohyriopsis > Sinohyriopsis cumingii. Next base: position 21,012,267 of record CM068841.1, on the reverse strand, counting down.
TTTTTTAATTGCAGAAATAATAGTATTAATATTTTCATAGTTCACATAATAATAAATATGTATTTAAAATAATACTTTTTTAACACAAAACAACCTCCCTGTAAACTCCTAGATCGCCAAACGACATTCTAGCAGGCTCAGAGGGCAGTACATATTTACAGTATATGCAGTCTTAATTCTAAGGACGGCACAGTACATATACTAGCATATTTACAGTATATACAATTTTAATTCTAAGGACGGCACAACACTTAACTGAATTCTAAAGACGGCAGAGTACACATTCGGGGCCTTCTCTATGTTCAAAAGATTTTTGCACACTCACCCCATAATCAACCCCGGGAGTTTGCAAAAAGAGCACCCACTACTTGGTTACATTGCGGGAGTGTTTGCTTGTCTGTTGAAGTTCGAGCAATTTAGGATGGGACCCCAATGATAAAACGGGTCCTATGCTATATAAGCCAACTAATACTTGGAAATACAAAAACAACTCACACAATAGGCATGGATTATTTGCTGTTTGTATTCTTCTTTTTTTCTTAATTATTATCGCTGACAAAATCTTGATGAAGCAAGCAACCTGACAGATTCAGAAAATAAAGATAATGTTTGTTTTATAACAACAACCCTAAATAAATTGTTCATCAATAAATCCATTTGTTTTTGTCAAATTTCAGACTCTATCATATTTAACAGAGTTATTCCCCCTTGACGCTGTCAATGACTTTGTTATCGACAAGGTCATAAAACATTTAAATTACCCTGTCTTACGATAGAGTTATTCCCTGAAGTAAGATCCCTTTGTTTGTATTTCTTTCAAAAATACATTATTTGTAACGCCGATTTGCTTGTTGTACCGAAAGAGAGAAAATAAACACAAAAAAAGTTTAACTCTAACCGCGTTAAGTATCCTCGGCAGAGTTATCTCCCTTCACAATAATAAAATATTTTTTGTTCATACTTCTGCGAAAACGCCGATTTGATTTTATTATTTGAGACATATTGTACCGAACACGGGTTAATATCAAAATATCTACCAGCTGCATTTATCGATGGAAATATTATTTCTTCACCAGTCTCTGCATTTACAGTAAGAATCGCCCTCCTTGCAATTGTTTGCATCTCCCAGTATTTCCACGTGCAGAATTTTGACTCTGCGTGATAACTCGTAAATTACGAAAATCAGTATTAAGTTTTTGAACATCAATATGATCGATTACAAAACCGTCTTCGATTAGTCCGTGAAAACAGGAAACATTCGAATATAAATCGAAGACAGTAATATATTTTCTTTCCTGCACTGAATTTGAGATAACCAGTATTATTGACAGCACCGACTGGTTTTTTAGTCGACAGTGTCTTTTGATACCGTTACGAGATGCTTCGTAATTTTCGATGATAGGATGTTTAATAATTTCTTTTGGCTCCATTTATAGATAATACTATTTGTCTAAATCATTATTTTGAAAAACTTACTATATAGTCTTCAGTGTTTCTTATAACTTTATTGTCGTTGTTATTATTTTTAAATCATAATATTGCTTCAGCTCTCTGTGTTTTTTACCCCAATAATGCACACACAGCTGTGTTTCTCCTCTAACTCCAACACACATTTCAAATGCGATTTTGGTCCTAAACTCCCCCTCCGCACGCCTTGTGAATGATGTCCGCAGAATTCATTAACACAAGCTCTGTTACAAGGAATTGCAGAGCCTATCATTAACCATCTGCACTTGTTCTTTGTTTGGATCATTGTATATATAATATTTTAATTTAAATGTTTGTCTTAGTTATAATATTGAGATATTATCGGCGATTAAGTTTTAACCCGCTGTATATAAATTCGATCTTGACAGAAGAACTCCTGACTTGCGGAGGCGAGCTCTGGTTGTTCCGACGAAAACTCTGATTAATAGTCTTCGAGATGCTAAAAATGAATTTCGCAATAGTCATCATTCAGAATCATACGCAATGACAAAGACATCACCGATGGTGTCGCCGATGGTGTAACCGATGCTACAATAAACGATGATCGAGCGGAAGAGATTATTGATTATCTCAAAGATAAAAAAATACTTTTTTCAGAATAAAGTTTGTTGTGCTAGCCAAAATAGACAATACTTCGATTATCCGCTACAAATATGACCCTGTTTTTCATAATGAAAAAATTGCCGTATTAAGTAAAACTTCCAAGCCAGGAATGTTGACTGGTATTGGCAAACCGTATTACAAACAAGCGTATCCTATGACCGCGGTTATTTATGGAATTTATTCGCTAAATGATAAACCCAGCGTCAATGATCTTGCGCCGATGAAATTGTCAAGGCTAAATTGTATAGCCGAACGAGTAATGGAACATTTTACAAACCCGATACGTGGAAATGGCTTAATGAGTCAGCGACGTGAAAAAATAAACAAATGGGCTGAATCAGTCAAGGGTACGGGAGCTACAATAAATGATATTGTTGAATTAGGAAAGAAATTAATATTCCCAATAATGGTAAAAACGATAACCGGAGAGATTTTGTTCGAATCAAAGAATAAATCGAGGGGAGCTTCAATTGAAATTATTTATCATAATGCACATGCGTGCACTAGTGCAGTAGTAATTTTTCCACGAAATCGAAATATTAAATTTTACCTGGGAGATAAGTTTGATTTTATTAACGAAATATGTAAGAACGATTCTGTATCAGGATGGTTATTTCAGAGTTCTGAAAACGATCATGAATTGTTTAGACCAGATGGAAGTATCTGCATCGAAGAAAAAAAGTAAGTTTTATCAGTTTGTAAGACGTAACGGCGAAATATATCATTAAGAATCTAACCACGAAAAAATGAAAAATCTTGCGCGGTGATATTTATCGCCGAATACAGATGACCCTGAAGATGCTGAACAATTGCTGATTATTTTTTTACCGTTCTGTCAGTCGCAGCTCATTTTGCTGAGAAAAAATTTCGTGAAAACCAACACGCACTCAATTTCTTGAAGTACAGCTAAGCTGATGGGAATACCTACCGATTGACTGTGGAATACTAAATACAAACACAATGATTTTATCTCGGTTGATATGCTTGCATGCTATCAGGGAAGTTTTCTTGGTATGGGAGAGTGTTCTGGGTATTTTAAGAGATTTGGACATCCCACATATTAAATGACCAGAGTACCGGTAAATGGACCATTATCCGATTTCGATTTGACTGGATTCGCCTGTATCGAGTCATTCGAGTTTGCTAAAGGTCTTCATCCGATCTGTTATGTTTGGTTTGGCAGACATTTTCAGAAAAGAATTGGGCACCAATAGTACTGTTACGATATATGCTCGATGCAAAAATACTGATATAGTTGACTGCAAGTGAAGCAATTATATCGTATCGTTCTCAGAAAGAAGTTTAGTTTCCACCACGAAACGAATATTCTGAAGACAATCTTGATATAACTGATTATGAAACTAAAACAGCAAAGGATCTTGGCAGAAAAATAATCGGTAAATTTACCCAGGGAGTGTCATACGATCATAAACGACATTGTGCAATATTAATTCTAGATGATGCTGAGTTGGATTTTACAATTGCCGATACAACAAATGCAAATACGTTTATAAGTCGAGAAATAACTTTCTTGCCAAATGGAACTAAATTAAGTACAATTGTGAGTTATATGGACGGCGAATCACCGCAGTGTACTCATTTAAGATCTTCAATGCTTGCGTACTTTTCGATAAATCTATTATCGATGATAAATAGAGTTTCTGAGTTTGCTGTCAGAGTCGCTACGGATTCATTTATATTAATAAAAAATACAAAATTGCAAGAACAACTACATATCGGCGTTTATGCATCATGGGGTGAATGGAGAATAAAGCGAGAAGAAATACTTGATTATTCTGAATCCGCTGATGTTTTGGTTAAAGATATTTATTACCAAAAAAAATCAAATATCAAAATTGTCATCAGCACCATCAGTATATGATCCAGTAGCTAGACACAAAACAGTTTATCTCAATGGGCCTGGCGGTTGTGTCAAAATAACCCGTGTGATCAATTGTTTAAGGCAGAGTTCGTCAAACTCTGTTGATATAATTGTATTAACACCTACACACAGACTCGCAAGAGAAATGAGAGAAAGAAATATTAAATTGTGCACTTATCATAAATTCTTTCGATAGAAAGGAGACAAATGGACTCCTGAATGAATACATTCCAAGGATTATTGTTTGGAATGAGATATGTACAGTGTCGCTAGATACGCTAAAAATATTTCTTGGTTGGCTCTTAACAAAAAGCACCGCTGTAATAATGTGTGGCGATCATAGTCAACCACCACTTTTTGTTTGATTGTCTCCACACGAATGGTTAAAGAACTTTGTAGATTATTATGATGAAATAACTGATGATCATAGAGCACTTGATCCAAAATTAAGAGAGTTTAAGAAATAATTTCAGAAACTTCTATAAACGATTTTCTGCAAGTGTGGAGACCAAAGGATTTCATAGTGGCAAGTAGAAAGATAGTTCGTGATCACTTAAACAGGGGTTATTTCAGTTGCATAAAAAAGTTCTCAAATCTACAGGTACCGTTGTATTATCGACCGACAAAATATCGACTTGATATACCAAGATCGTCAGAGAAACATAATCTTGTATTAAATGATATTATCTTAGTTGATGTCAGTGTTGTTGAGAGCGCATTAGTCATGGGACAAACTCCATGGACGCTAGGAAACGCAATTACCCATCTCTGATACGCGAGTTTGGATCATCGATGATCGTATCGAATGGTCAAACCTGGTTTATCTCGCAGTATCTCGAGTCAGAAGAATATCTCAGCTACGGAGAATTGTCATAGACACTACACAAACTGCTGGCAACAACTTTGTTGTTGCCGATGTCCTCGACAAATGTCGAGGCGACAATGAGATAGTAAGAACGAAATTAGTTGGTTATAAACAAAGTGACAAAACAAAATAAACGCGACTTTGATCTTGACGCTGAATTTATCATGACATTAAAACAACAACAGAATAATCATTGTGCGAGCTGTAACACAGTAATATTGTGGAGCAATATTCTTAATAATCCAAGACAGTTTACCGTAGACAGAATTAATAGTAGTCTTGGTCATACACGCGAAAATGTGACCTGTCTTGAGTGTAATTGTTGTAGGGGTGCTAGCACCTTACAAAAATGATCGCGGTGGTAATTGTGTGTCTTCAGGAATTACTCGCAATTTTTCACATATCAATCCGCGTGGAGGAACAGTTGAATCTAATCTGTAGATTTCAGGTCTACCCGTAGATCTTACCACGCTAGAAATTGTATGCGTTGTAATACTCCAGATAGGATCAGTTGCTCTGTTTTTTACCGCTTTCAAGTTCACCAGGTTCATATAAATACCTGACATTAACATTATCTAATACTGGCTGGTTTGAAAATTCATGGCGTTGTTTTGGTATATGTTTTTCATTTTGCAATCGCATTAACTGGTTTTATAGAAGTTGTTTCGAGTAATTTCATTATTTAATGCATTTATCACACTTGGTAATCTTGCAACCCATTCCCGAGATCTCGTATCCTCCTGAATTATTTCCTTTGCATATTGATATCCAAATAACCGTTCAGCAAGTGTTCAATTAAATCGTTCAACAATTGCCTGATCACGATGAATTGCAGTATGTCCTCGTCTGATTGTGACGTTATGTTGCTTCATCAACGACAATACTGCACACTGAAATTATTTGCTAGGATCAACCTGTAGCAGCTGTGGCCATCGTAGATCACCTTTTGGTCCAAAATCCTCGTTGATAAATTCGTTCAAACGCAGAAGCAACTTCAGTTGCTGTTTTAGTAGATAATGGTTCTGCTTCCTTGTGTCTACTTGCAACGTCAACGACAGTTAACGCGTATTTGTATGCGTATTGACGTCTTGCTATTTGTGTCGTAAAAATAATATATCCGCCTGACTAACTTCATTTGGCACGATGACATCAAAATATGCATACTGAATTTTTTAGGCGGGGGTAGATAAATTTGTCATATTGCCTGTCGTGCTAACCAATTTGCGGCGGCGACACGTGTAACATTTGCTGCGTCGGCGAGTTCACTAATCGCAGTTCTACCCTTCCAATATCCTCTTGGGCTATAATAAATCGATTCCATTATAATAATAATCGGTTGATTAATTACCGGCCCCTAATGCTAGTTTACTTTTCATTGCAGATCTTACCAATCAGTTAACTAATGATTCTCTGAAAGAATTATTTGTATAGAATTTAACGCATGAATTAATTTCACATGTGATATATGTCGTTGCTGAAGATCTTTATTTTTATAAGATACATCATGTGTATGACATGCTTGATCAATAGCGTTTATTGGATGCTCACCATACCTTGGTTAGTCTTGGTTATCGAGTCTGATATTAAGTCTTGTACTAGGACCGCAATTGTTATATTCTGGAAGAAGTTTTTCTCCTGGATATTTAGCCCATGGAGTTCCTTGTAATTTCCCAACGATGTAGCAATATCACCATCTGTCTTCTTGGAAATAAATATGTATTTTTTTGTACCACATCCTTCACACTTGCCTGTAATCGCACGCCTTTTATTTTTGTTACTATAGTTGTTAGTCCACTTGTGGGGGTGGATGCTCTACATCGAACACAACATAGATCCATATTATTTATTATATTTCTACAATATGGATGTAATTAATTTCTCAGCGACAAAAAAAAATTATATTCGAATGATAATAACGGGGCCGTCCTGGTATGGTAAAACACAATTCTTACTAAAAGTGATATTGAGATGGATCAAATGGGATAAGTTGTATATAATAGCTCCGTCAGTTGATGATCAGCAATGATACGAGATGCTTAATGATTTTGATCAAAATGCAAGATTGTTAAATGAAGATGGCAGTGATATTATTGAATTTATTACTGATATTAATGAAGCCCCATCTGTAGATGACCTCATTGGATTTATTAATAATATAATAACATACGACGACGTAATGCTGGACAAACAAACAAATCCAGCTCGGATATTTTCCAGAGGAAGGCAAAAAAACACAGACGTGATTTGTGTTACTCAACGATGTACACAAATACCAAAAGTGATCCGCGACAACTGTAATAGTTTAGTTGTATTTAACAGAGTTGATAAACATACGTTGCGAAATATTAATCAGATTTGGTGTAGCGGCGGCATGGATATAATTAAAGTTAAAAATTTCTTTTCGCGAGCACAGTCAACACCAGACAGATTTATTACAATGAATTTACATAATCCTCGATCACGATATCGTATAGGCCTTGGAAAGTTTTTGGGATGAGACGGAAAATTATAGCAGCAGAGCGGGGTGCGAGTACATACATTTTTAAATACACTAACGACAAAAAAGTAACAAAAAAAGCTAACCCCGTTGAGAGTGACTGTCAACCGGTTTTGGTTTCACGTTGTTGACCCTTTTTTTCTTTCGTTTTCGTAGAAAGCCTTAGTTTTTCAAAACATGACGCTCCAGCAAAAACTCTGTTCGCACACCCACCCAACCCACTGCTCACTTGCATTGTTTAATTTCATAATCCTTAGAATTCGTCACACATTTCCTTCCTTGATACATCAATATTTGCTGTTAATTTACTGCCAGAAACTGTATTTCTTTTCGCTCTAAGATAGCCAGAACAAATGTCCTCAGTACGCGGTTCCATACCCAAGTCCTCGATATCAATCAAATACAAGAATGTGTGCGTGTGCGTCTTTGTGTGTGTGTGTGTGTGTGTGTGTGTGTGTTAAAAATCAGTATATATATTTATTTTATATTCCTATCCATGTGTTTAGTTAGCGGCAGTAATATAAATATTACAGGCTGTTTTGACCTTTGCTGGCCTTAAGGTTAACATTGATTAAGGTCACCCCTGCCCATGATAGTTTTAAATTTTGCCAACAAATATATAGAGAGTTCTGCCCGCAAATATATAGCGTTTAGTCCACAACTACGTTCACAAGGAAGAAACGTATAGGCTTTCTGCACACTGATTAAATAATAAAGATATAAGGTACTGACAATGTGATATTAGATACATCTTCGGCTGTCTGAAGCATAAACAGCATAAGATATTTTAATCAAAAGCAACATCCGAATTCGTATACAGATTTTTGTCGTTTACGCCTCGAACATGACTTTACGGTGTGCGCGGTCAGACTGATAGGCAAGAAACGACGATGAACATTTAATTAGCGTATTAAAGTAGGGTACATCTAGCGGATGAGCAGCATTTCTAGCTAAGCCAAGAAGTAGTTTTCTATTATGCGCTGGGTTAGGTTTGCTTTTGCATGGGTCTATATTTGTTATAAATGTATTGCTTTTTTATATTGAACTTGAATGTGTAATCATAGGGCCTGTACTGGATCCAATAAGATCACCTGGTGGATTTATCGGCAAAATTCATAGAATATGCAAATGCATCTCATTAACATCCAATTATCAATATCTAGACAACAAATTTCGAAGATTTTGTTTTGATTGTTTGGAGGGTTGGGGTTGGGGGATCTTTAGAAATAATGCTTCTCGTTCATTTTCTTTTTTTGGCACCACATGTCAATAGAAGCCCTGTGGTGTTTATAATCGGATGCCAGCTTGAAATTGCCTCTTTCAATCAATCGGCGTCTTTATACTGGGGACTGCCAATTAATGGTCAATAGAAGCTCTGTGGTGCTTATAATCGGATGCCAGCTTGAAATTGCCTCTTTCACTCAATCGGCGTCTTTATACTGGGAACTGCCAATTAATGGTCAATAGAAGCTCTGTGGTGTTTATAATCGGATGCCAGCTTGAAATTGCCTCTTTCAATCAATCGGCGTCTTTATACTGGGGACTGCCAATTAATGGTCAATAGAAGCTCTGTGGTGCTTATAATCGGATGCCAGCTTGAAATTGCCTCTTTCACTCAATCGGCGTCTTTATACTGGGAACTGCCAATTAATGGTCAATAGAAGCTCTGTGGTGCTTATAATCGGATGCCAGCTTGAAATTGCCTCTTTCAATCAATCGGCGTCTTTATACTGGGGACTGCCAATTAATGGTCAATAGAAGCTCTGTGGTGCTTATAATCGGATGCCAGCTTGAAATTGCCTCTTTCACTCAATCGGCGTCTTTATACTGGGAACTGCCAATTAATGGTCAATAGAAGCTCTGTGGTGTTTATAATCGGATGCCAGCTTGAAATTGCCTCTTTCAATCAATCGGCGTCTTTATACTGGGGACTGCCAATTAATGGTCAATAGAAGCTCTGTGGTGCTTATAATCGGATGCCAGCTTGAAATTGCCTCTTTCACTCAATCGGCGTCTTTATACTGGGAACTGCCAATTAATGGTCAATAGAAGCTCTGTGGTGTTTATAATCGGATGCCAGCTTGAAATTGCCTCTTTCAATCAATCGGCGTCTTTATACTGGGAACTGCCAATTAATGGTCAATAGAAGCTCTGTGGTGTTTATAATCGGATGCCAGCTTGAAATTGCCTCTTTCACTCAATCGGCGTCTTTATACTGGGAACTGCCAATTAATGGTCAATAGAAGCTCTGTGGTGCTTATAATCGGATGCCAGCTTGAAATTGCCTCTTTCACTCAATCGGCGTCTTTATACTGGGAACTGCCAATTAATGGTCAATAGAAGCTCTGTGGTGTTTATAATCGGATGCCAGCTTGAAATTGCCTCTTTCAATCAATCGGCGTCTTTATACTGGGAACTGCCAATTAATGGTCAATAGAAGCTCTGTGGTGTTTATAATCGGATGCCAGCTTGAAATTGCCTCTTTCAATCAATCGGCGTCTTTATACTGGGAACTGCCAATTAATGGTCAATAGAAGCTCTGTGGTGTTTATAATCGGATGCCAGCTTGAAATTGCCTCTTCCAATCAATCGGCGTCTTTATACTGGGAACTGCCAATTAATGGTCAATAGAAGCTCTGTGGTGCTTATAATCGGATGCCAGCCTGAAATTACCTCTTTCACTCAATCGGCGTCTTTATACTGGGAACTGCCAATTAATGGTCAATAGAAGCTCTGTGGTGTTTATAATCGGATGCCAGCTTGAAATTGCCTCTTTCAATCAATCGGCGTCTTTATACTGGGAACTGCCAATTAATGGTCAATAGAAGCTCTGTGGTGTTTATAATCGGATGCCAGCTTGAAATTGCCTCTTTCAATCAATCGGCGTCTTTATACTGGGAACTGCCAATTAATGGTCAATAGAAGCTCTGTGGTGTTTATAATCGGATGCCAGCTTGAAATTGCCTCTTCCAATCAATCGGCGTCTTTATACTGGGAACTGCCAATTAATGGTCAATAGAAGCTCTGTGGTGTTTATAATCGGATGCCAGCTTGAAATTGCCTCTTTCAATCAATCGGCGTCTTTATACTGGGAACTGCCAATTAATGGTCAATAGAAGCTCTGTGGTGTTTATAATCGGATGCCAGCTTGAAATTGCCTCTTTCAATCAATCGGCGTCTTTATACTGGGAACTGCCAATTAATGGTCAATAGAAGCTCTGTGGTGCTTATAATCGGATGCCAGCTTGAAATTGCCTCTTTCACTCAATCGGCGTCTTTATACTGGGAACTGCCAATTAATGGTCAATAGAAGCTCTGTGGTGCTTATAATCGGATGCCAGCCTGAAATTACCTCTTTCACTCAATCGGCGTCTTTATACTGGGAACTGCCAATTAATGGTCAATAGAAGCTCTGTGGTGTTTATAATCGGATGCCAGCTTGAAATTGCCTCTTTCAATCAATCGGCGTCTTTATACTGGGAACTGCCAATTAATGGTCAATAGAAGCTCTGTGGTGCTTATAATCGGATGCCAGCCTGAAATTACCTCTTTCACTCAATCGGCGTCTTTATACTGGGAACTGCCAATTAATGGTCAATAGAAGCTCTGTGGTGTTTATAATCGGATGCCAGCTTGAAATTGCCTCTTTCAATCAATCGGCGTCTTTATACTGGGAACTGCCAATTAATGGTCAATAGAAGCTCTGTGGTGTTTATAATCGGATGCCAGCTTGAAATTGCCTCTTTCAATCAATCGGCGTCTTTATACTGGGAACTGCCAATTAATGGTCAATAGAAGCTCTGTGGTGTTTATAATCGGATGCCAGCTTGAAATTGCCTCTTCCAATCAATCGGCGTCTTTATACTGGGAACTGCCAATTAATGGTCAATAGAAGCTCTGTGGTGCTTATAATCGGATGCCAGCTTGAAATTGCCTCTTTCAATCAATCGGCGTCTTTATACTGGGAACTGCCAATTAATGGTCAATAGAAGCTCTGTGGTGTTTATAATCGGATGCCAGCCTGAAATTGCCTCTTCCAATCAATCGGCGTCTTTATACTGGGGACTGCCAATTGATTGTAGTACGTCTATAAGATCTGAAATATCTTTTCGCTTCCAGTTGGTTCCTGTCTTCAGACTCAACAGTATTATTTTTCCAGTTGGCGTCCACATGTCTTACCCTTGCAGAAAAGTTATCATGATCTTTCAGAATTGGTAAAATTCATTTTTCTCGATGTATGGCTGAAAACACTATGATTTTTTCCGAAATGACAACTGCTGCATGTTTTATTCTTTCTTCTAATACTACATAAGTATCCGCCTGTGAAATTCATTTGACACCGAGAAGTGTGTATACAATTGACCTACCGTTTTGCACGTTGATGCCAACTTTATTTTTAAATAATCAGTGACTTTTTTCTTCAAGTGAAGTATACAAACAATCTGTGTCGCTTCAGGGAATGACCTCTTTAAACTTTGACGAATCGCAGTTTCGTCATCTGAGCCGACAATCAAGTTTTCTATTTCTTCATCTGTGAAATGACTAGCAGTTTGTGAGAAGAAAGCCTTGTAGGTTTCAAAGTCAGATATACCATGTAGAACTGACAAGCCGAAAAAAAACTGGGGACTCTCCGGTACCGGTTCGTATAAGTACATTTAACCAAGATTAGATGCTTTAACACACCTAACACGGTCACAAAATAAAATGGGTAAAATATCAAAATTGTGATGTTCATTTTTATTACCTTACATTGACCATTTTCAACACATTTTATATCTTACAGTGTCACATTTTACTGTAGCTAAGTATAATTTTTTATTGAATTTCCTTCTTATTTGAATACTTATTTTAGATCATTTTAAAGTTTTGTCCTTCGGAAACATAAGAAACATACATAATCTAACAGGATAATTTTGATATAAATCCTAATTCATCTCTTTTTCGTACAAATATGAGAGAACTTTTTATAAATGTTTTGCAAGAACGTCATTACAAATACCAATTGTTTCATTAAAATTAAACAAATACTAAACCAAATTTAATTTATAGAATAATTATTTACTTTTTACATACGAACACCAATAAGGAACGAAATTAACATAAAAATACACTGTAATTACAAAAAAGACATACACATACCGGTATGCAATCGGCAACTAATTATATTGAGTGAGATTTGATCAGTCTTTCTTCTCAGAGACTCAGTTATAACACGGTAAGATGTATCGCTAATTTATAGACTAAAAAATAAATCACCATTTTCAATCATTAACATGTATTAATCAGTCCGATAATAAAACTAATGATAACGTGCAATTAACATTGATAAACATCTACTTTGCCAAGCTTAGTTGAATTTAATACATTTATTTCAAATCAACATATGGTAACGTTGTTAATTTTTCTTACATTTAATGTTTTTAATATTACAAAAACAGGGCATATAAGAGCTTGAGAACATGTTTTTCACTATTCGAATCACTTCTTTTATCTTTCCTTTTCACATTTAATAGGATATTAAGGAAATAATATGTTGATTATAAATGGCAACATGTGATAAATTTAATAATAAATTTTGAATTTTATATAATGTTAAACAATATAACAGGAAGCTTGCATCTTCAAATGACTGGTTGTATTGACAGCTCAAAACAGTTCCCAGGAAAAGATAATAATAATAATAATAATAATAATAATAATAATAATAATAATATGAAGTAAAGAATGCAAAATAGAGACAAGGCAATATATCAGCAATAAAAAAGACATAACTTACATAAAAGACAGTCCGACCACAAGCTTTCTTACCGTCACCGCAAGGAAACTGTTTCTTGCTCTTTTTTTACCATAGCTTTTACCATTTTAACAATATCCAATATATTACAAATGAACACATAATTAATCATTTTAACAGAGTGAATATCAAATTGTATTTTAGTTTTACTGCAACCTTCAATATTTTTATACAATTCAAAAAAACCTATAATGCCTGTATTCTCAGTGTATAACACATATCTTACATTATTGTAATTCTGGATCCATTACTGTATTTCCTCTCCATTACTGTAATTAAATATTTATACAAAAACCTTGGAAAAATATAAATAAATAATAAAAAGTAAATAAACTGGAGGTATAAATAAACAAATAAATAAATTGTTATGTTTATTTCATTTAATTTAAAATTTGATTTAATTTAATTGTCTGTAAGTTTTGATTTGTTTTTATTTTCATTACATGTCAATGTAATGTAATTTTGTTTGCTAGGAAAATCTGATATTTTCCAGAAAATACAGTTTGACCTGAATCTTTTCATAAATATCTAATAATACAGACCCTGTTTTTATTTCCGACTTAGCTCCCAGCCTTGATTCGGAAATCACTGAGACAAGTAAACAACTATTTATTTTTATTTTATTCTCGAGTAAAATGATTGGCTTTTATCAAGGTCATACTAGGAATACATAACTTTTTTTATGTAAACAGCCTCTATTTCGCAATTCTTGGTTTTCCGAAATTGCGCAGTAATCAGGATTTACACCAATGTCTATAGAGATATTTCTCATTTTGACTTTTTTCTTTACATAGGAAAGTGTCTGTTGTGGTAGTTTGAAGTTGTATGTTAATTTTTATTAAAATTATTTGGATTCTAAAAGATTAATTATTTTTTCCTGGAAATAGTTGAGTGCTCATACAGAATTCTTGGACAAAGACATTTCTGTAAATTTTATTCGGAAATTCAAACACCGGAATATTATTGACTGTGGAATTAAAAAAGAACTGTAGACGATACAGCACCATAAAGGATACAGTATACGTCATGGCCATCTTGGATTTTTCATCGGGACTAGAACTTTAATTCATTAGAACATTTCATTACTATGACTTATAAAATTTAATTCGTGAATTATTCTTGATTTATTGTTGGATTTGATTCTTAAAGCGTAAGTTCTTATTTTTTCATTTTTACAGTGTTTTCCCAGGGAAATAAATTATTTGTTAATTTTTCAAAGCTTGTTGTTTTCACTTTTTCTTTTGTTACTGTTTATTAGAGCCTAAACACGTAACATAAATAAATAAATAAATAAATAAAATTATGCTTAGTTCCATGCCTATACAGTTATTAAAAACATATTTGTTTTCATTGTATATATACCTCACTGTACATTCAATTTGGAATTCGTTACAATGCACAAATGCCATAAATGTTCATCTTAATGCAAATGGGTAAACAACATCAATAACAATCTGTACCAAAAATGTAGTTTTAATTGACTCCATCCCTGGAATTCCTTTTACATTTTCTGTAGTTTCGTCTCCTTTACTGTCCATAACTGCCCATCACTGTCCATTACTGCCCATTACCGTACATTACTGTGTTTTGGGAGACCGGTCGCCAACACGGCAACGGATAAGAATATTCCCTTACCAGACACTTATTCGGAATAAATCCTCTTCAAACCTAACATTCTCAACTTTTCATAGTTCCACTTTTTCAATATTGTTGCATTTTGCTCAATTTGTACAATTGTTAAAGAAGTTAAATGTGTCAAGTCGAACCTAATTCGTTTGCTGTCTGAAATCGCGTTTCAGCGTGCATATTCTTCCGCGCATGCTGTGTGTGTGTGTGTGATTTGGATTTTTGACGTAGCTTTAACAGTTTTTCTGTTATATCGCTACCACGTCTCTGCGTATGCTGTGTAAATGAAAGACACAGTTGATACTCAAAGTGGTTAGGTTAATGTTTTTTTTTTATCAAGGGCATTAGCAGAAAATGTTTTGTTAGGTTTAAAAACATCCCAAAAATATATGATCAAAAGAAAAATTTATTTTTCAACGTTACTACCGGTTATATTTTATCTTGTGATATTAAACCAAACCCAACATATTTTGACTCGTGGCTTCGGCACGCCACTCGTTAAAATACCACGGAGTTTTTGTTGTACCACACTATGAAACATATCGGGTAGGAACAAATAATAATAATAATAATAATAATAATGAGGAGTTTGTATAGCGCCTAATCTTTAGAAGCTCTAAGCGCTTTACAACATTAGACAACACCTATAAGATAAAAAAGAAACATATAATGATATGATTACAAAAACAAACACCATGAAATTAGAAAACATAAAAAACATGCTGAGAATATTTAAGGTAGGAAACATTATTATGTATTTAAGTTTGTTCTTGCAGTCGAAATAAGTGAGTTTTGAGAGCACTCTTGAATGGTATCACTGTGTCTTTGTGTTTAAGTTCAGTGGATAATTCATTCCACGTTGCTGGGCCCTGGTATACAAAATAAAGCTGTCTATATGACTTTGTTTTCATAGTGGGAATAATGAGTATACGATTGTCAGAAGAGGAGCGTACGTATCTTGCTGGTGTGTACACATGGGTGAGATCGGATAGGTATGGTGGACTAGAGTCCGTCAGTGAAACGTAGCACAGAGAACAAATTTTTTGTTTGATTCTGGATCGAATGGATAGCCAGTGTAGGGTACAGAGCAGCGGGGAGGTGTGCTCTGATCGTGGTACTCTAAGTATGATCCGAACAGCTGTGTTTTGAACTTTTTGAAGTTTCTGGAGTAGATATTGAGATGAACCAGACAGAACTGAGTTACAATAGTCCAGTCTTGAAAGTACTAATGAACACACAAGTATTTTAGTGGCATCAATTGAAAGATATTTGCGAATGGAGCTGATGCGACTCAGCTCAAGATATGCAGCCTTGCATATGTTCATGACATGTTGGTGCAATGTGAGAGTACTGTCCAGAGTAACACCTAGGCTTCATACTGATTGTGTGAATTTAATGTTGGTGTTGCTGATATTTATTGTTTGAGGTAAAGGATGTGAATGAGAAAGTCTTTGTGTTGTGATTAGAATGGCCTAATTTTTATCATCATTCATCTGCAGCTTGTTGCATGTTACATATTGCTCACCATATAATAACTATAATAACACACACACACACACACACACACACACACACACACACATTTTATACAGAGAGCTCTGGTTATACACAGTTTAATGCATACTACATGTTAGTGGGCAGGAAGAAATATAGCTCACCTTCCTTATGGACCAAAAGTAGCAACATTGTTCCAATTCTACCATTCGACGTATTTGATTTGCGCTTCATTGTATTAGTATGTTTGAGCGACTTAATTCACAAATCGCCGTCAGTGTGTTTATTTTCAATAAAGGCCTGCAGCCGATTAAACATTTATATACACACAAAGCAAACGATTTGTTTTTAGTGCACGGCGTACAGCCGTCGTACGATTATATATAGATACAATTTGCTTACGATTAGTATACCATCATAGTAAGTACGAGGGTAGAAAATTTCCATTCATACATTGCATGCCGATATGTATAGTACCCAACAGCTGCTTGACGAACATAACTTTTAGTGCAGTGGGATCAGTGTAACACCAGCGTACGATTATGCCTGAACATGGTAAAAACGTTCAGAAATGAAACGCAACGAAAAATGAAAGTTTCATATATCATGCTGACTTGGAATGATTGAACGTTCCCGTGGAAACTTCGCTTTCCAACAACCCAAAAAAAGAGAGAAAAAAAAAAAAGAAAAAGAAAAAAAGAACGCAAGCTGATGAATAAGTCTCATTTGGGATTTGGCATACTGTAGTCAGAGGCGACCGCCAAGGATACGGTAGAAATATGTATAAAATCGGTCGATTTAACAGCGAAATGTATTTACAACAGCTTGCCTCACCCGGAGATATGCTTATGACCAACGATGACATTTGCAGATTTTTCAAGCCAAGGCATTGTTGGATCCGTGACGATGCTTTTAGCTCCATCAATGAGAAATTTCGCGATCACTGCCACATTACTAGTGTGTACCAGGGAGCAGCGCACAGTGCCCGTAACCAGCAATTGCACATTGGTCCAAAGGAAACAACCATCTCTTTGGTGTTTCATGACTTGCGCTGGTACGATTGTAACTTGATCATGCAAGGATTCCCAGCACCATCAAATATACCAATATGCTTAATCCCCAACAACATGATACAATACGTGACGTTTAGGATCGGACAGCTGCAGTTTTTTGACTGGCTGCAGTTCCTGAATTTTAGCTGGACAAGCTAGTCAGTAACCTTGTGACGAAAATCACCGGTTGATATGGTACTGCTAACCCTAACTAGTTGAAATTGATTTGTATGAAAGAGTGTACCATACGAGTAGAAGAGCGGTTGGAAAGAGTTTGATCAAACACAGTTGCCACCCATAAGTACCTTTTACTCATCTCGGTCTCACTAGGGAATGTCAGGAGATTATGAACATGCAAAATCCGTATTATCCGTTTGAATGCAAAGCAAGGGCTGCTTTTTTGACATTTATCTGGGCATAAAAGTGATGTAGCATGCGGACGTATTGGAAGCTTTCCGAGATACAGCAACAAGTGTGTATAAATTCGACAAGAGGATTAATACTGATATCCGGATAAAAACAAATATCGAGTCGGAACTATTGACTGATATTAATCAACATTTATTTATAGAGCGTGGAATCCATGCCGTGATCTCTATGTCGAGTGACCGCTACGCTGGAGTGAATAATCCGCTTCTGGATGGAAACGATCACGAGTCACTCAAAGGTACATCATGTATCTAAACATAAACAACTTGTATGAATGGGCAATGATGTAGCACATGACTTTCTGTGGGTTTAAATTGGCTAATCCCGCAGATGTAGACACTCATAAATGCGATATTAACAGTGATATTGGATAGTTTTATGAAGACAACCTAGAGTACCCGGATAAGTTTCACAACGCTCGTAACGATTATCCGCCAAATCTGAGGTCCTGTTGGTACCTTTGAGTGGGTTGTACCAATATCAGTGCTGCATTATAAATGATACTGGACGCATTTATACGGAAAGTAGCAAACCTGCATTGCAAGCTCAAGTATGTAACTCACATGCCAAACCTTCAGCTGCGGATGCGTTTATGCAAAGTCCGCAGAGTTTTACAGTTTCATCAGAGCGCATAGATGGCCACATAAATTCAAATGAATACAAACCTGCGTACCGCAGCACCCAGCAAGTTTGAGAAAGATTTTTAGAAACTTATGAACAATTCTACGTTCAGCAATACTGATGAGGCTCTTCGACAACGATAGACCTTGTCCGTGATATTGAATAAGACAGACTTGGGAGGCTTATTGCTGACTTTGCGTTTGAGCCGTGGAAGATCTTCTATGTTGGACCCATTTACATACACAGTAAAAACTCGAAACTGTAGCAAATAGGGCCTACCTATTTTGAAATTTATCCAAGCTGCCCATGTAAGAGTTTTATAAAGATAAATTCAAACCACGGTACGTTGACAAAATCAAGATGGCACACACGGACAAAGACTCGTTGTTAATGCATATTGCCACCAATGATGTGTATCGGACATGGTTGAGGCTTCTCTAGTAAATGAATTTGATACAAGTGAGTATCCGAAATATCATCCACTGCTTAATAACGATTATTTTAAAGTTGTTGGTACATTCAAAGATGAGTCTTCGGGTGAACCTATGGAGGAATAAGCGTGACTTATCCCCAAAATGTATTCGATCGTGATTAGTGGCTTCACAAAGATCAAGAGAGGGAAAGGCGTATCACGTGTGATTGTACAATAAGATCCTCGATACAATATGCATGTGGAATATCAATAGGTTATAAGGGGTATCTAGTCTAACAGACCAATAAGTAAGTAAAAGGTCTTCGATTATCCCCCTAGCCCCAGGAGCAGACTTGATGACAATGTCTTCGGTTGCGGCCTCGCTGCTGACCAGTTTTATTTACTCGCGATGGTAAAATCACTCAAACATTTCCGAGCAATTAAACTTCGCGGTCACATTATTAATAGAAGAACTATGATTGATCCTCGATGTTACAGACGCGAGAAAATAATCAAAGCGGAATAACAGGTTGAAGTCTTCTACCCTACACGACTTTTCTCTGGAATAGGCGCCCGTTGGTAACGTTCGCTGGTTCGCGCATGGGTTCGCATGCGTACGCGGGTGATGTGAGGACAAAGTAGGTGGTCGTGGGGAAGGGGGTGGTGGTATACGGCTTTGGCCATAGTGACAAAAGTCCAAACCTGCAATATTTTTCCCGTAGTAATCTGTTGGATCCCCCCCCCTCCCCCGAACTTACAAGGTCTTTACACGCATTCCAGAATCGCACTGTTTGTGCTGCCTGGAATGGTGTGAATACTCTTAAAATCTCTCTTGTCAAGCTGGTCTTACTTAGCACAGACCTTTTCTATGAAAGCTAATTCCTGGGCATGTTGTTCAGTTCTTTCATTAAGTGCGGTCTTACTTTTATGTCTCCAACAATCAATATTACCAACCTGCATGGCTTTACCTCTACTTGTCTTGTTACCTTCTACATTAAGCTTCGTCGGTATTTCTGCCAATTGCATGTCAACTGATTCTATACACTCTTTACATATGCCGGGATACAAAAAAGATTTTGGAGCTTTGTACCGCACAATCCACACTTGATTTTCTTGGGTCAATGATTCTTTTAGTTTTGGCTTCACGCGCCAAAATCTGTCTGAAGTATCGCAAACCCAACATGAATCTAAATAAATCTTATCTACCAAAACGTAACCGTTTTTTTAAATAATTGCACTGGGTGGTAGTGTCCCACGAAAACTACCCCGTAACAAGAAGCAAATAGTGTCCAATGTCAAACGATTTTCCAGCAACAGTCTATTAGATTTTATATACGAGTTGAGATTACCTTCGTCATAGACACCGTTCCGGTGTCCTAGTGGTTGGAGTGTCCGCCTCTGATGCGGAAGTTAGCGGGTTCGAACCCCAGTCGAGTCATATAAAAGACTTATAAAAATGGTGCTAACAGCTCGGCCTGGTGTCCGAATAATGTGACTGAGTGGGACATCATGCTACATGTCTACGGCATGAAGCCCCAGTACTAGACATTACTATAAACTACCACACTGCAGACATCGTAGCGATATGACTGAAAAATTGTTAAAGCTACGTTAAAAATTCCAATCTCACCCTCCACCCCACCCCCCACTCCACACATACCTTCCTTATGGAGAGTACAGCTTGCTGGACAAATGGCAGTGTTGACAACATATCGTTCACTGCTGATAAAATATGACTATTACTTTGATCTTCTTCTTTGTCAACTATTTCTCTTCTTCACTTTTTTCTTGTTCGATATATGTTGCCTTTTTATGGCGAGAATTCTAGATTTATTTCGTTGTGTTTAATATCTTGTTTTCCTGAACTGTCATCATCTATCAAAACAAATTTTCATGAACCACAATGCATTTTCCTTTGAGAGCGAGAGATGATGGTAGAATTACATTGTGAAGTTTTGTATGGTGCCACAGTTTACCAGTGGCTTCGTCGAGAACCAGCTCTGAATATTTTTTTCTTCTTCTAAAATCTCTATTATGAGTTTCGGTAAAGTACTGAAATATATTTACTAGCTTCTCGATGGCAGTGCTGCAGAACGAACACAGGAATCGTTCCATTGATCTGAAAGAGTAAACGTCCATATAAGCAACGATAAAGCTGTGTAACATTTAGCAAAAGACTTGTTGGAACTACATCGAGCTGAAATAATCCGTTTGCTTGTCATTGTGCCGTAAGATGAATTAAATCATTAAAACCATACATACATTTTACAACATAGTAGCAAAGTGCATTATTTAAATTTAACAGGAACAAATATGTATCGAATTTGTATTAGGAATGTCTTGATGGTTTATGGAGAATATTAGAACCCCATGCTATCTCGGTGATTCGATGTATCTTATTCAGTGGTCAAGGCTGAAGATCTAGACCTCGTCCTTATGCAATCCGCACAATCCTAGCCTGTAAGTTGCTCATTAGCAACAACTTTCTGCAATTCGATCAGGGACACACTGGATATTACTAAATGAATGCTAAAATCAACATAAAAAGGTTATTAATTGCATTAGTACTACGAAACGTACGAATCACGTGGTAATTTGCGATTCGATTAGCTCGACATAACATTTGGAACGATTTCATGAAGTGCTCAGATATGATTCTCATATATGAATTTTCAACAGGAAACGGTCTATAAATTAACACATTTCTTTCAGACGTTTCCTTTCTAATTCTAAAATAACTATTAAAATTATTTTCTTTTTAAAGAGGTGATGGGTATAATAAATAAATAATAGTTTTGTCTTGTTGGGCATTGCTTCCAAAGAACGCAAGGCCCGCAAACTATGTAATGTCGGTGTCGTCCATAATATTTATCCAGCAGGAGAAACACTATACACTATAAGTATATCCTTAGCTGGTGACTTCTTCATTCGCATTTGTACTCTATTAGATGATCAAGTACATATACCACTTTTCAGACATCATCAAGCACATATTGCTTGCGGTCAAGCACACATGAAACAACTTATGTGTACAGTACCGTAATATAAGGTGCGAAATAATAACGTACAAATGCATCATTAGTGTGCAGCGAACGTAGCAGAAGCAACACATAACATAAAGAAGAACTAGCAAAGGATATTATTCTTGCCCTTGCACGGAGTGCCTTGAGAAGTCTTGGATTCAGAATTGCAACAGGATGGAGTATACATGCGCAAGCTAAACGTACGACATTATTGCTCATATGGAAGAAAGAAATAACATATGGAGATGATAACAGAAATAACAGAGGCGACGGGAATATGACAACAACAGATATCGTAGACGATCCCGACAGAGGTCAACAACAAGGTCATATCCCAATAGGCCGTCTCAACATGGACGTAACTTACCAGGGAGACCTGAGCCCTCTCAGCTTTCACAGCAGTCAACACCTAAAGATGCGAGAAAAAATACAAATCAGAAGTCACAAAAGATGCAAACTGAGGTGAGGGAAAATTGACACTACTCCACCTCCCCCACCTCTACCACCGCTACCACCTACTGCTGTCCAGGAGGAACCTTCATCCAGTCCAGTACTAGTTCAGCAGATGCAAGCTGAAGCTCCTGTACAATAACAAGCAGAATTACCCGTCGAAGATGTGGATAAAGTCGCTGGTGAAGAAGAACGCCACATCAAATTCTATGAATTTGTACATCAAGAAGCTACTGAAATGGGACTAGGACATCTCTATCACGATAAATCGGCAGCTATTAAACACCTGGAAGATCACAAAGTAGTCTGGGCCATGAGAAACCATAAAATAGACCATGTTACACCATAAAATAGACCATGTTAAACCATAAAATAGACCATGTTACACCTCAGCCCTCTAGAGCTAAATTGCGAAAAGCGTCAAGCTCCCTTAGATCAAGAGGAGAGAATTATACAAGTTGTTCAATCAAGCTGGCCTACATAATCGCATTGCACCTGACACTCTACCATGAGTTACAGAATCCAGGAACTTGAGCAATGGCTTACTAAGCACAATATAAGGATTGGTGTGTTGCGGACATGATTGACGCTGGAGCTTACAGAATCCATATTAGACGAGAATGGAAATGTCAGACTACTTCCAACCAGAAGTAAAGCACTATCTCAACGACGACACATACTACCTACAAAGCCAGGGATGAAAACAAAACAGCCCTTGTTAGGGCTAAGAGAGTGGAGATCAAAATTGCCTTTAAGGTTTTCATTTTTGGAATCAGAAAACTACATTTGATATTAGGTCTATTGATTGAACTGATTTGAAAACTTTATATACCGCAATCAAAACTTTCTTTCTACATGAATGTATTTCGTATGCGTGATACTAAACATTATTGAGTAATTTTGACTTGCCTGATTGGTAAACTTTAGAGATGTGATGTACACTTTGCACACAAAATTCTAACTATACTATTGATTAAGTAAAATTTTATTGACTTATTTTATTTGATTAATTGCACAGGTGGTTTACACATCATTGGTAATTTTGTATTATCCATTAAAATAACTGGACTAGATTTGATTAAGTACGGGCTGACTTTTCAGGGTTCTGCGTTTGCCCCTGCTGCCGGGTACCTCTCCTCCCTTGCCTCTCCCGGACCTCCTGTACCATGACGGAGATGTGGAACAATTTCCACCCGTCAAACCCAGGTACCCCAATGTGACGTCATAGTAGCGGCCAATCGCAACGGGCGTCACATACTGCTTTGGTAGACACCAGGATCAGTAGAACGGACTGATAAATCTCATTAGAACATGAGTGTGTGTTGGGTTCACTCCCACTCATGAAAGCCCTCCATTCAAACCGTTAGGGACTTATTGTCCCACGACCTGAGGCTAAATTAACAGTGCTCTTTGAGCACATTAACGCCTGGGGGCATCCGCATTGGCACTAAGGCGCGGACATTAAACAACGGCACGTGTACAATCGTGCGAACGCCTCTATAATTTAAAAAAATCAACCAATCAAGCGTACAAATGCTAAAGACCATTCAATGTATTCATACGCGTTGCGCTAAAAGATTTGTCCAAAATTCCTATTAAAATATTATTTCTTTCGAGACCTTTCCATTTTAATTAAAAATGACATTTTATTTTAACTGGGGGTGGTAGGCATGAATATTAAATTCATTATAGTGTTTGTGCTCTTAGATATTGTGGTCTGACCTAAAATGCATGGAACTCGCAAGCTCATCTCATTCTGCTTAGAAATACCCATCAGTACAAACACTGTACTTAATAATAACCGTACAAGTTTGTAATTTATTAGTGGATTGCTTCCAAGCAATATTTGTTGAATTATGTGCTCTACAAATTAATTGTTGCTATAGTTGTAGTTAAGTGGGGCACATTAGGGACAATGGGACTTAGCATTAAAAAGACCCCTGGGTCAGATTAGGGACAATGGAAATTTAACATGGAGAGAAATCGTGGGTCACTTTAGGGACAATGGGAATTTAACATAGAGTTTGGGTCTGTCTAGGGACAAGGGAAATTAACATGGGGAATAGAGTTTGGGCTTTTGGGATTTTTTTTTTTTTAAATTTTTTTAAATTTAAATTTAAATTTAAATTTAAATTTTAGAAAAAGGGGTAGGCAATGGAAAGGCTATCTCTTTTCGAGAAATATGGCTGGCCCTGAAAAGGGCCTTTGGGTTTATGTTAATGTATTCATTAACATAAATGGTACCGCATTGGTCTTCTTCTTGTCCTTAGGCTACGTCTCACTGTTGGTCCGTAAATCAGCACTCTTTTCAGGCATCCTTGTCTTTCTACGTAGATCCTACGTATCCACAGGCTGGTGTTTGTCCTGTGGACAACGGTCCACTTGGATCGGACATACATGGGTATGTCCGTCCGGAACATCATGGAAGACACAAGCGTAGAAGATTGCACATCGGTCCACATCTTGAAGCAACGAGAACAAGTTAATCAATGCACTGAACTGCGCTTATTTATAGGTAGAGGCAGGATTGAAACGGATTGAGTTCATTCACCAATCCAAACACGCGTTACAAAATTCAGTCAGCCCGCATCCAATCCGAAGAGAGTAGTCTGTGACGTCAGTTGGTCTATATAGATTCGCTAGCGCTTGTGTGCAGTCAATCTATGCGACAGTGATTCAACATGACGGAAACTCAGAAAACGATCCATTGGGGTGCACCAACAGGGGAGACTGCCCAAGGGAACCCGGACTTACTTTCAGAAGAGGTACATTGGGATTTTGTGGATTTTCTTACCTCGCAAGAATTTGTTCCGGAACCTTCGTTACCTTCTTCATTACCGCAAGTGGAGAATTTTAGACAGACACAGAAAGAAGAATTGGAGAAATTTATGCAACGACAAAAGGAAGCGGAACAAGCTTTTCTCCTACAGCAACAGCAACAGCAACAAGAAGAGGTAATAAAAAAACAACAGCAACAACAGCAAGAAGAAGTAGCAGCAAAGAAACAAGAGGGTGAAAATCAAACGGCTACGGTACTGTTGGACATTTTAGCGGAGTTAAGAAGTCTGAAACAAATGTATCAGACTTCTTTATCACGACCGAAGAGAATACGACCTTCCCGAGCTAAAAACGCCAACCCTGTGACTAAGCCTGTCGTACCACCCTTAGTGATTTCAACCCAATCATCAGAAGTAGGCCTTGGCCGTGGCAAAGCTTAAGGCAGTTAAAGTTGATTGATTAAACTCACCCCTACACCAAAATAAAAAGGCCCTTTTCAGGGCCACCCACATTTCTCGAAAAGAAATACAATTTCAATTTGCCAATAACTCAAAAATAAACCCCACCCATTTTACCCTTATAGTACGTGTCTGTGTATGAGTGCGTGAGTGTAACTTCTTATTTTAAAATCAAAACTCAAAGACACTTACCTTATATCATTCATGTATTCTTTTATCCATTTTTTACAATCCAATTCACAATTCACCACAGAACACTTTAATTAAAAGTTCATTGACTTCTTCTTTCTCCTTGTTTAGTCTCTCTGTTTTTTGAATTTCTTCACCGTTTTTTCCTCATTTTCTTCCCTTCTTCTTTTCTTCTCCTGTTTCTTTGCTTCTTTTAAATAGAATTGTCTTCTTTCTTCCTCTTCTTCCTCTGAAGAATCCCTCTCTTCTTTCGAAGAATCCCTCTCTTCTTCCGAAGAATCCCTCTCTTCTTCTGAAGAATCCTTCTTTTCTTCTGACTCCTCTTGTTTCTTTTTTGGGCAATCTGGAGACCAATGTCCTTTTTCTTTACAATAATAACAGGTATCTTGACTTTTGTCTTTTTTAGCCCCTGTTTTTTTTCTTTTTTGACGGTCTGGACACTCTGAAGACCAATGCCCTTTCTTCTGACAGATATAGCAAGTATCCTGACTCTTATCTCGAAAGGAAGGAGAGTAGTCCGTCGGCTGGTCTGAAGAGAATTTTCTAATGACCCCTCGCAAAGCTCTGACGAAACGTTCCATCTGGGTAGTCTCTTCCATCGTTCTCCTCGGTTTGAGAGTGAAATGAATAGTGAAAGGACAAGACACAAACTTTTTATATACGCTGGTTTGCCATGACTATAAATTAGTCTATGGTGTTTGAACTTGAGTCATTTGACGTTTTGCACTCAAGATGAAACGATCCCATTCATTCGAGAAGAAAGAAGAAGAAGAAAGTAAGAGGCAGAAACGTGATCTATCGCCTCGTACCAGGGCCGAAATCTTGGCACAAATTCATGCCAGTGATTTTGAAGAGGACATGAGTGAACCAGAATCCGAACCCTCTAAACCAAGTTCACCACCCTTAGTCAACCCTGAAAAGTACTATTCCATTCGAGAGACGGAAAAGCGCTCCTCTAGAAAATTTAGAACCACGGCTTACACCTACACGGTGAAGTTTAAAGATTTCAAGGCCGACGTACCCTTGGAGAAAGCAGAAGTGTTTATCACCGAGATGTGGGATTCTTTGCTCACCGCACTCAAGCGACAATGTCAACCCAAAGAAGACGATCGCTTGACACTATCCATAGATCACGACGGTTTGAAATCCCCTGTTTGGATCGAGTTTAGCAGACCCGCAGAACTAACCCCTTCCAAAGTCATGGACAAGATTCAACACGTACAACAATCTAATGACCAGTTTGACATCACCGATGGTAAAGCCACACTGAAAATGGCTCACGTCTCTCTTCCTCAAGGGACAGGACGCAAAAAGGTCCTACTGGTGAACGACCTTCGCAACACCAAAAAGAGTCTCGTCCGAATTAACAACCCTCAAGACCAGATGTGCTTAGCCCGTGCCATCGTGGTGGGACGAACCTATGCCAACAAGAACGACACGGTAGAATGGAAAAGAACCTGGGAGAACATTCGAAAATCGAACCGAACCAAACAACGAAACGAAGCAGAACTCCTGTTGCAACAAGCTGGCCTGTCCAAAGACACACCCTGTGGCATTCCTGAGATGCAAAAATTGCAAGATGCCCTAGCTCCACGCTACACCTTGAAAGTGCACCCTCAAGAAATGCGCGGGTCACTGTTGTTTCGAGGCCAGGATTTTAAGGACGGAAAATACATTCA
Organism: Sinohyriopsis cumingii; assembly: GCA_028554795.2. Classification (NCBI taxonomy): domain Eukaryota; kingdom Metazoa; phylum Mollusca; class Bivalvia; order Unionida; family Unionidae; genus Sinohyriopsis; species Sinohyriopsis cumingii. The sequence goes on along the minus strand of CM068841.1, from coordinate 20,984,927 downwards.
CCTTTATTATCACGATGACCATTTCGATACCATTACCAGTATCACCGGATTCCTGGGATACAGTTATTATTGTGAGAAATGTGATTATGGTTATAACAATCGAGAGCAACACAAGAATTGTGGATTGAAATGCCCAGGATGTTTGGCCTCTCCACCCTGTCTGAGCGAAGAACCAGTGCCTTGTTCGACTTGTCTGCGCACGTTTGTCAGCCCTGCCTGTTACCAGCAACATTTGAAAACACAAGGTTCACAGAAGAAATGTGCTTGTCAACTCCTGAGATTGTGCCCTACGTGTGGACAAGGCATACATACCAACAATGCCAAGGCACACGTATGTCGAGGAAAGAAAAAATGTCACATTTGTCACCACATCGTGGACTTGGAACACGAATGTTACGTGCAAAAATACCAACCCCCACCAGAGAAAGAGGACGGTCACAAGAAGAAAGGCAATTTCATCTTTTTCGATTTCGAATGCATGCAAGAGACTGGCATTCACATTCCTAATTTCTGCGTGGCTCATCGAGCGTGCGAGAAGTGCATTCAAGAACCTATCTTCAGTCATTGCCCTCACTGCAGCAAGATTCCTGGAGGGCGTGAAAAAATCTTTCGGGGACCGAACACGTTAGCCGATTTTGCCCAATGGGTCTTAAACCCCATCGACAAGACGTGGAGCCAAGAGGACATCGAACGTTACGGAGATTGTCATCGTCATGCCACGGTGATGGCTCACAATTTCTCCGGATACGATGGACAGTTTCTTTTGAGGTACTATACGGAACATGGCACCGAACGTCCTAAAGTGATTTTGAACGGAGCCAAAATCATTTTCATGCAAGTGGGACAAGTGCAGTTTAAAGATTCAATGAGTTACTTGGCCATGCCTTTGAGTCGAATGCCTAAAACGTTTGGAATGACAGAAATGGCTAAAGGGTACTTTCCACACTTTTTCAATACGGAAGCCAATCAACACGCCGTTCTACCCCATTTGCCTGAGCCTCACTATTACGACCCCGACAACATGCGTACCGAACAACGAGAAGCTTTCTACGCTTGGTACCAGGCTCATGCCTCTGACCCCTTCGACTTTCAGGAAGAAATGTTAAAGTATTGTCGTTCCGACGTGGACATTTTACGACGTTGCTGTGGAAAATTTCGAGAACTGTTCATGGAACACGGAGGGGTCGATCCTTTGAAAGAAGCTTGCACCATTGCCAAAGCGTGTTCCTTAGTGTACCGCCAACGATTCATGCCTGAAAACACCGTGGCTGTCATCAGTCCTCAAACGACCCACTATGTCAAGCGTCAATACTCGGTCAAAGCCCTACGTTGGTTACATTACTTGTGCGACAAGGAAGACAAATGGATTCAGCATGCCCGCAACGGAGGAGGCGAAAAGACCATCGGAACGTATTCGGTAGATGGCTGGGACTTAGAAAACCCCAAGATCGTGTACGAGTTTAACGGTTGCTTATTTCACGGATGTCCCGTCTGTTACCCTGACCGTGACACTAAAAATCAGTTTTTGCAACGAACCATGGAAGACTTGTACCAGGACACTTGTCAGCGACGCCTAAAGTTAGAACAGCAAGGATACCAAGTGGTGGAAATTTGGGAACACGAATACGATCACCGTTTGAAAACCGATCCCGAGTTTAAACGCCTCGTGGAAAGTTACCAGTTCATGGACCTGCTGAACCCGAGGGATAGTTTGTACGGAGGAAGGACCAATGCCACCTGTTTGCTGTACCAAGCCGACGAAGAGAAAGGAGAAGAAATCAAATACTTGGACGTGTGTTCGCTGTATCCCTACGTGTGCAAATATTGTCGCTTTCCTGTAGGGCACCCGCAATTGTTCACGGAACACATCGACCTGAAAAACATTCGACAATACGAAGGCTTTATCAAGTGTAAAGTTTTGCCTCCCACGAACCTATACCATCCCGTCTTACCTCACCATTGTCAAGGCAAACTGATGTTTCCCTTGTGCCGTACTTGTGCCGAAACGTGCAACCAGGACCAACCTTGCCATCACAGCCAGGAAGAACGTGCCTTGACGTGAACCTGGGTCAGCGTGGAATTGTTCAAAGCTCTGGACATGGGATACCAACTGTTAGAAGTGTACGAAATTTGCCACTTTCCCAAGACACAACAGTACCACAAGGGTGACCCTACTCAGAAAGGCATTTTCGCCGACTACGTGGATGCCTTTTTGAAACTGAAACAAGAAGCCAGCGGCTATCCTTCCTGGTGTCACACTCCCGAAGACCAAATACAATTCAAAGAGAAATACTACGCACAAGAAGGCATCTCTTTAGACCACATCGAAAAAAACGAAGGCAGGCGATCGTTTGCCAAAGTGATGTTAAATTGCTTGTGGGGTAAAATGGCACGACGACCGTGTTTACCCAAGACGGAATATTTGACAGAACCTTCCCGCTACTTCCAGATGATTCACGACAAAACCAAATACATGAAACACGTGGACGTCGTTCGAGAGGATTTGATCTTGGTCAATTACGAAGAAGATTTGGACTTTGTACAAGACGACCCTTTTGGAAATGTCATCATTGCGGCTTACGTGACAGCTCATGCTCGCTTAAAATTGTACGAAGCTTTAGAACTGTTAGAAGAACGCGTCCTGTACTTTGACACGGACAGTTGCATTTACATCCATCACCCGATTCAACAGCACCCTGACATCGAAGGAGACCGTTTAGGAGCCTGGACAGACGAGCATCCCGACGACAAGATTCTAAGTTTCGTCAGTGGTGGTCCCAAAAATTACGGCTACGAATACCGGGACAAACAAGGAGAAGTGCACACGACGTGCAAAGTGAAAGGACTGACTCTGAATCATCGTACCAGTCGAGTGGTCAACTTTGGGGTATTGAAAGAAGCCTTGCAATCGGGAGAGGATGGAAACTTTAAAGTGACCACCTATCAACCGAACAAGATTGTACGTTTACCCACTCACCACATCGTCAGTCGACCCTTGGAAAAAGTCTATCAAATTGTATACCAGAAGCGAGTGCGACTTCCCAATCACTTCACCTTACCGTACGGTCACGTCGGTATTGGTCTGTATATGAAAAGGAACCCTAGGAAAGATCGATAGTTCATTGTTCATTGAAGTAACTTACCATGTCGTTGACGAAGAAGAAACCAGATTGGTTAGGAGTCAAATGTTGGACATCACCGAGACCAGGGCTTTGAGGCTTGGACACAAGAGGTGGCCCAGTATGCACGAGAGTTATTCAAGGAAAAAAGTTACTTTTCAACCTGTGTTAGTGACGGTGCCAGAAGAACCCGTCACCCAGGACAGGACTGTCGTGGACAGGCCTGAAAGACCCTTTCGGGAGGACACTTGTGTGACCTTACCCCAACTATAGAACTGGTTAGAACTTTACCCAAAACATGTTGTACAGACACTTGTGTTTATTCCACGTTCATGGTTATCATGTGCCTTTTATTCTTGTACTTAAGCCTTTGGCTTTTATGCATTTTTGTCTTTCGTATTCATGTTTGAAACATTCAATAAACGTGTTCTGAAAAAGTATATAAACTCTTGTCTTGTTTGTTTTTCGTGTCACAAGTGACATTTCTCACACCATGGCCACCTCTGCTGTCTCTGCTCCCTCTTCCTCTACTGTCAAAGTCATCGACGAACACTTAGATCGTGCCAGTTGGGAGGCTTTGTATCTTCGCCATCCCTTTAACATGCTCATTGCTGGACCTAGCGGTTCAGGCAAAACCGAATTCGTCAAACGTTTGATCGAACATAAACATCATTTGATCGATCGACCCCCTCAACGAATCGTGTGGTGTTACAAAGAGTGGCAATCGGCGTACAGCCTCTTGCGAGAAAGTCAAGGCGATTCCATCGTGTTTGTGGAAGGCATTCCTAAAGAAGACGACGGCATCGTCTCTGACTCCCGTCTAACCCATTTGGTCATTTTCGACGACATGTTAGGAGAAGACGAAGAAGAAATTAAACTGTGGTTCACGCGCAAAGGGCATCACCGTAATGCCAGTGTCGTTTACATCACCCAAAATTTGTTTCAACAAAGTAAAGCCCATCGTACCATCAGTCTCAATGCGCATTACGTGGTCTTGTTTAAAAGCCCTCGAGATAAATCGCAAGTGCAAGTCTTAGCCAAACAGTTAGGAACGCCTTGGCTGACTCAGGCGTACGACGATGCCACTCAAACTCCACACGCCTATTTACTCGTCGATTTGAAACCTACGACTCCCGAGGATTTGCGATTTCGTACCCACTTGTTTCACCACTGGTGCCAAGACGGAGGGCCTGTCCTGTACACGTCTCCGTCCTCGACTTCATTTCACTCCCCATAAAAAAATCTATAAAAACCTCAGACCCTTTTTCGTCTGTCTCACTCTCAGTGCGAACATGACGTCCCTTCAGTCGCATCTTCCCGTCAAATTGATTCGTGCCTTGTATGGCATCAGTCGAGAAAAAGATCCACAAACACGAGCTCGTGTCTTAGAACCTAGTCTCAAAGAAGTCTTACGATGGTTCACGGTGACGGCACGTCAATTACTCCAAGGAATCATTCAGATTCCTCATCAAACCAAACGCTTTTTCGATCGAAACAAAGTCGCTTTGGTCCAACTGGCCGATCCCCGCATCGACACTCAAACCAAAAAACAAATCATTTTGAAACCTGGAGGGAGCGGTACTCTAGAAGGGGTCATCATTCGCTCACTCTTAAGATGGGATCCTAATGCCCCCAAAGTTATACCCAAGACAAAAGTCCAACGAATCCCCAAGAAGAAAAAGACCAGGTCCCCAAGGAGAACTTCTCCAGTGGCAGGACCCTCCTCTGACCAGACACCACCACCACCCCGGAAAAAGAAAAGAAGCCCCCAGAAAAAGAAAAGTCCACAGAAAACTAGCCGGAAGAGAGGCACTTCGGCCAGGACGCAACCTTACACTCGCAAACCACGACCTGTCACGGCAGTGACTGCGTCTCCGGCAGCTTCACGTTTGTCCACTTCTCCGTTAATGACACCCAGAACTGAAGAGTACTTGGAGACGTTGATCACACCAAGAACTTCTCCGTTGATGACCCCCAAAAGAACTTCCCCAGTGGCAGGACCTTCCAATTTAGTGGCAGTGGCTGCTGCTCACAAAGTACCTTCTCCCAAAATCAAAGTTCAAGAAAGATCGGGCATGTTACAAAGTTTACTGGATTTGTCCAAGCAAGAACTGGCTCGATTTAGTCCGTTACGTACCCCTGCACGACGTGTCATGCCTGTCCTCAAACTAATACGACGTAAAGACAATCAGTGGCGACGCGTTCCAGTATAAAAAAAGGCCTGTGACCAAGTCGGGTATCAGTGTTTTTTGGTGCTCCTGAAGACTCAAAGATGTCACCCTCCAGAAAACCCCAAGGAAAGAAAAGGAAAGGACTGCCACCACGTTTAGCCAAACATGGGGACATGTTATCTGTCCTGTCCAAAGCTTCTCCACCCCTACGAAAAAAACTCATTCAAACAGCCTCCAAAGAGGTCATCGATACCGTGTGCGAATGTTGTTTGAACGTTTTGAAAGGCACGATCCCTTTGTCCAAACACCAGAAACAATGCTTAGGCAAACATCGTCACGTTCTTCGCCAAATGGTTCAAAACAAAATTCCCATTCGTCAAAAAAAGAAGATGTTAGTGCAACGTGGAGGTATTTTACCTCTCTTGTTAGGCCCCATACTGAAAGGAGTCTTGGGAACCATGTTGGGAGGACTGGTGGGAGCAAGATAAAAAGGCCTCGGAAGTTCCAAGATCTCAGAATCGACCCCTGACAACCCCATGGAAGGAAGAAAACTAGCTTTAGTGCCTTACAAACGATGGTTGGAATACCATCGTTGGCAAGAACAACACACCCCGCATTTACCTCCCAATCCCCATTTGAGCGAGATGTCCCAGTTACAACACGAATTGCAGTCCTTGATGGATCGCCAAGATTTGTCCGAAACAGAAAAATCGCAAAAGTACGGTCAACTCTTGCAACGACTGCAACTCTTTCACCAGAAAGCTTTAGACGAAACAGCTCTACCCACTCTGAAAGATTTTAAGACCTTGATGAAAAGTCCAGCACCAGTACCAGTACCAGTACCAGTACCACCAGTACCCGTGACCAAGACAGAAAAAGGAGAAGAAGAGGAAGGGTTTCAAACTCCACCAGAAAAAAGTACGGAAGTTAACAACACCACCTACCTCCAGAATTGGATGGATTAAAAAGATGAGGGCCACCCCTTCTTCCTCACAAGAGAAAAAGAAAGTGAAGACAGAAGTGAAGACAGAAGTGAAACAAGAACCGATATCCCCCGCTCAGACATCCTTCTCCTCTTCGACACCTATTGCTGGCCTCACACGCAAAGCATTGCAATCCAAGAAAGTACCCCAAGAGAAAAAGAGTAGCATCCTCCAAGAGTGGGTGTCTTATTAACACACCAACCAACACAAAAAAAATGGAAAAAGTCTTAGCCAGCATTTACTACGATCCCTCCCATCCTGCAGGTTACGCAGGAGTTCAAAAATTGTATCGTGCTGCCAAAACGCGACTGAAAAGTCTCCGTTTACCTCAAGTGCAACGATGGTTACAAGAACAAGCTACCTACACTTTACACAAACCCATTCGACGCAAGTTTGCCAGAAGTCGCACCCGAGTGGAAGGCATCGATCATCAATGGCAAGCCGATTTAGCCGATGTCTCTCATTTGGTCAGCTACAATCGTGGCTACAAATATTTGTTTTGTGTCATCGACGTCTTTTCCAAATTTGCTTGGGTCGTACCCTTGACTTCCAAATCGAGCAGCGAGTTAGTGCTAGCCCTGCAACGGGTGTTGAAACAAAGCGGTCGTCACCCTCTTCGATGGCAAACGGACAAAGGCACCGAATTTCTGAACCAAGCTTTCCAAAAAGAATTAAAGAAACATGACATTCATTTTTTTACCACCGAGAATCCCGAAACCAAAGCCAGCATCGTGGAACGTTTTCAACGCACTTTGAAAGAACGCATGTGGAAATATTTTACGCATCACCACACTCTGAAGTACATCCACATCTTACCGCACCTGGTGCAAGCGTACAACCAATCTTACCATCGAAGCATCGGACGTGCCCCGCAAGACGTGACTCCCGACAACGAAGTGCTGGTGTTTGAGCGCCTGTTTGGTACGTCCCGACGAGGGCTGTCCCCAAGAAAAGTGGAGTGTTGGCCATAGGAGATTGGGTGCGCATTGGCAAAACCAAACGCACTTTCGACAAAGGTTACTTACCTAACTGGACGACCGAATTGTTTCGCGTCACTGGACGAGTGCATGGCCGTCATCCTGCCGTCTATAAATTGGAAGACATGAACGGAGAAGTGCTCAAAGGAACGTTTTATTTGCCCGAGTTACAACGTGTCACCAAAAAGAAGACGACGTGTACGACATCTAAAGCATTCTCGAACGCAGAACCCGTAAAGTGGGCAAACGACGTATCAAAGAAGTCAAAGTACGTTGGAAAGGATATCCACCCAGTTTTGATTCTTGGATCGACGCTTCGCAAGTCATCGACTATAAAAAGAAGTGACCATCATGCCCTTTCACACAGCAGACGCAGCTACGTCGACCACTCCTCCTTCACCTAGTTCTTCTGTGCAAGATTTACAAAAACAACCCTTGTGGCTGTGGTGTGGAGAACGTGTGCCTAAAATGCAAATCGTCTTTTTCTGCCAAATCTTCGTGGTGTATTGTGTCATCGGGGCAGCCATCGCCAATTTGAGTTTGCAACAAGGAGACAAACAATTGTGGACCATTTTATTGAGCAGTTGCATCGGTTACCTGCTTCCTAATCCCTCCCTGAAATTCACCTCGAACGGGAACCCCGGGAACCTTGTGTCCAGTGCCAGTGCCAGTCACCACTTCAATCACAACCAGAACCCCATTTTAGACGGAGACACGCCTCTGACGTCCAGTAACCCCTCGGACAGCCACAGAACTCTGGAATTATGAGTCACCAAAACCAATTTTACTTAACCTTACCCAGTGACAGTTCCATGGAGGTGTTTCCCAAGAACACGTTGTGCTGTTACACGGCCAAATTACCTCAAGCCATCCAGTTAGATCACGAAGCCCATTGGGAAGTGGCTTTAGTAGAAATGATTCACCCGACCCAAGTCCTCAATGTCCTTCCCAATCAAAATTTTTTTGATGTGGAAGTTCATGACGAGCAAATGCAACAGTGGATGGATAGCAATGTCAAATATGACAAGAAAACCCGTACACAAAAGTACACCACCTATCACTTGTTCATTCCCCCAGGCTATTATTTTAGTGGTCAACATTTGGTCAGCACCATAACCTCCAGGTTTAATGTCGTGTTTCTGAAAGCTTTGGAGCATGTCAACAAAAATGTCACCATGGAGTACCACAAAGCAGCTCGTCGCTTCTTGATGAAATTTGAACGGAGTAAAATCCTGTCCATTTTATTTTGTCCTGAATTGTTTGACATGTTGGGCGGAGACATGGACATGAGAAAGACCATGATGAAGAAAAACGAATTACCCATCGTTTACGACAACGAGTCTTTTAGCAAGTTATTTCGTGCCCCGGTAGAACTGAACCAAGGACTGAATTTGATGTTCGTGTATTCCGATGTGGTGGAGTACAACGTGGTGGGACACACCTCCGTACCGTTACTGCGTGTCATTCCTTTCAAAGTGGATTCTGCCACGAACACTGACGAGGAAGGTGGAAACACTTACCACGTCCACCGCGAATTTGTCCATCCTCACTATTTGCCTGTCAGTAAGTCGTATTTGGACACGGTCAACATTGCTATAAAAGGAGATCTGGGACAAAATATTCCATTCACCAAAGGAAAAGTCACGGTGAAACTCCATTTTCGAAAACGGTTCTCTCACGACTCTTAAGTCATGTATCCAGTGTACCGAGGGGTTGCTCGACAGCGAGGACACGGCTTAGGAGATATGTTAAAATCGGCCTTTCGTTCGGTGGCCCCGGTGTTGAAACCGATGGTGACACGCGGATTGCACGCCTTGAAAGATGCGGCACTGACGCAAGGCAAAGAATTTCTCCAAAATGTCATCATCGACAAACAAAACCCTAAAGAAGCCTTCATGAGGGCAGGCAAAAATGTCTTGCTGCAAACGGGCAAAGACATTTTAGGCCAACGAGAAACACCTATAAATGCCCTGCACGCTACCGAGTCAGGCATTCAGCAAGGACAAGGCAGAAAGAGACGACGAAGAAAACACCCTTTCACCAGACTTCAAGCGAGAAAGGCCAAGAAAAGAAGAACCGTTCGAGACTTAGACGTTTTCGATTATTGAGAAAAGAGACAAAAAAATGATGCACCGAGAATCTTGCGCTTGTTCCAAGACGGAACTGGATCTGTTTGCCATGCCCCCCACGATGATGACGATGCAAGAATCCCAGTGGGTGGAATTTCACCCCGTCTCCTCACTGACCGATTCCGCTCCCATCGAGTTTGAAATCAAAGGACAGCCCGAAGATTACATCGATCCGAATAGCAGTTACTTGTACCTGAAAGTCAAAATTCTAGATAAGACTGGAGGTGCTATAGACGATGAAGCAGTAGCTCCCGTCAACAATTTCATGCATTCCTTGTTCAGTGGAGTGGACTTGTATTTGAATAACAAACTGGTCAGTAGCAGCATGGATACTTACCCTTATCGTGCCTACCTGGAAAATCTCTTGACGTACGGAATAGATGCCAAGAACACTCATCTCAATGCCTGTGTGGTATGGGAAGCTGACGAACCTACCAAGTTTGAAATATTGGAAACTGATGAAAAGAAAGACAACAATGATGGATTTGTAGAACGAAGAAAGAGAATCACGGGAGCCGACACAAGTTTAGAACTGATGGATCGTTTGCATTTGGACATGTGGTTGCAAGAAAAGTATTTGCTGAACGGGGTGGATGTCCGCCTGAGACTGAATCGTAGCAGTGCCGCTTTCCATTTGATGGCTGATAGTGACGGTTACAAAACCAAAATCCTAGAAGCCAGACTCTACGTACGCCGTGTGGAAGTGTTACCTAAAGTGGGAAACGACATCAGTCAGACGTTGAGCAGAACGACCGCCAAGTATCCCATACGACGCGTGGAAGTGAAAACCTTCACCATTCCCAAGGGACAGCGATCCATGATCGAAGATCATCTGTTCCAAGGACAGTTACCCAAACGTTTGATCGTTTGTATCGTCGAGAATACAGCCTTCAACTTAGCTGCCGAAAAAAATCCTTTCTACTTTCAACACTTTGGCGTGTCCAAAATCGAAGTCAGTCGCGATGGCAAGACCTTGTGTACCCGACCTTTCGAACCTGACTTTAAAAAGAAGAATTACTTGAGATCGTACTTGTCCTTGTACGAAGCCACCGGACAGTTAGGAACCAATACCAGTCACGGTATTACGTACGAGGATTATGCAGGAGGCTACGCTTTGTGGGCTTTCGATTTCACTCCAGACCAAGGCAGCGACGAGGGACATTTCCACCCTATAAAATCCGGCCAGATTCGTGTGGAAATTCAGTTTAAAGACCGAGACCCTGATGAAACGGTGAACGTCATCCTGTATGCAGAATTCGATAATACCATAGAAATCAACAGTTTGAGAGAAGTCATCCTAGATTACTAGAAACCATGGAAGACTGTTATCCCTCTTTACCTAGTGGAGAAACTTTTAGTGTTGCATTGTTGTTAAAAAATGTTAGAGTTGTTGTTGTTTAGTGTTAAGTGATTTTTGAATAAAAAATGTTGTGTTTTGAAAAAATTGTTTGATGATATATTGTTGGATTATTGTTAAAAATGTTAGAGTTGTTGTTTAGTGTTAAGTGATTTTTGAATAAAAAATGTTGTGTTTTGAAAAAAAATGCCTTTGTCTTTTGTTTAGCTATAAGAATGTTGGATTGATGCTCTTTCATTTCTTACTATCCCTCTCATGACACTCACTAAACGTTGCGACTCAAAAACCGTGTGGGGGATGTTTTCCTTCACGTCCGCGCTTTGACTTTAAGAACCGGGTTGTTTCCAGTCTAACCATCCATTGTCGACTCATCCTCCTAAGAAGATGTGCTCCAAACTAGCTAAACTCAACGAAGCCTACGTGAATTTGCATAGGGTCAGACACAGTCTGATACCGAAGCCAGAAGAAATAGAGAATGTGAGAATGTTAAAAATCACTGAAGACCTGATAGAAGAGCTCTTCAGAGAAGAAATGAACAGGGAAAAAGAAGAATGGACAGAGAAGTACAGACTTCAGAGACAGCAGCAACAACAACAACAAGAGCAGCAGCAGCAACCTGAAACTGACAGAGGCTTTGTCGATTGTCGTATCGACACCAAAGAGTTCTTCTTCTCTTTCCGAAGAAGCAGACCTATCGCCAGAAAGTCTATCCTCAGAGGACATCGCATTCTTAGAAACTAAAAAGAATGCCATAGCAAACAAAAGGAAACAGCCCTTGTCAGGGCTACCCAATACTCTAGAAAAGAAATAACAATAGATTTGCCAATGTGTGTAGGTAGAGTAGTGTGAAAATAAACACTAACTCTTTTTTAAAAAAAATGTGAGGGTATGTGTTTGTGTGTTTGTGTTTGTAAGTGGTTAAGTAAGTTGGTATGGATAGTAGATTAAAATGATGTCTTTTTTTTTTTTGGTGTTTGAGGTGTAAATTTGGGGTTAGATTGGATTGCTTTGCGTATGTGGATAGTCTATTGAAGTGATTTATAAAAAATTTTAAAATAGTGATGGGTAGCATAAAAAGTGAGTGAGTGTTTCTTTTAGGTCCGCGCGTTGTTGTTTTTTGGTCATGATGTAGGTAAGATCAATTTTATGTTTTTTGGGGATGTTTTCCTTCACGTCCGCGCTTTCACTATAAATTGAAACTCGTTCGGCAGTCCAGCTACCCTTGTTGATTGATCAACACCAAAAATGAACACGAGACTGGAGAAACTGTTGGAACTTCATGTGCATCTGGAATATGCCAGGCGCATATTAAATGAACTGGCCGCGGAAGCCATTGTGGAGGAGGGAAGGATAAGAGAGGAGGAGGAAAGAAGAAACAAAGAAGAGGAGGAGAGAAGATATAAAGAAGAAGAGGAAAGAAGATACAAAGAGGAAGAGAGAAGATACAAAGAAGAGGAGGAGGAGGAAAAGGAGAGAAGAAGAAGAAATTTCAGAATCCCAGAGAGCGAAAATTGGGATTCTGAAGCGACATATCCTGCCTCTGCTCTCTCCCCCAAAAAGGTAAAAAGTAACTGGGGGACAAGATGTGTATGCGGCGCCAGGCCTGGAAGGTGCCACCATTAACCAGGTGTCCATGAAGTTCCAAACAAAAAAACAGCCCTTTTCAGGGCTACCCAATACTCTAGAAAAGAAATAACGATCGATTTGCCAATGTGTGTAGGTAGAGTAGTGTGATTATAAACACTAACTCTTTTTTAAGATAGTGTGAGGGTATGTGTTTGTGTGTTGGTGCTTGTAAGAGCTAAGGTATGTTTGTGGGAATAGTAGATTATGGGTTTCTTTATTGTTTCTTAGCGTAGGTGAAGAGTATAGTTAGGGTTCTGTAAGCGCTCACGTACGATTGTGTGGATAGTAGATTATGGATTAGTTTATTGTTCTTAGCGTATGTGGAGAGTATAGTTTGGGTTTTGTAACCGCTCACGTACGATTGTGTGGATAGTAGATTATGGATTCGTTTATTGTTTCTTGGCGTATGTGTTTGTGTGTTTGTGTTTGTGTGTTTGTGTTTGTGTTTGTACCCGCTCACGTACGATTGTGTGAATAGTAGATTATGGATTTGTTTATTGTTCTTAGCGTATGTGAAGAGTATAGTTTGGGTTTTGTAAGCGCTCACGTAAGATTGTGTGGATAGTAGATTATGGATTTTGTTTATTGTTTCTTAGCGTATGTGGAGAGTATAGTTTGGGTTTTTATTATATGAAATGAGAAAGTATAGTTTGGGTTTTATTATATGAAATGAAAAAGTAGGGGGATGTTTTCCTTCACGTCCGCGCTTTTCGTATAAGAACCCACAGTATTCGTCGTTCAAACCATTCTGCAAAGAATAAAAAAAGAAGATGGCTTCTAACCAAATAGACAAAATGGAAAAATTGCAAAACGTCCTCGACAATTTAGGAATGATAGAGCAAATGTTGGTTAACCTAAACGAGGATCACTATTCTTATAGTCCCCATCGAGTGAAGATGGAGATAAACAATTTACGAAAAATGAAGGTAATCATCAGTGATCTGTTGAAAGAAATAAAGGAGGAGAAGGAGGATGAAGAGGAAAGGATAAGGATGAGAGCATGGAATGAAAAAATTGAAAAAGAAGAAGAAAATGAAAAGAGGAAGAAAGAAGAGGAGAAAGAGAAGAAGAAAGAAGAGCAGGAGAAAAAAAAGAAAGAAAAGAAGAGAAAGAGTGTTGGAGATAAAATAAGAACTTGGTGGAGAAAAAGAAGAAACTAGAAGCAGAAGAAGAAGAAGAAAACCCAAAGGCCCTTTTCAGGGCCAGCCATATTTCTCGAAAAGAGATAGCCTTTCCATTGCCTACCCCTTTTTTTAAAATTTAAATTTAAATTTAAATTTAAATTTAAATTTAAAAAAATTTAAAAAAAAAAAAAAATCCCAAAAGCCCAAACTCTATTCCCCATGTTAATTTCCCTTGTCCCTAGACAGACCCAAACTCTATGTTAAATTCCCATTGTCCCTAAAGTGACCCACGATTTCTCTCCATGTTAAATTTCCATTGTCCCTAATCTGACCCAGGGGTCTTTTTAATGCTAAGTCCCATTGTCCCTAATGTGCCCCACTTAACTACTTATAGTTTTGGGCCTCTTCTTGTACAATTATGTTTCAACAGTTTGTGCTTTAGTACGATACAATATTTCATTGAATATTTTTGTATTTTGCTCAGTCAATTATAAAAAAAAAATAATTCTAAATATTTAAATTATTTCACTAATTTCTTTAAACAAATTTTCAAACTGATGTTTGTCTCATGACACATGGCAGAGAGCACAAGTCATAAATTTCGTATCTTCACTTTCGTTCATGCATTATTTCTTTCACTAATACGTTCTAAGTTTTGTAACCGTATATATTAAAGCAGAAATTTATCAATTTATTACGTAATTAATTAAAAAATTATTATAATATTGATTCCATAAATAAATAAAACACTGTGCAAGACACGATGAATATCAGATTTTAAAAAGAAGTGAAGATTTACCATAAATTAAGTATTTATGTTGTCAAAACGTTTCATTTATACAAATAATATTTTTTTAAGATCGTAGGAATTTTATTTTATCGCAGAAATAAATAAAAATATGTCACATTCATCGTGACCCAATTACAGTATGTATGGAGTTTAAGATCATACAGGTGTCCCAGACAAACCGTTACACGACTTAGGCTCAGCGTATATCAAATCCCTAGTTAAGCATATTTCTTCAAATTGACAATACAGCTTAAGGTCATGTTTTAAAGGAGAAACCAATTTTGTCTTGGTCCAATCCAGAACTCTTCAAAATCACGTTCAGTTACTTTTTTCCCCCAGATGTAAAAAACCATTCCATAAGAACTAGAAATGCACTAAATATAGGTAAAAGTAAAATTTTGGAAATTTCGAAATGACATTTTTTTTTTAAATAGCGAATTGTTGAATCTGCTGCTTTTGCACCATTAACTAACGTACCTTGGATATCTGTCCTGTTCTGATGGATTTTTTTTCTCCAATAATAAGCGTCAGGTTTGCCTACACTGATACTTTCTCACTGTATGTCAATTTGCTATTTCTACTTAAGAAATTTCGAAAAATACATTATTGAAGAAGTGTACATTTTGTGTGTGTGTGTGTGTGTGTGTGTGTGTGATATTTAAGGAGTGTTAGTTCATGAATAACAACAACAACAACAACAACAATAATAATAAGAAGAAGAAGAAGAAGAAGAAGAATCATAACAACATCAACAACAATAATAATAATAACAACATCAACAATACTACTACTACTAATACTACTACTACTACTAATAATAATGACAATAGTGAGGACTTTGTATAGCACCCAATCTTTAGAACTCTAAACGCTTTTCAACACCTATATAATGATATAATTACAAAAAACAAACACCGTGAAATTAGAAAACAGAAAACATGCTGAAAATATTTAAGGTAAGGAGACATTATTAGTTCTTTAAGTCTTGCAATCGAGTCTGTATAAATGCTACTGTACAGAAGTATCAATAGATCTTTTCCACCAATGAAATATTACTTATCATAAAATGGGATATTAATATCTTCCAACAGAAATTTGTTACCAAATTTAATAGCATAAATACTGGCGAGTAGGGATATAGCAACGACATTAATAGAAATGATCAAATAGATAGTGCATGGTACTGTCTCTGCTTTATATCCGTGTAACGTGGCGTTTTAATTCTTTTTGTTTATCACTCGTCATATATCTCGCTTTTACGTGTAAACAAGAGTTCATACGACACACGCCGGTGTGTGTATTCACTTGGTACGTCGACACCACCCAGTTAACAGGAAAACACGTGAAGAGAATAAGGTTAAGGTCGTTAAAGATGGCGGCCCGCTAGGGCAGCTTTCTGTTTGAACAGTAAAAGTACGTGATATATTGGAAATTTGAATGGCAACTGATCATACTTTTACTGTAGTAGAAGGATAGAGGCATTAATACTTATTTTTATATATAAGGTAAAGTTGAACTGCTACAAATAATGTCAAAAGCGCCGAGTGAAAACTTGACAACTTACAAACTCGTGGTGGTCGGGGATGGTGGCGTTGGAAAATCTGCACTTACAATTCAGTTCTTCCAAAGAATGTTTGTGGAAGATTACGACCCTACTATTGAGGACTCTTATATCCAGCACACAGAGATAGACGGAGAATGGTGCATTCTTGACGGTAAGTTTATGACATTTTATTAGTTGGAAACCTCTATCGGGGGCGTATCTTCGTAGTGCAGATTGTATAGTCGTACAACGTAAGACCTCAACGCTGATATTTATGTTTTGGGCGTCTAGGTCTTACTGCCCAAATAACGGCGCTGTATAGCATGTTAACAAGTCATTTAACATGGGAACGACAAGTCAGATTTTCAGGAATATCTCACACGCTCGGCAGCCCATATTGGCGCTTTTCAACAAGTCATAATGTTTTAGTCAGACTTTACTTAATCTGATGTCTTTTTCCTACTAAACTGAAATTCCCACATAAGCAGATGGACAGATTTTCAAGTTCCACTGGCCTACATTTCACTTGGCTGGGGAATGAGATGGAAGCTGGGAATACCAAAATCGGTTAAAAGGATGATAAGAATCTTGAACGAAATGAAGCTATCAAAACACTTTCTTCAGTATTAATATATTTGCATTCCCAGCTTCCGTCACATTCAAGCAAACTGGAATATAGGCCAATGAAACTTGAAAACAGATCCATTTCTTTTGTGAGAATTTGATTTTATTAGGAAAAAGACATCATAATAAGTAAGCCTGACTAAACAATTATGACTTTAATATGTAGAAAATCATTATTTTAAGCAACAGACAGTCATTTTACGTCTGAAAAATCAGAGGGCAAGTCATTTTTGCTTTCCTAACAGAAGAAGGCTAAGTTTACATTTTTCAGGCAACTTAGTCGCCCACTTCACCTGGTAGCGTGACCCCCTGAATATATATTCTTGCTTCTCACAATCATAATCTCACTTGTAAATTTAAGTTCTGACGGATTGGCCAGTTATCATCCCTATCCAGTAGAGTAAAATCAAGTACAACCAAGTGATGTCATTATATGAATAGGGATAGAAACTGATTAAAGTAAATAATTCAAATCGAAATCATTTAAGTCAATATTTGGTTTGCTTTTTATAATTATTAAGACAATTATAAGATCATAATATAAGAATTTATGCAGATATATACTGAGAAAACATGTAAAATCTTGTGTATTTCAGTCTTAGAGTGTATTTCTATGTTTCTAGTAAGCAGTGATTTCCGCTGGGTTACTACAAACAATGAAATATGTTCAAAAATCAATATACACAAGTATGTACATGTTTTATATGTATATATCAGGGTACACGCTGAAAATGTGATTTGTGAATGTTTTATTAATAATAATAATATAATAATAATAATAAACTTTGCACAATGAACTTTGATATTAAGCAATTTTAACACAAAATAAAATTTGTACCCATTTTTAGTACATGTATTATAAACAACTAATCAGTGCATGTATGCTGTTGAATGTCTGATGCAGTACTAATATACCTTATTACAGTTTTTAAAATATTTAAAGAAAAACAAAATGATTGATATCTGAAGCTGTATGATTGTACTTATGCAGATTACATAGACTTCATGATGGTTATCTTATCTCACATTTATAGGGCTTTAATTAAAACCATAAACTAATTTGCTTTTCACAGCTGTACTGCTTAATCGGTCATGCTCATCATCGGGCCGATTATTAGAACAATCTGTATAATCTGTATCGGCAGAACTTATCGGTGCCGATGTATAACAATTTGTCAAATTATAAATTCAGTCATAACATTCATCTTGACATGGCTTGAATTTTAAACCAGAATTAAATAGTTGAAATTAAGGAATAAACATTTGATTTGGGGTTAATTGAAAGACAACATATTTGTAAATTTAAAGTAAATACTTTTTAACATACTTGCTGTAAACTATCGCTGATTGTCTGCACACAACAAATTATCAATACCATTCATGCACTCATCCCAGTCACAGAAGCCAACCAGCCAATGAGGATTCATGTTGCTGTTGAACTTCCAGCATACACATTAGCAGATAGATAGGCAAATTAGATAGCTAGCGAAATTTCCAACTACTACGAAACTATGACTCACTATAGTTAATCTATTCTTAGCCAGTCCTGCAATGCTGCTAATCAATAAATAGCACTCGCACTCTGAAGCAGCTGAACGCTGACATACAGATATTATGCAGAATTGATACTGGCATGCCAGTGCCAGCTATGTTACCCCTGGATACCCCAGCTGCTTCAGCGTGTGACTCGCACTTTAGTCTGGAATTACTTCAGAGTAAATGCAGACCACAAGTTGAAAGCAAGCTGCATGCACTTCCAGAGGTGGAAAGGATTCCAAAAACTATATGACATCAAATCTTGTCCAGCACTTGCACTGCAAGCACATCATCAAACATGGTCTGTTTCTGGCAGATAAAAAAGAAAAGGATGCTGCACAGTTAACATCAGCAACTGCTACAACCCCTCATACTACAACTATTGACGCCATGCTGGACGGGAAGCAACCATTTGCATTTATCGGCCCGAGAGCTATTAGTTGGCACAAAGGTATTGCAGAGTTCATGGCAGTAGATGTACAACCATTTTCCATTGTTGAAGACATTGGATTTTGACATCTGATGGCCAAGGCTGAATTGCGCTTTAAAATTCCGACTCAAAAGTACTTTTCCACATCCCTGATACCTGACATGTATAAGGCGATACAGAGCAAGGTGCGTGATTTAGTTTCTGCCCAATCCACCCTTAGTTTGACATCTGATGCGTGGTCAGACCCATCCATGGTTTTAGCCTTGTTGAGTCTTATGGCACACTGTCAGACAGAAGACTTTCAGCGAAAACAGGTGATTTTAGCAGCAATGCCTCTCGATGAATTACACACAGGAATACAACATTCTAAAACCTCATATCCATGTTCTTCTGCATCAAGGAGGTGCAACATGGTTAAAGCAATGCGTCTGGCTGAAATCAACAGCATCAGCTGTTTTGCACACACGCTGCAGCTCATTGTCAGAGATGGCATTCTGTCACAATGAGCTGTCGAAGATGTTTTGGCAATCTCATGATCCATAGTCAGCAAGTTCCAGCACTCCATCCTGGCACAACAGCAGCAGGAAAAAATTTGGCGTTGTCCATAAGAAACTCTTCTAGGCTGTCAGGACATGCTGGAATTTTATACACAATATGTTGGTTGCATTATATGAAAAAAAATAAGTCTTGGGGGCTTACGCTACTCTCTTTGAGCCTAGCCCAACAGTGGGTCTTGATTAACAATATTATGGACATGTTAGTCCCATTCGCGGACATTACCAAGGAAGTAAGTGATAGCCAAACATCAGTATACATCATTCTTCCTATGCTGAAAATGCTCCGAATGTTGCTCGAGAGCATGAAGTGAGTCGTGGTATTCAGACAATGCGCCATGATATGTTGACGTCACTAAAAATACACTTTGCTGATGTTGCTAGCAACAAGAATCTTGTCTTGGCCACCATCTTGTATCCACAATTCAAACATCACCTATTAAGTGAAGAATTACTTGTGACCAGATCCAAAAAATGTCTTAGAGCAGAATACATCATAGTTGCATCAGCTGACAAGCAGGAGGACCCCTGACCACAAAAAGAAAAACTGAAACTGAAACGCCACTGGATCATCAATGTCGCATCTCTGGGATTTGTTTTCTGTGGCCTGTGACAAACCTGTCCATACCATCAACGAAACAACCCACGTGGATGACGCATTTGACGTGATGCTTTAATTGTATCTGGTTGGCCCTCTGTTGCCATGAGAAGAAGACATATACGGCTGGTGGAATGTTCACAGATTTCAGTTCCCTTACTTGGCCAAATTAGCTAGATGCTATTTGTCTGCACCAGCTTAAAGCATTCTGAACAAGCAGCTGTTTAGTGGCGCAGGCCAGATTTTTTGGGATTGTTACGAGAAGGGAGAACTGTTACTGTTGCTTAAATACAAGCTACCTCAACTAGGCTTTCAGTATTAGCTGCAGCCATCATACAGTGATGGCTAACTTTAGTTTTAAATCATGCGTATTATTAATTTTAATTATTATTGGGCTATCATTATTACATTTTTTAAGTCATTTATTGAAATCTGTTAATGGCGAACCTGCATCATTGAACGTAAGTTAAAATACTAGCTTAATACTTTTTCATTCATTTGTATCTTAAATTGGCAAACCATAGGTTTTATCAGTGTTAGTTTTAAAGTTTTTCAACTTTTATGTTTGTGTGATCATTGTTTTCTATAAATAGCAAAGTATTTCTTATCCTGTTTCTGTTTATTTTTTTTATAGAAGTTCAAAAAATTCACTTGCCGCATAAACAACCTTGTAATAACTTGCACAGCAAAATACCTGCTTGTATTACATTAATAGGTTTATGTTTCTGAACAAGTCATTGTTATAAAACAAATAATAATGAAATAATCGGTCTCATAATCGGTATCGGCAATTTTAATAATAGGCTGTACACTGTGTCGGCATAATTGGCAAAAGTGGCATCGGTAGAGCTTTATATTGGGTATATCGTGGAAAAGTGTGAAAAGTCCAGGATTTTATATGAGTCTTGGTAAATGTAGATCAGGAGTTGATTGTTCATACTTAGATCTTTGAATTGTATTGAAACTTTTCAAAAAGCCAATTTAATCTTCTTTTTATTTTCTTTTTCCACTATGGAAACCTTGTAAAACCTTAAATACAACAACTTGTTGATATATCTGAAATCATACAGAAACATGATATACTGATACAATCTAGAAAAAATAGTTGGTACTGTTGACTGCATAGTCAAGTTGGTATTAAGGGTTATGAAAGGGCAGATAAAGCAGCCAAAGCTGCCATGCAGTCACCAATTCTCAATGGAAAACACCATATACAGACTTTTAATATTATATAGTGTTGGCATGTTCTCTATACAGGGGAAAATATGAGAATGACAGTGCCTCAGACACCTTATGAATAACATGATTATAAGAAGGAAAATTCTGATTTTATCTGTATGTATTGGGTCTTTCAGTGCTTGACACAGCTGGGCAGGAGGAGTTCAGTGCTATGCGGGAACAGTACATGAGGAAAGGAGATGGTTTCCTTATGGTCTACTCTGTTGTGGACAGAGCCAGCTTCAACAGCATTCCTGGTTTCTACACACAAATACTAAGAGTCAAAGATAGGTAAGAGTAACTGTGCATACACATCACATTTAAATCTTGACATTTGCTACACATCATAAGCACTGTTTGCTCTCTACATGTGTTGTATCCCCAAGACACATTACACTGCAGTTAGGAGTGAATATTTCTATCAGAAATTGTAATGCAATATAAATGACAGTATTGCATTACTTGTTGATACATGTATTTAGTACCAAGCTGACCATTTTGAAAACTTATGAGACCACCTGCCAGCATGATCCGCTGAGATTGTAAGTTTTATTATAATTAGCCCACTCCCAAAATATGCATATTTCTGGTCAGCAGACAGTCCCTGTTTCTCATTGCTGACTCTACACTTTTTTCCTTCATGGTTTGTATAAAAAAAATCACATAAATTATATTAAATATATTATGTTTAAAAATGTGACTTGTCTGCCCTAGTTTTAAAACCAGTGCAATAGTAAACAATCTTTTTGACTTGATAATACGTTCTGCTAGATGTTTTTCTGCTTTTTGCCACACTGCAGACTTTGTAGAGATATGACTAAACAATTTTTTAAACTATGTTAAAATCACATACACACACATTTATTGCTGGGGGAATGAGAATTGTGTATAAAGTTGGAGATGAAGTTTGTAACTTAAAGACAAGTAATGACCACATTTTACATCTGGATGAAGTTAATACATGTGTGGCAAGGTTATTATTTATCCCACCAGAATAATTCATGCTGTCAAGGCATCATTGGTCACTGTCTTCCTTGCATTTAAAGCAAGTGATTCAAGACATCACTGTTTGGCTACTTATTGAGTACAAGATTTAGTTCAGACTTAATTGACAGTGATTGTTAGACATTATTAAACCATGCATTTAACTGGCAGGGGTGTTCTTTTATTCTTCCAAGTAGAGTATGGTAGTCTGGCATCTATTTGCTATTTACCAGGAAATGCCATACAGGTGTAATCATTTCAAAAAGTTTGCTATATTTCAAAATACAGCAAAAATTGGAGGTAATTATTAATCAAATTTTTGTGTTTAGTTCGGGGGGGGGGGGGGCGTATGGGGAGGGGTTTGCATTCTGTGTGCACACTGTTATACCAGGAATTATTAAACTCAGGGTATTGCAATTTGAGGAGTACTATACCCACATTTCACTCTTTGGGTAAAATTTTTTTTTTTAGGTATCTTTCTTGATCTACGATAAAATTGTCAAATTTAAAAACTGTTTCCATACAGTCAAAAAAATGTCACTGATTTACATTTAACATTTTATTGGCTTTAGTAAAGACTTTGCATTAACTATGGCAACATTGCACCCTCTGTATCAGCTGTTGGAATCATGAAACTTCTTGAAGCAATGCATCCTCACAAATATTGCACCCTTATCACAAAAGTTGGTAACAGTGACCCATATTTCACACTTTATGAACTTGGGTTTAAAAGTATGTGATTGAGGTTTATTTCTCAAGCTTTGTTCATGCTATACCATAATTCATGTTTTTTTTGTGTGTACACAATCCAGTTATCAAAATAATAATTATTTACACATATCATAATTTGAAGTACATATCACTTTGTATTTTTCTAAAAATCCATTAAATTATCGGACATAAAATTTCTACTAAGAAGATTTACGTTTGTAAAATAGGTCGAAAATACCATACAGTATTGCCATTTTGTTTTTACAAAAATTAATAATTAATTGTTGGTGAGAAAATACAATGATTGATGCATAACCTTTCTTATTGTCATCACACTATCTACTGGTGTTTATTAACAATAGGACAAAGGACTTCACAGACCATACATTTAAATATTATTGTTAATTAGTTCTCTTTATTAAGTCCATCACGTAACAAAACACCACATGCATTTTAAAATGAGTTTGGAAGCCGTTTGGTATTTTCTTATCCAACAAAAATTACATCTCAGTACATGTTTAAGTAAAGACCACAGACCATTTGTCAACTAGTCTTCTTGTTTCATTATAGTCATACAAACAGAAAATATGAAAACCTTGTCATTTTCTATTGTAAATTTGAAAGTCACAGACTGTTAAATAAATTCGTATACACCACTCCCTCGATAACTCGCGCACATCGGGGTCCAGAAACATCGACTGCACTATAAGTGAGGAGCGAGTTATCGAGGGACCTATAAAATAAGCCCAAAACCAATAAAGTGATTGACGACATAATGGAAAAATAAGGGGGAGGGGGTAGGCAGATTATACTGTTGAATACTCACTTTATAATCGTTCTGAGATTAACTGTTAATAAATATCTCTTCATAACGGTGTACTTTATTATTTTCTCATAGGACAACATTAATTTCAGGATAAATTACAGTATATTGAGGCGATCATCGAAAACATTATTCCACATGGTTTCCGTTCGCTTAACATGTATACCACTTCACACATTGTGTACTACGTCACTAATTTTTATGTTGAATTGGATACATTCTAGTTTTATTGTTTGATCCAAATTAGACGTTTTTTTTATATACAAAAGATCGACTCTTTTCGAGAAACAGTGTCGATCGAACGATAGATAGATAGATAGATCTGAATGCGATAGAAGTAAAATGGAAAACAAAAAAAACAAGGGTTAATCAGTACTAACATATTTAATTGGTCTACAAATTTAAAACAATGTAAATTAGAACAAGTTAATACTTGCCGTTTGTGCCACGCTTGACAAATATCAATTCACTTTTTGAAAAAAAAAAGTTAATTTGTTTTTTTGTGTGTTACTCCTTGGTTTCTCTGCTGCCGAGCAAAATCCCTCAGATTTCTCAACTGCATGAGCTTTACGTAGTCAACATTTTGGGTCTCCAGCCACCTTATGGCAATATCAAAATATTTGATTGCTTCCTGTGCAGAGGGGTGGGGGTGCAACATCTGCGTCTGCATCACTTTCAACACTTGTGTTACTCCAGTTATAATCGTCATTTTGCTGCAAATTTGTTCGCTATAGAAATAATTATAGTTTCATCTGACGTGTATTCGGCTGTGGGGCAATCATTGTCAGCACAAATCCATTCCTCCAAATCATCAAGAGAAACGCCCATCTCAGGACCATGAGTCTGTACGAATTTCTCCCAAATAGCCTCGGCATTAATGACATCAGTTTCACTGAAACATTCGAAGTCACTATCATCGTCATTGTCTCTGTTACTGTTTTGCTTTACGTCAAAGGCAGCTCCAAGACCCTTAATCCAGCACCCGAGGTCTCTTGTAATCGATTTTTTTTTTTAATGCAACAAACACTTCCCCAAGTTGTTGATCAAAACAAAGCCGGCATGTAAATGTAATTAGGTTCTCACAGAAGTACTCACAGGTTTCGATGTGACGGTCGATTGACTCTTTTCATGTTTTCAATGAACAGAATATGTTGTGATTACAGTGGAACCCCGCTATAACGCGATGATCGGGGTCCATAAAATCGGATCGCGTTAAAAGCGGGGTCGCGTTAATGCGGGGTTTTACAATATTTAACTTTTTTTTCCGAGAACATATACGTGTATACATGTACAATGATCAAAAGTCGGCTTATCATCAGATGAATATTAACTGGAATGCATTAATTAAGATATATTCAAAATAATCGAAGGCTAATATATTTATAGGTTATTACTGTGCATTAAAAACATTTACTAATTTTTATTTGTTTGAACGATAATACAGATTGACCGATAATACCAGACTATCGCTATATCATGAAAAGTGTATCAACACCGTATGCTACCGTGCCGTCGTGGCATGCAGTTCATCCATAATGGATGTAATTTCATTGAAAATCGTACAGATTTAAAATATTCAATAATTTTGTAATAGTCTGAATTCGTCGTGTAAAATATAGGATGAACAAAATATTGAAACCATTTACTTGCCGTCTGATATCGTATGGTCATTGCATGCAGCTATTCCCGGGTCTACATACGGTGTCTGTACAAATTTCATACAGCTAAAATTTTATCATATGCGACAACTGCAAGAATAATTAACAATCAACGCATGATTTCAGCGTGCAAATAACTTTTATTTCAGATTTTGTGAACATCAAAAGAAACATGTGAAAACTGCTAAATTAATACTTCTTTTAAGTTGAGTAATGCCAATGATGTGTCGACGGATGCGTTATTATCTGCTACCATTCCCTTTATCATTTCACGGCGATAATTTTGTTTAAATACGGAAATTATGCCTTGGTCAAGTGGCTGGATTTCTGACGTAGTGTTTTTCGGGAGGTACGAAACTTTGATCTTGCCATCACTGCTGACAAGATTTTCCGCTGGGGGGTGGGCAGGGCAATTATCCAGCAGGAGGAAAGCTTTTTCCTCCAGCTTGAGTTTTCGTAAATGAGCCCGAACATCTGGAACGAATGTTTTGTGAAACCAGTCGTCAAATATGGAGCTATTCATCCAAGCATTCTTGCTGTTAGTGTACTGAAATGGAAGTGCCTTCATATTTACATGATGAAAACATCTGGGAGCTTTCGATTTTCCAATCATCAGAGGTCTGACTTTGTGGCTGCCAGACTTGTTAACACAAAATAAGAGAGTCACTCTGTCCTTCCTCTTCTTGAAACCTTCTCGTTTGTGACTGTCAGTCTTGGTTGCAAGGGTGCGATCGGGTAACATTTTATAACATAAACCAGTCTCATCGCAGTTGTAAACTTGGTCGGCTGTGTAGCAACCGTCCTCCAGCAACTTTTTAAGCCCAATCGGGTAGGAATTGGCAGCCTCTTTGTCAGCGGAGCGGATTTCCCCAGACACAAGAACTTGGCTGATAGCGTGCCTTTTCTTGAATCTGTCTAGCCAGCCATTACTCGCCTTAAATTTGGAATCATGTCCATTGATACGGCGATCAAATTTCTCTGCTTGGGCTTTCAGAATTGGGCCAGAAATTGGAACACCTTCTGAGCGAGCTTGTACAAACCATTGGTACAAAGCTGAATCTAGGACATTGTAATTAGCTAACTTAACCCTTTTACGCTGTAAACCAGTTTCCTCTTCAAGAATGTTGGGTAGACTACGGAGCTTTCCTTCATCTGTTTTCCACCCTCGCAAAGTGGACTCGCTGATTCCTAGATCTCTGGCAAGCTGAGTTTGTTGTTTGCCCTTCTTTAGTTGATCTAGGGCATACAGTTTCTCTTTAGCAGAAAACGACTTGCGTTTTTGAACTTGCTTTTCCATAACAGTAAAATATTTTTTTATATAAGCAAACAACGTACACAGATAAAGCTCAATAACTAAGTAATGAAGGCCTGCAATGGTTACGAATCACTTTTTATATAAAACAAAATTAAGCTGAACGGATGTACAATTTCATACCCTTTTAATTTACAGATAATAAAGTGGATATTATTTACTTTCAACTGTTTGTTGTTTGATCACACCGCCAAGCACAGCATACATGTTGGCGGCTTTCGTCCTTTGATGTTTATTAAATTGTGCGACTCTTGTATCAACCACAACTTTGTCTGCTGCTTGGCTGTGATTGCAGTTAAATAAGAAGCCCATGTCGGCTATTGTTTGAGCAACGACTGTATACAGAATTCATGGAAGACAATCACAAAGACGATTTACTGGCTTTACTCATGGATCCGTAATAAGTAACACTTCCGATAATCTTTACTTCGGCTTAACAATTCAAAAACCTAATGAAACAGTTTTCTCTTCTAGAGTAGAATACGGAGCTTCACCACAACCTGTTCAAATTGATAAATTTCAGAAGCCAAGCGTTGTACACACTATTTCTCGTACGTTATATATATCGTATTATTTTAGAATTCATACACGATCACTTCTCCAAAATCACTTAAAGAACCAGGATAAATTGTTAAGTTCCGATCGTTTATTATTAAAAGTCATACGCGAATTCTTCCACCAAATTATAATAAACGTTTTACACACTATTTCTCGTACGTTAAACAAATATTTTCACGGTCCGATAAAAATACACGTAAATGAATTCCAAATTTCAGGAACCATGCCACGATCATATTATTTTAAAAGTCACAACTAATCTCATGCCCAAAATGAAGTTAATTTCTTGTTTTGTTTTTTTTTACTTTTCTCCAAATTTTTTTTCTCCATGTGTGAATGAATATACGAAATTTCGGGAGCCATGCTACGACCGCGTTATATCCGAATTCGCGTTATGGCGGGGCGCGTTATAGCGGGGTTCCACTGTATAATGTTTATACTGAAACGGAATTAAAGGATTAGAACATGACTTTAACACAGGAAGACGTTTAATTGGTATTTATTTCATTCTCTGTTGCCACCTGTTAGCATTTACCAGAAGTTTTCATTGATCGCTATTTCACCAGACTGTTTATTTACAGTATAATGACAACTATTTATCATAAAAACTTACATAATATATGATATCTTTAAACAGAGGTCTCGCTAGGATTTTAAAACTGGGTCTTTCTGCCTCTGAATTCAATCACTAAATATCAGTACATTTTCTCACTCAGCCGCCAGTCAAAGCCTTTGAACTAGCTGCCTAGCTGCTGCATCATGTTCTTTTTTTTTTTTAATGTACTGTTATAAAATGGCAACAGTACATCAAAGAGTCTTTCAGTCACTGAATTCTGTCATTGTAAATATCAGCACAGTTAACTGATCGACACATTTTCCCACTAAGCAGGTGGCTGAAACAGGACCGGCAAATCTTCGAATTTTCCCGCACACCTATTACATGCGTACGGAGGATTCCCACCTCAGTGATTTTCTGCGTCCCAGATCAAAAATTGGCGTCCAAATACGCGTAATTAAGCGCTTTTGAGATCTCTGAAATTAATTCTTCTTTAGAACCTGCAAATTTCAAAATATAGATTATATTTTTACGGGCATTAATCACCATTTTCAATGATAAAGCGAGCGTTGTATCAAGGTTTAATTTATCAATTGTTATCGTAATTTGTTCACGTTCAGCATATTTTAAAGATATTTTAAATACATTTTCTCTGGTAAAAATCGGGTGCCAAGACGGACACCGCGTTATAAGTGGGATCGCGAGTTATCCGGGCGCAAGTTATCGAGGGAGCAGTGTATATACATTTACTATCTTTAAGTGCTTGTACTGTTTTGACTTGAATATAATTGACATTTTATTGCATATGATCGCTTGTCCTTATAACATCTGATGTGTGGACAATGGCTTCAATAGTACATTGTCAGATTCTCATTTCCCTGAAGAGAGCCTCATTTCCCTACTGGCAGCCTCACTGATTTGACACTTCTGTTGATTCTTGCCCTCAATCTGGTTTCAACTGGAATAAAAAGAGCGCTAAGTATGTTTAATTACCGTGTAAATAATGCTGCATATCCATGTGGTTGTTGTGACAATGTTTATCATAATTAAAACAAGAATGAAGTTTTTATTTAGTGGTGTTTATTGATAATGGAATATGTAGTAAGATCGTAATACATGAGGATTATCTCAGTCGTCAGGTAACTGAAAATAACATCTACAAATAAAAACCACCGTGAATAAATATGGTCTTGTACACTGACAAAATTTTGTTTCATCTCTCTCACACACACACACATACACACACACAAACACTAACTCGCTCTGACTAAAATGTGATTTCAAGTTCTTTATTTTTTATTGCAATTTGATAATGAGATTATTGTTGCTGTAAAAATACAAGTTGCACTTAATTTCTTGACAATGCTAACTCGTGTCATTGCATACAATTTACCAATAATTAATACCCATAACTAATACATGTTCAAACCATCTTAATCATTTTGCCAACATTACACAACATAACAGCAATATATGCTCAAATTTTGATGAGCTTGCACACTGAGACATAATCCTCTCTCTCATTCACTAATGACAACTAAAATCTTATTGAGTACTTTTATTTCTTTTGGTAATTAGGTTATTGAGTTGAGAGCAGAATGAGATAAAGTATACATTTACCTTGTACTTTTGTACCGTTAGGTTGTCGAGTAACATGTGTTCCTTAGAACTTGTTCAGGTACGATCCCGATATTTTTCGTACACAGTCAGTACCACAAAATGATAATTGTTTATTTTGCATATACTTTTTCTTACACTGAAATTAATAATTATTTTTTCGTTTGTAAAAAATTACATGAAATACGGTAGTCATCAGACTATTAATGCCTGATTCTCTGTTAGTACACACTCATATTCTATTACCTTCATTTTCATAGTTTATTGGATTTGATTAAAATTTTGCTATATGACCAAGATTTTTCCACCCTTTGTACATACATTTTGACTTGGAATCATGAAACTTAGTGAGGTGATGCATCTTGATAAATATGACACTCTTCAAAATATTAGGTCATTTTAATCAATATTTTATGCATCACTGACCAAAATTTGGTATTTGCTTGATGATTGTGTACATTTCTGTTGCTACCACACCAGTATAGACAACATGTAACATTTTTCTTGCTTTGGTAAAGCTTTTGGGTTGGGTCTTTTTCACATAGGTTTCTTGCATGCTATGTATATACTGATGAGGAAGACTTTTTTATGAGCTCTAGTCTGTTTTCTGAAGTACAAGGTCATTATGGCCCATATTTGACACTTCACTGACATGTGGAAATTTATTCTCTTCTCAGGAACTGTTAATGCTAGATTATGAAAGTAATGAAAATATGCATCTCTGTCACTACTGCATCCATAGAATGAAAGAAGGTCATCTTGACTTATATTTTATCTTTTACTGGCCTTGGTTTAGGTTTTCGCATTTAGCTCACGAAACATGAGTTTTTGGCATGCGACATGCATTCTGTCCTTTAGAGAATCATGAAACTTGGTGAGATGATACATCTTGATAAGGGTCTCTACTGTCTTACAAACTTTCATCTGTGACCTTTATTTCATGCTTCACTGAGTTTGTTGATTTTTTTTTTTAAAGTTCATTTATTGGATGCTGTTTATATTTAAAATATCATGAAACTTGATAATTGGGTGCAGATCTGTTAATGAGTGACACTTACAACCAAACACACTTAGAACCAAAAGAAGGTCACTGTGACCTACATTTAAACATTACTAGCAGAGACTATGTATTTTTGTTTT
This sequence comes from Sinohyriopsis cumingii, assembly GCA_028554795.2. Taxonomy (NCBI): domain Eukaryota; kingdom Metazoa; phylum Mollusca; class Bivalvia; order Unionida; family Unionidae; genus Sinohyriopsis; species Sinohyriopsis cumingii. The sequence continues at coordinate 20,954,789 of CM068841.1, read as the reverse complement.
GCTCCTGACCCCTGAATATTTGTCTATGATGCTATATACATGTACGTCATAGCCTACACAGAAGACACACACTGTCCAGTGGAGCTGCAAGTAAGAAATAATTGGTAAACTGTGATGGGTTACCCTCAGCAGCGTAACTGTGGATTATATATGTGAAATAATATAGGTATTAGATTAGTGGACTGCAGTGGCTAATCAAGGCAGTTACTGATGCATGATGATCTAATACACTGACTGCCACAGCAAAGATATTTCAAATCCATGATTTCACCCAGCCAGTAAATTTGGCTTTTAGTTTGACTAAGATTAGATTTAAGATGCAGATTTAAGAATATCATTAAAATAATCTTTGATTTGTATCAATTAATTTTTACATCAACTGTGATACAATCGAAAAGAATGTTCTTTTTTATTGCTTGTTGTTACACGGGGGGAGTGAATGTCCCTCCGTATTTGGTTTTCGTTACCTAGGGGTTGACCGCCCTCGATGTTATTGCCCGGTTTGAGTAAATATAAATATAAGTGGTGAAACTTATAGGTGGAATAGATAGAGATCTGAGCCGGTATATAGAACAAACCAACATGAGTCCCCGTACATATAAACAAACAATTTAATCAATTACATACAAACACTGTGAAAATTCATTACATCAGGAATGTACTCTGCTTTTAGAAATTTAACTTTCACCGAAATACAAAGAAAACGCAACTAGATTAAAATAAGATAGTCGATCTGTTACTGATAGATTTAGTTCATCATAGGATCGAGTGAACAATCGAAGTCAACGTCTTGTACGGTTTCATAACCTGCTCGTCCTCAGTCTGTTTTTGCTTCCTCTGTCGCTGTTCAGACCCTTGGATCTCCGAATGATACTTTCTACCACCCGTTTCAGGACACTCTCAAAATACTTCTTTAGAAATTAATACGTCGCAGGGTTGCGTCACAGGATTATATGTCTCATTGCACTCTTATCTATGCTTCTTCGTATAGGTCTCAGAATAACATCACCTCATTCGTTCCATATGTCTCTGGAGCTATTTTCTCCTTTTTAAATAAATATAAATAGAGACAACCTAAATTTCCCGTTATTTATGAAATGGTTAATTCTTCATTATTCTCCCTTGTTATCAGATTTCACTATCAGTGCTAAACAGACGCTAAGGCTATCAATCGACTCCACATGTCCTATAATGACCCTAGTTAGTCAAATGGCTAATTCGTTACGCCTTGACCTTACACATTATCGACTCCACATGTCCTATAATGACCCTAGTTAGTCAAATGGCTAATTCGTTACGCCTTGACCTTACACATTACCACATACACAGCGAATAAATAGGATACATCACGTCAATCAATTACTAGATCATTTCCGTCAATACACACTTATTCTTAAACATACGTGAAATCTTCTAAATTTGGCGAATTCACACGGATTCTTGTAATCATATTAACTAATGTAATGCATTAAATTCTTAGAACATAATTCTTATGCAAACAAGACGACAAATTCAAACAATTCGTCAAACTTATCTAAAGAAGATTAATGTACAACTTCCTGTGCATAAACTCAACACAGTTATACTTCATAAAGCAAATTATTACACGAATGTAGAAAAAAGATTCATGCAGATACAAATAAATAACTTAAGCAAAGCATTATATATGGCATCAACAAATTACATGGAATTGTCACACTACCTTTGCTGTCAACGTGTCTCCCTCTAATCGGTAAATTAGTTCGTCGGTTCCTTTCGACAATCGTCCCCTTTTTGGACAACAGTTTTACAGAAATTTCTTGCAAATTCCCGGAGTCGTAACCTTTGGGTATCCTCTTGTAGGAAAAGCTTAGACTGATTAAAATTCGATGCGGGCGATATTAAAACCTATGAAATTTTGTGTTGGAACACACCCTCTCATTTAACGTACCAATCAGAATCAAATATCTCTGCCACCTTTTTCCAGAGGCGCCAAAGTCAGGGTCAACTTGACCCTGGTAGTTTGAGTAACAGAGTTTCTGTGTTCTCTCAATTGTGACAACTTTACCATGAAAATGAAGTTTTCCTTGTCCTAAATTGTCCGCCAGGCTGCTGTATAAACAAATGTTTAATTAGGAACAGAATTCTCCCTCTAAAGGACATTACCGTACACGGTAGTATGGCGATATGATACGCGCTTGTCTCCATAAATCTAATTAATGGTTGTCTGGTCTCAGCTATTGTATTCTTGTTAGATCGACATAAAATTTGCCACTTCACACTTGTCTTCTGTGATGTACGGATGGATGTATGTATGTATGTATGTTGTTGTTCTTGGGTTTAACACCATTTTTTCAGCACAAGATAGGCTATACATGGCGGCCAGTATAACTGGTGGAGGAAGAACCCTGGAAAACCCAGGGAAGAACCACCGACCCACGAGAAGCTACTGGCAGGCTTTCCCATGTACCCACGCTAGCAGAGCCTTGGACTCGAACCCATGCAGGCAAGGGTGAGATCGCAGTGATCCAGAATGGTGAGCGCTTTAGACCACTCGGCCACTCAGGGCCCCTGTATGTATGTATGTATGTATGTATGTACAATACACACATCACAAATTTCAAATTGCCTACTCTATACCTTGGACACATTGGGCAAGATGTCCACTGTGAATAGTGGGGGTCCACTATGTTAGGAGGATGTCCACTTTAGTGGAATCGCAGGTTTTATTGCAGACGTGACAGGTTTAATGGCATGCCTTGTGGATATTATTGCTGCGACTAACCTCTGCCCCAGAAGTTCTCATACTGTGGTTCGCTGACCACTGGTCATCCACAAGCTCTATTCAGGTGCTCCACAGAAAGGTTACAATAGTTAGCTAACCATACAGTCAACAGGAAAGATCATTAAATTATATGTCAAGACCATCAGCAATGCTTAAGTTGTCTATGAAAAAATAGTTTGAGAACCACTGATCAACCATAGCAGGTGTCAGTTTCATACCTTTATGTGTAAAATCAATACAGTGGAAAAATTTCATGTGGTATTTAGTAGTGACCTAGACAGGCATAAGCACAGACTATCTTTTATAATGTAGGAAGGAAAAAGAAATGTTTTAAATTTCCTGGATACCCCTCCCATTCCAGCTGCATTTCAATATACATCAAACAATTGTCTAGTTGCAATGTACATCCCTGTTGATTGAATACATGTGTATCTACTATGTTAGTGTGTGTGAGTGTAGAAATTTGACTGCTGTTCAGTATCAAATGTTAACTTCCATGTTCTTTCTCAATAAATGATATTTCATAAAGTGATAAAGTGCTTGTTGTACTGATTGATAATTTTGTCATAGTTTCCCTTTCATTTTCATACTGTTTCCATGATAGAAAATGTTCTTGTAGCTGTGCTTGGTAGACTTGGAAAATGACAATTTGATTATTGAACAGTTTAAAAAAAATTAAATGTGCAGAATTCATCTACACTGTATTGATAGCTGCATTTAGTCACTGGTCTTTATTAAAGAAGTAATTTTCATGAAAAAAAGTTTCTTTTTTCAGCACTTTTTTCATGACTGTATCATTAGACATGTTTTTGGTAGTAAGCAGTTACTTATGTTACATATAACTTCCTCCACTGAGTCGATGACAGTCATTCAGGAAGTATATATATGCACAGTTCATAGCAGACGCTGTTGGGTACCTTTGATGCTTAGCTTCGTTATGTGTCTTAGCAACAATCTTTCAAAATAAATATTAACTGCTAATGGAAAATATTTCTTCTGATGAAAGAACCAAACACTTCAAAGCTGAAAGGATTATAGTTGGTGGAAATTGACTTGTAATATGGACTGAGAGAGGTTAAGTTGTGATAATTTTGTATAATAATGGTTATTAGGAGTATAAGGCAAACCATGATTTTTATGATTAATTGAATCAAAACAAAACTAAAAAACAACAAGCTTTCCTTTTTATAACAAAAATACACCTTTAGTATTTTGTAACAAAATGAGTTGCTATAGGCAAAAATGAAAGAGATTGCTGTATTTACAATAGTTATTGCAATATTAATTTTAAAGGTAAGTTTTTGTGTACTGTATGTTCTCAGACACATAATATTTTTCCAGTCGTAAGTGTTGGGACACCTTTTCAATCATAATACAGATACTTAGTTGGTAAGAAGGATTAATAAAGGGTGTCAGTGGCAGGATTTGAAAATGAAATCATTCAAAACTTGCATGTTGAAAAATACATTCAAACTTAAATTTTATTTAATAACTAAAATAACCAACTGCTGTCAGTGTTGTTTGTTTATACTTTTATTCTGAGCTGCAACATTTTGAAGAACATGAGTTAGGTAAGAAAGAATAATTTATGCATTTGAGAACCAGTTCAATTTTATCTGTTCTGATTTTTGCTTCAGCAAAGTTTCTTGTTGATGAAATATTATGGTTTATGTGCCGTTCTTGCTCATTACACCATTTATTTTGGCTAGATGATTTTTGATGAGCACAATGGAAAGCAGACATTTGAATGTGAAAACCTTGTAATATTGTGTCATTAATATCATTATTCCTTGTAAAGTATTTTTGTAGATATGTTTAAAACAGTATGGAAAAATTCAAATTGTACAACAATATCAGTGATTGGTGCACAAAATGTTTTGTAAGGGATCAAAATGTTATCATTTTATGGTGACTCATGCAATGGTGTCTTCCATGTCTGATCATGTTTCTGTGTATTGTTTGATTTTGTGCTCCAGTACATGTAATAAACATTTTTTTGCCTTCATTGCCCTCATGCAATATGTCTTGCCTTGGTCAAGCAATCTTCATATCTCGCCTATAAGGGCAATAAATGTATACTATACCTGTACATTAGCCCGATGGGGCTACCAGACTTTCAAAGTGCATGAATGGTAGCACAGACTTTTAGTCTTCGTGTTCTGAACTGCAGCACATACACTGTCAGATGCCACAGCCAGACTAGCTTTCCCATTGTATGCACTTGCTTCTAGAGCTATTTCTAGGACTTTTTAAGATGAAAGCCTATGTCCAAACATTTCTAGGAAAACTGGGAGTTCACTGTTTACTATAAAACCTTCAGACCAGTTTTTGTTTTTCTAAAAGAGATAGAACAGGAACTGGAGTGTTTGAAATAGCGACTTTCCACTGCACTTTGGTTATTGAACTCATGTGTAATGAAGCTAAAGAAAAAAGCTCAACTGTTACAGCTCATGTTGGAGAGGTGTTTCACCTCTCTCTTGTATAAAAATGTGGATCCATAAACATCAGGTATAGTTGAGTGTAATCATAAACATCAACCACAGCATAGACGAGGACATAAAATAGCAGTGGGGACTCAAATTATGGTTAACCCTTACAGTTGGACAGGTGTGTTTGTGTGTGGTGGTGGTGGTTGGTGGGAGTCAAGCATCATTGATTGATACATGAAAACTATAATCTCTTCTGTCTTATACAAATTCTCTATAAATGTATTTTTTTAAAATATTGGATATTATGTCAGAAGTCCATTGAAGTTAGTAAAAATATGACATACTTTTTATATACATCAAGTTGACATGCATTACGCACATATTTGTTTATCATTAAAGTTTGAGTTGCCTCCCTCTAAGTATGAAATCATAAGCATGCATTGTATGAATGCACAAACGAACTATAGCTTCATGGCTAGAATTATACACCTGAACCATTGTAGCAAAATCCATCAAAAATTTTGTAGATGTCTTTGGTTTGAAATTTTAAATAAAGTAGGCTGATCTAGGCCTGAATGTCACTGTTGTGTTGGCACCTTTCATGTGTTGTAATCACCTAGAGACAAGTAATTGGTTAATTAGCTTCTATCAGGCAAGTTACAGATTAAATCCAGATTATCACCTGAGTAATGACTTACCAGTAATGGGATTCTTAAACAGCTGTTTGCAGACAGATCACTGACAGTCAAATCATTTCAGATTTGAATAGAACAGGACATATTACAGGTATGACTGTTATAGTGAATTTCACTTGACTGGACTTATTTAATTGGTATTTATTTTAATAGTGTTGACTCCAGTAGGAATTAACCACCATTGATATTTTGTTGTATATTTTATTATTTATTGATAACAATTTTTTGCTAATATGAAAATTCAAAATTTGTATGCTCTAACTGCAGTGTTTAGTAGTATAATGAACAGTATATCAAGCTTTCATTTATCTGTTTACAAATTGGATCTTGGTTTTATTACATTAAGCAATTAAGAGCCTATTTTGCCTTTTTTTTTGGTATGAAATAAGTCAGATCTGCACCTGAGTCTGGATTATAAGCAGGTATGTGGATTGTCTGGGCATGCTAAATGAGGGAGTTTTGTAGTCAACTTTGATTTAACCCTTTATATCTTTTTATTTGCTTCATATAGAGATGTTTGGTAAGTATAAATACCACTCCTACAATAAAGACACACTTGATGATGAGCCCATTACCTGCTTCAACAAAATTATGGCAAAATTTCCATTCTCATTAAAGAAATCCTTTCCAGTAATAAACCCACTTCTTACTTTTCTAGCAGTTTACAAGGCAGGCTGCCCATGGGCTTATAGAAATACTGTAACCACTTATTACTTTTCTAGCAGTTTACAAGGCAGGCTGCCCATGGGCTTATACAAATACTGTAACCACTTATTACTTTTCTAGCAGTTTACAAGGCAGGCTGCCCATGGGCTTATACAAATACTGTAACCACTTATTACTTTTCTAGCAGTTTACAAGGCAGGCTGCCCATGGGCTTATACAAATACTGTAACCACTTATTACTTTTCTAGCAGTTTACAAGGGAGGCTGCCCATGGGCTTATACAAATACTGTAGCCACTTATTACTTTTCTAGCAGTTTACAAGAGAGGCTGCCCATGGGCTTATAAAAATACTGTAACCACTTCTCGTTTTAAGCAACATATAGTAATACTTGGGGCTGGAATAAAATGTCTGAACTAGCTTGCATGTGCAGAATACATACTGGTACAAATAATTTCAGAGAGATCTAAATTATAGATAATAGAACTGTGCTTGTAAGGATAGCATTGGGTGTGGGTAGCATGTGTATTATCTTAGTTGTCACTTTTCCCAGGGTTTGGAGTCCTGGAGCCAACAGAAGACAAAGATTGATATAGGTTGTTACTTAGCCAGTGTTGGCATTTCTCTGGTTTCCACTACCTTAGGCATTATCATCAGTCATGCTATCTATTTCTCTGGTTTCCACTACCATAGGCATTATCATCATTCATGCTGTCAATATCTCTGGTTTCCACTACCTTAGGCATTGTCATCATTCATGCTATCTTTTTCTCTGGTTTCCACTACCTTAGGCATTATCATTCATGCTGTCTATTTTTCTGGTTTCCACTTCCTTAGGCATTATCATCATTCATGCCATTTCTCTGGTTTGTACTGCCTTTGGCATTACCATCATTCATGCTATCTATTTCTCTGGTTTCCACTACCTTAGGCATTATCATCATTCATGCTATCTATTTCTCTGGTTTCCACTACCTTAGGCATTATCATCATTGATGCTATTGAAAGTACTTTGCATAATTGGATTCTAACTTGTACTTCAGATTGAAAAAAAAACTTTTAACTGACTAACATACATGCATGCTTGCAACTCGAGTCCAGATACAAACAATATAGACCATGATTTGCTGTTGCATAATGCACCAGCACATGAGGGTCTGTGGATTTTGTTCTGCTGGTTAGTCCTAGCAAACTCCATAGATCCAGATCTGTTGGCACATTATACTATTGCAGATCTGGGTCTATGCAGTTTGCTGTTGTAGCCAACTTATAAGCAAATATTTGCAGCATATATGTTGTGTACAACACCTGTCAGTATCATAAACCTGTAAAGTTTATAGAAATAGATTATTACAGTATTTCTCCTCTGATAAATCATAAGGGTCAGTCAGATAAACTTGCCATAAAGTAGACTGTGGTATTCTTTGAAAATATTTACCAGACTTTTGTTGAAATGAAGTGTGGGCATATCATCAAGCTTAGGCTCATCACAGGATAAATTTAGTAACATGTTTACAACTGTATAAGAGGCACCCTGGGAGGGGCCAAACCTGGAAATAATCATTATGTCCATCTGTTCATCCATTGTGGGGGGTTGGGTTTAATGTGGTCCAGGCCACTTACCTTTATAGATGACTCCCTAATCAGTCACTTGTCTCTGAGCAAGTTTGAGTCTTGGCTTGACCAATATGGGTATGTGACTAAGCTTGGCAGTAGCTTCCCATGTATTGGTAGTTCTTTTCCAGATTCTTCCTCCATCAAATATTCAAGCTGCCATGTATAGACTAGCATATGCTGAAAAATGGTGTTAAACCCCACAACACCAAGAAAATCATCCATCTGGCTGTATGTCCATCCATCTACAAAATGATTTCTGCAAGATGACTTTACTGGAAATTTTTGGATTGGACCAGATTTGATATCATATGCAGCTTTGTACTCATGAGACCTCATAATAGATTTATTTCCAGCCCTCTCATCATTTGGAGGAGTTATGGTCCCTGATTGCTTATCTGCCTAACTTTACTTTCCACAATTTAGCTTCTTTTTCTAAAGTTACACATCAATCAAATATGGCTTGCAGCTTTATATTAATGAGACCTTAAATGTATCAGATTTTCAGCTTTCCATGTTATTTGCAGGAGTTATGTCCCCTGATTGTTCATCCTCTTTTTCTTTGGCTTATGCAGCATAACATTAGCAACATTTTGTTTGATTTCAACTAAATCTGGTGTGTAGCTTTGAGGAGCTCTCGAGTCATCTGGTATGCAGTTTTGAGGAGCCCTCAAGTCATGTGGTATGCAGCTTTGAGGAGACCTTGAGTTATCTGGTATGCAGCTTTGAGGAGCCCTTGAGTCATCTGGTATGCAGCTTTGAGGAGCCCTTGAGTTATCAGGTATGCAGCTTTGAGGAGCCCTTGGGTCATCTGGTATGCAGCTTTGAGGAGACCTTGAGTCGGCTGGCATGAGGCTTTGAGGAGACCTTGAGTCAGTTGGTATGTAGCTTTGAAGAGACCTTGAGTCAACTGGTATGCAGCTTTGAGGAGACCTTGAGTCAGCTGGTATGCAGCTTTGAGGAGCCCTTGAGTCAGCTGGTATGCAGCTTTGAGGAGCCCTTGAGTCAGCTGGCATGTAGCTTTGATGAGCCCTTGAGTCAACTTGTATGCATTTTTGAGGAGACCTTGAGTCAGCTGGTATGCAGCTTTGAGGAGACCTTGAGTCAGCTGTTATGCAGCTTTGAGGAGCCATTGAATCAGCTGGTATGCAGCTTTGAGGAGCCACTGAGTCAGCTGGCATGTAGCTTTGTGGAGCCCTTGAGTCAGCAGGCATGTAGCGTTGATGAGACCTTGAGTCAGCTGACATCTAGCTTTGATGAGCCCTTGAGTCATCTGGCATGTAGCTTTGATGAGACTTTAATTGAACTGGCATGTAGCTTTGATGAGCCCTGGAGTCAACTGGCATTTAGCTTTGATGAGACCTTAATTGAGCTGGCATGTAGCTTTGATAAGACCTTAATTGAGCTGGCATTTAGCTTTGATGAGCCTTTGAGTCAGCTGGCATGTAACTTTGATGAGCCTTTGAATCAGCTAGCATGTAGCTTTGATGAGCCTTGAGTCAGCTAGCACATAGATTTGATGAGCCTTTGAGTCAGTGGCATGTAGCTTTGATGAGCCCTTGAGTCAGCAAGCATGTAGCTTTGAGGAGCCTTTGCGTCAGCTGGCATGTAGCTTTGATGAGCCCTTGAGTCAGCTGGCATATAGCTTTGATTAGCCTTTGAGTCAGCTTTCATGTAGCTTTGATGAGACCTTGAGTCAGCTGGCATGTAGCTTTGATGAGACCTTGAGTAGCTAGCATGTAGCTCTGATGAGACATTGAGTCATCTTGCATTTAGCTTTGATGAGACCTTAATTGAGAGTTGGATTTACATCATGCCTTGACATCCTTTACATGAGTTATGTCTGCTGGTTTGCGTGTTTATTTGTGTAAGGCATTGTTCATGCTATTGTAGTAAGTGAAGCCGTTGAAAATGCACACATGACTAATAACTTGAGTTTTGTACAGAATATAAAATGATCCAGCTTGAAAAATATGGCAGTCTTATAAAGTTGGAGATCTTACAGAGGTATCTTAGAGCAAGTTTGATTGTACAGTTTAAATCATGCTCTTTTGGAAATGCATTTATATAGTATATTAACACTATTTACACTGACTGCATATGTTATACATATATGTATATAGGTGTGTGTATATGTATATATGTGTTTTTATGTATATATATATATATATATATATATATATATATATATATATATATATATATATATAAGTTATATGTTTGTTCTTTCTTTAACTTTATCCTGTGGTGTGATTATTTTCTCATTTTGATCCATTTGAAATCTTTTCTCTCAATCATGAATCTCATGATTTGTCAGGGCTGGATATTAAGCACATCAAGATGGCCAGTCCAAGGGATTGTATGTCAAGTCCATGCTCAGTGCCCCAGGTGGTCCAGACTTCCGAAGCACTCATCTTTACAGTTCTCTGACACCTCACCTTTATCCACTTAGGTTAATGTCTTGGCTCAGCCAATGTGGATATGTGAGAAAGCTCATCCAGTAGCTTCGCCTGGGTCAGAATTCTTTCTGGGATTGTCCCGGGTTCTTCCTGCACCAAATAAACTGGCTGCCATGTATAGCTTGTCTTGCGCTGAAAAATGACGTGAAAGCCACAAAGAAGCCCAATCTAAGGAGGTATAAAAATGTCAGCAATTGAAGCTTGTATCAAAACCTAGTGCAAATATTGTGTCTTTGACCATGACCCCAGGACCTAAGGATGAATGAGCACTTCAGAGCAAATCATCTTTAGCTTTCTTTTATAATGAGTCATCTCAAAGACAAACAGTCTCCATCAAGTGGGTTCAGGAAATACTATATATGTATGCATATGTGTGTATATAAAGTATATATCCTAGCTTCCTATATGTCAAATCCAACAGCAAACAAGATAGACCCAGATCTTTTATTGCACAATATGCTGGCAGATCAAGGTCTGCATCTTTTGTTCTACTGAATACTCCAAATAAACTGCATGGACCTAGACCTACCAGCACATTGTGCACTGACAGATCTGGGTCTGTGCAGTTTGCAGTTGGACTTGACTTATAAGCAGGTATATAATGTACATTAAGCAATAGTCAATGCAGAGCTTTCACTCAAAACATTATTGCCAGTTTTCTGTGTTTGTGATTTTGGTCCAAGGTCTAAACAGTGAGGGAGTGTGACCTTTTCAGTCAGCCATAATTCAAAATAATCTTTATGAAACTAATAGTTTTTATTTTTATTTTCCCCAGGGACAATTACCCAATGTTAATGGTAGCCAACAAGATTGATCTTGTCCAGCAAAGGAAGGTAACTGAGGATCAGGGGAAAGAACTTGCGAGGAGTCTGAGGGTAAGTCAGACTCTAAACTGATTTAAATTTTATATGAGGTGCAGGATCTATTTACATGCCACTTTAGGGGATGAACAAGTTTAACTGCTATGAGAAGTCTGTTTAATAGAGGAAGAATTTATAATTGCTGGCTTGTGTTGGGCATATTATGTTGTGGTGTTGTCAATCTGTCTGCTTTTCCATCCATTTGCAGTTGCTTCTCTGGTCCATATCATTGTAATTGTTGGAAGGATTTCATGCAAATAGCCAAAGTCTACATCATGACTAGATGTTGTGTCAGGTCCCCTGTCTCAAGGTCAATCGAAAATGTGATTCTTTGACTGGTATTCATGTTTGTAGTATAACTTCTAAACCGCTGAATACATTTTAATGAATCTTTTTTCAAGTATATGTTTTGGCTAGGTAGTGAATTGCATTCTTTAGCCCCGTCCCCCTTCTTCAAAGTCAGGGTCAGGGTAATACAAAATGTAATTCTGTGATTTACATCCTTTTATAGAATATAACCACTGATGATATTTTAATGACATTTGAGTCAGTTGTGTATGGTATAGCAGGTGTGTCATATACCATAGTCATGTAATGTATAGAAAGTATGTTGCATTCTATAGCTATGCCCTTGGCCTCAAGTTGAAGGTCACAACAAGGGAAGATTTAACTCTTTGCCTGGAGTATAACTTTTGAACCACGGAAGATGTTGAAAAATTAAACAGTATAAATCGTGATCAGTACATGTGACAGCCCAAGACAAAGATAAATATGTTGATGATATCAGTCAATTTGCAGCTATAACTCTACAACCATTGAGACTTTTTTTTAAACTTTGGCCTGTTCATTATGTTCATTTGACATTTCTTGTGTCCTAAGTCATATGCCTTGACCTCAAGATCAAGGTGAGATAATGCAACTCAGTTTCCTGTTTCCTTATCCAAGTTGTCACTTTTAAAGCCCATCGTATATTTTAATTAAACTTGACTGAGGTCTGTACCTAATTATAGGGTATTTAAGGTCCTTAGTACAAAAAAGGTCTTAAAACTAAACATAATATGAGGCTTTACATTTAAAAGATATAGGTCAAGTTTGATTGTCACTCTTTTTGAACAAATGTTTCAGCTATGGCCCTCTTTGACTTTGAACTTTACCCTTCACCCACATTATATTGGCATTGGCATATGTGTCACACTAGGCACATATCAGGGCTTTTTTTCTCCCTTTTCCAAAAATAATGGACCCAGTTTCCATTCTTTATCATACTTTTAACAAATATCACTGTAAATGTGATACTTAATGGAATTTAAGTAAAACAAAATGTCACTTGGGAAAAACTCTCACAAGCTGCATACAAGAGGTACACTATAGCTGTTCACTCAAATAGCATATCATACAAGCAAGGTACTGTTGAGTCTAAGGGCTTTTGTAGATAGAATTGGCTATTTCCACTGATGTCAGGATGAAACAGCTATACTAGTACAAATCACGATTTTTCTTGTCTATATAGTTGGTTGTATAAACAAATAATAAGTTTCTGGTTTTAGGCACAATGTCTAATTCATGCTTATATAGCTATTCAAGTACATATGTAGAACAAACCTACAGGTTTTTGCTCCACAGTTATGACTGCATTGGAGACCAATGAAGGCAGTGTTTTGGGTAATAAAGCCAGTATCTAAGTGTTGACTGTAAACAAGTGAGGCTTTTTGGGGTTAAGATGCTATTTTAACATCTGTACCTGTTAGTATATTGTATACACTTATAACTGAAGGTGGAAAGAGGTGAACTTGCTTCCCCTTGCACGTTTGATATGTAAAATAACTGTGAAAATAGATGAACAGAAAATTTGATTCCACTGTATAAAATCGATCTTATTCTACTCCTTTTCATATGTAATGTGTGTAAGGAATAATGAAAATTAGTTAAGTTTGGTTGTGATTATTAGCTTCCCTTACCATAAGGCCATGTGAGCTTATGGTATGGACCTGCATCCATTGTGCATTATCTGTCATGCTTCGTCCATCAACATTTGCTATTTTAAACTTCTTGTAGAAAGAACTGTAGAAATTTCAACCCAGCTTGGCAGTGAGCATCCAGGCAGGAAGTGCCTATAGGTTGATACAAACGATGCCCATCCATCGAATATGGCTATGATTAAAAACAAATTGGATATTCTATACAACTTGCTCAACATGATTTATACAGATGATGCTAATTTGCTTTTGGACATTGATGATGCTTCCACTAAAACCTAATTAAAAGATACTAGAAGACCAATTACACTTTACAAGACTTATTTAATTATTATTTTTTCTTAAAGTGTTGCCACCAGTAGGCATTCAAAACATGTTCATTAATTTAAATGTCATGATACCCATATATCTTCATACTGTATTGAGGATTTTTTAAAAGAAAATTTAACATACTATGCAATATTTTGTATTAAAAACTTAAAATTCCATTATTTTGATAACCAGTAAATATCATTTTCAGAATGAGCAGTGCTGTCAGGCTTGCATTTGCCAATATTAATCATGACTTTATTTACATTCAGCAAATAGGGGCCTTTTTGTGGGATCTTCTGTAGGGGCCTTTTTGGGGTATCTTCTGTAAGATAAATGTTAGTCGCTCCTGCCCCTGCATTGCAAGCTGATTCATGAGTTGGCCAGTTAAACTCATATGACGGATTGGTATATGCTTTGCAGAGGTTTCAGGGGAAAATGTATTGACTGTCAATAATAATTATAGAATAATATATTATTATGGATCATAGGCACCTAATTATGAGCCACAGAACCAGCCTGTGTGTGGTGGTACTGTATATTAAATATCATATTTAAAAGTTGTTGTTGTTGTAGGGTTTAACACCATTTTTCAGCACAAGATAGGTTACACATGGCGGCCAGTATAATTGGTGGAGGGATAACCCTGGGATGAACCACCGATCCATGAAAGCTACTGGCAAGCTTTCTCATGTACCAACATTAGCCGAGCCTAAGACTTGAACCCATGGAGACCATGGTGAGATGGCAGTGATCCTGAATGGTGAGCGCTTTAGACCACTTGGTGCCCCCCATATTTAAAAGAATGAAGATATTAGACTGGCTGGAAATAATTACTGGAAAGCAAAATTGACATTGATTTTGTTGCAGGTGAAGCCTATGTTTGGGTAAATTTTATGCAGGAGATGATATGAACCCAGACCTGCCCTTATGCCAATTTACTTGGGTTGATCCCAAATTTTTTTAAAATCCAGAAATCCTGATTTCATGCCTGTTTTGCCTAAAAATCCAAATTTAAAAACAAGGCAAAACAATATTTAAGATACATTTTGATTCATGATGGCTGTGCAAAGAGAGCAAAAGGGATGCACAAATTCTGTGAAGAATACACTATAATCATACTGTGAAAATCTATAAATTTTCCATTTATGTCTTTTATGCTGATATTTATAGTGTTAATTGAATTAACACAAAATATCAGTATCAGTAGCATTCATCTTTAAGTTAAGTAAATATTATAAGATAGTGGAGATGTAAATTCCTTTATAAATATATGGTTGCAAACATGGATCCTTATTTTTTTTCTCCAAGTCCTTATTTTTTACTTTGGTATCCAGTCCTACTGGATGTAAATGGGAATATCTTGCAGAGTGGGAATGTTTTAGCGGATACCTGCAAGGCAGACCTGCCAAACCATGTGATTTTACCATAAGTCTTACAGAAATGACCATTAAAATATTGACTCTGGGAATATTTCAAAAATAATGGAAATATGTTTGTTTCATTAAAATTCTGATACTGGCTATTCCATGTTTGATTCAGTCTGGGTTTTATGCTTACATAATTATTTTAAATGGCATCTGACATGTGATACATTTTCAAAACAAAAGGGACAAAAAGCCATTTAAAAACTTTAAATAGTCAACAGAGTTGAATAAAAAGGGATGTTCAGAATTCTTGGGGGAAATGACCTGGAGGGCAATGGTTATGTTTATCGGACATCATGTGTCGAATTGAGTATGTCTCATGGTGGGAGAAATGATTGCCATTGTCACTTGAAATTGGGGTGGGGGGAGCCAAGGATTACATCAAGATGATCATTGTGCTCCATAGGATTTGGAACTGAAGTTTGTGAAACAATGCTAGAGGTAATTAAGGCCTAAGTGTACCTTACACAATGCTAGAGGTAATTAAGGCCTAAGAGTACCTTACACAATGCTAGAGGTAATTAAGGCCTAAGTGTACCTTACACAATGCTAGAGGTAATTAAGGCCTAAGTGTACCTTACACAATGCTAGAGGTAATTAAGGCCTAAGAGTACCTTACACAATGCTAGAGGTAATTAAGGCCTAAGAGTACCTTACACAATGCTAGAGGTAATTAAGGCCTAAGAGTACCTTACACAATGCTAGAGGTAATTAAGGCCTAAGTGTACCTTACACAATGCTAGAGGTAATTAAGGCCTAAGTGTACCTTACACAATGCTAGAGGTAATTAAGGCCTAAGTGTACCTTACACAATGCTAGAGGTAATTAAGGCCTAAGTGTACCTTACACAATGCTAGAGGTAATTAAGGCCTAAGTGTACCTTACACAATGCTAGAGGTAATTAAGGCCTAAGTGTACCTTACAAAATTTGTGGTTAAGCATAATGTTTACTGTCACTTCATCACAACAACAAACATCTCTGATTACATTTCTGAACTTTTTAAATGATTGTTTTTAAACTTGGCAATATCAATGATATTTTATTACACCTTGATGAAAATTCATCTGACTTGTGGAAAAATATTGACTGAGAAAGTCCTTTTTAAGGTTGGCAGATTTGGCAAGTTAATATTTCTCAACATTGCCTGGCACAGCATGCTGTATCATTTTCAGCATTTTTTAAGTTTCCTTTTAGATAGATCATGCACAGGATGTAAGCATGCTTTGTCAGTCTCATGGTGAAAGTATGGTGATGTTACCAGATATTGATATTACATCCCATGGAAACTGAATTTAGTTGTCTCCGCTTATATTGATCTCAACAGCATTAGAATGAATTCTTAATAAAGCATCCTACTGACTCAGATTTCTTGGCAAACTGCTCTTCCATTTACCTATTAGGTCGATATCAGCCAGGTGAGCAAGTTGCAGACCTACTTTGACTCATTTTACAAATTGGTAAAAAAATCCAGGTGCAAAATGCATAATGGCATTCATACATTTTTCAGAAAGAACCAGTAAGTATCCAGCTTTTCTTAAAGAATTAGCAGAACTGATTGTATGTGGTACAAGTTTTAGTATTTATAAAATAATATGGGCTGTGATAACTTTTCCCTACATATGTAACTTTGGTATTGCTTAAGGCAGATATTACAGAATGCAAAACTAATTTCCAATACATCAGTCTCCAGATTTCCTAAGATGTAATAGTTATGTCCCTTTGCACCATGACAGAGGATGTAGGGGAAAATATATTTTTTAATTTAAGAAACAATTTCAGCGAAAAGAATCAAGAATAAGCAGAATTTTATTGAAGATTTACTATAAACAGGAACTAAATTCTAACATATTTTGTGCAAGACCATTAACAGAAAAGATGGCATGATGTTATACTACATATCCAGGTACATGTACTGCTCACAGGTACAAGGTAAAAGTGACCATACGGTGCTAGTTTAACATTACTTAACATAAAGCTGCTGAAACATGTTTATTGTGAAAAAATAATGGAAGAAAAATTACTTTCTTTACAAAGTGTTAGTAGAATTGAGTAATTTACATGTACTGAAACAGTAGGTAAAGTTTCGAAATGCAGAAAAATGGAAGGACATTCACACCTGCAATGGGTCTAGAATTCTAATTTTGTGAATGATTTGTTAGTCTGAAGATAATCATTTCTTATATTAAGTTATTGATTTAATTTGATGGTAATGCCATAATATATCTGTCCAGTGTCTTCAGGATGCATAAAACCTTACTCTGTTAACCATGATGTCGGCCACCATGCACAGAAGTAATTAAACATGCTTACCTTGGTGAAATTATTTTGAAAATGAGCTAGGTTTTATTTTCAAAACAAATTTCATTTTGATTATATATGATTCTAAGAAAGGTATAATTTTGGTTTTTTATTATTTTTCAATTTTTTTTAATCTATTCAACCATTTGGATCAGGATTTTAATTCCATCTACTCTCACACATTTCACTTTCACACTTCACTTGTAGTCCTAGTTTTTGTTGTTGTTTGTTTTATAAGCAGAGTGAAGTTAAGCAGTATTTGCAAATAATTCAAACCAGTCCTTTCTTCTTAAAACAGGATACAACTTTTGATTTAATTATTTATGAAACTAATCCTCAGTTAATGACATCAGCATGTCTGTGATCCACGCAGTGATCCCCAAATTGAGAATGTGATGCCATTTACATAATTTCTAATACTGCCTATTTTTTAAATGTTAGGTATGTGCTTTACCTAATAATCTCTGACCTATTGCAAGAGACATGACTGTTACATCACTTGAGATAATGTGTTGATCAGGGCATAGATTTCGTTTTTGACAGATCCAATGACATATATACATGTACATAGAATGTATAATGTAACAAATGCATATACAAAGATTATATAATGTAATAAATGCAACATATACATAGATTGTATAATATAATAAATATAACACACGTACATAGATTGTATAAAATAATAAATGTATGTACATAGATGCTATAATGTAATAAATGTAACACATGTACATATGGTATAATGTAATAAATGTTTATCACTATGTATGTAGACAGTTTAGACTAATATACTTTATGACTTTCAGATCATGAGATAAGCCATGTATCTTCTTGCATATACAGAGATGGTATAATGTAATAAATGTAACACATGTACATATGATATAATGTAATAAATGTTGATCGCTATATATGTAGACAGTTTAGACTAATATACTTTATGACTTTCAGATCATGAGATAAGCCATGTATCTTCTTGCATATACATAGATGGTATAATGTAATTATAACACATGTACATATGGTATAATGTAATAAATGTTGATCACTATATATGTAGACAGTTTAGACTAATATACTTTATGACTTTCAGATCATGAGATAAGCCATGTATCTTCTTGCATATACATAGATGGTATAATGTAATTATAACACATGTACATATTGTGTATTGTAATGTTTATCACTATATATGTAAAAGACTGTTTTGACTAATGTACTTTTGACTTTCAGACCTCAAGGTAAGCCATGTATCTTCTTGCATATTTTATGCACAAACAAATTGATTATTTATAAATGCCTTCAGATTATTAAAAATCATACAGTTTGATACAGGACACAATGTTGTGATGGCACATTCAATCAGTATGAATTATGCTATCAGGACAATATGTTGTGATGGCACATTCAATCTATGTAAATTATGCTATCAGGACAATATGTTGTGATGGCACATTCAGTCTATGTAAATTATGCTATCAGGACAATATGTTGTGATGGCACATTCAATCTGTGTAAATTATGCTATCAGGACAATATGTTGTGATGGCACATTCAATCTATGTAAATTATGCTATCAGGACAATATGTTGTGATGGCACATTCAATCAATGTAAATTATGCTATCAGGACAATATGTTGTGTTGGCACATTCAATCTATGTAAATTATGCTATCAGGACAATATGTTGTGATGGCACATTCAATCTATGTAAATTATGCTATCAGGACAGTATGTTGTGATGGCACATTCAATCAATATAAATTATGCTATCAGGACAAAATGTTGTGATGGCACATTCAGTCAGTATAAATTATGCTAACAGGACAATATGTTGTGATGGCACATTCAATCTATGTAAATTATGCTATCAGGACAATATGTTGTGATGGCACATTCAATCTATTTAAATTATGCTATCAGGACAATATGTTGTGATGGCACATTCAGTCAATATAAATTATGCCAGAGGTGGGCAAACTTTCCAGTGCAAGTGCCGCATACACAAATTTACACCTTGTCGCAGACCGCATAGTTCATTAAGTAAAATAATTAATATTCGAAGTAGCAAAAACAAAAGGTTTTTCTAAATAACATCATAATTAATTTTCAGTTGTTAATATGTTGTTAATATTTGAAAACTTAAGCTGAAACTTCAAAAGAAGCACATTTATTTGATAAACAGAGTAACATAAACAGAGTCAGTGCAAATGATGACTTGTTCCTAGGTCACATGAAAACCCTTGGTGGGTCACATGAAAGCCCTTGGCGGGCCGCGGGCTGTAGTTTCCCACCCCTGAATTATGCTAACAGGACCAAATGTTGTGATGGCACATTCAGTCAATATAAATTATGCTATCAGGACCAAATGTTGTGATGGCACATTCAATCAGTATAAATTATGCTAACAGGACCAAATGTTGTGATGGCACATTCAGTCAGTATAAATTATGCTATCAGGACCAAATGTTGTGATGGCACATTCAATCAGTATAAATTATGCTAACAGCACCAAATGTTGTGATGGCACATTCAGTCAATATAAATTATGCTATCAGGTCCAAATGTTGTGATGGCACATTCAATCAGTATAAATTATGCTAACAGGACAAAATGTTGTGATGGCACATTCAGTCAATATAAATTATGCTATCAGGACAAAATGTTGTGATGGCACATTCAATCAGTATAAATTATGCTAACAGGACAAAATGTTATGATGGCACATTCATTCAATCAGTATAAATTATGCTAACAGGACAAAATTTTGTGATGGCACATTCAGTCAATATAAATTATGCTAACAGGACAAAATGTTGTGATGGCACATTCAATCAGTATAAATTATGCTAACAGGACAAAATGTTGTGATGGCACATTCAGTCTATGTAAATTATGCTATCAGGACAAAATGTTGTGATGGCACATTCAGTCTATGTAAATTATGCTATCAGGACAAAATGTTGTGATGGTACAGTCGATTGATATAAATTATGCTATCAGGACAAAATGCTGTTATGGCACATTCAATCTATGTAAATTATGCTGTCATTACAATAAGTTTCACATGTTCTGTGTTGTTTTGAAATGAGAGTACATGTACTTACAAGATACTTGCTGTGAGAGTACTCACTCAGTCTAGAGCCATAGCATTTAATGTACTTGAATTTAGTCACAATCACTAACCCATTTGATACATTCAAAAAGGCATAAGTAGTTTCATGAAGATTAAGACTGGAATTGCAAGTTTGTGTGTTTTGCAATTCTTGCAAAATATCCCATCAAATTAAAAAAACAAATAAGAAACATTGCAGTTAGTTTCAAACCAGGACTAAAGACCCAATTTCTTAAATTCTTAATTATAGTTCTAACTTATAACCTATGAGAGTGTGTGATATTTCTAAATATTCCATTTCATTTCCAGGTACCGTACATAGAAGCAAGTGCCAAAGATCCACCAGTCAATGTAGATTTAGCATTCCATGCGCTTGTTAGAGTAATTAGGTAAATTAGTTGACACATTGATTTAGATATCATTATTGCTGCAGTAGGAAATATTCTTAAAGGCAGCACATGTGTTCTTTGAACAGCATAATTGACAGAAGCTCATGTACATATCCCAATGTTTTAGCTTGTGGATACTGTTATACCATCCAATTTTCCATCTGTGTATCTATCCATCAGTTACTAAACTGACAGAGTGCTCAATAATTAATAGTTCAATTACAAGGGTACCTTTGGTTTTAGATTGGCTCCTCTCTTGTTCCAAGCAAGTTGCCCATCAGACTTGTAAAATAAAAAGGCAATAAATCTACCTTATTGATTTATTTTGCATGACAAAACTTTGAGTGACAAAACACAGTTGATTGATCTTAAACTGTCGGGAAAGACAACAGTAACCTATTATATTTAGCACCAGTTGAGATGTCCTTCACCAATAGGAATATTATATGCGCACTTGTATACAAAGCCTTAGCTTTATGTACAGAATAAAGGAGAAGAATACTATTTCTGTTTCCACATTTCATTGATTACCTGTGATTAACATTCCGTTGTCCTTTATGAATAATAATGATCCGCTATGGCAATTCAGATCCTGCTCACATTCATTGCCACTGGGTCAGAACATATATACTGGTTTCTGTTTGTTGTTTTGACAGTTAAGCTAATGCAGGGAAAATATTAGGAATGGATGATTTTGGTGCAACTGGAATAGGAGTCAGTAATTTGTTTTGAAGGTTTTTGCCCTATGCCTGTGTCTGAAAGAATGTTTCTATAGAGCACTGATTACTGGTTAGATATTAACCAAACTTGGGACATAGGTTACTCATGTGGTAACCATTTTCACAAGTGTTATAATTTTGGGAACACATAAGAGGGTGGTGTGTGTGTGTGAAAATTCAATCATACAAAAGGTTGCAATTGCTGTGGATCAAAGTGTCAGGGGTGGGTGAGTAGAGCAGTATCATAAAAAAAAAACATGGAGGTTTTGCCATGGAAATAGCTCTTGAATTTATTTTCTAGATGGCATGAGTGTACTGTGGGATTATTGACTTGATTCTGTTTCAAATTCAAATTTTTGTGCATGAAGAAAATTTTTGAGACTGGGTAACAAGTTCATATTATCTGAATAATACCACTGGCATATGGCCAGAGCCAAGATGGTAGCACATATTCATTATCTGTATGTGTGTGTATATATTACATGCAATTCTGCTGGCGGATGTAGTTTTTGATAAGTCAGGGTGAATGCGAGTGTGGGTGGGTGCTAACAACTTTTGTTGATACATGAGAATCATAATTTCCATTGTCCTATACAAATATTCATGTAATGGATTTTAGTATTTATGGATACAGTAGAACATGTCTTGAAAGACTAACCCTTCTTCCAAAATATTATCCTTTCAAGACAGGTGGTCTTCCATTACATGTAGTAGCACTTTAAAATAAGTCAGTTTGTGCTTTGAGAACCTGGTCTCTTAAGACAGTTGGTTTCTGATTGCAGTGGTCTTTTTGACAGGTTTTGCTGTATCAGATCTGAACAAGTCCTTTGAAGCCAATAAATATATGAGAAACCTTTTGTATCAGTTAAGCCAATGTGCAGTGCTCACAACTTAATGTTTCAGTAAGTTGGAGTTGCCCCCCCTTTTACATCAGAACTTGTATCCAGTGTAAGCAATGAACTAAAGCTTCACAGCAGAAATTACACTCGTAAAACACCGGAGCTAAGCTGATCAGTGTTTTTGCATTTTTTGTTGACAGCATGTGTAGAGACTAAAATAATATATTGTTTGTACTAATAAAGCAGTAAGCACATGGCAGTCAGACAGTCCCAGAATGTTATGTCCATATCAAAGGAAATGATAAAGAATAAACCACAGAGAAAGGATACAAATGTTTACATTTTATTAGAGCTTGTAAGTTATTTTCAGATGCATCAGTGCAAATTTTTAAGAACAATCCACTGATTTGCCAGTTTACCTTTCAAGTATTGTAGTTGACAAAGATAGTTAATCTGTTCATAGCTTGTGTCATCATGTGAATGGAACATTAGTTCTCATCAATGGTCAAAATAAACCAAGTATAGATGTTCAGTAAGCATATATGTTATCACTGTAACACTGTAGCAGTTGATTGATTCTTTCATGTTTGAAAAGTAGATGGTATCTATTGCATTTACAATAATTACATTGAAACTGAATTTAAAAATAAATTTGAAGTGAAAATTTCACTTGAAAAGTCTTTTTTAACTGGTATTTATTTCTTATAATAGTGGCATTTACAAGTATTGTCATTTGATATAGTGTGGGATGCAATACACTGATTGGCATTATAATGATAAATGAGAAAACTGAATGGCATTATAGTGTAGGATAGCATTATGCAAAATGTCATTTTAATGAGACATGGCAGTACTTGGAATGATATCATAGTGAGGGATGCATTACACTGATTGGCATTAGTGATGGTCATGTAAACTGAAAGGCATTATAGTGTATGACAGCAATACTCAAAATGGCATTATAATGAGGGACAGGTGGCTTGAAGTGCATGAGACCTTGAGTGATTCTGATTTCTAGCATTAGACATTCTGATTAAAACTACGATCTTCGACACAAAGGAGATCTGATGGACATTAATACGAAGTTATCTTTTAAATTCACTAATCATGTTGCAGCTTTCACATTTATGAAAGTTAAAAACTTCATTCAGAACATAAACCCCCTTACATCAGACTCGGTTATAATAGTTTACCAAAAAGAAATGAACCATGAAATCCCAGGATCATCAAAACATGATCCTTCATTAGAACCTGTCAGTTCTACTTATTACTTATTATAATTAGATCAGAAGTTTAATCAGATTGACCTTTCTCAGAGTTATGGCCCCTGATTGTCCATCCTCTTACCTTGGTGTCTACAGTATAACATGACTAAGCTTCACTGCATTTCAACCAAATTGCTTGGAACAAAACACATAGTTTTGTCTATACATCAGTATGTAATTTGATACTTCTGGCTTTTAGGCATTTCTTTTCCTCATTGCTTATGGAGTTTTTATTTCTTTTTTTTTACCAAAGTTAGTTTGTATTACTAATAGTAGTAATTGTATATAGAAAAAATGTTTTATGCCCCACTAGTGAGACTTGTGTTACAAAGATTCCTGCACCCCTGGATTCATAGATAAGAAGGTTAATGGATAAAAGAAAAATTGACTTAGATATGGTTAGCTAATGGTCACTTTTAATTATAATCTTCCTGGTCAGTTTATTTATATAGTATGGAAGTGTCTACTTTTAGTTTTGTTCTCGCTTCAGGCAACAGCCAAAGGAGCTAAGGCAGCCCCCTAAACCACGAAGAGGGAAAAGAAGAAGATGTGTTATACTTTGATAATCATTCCTAAAAGGTAATGAATAATATGGAATGAGTAATACATTACCGTTATTATTGCATTGCAATCCCTTTTCCAGGTAATGAATAATATGGAATGAGTAATACATTACCATTATTATTGCATTGCAATCCCTTTTCCAGGTAATGAATAATATGGAATGAGACTTCAGTAATACATTACCGTCATTATTGCATTGCTATCCCTTTTCCAGGTGCTAATTCCCAGTCATAATATTTCCTAGTATAAATGGCAAGAAAGTGTAATCTGAGCATTAAAAGAGCAATCTGTATTTTACATGCCATAAGTACAGAAAAGTTTGAAAAATGTACATTTATTTTTGCTACTTACCTCGATCTGCAGTTAAAATTCTTGTCACAAATTGGCTATATCCATGTTGAGTAGTAGTTAGGATAAGAGTAAAAACACAAATCAAATTTGTAAATTATTTATGCATGACACTAACTTTCACAAGTCTTCATGTCTACAGTAGCTTTCACAAAAGGTTGCAAAGTCCACAAATGGTGAATGCTGTAAAGTGCTAATGATTTGTCCTTTTCTGCATGCAACATGTTTTTAAGTTTAACAAAATCCATCTCCTGTAATGTTTTTCAATCGTGTAACATCCAAAAGACACATCAGTAAAGCCCGTTTTTCGTAATATCTGGTGCAAAATTTTTATAATTTAGACTGGTCTGCTATGTATGTTTATATAAAAAAGAATGAATTTGTGGCACATGGTTTCACATTCAAGAAAGCCCTCTGTTTTCTTGGAACTGATTAATGTACAGTTACTATAAATAGAAAATAAGAAAATTAGAAGAAGGTCTAATGATGAATAAATGCACAACAGCCAATTGCCCCACAATATGAACCTCAAACTGTAATCGCTATTCTGTCGTGTTCTCTCCTGATGTCTTGGATCTGAAATTGGAAACATTTTTTTAAAATTTAAATTGTTAGCTTTTACCCAGTTGCCCATTTTATTATCCAGGTTATTATCAACAGGCAGATACCCAAGTACCCAGGTACTTGTTGACACCTTTATCTGGTATACACAAATGTTTGTCAAGTAAATAATCCTGAAATTGTTGAACTAAACAAGTCCAGCTTTCTCAAAGCAGTGGGTACAAATTAAGTCCAGTACTTCGCATTGCATGTGAGCCATAATTATCGATTCAGCATGAATCAACTTGATTGGTGATGTTTGAGGTAAAGTCTAGTGGTTAAAGTTGGTTTGTACACGAGGTAAGCTCAACCAAAGTGATGATTTCATTGTTTTTCAATTGGGTTAGGATCATCACACTTTGATGGGCTCTGAACACATCAAATGTTGACTTATCATGCTAGTTACTTTGTACAGAACGTTGAAGTACCCACGCAAAGGCCTTATTGTACAAAACATTGAAGTACCCACACAAAGGCCTTATTGTACAAAACATTGAAGTACCCAGACAAAGCCTTATTGTACAAAACGTTGAAGTACCCACACAAAGGCCTTATCATACAAAACGTTGAAGTACCCAGACAAAGCCTTATTGTACAAAACGTTGAAGTACCCACACAAAGGCCTTATTGTACAAAACATTGAAGTACCCAGACAAAGCCTTATTGTACAAAACGTTGAAGTACCCACACAAAGGCCTTATCATACAAAACGTTGAAGTACCCACACAAAGGCCATATCGTACAAAACGTTGAAGTGTCCACACAAAGGCCTTATTGTACAAAACGTCGAAGCACCCACACAAAGGCCTTATTGTACAAAACGTTGAAGTACCCACACAAAGGCCTTATTGTACAAAACATTGAAGCTTGAGACCCATGAAAATAGACGATACTATGGTAATTAAATTAATCTCCCCCCACCTCTCGAAAGACATCTTATTATGCCTTAGAATAATAAGCTGTTCATTTCCAGGCAGTATTTTATATTGGATCACCTGCATCAGCATGTAGCAAAGTGTAGGTTTCACATGGTTGTCATCAACAATGTTAACGTTTGTGTAAGTTTGTTTGGTCTTGTATTATGATATGGGTGAGAGAGGTTTTTTTGAAATTTTCTTTAAAATTTTATAATTCAAACAAAATGTTTTAAAATAAATTTTTAGTTTAAAAAAATTGTATCTTTATTTTATTTTGAATTGGTAAATTTTGAAATTTTTACATATTAGCATTTGGAATTAAAAAAAGTTTTCAGCATCTTTATGGGCTGTCCATTTAGTATGTATGCATGGAGGGGGGAGTGGGGTTAACCCAAATGCATATGCTTGCATATGGGTGATGGTGTCTACTGATAATGTACGTACGCATAGAAAATGGGGGGAGCATTAAACCTGGATAATAATTTGTCTAATACCTAACCTGTTCGACTGGGTTCAGTTGGCGTTTAAATTTTAGCAGACACTAGACAAACTTTTTAAAGTTACGCAGCTTATTTCTTTGATGCAGCCACACATTCAACATCAGTGGACTATCTGTTTTATTAAACACTTTAATATTATTAATCCTTGATCTTTACTGAGAATATTAAATATAGGTCATTCTATAGAATTTGAGGGGGCCTCAAGTGTACGTACGCAGGTGGGGGTGTGTGTAAAAAAGTATGCATGTGTACAGGGAGGGGGGAGGGGTCAAGCTTTGCCAGGGTTTTGCATACATACTAAATGGATGGCCCCTTACCTTTTGTATTTTGTTTCATATTGGCGTTTGGTTGGAGAGGTTTGTCACAATAACAACCAGAGTATATTATCATTTCCTGGTATGCTTACATGTAGAGTGACATAAAGCAGATTGACCCTCAGCCTGTGGGTAAAAGAGACAAATATTTACAACCATTTGTGAAAAATTCAGTAATAAATCATAGGAATGTTGAACTTATTAATGCATCAAAATACTCTGTGGTGATCATAAAATTATACAAATGAATTTTAGACATCTTCAGTGTATCCCCTAGGGGTGCAAGAGTGAGAGTCAAAAATCTTCTGGGGGTCAGACTGAGTAAAAACCAAACCTTGGTATCAAAACTGGGGGTCAAATTAAAAATTTGGGGGTCTCTGAAACACAAATGAGGGTAAAGGGAAACACTGCATCTTGTCTGATTATTTGGCATGTTATGTGATCAGAACATCATAACATATCAGCCATTTTGCTGTAGTTAATTTTTACAGCTATAATTTTAAAACAAATTTTTCAGTAGTACACTCCTTCCTTTAACACATTAACCCTTGGAGCTTTTTGTCATTTTGGCCTGAAAATCGAGTAGTAAACACATTTTGAAAGCTATTTCTGAATAGACTCGAAAACACCAAATCTCCAGTCATCTTTCAATAACATACTGCCTAGTGGTGTTAGAAACAGCTATTTGACTCGTGCATGAGCAGAAGGGTAAAAGTTGGATTTTTTATTTTAAAAAATGTAATTTTTTTGCTAAAGGGAGCCATTATTTTTGTATGGAGACCACTCTTTATTCCAAATGCCCATCTTATACTACTTTTTGCAAAGGCTCATCTGTCTGTTTGCAGTTCATACCAGTTTGCCTTAGATCTGAGACCAAAAAGTCTCAAATCAGGGAAACAAAATCGGATTCCAACCAAGGGCGAATTTTGGGTTAAAAAAACAGTTGGGTAAAAAAAATGAGGGTTTTTTATCAGTATTTTGTAGTGCAACTAGATATTCCAGATCATTTGGTATCATTGTAGAGTACATCTGTCTACCTTTCTATAATACCACCCACTTTAGTGTATCATGCATGACCACGACGCTACAGAGCTTGGCAGTAGGCTACTACCTCCTGCCCCATTAAGTCGTCGCTAGGGGTTAATGTGTTAAGATGACGAAGAAATCAATTGAGTGAATTAGAAGTGATTGTACTAATTTTCCAAAATTGTATTCAAGTCTAAAGGAAATAGTTATTATACATATTGGATTCTGTTATCACCTTGTGTTTTTGGCATTTAATTTCCTTTGATATTTTTTGTATACATACTCCTTACAATTAACCATCATATGTAATGCATCTACACTGCAATGGAGTCATTTCCATCACTCTGTGCTATAGGATGGTGCCCATTTTCTTTTTCCATGTATAATTACTTTAAACTAGTAACAGAGTATAGATCCACTGTCTTTTTTTGCCTATGGGTTGAAGAAGGCAGCTCAAAATTAGGTAAATGATTAGACCTGATAATGGTCTTTTCCCATTATTATTGTTCTGCTGATGATAATTTGGCACTAAATAGTTCTGTATGACCGACCATAATAGAAGATATGGAATAGTTATCTCAGTATCTCCATTATTATTAGCAACAGTGTCTTTTATGCCTCACTCTGGAGGTATTTATGCCTCCCTCTGGAAGGCCTTGTGCAGTTTGTGCAGAAACATCTTATGCCATTTGGGTTTGAGATTAAGTTTAAGGTAATAAGTCTTGATGTGTGGTTCTCCAGTGAGATAAACTCTGTGCAAGTACATGCTTTGTACTTCTAAAAGTAATTTGGCAGATCAGACCATGCATGGTCCACCTTTCTGTTATATTTTTTTAATATATATTTGTGTATTGCTTGTCATTTCCATGATTTTGGTCAGTATTCATCAGTAATGAGGTTGAAAATTTACTGATTTTCACTTGCATTTGGAGGGTCGGTGGGTGTGAAAATAAATCAGTGAAATAACATAAAGAAATGTTTGTCATACAGATATCTTATTCACAGCTTCTCCATCCTCTCATAAGCATAAAAATATATACATGGTGATGATAGCATTGTGATATATGACAGCAGGTGGATTTTCATCCAACAGGGTGCATGCAGGCAGATGGGCTTGGCCCAGTGCTCTGGAACAAGGGCTGTATGTCACCTGTACGTGGCTTGAATTGAACTGTGTTTATTTATTGATGAGGATGGACCATCTTCTTAAAAAAGATAGATATTTCCTACCTACTATCTGTAACTAAGCAATATGTATGCTGTTTGATACATGGGAGATAACTCAGATAGTGTTATGTGTATGGTGCTGAGCATGGATTAAGAAATAATGACAACAAAGGTTTGACCTTCAGTTAATGTAAAGAAAATGGTGATAGCCAGTTGACACGGTGCATAGACAATAATACAAATAACTTTAAATAACTGAAAAATTATTGAACTATTTGCATGATTATTTATCTTTTTTTCTGGAGGGTACGTGGAAGTAACTTGTACCAATCATTTTCATATATGATCTTGGCATACTGTGAGAAAACATGTTGATAGTTTGTAATACTATTCTCAAAGAGAAAGAAATTAAATCTTTGAAACTTTGAGTTTTCACAGAAAGCATGGAAAATAACATTTTTAATGTTTGGTGTGGTAAACTTAATAGAGACAGATATGTGGGTTAAGGATAACCTGTTTGATAAGAGTGTAAGAATTACAGTACATCATTTAGACTATTACCTAATTTCGAGTGTAAGAATTACAGTACATCATTTAGACTATTACCTAATTTCGAGTGTAAGAATTACAGTACATCATTTAGACTATTACCTAATTTCGAGCAACTTTTTGCAACCCACATTTTTGTACATGTTTCATCTATATCAAAAAACTGCCTGATCCCAAAACATTATCTCTATCTTCCCCCTCCATTCACCCAGCATATTTTCTGAACTTGTGTTCTTTTTTTTCCATTTGTAGTTTTAGTATCTCATTGATGGTTTAAATAAAGTTTTTTTGCTCAGGAATAACTATTTCATAGAGAAAGCCTGGCAGGCATAGTATTCAAGGTTACAGTGTAAAGTATTCATTAATCATGACGTCATGTGATCTCTATTGTTTTTGGTAATGTGATGGTCTCTACCACATACCCTGGCATATTCCTTTTGCATTTGGTATGTCCCACACCAAAATACTTTAGTTCAGGCAAGTAGAACATTTTTTTAGGCAACAAATTTAGTTTTTAAAGTTCATATTAAAGGAATAAATAGCAATTGTACATTTTCAAGGTCTTAAATTATGATCAAATTTGGTAATTATTTGTAATTGTGGGACACTTTCAGGCAATACATGGCACATGTCTTTCTTATTATAATAGAAATAACACAGAAATAAAATCTAATATTATCTTGGTCTCCGAACACGATTGGAACATATAATTTCACGGTTCGTTTTTACAAGTACTATAAAAGTACATAAGTTAGAAAAGGTCTAGAATAAAGTTAGTGCTCTATACACCACAATGTTTGTTTCTTCCATGCAAATTGTTAAATGTGAAGAAAAAAACATTTCTGAAATATACAGGACTAAATTAATTTTGTATGTATGGCCATCAGGTAAATTTTTAATACTATAGGTATGCTATAGTTATCCTACAGTATCTCCACCATATTAGGAAAGGCTCATGAATATTTGTCCGTTGATGATAGGCCTTGCTGATGATTAGTTTGTGCAGGAAAATTCTGTGCTGATTGGGCTTGTGATTAAGTTAAAAGTCACAGTTGTGATGGATATCTCTGCATGAGAAGTACATGTAACTATGTGCAAGTACCAGCTTGGTAGTTTTCAAACGAAGGAGTTTTGCTGAGAAAAGATCCATTCGTGGTCCATTGTTATATAGATTTTATTTTACATATCTTACCTAATAAACCTTAAATGTATGTAGCATGTTTTGTTGCTTACTCTAAGCTTTTTAATCCAGCAGAAAAGTTGCTTACCAGCTTATCAGGTGGTAAGTGTCACTGGAAGGTCTTTCTTTTCAAAATTCTCTGTAGTGAGATATTTGAAAATGGCAGCTGTAAAATCTGACCATGGATATGATGAATGACAGGCCATATTTGGCAAGTGACCAATGACTGGCCAGATTAGGCAAGTGACCAATGACTGGCCAGATTAGGCAAGTGACCAATGACTGGCCAGATTAGGCAAGTGACCAGTGACTGGCCAGATTAGGCTAGTGACCAATGACAGGCCAGATTAGGCAAGTGACCAATGACTGGCCAGATTAGGCAGGTGACCAGTGATAGGCCAGATTAGGCAAGTGACCAATGACTGGCCAGATTAGGCAAGTGACCAATGATAGGCCAGATTAGGCAGTGTTTGAGATTACTCAGTTTGAATGCCCTTATATCCCTTTGCAGGAAGTACATATCAAATAGGTCAGATGCCGCATCCTTCATGTTGTTAGAGGTCACTAATGGCAGAAACATTCCAACTGAGATCTTGGTCTATTTAAGGGAGCATGGTTTGTATAGAAATGCATTGCCCTTGTATTTGGGGAATTTGTTTTAACCTGTTTTGCCTTTGTTTTTGCTATGTGTGTTGGAGGGGGGGAATTTTTGCAAAATTTTGCCATTTGTGTTTTGTCACACTGTGCTTTTTGGCTAATGGTTTGGGGGGTGTGTCTTCCTGGTGATTTTGGCACAGTTCTTGCTCTTACTGCTTGTGGTGGCTAGCCTTTGTTCAACACTGTATGTCTGGGAGTATGCTGATGTACCATTAAATGAAGTACATTACATACATACCAGAGGTCTGGAAAAATTATGAACTGCTGTTGGATATTTGTCCTGTCAGAGGCATATGTCCTCTCCAGCTTCATCTTACCTCGGTAAGTCCAAACAATATATATTTTAGTCTTTTTTTTCAAGTTTTGAAGTCATTAAATAGCTGCAAAAATGATAATTATGATTTTGTTTTCATAAAATGGATACCTCATCTTCGATCATCACTTGATGTTAATGTGTTATTTGATACTGTACTACTGTTAAGATAGCTACATTAAATCATGTGGTGTAACTAGAGATTGTCACTAACTTTGGAAAATATCCATTTATGCTGTAGGGGTGGAAGTGTTTGCATTTGCAAGCAGATATTTTACTTCCTGTTTCTGCTGTGTATAAAGTACAAAGCCCTAGCTTTGATAATGGTAGCAATCTAATTTGGGATTATTTCACCTTTTCTTTCCAGTCTTTTTTAATAGGATTATATAATTGGATGGTCTACTCCTAAACCAGGTTGGGGCATGAAACTAGATAATTCACAATTAGGACATTGGCCCTGAGGCAGTTTCACACTTGTTGAAATTGTATTATTACTGCCAAGCCAACAGTGTGAAGTCAGGATTCTGTTTAAAAAGTCATCAGCAAATTGTGATTTTGACTTAGAATTGGGAAACATTAAAGAGACTTAATGACACTTAATTTTTTAACCATATATTATGTCAAAAGTGTCAACAGTTTGATCACAGTACGTTTGTTTAATTATTAACATGTTGTCCGCAAGTAGCAAAAGCAGACATTGTTTATACAATCACTGCACTGCTTACAATATGATTACACTACTTTAAGTTTTTCCACACATGATTACATGACCAATTTATAACTTTAATCTGTCACTAAAATGTGACCAGTAAGAGATTGATAAATTGACACAACTCCAAAATTTGTGTAGGTGAATGTGAGTTATCTGAGTGACTAGATTTTCATGTACGATTCATCAAACATTTATTTTTATTTTTGGAAAGATTATTTCTAGATTATCAAAGCATGTGTTGTTTTAATTTCATACTTTAATCCCTAGATCTGGAATGCAGATTTCAGGATTAACAGAAAAAAACTGAATTCCGTTCCCATTGAAAAATATCTTGATAGTGAGGTTTCAGATAAAGTGTCAGGACTAATGAGGCTCCTCTGTATTTTACTTTTGAAATTAACCAATTAACAAAACTCAAGCAGCCATCTTTGAAATTTGTTTTGTCTGCACTTCCAGAATGAATGGTCATATTGACAATGAGTTTTACTAAGATATATTTTTATGTGTGCAGTTCGTACTGTATTAAAATGGTCATATTGACATTGAGTTTTATTAAGACATTTTTTATTGAGTTTTACTAAGACACTTTTTGATGTGTGCAGTTGGTACTGTATTACAATTGTCATATTGACACTGAGTTTTACTAAGACACTTTTTGATGTGTGCAGTTGGTACTGTATTACAATGGTCATATTGACACTGAGTTTTACTAAGACACTTTTTGATGTGTGCAGTTGGTACTGTATTACAATGGTCATATTGACACTGAGTTTTACTAAGACACTTTTTGATGTGTGCAGTTGGTACTGTATTACAATGGTCATATTGACACTGAGTTTTACTAAGACACTTTTTGATGTGTGCAGTTGGTACTGTATTACAATGGTCATATTGACACTGAGTTTTACTAAGACACTTTTTGATGTGTGCAGTTGGTACTGTATTACAATGGTCATATTGACACTGAGTTTTACTAAGACACTTTTTGATGTGTGCAGTTGGTACTGTATTACAATGGTCATATTGACACTGAGTTTTACTGAGACACTTTTTGATGTGTGCAGTTGGTACTGTATTAAAATAATGCTTATCTAACTCTCAAACTTGATGCCTTGGTGGCCATTTTGAAAATCTTCTCATGGCTTCATCTGGATTATCATGTTACTATAACAGATTGTAGCTGGTCCTGCTTGAAGTTTATGCTGATCTCCTCTTTAGTGTGGCAGTTAAGTTGTCATATAGAATCTTGTTATCACTACACATCTTGAAAGAATTGACAGTAATAGGATATTTATAAAAACACATTTTGCAGATCTTACCACCTACATGCCCTTGCTGTTTTGATTGAGTTTGAAAATTACCTTTGTGGTCAGTTTTGACTAGACTTTATTTAGTTGTTTTTCAGCCTCAGCACTCGGACATTGATATCAAGGTCAGACTTCTTGATACTGGTCTTGATCTGTAATAGCTTGTGATCATAATGACATAAACAAGAATGAATGAAATTCAATAAAAACCATTTTTGCATACAGTATGTATCTAAATTATACTGTCTTGACTCGCTTATAAGCCAAGTCAAAATGCAAACAACAAAGATCCTGATATGCCATTGCATAATGTGCCTGCAGATTATGGTCTGTATTGTTTGCTCTACAGATTACTCCTATCAAACTGCACAGACCCAGATCTGCCAGCACATTATGCACCAGCAGATCTAGATCTGTGCAATTTGCAGCTGGATTCATCTTATAAGCAAGTATATACAGTACCTTGAATGCTGCCAGTTCAATAACAGGGGCATCTTAAAGGATTTAACCTATGTTCACATGAGGGTAAATCTTGACAGTATCGTACTTAAGTTCAGGGATCATCTGTTCTATGATACCACGTGCAAGGTCAAAGATATTAACAAAGATTTTTGTATTGTATTTGTCTTGAAACATGTTAACTCAAAAGTAAAATCAAGTATGTTGGGGGGCACCGAGTGGCCGAGTGGTCTAAAGTGCTCGCTGTTCCGGATCACTGCCATCTCACCTTTGTCTGCATGGGTTTGAGTCTTAGGCTCTGCTATTGTGGGTACGTGAGAAAGTTTGTCAGTAGCTCTCATGGGTCAGTGGTTCTTCCCAGGGTTTTGCCGGGTTCTTTCTCCACCAATTATACTGGCCACCATGTATAGCCTATCTTGTGCTGAAAAATGGTGTTAAACCCTACAACTACAAAAAAATCAAGTATGTTTGGAGTTTCTGAAGGATATCACAGATTGTTTTTGTATTCAGGAAATTAAAAACAATAAAAGAGGAGGGAAGAACTTGATTTCTCATGAATTCCTAAAAATTCTGTTCAGCCAATCAAGTTTGAGTCCTTTTGAGGGAATCTTCTTAGGTCAGACTGAAATGCAGCTCTGGCATGAGGATAATTTCTGTCAGTCAATCCAATCATCAACACATAATTAGCATGTGCTGAGTGTTTCAGATACCTTTGTCCCCAGAGTCTTTTTAATTTCATAATTACATCTTTAGGTCTTTGTAAGTTTGATGTAGAATATTCAGCAAATCGTCATGACTGAATGAAGAGGTAAATTTTTGCAAGCATTACCGAGCCTTCAGAACGAGAACTGTAATGCATTTGTGAATTCATAACACCAATGTAAACAATGCACGTTAGGTGGGGGCCCCGAGTGGTCTGAAGCGCTCTCCGTTACGGATCACTGCCATCCCACCTGTCTGCGTGGGTGCCAGTCTTTGATTCAGCCAATGTGGGTATGTGAAAAAGCTTGCCAGTAGCTTCTCGTGGGTCGGTGGTTCTTTCCGGGGTTTTCCCAGGTTCTTCCTCCACCATTAATACTGGCCGCCATGTATAGCCTATCATGTGCTGAAAAATGGCGTTAAACCCAACAACAACAACAACAAAGCTACAGCAGGTCCTCAAATAATGCACATTGTTTTGTAGATTTTGTGTTAGTTTAAACCACACATTCTCTAAACCATGCAAGTCAGAGATCTTGCTGGCAGTTCTATGTAATTTGTATTATTAGTTTCCAAATATTCCATAATAATGTGTGCTTTATGCAGTGATGCATTGTCATCCTGGAAAATATAGTTTCTGTGTGGAAGATGTCTAGCAATAACTGGCCATTGATAATTTTCAAGTATATAAATATCTTTTTTTGCTTTCATGCTTTCTTTTATGCTTGCAGCCTTATTACTTACCCTGGTGAGTTCCTTTATGGTCGCACTCACTCTATGTAATGTTGTGGTGGAATTCTGACTTAGTATGATTATACTGAATATGTAAACTGGAGGCAGATGACAGTTTAAGGACACTTGACTCACTTGTGGCAGTACACATTTGCATTGATATGTTTATTTAGTAAGAGAGTTAATTCTTGGATACTCAGAGTTGTTGTTGTTGTTGTAGGGTTTAACACCATTTTTCAGCACACGATAGGCTATAAATGGCAGCCAGTATTAATGATGGAGGAAGAACCTAGGAAAACCCCAGAAAGAACCACCGACCCACGAGAAGTTGGATACTCAGAGAATAGTCACAATAAGAATGTTAATTCTTGGATACTTAGAGAGTAGTCACACTAAGAAAGTTAATTCTTGGATACTTAGAGAGTAGCCATTACCAGGAGAGTTAATTCTTGGATACTCAGAGTAGTCACACTAAGAGAGTTAATTCTTGGATACTCAGAGTAGTCACACTAAGAGAGTTAATTCTTGGATACTCAGAGTAGTCACACTAAGAGAGTTAATTTTTGGATACTAAGACTCAGAATAGTCACACTAAAAGTCACTCTTGGATACTCAGTAGTCACACTAAGAGAGTTAATTCTTGGATACTAAGAGAATAGTCACACTAAGAGAGTCAATTTTTGGATACTCAAAATTAGTCACATCAAAATAGTCAATTCTTGGATACTCAAGAGTAGTCAAAATAAGAGTTAATTGGATACTCAGAGTTGTCATACTTAGAGTCAATTATTGGATACTTGAGTAGTCACACTAAGAGAGTCAGTTCTAGTATATTCAGAGTAGTCACACTAAGAGTCAGTTCTTGATACTCAGAGTAGTCACATTAAGAGAGTCATTTTTGGATACTCGGAGTAGTCACACTAAGAGTCAAATCTTGGACACTCAAGGTAGTCACACTAAGAGCCAGTTCTTTGATGTTCAGGGTAGTCACTCTAAGAGTCAGTTCTTGATACTCAGAGTGGTCACACTAAGAGTCAATTCTTGAATATTCCTGGTAGTAACACTAAGAGTCATTCTTGGATACTCAGTAGTCACACTAAGAGTCAATTCTTGGATACTCAGGGTAGTCACACTAAGAATCAATTCTTGCATACTCATGGTTTATAACACTAAGAGAGTCAGTTCTTTGATACTCAGAGTAGTCACACTAAGAAGAATGCATTTAGCATAGCACAACTTCATGATAAAGTATTTATTGTCAATAATTTTTAATTTAGTCCATAAGTGCCTCATTAAGAGTACCCCATAGCTGAAATAAAATAAGGTCACTGTAGAATATATTTTGAATTGGAAATACAGGAAATTGGTTTCTTAGGCACAATACAGTATATTCCCTGTGAAATCATTTAAGTTCTGTATGAGGTGGACAATATTAGGTCATTGTGACATATATTTCAAACTGTAGTGATTACCATTAAGTTCTGTATTTAACTTAATTTTTCAGACCATGCTGCCTTAGGTAGTTTTCTTGTCATGACACTGGACAGGGTCACAAAATGTGCAGGGTCCAGTCAGATAAGTTCTGGATGCAATGGTGCAAAAATATTCCTCAGCTTTAAATACCTAATAATAAATAAGAATATCACGTTCAATTTAGAACCTCAGTGTCACTGACTGACTTGATAAAATTAACTCTGAGGAACAAACATATTTAATTTAGTCTATATAAGAGAGCTATGTATCATCAAATATTCCATTACAGTCCAATAGTATTTTCCATGTCTAATTTTGATATTTATTTCAATCTTCAGGTATGTTTACAGTCTGAGAAAGGTGAATTAAATGTATTTGAGACCATGTTGCTTTGGTTTGGCTTGAAGTCATTGTGATAGAGACTGAATAGTGTTGCAGGAAAGCAGTCAAGAAGAGCAGCCTCCAAATCTTCAGACTTTATAGGAATAAACATAGTGGAGAACCAGTCTGTGTTGTGGAAATATAAAGGTACATGCAGTCTTCATGGATAGTTCTTTTTTTTTTTGAAGAAAATAATTTTGTCAAGAAGACCAGCA
Organism: Sinohyriopsis cumingii; assembly: GCA_028554795.2. NCBI lineage: Eukaryota > Metazoa > Mollusca > Bivalvia > Unionida > Unionidae > Sinohyriopsis > Sinohyriopsis cumingii. The sequence continues at coordinate 20,916,849 of CM068841.1, read as the reverse complement.
TTGTCCCAAGGCGAATCTACAAGTGCTTATTAGTGTTATTTGATGGTTGTATTCATAGTGCTGTGTTCATGATATATTTCAGTAGTCATTGATCACATCATGTGAATGTGTAAGCTTTTTAGTTAATTAGTACTGTACAGTATAAATGTGGCATTCCGTTTTGTTTATAACATAAGTGCTTAACTGCCTGATTTCAGAAAGTAATTACATTCCGCAGTATAAAATGTCTTCAAGAAAGGTCTCATTTTTTATTTATAACTTTTCTGTCTCTTTTATAGTTAATACTGCTTTGAATAAGGCATTTACAATAAGTAACAAATTCATGTTGTTAAGATAAGTTTTCTCATTTATAAGTTCTTAAATTTATTTCTATGTTTTCATAAGAAGGATCTTGCAGCTTTTATATGCCAATGACTGTGGTGTAAGTTCTGCTTTCAGATAGGCAGATAAAACAAAGCATTTTTATAAGCATCTCCACATTCTGATTTAGTAAATTTAATTAATTTTATTCATTAGATGTCATTTCTCTTTTGAAAAATTTGGCAATTTCTGATTTCAGAAACAAGCCATTATTGTAAATATAAATATTATAGATTTTATATTTTTAAAGTTGAAATGTCAGAGTCATTCTTGGAATAATATAGTCATTATCACCTCCATACATAATTACAATTTCTGCCCTGTACAGTGTGATTATGGGGTTTAATAATTAAAAGACAAGATGATAAGAAATAAACATGACCAACCTTTGAGGAATCATTAGCCCTTTATGTTGGCTGGGTATTTAATTAATGATCTTTCAGTTTTTCCTGCTAATGAACTGAAATTTTTCAGCATAACTTTAAGTGTTGAATCAGCATTTCAATAGCAGTAATATAGACTGATTTACAGATATTTCCAAATTTTAAGCCAGCTTGTGAAATGATTCTTTGAAACTAGTCTTCATGAAGGGCAAAAGAGACTTATACAGTTTCCCAAATTTGAGTGCTGGTTAGGACCAGTAATAAAGTTTCATTTTTATCTTACCAAGTTTTGTCATCGCTATGGTGCAAAAATACACTCCATATCTATAAGGGCAGGTGCTTTATAAACACTGATTAGAGTATGTAAAGTATGGATATAGTTGCTGAATTGGAGGCAGAGAGTGTGAGAGGGGACAGTGTGTGTATGGTGAGGGATCATTCCAGTTTTTAGTCCAGATATGGATTGAAAAAGATAATATGTAATAATTTGGAAATAAAGTAAGATGTGCATTTCCATGGCAATTGTTAAGCTTTTGAGAGTTAAGGGTTGTCAAAGGACAGTTTTTAGTCCTGCATCATATTTGGATGAGTGCAAATATGCATTTATCTGTGCATTTTAAACAGTGTACCTTCTAACATTCCATTTTTTTGTGATAACATGTGCTTATTGTCTAAAAGCATGCCAGTTGTTAATGACTTAGTTCACTCATTCAGGCTGCTTGACCAGATGTTTTTTTAAACTCTACTTACCTCCCCTTCGTTTGACATGATATTTCTTTTTAAACATTTTTAATGAACTTCAAACTTACTGATATAAGAACTTAATTGGGCAGGCTGAATTTGTATGTAATTATCATTTTACTTAGATTGCCATGTTATAATGTAAATTACATGTAATATTTTAATTTGGGGGTGGGGGATACCTTGGCTGATTTTAGTATACTGATTATGGTGTTATATAAATGTTATCCAGTATCAGCCAGGATTTTTTATTTAGAAATCCATATCTTTTTACCTCAGAGTTGATAACAATCCCATGTCTGGCAGCACAGAGTAAGTTAGAAATTTTGTTACTGTGCCCAGGTTTTTGAAGGAAACATAGTGTATTTTTGGTAACAACTAGAACAGTAAGGACATTTGGGGTATTTCCAATCCTGAAATGTTCATTATTTTCTTCAGTATGTGCTAAGACAGATGGTCACTCATTTATTTTGTATGTAGAGAATGTTGAAAAGTTGCACACTTTTTTAAAATCTTATTTTGAAGTTTAGATAAATTTATATACTTATGTACTTAGTTGATAAATTGCAGAGTTCACTTTGTTAATGAATTGCTGTGGTGCAAACTTTATCATTTGTGCCTTGTTCACTTTTATATTTTTGGAAGCAAATATATATCATGTATTAGCTGTGAGTCATTGTAAATGTGTTTTATTGATGTTTATTTCTACATAATTAAAAGATTATTATTTCTTGATAAGACTGTAAATGTAGAGATTTGTAATATGTAACACACACATCAAGGCAATTGTGTTTGTGGTAATTCCTGTTAGTTAAGGTACTGTTGGCATATCCCATAATACTCTGCATACATAATGTCAGTTCTACAGACCTGTTAGCTAATTTGTATTGGTTTGGAAAGATTTTAGTCACTTTTTGTTTGTGGCATTGTATCCATTCTCATTTACTTAATATAGTTTGTATTGCTAATCATTATAACAAACTGTATGGTCTTATTACAATTAGTAACCAAATGAAGAGTCATCAGCCAATCAGGACAGATGTGCATATCAAGGGAGGCAACTCAGATTTATGTAAATGATTAGAACTTGAAGCTATCTCCCTTGGATAGTATTAGACTGATTGTAATACTTGTAACCTTCATAGAAAATGCTCTTTTCAGAGTGACTTACAACAGTAACCTCCTCAAATAATGTTTGAAATTTTTTTATAAAGTATTTAGTGAAATAAAGAATAGAAATTTTCAGAAATTATAAACATTATTTAGAGCAGTCTGTTAACAGACCTAAAAATAACAGCAATATCTCATAAGTTTTTTTTTCAACTTCATTTTATGTAAACTGGTACAAATTCAGCTTTTCAAGCCATGATTGTTTTCATTACCTTGATATGAACATTTTATGTGGTCATCACAGTTAATTTCTTTCTTAGCTCTAGTTCTTTCCATTACTTGAACATAAATAAAATTGATCTGCTTGTGAAAATTAACCATAATATGAACTGCGTCTTATAACATTGAATGTCAAATAAGAAAGTTATGTTCTTCTGAAAATCAAATCATTTTATCTACGTGGAAGTGTCAGTAATATTTGAAACTAAAATTATAAACATGTCTTTGCATATTGGGATTTGGGGTGGCAATGCAGTATGGTTATACCAATATTAATATTCCTGGTACATATGACAGTATTGCTGCAGCTTAAATGTATATGGTTAGCTATTCCAACAGAGTGCATCACATAACAATTTTAATATTCACAATATACATCACTGCATTGCTATGACACACCTGTATGTCTTTAATTATTGCAATTTACTGTATCACCATAACAATTTTAATATTCACAATACCCATCTCTGCATTGCTATGACACACCTGTATGTCTTTAATTATTGCAATATACTGTATCACCATAACAATTTTAATATTCACAATACACATCTCTGCATTGCTATGACACACCTGTATGTCTTTAATTATTGCAATATACTGTATCACCATAACAATTTTAATATTCAAAATACACATCTCTGTATTGCTATGGCACACCTGTATGTCTTTAATTATTGCTATACATTTTACCACCATAACAATGTTTATATTCACAATACATGAAACTGTATTTCAGGAGTTCCACTGTATAGGTTGATTCTACATTTCTGCCTAGATGATGCAGTAAAGTAGTTCAAAGCAGTTACTGTAGCCATTATTTGAATTAAAATTAGAATTCTTCATTTTTTTATTATCTTTATGTTCCATCAAATATGCCTCATGCAACAAAAAATTGTATACCAGTTGAGCATTATCAGGTGAGTTGCCGGGTGAACGTAGAACTCTTACATGTATGCTTTTTGCCAGATTTATTTTGAACAAGTTAGAATTTTCCATATGGTTTTGTCTTCAAAATAAATATTTTCTTACATCATTCTTGTATAAGAAGTATGATCAACAAGTATGGTTGTAGCTAACTACTACAGTTCAGTTAAGTTCCTAACAAATATCTGATTTTGGTACAAATAAATAGTTAATTATGACTACTGTAGTATCTAAATTTTCATTCAGTACCAATTTGCATGAATTTCATTGTTGCCTTGAGTCACAGATTTAAAGACCCAACAAAAACTTTGCCACATGTGATACAAAAGCCACCCCCACCCCCATCTTTTTTTTTACTTTCATTCCCAGCGGTCAACAGTGCTGTTTGATAAATCATTGTTCTTTCAGTCAACTGGTTAAAAATATTAGCATGTTCATTTTATTTTCAACCTTTTAAGAAAATATTTAAATTTTATATTGTTTCAGTGCACATGTATCTATACAGTATCTGGTAGCCAGTTTCCACTCAGTGCCTTAAATTGATATGTTGTGAGATAAGAAAAAATAGAGAGAAATGAAAAAAGATCACAAGGCATTCAAACACTCGTATTACTGAAAATGAAAAAAATAATAAAATTTATGTTATAAATGAAAATTAGATTTAATATTTATTCAGATAATTCTTCATTCCAGTGCAAATATTGTCAAAAAATTTGAATCCTCATGAAAACATGTCTTGTATTATCTCTGCATGCTTAATCCCATAAAACAACATTACTGTGAAATACTAAAAGTATTTCTTATGGCACAATTACTAAAGAAGCACTTTGCATGTACACCAATTATGGCAGAGTTTTGAAGTTCACATTCAGCTCCCTTTCAGACGAAACCCAGTGAACCATTATCACTTGAACCAAGTAGACTGGTATACACCAATGTTTGGCAGGCAAAACAATCATGAAATTGTTGAATCAAACAAGTCCAGTCCAATATTCTCAAAAGTCATGGATAATTAGGTACTTTCTTTCACACACATTATTTGTGCATGCTGAAAATGTGTGAGCCACAATTATCCATTCATCATCTGTCAGCTTATTTGATGATATTTTAAGTAAAGTCTAGTGGTTGAAGTTGGTTCATACATGAGGCTGGCTCAAACAGAGGTGTGATTCCATTGTTTTTCAATTTAGTTAGCATCTTCACACTTTGATGGGATCTGAACACATTAAATGTTGACTACAAGCTTGCACTGTGCAAGGGACAGATGACATCCAAGTCAACGTTGGTCCAAGTTGATTTTTACCACTGTGTTAAAACCATCGTTGATCAGAAAGTTAATGATGGTGCAAAGTTTATGGACAGTGTTTATAAGGAAGAGATCATATGTATGTATCTTACTGACTGATTACTAGACTAATGTTGTTGGTTGTGTCAGCTTCCTTTGATGTCGAATGTAAGTGATTTATCTTGACAGGTGTTTGATTTGTTCTCATACACATGTTAGTACAGTTGTAACCATTAAAGCAACTTGGGGCCCCGAGTGGTCTAAAGCGCTCTTCGTTACGGATCACTGCCATCTGCGGCGGTTCAAGTCTAAGATTCAGCCAATGTGGGTATGTGAGAAAGCTTGCCAGTAGCTTCTCGTGGGTCAGTGGTTCTTTCTGGGGTTTTCCCGGGTTCTTCCTCCACCATTAATACTGGCCGCCATATATAGCCTATCGTGTGCTGAAAAATGGCGTTAAACCCCACAACAACAACAACAACATTAAAGCAACTTTGTTTTTGTTGTCCTGACATTTATTTTTTGTTGTATTTTTATTTGGGTACGTTATTGAGGCTAATACACAAAATTAAATACCAAAAACTAAACATACTTTCATAGGCAAAACTAAGAATTTCAGTACCCATGAATTTTTTTCCCTTCAAAACCACCAAAATAAATGATAATACGGTATTTATAAGTAAGCCTAGCTTATAATGCACACACTTTTGTAACTTCTGTGAATGATGTTGTTATGAGAAAGCACTTGTTTTGCATAGAATCTTCTTATTTCTGTGGATGTAATAGATGTCACACATGTGATCAGACTGTAGTATATATTAATCAGTTTTCTTATCTTCCCATTTTCTCTCAGTTGGTCTTTTGAATTGAGGTATTTGTCTTTTATATATGAAAATTGTCTTGTGCTAATTTTTGGTATTAAGCAATTTATTCATGGGTGGGGGGGAGGTATACTCTTTTCCTCCCATAGCTTTTGATTTAAAATCAATATTGGAAATAAACACATAATATTTGGATGTTGTTCACTGTAATCCGTAATGTATCGATATTGTCTAAAAAAAAAATTTTTAAATATATTTTTTAAGTTGTATGTTATGAAATTGTGTATATTTTGGATTCCTGAAATGAAAATGATCATTTTTTTATTTCAAAATACATTTGGTGTTGAATAAAATATTTTATGCATTAATTTATATTGAATTTGATATCCTATTTGATAATTTTTTAATGGGAAGATAAGAAACAAATGTACATTATATATAGTACTAAAATTTGGAGGTAATTTTAGTGAAGTATATTTGTATAAATTTGTTTCTTGATATTTTGTTACCTTATGCTGTATATGTTCATTTCCAAGTTGAGTTCAACTGCAAACTGCACAGACCAAGATTTCTCATCACACAGTGCGCCAGGTGATTTGGGTCTGTGCAGTCTCCTAGGAGTAATCAGTACCACAAACAGAACTGACCATGATTTGCTTGCTCATTATGCAATGGCAGATCAGGGTCTTTGTTGTCTGCAGTTGGGTTTTACTTATAAGTGAGTATATATGGTAGGCATTATTCCATAGATTTTGTATAGGTGTAGTAAGTATTGGGAGCAATTGACATCTTGTATTGCAGATAGTACACTGAACTCTTGCCAAACAACTTTTTGCACATGCTTTTCAGTAATAACTTTTTTTATTTGTAATCTGTTAGAAAATTACCCATGACAAAGTTTCTTCAGGATGATTACTGTAGAGTTATTAAAATGTTCCCATGTTGATAAAACATGTAGCTGATCAAAACGAAGTTGTGCTTAGTTTGACATTTTTTGCAGAAAACAAAAGTTGATAAACTGTACCCAACTTGTTCCTCATACAGAACATAACAATTCCAAGTGTTCATTTCGATTCTATTACATGATAAGATTGCACATGAAAACGTTGCCATAGCAATGAAAGAACAAGGCAAGGCATTACCTACTTAAATATCATCTGCTGTTGTTTTGTTCATACACAGTTTCAAATAAATGGAGTTCTGTTCCAAGAATAAGGATTTATTCAGAAATATCACAAAGAATAGATGACTTTTCTCTTTATCACATTTTTTTAATACAAAATTTGAACTGGGAATATAATTACTGTTATGAGAAAGGATTCTTTCTTGTGTAGCAGACAAAAGCAAACTACTGTGCTACAAGCAAAGAGATTTAAAAATTAGGAAGCTTTCTTGTTAAGTTTTTGAGATAGTTTTCAGATGTTGTGTTCTTGCATTTCTACATTAGTTGGCTTAGTGAAATGATCAGCTGTCAAGTTATGTAAGCCAGGTTAATGCAGGACCACTTGGGTCTCTTGTTAGAGCATAGACCGTGATCTGCCAGTGGATGAATCTATGCTGTTCACAGTTGGCTACATGTCATACATTGATAAAATTATAGTGCATTTTATTTTTATGGTCCTTCATTAGGCCACTGAATTTTGGATGATCAAAAAGATATTTTTCATTGTTACTCTGTAGACTTATCAGATTTCAAAATTTTTAGACCCTGAAAAGTGTGTATGTTGATTTTGTATGTTTTATTTATATTGATCATTCTTAAGATTGTATGTTCAAAAATAATGAAGCTGTTGTTAAGATACGAAAAAGAACAAAATCAGTAGTTTGTTAAATTGTTTTTGATATTACGATAAGCAGTCATTGGAACTAGGTATGTCTCCATTTAAATCTTTGCATGCTTTTACAAGTTTAACCATTTTTATAGCAGGTTAAAAGTACCAGATACAAAAATTACTTGTGTCTATAGATTTTTAAAGTATTTCAGCCTTTATTATAATCAAAATTTCATAAATACAAGGATAGCTTAGGTATTCCTCCCCCCTTCAAATGCAGATCTGCCCCTTAGGAAAAGATATATGTATATGTATATATCAAATATTACAGTTTCTGAGATGAAAATTTGTTGATTTGTAAATACTTTATTTTGTATGATGATTGCAGCACATATTTTAAAACAGTCAGATTTTGTTTGAGTTCTCATTATATTTAAGATAGTTTAATATGGAGAGTAGTTTATTTTTAGAAATATATAGAGACTGTACACCTACTTTAATTCCCATACCATTCATTGTTTGTGAAATTTACATGGGAAATTAATCCACAATGTACTGCATCCACTTGCTAATAAGATCAACTGCAAATTGAATAGATCCAATTCGTCTGTTGCATCATGTGCTGACAGATCTAGATCTATGTAGTTTGTAAGGAGTAATCAAAGGAACAAACAACATAGACAATGGCAGGTCAGGGTATATTTTGTTTGCATTTGGACTAGACTCATAAGCAAGTACATATGGTAGCTGTATACTACAAATTAGAGCGTTTTTGTGGATGAAAAATTTCCATGGTTTTTTGAAAAATTACATTTTCATTAGCATGTTAATCTGTGGTTTTGATATTGAATTCTACACTTTCTGCAGAATAATCATTATTCTTTGATAATTAAAATAGTGGTTTTTAGCAACCACAAAATCGTCAAAAATTGGTACCTTTGACAATAGTGAATACACGACATTTCTTTTCTCTTTAAAGCACAAGCCATACCTAATCGATGAGATTCAGTAGATTTGAATTATTTTCATTGGTCTCAGTTTTCATGGTTTTATGAAAAAAGACATTTTTTTGGTTGGGACTTTAATTCATGGATTGGAGATCATACTCTTTCCACAGAATAATCATTCTCTGTTGGGAGTTGAAATTAGAAAGAATTGAATAGATACATACTTACTTAACATCAGGATACTGCGAAGTTATATTGTTTCATTAGGGTAGGTTTACAGTCGATTAAATAGCTTTTGTTTGTGCTAGATGAGAGCTCTTCTGTTATTTTTTTTTTACATGAATTTTATATTTTCATTTTCAAGTGCCATAAAACCCTATTTTATTGTTACAGTAGAATTATCAATGTGCTGAATTTTTTTAATTGTTTTATTGTGACCAAAGAAAAGGAACAAATGATAGATGTATCAAGCAAGCTTTTCTAATCTTACTGTATTGCAGAGTTGCTATTAACTGACTGTATCTACTTTTAGGCAATCATTTTTACAACAAAATAGGCCATTTACTGTCGCCAAATACTGAAGTACAAGTAATAGGCTAATAGGTAGTATTTTGTCTCCCGTACTGTGAGTATTTTAAATGGTTGACATTGGCACTATGTTAGACAAACAGTTGGAGGGAGGGAGTCAGTCAAAGTAATTATGATAGGTTGATTAGTTGACAGTAAACAAAGATATTCGATAAATTGCATTATTTAAAATATACTGCTAACCTATTGGTAAAAAATTACGGTGGAATCTGTACACTCTGGTAATCATGGAAATCACACACCTAGGCTGAATGAGACATTATGATGGGATACTACTCAGACTCCATCCAGTTTTAACAAGGCTGGTAAACACTTAATTCTTTGACCACAAAGTTCACAAATTCTGTATGCTGAAGGGCTGGATTAGATGGGTGTAATTACTGTATGTTCATATCATATTAGATTGTGTACAATATATGCCCGATTGCAAACAACCTCAACACAGATATTATGACAGCAGATCTGACCCAGAAATCATAACAGTCTTGAGATGCAGATTGTATTTCAGTTAATCACAAAATGATGTTACATTCAAAGGGTCATTCCATGTCTGGCTGATGGTGGAAATTCAATCCAATACTTGGGGTTTTATGATTTCTAGGCCACAAATGTGCAATTCACTCAGCTTGAGATTTCAGTCCAACAACATAGACAATTCTGCCAGCGTGTTAACACTTTTTTAAATTTTTGTTTCTTTTCTCTCTCCTCCCCCCCCCCAAGAATTGCACAAAGTAATGCAGACACATTGGTTTTGTTTTATATGTCTTTCCATCGATCCATCCATCACACATATATTGTTAGCAACCTTAGTACATCACAAGACTGAACTAGGTTCTGAAGGCTGTGGCCTTATTTTCGAGGTTACAGGGGAGAAAATATGTTAAGTGAAGGACATCAGTGCATAAGGAAGATTTCTCCAATATGGTTTGACATTGATATGATGATGCTGTGGTGGGGATCCCTTGATTTTTGTTTTAGCTTCTGATAACCATGACATATCTGTTAAGGTGACAGATTTACATTAAGTTTGCTGAGGTGACCTTAAATGCCATTCGTTTCAGGGGAGGTGTATTTTTACTTTCAAAAACAAATTCCTTTCAGTTATGTGTAGTTTATACATCAGTAAACAAAGTACACAATGCAGGATATTGTGAAACATTTAAATGTCATAGCAGAATACCCGTGCTTTTTATTTTTACAGTTGCTTTACTTTCTGTTTGTGCTTTTGTTTTTACTTACTTAGGTATGCAAAATTTAAGTTTGTGGATCTCTATCTTTCAAAGTAAACTCATAGCAGTAAATTTTGTCCAAGAAGTTATTCTGCATATGTTAACCTTGAACAGATTCATGATTTTTTTTATTTTAGTCTAGTCAGTGACATGTACTGATCTCTTTAAAATTTTCTTGACCTATTTTGATAGTGTTCAAACAGATGCTATCTTTATACTCGTTTACACGTGAAGTGCAGCTGCAGACTTTGTAGATCCAGATCTACCATCTTATTATGCACTGGCAGATCTGGGTCTATGCAGTTAGGAGTAATCAGTAGAACAAGCAACATGTTGTTTGCAGTTGGACACAGCTTGTAAGGGAGATAAATTCAGTTGAAGTGCAGAAACAAGGGAGCTAACTCCTATCATTACAAATTCAGGTGCATATAACATCAGTATTTCCTACTATTTGTCATGAAGTACTGTTTTATACTTCATTATAAAGCAATGTGGTTAGTATTGAAAGTTGCAAATGTTGGTGCTACTTATGTTATTATTTGTTAGTGTATAGGTGTGGGATTGTTGTCTCAGGTAATAGGTCAGTTACTCAATGTTCTCTTTAATATATTCATTCGTTAAATGAACATGTATACAAGCCTCTATAAAAACAAAATATAACTGAGGCAAAAGGAGAAAAAAATGAACTTTGCATCTCTTTGTATTACCTCAAAGTCATTTCTTTGCTCATTGAACCTGTTTTGTATGACTATTTGGTCTCTGGTGCTTTTGATAAAAAAAGGCAATCTTGTGCTGTTATTTCTAATCTTTAACGAAGTTCATTTAAAGTTTGTTCAAACAAACTTAGAATTTAATCAGTTACCTATTATGTGTAGAAATTAGCTTGTCTTGAACTCTTATGTGTTCATTTTCCACAAGATTTATTTTTGCAAGATCTAAAATCATCTAATGGTCAAAAGCTTGCCAATTTTTTAAATATTTTATAAAGTTTCTATTTAAATTTTTTTTCTTGTTTCAGTAAATTTTCTCCTATTCTTTGGTAGCTCTTGACTCACTGCTCAGTTAATGACATGAAAGCAAAGTTACTACACTTCTATTTTTAATACAGTTTTGCTAATTGCTCACTGGTAATAAAACAGTGGCATTTGTTTACTTAAACTGTTTTTGTAAGGTATTGCTAAATCAAAATTTTGTTTTCATAATCACCAGTAAATTGATCCTGATGATTTTTTAAAACGATTTAACTCAGCCCTTGAAGTACAGATAATTTTTTGCCATTATAATTGGGCATATAAATAAATTGTATCTTTAGTCAGAAATGTCATTAAGTTGAATGTACTGTAGTTTTAGTCCACTTCCTATTTTAAGAAGTTTATAACTGTAAAGTAAGTCTGATATTGGTTGAGTGTATGAAAGCAAATTGTATTGTTCCATATTGTATAGTCCTCTGCTCCATTTGACTCCATCAATGTCTTTGTTTTTCAAAAGATTCTTGCAATGTGCAAACTACAAACTTTAATTTACACTTACTACTATTTCTGATTTATTTTATCATTCCAAAAACTCAAGCTTGTAGTACCATTTTAAAAGGTTCAGATATATTTGAACTCTTTTTCAGAGTTGTGAAAAGAACTTTTTGTTCGTAATCAGACCTGGTTATCTCACCTGGCCATAAAGTCGAGTGAGCTTATGTGATGGCCATGCATCCATCATGCATCTTGCATCCATCCACCAACAATTGTGTGCTACCACAATGGACTATATTTCTGGTCCATTTTCAATAAATCGAGGACGTTTTACTTATATGATTAAAGCCTCGAATGCATTCGATAATGAGCAGAACCATGCATATGATAATGAGCAGAACCATGCATATGATAATGAGCAGAACCATGCATATGATAATGAGCAGAGCCATGCATATGATAATGAGCAGAGCCATGCATTCGATAATGAGCAGAGCCATGCATATGATAATGAGCAGAGCCATGCATATGATAATGAGCAGAGCTATGCATTCGATAATGAGCAGAACCATGCATACAGTAATGAGCAGAACCATGCATTCAGTAATGAGGAGATGCATTTTTGAGAAGTGCTGCACAATTATTGCAAATAGAAATGACTGATCAATATTTCATGCTTCAATGACTTTGTTCAGAATTTATTTAAAATTCATTTCTTGTGTGCTGTAAATGTTAGAATTATGAAATTTTGATTATTGGACACAGGTCTATTCATTCTACTCTCCTGCAACCAAAGAAGGTTACTGTGACCTACATTTAATGATTTGCTAACAGAAGTATTTGTGTTTAACTCACGATCACATTGATTTTTCCATGCTATGTTGCTATTGTTGTTATTGGGTCTAACACCATTTTTCAGCACAAGATAGGCTATACATTGTGGCCAGGATAAATGGTAGAGAAAGAACCTGGGAAAACCCTGGAAAGAACCACTGTCTCATGAGAAGCTACCATCAAGCTTTCTCACATACCCACATTGGCCAAACCCAAGACTCAAACCCATGCACAGAGGTGAGATGGCAGTGATCCGTAATGGTGAGCACTTTAGACCACTTGGCCACTTGGGGCCCCTCCATGCTATGTAGATCTTTGAGTTTACAGAAGGCCTTTAATGGTAGATGTCCACATACATGACAGTACATTGTATATTATTATAGGGTACCATCAGCGGGTTGACTGTTTATTATACTGTGAAGGTATTAGAAGAATGGACTATGTGTATTTCATGTGAGACCATGATGGAGTGGCTAATCTTGATGCATGAAAACTGTTGTGGTTGTACTGGATGTTATTCCATGGTTACTGTGATTTCCATGTAGAATCTGGCTTCTACGGGTATACAGCAATATGAAAAAGATTTTATGAACATTGGTCTTGAAGAAATAAAAGACTGTGAATTACCTTTTTCCATGGGGTACTAATTTTCATGGAGTTTGTGGTTGCTACAAACAGACATTAAGGATCCAACAGTGATCCTTGTGTGGAAATATTAGAACCCATTCCCCAACATCATGAATTTTAAGTACCTATTGAAAATGTCAATTTTTTGCAAAACTGCACAAAGATGTACCCTCAAAATTTAATGAGTTCACGGTTATTTCTGTTTTTATCAACTCAGTATAGAAGGTTGTGTACCAGTTTGCACTGGTACCATAGAAAAGAATGTACTTTTATTGTAGAAGGTTGTGTACCAGTTTGCACTGGTACCATAGAAAAGAATGTACTTCTTTTATTGTAGAAGGTTGTGTACCAGTTTGCACAGATACCATAGAAAAGAATGTACTTCTTTTATTGTTCTTGGTATTTATGACCCGTCTCATTACCCAATATTTGATTGGTCAAGATCATTTTAATTGAATTTATTTCCAGCATGATAATTCATGTTTGGCCGCTGAAGACTATTTGATCTTTGATTAGCATTTATACACGCTTCTAAATACATTTCAGCTGCAAACTTCACAGACCCAGATCAGCTGCATAATGCACTGGCAGATCTGGGTCTATACAGATTGTTAGGAGTAATTAGTAGAACATACATTATAGACCCTGATCTGCTGATGCATTGTACGATGCTAGAACAGGGCCTTTGTTGTTTGGAATTGGACTCTACATGTACATGAGTATATACGGTATATTCTGATTAGGCATCTGGTATACAAATTTACTTATCAAGTAATTGATCATTTAAGACTAATCCTGGAGTTCAAACTCCTCCCACATGATATGACAAACATTTGCAATGCACAACCTGTTTATGATCTATGTTCTTGGGTGTTTGTAAAGTGATGACTCTCAGTCAAGGGTTAGACGCTGCACAGTCCGTATGATAATGACAGATAAATGGAGCAGAGAGCACAGGACACTGGAAGTGGCTGGAGGCATAAGCCAACATTTTCACTTTTCTCATTTATGAATGTTTACCAGGATAAGTTGCTCTACAGGAGTCATGCCTAGAAAAGGTGGTTTCTGGAATAGTCTTTTGTTTCAGGGGGAGGGGAGGTGTGCCTTGCCATTGAATAAAGGCTAAAGCACAACACTATATCCAAGGCCACTGGAGCTGAAAATGTTCTTTTTCTTTAGTATTCATCATAATTAATATGTCCATGACCTAATTTTTCATGACACTTCATAAGCAGATTTGGGCAGAAGTTCCTTTTATATATATCAGAGTTTGGTGCACTTGTATCACTCTTGTTTTCTATTTGTATTTAATAAAGATTATATTCAGTTCTGTCTTATAGTCTTATATTGTTATTCTGCTTCTAAAATCATTTAGCCCTCATCTCTAGAAGCTGTTAAATAAATCAAGCACCTCAAACCAAACAATTAAGTTTATAGAACATCAGGTGTTCAAGGCCAGTGTTCTTGAGACTTTTGAGCAAGAAGTTCTAATTTAGTGTACCAGCAATTTGATAGTATTAATCATTTGATGACAGAAACAAGTTGGAACGAAAAGAATTATCAGGATTTTCTTAAACTGCTAAAGACTGACAAATTTGCTCCAATTAAAAAGTTTTGTGTTCAAAATGTCTAGAGAAGATATTGTATAAGCGGTATAAATGTACAAATCCCCAAATTAATACTGTATGTCGGCAATTTCGTATTGAATAGTCTTATTCAAATTATGGTTGTTGACAAGTGTCGTACTTGAATCACTACATAATTTAACTTCTAAGAAAAATGGAGAATGTGCCGCCTACTCATTAACATGCACCGTATAAAGTGTAGCAAGCGTTTTAAACATTGGTGAAATGCTTGCAATCTCTTGGTTCATGGCTCGAGAAAATAAATCCAGTCAAAATTTACCACTTAAATGTTGCAACCTCTTGCTAGATACGCAATTGCTAAAATATAACTTGCCAAAATTATAACCCTCTGTTTTAGAACAAAATCGCCACAAAAAGTGTCTCACAATCCTATGGTCTTAAACGAAGTAACAGAAAGTAGCCACACCAACAAGCTTAGTGAAATCAATAAATACATTTATTTCTCTATGTTACAAAGTAAAATATGATCTCTCATTATTGTGAATTAAAGCCCAAATAATCCTAAATGTGCTATCACAAGTCCAAAGGTAAAAATTCTGATTTAATTCCTGTAATCTTGAAGGTGCTGATGTACTAACAGTCTTGTTGTATCTCAATGATATAATCCAGTTTGTCTTTTAATGAGTTAACAATAATCTTGATGTAGTATTTTAGTCCAAGATAGCAATGAAAAAGAAAAAATATCCATAATAATGAGATGGTCTAAACTACTAATAAAAAAGCAAGCGGTATAACGCTATTGTGCTGACAACTTTCGTCGAGGTTCGTTTGTCTTGCTCATATTTAACCAATCCTTTTCTAGTCATGTACTCATTTCATGTCATGTATTATGTGTCTCTAATTCAGATTTTTTTTCTTTTAATTCTTTATAGTTTTTCATTTCTATGTCAAATATCACTGTACGCGTGTGCGTGTTTTATTGAATCCAAGAAGACCTTGCTGTAGGTCAAAATGTAGGGATATTTTGTCATTTTTCCTCTCTCCGTTTTCCAGCTTTAGTGTCATATTATATTTATGCTAAAGACGTGGATCCCCATTTTATTTCTTTGAAACTTCTCGTACATCTGGCACTCGTATAAAGGCCTAGGTCGCTATTGAGGTCGGTCTCCAGTGTGTGTGTGAGAGAGAGAGAGATTTGGATTTTTAATGTAGCTTTAACATTTTTCAGTCGTATCGCTTCGATGTCTGCACTGTGGTAGTTTTTAGTGACGTTTAGCACTGGGGCATGATGCCGCTGACATGTAACATGATATCCCACACAGTCACATTATCCTGACACCAGGCCGACCAGTCCAAACACTACCTTCTTAATGCTGAGCGCCTAGAGAGGCAGCTGTTAGTCTCGGCCGGGGTTTGAACCCGTGTCCGAGGCGGACGCTCTAACCACTAGGCAATAATCGTGCTCTCTCTCTCTCTCTCTCTCTCTCTCTCTCTCTCTTATTATTATTATTATTGTTATTATTATTATTATTATTATTATACTTGCCAGTTTTACGACTTCAAATTTTATTCTTGATTTTGTCTCTCGATCGTACATCAGTTGCAAGTTTAAATCATTCTAATGACCTTTTTATTATAACTGTATAAATAACAATCTGGGGAAACAATGGCTGAAGGAGAAATACAAAATAGTGGCCCATTCGATTTGTCAGTCTCGTGACTAACCTCTCCAACAATTGCAATAGCGCGATGGTTCGTGTCTTTTTGGCGATTGGATTGGTCAATGGTCAGTTGCACTTTCAGTAACTAGACAGTGGATTGACACACCACAGCGTCCTAGGGTTAATCGCAGTGGACAGTTAACTCTGTATAAGCATTAGTTAACATTTTTAGACACCTGATCAGCATCCGCTATATAAATGACTCGAGGTAAAATTGATAAAACCTTAGTATTATTATTTTAGACCAAGTATCGAAATTTTCACTTGTAATTTAACAATTTAGTATATTTTTGTGCTGACGTTTTCAAAGGAAAAGTTTCAGATTTTAGTCAAAGTTATTTGATTATGGAGAATGGTGGTGTCGCAAGCTCAGGCCTTAGATCACGGAACCGCGGTAGCTCAGCTAGTAGAGCACCGTTGATATGATCTTCGCAATCAGACAAGTCCAAGAGAAGTGCCTTGAGCAGAACTGTATTCCGTCTTCGTGGACCTGACAAAGGCTTTCGATACAGTCAAAAGAGACGCACTGTGGATAGTACTCAAGAAGCTTTTGTGTTTTTCCAGAAGTTTACCAACCTCATCCGGCTCTTCCACGATGACATGACTGGAGAGATTCTCTCAGACGGTGAACCCTCTGAGAAATTTCCCATATCTAACGGTGTCAAACAGAGATGTGTACTCACTCCGGTACTCTTCAGCCTCTTCTTCACACATGTACTGCTTCATGTCATCCGTGACCTTGACCTTAGTATCTACATTAGATATCGTCTGTATGGATCAGTGTTTGATGTCCGTCGCCTAGCTGCAAAAACCAAGATGCTAGAAAGACTCATCACTGAAGCACTCTTTACAGATAACTGTGCCCTCATCTCATGGCCCAGGTAGAGACTCACCTAAAGGCAATCGTGGACAGGTTCTCTGAAGCCTCCAACATATTTGCTTCACAAGTAGCCTAGGAAAGAAAGAAGTCCTCTTCCAGCACGCACCAAACACCATCCCATCACAATCCTGCATCACCATTGGCGACACACAGCTGAAGAATGTGGAAAGTTTCAAATACCTTGGCAGCACAATATCCAGTGATGGCTCCTTGGACAAATAGATCCCTGCGAGGATCCAAAAAGCCAGTCAAGCACTCACACGACTCCGAACCAAGGTCTTTCAGCACAAGGACATACGCCTGTCAACAAAGATGAAAGTGTACAATGCAGTTGTCCTCACGTCTCTCTTGTATGGCTGTGAAACGTTGACTGTATACCGAAGACATATCAGCCAGTTGAAACCATTCCACCAGCGCTCCCTGAGATTAATCATGCGGATCAAGTGGCAGGACCGAATCACCAAGCAGGAAGTCCTTGATAGAGCCAACACAACAAGTATCGAAGCCAAACTAATTCAGGCCCAGCTTCGTTGGACTGGCCATACCATCCGCATGGATCAAAACAGAATCCCAAAGCAGCTTTTCTTTGGCGAGCTAGCCCAGGGCAACCGAACCCAAGGCCACCCTCGCAAGAGGTACAAAGACAATCTCAAGACGCACACCAAATGGACAGACCTTCAACCCCACCAGCTCGAGCTCGCTGCTTCAGACAGAAGCCACTTCCGAGCCCTGACCAGAAAAGCATGTTCCACCTTCGAGGTTGACCGCTGTCAGCGTCTTGCTGCAGCTCGTGAGATACGTCACAGATCTGTCTCTCAGCCTCCCCCAACCACCGGCGTCCCATGCCCCACTTGCAACCGCCTGTGTGCATCGGAATGAATTTGGACTCCGGAGCCACAAGCGCGTCCACCGTCGTTGAGATCGCACAACTTTTCTTCCTCGGCTCGAGAGACTAACAAGATATATATATATATATATATATATATATATATATATATATATATATATATATATATATATATATATATATATATATACCCAATTTTCTAAATTTTGGAATGAAAATGTTGGGACCAGCGGACATAACATACGGGTATAGACACCTTGTTTTTTAATCATAGTAATTGAAAATCCAGACATTAAAATGATCTTAATTGGATTGTGAATTCATTTGAACCAAAGAAAGTGTGTGGTTTTCTTGCGGTTTCTATAATTTTAAAGAACATTCTAGACTTGCGCTTAAATAGTTCGGTTAGAAGGGATCCTTTGCATTTGGAATAAAAACAAAAGTCACATAGATAAGAATTTAATAATTACTACACTTTGGTGGACAAATGCAGACGATTTAGGCAAACTAACGTTAATCTTTGATCTTAACAAAATTCCTATTCGTACCATTTTGAATTCCGTCCATGTAACAACAAACCTAGTTAAAAATCATTCAAGTCAATAATTCTGACATCATCATGAAATTGAAAAATTCAAAAATAATCTTTGTAAGTTTGATGTAGAATATTCAGCAAATCGTCATGACTGAATGAAGAGGTAAATTTCTGCAAGCATTACCGAGCCTTCAGAACGAGAACTGTAATGCATTTGTGAATTCATAACACCGATGTACCCAATGCACGTTAGGTGGGGGCCCCGAGTGGTCTGAAGCGCTCTCCGTTACGGATCACTGCCATCTCACCTGTCTGCGTGGGTTCCAGTCTCTGATTCAGCCAATGTGGGTATGTGAAAAAGCTTGCCAGTAGCTTCTCGTGGGTCGGTGGTTCTTTCCGGGGTTTTCCCAGGTTCTTCCTCCACCATTAATACTGGCCGCCATGTATAGCCTATCGTGTGCTGAAAAATGGCGTTAAACCCTACAACAACAACAACAACAACAAGCACGTTAGGTGTTCTTTACATTTTTTGACACACTGGTTAAATATGTATGTGCTCGCCTTGAATGGAACGCAATAAATAAATAAAAAAAGGTTAAAAATTACATAATAGTATAAATCAAAAATCACTTTAATTTATTTCCAGTAAGTAAACGCTGTACATATATGATTTTAATGGGGTCAAATAACTTGTGCCCTATTGTATATTATTCGTTATATTGATATTGTATATAGTTTATCACGACCTGACCAGATATCGCTTATTTTATCAATTTATTCCGAAAACACTGTTCTGAAATCCTTCCCCCAAGCCTTTGGAAAAAAAAAAAAAAAAACAGACTGCGTGTATTTGTTTAATAGCGTTTACGGTACCTCAGAACTGTATTGAAAACATGGTGCCAAAGTAAAGCTGGAAAAACGAACAAGTGGAGAATTTCAAAAAACTTTAGGAAGCTATAATCTTCCAATAAATGTAAACATGAAGCACAGCAAGATAAAGTACAAACGATATCGATGTTAACATTCTGTAAAATGTATATAAAATTAATATTAAAGGTAACACGTGTTGAATAAAACAGAAACATAAAAAAATAAAATGTATTTAAAGCTTTTTGTTGTGCCTGTTTCATGCTTTAGGAGGATACGATACTGTTTTGTCCGTCTGCCTGCGTTCGGTATTAGTCCGTCACATATTCCTTAGAATATAGCTCATTGGACGTCTAATAGGATAGTTGTGACACGTGACATAGTTACACTGAAATTTTCTTTTTCATCAGTAATACATATAATACAATTTTCCGGTCATTAACCTCTCCATCCTCAAAACCAACAATTTTAAAACACCTCCCTCGCCCCTTCCCCCTCTCCAACTCCCTTAAAAAATCTTTTTTTTTAGAAGGCCTTTAGACCAGTCATGATCCAGGGAAAAGTGAGTATTGTATTTGGAACTCAGTTAAGAGTATCCATTCCAGTCCCGTCTTAGGTCGACAAGACTTGTTTTATTGTTGTCTCTATGTGCTAAAAAATGTGTTCAGTGATGCGTAGGATTATGGCATAATCAAAGACAATTGAACAGAATTTGAAGGTTAGAAGAACTGCGCTTAAATCTCAGCGGTCGTAAAAAAAAGTGTCAAACGTTAAAATGCTTGTCATATAAACGGTAATTTAAAAAAAATCATTAGGATATATGCATGAAATACATATTTCAATGACAGGTAGTTCGTCTTTAGGTGATAATTGCGGACCAAGAATAGAAATTTGTTTAAATTGCAATATTGATAGCAAATAGTTTCTGAGTTTATTTTTTCAAAATTTGTAATACGAAAGATTTCATGTCCATGCCAAATGTTAACTCTTGGCAAAACTGAACTTGCCATTGCATCAACTACTCTTGCCTAAAATATATAGTGTTTCGTCTACATGCCATCGTTTGAATGCTGGTAGATGAAATTATGAATTCTAATTCTGTCAAAATTCAATTTGCAATTTGAGCTTTGTAACTGAGACAACATACACAACTCTTCTAAAGGAAAATTTAGACAAAGAAGCATTGTTTTTTTAAAACAACTTTTGTAATAAGATGTTGCAAGTAAAAGTTAGTATGGAGTCTAACGCAAAGCAATATATGCCCTCTTCAGTGTTTGAGGATTCGGTGTATAATGGGACAGACTTTAAAATGCTAAACATTACAGCATAGCCTTCAAATTATTGTAGCGCTGTTTGAGCATGGTGGACCCTGGTAGCAGCAGGAACTTTCTGTGCGTTTATTGCTTTTAGTATTGTGCCTAACCTCCACAGTCTTTGGATTCACTGACGTATAAATTACACACAACGCAAGAATTAACGCTATATACTCAGTCCAATATTTTTATATCCCGCCAAAACTTTTGTTTCATCTTCTATTTTCTCTTTTAAATTTTCTTCCATTAGCCCATTGGGTTGTTTTTTTTTAACTAAAAAAATCTCTTCGAAATCCATCTGTGGATGCGACAATTAAGTCTCAGATGCGTTCCTTTTGCTTAGCCTACGAAAGTTAAATTTGTCTTTAGCTTTATATTAGCAATTTGGACTCCGTTGTAAGCATTGCTGTTCAAGTAGACCCTATTTAGGTAGGTAAACAATCTGCATGCATGCTGCCTTTAAAAGTTTTTATATTGCCTTAAAGAGGCCGAATACGCATGTAGGTTATATTCACAGGCATAATCAGGTACAATATCAACCAAAGTTTTCTTTAACAAGAATATAAAGTAGGTTGTCTTTAATATGCATCTAGGCTGCACTTACAGGCGCATAGGTTGTCTTAGGCAGACTTCTATGTTGCTTTTAAAAGGTAGAATAGACACTAAGGTTTTCTTTAAAGGGCACATAGATTTAGTTGAATTTTTCCTTTATTTTTAGATTATCTATATTGTATTAACTCAACGTATTTGAAGAACTGGTCGATATCTGAACGTAATCTTTGTTTTCAAAGTTGGATGGTGTAAAACTTGATCTAAGATAGTCGTCTTGAAACATAATGTACATGAGAATTGCACACACACACACACACACACACACACACACACACACACACACATATTTGTATATAAGCATCATATTAAAATCAGTAGCTCTTTTCATACATACATATTTGTATATAAGCATCATATTAAAATCAGTAGCTCTTTTCACACTGATCAAAACAAGAAAGTGCGAGGGACGAGCAAATATAAAACTAAGAACATTGTTTTCAAGCTGTTTCGTATTACAGCTTAAATACATTTTAACTTTTGCCAGATCTCTAAATGCATATTTTTTCTTATTTAAAAAGATGTGATGGTTTAATGGTAGCGCAGTTAATAGACATCACGAGTGAGCATGGTGCACAGATAGGCACGGGTCGGCTGCTGTCACGTGTTCTTCGGCACTGTACTTTGCTCCCATTGTCTCAACACGATATATGGTTACTTCTGTTGGTGTGTTATTAAAGCCCAAACAGATAATCATATCGTATGTTTTTTTGTGTGTCAGAAAAATGACTTTTAAGGAATTTCTTTTACATACAAATGATCAGTGTCTCGCGCAGGTGAAAATAAGTGCAACAAAGTGAGAAAGCGCATATTACACTATCTTCTTCGAAAACATCCGAACCCTACCATATGATCCTCAAACATAACATTACTTTGGTCAAAAGGGTTCGCCTTTTATAGGTGTGCTAGTATATACATGATTTAGAACGGTTTCTTTTACGTATATTCTAAAACGCTATTGTTCTTTTAGTGATTTGCATTCACTCATACTTCATCGTTTTTCAACCACGTCGCTTGCAAATAATGTATGTCTTCATCCTTGTATTTTCAATTTCTTTTAATAATTCTTCTTTTTGGAGGTTTCTAGTGAAAAATAAAAATTTTAAGCAATGGCTGCGTCGAGAATATAAGTCATAAATACCGTTCTGGAACTCGGCAATGAAGTTTGCCCGTTTGAATCAATCTATAAAAAAAGGAAAATAGTTTCAGTCACTTGGATAAACGTACATTTGTTCATTATTTCTCAACTGATCAGCTTTAGTTTTTGTCAATATAAATATTTCGTGTAAAAATATAACCCAAAACATTACTGAACGACGGAATCACTATGAACAATACATTTTTAAAAAAAAAACTTTATCTTTATGTTACTATAACAACCGATACGAGCTTCGTCATGATATATAGACGATGATATACTTTATACCGAACGTTTCCACACAAAAAAAAAAGATTCCTCTTCATCATGTATTACTTTTCAATTTTATTTTTCATGTTCTCATTTCAATTTCATTTATTAACTAATAACAATAATTACATAGTTTTGACGTGATACATCAATACATAATCTGTTTAATACGCCAATTAGATTCAATTTGAAAAAGATTGCGTGAAAATATTACATAGTTTCTACTCTCGGGGTGGGATGGACGTATTTTATTGAAGTGTTAGCAAAATGCCAGTTAAGCTAAGGCAAATTGCTTTATATGACTGATAGCGGGAATAATGCAAGAGTAGCGTATTTGATATTGATCACATAAATCAAATAAATAAAAATAAATAAAATATTACATTTCGAAATTGCCAAGTGGTGTTTCCGTTATTTCATTGGACGTAACCCATGATTCACTGGACGTCATAAATCTGTTCACTGTACATTGCTCCTTTTACACCGCTGTGACGTGTGGTCTCGGTGTTTCTGGTCACATTGCAATTAATTTCATTGGAAAATAGAGTTGATCTTGTTGTAAAATGGTCTCCCTCTAGCATCCTACCAACGCTATGTAACGGCAGTACTGAATCTATGCAGTTTTCAGTTTGACCGACTTATAAGCGAGTTCAGACGGTAGTGTAATCTTTATATCGTTACTTACTTCTTTGGATTATAGTCGCGTGCGCTATTCTGGATACGCGACTCGTTCATTGTACACAAACCGCTAGTAGTACAATGCCTCCCACGCAAGCAACCGGAAGCAAATTCCCCATCACAGCGACATCCTCCATCGTCGTCTTCCGTCGGTCGTCTGCATCCCCGTCCTCTCTCATTCCAAGCTGTCATCAAGTACACAAGCAGCAGTGGTTTTAAAATTCATGTTTCGAATCAATACCCGGTTCCCTATTTTTATCGGGCTGTTCCTATGATATGTGCCAAACATGTGATTGTCACATTCGATTCAAATATTTCTGGGTTGTGAATTTTCCTATACTATGTTAGTTCTTTAATTTCGTGTACTGTGCGTACTTAAATTTTCCGAAAAGTTCGTCACGTGGTGTAGACTTAAGTAGCCTTTCCTTTTTGTTTTTTTTTTAGATCTCAATCTGGGTGTAATATTTCTCAAGTTGGAATTTAAACCAATCAGTGTTTTCAGGGCCAGCGAGTTATTGGTCTAAAGAGGGCTTTAGTGGGTCGGAATGAAAGCCTTATGTGGTAAACTTCTCTGTGTGTGCTATACTTTTTTGGGGGGAGGGTGGGTGGGTGCGAGGGGGGTAGGTGTGTGTGCTATATTTTGTGTGAAAGCTATAGATATTTCTGTTTGTGTTTCTGTTATTTGCTACATACATTCCGACGACAAACATTCACAAACACTTTCTCGCACACATATGTGCGTTGTGCTGGTGGTGGGTAGAATGTTGGTACAGATGTTGCAGATCATATAAGAAAAGTCAGTTTTTCATTGTATGAGATATCTATAATCCCCGTGTTTCTTGGACCAATTGATGGGTTACATACATCATCTTTTGATGGACATGTCCTCCCTTTAGGTCCTTAAATCTCCATAGGGATGCTGATACAGATACACCCACCCTCCGGAGTGTCTTCTTATTTGAAAGTTCAAAAAACTGTTAACCCTAACCAATAATGAAATAGAAGATTATCAGTGCTTTAAACACGTTCTTTTTCTGATGTATCGCCAATACGGACTGATGGAATATCTCTCGAGTTAAAAAGTTTCAGCCTTTCCCAGCCTATTGTTGGCTCACAAGGCCTGATGAAGTAAATAATTTCGCATGTGTTTTCAACAGTTTGAGAAACTAAGGGTTACCTACCTTGACACATTAAATAACTCTGTTATAGCTAAGCCGACCTGTGCATCTGTGAGAAAAGCCTTGCTTGTGGTTAGAGCGTCCGCATCAGATGCGGGAGGTCGCGGGTTCGAACCCCGGCCGAGTCATACCAAAGATTTATAAAACTACTGCCGACAGCTGCCTCATTGGGCGCTCAGCATTAAGAGGCTAGTGCAGAGGTGGGCAAGCTTTCCAGTGCAAGTGCCGCATACACAAAATTTACACCTTGTCGCGGGCCACATAGTTCATTATGTAAAATAATTTTAGGTTTTCCTAAATAACATCATAATTAATTTTCAGTTTTTTATATGTTGTTAATATTAAACTTAAACTTAAACTTCAAAAGAAGCACATTTATTTGATAAACAGAGTAACATAAACAGAGTCAGTGCGAATGATGACTTGTTCCGCATGAAAACTCTTGGCGGGCCGCATGAAAGCCCATGGCGGGCCGCATGCGGCCGGCGGGCCTTAGTTTGCCCACCCCTGGGCTAGTGTTAGGACTGGTCGGTCTGGTGTCAGGATAATGTATGTGGGACATGATGCTACATGTCTGCGGCATGATGTATCAGTGGGAGACATTACTATAAACTGCCACACTTTCAGACATCGTTGCAATATGACTGTAAAATTGTTCAAGCTTGGTTAAAAATCCAGATCACGTACACATATACTCTCTTTTTCATCGATTTATAACAGAATGTTTATAATGGACTTAAAAGAGTTAGAGTCAACGTGTAAATTTCTACCAAAATAGGCGGCACCTTTGAAGTCTCATTATTAACTCATTCAGATTTATTTTCATTGTAATAAGTAATAAATGTAAATTTCACCTTGAAATTGTACATAATATATCCTAATGTTACTTATTGGTATTTTAGGATACATATTAAAGAACCTTTACTTAATTATCAGAGGCATGAAAAAAGTCTTTTTAAAGTCTGAATGTGTCTAAATTACATTTATGTTTAAAATTAGCACGGCTTATAGTTAAACGGGACTCAGTAAAATACTTTTGGACAAAGGTTGACATATGTTGTCATTTTCGTTATGTTGAAACCATTTTGTCCTTGCCTGTGTAAGGTCATCTGAAGATTGCATCTCCCAACCCCAAAATACTATAGATTTCAAATATCGAAAGGAAGTGGATTTTGTTATCAAGTATCGCTGGAAAAACAAAATACTGAGTTACGGGTTTCTATATCAGTTCTGAAATAATTTTTCTACATTCCTCTATCACGATTCTAACTCATTTCTTTGTTTTTTTATTTCTAAGTATCAGATTTTGTTTATGTTACGCTGTAAACTGCACGTAGCAGATCGCGTGCTGCATGCTGACGGATAAATAAGACTGATCAATTAATAGTTCATTAAGGATCAATGGATCCATCGCTAGAGAAGACAGAAACACGCCTTTCTCATCAGCATACCACATCATATAAAATCAAAGTATTTTATCTAGATACATATCCAGTTTGAATGGTTGAAAAATGTTTTATTGTAAATTGTTTGAAAAAGAATCAAGTTGTGACGATTTGAATTTGTATATAATCTTCAATGGGAATCATCTAGGTGACGGACATTAGGCCTGAACGTCCATGAAGATGTCGGTGTACCTGTAAATCACGTGATGCTGACACTTTTGGACCGTGGGTATCTTTATGTCTTTGGGTTTGGTTGATATTAGGCGATACGTTAATTAACGGTTTATTCTTCATTTAAAAAAAATAAAAGTGCTTTATTTTAAGTTTCTCTCTCTCTCTCGTGCACTCGCAGCACGCGAGAGAGAGAGAGAACACTATACAGACATATGTGATATACTGTGCAATTGCTATTTGAACAATATGCCATCTTCGGTTTGGAATTACGTTATTTACCAACACATATGAACAGACAGGATTTATAACCAGATAGTGTAATGTTTTTGTGGATAAAGACACTCCGGATGCGGGATGTCGCGAGTTCAAAGCCAGACCGAGTCATGGTAAAAACCTATATAAATGGTACTCGTTGCTGCCTCGCTTGGCGCTTAGCATCAAGAGGTTAGTTTTAGGACTAGTCGGCCTGGTGTTATGATAAGGTTACTGGGTGGAACATGATGCTACTTGTCTGTGGTATGATGTCCAAGTGATACACATCGCTATATAACATCCACAGTTCAGACATCTTAGCGATATGACTAAAACTGCTAAAGCTAAAAATGCAACCAAAATCTCACACAGAAACACACTACACATAAACGACTGCAAGAAGAGTTCTCAAACATCTGGAATACACCATAGCATATCCAGAATATTCCCTAAGCTACATGGAAGAATTACAACATACGATTCTGACGGATGAACTTGGTAGTTTGCTTGGAGCAATTTTAAAAATGCCTTCCCCTCAACAACAACCCCACCATAACATAAATTTACCATTTCATTGCGTTGCCCCCACCCCTCCCACCCCCTCTTTTGGGGCCTGGCGGGAGTTCTGAGCAACTGCTCCATTTGTTCGGCAAGTATTATCCTGATACTATTTTCCTGTTATATAGCTTATGGACATCTATCTAAACTCTAGGAGTATATTTGATGCCAGGAAATGCAAGAGTTTAATGGGTTTTAAAAAAAAAAATTGTACGAATCATAATTCACGATAAGCTACATATAACCGAGGTGATACCTGCGTTTTGGAGCGTACACCTATCTTAGAAGTGTTAGTCTTTAATCAACATCTAAATTATAAATTCTGATTGGTCAAAAGTTTCTGTACTAGTTTCTGTACTAAGGGCGTATCGATCTTTATCCATCAACCCATTTATACGATATATACGCAAAGAGGCGATGATTAAGACTTGTCCCGTAAACTCTCAAGAATTCAGGCCGTTCTCGACATAGCTTCCACAAATTCCAAGGTATTTACTTGACATAGACTCAGGAATTCTATTTTCACGTTCAAGGTATTTTCTTGCCATGGACTCAGGAATTCGAGTTTCATGTCCATGGTATTTTCTTGTCACAGACTCAGAAATTCGATTTTCACACCATCAGAAGACGCTGTTGATGAAAGAGGCAATAAAAACTGACGACAAAGCCGTAGGTGGGGATGATATGAAATCACAAAGCTACACCCTGTGAAGTTATTCCATGACAACTTCCTTGTAATCTAGGTAAGTTTTTTACATCACTTTCATATTTTGAAGTTTGATCAGTGAAGATAATATTCGAATAATGACGAAGAAAAATATAATTTTAATTTTGTATAGCAATTATATTAGTTACTTCATGTTCACTTCAAATGGAATTCTTTGTTGAGATCATCGTATTTGATTACCCTTTCAATTAATTAATTAATTGATTAATGAATGAATGAATTAATTAATTTATTTATTTATTCATTCATTCATTCATTCATTCATTTATTCATTAATCCAGTTAATGATAATAATAATAATAATAATAATAATGCTATTATTATTATTATTATTGAACCCAACAGTTAAAAAATTGAGTGAATTTACAAAAGCGTTTGTAAGAAGCGTCTGGAATCTAATGACTTGCTGTGTAATTTAATACTGATTTAAAAACTAAATTATATTGATCTCATAACTTAAGTAAACCAAATTATTAATATTAATAGCATAGCTGACATAAAAAATTATTTTCATTTTGTGATGTGATGCACAGCAATATTTTGGAAAACTTTATTTCTCCAGGCGACGAAGTCTAAGGATCAGTCACCAGTATATGTCTAATTTTGCTTAAATCTTCCTCTTTGACTAATGTTCGTACATTTCAGTCATGCACTATTTACCTTAGTTACAAGCATAAACGGCGTTTGGGGGTGGCAAGTGGGGTGACTGCCCCAAGCCCCGCTCTTGAGGGGGCCCCGCGCTTCAGGTCTAAGGTCGTCCTTATGAGTTTGTCAAGCCATATTCTCCGCAAAATCGCGAAAGTTGATCTAGTCTAGACATAATCAGTGTTTGCAGTAGCATACCAATCGAGATACCGATACTCTGGCCCCGCGCGGTCATGGTCGGCCCCAGGCCCCGCGTACTCCTAACGCCACCTCTGGTTACAACATTAATATTTAAGCAGCCATGACAGGGAAAAAAAGCAACAACAACAACAACAACCCCACCAAAAAACCAACCAAAAACCACCACCAACAACAACAAAAAAAAAAAAACAAGCAAACGAAAATCAAATAAAACAGTATAGGCTGCAATAATATGCGCTGAACGTGTGTTTTGCTACAAATCAAGTGTCATGATTTTCGCAAAATAACGCGGTTTTTTTTCACCATCGGACTTTTTTCTTTAAAAAAAATCGCATTAAAAGCAAATGATTTATTTAAATAGCGTTAGACATACGGGTCAAGGCCAGACAGTCTTAACACGGAGCGCTCACCCCAAATCAAAATGACCTTCTATATGTTTTCTATATTGTTCCAAAATAAATCACAGATATTTAACACACAGCTGTATCAAAATGGATTGGGACTTTAAAGTTTCATGTATGTAAATTAATTTATTTGGTGTAAACTAACACAATTTGAATTTGAATATGTACTTATTACTGGGTGGGATCTCCCATAGTTGAAAACATTCGAATAACTCTGACCTTTTCCATTTTACGTGTAAAAAAAATGCTTCCTTAGAGATTTGTGACTGGTTGAGATAACGCTAGTAAAATGTAGACACATATCGGGATGCAATTGATAACGCGTTCCTGCGGATACATTAGCAATGTAATTTTAGTGTTTTGTTCGCTATTGCTTTTCGGTGAACCAGTAAAATAGCGCTAATTGGTTTAGATCTGCGATGACGCCAAATGCGTCAGACATGTAACTGGTCTAGATTCGGAATGACGTTGATAACAAACTTATGGAAAGTCTGTGCGATGTAGGATGAAGGGTGCTCGGTTAGAAACGATTCATATGCACAATTCATAAATCTTGCAGCCTTGATATTTCAGTCTCAGATAATTTATGTTTTCATGGCAATGATCGAGTTCACAAGAACGTAGATTAAAACCAGTACAAACTTAATCTATGAATTATCTTCCCCAAATCATTGTCTTAAACGTAAATGACATAAAAAATCAGTATACAGTGTAACTGTAAATCTGTGTTGTGTGATATATTTACTGATGTTTCTCTTAAAGAAATTAAAAAATTTTCTAACTACAATGAGTTGGAATATCTCTTTTCTGTCACATGGCCTGAAATACAGCATATTTATTTGTTTCTGAAAACGACAGTTTCTGTCTGTCTGTCTATCTATCTATCTATCTGAAATATTTTATATAAGTCACATATAACTCGATCGTTGAAAAACATATTTAAAAAATGACATACTAGCTGGATCTTAATTCCATATGTACCAGTAAAGTTTTCGATAAAACTATTTTTCTGTTTGCATGTGTTTCCCCTGGGACTAGAATTACTCATTCTAGTCCCAGATTCTCCGCGTGAGTAAGACATAGTTGAGAAAATAACTGATTTACTTCGATCTCCATTGCCCACGGCTTTCCTTGTGATTGATCACCGCTCTTACACGTACCTATTTTTGCGCACTCGGCTCAGTACCTTACACTTCCACATGCGATAGTCAAGATTAAAAATCTGCACTTAACTTTTAAAATAAAAACATTTTGACGTAATGTGGATAACGTTCATATCACAAAGTACGTTTGCAATAAACTTAAAATCATTAATTTTTTTGGGGACCAGAACAAAGGTATGCATCAAATTTTATTTGTGTGAACCGGTCATAAATATTTTCCCCATGCACTGATTTAAAAACATATACAAGAAAGATCTTTCTAGATAATTTGTATAATGCAGGAAATAAGATTAATGCAATTTTAAATTGTCACCATACCTTTCTCTTCCTTGTCCAAGAAAGACAATATACACAGTTTCTGTATTATCTTTCTTGGACGGAAACAACTAGACTTTAATGTACATATGAGTTATTTTTCTTAACATGCAAATATACATTAAATGAGACTATTATACAATAATTCTTATCTAACAATCTACCTACCTTTTACCCTACCTGCCTATCAACTTATCTACCTACCTACGCCAATCAAGCCAATTACTTTCCAAATATAAGCCTACCTAACTATATATATATATATATATATCTATATATATATCTATATATATCTATATATATATATATATATATATATATATATATATATATATATATATATATATATATATATATATATATATATATATATATATATATATATATATATATATATGTGTGTGTGTGTGTGTGTGTGTGTGTGTGTGTGAATGAACATATTTTCATATTTTGGTTCTCTGCGTGACAGGCACGATAAATCCGCTCTTTGTTTTATAAAACTTTCTAGGGATGAGGGCAGTATAAAATAAATATGTAGTTTACCCTTTTCAAGACCGTTTATCCTTTTTATTCTTTCTTTCTTTCTTTCTTTCGTGTGTAAAATTGTACAAATTAGCTTTATGAAATTATTCTTTTTTGTTCTTTCTTGAAGTTGAACTTCTCTGTAAAAGAGAGCAAGGTCTATTTCATCCTAAAATAATGATTATTAGTTACTCATTAGTTTACTTTACACATGCAAGGGGGCTCCACCCACTTCTCGAGATGACTGCGCACACCCGCTGTCGAACATGACAAAATTGATGACGCGCTCGATGTATATAAACTGTTTGTAAACAGTCATCACGTATTCCTCAGTTAGCTGTCATACCAACTTGTTGACACGACACATGCAAATTATTTTCGGTGACGGAATATCTTTCATGCATTTGGTTCATTCCAGTTTTTGCTCATGTGCAGAGGACATCCTATCATTTTACAGGCCAATATTCGTGCTTTCGAAAATAACGGAATGATCAGTTAGAACATATGCGTTGACAATTTTTGCTCTATGCTTGCAAGAAAGGAAGGAGAATAACAAAGAATATTTACTATTTTGAAATTTCGACACTTTGGAAGGAACGACAAGAAAGTATCTTAGGAAAAGTACTAGTATTGTAAAAGTATTAATGGTAACTGATTTTACTTGCCTTTCCTGCTTTCAGTTTTCCAAATACAGCAAGGAGGATCAACTTTGAGGATAATCACTTTTTCGCTCTATTACATTCAGCGGGAGAGGGAGACGGGACGTATTGACCGAATTTCTGAGAAATACGGACCTATCTCTGTTGTTTGACATTCGAAAGGTGACGGAGAAAGTCAAATTGAAGGACAAAATGAAGAATTTACTCGTGGCATTTACTCTTGTATTAGGCCACCATATCTCTTTTGTAACCGGTCACAGCACCGGGGCTGATCCGCAAGCATGCACTACGCTCAGACCAGGCCATGCGGGGACCACCAATCAGCTCACCCCAAGCCCCTACTCCGTTTCTACTAACATACAGGGTTATGTACCCTGCACCACCATGTCTCTGCCGGGGCAGGCCTTGAATTGTGGTGTTCTAGGTAAGTAGTCCACACACGTAAAAAACGATTTTTAACGCTTTTAATCTGGTAATTTAAACTGCACATTTTAGGTTTGCTATTCTTGCATACAACTGAATATTTTCGGTGATGTTGGAAGAAAGATATCTGTAATTTTGGAGTAATATCAAACAGCATTCATTTTAAAAGAATTTTCAATAGGGAAATGAATGAATGGATAGATAGATAGATAGATAGATAGATAGATAGATAGATCGATAAATAAATAAATAAATAAATAAATACTTTTAGTCTGCATCAATTTCCCTCCGAAATATGGTATGAAATGTACGGAATAGTTCATTCCTTCATGAATGTACCCAACACTATGTCTGAAAATTGTTTTTCTTTCTGCTCATATGCACGTGGATTATGTTAGGTAATGAGTAGAGTACACCAAACAAATTAAACAAACACAGAACTTGGCACACAGCTTTTATAACATCCTCTGTTCTGTTTTAGTATTGTAGTACCTCTTTTGCTTTATATCTTTGCAACTTTGTCTTATGAGACAAAATTTAATTCGCTGATATGGGATATCTGTTTATTCCTGATTGGAGACATTTGCAGATATTTGCTTAACAGTCCCGGCTCTATTTGCGAAAGCGTAAGAAACAAAACCCCCAAAAAAAATAATTAACCCAGTAAATAATATAAAGGAAGCTTATTACAGATTTGAATGCAATTTTCAAAGCTTTGGCATATTCACACAGGATATAATCAATGATTTTGATTAGTTTTGTCCACATAGGTATAAGAAAAAGAAGAAAGAAATTTGTTTCACGTACTCTTTCAAACTGCTATTGCAATGTCACGGTTATCTCCCTTATGTGGCGGGAAGGAGAGAGGATGGTTTGGTGATAATTAAGCATTCACTTTGTCATTATTCATTGTAATGAAACAAATTTTGTCTTCATGAAACTTACTCTGCTGATGTATAGCTCTTTCAAAATGTGTGAATGGAATGAAAAATATAAGCGATGTCGCAAATGGAGATTATGGGAAATAAAATGTGATGTCGCAAATGGAGATTATGGGAAATAAAATGCGTGATTGCCAACAAGATCAAGGTTTTGTGAATAATGCACGTGCCATTAAAATAGCTTTGTGTAGTACACATGTCATTAAAAACGGCTTTGTGTAGTACACGTGTCATTTTAAACGGCTTTGTGTAGTATTCGTATCATTAAAAATGGCTTTGTGTAGTACAAGTGTCATTATTAATGGTACTCGTATCATCAAAATGGCTTTGTGTAGTATACGTGCCATTATGAACAGCTTTGTGTAGTACTCGTATCATTAAACACGGCTTCGAGTAGTACACGTGTCATTATAAACGGCTTTGAGTAGTACTCGTGTCATTAATTAAGACTTTGTGTTGTTTTCTTGTCATTAGAAACGACCTTGAGTATTACACTCATAAACGGTTTTGAGTAGTACAGGTGTAATAAAAAACGGCTTTGAGTAATACACGTGTCATTATAACAACTTTGAGTAGTACACGTGTCATTAAAAACGGCCTTGAGTAGTACACCTGCATTAGATGAAACAGTATTGAAGTTTTGTTGAAGATCATCGAACATTTCTTGAATTAGGTTTGTTAAACTTAATACATACAAAAGAAATCAAAAGAAATCAAAATACAGAAGCTTCATCTGTGAACTCATCTTCGTTAGCCAAGGTTCCGATGTGTTAACTCTATATAAAACATGGGGGATCGAACATATATTTCAATGCTTCGGGTCTGTGAATTACATTGGATGCGGCGGCAGGCCACTTCATCCAATAAAAATCAAGTCATACATGATCGAGACAAGGGAAGCACACAGCTGGAATGGACTAACAAATAGGCAATATTTCACTGCCAGTCTGTGTTTGTACAAATATATCCTTTAACTCAGATCCACCTGTAATAGTTTCTCTCTGGTACGTTATCTTACTTTAGATGTTAAATTTACAAAATATCCTTTTGAAGTCAATTGCATCCACCATTTTTGCCAATGTACACTGCACCACTGTTACACGCTGGTGGTTAGCTGGCATTACTTACCAAGTGAGACAACTCATGACGTCCAATAGACGTCGTCAGGACAAAGCACTGAAAGATCTGATCGATCCAACAAGGTGTAGATAAATTTAACATATCGGAACCCTGGCTAGCGAAAATGCTGCGAACTATGAAACGTATGGTTACATTTGTCTTTGAGTATAACTGTTAACGCAATCTTGTGTACGCGATGTGTAATGGGCATATTTATACATTTTATTACAGGTGATCTGTAAATTAATTTCATGACGACAAAAAAAAAAAAAAAAAACGAGCCAAAAAGCAAAACTAAACAAAAATAGGAAGAAGAAAAAAACGTAAAGATTAAGCAAAACACAGCCTCGCCTTTACATTTCCCCGGTGGAACATGAATCAGATATTATAAATAAAGCCGGTAGCATTTATTGCGTCAATTTAGAAACGTGATAGGAAATGCGAGATCTCCACTAAATTATTGCGACGATTGAGAATCATAATCAACAAATGCGAGATCTCCAATAGGCGTGATAAATGCCCAGAAAAGAGCCTGTGCAAGAGTTGATGATACTCTTTTATACTTTGTACTTATTGTTTTGCCTAATTGGAATACGGTATAAACAATTTAATAAGAACTGTTGTTATGCTTCTTATAAGAAATATTTTTCAAATAGAAAGCAACATTTAAAAAAACACTTTTGTGTGTCAGTTTAAGCTCGCAGATAAATTAAATTTTAAATTAGCTCCATAAAATAAACTTATAATGTCTTCTGATTAGATAATGCCTATGATGATGACAGTCATGAATGGTACGTGGAGCTTAATTCCAGTCTAGAATCCAATTATCTAATTGCCCGATGTTTAATTAGATTCAATCATTGACTGCCTCGATTGCCATTTAATAAGAAGCAACTAGAAAACATTAACTTGGGCGTCCCTTTTCCGGCAAGAAGGCAGTGGATTCATCTTTGGATAATTTAAGATTATGCTGAAATGTTTAAAGATGTTAAAAATACAAGTGCGTGCTGTTCGCAAGCGAAACAGAGATCAGTGTAACCACTTTTAAATCCACATCGTGATAAACAATGCAAACTTTGTATGATTATGTCGGTTTTAGCTGGATTGATGAGTATATCTGTATGACGCTGGCAGTTTTCAAAGATCAGCATACACACGAAACTTAACGTGGGTATTAACATGTCATTAAAACTACTTCCAAAAATGTAATTAGTAAATAATTTACTATTTTCTTTTAAATTTATCGTGTGTGATGGACAGACATGCAGAATGCAAAGCTGACAGTGCAAAAGTTTGTGAACCCGGGAGAGTATATATGTATGTATGTATGTATGTATGCATGCATGTATGCATATATGTATGTTTGTTTGTTTGTTTGTTTGTATGAACGTACGTATATATGTATAGACTAGTAACCTTAAGCATCCCTAAAAGATATAGAAAACTCGAATACTCGAATACAGGTAAAATGTAAAATCCTAAAGTTACAAAGACTGCACACACACACACACACAGATATATATATATATATATATATATATATATATATATATATATATATATATATATATATATATATATATATATATATATATAGTGAGAGTGATAGATAGATGGATGGATGTATATATATATATATATATATATATATATATAGATACATACATAGATACATGCATGCATGCATGCATACATATATACATACATACGTACGTAAGTACATACATACATACATACATACATACATACATATAACTTTTATAATTTGGAAGACGTCCTCTATGTAAACATCATCAGTTGATGCATCATGGGCCATACAGATTTCCTCTCGAATTCTAAAATCTAAGTCTTCATTCATGGTCGCTCACATTTGTCAATAGAATGTGTGCTTGACGCGTACCTACTGCATCAGCTGATTTCTTGTTTCATTATAGTGCGCATATCAACTAACAACATAGCAGGCCTGAACCCGATGAGCAGCATGTTCAAGGGATTTATTCTGCAGG